>CM077809.1:162499248-163974248 GCA_039764185.1 Tamarix austromongolica | reverse complement strand
ATATGTAAATGATATGGACATGACACATGGTACCACTCGGATCAAGTATATTTGTACTTGTATCCATATAAAAAGCTTGACCCAACTGAATCTTTGAAATATGTTCAATATAGTCCTCTGTTTTTAGAACAAGTTTATTTTTGTTGAAAGTTTGTTGTTTCCAACATAAAAGTCATTTCAGGAAACCAAAATTAGTTTCCATTTTTATTCAAACATTTTCTCTTTCTTTCTTCTTAATTTCTATGCATTAAATGATGTGTTGCTTTTATATATAGAACACAATCAAAACAATAAATACAAATTGATTACTCTCTCTCTATTTCACAATAACTTTGAAACACTAATTAAAAACAATAAATTTAGAATAAATAAATTGTCTAATATGACTCATATACATTTACGTAAATATTATTTTTTATATAATTTGATCATTATATTTTACGCGGATAATAAATGATATCTGAATATTGGGTTAATATTTGAATATTTTCTCACGCACGTTAAAATGCAGGAAAGAAGCAGTGAAGAGTTGCCCGAAATCCGAGAGCAAAGTAATTAGGAGCATCTTTGTTTCAAGATGCATCGGCGACTCTGCATCATGTGCACAAACGAGTCTAGATACGTGCGATGGGAATGGTTTTCAATTTCTACTATCATTACTATTTTGCAACGCTGGAAACGATTAATCAAGCGGCAGCTATATAAGGAGAGAGAAGTCTAGGAGCTCTGATTTTATTTTACTTCTAAAACACGACTGCTCCTACTATTTTTTTTTTTATTGGACAGGTAGGGAGGAGTTTGGTGGACGCGACGGCCCGACCACGATGTTTGAATATGATGATGTCTATAAAGCATACTAGTGACTGATCGTTTGAATGGGAGTTGCATTCTAAGTTCGCAGACACCGAGAGGAAATGCACGCACTAAAAGCGCTGCACTGTCAAAGCTTTTGGCGGAAATTGATTTGCCAATACGATTAATGTGGCAAAACAGGGCCAAAATAGTAAGGTCCCTGTCCACTTGGTTCCCCTTTCTCTTTTGTGGAATGCATTTTGGCCTATAATTAAATTGAATTTTAATAGTCCAATTTTCTTCTTCTTCTTTTATGATTAAATTAAATAGTCGTCGTTTTAATTTTTCTTTTTTTCATTTTATGAAAATTTAAAAAAATAAGTTACTACTAATCGATCAATCATCAATGTCAGCCTAAAATTTCCCTTCAACCCCCTCACACTATTTGATATCTACGTTACAAATTCAATGTTTTTGAAAAAACAAAAAGTATTAGAAATGATACCGATCTCATTATTTATTTGATGAGTGCCTAAAATAAATGATAGGTTGATTATTGTTGTTTTCTTTTTATCGACTATTTATACTTGTTATTTTATAATCGGATTTCTATAGAATAATTGATGGACATTGAGTTTTTTAACATATTTATTCATAAAATTTTACATGTAGTTTTAAATTTTGTTGATTCATTAGCAATTTGTTTGTAGTGGTTAAAATTGTAAGACTAAAATTTCATGACCTTAGTTTTGAACGTTTAACCTTTTATCCGAAAACCTAATTCTTATATATTAGATTAATTATTTTGCTAACCTTAATCCTCAAACCTAAATAAATTATTTGATAAATTATCCTAATTATTTTATATTTCTCTTTTTTATTTAAATGAATCACAAAGTGATAATTTTATTCGATTTATTTTTCCTATCAAATACCCTAAATCCAAATAAATTAATTTTATCAAAACCTTAAATTCAAAATAATTCTAATTCTAACCCTAAATTTACTTCCTTTTTCCTTTTTTCTTCTTTTCCCTTTCCCCCTTTTTCTTTCTTTTCTCTTTTCTCTTTTTCTTTTTCTTTTTCTTCTCCTTTCTTTTCCTTCCCCGCAACCGAACCCTTTTTTTCTTTTTCTTTCCTTCTCTCCCCTTACTTGTTTTGTCGCACCCAACCCACCTTCACTTCTTTTCTTTTCTCTCCTTCTCTCCCCCTCCTCACGTTGTCCAACCCAACCCGCCTTTCCTTTTTTTTTTCTCCTCCCTAGCCTGCCTAACCAATTTGTCTTCCTTCCTTTCTTTCTCTTTCTCCTTCACCCATCCTATACCCAAACATAGTCCTACATGTTCCCCCCTTTGTTCGACTAGACCCAAACAACCCCTACATCAACCATGTTTGCTCCTTCTACTCCCACCTGTGTCCTCCTTTACTCTTCTAACTAAACCAACCTTATACCAATCCCCCTCATGTGCCTTCCCTTCCCTATCCAACCTCCCCACACCTGATGCCTTTCTCCTTTCCCCCTTGCACTCCTTTACATTATGCACACCCGCCTGCCATCCAACCTTTCCTTTTCTAACCAAACCAACCCTATCCTTCCCCCTCGTATGGATCCTTTCCCTTCCATTCACGGCTCTTATGCCACTACCTCCCTATACCCTATGCCTCTTACCCATCATTTTCCCCTATAATGCCCCTCTATAGCATGCCCTCTTCTTAGCACCAAACCATTTTTTGCCCCAACCCTCACCTCTCCAGCCAACATATACACATGCACACACACACACACACACACTCCCTCTCCTATTTATGCGACCCCAAACCCTACTCCATCCTCTTCTCCATTCCCCAGCCAACTCCTTACAATTACTAACTCAACTTCCCTATGACAACCACCACTAGCCAACTCCACAACCCCTACCTTACCTACACATCGGAGCCAACACCATCACCACTCCTGCCCCTTCCTCAATTTTTCCCAGCCTTGACCGTCAAACAATGCCATCACCATTATAAACCGTTCATCCCTTCTCCTTTGCCTGCATTCCACACACCACCATCTCACCCTACCTCTACATCTCACACCACTTCTCCCCTTACTCCCTCACCAACAATCACCGCTTAGCCACCTCTACAACCCTCCTCTATTAGCTTTATGCTCCCTTCATCAAGTTTACTTTCCACCTCCTCCATAGTCAAACCAAAAGCTCCAACCACCAACTGCCAACCTTTTCCTCCTCCTTGCACCATCCAACAACCTTGCCACCACCAACCACCCTTGTTACCACCTATCTTAGCCATCACCTTCACCCAAATAACCTTTTACCTTCTTCCCCTAGCCTTATTATAATACCCCAAAACCCTAATTTAGGAATTAAAAATAAAATAAGGATTAATGGGTGAGATTTAATTAAACATACCATTTTTAATAAAGAATGATACTATAATAAAAATAGTTAAAATAAAAAAGGAGGAAAATAATGTAGGAATCAAATTAGTGGATGTTAGAATAATTTAAGTAAATTATAATAATAGTTTATAAATTAAAAAAAATTAATAATTTATTTTTACTAATTGTATTATTCCTATTTTTTTTAAAAAAAATCCCAAACACCCCTAACTACCTCATTTTTCTTTTTTCCCTTTTCCCTTTTCCCTTTTCCCTTTTCCCTTTTCCCTTTTTCTTTCTTTTGTTTTTCTTTCTTTCTTCCTTCCTCACTGGCTTGGGCCCCACCCAATGCAGCCTAACCTCCTTCTCCCCCTCCTCTCCTTCCCTTCCTTATACGGCCCAATCCCCTCTTTTTCTTTTTCTTCCTTGCGTAGGCCAGCCCCGCCCATGGGCGCCCTTTTTTTCCATTTTCTTACTTTCCTTTTTTCCTTTCTTCCCCTTTTACCCTCGTCTTCAACCTTCCCTCGATCGGGTATCAACCATGGCTACTTTACAACCTCGTCCTGACCTATAGGGCATGTAGTTGGCACTGCCCTGCACTAGTCCCCACCCCTCTGCAGCCCCAACACCCAGACCTAACCCCCTACAACCCTACCAAAAACCCAACCCCACCACCAATGAACCTACACCCATCATAGGCCTGCATCGCCTGCCACTGTCGGCCAACAGCCATTTGCTCCCCCTTGTCCTCTTTCATCCCTTGTCCTATTCCCCCTCCCTTGCGCTAATAGAAAGCTCTCCCTCACCCTTTTCTTCCCTCTCTTTTCTACACCAATTCTCCCCTGCCTCCTTGTCTCCCACCGCCTATTCATACGTCACTGCCACCGTCGTCGCACCATATCACCATCTCAACTTCCACACTTTCTCTTTCCTACAACACTCTCCACCAAACATGACCCTCCCCTATACCTAACTATCTCTTCTCTTCTCTCCCCACCTGTGCAATGTGGGCAGCTTGAGTTGTCCTTTTGCACCCCTCGTTGCCTTACGTCGCCACCACCTCCACTACCACCCTCTTTGCCCATAAAACCTCCCCTACCTTCCCACACCCTCCATTCCTTTTTTCTCTCTTTCCTTGCTCATCCTTTCCTCTCCTCCACTCTCGGTCACTACCACTACCGCCACTTGAGCCACAGCCATAGGACACCACCACCACCACCAGCACAACCTCCTCTGAACCAGAAACCCTACCACCTAAGAAAACACCACTTCCCTCCCCTTTTCCAACCATAAAATCCCACCTTTTCTATCACCACCACCTCCACCACCCTTACACCGTCGTCGCCACCACCCTAGCTGACACTCCCTCTCTAGTTGTGCCCTAACCCTTATATTTATTTGGTATAATTTATTTTGAATATTTTTCTATTATTAAAATTATTATTATTATTATTATTATTATTATTATTATTATTATTATTATTATTATTATTATTCTCTTTACTAATATTTAGTTATAAAAAAATAAAATAAAAAGGAAAATGATGTAGGAAGAAGGTTTAATATTTAGTGTTTCATTTTTATAAGTGAACCAAACCCTTCCCATAATGAGGCGTATGATTTGTACTCCAAGCCCGGTGTCCTATTAGGTAAGGATATGGTTAAGGTTTAGTTTGTATGATTTGTGAGCTCATGGGTGTTTTGATATGTGTTATGTATTATATGTGAGTGTAGACTAAAAATGTGTGTAGTGCAGCTTTCTTTGCATGGAGCTAAGGTAAGTGTGTATGATTTATGATATGTGTGATATCGATGATATGACTTATTATTTATGTCATGCTCTTATGTATAGTTATTATAATATGGCATGCATTTTAGGAGGCCTTAGGTGGTATGGTGAAGTTGTGGGGATATAAAAGAAATAAAGAGGGTGGAGTGAATAGGAAGAAGTGGGAAAATCCTAAGTACCTTATGACCTATGGGTGACAAAATAAAGGGATAATAATAATAAAATGAAGGGTTGAAGTAAATCTTGCATGGGAAGTGTAAGGCTTGCATGGGGTGGTTAGTCCTAGCATAGGGGTAAAATTTACTTGGGAAAAGTTGGTTTAAGGTTTACGCATGGCGAGGGAAGAGTACTTTAGGTGATTGGTATCCTTAGGTGAAAGAGAGTATGTGGGTTGCTAGAAGTGTGCATGGAGGCTTAACTAAGGTTTTTGGGAAAAAAAACCCTAAGTAGAGGAGTATGTGAAAAGGTGGATGGTGATCGGTTGGAGTTAGGGTTGAGATTAGGAGGGTGTCTTATGAAGGGGGATGGGTCAATTGGTAAAGAGGGGGAGTGTGTGCACGAAGGGATGGTGTAAAAGAAAGGAGGAGTATTAAGGTTTCAGGGTAGCTAACTAGGGTTTCCTTGTCAAATGTGGAAGATGGGGAGTAGGGTTGTGATGTTTGGATATGGGTTGAGTGAAGTGATGGTGTTGGAATAAAAGGGGAACATGGGTCATGTATGATAAAGAGAGGTTGGGGCCACATAGGCTAGATTAGGGTTTCTAAGGGAAAATCCTAATAGGCAATGGTGAGCCTATATGGAAAAATGGGAAAGGTGGTCTTGACCCACATATGCAGGGATTTTGGGATTTAATGGTGAGTAGAGGAAAGGTGAGAAAGAAGTCTTGGAGTCCTAGGGAGTGTAAAGGTCCCATGTTATGGGATAGGGTTATTCAAGGAGTTTGGAGAGAAAGGGTGGGAATGGGAAGTCTAGGGGGCATGCATGTCTAGTAAGAAATTACTTATTGAGTAAGACACCAATAAAACACTAACCATTTAAAGTGGAATACTATTGAGCCAGACCCATATTGATCCATTGGTGAGAATAATGGCCAGTTACCCTAGAAATCGATCCACCAACGAATAATATTGGCTATGTGTGTTCTGTCTTGAAGTGTATTTTGATCCACCGGCTATAATAGTGGGGGATCCCCAAGCTCAGTAAACCAAACCCTAAATGATAACAAGTTATGGGAAAACTACTAATCACTTATAGTAGAACATCATATGAGTCAAGGCCTAACCGATCCACTGGCAAGAATAGTGGCTAGGAGCATTTTGCCATAGAGACCTATCCACCGGCAAATAATAGTCATCAAGAGTGTTCTGTCCTGGGTGTTTCCAATCCACCGACTATAATAGAGGGGTTTTTTTTACTCGCATGGATATAATTCAAGAGTTGTGTGAAGATGGTATTAATGGCCTAATTTCTAATAATTGTGATTAATCAGAATGACTTACTGCATGCATTATCTACCTTTTTCATGTTATGTTTTGTCTTAGCCATATGGTTACCTTACTCAGTACGTATTGTACTGATCACCTATTTCATGGGTGCGGCTCATTCCCACGAGCAGTGGGATGATGACTTCGATGCCTATGATGCCTTGGTTGGGACTGAGTGATGTCTATTGTACCTATTGTGGGGTCTGAGAGGGTGTTCTCTGGACTTATCCTTATTTAGTTTACTATCGTCTTTATTTCCCCCATAATGGGCATATTTGTATTCAATTTCCATTATGTACTAACTTTGATGTTTGCGTACTCTGATTTCTTCTATGAAATATTGAACTCTTTTGATTTTATTTGGATACTTACATTGCTATTTTAGTCCCTTAGCCTTGTGGTTAATATGAGATGGGCCAAGGGTTAATCTTATACTGATCACGATAGTAGCACCCTCTTTTTTAGTGTATGGTTTTTCGATACAAATGAAAATTTTTAACTATAAATTTTAGGGGTGTTGCACTTATGCCCTAGCCCACTTATGTTACCTAAGTAACGTGAGTTTTCATTTAATTTTTTTTACCCATTTTCAACATAAGGGCATTATATTAATTTTTTATTTTATAAATATTTTAATAAAAAATATTATTTTATTGATTAAATATTAATATGGTAATTGTGGTATTATTTTTAGGTACAAAAATTTTGTTGGCAGAGCCTATTATTTCTTAGTAGGTTAATTGTAATTTGTACTTTTGTTGGAAATTAGGTAATCCCTATACTCTACTAAAATATTCATATATTGCATGATAACACCTTTAGATTTTGATGTATAAATCGTATATTAAGTATATTCATTACATTGTGATTATTTGTCTAATAGTGATAGTATGGGTTTTGGTAAAATAAAGCATGTTAACTTATGAAAATTATTATGTGTACGAAATTTATGTTAAATGGTTTAAATGATAGGAATAAATTATATATGTCATGCATGTTCAATATGATAGGTTGAGAATGACTAAAAATAGTTTAACATAAATATTATTATCATGTATCCTAGGGATAATTTGGTCATTTAAGCATATTGTGATATTTAACATGATAAAAATGCTTAATATGTCTCAATTATTGTTTAGTATGGGATGCCTGATTTGATATTTTAGAAATGCATGTTTCAATATATTACTACTATTACTACTACTACTACTACTACTACATGTCCTTGATGTATTTTGGTTATCTTGCTTTTATCATGATAATTATCCTTATAAGTATGCCTAATATGTATTATTTATTGTTGAGTATATGAAAATGTGGTTTGATGTCCTAGAACCGCGTGTTAGGGTTTTATGTGCAAAATCATATATAAGGAAAAAATGGTCATTTGGCGAATATGGTAATTTATTTGCATGTTAAACGATTTTAGAATTTTCTTGGCTATTTAATAACTAAAATAGAATTAGTATATAAAATAGATGATAATGTGGATATTTTGGTCTTAAGGGCAGTTATGTCATTTTTGGCTTATAGTGCCTAATTGTGAATAATTGGGTCTATGATGGTCTTAGTATGATTTTAATGATTGAACTTGGTATTGATATTGATTATATCCATTTCAGATGTTTGAAAATGAGTTAAAATGGTTAAGTATAAAAATTTAAATTTACGTGATTAATATCTGATTTTGTTGTCACCTTAATAAAATACTAATATTTAAAGTGAAATACCTCGAGATTGGAAATGGTGGCTCTATAAGGGTCACTACCCTGATGATGTAGTTTATCCCATAGTTGATTATGGATTTTGTGCGTGTGCCTTAGTGTCATAACTAGACCCTATATCTTACTCTATTTTGCTCTACAAACTTAATAGAGGGTATGCATACTTATGGATTAAGTGTCTCTATTGGTACAGTACTATATTACCTTCGTGTGCTAGTGCAACCAAGGTACTTTAGTGTCCTTAGGTTGATAGTAAGATACTATTTGCCTTGATGCGCTAGTATGACCATAATACCTTAGTGCCTCTGAATTTGATGTGATATCCCTTCGAGTAAATAAAAATGGAAATGATTATTATTGGATCAAAATGATTATGATTGGATTGGTTGGTAGTAGCCTTTATTCCTTCCTATGATTCGGTATTATCTTTCGTGCCTACTTGTGGTTTGGTAGTAACCTTTGAGCCCTACTCGTGATGTTATGGATTTTTTTGGTATTGTACCTTTGAGATATACTTGTGGTATTATTGATATTATTAGTTTGATATTATGATATGAGATATATTATGAAGTTTATAGTTGTTGTGCTGATATTAATTCTAATCATTATTTCAGATAGCATCTCTTGTATACTTGGTTGATAAGTTTTATTATGTTTCGCATGAACAAGTATGAACAATATGTAGCTTTGTTTTTATTATGTATCTAATATGATTATCATATTTCTATCATCGTATGAGCATTTCAATGTTTATACCATTTATTGTTGTGATGCCCTTTATGTGTTCCATGCGGTCTTTTAATATTAGTTTTGTATAATAGGCTATTCAGTACCGTTATACTAAAGGGTTCCTTTTCTTACGCTCCTACTTATTCAATGGGTAATGGCTTTTGTAGGTTAGCTTGTGAGATTAGTTAAAGGCTAGTG
This sequence comes from Tamarix austromongolica, assembly GCA_039764185.1. Classification (NCBI taxonomy): domain Eukaryota; kingdom Viridiplantae; phylum Streptophyta; class Magnoliopsida; order Caryophyllales; family Tamaricaceae; genus Tamarix; species Tamarix austromongolica. The sequence continues at coordinate 163,965,147 of CM077809.1, read as the reverse complement.
CTTGGGTTAAGAGTAGGGTTATCCGATGTCTTACCTGATATCTTTTGATCTAGATGATTCTGTACTCTTATATTCTTATATATTTCTTTTCACTAAATTTTGTAATCACTGATAGTTTTTTTAATGGCATTACTTTGTTTTGATTCTCTCTACTATGATTTTTATAATTGTGTTATTAATTTAAGTAAAATAAAATTTTTAGCCTTAACACTTGGTATGAGAATGGTAAAAGAAACCAAATTTATATCAAGTGTGGCAGTAAACTCTCATGCTCTTTTATTTTAGTTTACATAATTAGTTATTTCAACGAAATTTTTTGGTTTGTAAATTTGGAAGTGTTACATAAATTCATTTCATTTTTAAACCAAACCATATGAATGCATCACAATGTTAATCCCCCCTCTCCTCAATCAGGAAGCACGCAAGAAACACATGAAAAAAATCTAGTGTGCATTTATAAAACTTCTTGATGAATATTAATAGAAAAGATAATATTGATATACAATTTTAACAAAATTTAAAATATCCTAATTTTCTAAAGTTTATGTTTTTAAAATTATCTATTTTTCCTAAGGGGTTTCCTTTTCCCCACGATACTATGTAACCTTAATAGGTTCTTTAGTTAATTCTTGTTCCCAAATAAAAATTAATTACTCTCCCTTATTAGGTATAAATTAATAAGAGTATAATATATATATGATTTAAAAATACTTGTCTTACCACAAACTTATATAAGTAGTACGACTAATATTAGTTACATGAATTGGTGAATTAAACATTTTAAATTTACAACTCTATATATAGAATTTTAACAAAGAATTAATTATTACTTTGAGACACTTTTTCAAAGAATAATAAATGAATCCATATACATGCACCCTTTTGTGCAAATAGTTGATAAAGTATTTATAATTGGAAAACTAACTAAAAGCTCGCCGACGGCCAAAAACTTGTCGCTGATGAGCTAGCTGATTTTCTTAGAAAGATTAGATAAAAATAGATATTTTGCTAGGTCCCAAAACAAATTACTCTCTTTAATTTTGAAAGAAAGTCATAATTATTTAGGATAATATTTGATTATTAATTTCTCTCAAAGTATAATATATTATGATATAAAAATATAATTGTTATATTCAAATTAAAAAAATACTTTCATATTTTAAATTATTTTTTGATAATGTGTGTGTCTATATATATATATATATATATATATTATTAATGATCAAAATTTAGCCTAAAAATTCGCATGATTTTTTTTATTTTTATAAATTGAAAACATAATAGAAAAGCATAAGTGTATATCAATATGTAAACTATTTAAGGTTTAGGAAAAAAATGAAGAGTCAATAAGATATTAGCTTATATAGCTTCTTAGAATTTCGTTTTTACTAATTTCTCATTGGTTAGTTATATACAAATAAAAGAATAGCGGCAGCTAGAAGTGTTTCCTGTAACTGAAAAACTTATAGAAACCCGCCCATTCTAGATGGAAGAATAATTGAAATTGCCCAAGTAGTAAAGGAGCGATAACAAAGAAGAGAATATATTAGGGATGGGTGGTTTGTTTATTTTATGACACAGACAAAATTATAAACCTTTTTTCTTTCTTCAAAGAGGCCATGATGATGGTTCATTGAACCATTACTTCTTTCCTGGTAATAGATAATCTTAAATCATTTTAAAAAGTTATAGTGAGTTTTATAGATAAATTTTATAGTTTCGCTAAGTTACAGGTTTTTTTTTCTTCCAAATTATCTCGACTTCTATGGGCACCCTTTTTTTTTTATATTTATTTTTTCCCCTTCTATAAAACATCCCGACCCAAATATTCACGGTAATTATGTTCCCTGTCAAGATTAGTGGACTTCAGATCCATTTTTTTTTCATGCGTATCGTCGATATACATACCCAAGGGCCGTCGTGATTAACTAAGACCGCTGGAACTACGTACACTACCTTATTTTTCTAATTATGCAAAGGCCAATACATTTATATATAATAAAAAATTCATAAAAAATAAGATATATTTCAAATATAACAATAATAACAACACATTATTGTAGATACGTATATGTATTCTGACCGGTTTAGCAAAAATCAGCCAAAGAGGGTGAGACGAAGTAGGGTATTTGGTGTGGTAGTGACGGGAATAAAAGTATATTATATTTTACATTTATTGTATAATATATTTAAAACCGAAGAAAGTATAGCATCCAATTTATTCTTACTCAGTTCTAAACATATTATACACAAAACAGAAAATATTGGGGGGGGGGGAGGTGGTATCTTTTCAACTTCACTGCTACCGTACCAGGCAATACATCTCCTAAGTAGTGAGTGGGAGTGTATTTGTCGATAGATATCAAAGTTTAATGAATGAACGCTATATAGACGGATGTACTGTCAAAATAGAACGAGGTTCGTGAAGGAAGAGACTCATTGGAACTTAAATGAATCATAGAACAAGAGGTATCAACAAGGGAAGGGACAGAGTCATCCAACCATGGATACAAAACAGGCATGGATTACATTAATTCTGTCCGTAAGATCTTGTCAAACTAAAATTAAATCTCAAAAAGACAATATACTTATCTTAGGTACCACCGCCAATCGTATCTTAGGCCAATACGATGGAAGTAAATCGTATTATGTGATTCAGAAGTATAAAAAATACGTATTTGCGATCGTGAGTGTCCATAAAGAACCGATCCCCCAACTAGTAACTTTAATCATTGGTAAGAGTCAAACTTATATACTATGACCGCTCATATTACTAAAACCATTTTATCTTTAAATGACCTACGTATCTTTTCATACCTGAAATATATGTCTAGAGTGATATGATCCGAACCCAAGACCTCGTGAAAAAGAGTCGAATCCCTTTCCACTAGAATAAGAAAAGAACCACAAACTAAAATTATATGAAATGATGCATCATGTATTTATGTACCATGGGATATAAGATTTGAAAGTTAAAAGGTTACGTAAAATGATCCCCCCCTTTTTTAACCAAAAATAGTAAATGCTACTATTGTAGTATTAGATTTCAAACGACTCTACATCTCAAATGAATTTTTCTATTGTGTAGGTACACCAAGTGTTTGAATTTATTATTTCTTCTTCTTCTTTATGTTCTGTTCAAACTCAAGTATAGGCTATGGATGAGATTGTGTCAAATCCATACACTCTCTATAGTAAAGTGATTCAATGTTTGAATCATGTTTTCTTACCTAGTTACCATCTTAATAATATTAAGATCAAATACATTATAGGACATAAGATATGGCTAAAAAGCACTTGATTATCTCTAATCATATGGAAACAACGTACATGAATTTATGGTTTCCTATAGATACCTCATATACGAATTCAATTACATTTTAAGCTTGTTTGATAATTATTTTTTCTCATTTAAGTTAAACGCACGCACACGCGCGCACACACACACATTTAGGTACAAATTAGGTCAATTTTTAAACTAACTTCACTCTATAGCCTTTTTGTTAAAATGAAATTACTATTACTAACTTGTCTTTACCTCATCTATCTCCATAATTTTATACAATAATAATTACTCACATATATACTAATAAGCTAAATACATTACACTAATATCAATTTATGTATCGATAAGTCCGTAAAAGATATATACACTATATACTATGTGATCGTCGAAAATACTATTTGTCGATGATACTAACCATTTGTCAAGAATATATACCATATATTATACATTTATTAAGGATACTATATGTTATGTCTTATACTTCATATTATATACACCACACTTAACAAAGATACTATATATGTACTAGATGTACATATTTGATAAAAAATACTATGTATTACACATTTATTAAGCATACTATATGCTATATTTTTTATATTATATTGTAACACCCCTAAATTTATTACTTAAAAATTTTATTTTATAGAAGCATTAGTTACAAAAATAATGAAAATTACCACCACACTTAGCATAAGTCTAGTACCCTCACCATTCTTATGTCTAGTGTTAAGGATGAGTACAATTCAAATCCAAAATAATGCAGGGAAAATAGAGGTAATAACATAGGTGAAAGTTACGGATAAATATTCTTCATACAACAATGAAAATCAAAATACAAAATGGGACATATGAGTCTAAAAAAAATGACTACAATAATAATAATAAAAACTAGCACTTAAAGGTCCAACAGTGCTTTGCCCTAATTCTTAGATCCAAAGACCAAAATAAAATCTCTTCCCAAGGGCTCCACTTATCCTTTTCTCTCTTATACACTTTGTACCACTCCATAACCTTCATATAGTCATCTACAAAAGTAGTACCAGTACGATGTTATCGTACTAAGTAAATCACAATACCTCACAAGATGTAGCATACTCACATTGCACACAATCACCTAATAATCCAAAAATATAATCAAAGCACAATACACATGCCATAACAATACACAATAATCATAGGATAATATATACCACATTAAAATCTCATGCTCAACATCTAATTAGACTTAATCAATTCACCTTATCTCAAAGTACACAATAGCCATATAAAAACCCATGACCAAAACTAACTAATCAAATTAATTCCAAATATCAAGGTAGGACGTTGAGGCATTTATCATCCCAATAATCCAAGTAAAACCCAAGGCCATTAAACACATACTTTTGTATTATTTATCTTACTCGAGGGGAGACCATCAACCTCGAGACATTATGATACACCGGGTCATATTGGTGCGCGAAGGGATAACACAATACCCTTACTCTAGAGCCCAAAAATATTACGATACGCCTGGTTATACTAGAGTAAATAGGTAACTTAATATCCTCCATCGGTTACCTCATCCTTAAATATCGATACCCCTATAGAGCCCATAGGTTACCTATAGAGTAAACTAAGGCTTTATTGTGGCACAAAAACACACCAACAAACAAAAACCAATTAAGGGCTACACCTCATCTATAGGTTAGTTAAACCTAGAGAGAAACCATTCCTAAGCTCGAGGTCTTCTACTTTAAGTATTAATATTTTATAGGGTAATCACAAAAATCACATGTTGCACAAAAAATCCGATTCCCATACTTAACCATTTTTTTATTATTTTTAATTATTTAAGTCAACCCTAAAGTCCACAGTTCCAATCAGGATCAAAATCCCACACTAAAGTTAACCTATCAATATACTAAGGCCATTTTATGTTCAATTATTCACATTAGGTGCATTAGGTTGAAAATGACCAAAATATCCTCAAAACCCTAATTTCACCATTATTATCCAATTTTATACCAAACATTATTATTATTATTATTATTATTATTATTATTATTATTATTATTATTATTGTTTGTCATAAAAAGGCTAAAAGATAATAATTTAAAATATTTTAGCTCATAGATAATTTTTAAGATTTAGCAATTGATTATATTTTTCATTTTGCATGCATTTAGCAACTTACGTGTATAAATTCAATTCATGTGTTTCTAACGTGTCATATATTCCATGCAACACATGAATACATATTTATGGGATTATATGACATTTAATATGGCAATTAGCATCATGGTGTAGGTAAGGAAGAATTTATAACCCCAGATCATGTAAATAGTAATTATTGTGTTTTAACCCTAATCATATATGCATGCTTTCATGTTATTTATATCAACCCTAACTACGCATGCAATCATAATCATCTAATGCTTAAAATAGCATAAACATAATATCTTGGCAATGTCAAAAACTCTAGCAAAACGCTATGCATGTGTTTATTGTTTAAGAAATTACACATGCATTACACTCATAGTTATGATAGATTGAATGTACGTACTAACTATATAAGAGCATGATATCATCTTATCATGCATTTCATAACATTTGTATAATATACAACCCTATCATGATTCTAGATCTAAACAACCTATCATGTTGGCAAACAAATTCTCTCATCTCATGAGTGATTGGATTTACCTGAATCCAAACTACACAAAAGTATAAAACTTGTCTTCTCTGCAACACATCATGGATTACCTAAGCTATCAATACCTAACAAAACATATATTAGCATCTAATACATCACAACAATAACCAAAATTAACTAAAACCAAATTTGGAAAAGGGTTAGAAGGTAACTAGGAGACTACACAAGTTAACAACTAGTGCAATGACACAACGTCATGTAGGGGTAGAGGAAGCTACAGAAGATGGCCATGCATGAGAGGGGGCTATGATAGAGACTCATGCAGCAAGGGGAGGAACGACTACACCTGGTGCAACAAGTAGGGGAGGAACGACCATGCTTGCCACAACAAGAAGATGTGCAACATTGGTTATTTGCATAGCAAGGTAAAGGTGCAACAAGTGTGTGGGTTTTGGCTGTAACACAAGGCCAAGTAATATGAGTTGCTCATGCAACAAGGGAAATGTATCATGAGGTTACCACACTCAAAACAGAATGATGAAAATGACAAAACAAGGAAGGATAACGTTGGGGATTTGTTGGGAATGGAAATTTAGGATGGCATAATAGACCAAAGGCTTAGCTTTTGGTGGGATCAAAAATCAAAAAAAAAAAAGAAGAAGAAGAAGAAGAAGAAGAAGAAGAAGAAGAAGAAGAAGAAGAAGCAGAAGAAGAAGAAGAAGAAGAGCTTATATGGGCAAGAGATGTGTGAACATACGAGCAAACAATGATGAGGAGGACATGGGAGGTAAAGACAAGTATCGAGAAGAGCGGGTGTGTAAGAGTGGTATATGTTAGGGATAAGGGTAATAAAAGGCAAAATATCCATAGGATAGGGATGCAATTTAGAATAACTACACCAGGAAAAAATATCTAGTTTATAGAATTAGTGTTCCTCAATAAAACATATATAGCTTAGGGTCTAAACTAGGGTTAAATCTCCTAGCCCAAATTCTTTCCAAAATTTACCCTTATTAAATTTATATCTATTTTGCCATATTAATATACATAATAATAATAATAATAATACATTTAATAAGAATACCCTATAATAATTGTTATAATTAATTACACATAATTATCAGTTTTATAATTAGGAGGTTTAAAAATGGAGTATTACCGTACTATGCACTCGACAAAATTACTATATACATATGGACGTTCATCAAAGATAATATATATTGTATATTTCAAATTCTTCATAGATACTATATACATTACATATTTATTAAAGATAATATGTTAGACATTTAATAACATGATTATGTACGATATGATCTATATTTATCAAAAGCACTTTATACTATATATTATTACTACACGTTTGTAAAAAAAAAAAGTGTCATACACTGTATACCATGTGTCGTTTGTCATATATATTATACACAATACCACTAGATATAGGGATGTTTACGGACCAAATATCTGGTGTTTTAAATATCCGAAAGCATTAATAAAAAATTAAAATGTTAGTGGGGAGAACTTGATAAAAAAAAAAATCAAAGTCATAAAACATCGTAATCCATTCGACGAAGTGTATGCATTGTTTCGTACATCTTAAGCTGAAACCAAAAGCAAAGTGGACAGTAGGGCCTCTATTATTGTTAGCACATCAACATCCATCATTGCACAACAATGGAAAGTGGCAAAAGTCCCAAAAGAAAGTAAAAGCGCACAGTTTCGAGCATAATTTCAAGTCTTCTTGTGCTTCTCATCGCCGAACCGAAAATTGTAAAAAGAAAGAAGAGATGATTGATGTTATGGTAAACGCGACGGCTCCGCCATAAAGAGGAATCTTACATCACAATAAAGGGATTATTTTTATTTATTTATAGAAGATAGATCATATCATTTTATTAATATATGTGAGTATTACAACTTAGCATATTGAACTTGTCCAAACAACTTTTAACAAACTCACTAATTGTCCTCTCAGAGAAGAATGAGTATGCATATAACTTTTTTTAATTAGTTCCTTCAATTTACAATGTACTTAGGAAGACAAAAAAAAAAAACTTAAGAGTTATGAGCATGCCAGCATGTATAGATACACAGAATGTTTAAGGTTACGATAAAGTGGTTATTGCTAAGCCACAAACTATAGTACTATCTTAGTATTGTACCTATACAATTCACGTTTACTTTTAATAACATTGTATATTAAAAGAAAGTAATGAAGAAAAAAGATTGAGAGGGAAAACCAAAAATATTAAGTGTAAATATATTAGCCAACAAGATTACTTTAACATCATATAGAAGTATAAGTATTTAAATAACTATAGAATACGTATGCTGTTGATTTTATGTTATTTGATATATGTCTTGCTTTTGTTTTGACTATTATCGATGATGATTGTAAGGTTAGATCCGCCAAAGTTGTTATGATATAATCCAAAACTTGATATAGATTTGAAAAATTAAATATGATATTAACACAAAAATATAAAATAACATGAATCAATCCAAACCTAGCCTAAATTTAATTAACCCAATAGTAACCCGTATCCAAAATAATCTAAATCAAAATAACTCAACCAAAAAAACTTGTCTAAATCCAATCTATATCCGAACAAAAATTCGATAATGACCCGCTCTAAACTTACCTAATCCAAAATGATCATACTCAATTTAAAACTTGATCAACAAAAATAACATTTTATTTCACATAAATTGATACATAAACACCAATAGATTATCTTATTAATATAAGTTTATGTAAATAAAAATATGCAACCCATATAACAACAAATAAAATAAAACAAGTACAAATATATTCTCCTCATTTTAGTTTAATATCATATTAGCATTGATTAGATTAGATCATAGAAATTTATATTATAATTAAAATTAAAATTATTATAAATAGAAAAATTATAATTGTAACTACAATAATTATAATATATATTATAATAATAATATAATAATAATAATATAATAATAATAATATTTATATTTATACTAATAATGATTATTATTATATTTTTAAAGATGATAATAATTACAATAGTACCAATAGCAATTAATTATAATAATAATACTAATTATTATAATTAACATAATAATTATAATTATTATAACAATTATTATACTTATGTATATAATACTATTTATAAGATTATTCATAATAATAACTATAATACTAATACTAATAGTGGCAATAATTTATTATTATTATTATTATTATTACATATATTATGATAAAAATTACTATGATCAGCATAATAATAATAATGTATCATAAAGTTTTATTTATTAATTATATTAAATTGATAACAATTGATGCTAACACAAATTGTGAATTGAATTAACGTAACCTAAACCCAATATGACCCAAAGTCTATAGACCTGAATTCACTCGACCCAAACCCAATCCAGTATGGAGTTTGTAGGTCCAAATTAAATTTAAACCATAAGTAATCCGATAGGTTAGACCTATACTTGATCCATTATTCTCATAATTCAAAATGACTTGATCTAATTTAGACCTGACTCGAATAACTGTTACTTGAATTGGATCTAAACCCAAAAGACACTTGAACTCGATCTAATTGCATAACAACTAGATTTTTACTTGTCCTAAATTGACCTAACCCAAAAATGATCTGTATGACCTATTTTCCACCTCTATGTAAGGGGACTTGTATCCCAAGACTCATTAACACTTAGTTAATGAATATGGATAGTGAAACAATTTAGCGGACATATTTTATCTCAAATTCTATAATATATAACACTGATTAAGGTAAGTTATTCCCTAGCTAATATGAATATGGGGAGGAGATTTCCTTCATCTTCTTCTTGATCTTACCTAGGTTGAGTTACTATATTATATATACGTACACATTTGCATCACATATGTTTTTTTATATATGCGTATATGTTAATAATTCATCAATAGGCAAATACACTAGAGTTTCTATGTGCAAGGAAGGATAGGCTAAATTGACAACATATAGAGTAGCCCACAATATTTATTTGTGTTTTCTTTTGCTCTCTACTCCTTTAATGCGAGACAAGTCACATCTGGATTCTCTTTATATATATTTGTAAGATCATGACTGGTATTTATATGTTTAGTCTAGCATGGATTGTTGTATACATGTGTTTGGAGAAGTTTGGAGCCAAAAGGATGTCAAAGGAGAAAATATGGGGGCATGTGTTTGTGAACACGATCTATGTTTTCTTTGTATACTTGGTCCTGTATTACTTGGGAAAAAGTCCACAGTTCTGGAAAAAACATGGGGCCCCATGTTTATGAACAATGATCATATTTTTACTTGTTTTCTATTATTCGCTTGTATCAGTTACGTACTTCTATATATAGATGCATATGAAATTCTACCAATAAGTGGTACGCCGTCAAACCTTATCCAAAGCCTCTCCTCTTATATTCTCTTGTGTTTGTTGAGAGAATTGTGTATTGAGTGAGGATTATTTTATTCTCCTTATAATCACTAGTGTTGTATGTAGTAAAGATCATTGTTGTTTCCCCAATTTTTCTTGTGTTATGATTGTTATATTAATTAGATCTTGAAATTTTTTTGATTGCTTGTTAGATCAGGTCCTGGGCATTCAAGTTTGATGAATTTTTTTTCCTATAATTGGTATCAGAGCTTGGGTGTAATACCCAAAAATTTTGCTTAACCTAATCTCATATCTTTAGCCCTAATTTGACTCTAATCTCAAGAAATATTATTATTAGCCTTAACCAAATTTCTTAATCCTAAAACTTAAACTGAAACCTTGATTCGGTTAAACCAAAATTTGTAAACCGAAAACCGAAACCGCTAAAATTTTTGCTAATCTAAATTATTTGGCTAATCGCCACATTTCTAATCTAATCCTAATTCCCTAACCTTCCCTCTTTCTCCTTTTCTTTTATTCCTTTCTTTCCTTTTTCTTCCTTTTTCTTTTCTTTTCTTTTTCTCTTCTTCTCTACGCATAAATCTTTTGGCGTGAGAAGTTTTTCTTCTCCTGCACATGCACCCTCTCCACTTGCCTCCCTTGCACCATCACCACACCTGCCAGCCCTACCATCCCTCAAGCCACACTTCTTCTTCTTTTTCCTTCTTCTCCCTGCGTACACCCTGTTTTTCGCAATCATCACCTGCCAACCTGCCACCCTTCCTCTTCTTTCTTCTCCTTTCTTCTTCTCCCTACCTTCTCCTCCCTTTCACGTCTCCTTCTCCATCATCACCCCCTCGTGCCTCATCCTGACTCCCCTCAATCTCATCCATCACCATCCTCTTATATTTTTGTATCTTCTTCCTTCTCGGTAGATTCATCATCATCATCACTGTTGTCACCCCTACACTTTTTTCCTCCTTAGCATGCCACCTACTATAATAAATACCCCTCCAACCCTCCATTTTATCATCATCCATCAACTCCCCAACTTTCTCCTCTTCTTCCTTCACCTTTCTCATTCTTCTTCCTTCTTCTACCTTATTTTCAGTATCTGCACAACCAAATCCACCATTGAGCACCACCCAAGCCACCACTAGCCGCCCTTTGGCCGGTGGACCGACTATCTAGGTTGCCCCAACCTTCACCCAAGCTATTGCCGCTGACCACCACCTCTTTTTCCTTCTCTTTTCCCTCGATCATTGTAGAGATTTAGAGTGCACAGTCTGTGCATGACCTACTACACGGTCGTGTAAACACTCAAATACCCCATGCATAATTTTTCCTCTCGGTCTGATTCTGCACGGTAGTGCAACTTTTTCACCGCCTAGCCATGCATCTTGTCTTCCTTCAAACTGTTGTGCACTATTGTTATACGGCCGTACAACTTTTGCACCATCTGGTTGTGCGTTTTCTTTTCTCTCGACCTATTGTGCTCTAGTCCTGCACGACTGTGCAACTTTTGCACCACATGCCAGTGCAAATTATTTTTTGTCCATGCAACCCTATTTTCACCCCAAATCTTCTCCAAACACCACCAAAATTTAACCATAGCTCCACCACACATATTTCTACACTTCCATACAATTCAAGTTTCCATTTGACTTCGATAAATTTCATTTTTTACCCTTCTCTACCATAATCTCCCTCTTGATTGTTAACCTCCGATCCTAATCATATTTTATCTTGTTTCATAGGTGATTTTTTCGGTGATATCAGAGAATGTATAAGATTTATGTGTATAGAGTCTGGTGTCCTTGTCGGTAAGGATACATGTCATAGCTAGGGTTTTATGTGGTCCATGTATTTTCCTTATATTGTTGATGTATAGTTTTATGTTGAATATGGAATATTGAATAATTTAATTATGAAAATGCTATGAAATATTGTAATCCCCCGAAATTTTAAAAAGCTTATAGTTTAATAAATAAATTTTATTTGGGATAATTAGCCTTTAAATCTATTTAGTTTAATTATTTATGGATTTTTGAATATATAAAATTGGATATAAATATTTAATAAATTAAAATGAATATTTTGTTATTTTATCACACTCTTATTATTTAAATAAATTTTCAAACCCTTATTTTACTAAAATTATCCCTTTTAACCCTTATAGTTTAATTATATTAAATTAAATTATTAAATCAATTTACTACCCAAGAATATTATATTTTATAAATTAAATTATTTTATTTAATACCATTTCCCTTTTTATTTTCCTTTCCCCCCTTTTTCCTTCTCCTTTCCTTTTTTCCTTCTTTTTATTTTCTTTGGGCCGCCGGCTGGCTCGGCCTCCCGTGCCTCCCTCCCGCGCTGGGCCATAGGCCCACTCTTCCCCTTCCTTCTCCCACGTGAGCCGACCGCCTCCCTTCCTTCCTTCCTTTCCTCCTCAACCGGGCTGGCCCGCTTCATTTTTTTTCTCCTTCGGCCACCCGACGCACCAGCTCCCCCTCCCCTTCTTCTTCTTTCTTTCTTCATCCTCTTTCCCTGGCGAGAATCCCGTTAACTGTCATCACTGCCACCCCAACTTGCAACCCCCTCTCCCCATTGACCTCTCTAACTCTCTCTCTCTCTCTCTCTTTCTCTCTCCCGCCATTACTCTGCCCTATCCCAACCCCACCATTTCTCCCTTCCCCCATGCCCTGCCATGCCTTCCTTCTCCCTCTCCCTACAACCGCCATTCCTCTACCACCCTACCGCCGCCCTAAAGCCTACCTATCCCCTCCTCTCTCTCCTTCTTCCTTTTCTTCTTCCCTTCCTACTCCATTCGGCCATTTTTCAAGCCCCATATTCCTTGCCCAAGCCTCTTTCTCTCACTTTCTCCTCCTTCCCTCACCCTCCTTGTTTTGCTTCGCCGTCGCCACTTTCGCCGCCTCAACAGCCACCTGCACCATCTCTTGCCACCCTCTACCTCACCCCGACCGATCACAACACCCTCGAGCCACCCCGTAGCCTTCTTCTTCCTCCTCTCTTCTTTTTCTCTTCTTTCCATCCCTTCTCGGCAACCACCCTGTACCGCCCCGATCCGCCGCCTTCCCACTGCCTCTGTCGACGTCTGAGCCACCACATTAATCCCTACAACCCCCTCTATCACCCCAACCCTCATTTGGCCGAAAACACCTCCCAAAGGCCTTCATTTTCCCTTCCCCTTTTCCTTCCTCACCAGCCCCCATCTCGACCTCCCCCTCGGCAGCCTCCTTTCGCGGCTTCGCTGACGCCGCCTCCACCACCTTTAGTCACAGTCAACCCATCCCCGACCACCACTTATACCCTCTCTCCACCTCTACACCCTTCCCTTGCCCTAAATCCTCCCCCAACCACCTTCTTTCCTAGCCCCAAACCAACAACCCAAAAACACCGCTCCCTCCTCCCATTCTTTCCACCTTCGAGCCTTCCTCCTCATTTCCTTGCATGCAACTCATGTTGCATGAGCATTATGAGCTGCTGCCTTTGTTGATTAATTTGGGTAATAATTTTTGTAAGGTATAATAATATTTTAATTTAAGTATTTGATTAATTAAGTATTATAAAGCCTTATAATTTGATTTTTATTATTTATAATGTAATAAGTCTTGATATTATTTTTAGGTATTAGTTTTGATAATCAAAGCTTGAACCTTTAATCGAAATACTAGTAAGGTTCATTTTTGCGGGAATCGAGGTAACCGTTAAATCCCATTTAAACGTATGGATTAACGCATGTTAGCACATTAGGATTTTTAATATGTTATTATGGTTAATATATATTGTTTAACATCATATGCGTAGTTTCTTGTAATGTTGGATGAAAAGAAGCATGTTAGGATCGTATGGAAATATTGTTTAAGGTAAGAGTTTGGTTGTTAATGAAAATGTTAAGTATTATCCATGTTGTTTTATGCTATTGTGATCTTTAATGCATGGTTAATATTTTGTGAGCCTTAGGGGATTTTAGTAATGTATCTTGTACAAGAATATGACCTATTATATATATGGGTGTTAATAAGTATTGTGTTAATTCTAAGAGTTGTGGATGAGGTGTTAATATTAATATTTTATGTATTAATAATAATAATTTAATATAAGTGGTGTACGAAGGGGCAAAATGGTAACTTTGAATTAAAAAGGGTATTATGGTAATTTTGGAGGCAAGGGTAAATGGTGATTTTGTAATAAATGGGCAAAATGGTAATTTTATGAATAAAGGGTAAAATATTAATTAAAGGGCAAATGGTGATTTTGTAATAAAAGGGAAAAATGGTAATTTTGTAATAAAAGGGTAAAATGGTAATTTTGTTATTAAAGGGAAAAATGGTAATTTTGTAATTAAAGGGCTAAATGGTAATTTTTGGATTAAAGGGCAAAATGGTAATTTGGAAATTAAAAGAGGCAAAATGGTAATTTCATAATTAAGGATAAAATGGTAATTTTATAAGTGAAAGAGTGTTATAGTAATTTTTGGAAGTTAAGGGGTAAAATGGTAAATTTGAAAGTAAAAGGGTAAAATGGTAATTTGGTAAATAAAAGGGGTAAAAGTGGAAATTGGAAAGGAGTAACTTGGTAATTATAATAATTGAGAAGGATAAAATAATAATTTAAATAACTAAAGGGTAATTTGATAATTTAATAATGGAGAAGGGTAAAATGGTAAATATGATAAATGTGAAGGGCAATTTGGTAATTTAAATAACTAAAGGGTAATTTGGTAATTTTGATAATGGATAAGGGTAGTTTGGTAATTATGATCACATAAAAGGGTAATTTGGTAATTTAACCAACTAAAGGGCAATTTGGTAATTTTGATAATGGAGAAGGGTAGTTTGGTAATTATGATCACAAAGAAGGGCATTTTGGTAATTTAACTGACTAAAGGGGTAGTTTGGTAATTAGGATAACAGAGAAGGGTAATTTGGTAATTTGACCAACTCAAGGGCAATTTATTAATTATAATAAGGGAAAAAGGGCTAAGTGGTAATCTAACCAACCAAATGGAAAATATATTAAGTGTAATAATTATTAAGGGGGATTAGTGACCGAATAAGTATGGGAGATAACTTGGTAACCTAAAGCGAGTAAAGGATAACTTGGTAATTATGTAACAAGGAGGGTAATATGGTAATTTGTCAAGTAAGGAAGTGATACCTTAGCAATTATGTAAGTAAGGGGTAAATGAGTAATTTGTATCTAACATGTCGTTGTAATTGTGGAATTTCATAATATGACTCAAATAACGCTGATTAGTGAGGTAAGAGTATTTGATAATTAGTAATTATCACGAGAACGAATTCTAATTTGAAATTATATGAGATTAGGATGGCATTAATGATTCTTCTATGTTACCTTGGACAACCATTTGAATAAGAAATATCTGATGATATAACGATTAAAAGTGAATAATTATCTAATTATTGTGCTTTTGTGATCACCCTAATTAAGACATTAATACTTAAAGTGAAAGACCTCGAGATCGGGAATGGTGGCTCTTTAGGGGTCGCTACCCTAAAGACGTGGTTTAGCCCACGATTATTCTGGTATTTGCTGGTGTGCCTTTGTGCCCCAGCCAAGCCCTATATCTACTCTATCTAGCTCTACGGACCTAGTTAGGGGGTATGCATACTTATGGATTAGGTATCCTTGTCGGTAAGGTACTAAGTTAGCTTTATGCACCAATACGACCAGGGTACCTTTGCATCCCTGGGTTGATAGTTGAAGGGTACTGAGTAGCTTTTATGCACAAGTGCGATCGGTGTACCTTTGTGTCCCAGGATCTTGATCTCCCTATCGAGACAAATAAATGGAATTGTTGTACTGATTAAAAAGGGAAAACACTAATCGTTAAAGTGAAAGATTAATGAGCCGGGTCTAGTTGAATTATATTATGAGTACCGACCCACCGGATATAATAGTGGCCCAGGATGTTTTACCCTGGATGATATTTATGAGTACCGATCCACCGGATATAATGGTGGCCCAGGATGTGTTGCCCTGTATGATTTATATTTATATTCCGATCCACCGGCTAGAATGGTGGGGGTCCCGAGCTCAATAAATTTGATTTGCCTGTGAATAAATTATGAAAAAATACTAATCACTTATAGTGAAATGCCATGTGAGTTGGGGCCAGACCAGTCCACCAGCGAATAATAGTGGGGTTCCCACACTCATACGAATAATTATAATCCAATATGATTGATAATGATATACTAATGGCCTTAAGGCCCTAAAGTACCTATTGTTCTCTTTGACCCGTTAATATCTGATTGATTTGTTAAGTATGTGGTTGTATAAACGTGGACATTCAGTATTTATCTTTCATTAAGTATGTATGTAGTATTTTGTGTTGCATTACGGGCCTGCTGTTAAGTGTGATTTAAAGGGTTACTCAGTAACGTAGTACTGAAGGGTTCCTGCCTATTCAATGGGCAGTGTCCCTTGCAGGTCGTTCTCAAGTGCTATTCAAGTGGGATCGAGAGAAAAAGTGTAAGGTACTATCCGGTAAACCCTAGGGTTGTACTCTTTCACCTTTAAAATTTATGGTTTCGACGTATTTGTTGATTTGTAACCACTAGTGGTGTATTATACTCTCATAAAATGTTTTAATGCGCTACTCTGATTTAATCATTAGTTTAAGTTTCTTGTAAGTTGCATTTTTCTCTTTTAGCCTTAGCACTTGGTATTAGAACGATAGGAGTGAACCGGTCTGGTACTAAGTGTGGCGGTAATATCCCCAGAATTCACGGTTTATTATTTTGCTTTTGCTAATATTCTTCTAATTAAACAAAAATTTTTAGTAGTGAATTTTGGGGGTGTTACAGATATGTTCTTGGGAGTAAAGAAGCTATGTAAGTACATGCTTGGGTATAATAATGGATACAAGATATCTATGAGAAACTAAGGATATGCACTTCGGTTA
This sequence comes from Tamarix austromongolica, assembly GCA_039764185.1. Lineage (NCBI taxonomy): Eukaryota > Viridiplantae > Streptophyta > Magnoliopsida > Caryophyllales > Tamaricaceae > Tamarix > Tamarix austromongolica. The sequence goes on along the minus strand of CM077809.1, from coordinate 163,947,888 downwards.
GTGATTGGAAATGTATACGTTTTGGGTTTTATAAAGGCTTTGGAAGAATATAATTGTCTTGATTACCCTGATGGTATTATGATCATTTGAAGATAATTATGTGGTCATACTTATGTGTTTAATTGTATTTCTTGAGTTTGGCATGATAAAACACAATAAACTCCGAAGAAAATATTAATCATGTAAAGTGAAAGATCACTTGAGTCGGGCCGAGGTATTTATATGGCTCTGTTCCACCGGATAATAATAGTGGCTCGGATGTGTTGTCCCCGAGAGGTGCTCGAGTCTATTCTACTGGATTAAGAATAGTGGGGTCTCATACTGAATGTGAATGAAAATATAATTAAGAGTTAAAGTATAAAAGTAAATATACTAATCATTTAAAGTGAAAGACTACGTGAGTCAGGACCGAGGTGTTGAGTTCGTTCCACCGGATAATAATAGTGGCTCGGGTGTGTTGTCCCCAAGAGGTGCTTCAAACCGTTCCACCATTTTAATAAATAGCGGTTCAGGAGTATTTTTACTTTGAGAGGTGTTGGCTCCATTCCACTGGATAATAATAGTGGCTCGAGTGTCTTGTCCCCGAGAGGTGTTTCAGACCGTTCAACTGGTTTAAGAATAGTGGGGTCGCTGAACTCAATGTAAATAAAAGATTAGAATATGGTATATCTAAATGAAAGACTTGGAATCAATAGTTATACTGCTTTCTTCTATTTGTGCATGTATTATTTGCTTATGAGAATTCTTGTATTATGTGTAATCTTGCTTGAATGTACCGTTACCTTACTCAGTACATAGCGTACTGATCATTCATTTCATGGGTGCCGCTCAATCCAACGAGTAGACGACCAAGATGTTTATGTGCAGGTCGATGAGGACCAGGTTGATGATTTCGTAGCTTTTGATACAATATATGTAGAGGAGTGATTCATTCATATCAGGGTTGGGCATAGAGTCATGTTATCTGGATGTTAGTTTTTACCCGGGTACCCTTTTGGACTCTTAGTTCCATGGGATCCCTTTTTGGTTATATTTTGATATTGTTATCGGAGTTAATCTCCAAGCACTTATTTGATGTATAAAAAGTTGTCTCATCTCTTTCTAATCATATTTTAATTTTTCCGATCATTTTGCCTTATGATTGACGTAAGGATGGTGGGATAAACCAAACTTATGTCAATTACGGTGATAACACCCAAATATTTGATTATACGCTTCCGCTTAAAACAAAAATTTTTAATAGTAAATTTGGGGGTGTTACATTGGTTGTGTGATTAATCTATATTGGGATGGCATTTACAAGTTTTGAAATTGAGAGATTTGATTGTTCTATCAATTTAGGTTATGGATATTGAAGATGAATGCAATATTTGGTTGGAACGAATTGGAGAAAACATTATTGGAAAAGCGGAGAAGCCATAAATGATGTATGATAAGGACTTTGGGGATATTAATTTGAAGGCCTTATCCATCATACAGTTGTGTTTGTTAAATACAGTTTTATAAGAAGTAGCCAAAGAGAAAACTATTGTCGCCTTGTAGTTGAAGCTGGAATCCTTATATATGATGAGATATGTCATGAATCATCTATTTTTGAAAATCCAGCTTCATGATTTGAAATTAGGCAATGACCAATCTTTGAAATCTTATATTGATGAATTTGACTCTATAGTTATGGATTTGCATAATATAGATGTTAAATTAGACAATGAGGATTTGAATATTATATTATTGTGTTATTTTCTTGTTGCTTATAATCATTTTTGTGAGAGTGTATTGTATGAGAATGGTGAATAAGTTCTTGTAGATATCAAGAATGACTTGCAACAACATGAATTGATTTAGAATCAATTGATTAGAGGATGTCCAAGTGACTCACGTGGTGAGGGACTTATAGCAAAGGAGTCTGGTGACAAAATTAAGTTCAAGCTGTGGTTTGCCACGGATGTCACATGAAAGGCCATATTAGGATATACTTATTTAATAGGAAACTTGTAGATACTGCTGATATTGTATTTGAAAAGGGTGATTCTACCATAGCTGATGATGATGGTGATGTACTGACTGCTACTAATGGACAAACCAGATTAGCCGATAAGTGGATTCTTAATTATAGGTGTTGTTACTATTTTTTTCACAATAAAATTTGGTTCCAAACTTATGACACTATTCAAGATGGAGTTTTTGTCTAGGAAAATATTACTTCATGCAAAGTTCCTAAGATTAGGACTATGAGGGTGATGATGCATGCTGGTGTGGTCGGAATACTATCTAGTGTTTATCATGTTCCTGACATGACCAAGAGCTTGATCTTTTTGTATTCCTTAGATATTAAAGGTTATAGGTGTGTTATTGAGAATGACACATTGAATGTTGCTAAAGGACTTGTGGTGGCAATTGTTGGCAAGCTGGTTGGGACATTTTATAAGTTTGTTGGTGTGACTATTGAGCTTGTAGATGGTACGACATTAAGAGTTGTGACTTATATGTTGCTGGTCTTGGGCCAATGTGACTGGAACACAATAATGTCATTGGCATGATTAGGGGGTCCTTATTTTGTGACCTGATTACATCCAAATCTATTGCCTTTTGTGAGTCTGAATTACTTCTTGACAGGAAGATGGACCAGTAGAGTTCCCTAGTTGCTTTAGATGGGATGGAGGTTGTTATTGATCTAAATGGTACACATTATTTTAGTGAGGAGCAATCTGGGAAGCATGTAGAGTAAGTGGACATTGCTCTAGGTAGAGCTGGTTATGCCTTATATACTATGGGTAGTAGTATTGGTGTGCTAGAATCTGTGTTAGACTCAAATGTTATTTTGGGTGTTGATTCCACCTTTTGGTATCCTAATGTTGTTGTTGAAGAGATGTGGTCTCTTTGGTGGACTCATACATTGGTATTTGATGCTTCATGAGTTATTCTTTTGTTGCGTGTCTATGTTATGCTTGTAGCAAAACACATCTTTGATGTTTGTTATTATTTGAAAATGAGTTTTGTGTAAATAGTCAAAATATTTTTGAAAAGATGTTTGCTTTGAAATAATTTGTTTTGAACAAGGGTTTGGTAAAATTACAATATTTGAAGAAGAAGATTTTGAAATCAAAATTTGATAATATATATTTTTAGAGGAAGAAGATCCCTTCTCTATTTTTAAAATGGAGGAAGAGGTTTCACATGTTAGTAGAGATAGAACACTTTATATAATTTGTTGATGTGCCATGAGCACTTCTAGAGTTTTAGAGAGAGTAGTAATCTAATTGTGTATATACTTTTTCTTTTATTCAAGAGATATTTGTGATGAGGAGGCTTGTTCTTCATCATCAATGGTGGCATCATACCATAATTTGATAAGAATTTGTATAGGGAGATTTTGTGAGGAAGGTTGTTTATCTTTCTTCTTGGGAGGCATTTTCCTAAAAGAATTCCCTAGTTAGGAAATCTAGAAAATAATTTTAATCTCGTTTCCTAGACTTTGCATCACAGTCAAAGATTGATAAATGGCATGCCATCTTGTAAATTTTTTTTGAGGTAATATTTTAAACATCATTTTTAAGCACTTATTTGTGAATTTAAAAGTTATCTATAATAAGATTTTTTGGTTAAGAAGGTTGGATTGGAACTTTTAAAAATACAAAGAACTATGGAGAGGATTTCTTTTTTGATGGTAGAATAATTTTTCTAGATGTTCTTTCAATGGGGTGAGGTAAATTAGACTATATGTTCCCACTAGTTGTGGACCTGTTTGAGAATACCACGATAATTAATATTGGGGATGTCTTGGGCTTGTCCTTTGATATGTTTGATGATTTTAATGTGCTTCTGAGTCCAAGGACTGGGATTTTTCTTTAATCAGTCTTGGAAAGGTTTGGTGAGATGGTTGGTATTGTTACATAAATCTAGGACATAGTTAAGATCAAATAGGAACATTTGTAACTATATTTTTTAGTATCTAAAATTCTATCAGGGAATTTGCATGCAAAGATTAGGGATCTATCGATTGGAGTAATAGTCCCTTAGGAGATGTAATGACCAAGAAATCTTATACGAGTTTGGAGAAAATAGGTTGTTGATTTTGAGATAACAATACCATTTCTTTTAATAACTGAAATAAATGTTGATATTTAAAATTTTGATCAATAGATTTTGAGAAAATAAGGACATCATCAATGTAGATAATGCAAAAATTAGAGTACGGATTAAAAATGTCATTCATGATCCTTTTAAATTCAGAGGGGTCATTGTTAAGTCCAAAGGGCATGGCATTTCATTGATAATGACAAAAAGGGACAAGTAAAAGCTAGACTTCATATCAAATTTTGAAACGATGAGGGCTAAATGAAGTCTTTGAGGGAGATCATGTTTACTAGAAATAGGATACTGAATCTATTTTAGTGTTGTGTTAAGAGGTTTGTAGTCGATGATAAGATTAGGATTTCCTTGTTCTATTTCATATTGTTTATTAACATAGAATGCCGCACAAGACCATAAGGAACGAGATTTGGAGATGAGGCATTTATTCTCTAGATTAGTTATATGAGATCAACAATGGTTTTATAGATCAATATTCTTTTGGATTGGCCTAGCCTTTGTAGGGATATTCATTTCAAGGAAATATTATTCATAAGGGAGGTTAACAATATGTTGTTTTCTAGACCAGAATGAATATGGAAGGTCTAAAGAGAACTCTTGTTCGATTTGATATTGTTGAATTCTAATTGGTTTTGAATCTTTGAAATGGATACTCCTTGTTTGAGAAATTAAAGGTAACTTTGCTTGCTTTGAAAAAAAGATTGAGTTGGTTATAATAAATGGAATTAGCTTTAAGAAGTTTGAGGCTTCTAGTTTTGGAAATTTTCATAAAGGATAGTGAATTATTGGGTCCTTTTGTTTTAAAGGTAACACCATTATGGTTAACCTGGTAAGGGGTGATTAGGTTTTGAATCTTTGAAAGGGAGACTCCTTGTTTGAAAAATTAAAGGGAACTTTGGATGCTTTGGACAAAAGTATTTAGATGGTTATGATAAATGGAATTGACTCTAAGAAGGTTGAGGTTTCTAGTTCTGGGAATTTCCATAAAGGATAGTGAATTATTGGGTCATTTTGTTTTAAAGGTAATACCATTATGGTTAACCTGGTAAGGGGTGATTAGGTTTATAAAAGGTGTTCCTAGAATAATACTATGGCTTATGTAGGGTGTTATTATAATCCTTCGAAAGTTTAAAAACCTATAATATAATAAATAGCTTTTATTTGGGATAAATTAGCTTTTAAAATTATTTAATTTAATTATTTTATGGATGTTTGAGTATATAAAAGTGGATAGGAATATTTAATAAATTAAAATAAATATTTTTTTTATTTTATCATACTCTTTTTATTTAAATAATTTTTGAAACCAATATTTTATTAAAATTATCCTTTTAAACCCATATATTTAATTATATTAAATTAAATTATTAAATAAATTTATTTTCCAAAAATATTACATCATATTTCCCCATAAATTATTTATCTATTTTCCCCTATTTTTCCTTTTCCTTTTTTCCCTTTTTCTTTTCTTTCTCCTTTTTCCTCCTTTCATTCTTTTTCCTTTCTCCTCTTTGGGTCGCCGATTGGCCTGCCTCTCCCCTTCACCCCGCGCGTTGAGCCGCTAACCCATCTTCCCCTTTCCCCATCCGTCTCCTACACGCGCATGCCCAGTCTAGGCTCCTCTCATTTTCTTTCCTTCCCTCCCCAACCAGGCCAGCCCATGCTCCACCTTTCTTCTTCCCCTAACCGGCCTGCTGCCCCTTCTCTTCTCCCTCCTCCTTCTTCCTCTCCTGCCTCGACCTGCCCCTCAACACCATGTCTGCCACCCCGAGCACCATGCCCAACCACCTCTCCCTCCCTACCACTCCTTCTTTTTTCCCACGTCCCTTTCTTCCCTTTTCGGACCCAAACCAACCCTACACCCCAGCCCGCATGCCCTTTTCTTTTCCCTCTTATTCCCTTCCCTCTCCATGCCACCCGACCATCCCTGCCACCTTACAGCCTACCCTAGCCGACCACCTGCTCCCCTCTTCTCCCTCTCCTTTTTATTCTCCTCACCAGCCCTGTAACACCCCAAAATTCACTATATATATATATATTTTTTTTTTTTGAAAAGCGGAAGCAGTTAAAATAGAAATACTTAAAACCTGTGAATTCTGGAAATGTTACCGCCACACTTAGTACCAGACCAGTTCTCTCCGACCGTTCCAGTACCAAGTGCTAAGGCTAAGAAAAGATTTACATTAACTCAAACCAGCGGTTCATAAAAGAACTCAAAAGATCATACATTAAAATCAGAGTACGCATAAACGTTTATGAACCATAATAGAATAGGAATCAGAGTGCGAAATCAAAATTCCTCGAAGGGAATAATCTTACAATTTATAAATGGTTAAGTCGAAAAACTTAACACAAGGTAATAAAGTAAAAAGAGTAAACGCGAATCAGAAGAAGTATCATAATGAAATAAAATCACATGAAGAAAATTACGGCCACGACACTCTCGAACTTGAGCCAACCACAACTCAACACACAGCCCCACCAGATATCTCACCCACCTGCACAAATCAGAAGGGCATACTACTCGTGGGAATGAGCAGCACCCATGAAAAGGGTGATCAGTACGCTACGTACTGAGTAAGGTAACCGAGCACTAAGGCCAACACACAAGCACATAATCCATGCAGAATAATAACAGGGCAATCCAACATAACAACATAAAGGTATATGAACAATTCAGGTAAAAGTACAGAGGCCCTTATATAATCCAGATTAATCATTTAATTAATCTCTTATCAGAATCCGATTCACACCATGCCTTTTTCAATCCATGCGAGTATAGGAACACCCCACTATTATAACCGGTGGGCCGGTCGCAATAGAGCATCATGCCCTAGCCACTATTATTACCGGTGGATCGGTCACAATAGAGCATCATGCCCTAACCACTATTATTACCAGTGGATCGGTCACATATAGGGTAGAAACCCTAACCACTATTCCTAACCGGTGGATCGGTTTGGTTCCTCCTCGCATGGTATTCCACTGTAAGTAATTAGTGTCTTTTAAGAGCTTTAACGATTCTAGTTTGTGTTTATTGAGCTCGAGTCACCCCACTATTTTTACCAGTGGGCCGGTCACACATAGGACCTCATGTCCTAACCACTATTATAACCGGTGGATCGGTCGCACATAGGACTACGCGTCCTAACCATTATTCCTGACCGGTGGATCGGTTTGGACTCGGCTCAATAATCTTCCACTTCATATGATTAGTGTCTTAAGTATCTTATTCAAAGGCTTTCGCCATGCACGAATCATGAATCATAATTCCCATATTCATCATCATACTTTATTCACCAATTACACACGTGCTATCACCAAACCCCAGACATGCATGAATCGCTCCCTTTACACTTATCCTCCAATTCTACTTCACATCTCACGCTAGGGTTTTATCCCGAAACCCTAATTTAGGCCTTAACATCTCTTCTTACTCCACCTCACATCACCCAAATTATTTTAACCCTCCACACATCACAAATCATCGATTCCATTCTCATAATTACACCTTAATCACCAAAAACACATGATACAACAAAAACCTTAAGCAGCCACACTAAACCTTAATCAATCACCACAAACCATAATTAACCACTCCAACCCTAGCTTCGTCTCCTACGTACCCAGATAATGTTCCACGTATTATTTTCCATCCAAAGTGTTTAACTACCCAAACAATGCTTACATTACCTTCCTTATATCCCAAATTAACTTTTCATACGTAAATTTTACTCCCATGCAGACTTTACACATCCCATGCAACCATTCGAACTTTTCATGTAAACCCTAAATTCCATGCAATCATTAACTCCCATACAAAACCCTAACTCCACCACGCAACCCTAATACCACCACACAAAACCCAAGATTCCGTCATACAATATCCTAAATTTAATCCATACCAACCAAATATTCATCCTTACCAAACCCTAGATTCAATTCACATAAACCCGAAGATTCATCCTTACAAAACCCTACATTCAACCATATTAAACCCAAAGATTCATTCACACAAAACCCTAAATTCAATCCATACCAACACAAAGATTCAAATCATATAAAACCCAAAGATTTGTCCACATAATACAATTGATTAGATTCTCCCCTTTCATAACCACAAATTAGATCCTCCCATATAATATCATAAATTACATTCTCCCAAAAAACATCATAAACTAGATTCTCCCTAACAAACCATAAATTCAATTCTCCCATATAACGTCATAAATTATATTGTCTCCCATAAAACCCTACATTTCCCATTTTATTCTTCCTCTCATAAATCATTAAAATACTTAGGTCAAATCATACCCCTTGATCAACTTCTTTCTCCATCCTTATTTTTCATCCTTTTCCCTGTACAAACCATACCAACATCCTCACATGTATGTCTTTTAGGGTCACATGCAAACACATATTATTCCATACACATAGTACACATGCCATATAGCAACACAAAAGCATGCTTGGACTCCATGCCATACCAAATATGCAATAATTACAATAATAACATAGGATGCATAACATATAAGGAACACAATGCACATTAGCACACAAAAGGCCTTAGCACCCCTTACCTGAAACGATACCGGTCTTGGAGCACACTCCTACGCCTCCTTAGGGCTTTGACCAAATAATAACCTTAACAAAATTCTAACTTTGCTAAAGACATAAAAATAATAGAGATATTATAAACCTTTATAATATAGGGTTAAAGATTTTACCCTAATGATAATAATGATACTAATATAATAATATCAAGGATAATAAAAATAATATCAATGAGAATAATAATAATAATAATAATAATAATAATAATAACAATAACATATAAGTTTTAAAATAACTAATGACTTACCATTTATTTAATATTAATAATAAAATTAACAACATATATAATAATATTGAAATAATAAAGATAATGATAATATTATTATTAATGGTTATAAGAACAGTAGAGTTAATAATACTCAAATAAATAAGTGCAAATGTTAATACAAAATTAGGGCCTAAGATTTTCCAGAATAAATAATAAAACGTTAATAATAATTATTCTAATAATTATAATAATAATAATAATAATAATAATAATAAGAATGATAATAATCCTATAATAATTCAATTAATAACTTAAAATTAGAAACTAACAATAAAATTATTTTATTACCACTCTCCACCCTGCAAGTACAATTTAGCATAAATTTTATATCAAATAATAATAAAACATATTAAGAATATAAATATTAAGAATAATAATAATGGTATTTATATGCAAATAATTGAAATAAATTAAATCAAGGATTATAATAATATGGAAAATGGTTGAGAGGGTCTAGGGTTCAACCTTAGGCTGGTGGGGATAGGCGGCACCGGCGGTGGTTCACGACGGCGGCGGCGGTGGCCGGAAAAATAGAAGAACAAAGAGAAAGATGGATGTTGGGAAAAAGATAGGGATAATTGAGGTGGTATAAGAGGTGTTTATTGTTGCCCAGGAGGAGAGGGACAAAATTATGGTGGTGGTGCAGCCAAAGGTGGCGGCGCACGGCAGCGGGCGGTAGTTTAAGGTTTCGGGGTAAAAATTATGGCGAAACGAGCAACCAAATTTGCACGGTTATGGAGGCCCTTACAAGAAAAATCGAAGGTTAAGAATGGTTTAGTTAACTAGAGGGCGTTGCAGGAAAGAATTTGGTAGGTGCAAGTGGCGTTGAGTTTGGCTAACGGCGGTGGAAACGGCGTCTAAAGTTGCGGTGGCCGGCAACTCGGGCTTAGGGTCTCGAGGAAGAAAAAATCTAAAAACATCCTATAACAAGGCTATTTATAGATGTTGTAATGGATAATGGGGAGCTACAGGTCGACATGGAAGTTTTAAATGCAAGAATTTGGGTGGCCAGTGGCAGTAATTGATCGGCCGGCGTTTGGTTTGCTTCGGGGTTTCGCGAGGCTAGGGAGAAGAGATGGGCGAGAGTTAACGTCGAATAATTATTCCAATTTATTCCTGGAGTTAAGAGGAAGACAAAGAGGCAAGAAACGGCCGGTATTAATCACCGTAGCCGGAAATGCCATTAACGATGCCGGGATTGCACTATCGTCGACGGAGGAGAAGGGAGGAAGAAGGAAGAAGGAAGGGAGGCGGTCAGGTCGGCTGGGAAAGAAAAGAAAAAGGGGATAACCGGGCGGTTCGGGCGTGGGCGGTAGGCGTTTAAATAAAACGCCGCGTCCCAAGTAAAAGAGAGATGGAACACCGCACAGAGAAGGGCGGAAGAAAGGTAAGGAAATGCTTAAATGAAACGACGCGCTTTGGGCGTAACACGGAACGAAACGCAGCATCGAGGGCGGAGGTAGGACGATGGCGCGGGCTGGGCCGTGCCAAAGAAGAAGAAGAAAAGAAAAAGGGGAACTGGGCCGCGGCTGGCGCAGTCAACGAAAAGAAGAGAAAAAAGAAAAAGAAGAAAAAGAAAGAAAAAAGAAAGGAAAAAGGAAGAAAGAAAAAGAAAAAGGGAAAAAGGAAGGGAGAAAAAAATATAGATTAGGGCCAATTAAATTAATCTGAATATTTAGGATATTTAAAAATAATAATATTTAAATAAAATAATATTTAAATCCCTTTTTAGGTTAAATTAGGATTTTTAAAAGATTTTCCATAAATTCCATTTTAATTAGAAAAACACCCAAATTTCTCCAATTAAATTATTTATAAAATTATTATTAATTTAAAACTATTTTCTCATTCTTATATTAAATAGAATAATTTATTTAATAAATTTCTACAATAAAAGGCTTAATTAGCTAAAATACCCATATTCCTCCTAATTAAAATACTTATTAATTTATTCTTGATTTTCCCTAATTAATTTTATTTTATTTTAAATAAAATAATATACTTAATTAACTTTTATAATAAAACCTCATTTATATATACTATTTAAAATTAGAAATTTTCGGGGCATTTCAAGCCCTCTCCTGCCCCATAATTTCAAGCCTTCCTTCCCCTCCCCCAACTTCTTTCTCTCCTTTTCTTCTCCTTCCATTTCTATCCCATTTTTGCATAGCCGCCTCCCTCCATTGCTTCCTCTGCCTCACCAACCGCTTGCACCACCTTATGCACCCCCTGCTACCACCCTACACCACCAAGCCACCCACCTCGAGCCACCCCACAACCCTTCTTCCTCCCATCTTCTTCTTTTTTTCTTCTTTTTCCTCCCTTCTCGGCAGCCGCCCTACACCTCCTCCTTCTGCCGTTGTCCCGCCACCTCTGCTGCCTCCCAAGCCACCAACCCACTCCCTATGACCTCCTCTACCACCCCCGCACCTCCTTTGGCCGAAACCAACACCCTTACCCCCTCATTTTCCACCTCCCTTTTCCTTCCTTCTCAGCCACCTCCACCTCGACAACCACCTTCGCAGCCTCACCGCCACCGCCTCCGCTGCCCTTGGCCACCAATAACCCATTCCCGACCACCATCTACACCCCCTCTTTACCCCTGCACCCTTCCCTTGCCCTAAATCCTCCCCCACCTACCCTATTTCCTAGCCCCAAAACCCTAACCCGAAAACACCACTTCCTCCTTTTCTTTCACCCACCTTGAGCCACCCTACAACCCTTCTTCCTCCCCTCTTCTTTTTTTTCTTCTTTTTCCTCCCTTCTCGGCAGCTTCCCTGCACCTCCTCCTTCTGCCGCCGTCCCGCCACCTCTGCTGCCTCCCAAGCCACCAGCCCACTCCTTATGACCTCCTCTACCATCCCCACACCTCCTTTGGCTGAAACCAACACCCTCACCCCTTCATTTCCCCCTCCCTTTTCCTTCCTTCTCAGCCACCTCTACCTTGACAACCACCTTCGCAGCCTCGCCGCCGCCCTTGGCCACCAACAACCCATCCCCGACCACCACCTACACCCCCTCTTCACCTCTACACCCTTCCCTTGCCCTAAATCCTCCCCCACCTGCCCTATTTCCTTGCCCCAAAACCCTAACCCAAAAACACCACTTCCTCCTTTTCTTTCACCCACCTTTGAGCCTTTCTCCTTTTGTTATGCATGCAGCTCATGCTGCATGAGCAGATGAGCTACTGTATGCCTTGGTTTATTTTAGTTAATAAATTTTAACGTACAATATTTAAGTTAATTATTTCATTAATTAAGTTTTATAAAGTCTTATGCTTTGGTTTTCTCATTTCTAATATGATAAGTATTGATATTATTTTTAGGTATTGGTTTTTCTATTCAAAACTTGAATCTTTAACGGGGATATCGGTAAGGTTCAATTTTTGTGGGAATTAAGATAATCGTTAAACCCCACTTAAACACATGGATAAACGTATGTTAGAACATTAGGGTTTTTAATATGTTATTATACTAGATATATGTTGTTTAATATGATATATGTAGTTTCTTGTATTGATTGATAAAAAGGAAAGCATGCTAGTTTATATGTCATGTATGGAAGAAATGTTTAAGGAAGCATTTTTGTTAGTCAATAATATGTTAAGTACTTATCCATGCTATGTTATGTTATTGTGACCATTAATGCATGATTAATATTATTGTGAGCCCTAGGGCATTTTAGTAATATGTCTTGTGTAAGAGTGTGGCCTAATATGTATAGTTGTTAATGATTATTATGTTAAAATACAATAGTTGGTGGAATTGGATGATAAGAATAGAGTATTAATATTAATATTTTACATAGTGGTGATAATTTTATAAAGGTGGTGTAATAAAGGGCAAAATGGTAATTTTGTAAGAAAAAGGGTATTATGGTAAGTTTTGAGGAGAAGGGCAAAATGGTAAATTGTAAGTAAAAGGGTATTATGGTAATTTTGGAGGTAAAGGGTAAAAAGGTAATTTTATAAGTAAAAGGGTATTATAGTAATTTTATAAGTAAAAGGGTATCATGGTAATTTTGTAAGTAAAAATGTATTATGGTAATTTTGGAAGTAAATAGTAAAATGTTAATTTGGAAGTAAAGGGCAAAATGGTAATTTTATAAGTCATTGGGTAAAATGGTAATTTTGGAAGTAAAGGGGCAAAGTAGTAATTATGATAATGGAGAAGGGTAAAATGGTAATTATGATAAGGGAGAATGGTAAAATAGTAATTATGACAATGAAGAAGGGTAAAATGGTAATTATGATAATGGCAAAGGGTAATTTGGTAATTATGATAATGGAGAAGGATAATTTGGTAATTTGACCAACTAAAGGGAAATTTGTTAATTATAACAAAGGAAAAGGGCAATTTGGTAATCTAACCAACCAAATGGAAATATGACAAGTGTAACAATTATGAAAGGTGATTGATGACCTAATAAGTGTAGGAGATAACTTGGTAACCTAAACCGAGCAAGGGATAATTTAGTAATTATGCAATATGAAGGGTAATGTGGTAAATTGGCAAGTAAGGAAGGGATGGCTTCATGATTATACAAGTAAGGGGTGAATCAGTAATTTATATCTAATATGTCGTTGTGATAACGGAGTTTGTAATAAGACTCAAGTAACATTGAATAATAAGACAACGGTATTTGACAATTAGTAAGTATCATGAAAACGAATCTTAAATCGGAATTGGATGAGATTATGATGGCCTTAATGATTCCTCTATGTTATCTTGGATAATTGTATGAATAAGGAATACCTAACGATATTAAAACGATTGAAAGTGAATATGCATCGAATTGATGTGCTTTTCGTGATCACCTTAATTAAGACACTAATACTTAAAGTGAAAGACCTCAAGATTGGTTAATGATGGACTAATGGCTTAAGGCCTAGAAGTATTGATTGTATGTTTTGACCCATTTGTATATGACAGACTTGTTGTGTATGTGAATGTTATGCATGCACCTCTCATTATATATGTATATAGTTCTGTATCATGTGTTGCATTACGGGCCTACTTTTAAGTGTGTTTTTAAAGGGTTACTCAGTATCATAGTACTGAAGGGTTCCATTCGTGGGACCTCTGCCTATTCAATAGGCAGTGTCCCTTACAGGTCCATTTTCAGGTACTATTCAAGTGGATAACGGGAAAGAGGATAAGAAAATTATTCAGACTTTTAGGGTTTCATTCTTTCTCCTTTAACCTCTAATTTAAATGTAATTTATATTCTTCTAACCACCTTCAATGGATTCTATTCTTGTAAATGGTTTACTATGCTACTCTAATTTAATAATGGTTTGAGTTCTCGTAAATTGTATTTTACACTTTTATCCTTAGCACTTGGTACTGGAACGGTAGGAGTGAACTGGTCTAGTACTAAGTGCGAAGGTAATATCCCCATAATTTACAGTTTGATATTTTGCTTCCGCTATTCCTTTTAATAAAACGTATTGTTTTAGTAGTGAATTTTGGGGGTGTTACAATTATGAGGTAAGTTGATCTGATTTGGAGATTGTTGTAGGTAATGAAGTATTTGCATTTGTTTTTGATCTTGAGTTTTGAATTATTTGCTACAAAAAGTCTCCCTATAGTAGGGGAAAGAAATCCTTTTGGAATAATACTATCCTTGATATAATCAAGATCAACACTTGTATCAAAAAGGGCTACGGTATTGATTTGAAAATTATCAAAAATTTTGAGAGTAATGTTTATGATATATTTTTGCATGGTGATTTCTCTTACAACATTAATAAAATGTATGGGAGAAAGGAGGTTCTAGCAGGATTGGTCTTTAAAATCTTCATCATCTTTTTTACTAAGGATTGGAGAAGAATTATCCATAAATTTAGAAAGGAAAAATGGATGATGTTCTTGTCAATTTTTTTTGTTAAAGTTGTTTCAACTCACTTTTGGCTCCTTTAATTTCCTATTGGAGTTCAAAAGTTTTTGGAATGGAATGTTTATATTTTTGTTGTCGCTTGAGGATTAATTTTAGGTCAAAGGTGTTTTTTGGCTTAGTTGGTAGTTTAGATGAAGGAGAAGTAGACTCATCATTTTTAAGGGATTCATGAAGCCTCTCATGGTACTCTTTTTGTTTGAGAGGATCAGAAATATGTTAAACGACTTTGGTCATGAGCCTTTTCTCTTTGGTAAGGATATTTATTTGTTTTAGATTATCCTCAACCTCATGTTAAGAGGAAGAAAAGGAAGAGTGTAAGGCAATTTTGCTAATTCAAAGGTTGGATTCCAAAAAATCTTCTTCTTGAGATTCATTCTTAGAGGATTCAATGAGAAGGTTTTGGATTTTCCCCAATATTTCCTTCTTAAGTTGGAGTTCATGAATTTATCTATTCAATCGACAATATTAGGATATAGGGCCTTTTCTTTCACATTTGTAGCAAGTAATATCCTTGTTGGAAGGACGATGGGAAGAAGATTGAGGTTATCTTCTATGAGGCTAAGACCTCTTGTAGTATGGAAGTGGTTGTTGAGGTAGTATTAGTTTTTTGGAAGAGTTTCTAGGGTATTTCTTTGAGTGATTTTTCGTTTGCATGAGCCATTAAATGGTTTGGTTTTAGTATTTGTGCCAAGGATATCAAATTGTGTGTAGAAAGAATAGTTTCCTGCCTAATTTTATTTATTTCCCATTTGAGACGCCACTAGAGTTTGAGGTCTTGATAGATTTTATGACCTTCTTTCTGGGCAAGGCTAATGTGTTCACTATAGGTGAATCGAGGATATAGGATTTGGTTTCCTTGAGTCTCTTTTTTTTTTTGAACTCTTTCTCTAAGAAAGGTTGGAAGGCTGGCAAGAAACTTTTTTTCTTCTTTAGAAAGATTGATTTGAATAATCTCAAAGCATAATTTGAGTAAGGAAAGTAATTTTGTACCACGTAAAGTTTCTTAGTTTTTTACAATGAAGGTTTGAAAGAAGCTCAACATTCTTGTCTTTGAGGTGTGAGGGGTCACAAACAAAGTGAAGAGATATTGCAAGGATGAGTGATGCAACGACATCAGAATAGACATCATCATTTTCAATTATTATAGTTCCTTCTTCATCCATTTGGAAAGCCTCAAGGATTGAGTTCTACTCTTTGGAGGTAATATGGAAATCCTACTATCCTTTAAGTTGACAAGAGAACCCTACAATTAGGAGTTCTGCAATGGCTTTATTGGATGTACTAGTTTGGGTTCGTAAGCATTAGCAACCATGGTAATTTGTTGGAGGAGGTTTAGAATACTATATTTGGAAATTCCATCAATATTCTATTCATGCATGGATGAGGATTTATAATTTGGTTGAACAAGCTTGTGTGGCATGGTTTTAAGACTAAGGTCAACGACTATATTTCTAGATATAATAACCCAAGATCAGGAAGGTTAGGTATTCTTCCACTAGAGACAAGAGAGGGTTGGTTCTCTATTAGGCTCATCTTATATTTGACGGGGGTGAGGATGAGAATCCCAATATATTTATCCCATCAGTTGTGTTTGATATTTGGATTTGGTTTCATATAGAGGAAGCCGGATTAATTTAAGTTGAGATTTGATGGCTTAGAATAATTCAATTATGCTAGTTTGGATATTTTGTTGGATGAACTTTGAAACTTCAAAAAGTGTAAAGATAGTTAATTTCTTATTTTCAGAGGTTTGTGATGATGATGTAACCTAAAAAGCTAAAAGGATGTTTTTTTTTTGGATTTTCTTATCAAGTTTTGAAAGTTGGGAGTTAATTGTGTTGAGGTGGATGTTTGTATATTTATTTTAGAGAAGGATATTTTTAATATTATGTTTATCATCTTTTTTAGGCACGCAGAGGGCTTTTAACTTAAGTGAGCTATTACTTGAGGTCATTTTAATATTTTATAGAGGATGATAGTTAGACTCCATTGTACATATATCAGTCTGTCATGTTTTAGCTTTGTTAGGAGTGATAATTAGATTAATCAAAAGAAAAACCAATGTTATTTTGTTTGTAATCAAAGAATAAGATTTGGATATTTTTGTTTTGGATGAAGTCATAGAAATATGTTTGAATGGCTTAGTGATGGTAAAGAAAATGTTCGAAGAACTATGTTCATTTTTTAAAGTTACATAAATCGTAAAAGTTATTTTTAAAATATTATTTGTTAATTTAAAATTTTATTTCAATCATATGAATCAAGTTTTTTTGTAATTTTAAATAAGCTAAGAGAACCAAGAAGAGAAATATATTACCATGTTTTAAAGGTTTTTTTTTTGACCTTTTAAGAACTATAATTTTCCATTTTCTTACTCCCCGATTCCCTTTTCCTGTGCAACATTGTAGGTCAAGTGCCAACTGTGTTTGACCAAGAAATTTCTACTAAAGTAGAGAAGACTAGAAGTTCTGATTTTACTACTGAGACACTACTATTATATTTACATATTTATCTGTTGGAAAAGTAGGGAGGAGTTTGGTAGACGCGACGGCTCGGCCACAAACTATGAATACGATGATGTCTAAACTCTAAAGTCCACTAGTAAATAGTAATCCGTTGAATGAGAGTCGTATTCTAATTTTGCGGAAAAGAGAGCAAGTGCAAGCACTCTAAAGTTTAAAGCGTTGCATTGCCAACAATTTTCACAAAATTGAGAAGCACTAAAATAGAGAAGCCAATTCAATTATTGAGGCAAAACAAGACCGAAATAGCCCCTTTTTTTTTAAAATATCTATTTTTTCTAAGATTTTACTTCCTCTGTTTTTTAAAGTTGTTTTATTTTTCATTTCATGGTAATTTAAAAAGTAAGTTATCTTTAATTAATTTATCATCAATATTAGCCTATATTATCTTTACAGTTCTCACATTATTCTCTCCATTTAAAATAAAAGATATTTTAGAGTTGTCCATGTAAATTAAGAAATAAAGAAAAGTACTAAAAAATATCTCTACTTAATGTTATCTATCATAATTAATGACTAGTTATTCTTTACTCTTTGATTGAATAACATTAATTAATAAACGTAAAAGTTAATTAGGAAGAGAAAGTAAAAGTTTATCAAAATTTGTAGAACATCACTTATATTAAAACAAAAACAAAAATCTAAAATATCTTTTATTTTAAATCGGATAGAGAATTTGATATCCACAAGGAGAAAAAACAGAAGGTCAAATTTAAACAAAACTTGGTATTTGCTTACTAAGTGTATGAAATATATGATAATAGATTGATTATTGTTGTTTTTAGGGGTGACAATGGGGGTGGGGTGGGGATGATGACCCTATCCCCCAAATCTGAAATTAATATTAATCCTCAAACCCATCCTAACCCCTAAAATTTTCTTATAGGATATTTCCTCCCATGATCTCTCGTAGGGAGTTGATCCCCATATTCTCATTGATCCTTGCCAACATCATTGTCCCAAAATCAATCCCTAAACATGAAACCCAAAACCTAAAAATACTATAACCATAATCCATCATATAATTAATTGGGAACATTAGTAGATAAGTTTAAGAGACTCCAAAAATACAGTTTGACTAGTATTCATAGAAATAACAAGGATAAGAAGTATAAAACACAAAATGGAGAAGAAGATCAAATTTGAAGCCAACTCGAAAATATAGAGTAGAAGATTGAATTCGAACCCATCTCAAAATTTGAAGGAACTTGTGTAGTAATGGAAGCAAAGACTAAAAATCTTTATGAATGGAAACAACCAAATAAGAAGCTTTCAACAAAAAAATAAAAATAAATTAAGAAGGTAGAGGCGTAGAGCAAAAAAATAGAGTTGACAAAATTTGACCCGATCCACTCAATCTGAGCAAATCCGACCCGGACAAAACTCAACCTAATATAATTTAAAATTTTCATTAACCTGACCCAACCAAACCTAACCTGACCTGAACCTAACCTTTAAAAAAATTAATTACTGTCACTTATCAGTCATTGATACAAGTATACAGAATATCTATTGCAATTTGGGGACTTGTATATATATTATTTTTAGCTAAAAATATATGATCTTTTCACAAACTCATAAGAATATATGTACTTTTCACAAACTCATAAGCAGTAAGAATAATATTAGATACATAAATTGGTGAATCAAACACTCTGAAATTAAAACACTTTAACATTTTTATCATTTTAAATGTTGCTTCGATCCACTTTCCCAAAGATCGAATAATACAAAAATTCATGGGCTGCATTTTATGCAAACAGTTGATAAACTATTTGCAATTGAAAAACCAACC
Organism: Tamarix austromongolica; assembly: GCA_039764185.1. Lineage (NCBI taxonomy): Eukaryota > Viridiplantae > Streptophyta > Magnoliopsida > Caryophyllales > Tamaricaceae > Tamarix > Tamarix austromongolica. The sequence goes on along the minus strand of CM077809.1, from coordinate 163,928,699 downwards.
AAGAGCTTGTTGATGGCCGAAAGCTTGTTGCCGATGAGCCAAAAGTAGATATTACACTAGATGGGAAAACATAAGATAATACCAAGGCCAATCTTGACTTCCACGGGCAGCGTCAACCTACCTCAGCCCAAATATTCCCCCCCCCCCCTCCTTTCTGTACGATAGCCCAACCAAAATATTAATGGTTATGGTTTCCGGCATGTTTAGTGGACTTCAGATCCATTGCTTATTCATGGGTATCGCCGATATACCAAAGGCCCGCCCGCCATGATTAACTAAGTCTGCTGGAAGCACCTATGTTACTTTATTTTTCTAATTATGCAAAAGGTGAAAGCATCCTCAAGTTCATAAGCAGAAACATCAGACAAGCATGCTATTCTTACTTATTTTTTTATGTTAGATATGACAAAAATCTGAAAAAATGAGATATAATTCAAATATGATACTAAAACTAAGACTAAGGATGATGATGAAGACGACGACGATGATGATAATAATAATAGCGAGAACACTTTTTTTTTCTTTTTTTTTTCCATATTTGTTCAAATCAGTTGCAAAAATCAGACGAAGGGAAGGAGGCCCAAGTGGGGTATTTGGTATTGTAGTGGAAGGGTGAAGAAAATACATTATATTTTATCTCTCGCGTATACTATATTTAAAACCCAAGAAAGTTTTTGTGAAATAATATCCGTTTTATTCGCAAAAGGTTTTATTCCTTTAAAAATATGCTATACACTCAATAGAAAATAGGGTATATATATCTTTTCACCTTCGTTGCTACCATACCAAGCCAATTCTAAGTGGGTAGTACTTCTGTCGATTGATACCGAAGCTTAAAGAACGATATATCAAAATAGAACAAGACCGAGGTTTATGAAGGGAGGGACTCATTAGAATAGAAGCGAACCATAGAACCAGAGACATCAACAAAGGAAGGGGAGATAGTCATCCAACCATGGATAGGAAACAGGTATCAAACCAAAAATAATGGTTTCCTATACCTACCTCATATATGTGTTTTTTTTGGTTTTGGGGGGGGGGGGGGGTAAGAAAGCCCGTCATAAACGACCCACGAGCATGATCATAATATTTGGTTAATTTCAATTGATATTTTTACATTGGGCGAAAACATAAATAAAAATAAACAAAATGTTAGTGAGAAGAACTATAAATAAAAATCAAAGTCATAAATCATTGTAATCCATTCGACGAAGTCTCTTCATGGCCCCGTACATCTTAAGCTGAAGCCAAAAAGCTAAGTGGACTGTAGGGCCTCTAGTACTGTTGGCACATCAGCATCCATCCTCGCACAGCACTGGCAAGAGGCAAAAGTCCCAGAAGAAAGTAAAAGCGCACAGTTTCAAGCATGCTTTCAGGTCTTCTTACGCTTCTCATCGCCGAACCGAAAAATGTTAAAAAAAGAAAGAAGAGATGATTGATTTTATTCTAAACGCGACGGCTCGGCCCTGTTTAAAAAAGAAAGAAGAGGAATCTTACTTCACATTAAAGCGGTTGTTGCTGAGCCACAGAATTAAGTACTATATATACTATCCAGCATCCTTCCCTTTAGTGTTTTTTTCCCCAGCATTATCTGAACATGATGTGCCTGGGATTTCATTCTTCACCACTATACCAACATCGCATTGGTTAGGTTATTTGGGGCGTTTCTAACTAGATTTCTTATTGGGCTTTTGTGCCCCTTCTCGATATTCCTCATCTCAGGCCTCTTTATTATATGCCAAATAATTGTTCGGCTTTCATGCTCCTTCTATAAATTTGAATATTTACAGACCTGAGTTATGTTTCATTCTAAAGTCAAATATTAATGGATTCCACTCCCAACCACTAAGTTATAACGTCAGTTCGTATAATAGAGATGCAAGTTCAACCATTTAACACGAGTAATTATTCATATTACAAGGCGACAGATTTCAACTTCTGACATTAGGCACTCAAGACCACTATACCCAAACCTCATGGATATGTATATACCTATTCCATATGAATCAGGAAAACGTATGGCACAAAATCCTGACAAAAGACAAAGTAGCCAGCAGCACCATATCAAGTTTAGTGGAATTTCCGTTGCTGGTCGCTACGTACAATTGCTTACTATTTGGTTCTAAAAAAATTTAAGGGAAAGAAAATTAAAATTAAAATACTTTCCTTTAAATTTTTCTTAAAAAAAATTATATAGTTAATATCTAACAATTTTGTACCATCTTTTTTTTTCCTATTTTATTATCTCATGTAAACCAAATACAAAAAATTATTTTCTTCATCATTTTCTTTCTCTTCTTTAAAACTTTCCATGAACCAAATGGAGCATAATGCTTCCTAAAAATTGCCATTACAGTTGATATCAATCTACTGGTAATATATCACTGTTCCATTTAGTTCATGGAAAGTTTTGAAAAAATAAAGAAAATAAAGAGGAAAATAATTTTTTTTATTTGGTTTACATGAGATAATGAAATAGAAAAAGAATAAAGAATACAATTGATAAAAATTAACTATATAATTTTATTTGAGAAAATTTCTAAGAAAAATATTTTAATTTTAATTTTTTTCTTAAACTTTTTTAGTTCATCAAAGTTGCTGATTTTCTAATTTTACATCGTTACCTTCAAAAGTATTGGAACGGTCAAATCCTGCTATACTTGTATGTGGTAACTAAAATACGTGAAAGTTTCAATGTCTCAAGTCGGAAAAGCTAGACATAGCCGGCTGTCACGAAAGGCAAAAGTTTGGGATGATAGATGCACGCCTCTGGCTCTCTCAGTGGCTTTGGTTGGGTTTAGGCATTTAACCTATTACCTATGAATGAATTATCTATTGACAACTTTGATTCCTTATATTTAATTGCAATCAATTAAGACCGCGTACACTTCTATAGTTTCCTGCACTCTTCCATAGCTTCAGTTCATGGCGTACGCAGGATCTTGGAAGCGCATCAGAGAATCTTCCCCTAAGGACATTACAGTAAATTAAGTACCCACCTTCGGTCACTACCCGACTATTATTATAGTGTTCTGTTTAACTTTTCCCCTGTCTATAAGTACACATGGGCTTACATAAACATTACCAATACCAAAGAGGGGAGAGAGAGAGTGAGAGAGAAAGAGAGCCCCCAATTAAACGGTAAGACAAAATTACTCCTGTTAGGTGAGTTGAAGAGAAAGTGAACAGAAGGAAACTGAAATATACAACAAATCAAACTCATGACGTCATCTGGTTCTGGTGTATGGAATACTCCAACTCCTTATCTATTTGGGAGCTTAGCTCTGGTCTTCGGTCTCATCGCAAGCGCATTAGCTCTTATCATAGTATGCTCTCACCGGAAATTCTCTCCGAGCCGAGAGGATGATGGTACGCAAAGTGTTAACCAGCAGGAGCACTACTTGAAGCCGAAAGTTGCTGTCGTTATGGCCGGAGAAGACAGGCCCACGTATCTCGGAACTCCGGTATCTTGTTCCGGAAAATGCGGCGATCACAACGTCTAGGCTTTGGTTACGTATGTAGGATCGGCTAGGAGCTTTCCTTCGTCGTCTTCTTGATCTTACCCAGTTTGAGATACTATATTATATATACGTACGCATATGCATCACGTATGTTTTTTAGATACGTGTGTATGTCAATAAATTTATCAGAGGGCAGATGCTCCAGTGTTTCTACCCTGAAGGAAGGACGGACTAATTGACAACATATGGAGTAACCCACTATATTTATCTATGTTTTCTTTCGCTCTCTTCTCCGTTAATATGAGACAACTCACATCTGGATTCTCGACAAAAACTTTAAATTAGCTAGGGAAATTGTAGTTAAGCCTGCCGATGTTTCAAAGGTCAATTGATGCTTCATATAGACGGAGTTTGTTGTGCTGCTGTGTGCACTGGTTATGGCCTCTCCACCTTCTTCTCTGACCAAAACAGAGTTGAAATCAACCAAGGAAAAGAAATAAGCTTTTTGATACTTGGGCAGCTTCATTTAGTGTAATGTTCGAATATCTAAATAAGCTATCTTTTAGCTTATTTGTCTTTCAAAAAGTTTATTCTATTAGAATGAAAAATTTTGTGTGGACAACATAAGCTTGTAAAATTATCTAAATGATAAATTATTTTGCACCAAAAAAACTCTTATTTGGTAAGTTTATTCAAGTAACTTTTGAGGAAAGCTCATGATAGCTATTTAGGTTTACTTTTTGCAAACTTTTTAATTAGTTATATCAAATATGTTTCTAAGAGAATATGGAAAGGGGGAGAAAAAAACTCTTAAGATCAAATTTAACAAAAGGATTATAATTGTAGAAAAATTATCCTAACATTTTAAGATATTCAAAGTGTGAAAATTGAACTGTATCAGAAGTTTTATTATTAGAGCATCTATAATGTATTTTTCTTAAAAAAAAATTAACAAAAAGGTTATAAGTGTAGAAAAATTATCTTAAATTTAAAGTTATCCTAAAAATTTCAGATATTCGAAGTGTGAAAATTGAAGAGTATCAAAATTTTTATTATTGGAGCACATATAATGTATTTTTTTAATGAAAAAAAGATATTCTTTATTAATAACAATAACAAAAAATCTATCCATAAATAGGATTATCATTTGATATTTATAGATTAATATAAATCAAAAGTTAAATAGTATAAAGAGTGAATGATTCGTGATATGATTGATGAAAATAATTAAGTGTTATAAATTTGAGATAGTGTAATATGAAGTAGAGAATTGAATGTGATATAAATTAATAAAAGTAGAAGATATGAAAAAATGATGGGATAATCTAATTTGGTACCTCAAATTTAAGGTAATAACTTTGATGGTCTAAAAACATTTATAAAGACAGGGAGGTGTTATTAGAATTGGCAAAAAATGTTATCTAACCCGACCCGACTTAACATAATAAATTCATTGACTTGACTCGATCCAAAACTCACCCTACCCGATGCTGACCCGATCCTAACCCATAACTCGCCATCAACCCAACCCATTATTAGCTCCACCTATTATCAACTCGACTTAACTTGACAACACCAAATTTGATATTAACTAGTTATAATAATAAAAAGATATACATGTCTTATTATTTATTTAAAAATTTTAAAATATATTATTAGTTAAATTTTACTTGTTTTTCTTACTTTTATTGTGAACTTACTTATTTACCTATTTTTAGTGTAAAAATACAACTTTAAAAAGTTATAATAAAAAAAAAGATCAATTAATAATACATTATTAATCACATTCTTACATGAAGTTAAACTTAATAATTATCTACGAGGTTAATGAGTTAAATCAATTTTGGTGGTCAATGTTTGATTTGGCCAAAATCTAAAGTGAATCGATCTATAATTAACTCTGTCCGAATTCAGCATGACCCATCAAAACCTAACAAGACCTAATTCATTAAATTAACCCAAATCTAACTCATCAAATTAACTCAAACACAAAATCACACGAATACGATATTGCTCTGCCTAAACCCAACCCAATAAGGATGTAAATGGGGCGAGTTGAAGGTGGGTATGTCTATACCTATATCCGTACTTGTGCTCGTACCTGATAAAAAAAAAGTGTACTTGTATTTCAAATGGGTATCTACTAATACATCTATATCCGTATCCGTTAGATATCTATTATCCGATAGATAATCCATTTACCTTTTAATGGATATTATCCAGTGGATAAATTCTTTATCTTAAGAATACACCCATTTAGAGTTAAGCCGAATAACAATTTTAACCGTAATTTATACTATATTTATTTTAAAATTAAGGATAAAAGGTAATTATATATCTGTTAAATGGGTACTCATATAGATACAAGTACGGATATGAATATTCTATATTCGTATCCATACCTGAACCTGACACGTATTTTTTTCTAACCTCCATAGCCATTTATCCATACTTGTTTAAGTATTCGACGGATAAAATCCACCTCATTTGCATCCCTAGACCCGACCCAACAAGTTAGCCCAAAATAATCCAACCCAACCTAAATTGAATTCAAACTATCTCAGCCAAAACCCGATCTAACTTGATAAATTAACTTGAAACAATCCAAATTTCAAACTACTCGAACTTGAATCCAATACGACCCAAATAGTAATATGACCTGAAATGATCCAAATATGAAATGATCCTACCTGACACACAATCGACCCGTAAAGAAAAATTATCGATAAGTAACTCGACCTGAAAATAATCCAACCTGTTATAACTCGACTCGATCCCCACTTGTCTGACCCAATTGACACCTATAAGTGTTTTGCTACCTTGCATTCTTACACTATTTTAATATTTAATAGATTATCTAACCACAAAAGTGACCGTCAGTCGAGGATGTCTCTTTACGTTTCATTATCCAATATCATATTGTTTTGAGCATGTTTGGGGTTGAATCTCACATCCTTGTTCTTGTGTGAGCTATTGTTGGCTTAGGTCTTCGATTGTTAGACTTAATATATCTTCGGATGCTACAATCCTCCTCTTCTTCTGTAAATAATAATAATAAGTGACAATATGTATGAGTTACCCCACAACTTCATGAAACCATGGTTAAGATCGACTTGGGTTTGAGAACCTTGGATCTTAAATTTTAGTCCTCTCTCATCGGCATATGGTATACTTCATCATCTCATGATTAAGACTTGCGGTTGAGTATATTAGATTTCATGGTCTGATGTCCTGCATTTGTTTAACTGTTTGGGTATTTAAAATCTCCTAAAGATACAAGAAACAGATGCAGGAGTTAAAACCTTGTTCATAATTGATAAACTACTACATCAATTTGAAAAAAGAAAAAAAACCGGCGAAGTAAATGTGACATAATATCTTTATTCAACTCCCTTAAGAACTTACTTTCATTTGCAATAAATTTCAGGAGCGAATCACAAAGAAATTAACTGAAGTGACAATGCATTGCTGATGAATACAATCATGACATATGTTCACATGATATGATACAATTTTTGCCGAGGAATAGAATGGATCCTATGATATGATCGTGTCATATATTAATTCATAGTACGTGATTTTATTTTCCTTACTTTTATAACAAAAAGGAATAGATTCGGGCAACGACCGGCTATAACATATTTGATGGTTCGGTTTCCATTTATACGTCTAAAGATATTTTCTGTATTTTGAAGCTATATCTTATTGTGAAATCTCAGAAACTCATCAACGAATAATTTCAAATACTTAGCATAGCACCTTTAGCCTTTTTATATTATATAAGTTGTGCTAGCAATCATGCGGGTCATGTCATTATTAGGTCGGATTATCACCGTTTTGAATAAACTCATATCATATTATAAGATTGAATATGTCTCAAATCATTTTAATATTGCTCATGTAATATAATATTTATTAATTTAATATGATATCCAACTCAATATGATCCTAAAAAATAAATATTCAATCTAGTCAATAAAAAATTTAAATAAATTAAATATTTAATTTGATAAATACAAATAATATCTGAATTATTGAAACATATATATTTAAGTAAGTTTATAAACATCAACCCTTTTGTGACCATTAGAAATAATTAAAAATTCCTTATAGTTTAAAACAATTATATAATTACTTTAGTAACTATATAATCCTTTGATGATCATCATAATACAAAATTTAATTTTGTAGTTAACTCCTAAGGTTTGTTTATTTTATAGGTTCAAAGCTCAATAATATATTTTTAACACTTTTAGAATGATATATGACTCCTATTTGTATATGTACATAAATAATATTTGACTTTTGATCTTTATTTTTCAATATTTCATTATAAAAGTTTTTTAAATTGATAAATTATAACACTTTATGAAAATTGTATATTTATCCAATCTAATTGATATAAGATCTGTCTTTGTAGATATCTTAATTATCATATATCAAATTATATTGATTGAATTGAATATTCAAATTGACATATATAATAATTTATTTTTAATATCCTTAGATTTCAATGTTGGATAATTTTAGGTCATTTTATACTCCCAAGTCAAGTTAGATCAAAATCGGATGACTTCAGATTTAGGTAAATTCAAAAATTTTTATTTTTAGTTTGGTTTTGGGTTAGATTCAAATAATGCAAATTATTCTCTTTTTCTAATTAGGCTTGGATCAATTTCAGGTCATTTTGGATTTTGGTCATGTTCATGCCATTTTTTTTATTCCAAGATGTAATTAGGTCTAATAATTTTGAGCTCGCTTAATCTGATTTATCTTATTCTTGGAGTTTAGTTTTATTGAGTCCATGTAATTTATTTTATTTTATATTTGGAGTTGTTGTGAATTTATGATCAACTTTTCAATTTTGGAAGTTTTTCTTTTAATTGAATCACTTACTTCTTTATTTTAGGGTATACCTTATAATTTATCTCCATTATAAATAGGATTATGTTGAGCTTGGGTTTTATTTTAATTTTATGTTATATTCATATCTAATGCAATCTTTTTATGATATGAACTTATATTGACCATTAAGAATTGATAATGAATTAAGGCTTGTTTGTAAGGTTGTCCTCTTGTTTTTATAATAGCTCAATCACAATCATACGATCATTTTTTTATAATAATAGTAATAGTAATAATAATAAATTTTGATATATAATATGATAAGGTGTGGTGAAGTGTGGATTTGATTAAGTTAGTAAGAAGTTTTGAGGTACTTAAGTGAAATAAGGGCAAAGTGGTTAATTCGAGGTTAATTATTGGAATTTAAAGTTATATAAGTATTATTTGGGTTTAAATATGTTAAGTATGGTGGGTATTCAATTTGAGGTAGTTATTAATATTATGTAAAAATGGCTTAAAATGGGTTTAGAAAACCTTAGGGGTATAAGTGGTATTTTATATATAAAATATTGGAGTTAAGTCTTGATTTTTAGATATGATGTTTATAATGATACTGGGATGTGGTGTTAAATTTGGTATTGTAGGGAGCTTTATGGATGAAGTTATAAGTTGAAGGTGAATTAGGGTTTTATGAAGGCATTTTAGTCTTTTCATGTGTGTAATGTCTCATATTGTACTTGTTATATTCCTTATTCCTAAGAAATTTTTATGTGTTTATAAAATATTAATTGGATTAACCATAATGCATTTAAGTGTTTCAAGAATAATTGGTGTTGGTATGAATTTAGTGGTAATCTGTAATTCTTGTAATAAATGATAAGCAATGTATGTTGTGATAAGGTAATGGTAATATAAGTAGTAGTACCATGATGTTCAATAGAACAATTGGTAAATTTATATATGATAAGTGTTTTATTAATGTTTAAATTAATAATTAAAGTAAAATATCACGTAAGTTAGGACTGAGTTGTACTATTTATTTATATTATCATTTTTTTAGATTGTTGTGGCGCCTATGATTCATGGTAGTTGCGATAAATGAAGTGTCTATAGATGTACTCTATATTAACTATTTCACCTGCTTATAAATACAGTCACACACTCTCTCTCTCTCTCTCTCTCTCTCTCTCTCTCTCTCTCTTAAGGACTAGGATTTATTAGGAGCATTTTGCCCTAGAAGAGTTGCTATGATGTGGTATTGTTCAATCGATTGTGAAATAGTGGTCAAGTGCATTCTACACTCGGAGGTGTATTATGTTGTGATGTTATTCCACAAGTTATAAAATAGTGGGGTCCTTGAACTCTATGTGACTAAGTAAATTGAATATTATTATCACCTAATTTTTAACCATAATATGTTTCTCTTGGGCCATCCTATACCATGAATATTTACTTATGTATAGCATCTATCTTGTTATATGAACCATGCATGTTATGCATGCCTTAAACTATTAACGTGTATTGTTACCTTACTTAGTATGTGACATATCAATTATCCTTTTTATAGGTGTGATTCATTCCCACAAACACATATTGTCTTGTTTGCAAGTATAAATTGATTCAATGCTTTCATGTGATTACCTATGGTGAGTGTTTATCTAGGTTGATATTAGTTATTTGTTATCCGAATATCCGTCTCTCACTGGGCTTTTAGCTTTCTATTTTTTATTGCACCTATTTTCTTCTCTATGTTTTGTAATATTTTATCGTTGTGGGATCAAGTGCTTCTCATACATGATACCTAAATATGAGTTACTTTTTAACCTTACACCCATCATAGATTAGGTAAAGGGAATATCTTTTCTATATCGAATACAACGTAACACCTAATATTTTATTATTATTGCTTCTACAAAAAATAAAAAATTTCAATGGTAAATTTTGGGATGTTATAACCATCCCCTCACATGTGCACACCATTTATGCACCTCATCCCATGTACTTACCTTCACATGCATATAACATGAAAACTTATAGTGAAGAGGGGAAAAAGAGGTCGACAAATAGAGAGAGGAAAAAAATGAAGGGGAGGACGGTTGGTGTTAAAGGATAAAATTGGATCAAAATGTCTGTTTTAAATAGCAAATATTTAGTATCAAAGTATGAGTTGCTTTAGAGTATGTTTGATTAGTCAACTAAGTTAGTTTATATCTTATGTGACCACAAAAAACTTTTAGCTAATCATTTCAGGCATACAATTTTTTTTCCTCTTGAGGTGAAAATTGGCAAGCGTTATTATGCAAAGTTGTGTTTAAATATCAAGTGTTTCGAATCCATTTTTTTTTATATTGTCCACCTATATGATAATTGTGACATTAGTCTGATAATTTATACTTAGTATTATAAACTTCCATGAATCAAAATAAAAGTTATGTTTAAATATTAGGATACTTAGAATCCCTATACAAATAAAATAAATATGAGATATATGCATATAAAAATGTCACCAAACTATCCTCATTAATGAACAAAAATCAATATCTTTGACTTAGTCTTTATTTTCTTGTTTCATCATAATTATTCTATATTTCTTCAATAGCATAATCAATCCTATACTAAAGATGGATGCATATTTAAAACAAATGAAAATGGTCTTTTTTATGTCCTATTTTAACTGTGTTTCAAGAATTTACAATGTTGGAAGATAAATAAAAGTACTATTTTCTTCGTCTGTAATTTTATGTCACTCAATTATTAAAGCTAACGGTGCAACAAAGCAGTAATATATATATTATAGTAATTTTCTATCATCTTAGAGTAATTATTTTGCTGGTGATTAAATGAGTATCTTAAACATTACTTTGTGTGGGGGGGGGGGCAGGGATGGAGCCAATTAAGAGTTCATGGAGTCGCCTGACCCCATGGATTTTTTAAAATTATATATTATGTATACAAAAAAAGGCTTCTAGAGCATTGGTTGGAAATCTATAAATGGACTTAAATGAAGCAAAGGGTCCTGAGTTCAAACCCCAGTGTTAACAATTTTACTTCTTCTATTTTTTCAACTTTTTTTCCCTCTAATTTTTCCCCCACGCCTGACCCTGACCCTAGCCCTCATACACGCCTTTACCTCACGAGTCACGGCCCTTGGGCCTCATCCCTCCTTCTCACCAATAACCTACTTCTTGACTCCATTGCTTAAACTCCTCCAACTCCAAGCTCCTTGACTGCCAGCTGCAAGCTTATTCCGCCCCACCCACCGTTGCTTCTCGCCACAAGAGTTCGACTTCTGCATAGCTATGGTGTGGCTAGCCCTACTGCTCTGCAATTTACAGCTCTATGCCCTTGTCCACTACTGCATGCCTTGCTTGCACTACACCACTGCCACCAATGCCATTCGATGCCCTACACCCCAGCCACCGATCATCCCTTTCTATCTCAACAATATAGTCGCACTACACACAACAACCAGCAGCCCAACACTACAATGCAGAGAGTGAGTTTTTTTAAATTGAAATCGAACCTAATTTTTGTTAATTGAATTAGTTTGTATTTTTATTTTTGATTTTATTGTGAATTTGTGAAATTGAAAATTTCTTTTTGTTTTTATGTCAATTGTAAAATAATATTAAATTAGGGTTACATTAATTAGTTGATTATTGTATATTTTTGAATTAGGTTATGTTAATTTTGAATTTATATAGTATGAATTAGTTTGGCTATATGAATTAGTTCATTATTGTGTAATTTTGAATTAGTTAAGTATTTTTTCACTATATCATGTATTATTGTATCGATAAATGTAGATTTTATATTGTCAAATTAACATATGAAAATATATTCAAAAGTAGCTTAAAAATAAAGAACAGCCTAATGGGAACCATTCTAATCCAGTTACTACTCCTATAATTCATGAATAAATTTTTTCGCATCTTCATCAAACTCAAGCCACATGATGCAATTGGGTGGATTTAAATTCTCTAGAACATGATCTAGGTTTGAGGAAATTGTTTTCACATTTCCATCCAAATCAGTAAGATGAGGTAAGGAGAGCTTATATTCATCTTAGTCCTTTCTAGCCTCGTGCATATAATTTTACAATTAAACTTATTGTCGGAAAAAATCAAAGATTTTTTCATCTTGGTTTGATCAGTATAACTGGTTAGAATATAGTATGGTAAATGATGTTGCTTTTTGCTTACCATGTTACTTGTTCAAACATGAATTTGAAGCCGGTAGTAATCATTTTGTGGGGTAAGGTTTTGGGAGTCGGAATAAAAAAGGTAGGCTTGAAGTTTATGTTGGTATTTGTGATAGTCCTCATAACAAGGATGTGAAAAAATAAAGCATGGCATTCAAACTACTTTGTCAAAAGAATTTGAAATAGTAAAATCTAATTATCATATTCGTCTAGAAGCATCATTCATTGCTATTAGATATCTTCTTCAAAAATGACCACCATTTCGGGGAAATAATGAATCAGATGGCTCAAAAAATCAAGGTAATTTTTATGAGCTCCTAAAAATGTTGTAAGAAGTTAATCCATCTATGGCTCATTTTATGTTGAAAAATGCTCTGAGAAATAGCTAGATGACTTCTCCTGATGTTCAAAAGATAGCTTATGCATGTGCAACTAAAATAAGTAATGAGATTATTAAGGAGCTACGGGATGATGTTTTTGGCATATTAATTGATGAATTTAGTGATATATCTAGGAAAGAACAAATGACTATTATTATACGTTATGTGGAGCGTAGGGGTTTTGTGATGGAAAGATTCATTGGTATTGCATATATAGCTGATACAACTGCTGTGTCACTTAGAGAAACACTTGAGACAATGTTAGTGAAATAGAAATTATGCATATGAAGAATACGAGGATAGGGCCATGATGGAGCAAGCAATATGAGAGGAGAATATGACGGCTTAAAAACTTTGATTCATAATGAAAATAATTCAGCATATTATGTTCATTGTTTTTCTCATCAACTTTAGTTGGCACTCGTTGCAGTTGCAATGTCTTATGAAGATGTTGATTAGTTGTTTTTTATTATTACCGGTGTTGTTAATGTAATTGAATCATCTAACAAACGTCGAGATATGCTTTGAGATAAACGTGCTCTCGAATTAGAAGAAGCATTTGATCTAGACAAGATAGAATATGGGTGAGGATTGAATCAAGAATAAGCCCTTTCAATGGGCGGATATACTCGTTGGGGGTCGCATCTTAAGCCTCTTTCAAGTTTGGTTAAGTTATTTTCTCCAGTTATTGAAGTACTTGATTTTTTGAAAAAAGATGCAAAAAGTAGATAGAAAGGTGAGGTTAGAGTTTTCAAATATCTATTAATTTCATTTGAGTGTGTTTTCATGTTACATTTGATGAAAAGGGTTTTGTCTCAGATGTTGTAGAATTGTGATCAAGACATTGTGAATGCCATGAGACTTGTTCAACTTGCTAAACAGCTCCTCCAAACCATGAGGGATGAAGGATAGGAATATCTTATTGTTGAAGTTTCTTTATTTTGCCACAATAAGAATATTGTGATTGCAAATATGGATGATTAGTATGTTAAGGAAAACAAGTCACAACGATTGGCTCCATTTCTTACAAATATGCATCATGACAAGTTTGATTGCTTCTACAACATATTATACTTACAATTAGAATAACTTGAATCATGTTTTGATATGATAGGAACTACGTTGTTGTGATGTATAGCATGCTTGAATCCATCAGAGTTATTTTCTACTTTTGACAAAGATTCATTAATTAGGTTAACAAATTTTTATCCCGAGGAGTTTTATGATGGCGATCTTTTGATATTAGACAATCAGCTTGAGAATTATATTTTGGATGTTCGATCCAATGATAGATTTTCCAAATTAAAAGGACTTGGTGATCTCTCAAGGAAGCTAGTGAAAACAAAGAAGCACACGATGTATTCTTTGGTTTTATATGCTTGTGAATCTAGCTTTGATTTTGTCCGTAGCTACTGCAACTATTGAAAGAACTTTTTTAACAATGAGCTTTATCAAAAACAAGTTGTGAAAATCGTATGTGTGATGCATGGGTATACAATTGTCTGATGTCATATATAGAAAAAGATGTATCTGATACCATTAGTAATGAGACTATCATAGCTCACTTTTAAAATATAAAACCTCGACGAGTACAATTATAAACGAATATCTATGTATGATTATGGATAATATTAAATATATTATTATTTTTTTATTGTTAATTTATATTTAGATATATGTTTGTTATTTATTGAAACCCCATGAACTTTATATCCTGACTTCATCCTTGGGGGATATGCTAAGCTACTCCTCTACCACTTTTGTAAAAATCATATCTTACAATGGTGGCTATTCATTCATTAATTAAAAATACTATTTTGAACAAGAATCTATTTTTAATTATTTATTTATTTGTTCAACACTCCACTTTTTTTCTTCACATTCCCCAATTTGTTATTCATATATATATATATATATATATATATATATATATAAGCTTTCCGTAAGCTAAATCATTAAATGACTATCTACCCATGAGCCCCAAAAAACCTTTATTGGTTTTGCTTGTAGAGGATTAATGGACCTCTCGGAAACCTTTAAAAAGGAGGAGGCTATAATGTTAATAAAGTTCTCTTTAGCTATTCATTCATTGATTTTGGACATTTTTCCTTTCTCTTTTCTTCTTGTTAATAAAGTTCTCCATTTGTTAAATAATAATAAAAATAATAATTAACACGATTCGAGAAAAATGTTAAATGGAACAAATCGATTTCATATATATTGTCAAAACCAACCAAACCGTAGGTTTATGGATGGGTCCAATAATGATTATGATTTGATCGATTATGAAACAAGGAACAAATATATTCAATAAATATAATTCCAAATACATACAATTAGCACAAGTAAAAAATATCTCAGTTAACGATGGTCTTAAAATATAGTGTAGCTGTGGTTTTGGACCGTCATATGAAGCGCCATTAAAAGCCTACAACGGTTAAGAGGACGCCATTGAAGAGGACAGAAAAGGTTATGAAGAGGCGAGTTAATCCGACAGCGCGCGATCCTTCGTACACCTTGTTGTGACAACACAGGCAGTCTGGCAGCCACATGAACATGATGATCTTACGGTTGGGTGTACCATCAAACTTTCATATTACAACAAACTATGATTTAAGGGGTTCTTCTTTAGATCTGAGTGCCTCATGGTCCTCAGTTGTCCATGGTGCTCACAGCTATCCTATTCAGTGTTGTGTAGAAGTATATGTCTCGTGTTCATCAGTTTCCTGAATACCTAGGAATAATGAGGCTTGCGTCTACGTTCTGCCAGATATGCTTAATAAAGTAAATGTTACCTATCAGGAAAGATGAGTATGGTTCAATTTTGATGTTTAGTGTAAGCTTAGTAATTACATTTTAACATGTTCAGATTAATTAACATATATTAAATAAATAAATAAAAAAGGAACTTGGTGGGGTTCGGATTAATGTTCAACCATGTAAGAACCTTCATCAAGAACTTTTCCCTTCTTTTCTGCCAATTAAGTTAATAATATTAGTGGCCTGATGCGGCGAGTTGGAAGCGCAAAAGTGGGATGCTCATGATGGTGACGATGATTCGGCCAAATGACTTTACAGAAATTGATGCTGTTAATGAAAGAAGACATCTGTGGTAAAGAATTTTTTAGGGAAACGATGGAACGCTTTCTTGTGTTGTAGTTTAAATGCCACTACAATATAAATATATATATATATATATATATATGATTGGCCTGATGAAACGCTTTTTCTTGTGTTTAGTTTAAATGCCATTACAATATATATATATATATATATATATATTAGTGGCCAGAAGAAACGCTTTCTTGTGTTGTTTAAATGCTAAAGTTAATCTTTGCAGGATTATTTTGCTATCACTTTCGATTTTTTTAGCTACAAAAAAAGTTTCCCATATACTAATAGTGAGCCGTTACTATATATATATATATATATATATATAACACTTATACACCGATATAGAAAACTATATACCCAACAAAATTTATATTGTAGTACCATACATAGAATAAATTACAGGGATATAAAATTTAGCAATTGATAAGTAATTGTAAATAAATTGTTTAATTTGATTTTTTTTATGCTTTCAATCCTGCCTAAGAAAAAATTAATGGCCAAAAATTAAAGTAACAATTCAATATGAATTGAATTGCTAATAGAGCTTGAGAAACTTTAGATATGCCCGATCTTCTCTATTTCTTCTCATCCTCTAAGCTTGTATCAAACAACTATTTAAAAAAAAACAAACCCATATATAATAACCATATAAGAGGGGATTTGAGCATGGTAATTAAAAATTACTACACTAAGACTTCATAAGCTGTCTATATCATAACATCTTTTTAGACAAAATATCATAATATGGTCTTATGAATTATAATAAACAATATGGATAATTATAAAGTTATATATATATATATATATATATATATATATATAATGCCAGTTGAAATAAAATACTGCAAATCAAAGGGGCCCCATGTTACATTATAACAGTGATCCTTGTTAGATATAGGAACAAGATAGAGACAGAAACCTCAGCTCTAAACCTAAATTTTCAATTAATCTCTAAACCTACTTCAATTTCTATGGTAATTTGATTTTTATATCTTTCCTAATCCCCACTTACAAATGTCCTCAAACTTTTCCTTAAATTATTTTCTATTTTGATGCACACTCTATTAATATTGTTTTTGTAATATAAAGCTTAAGACAAAATTATTTCAACTCTGATTGGTACCTAATAAAGTAAATCTCTACACAATTAAAGTCTATAGCTAAACTAGATAATATAAGAAATAGGTAATTTAGATTATCCCTATGTATATCTATATATAATTTGATACTAGTTCGAGAAAGGATACCCTAAAAATATTCCCGCCTCGCCCTTATTACAAATCTCCAAACCTAAACTCAAATTTTGAAATTGTCCTCCTAATCAAACCCTGATAGACAATCTTCGATAGGACCCAAACCTACAGAAGAATTTCATCCCTCCATGGGGTGCTAGATCCCCTATAAGTTTTATTATGGCTATGAAACATAAAATAAAATAGTGTGGTGTCTATTTTATACACTAATCCACATCTATTGCATCTGTGATAACTACTATATCATAAGTTATAGATATCATCAAGGGTTGATATATATATATGTATATGTATTTATGTATGTATATATGTGTATGTATATATGTATATGTATATTAGTCTCACACCAAGACATAAGCGGGCGAATTAGGCTTGAGCCTAGGGCTTAGGGCCTCCAAAATTTAAGGGTCCCAAATTATTAGTATATGATAGATACAACTAAAAAGTTAAAAGAGCATAATTTTTTCTTTGGTGTAGGAGTAGAGATGTACTTGGATTAACTATGATGGATGGATTTGAAACTCATTTACTATATTTTAAATTTTTTCAAACAAAGGGCCTAGATAGTACATCATGCAAATTTTAACAAAGGCTATAATACTTCAATTTATGCACATAAATTATGTTAGGGGAATTGAAAAAAAAAATATAAAGGATTTATATTTTTTTAAGGCTTGTAGAACACTATCTTAAAGGTGATAATTGTAGCAACAATTCACTCCTATAATATTGCAAAGCAACTTTGAGTCTCTCTTAAATAATTGTATGTATAGGCTTGAGTTAAAGAAGATTAAAAAGTTACTTTTTATCCCACAAGTACGAAATTATATATAATAAGCCAACATGTATGTATAAAAGTACGAAGTGGTTTTAAATTGTGGTCGATGACAATCAACCATCATGGCGTTTCAATTTCTCAATTATAAAATATTTATAAATTAGTTCAAACAATGTATCACACCACCAGCCTACCATCCTATTGCTTAACCATATGAAATGATTTTTCATTGAATAAAATATCGCAATGTTCAATTCCACTAGTCGTCATCAATCATGAAAAGCCACAATAATGACAACAATTGTTTTGATTTACTTATGCCAACAAAGCAAAGTATCAATGTGCAATTACTTATGCATGGCAATATTAAATATAATTATGATCAAGTGCCATAAGTAATTGACAAATTTAACCATGGCATATATATATATATATATATATATATCATGTTACTCACTCATTTTCTGGTAAGAAATATAATTTGATATAGTAATTGCTTCTTAATCTTAATCATTATATGATTAATCTAAACCAATATATATATTTATAATATATAAATACTTATATCATAGATTAATCCTATAATCCCTTGCTAGTCTATAATATAAACTTACCCATTCAACATGATAATATTATGGTTAAGAAAAGTTATCTTTCAATTTAAACCATTTTATAGCAATATTTTAAAATTTTAATGAATTTTATGGTGTCCTAAAGATTATATCAACATTGAAAAATACTATGTACATAATATTATCCAATCACTTAAGAATTCTTAAATTGTTGAAGCACTTTTATGTTCACGTGCTAATCTGGTTTATTGATATTTATAAGAGTTGAATTCTCATTGAAGCGGCACCACTTCTATACCTAAATAGGTAGAGTTCCTTTATTTTCACATACAAAAAAATAAAACAATTTTCTCATTAAAAGTTTGAAACTCATCCTAGATATAATCATTGTTATTTTACAAACACTAATCTAGTGTTTCATGAAGCACATAATAGTAACTTGTTATTACCCATTAAAACTTTAGTTAGATTTACTAGATAAGGTTGGGTTTCCATTACCAGTGCTTTCATAAAATTTTAGTCCCATTCCACTTGTTGTCTTTCTTCGATAAACCTTTTGTAAAAGGATATGCCAAATTATTATCTGATTTAACATAATCAATAGTTATGATCCCATGTGAGATCAATTCCCTTAGATAATCATGCCTTACACTTATATATCTATATTTTCCATTATAAACATGACTATATGCTCTAAATATAGTTTATTCACCATCATAATATAATGAAATGACTGGCATAAGTTGTGGCCACAACTTTATATCCGTTAAAAACTTTTTCAACCATTCTACTTCTTTACCCACGGATGCAAGGACTACAAACTCTAACTCCATAGTATAATGTGTGATACATGTTTGTTTCTTTGAGGCCTAGCTAACAGCACCTCATACTAATGTGAAAACCCATCCTATTATGAACTTATTTTCATTAGCAATTGTTATCTAACTAGCATCGAAATAACCTTATAGTAAATTAGGAAAATAGGCATAAGTTAATGCTAACTTGGATTTTCTTCTAAGATATCCCAATATCCTACTTATTTTTTTTTTCAATGTTTGTTACTAGGATTACTTATGTAACTTTAATGTTTGCGTACATAAAATGTAATATCTAGTAATGTATAATATATGGCATACATTATGCTTCCAATTGCATTAGTGCTCGACCATCATTGGTTGAAAGCTTTACACTAGAATTATATGGAGTATTTGCTTTTTTTAATTTTAACATATGAATAATTTTGAAGTAGACTATCTATGTAGTGAGATTAACTTAAAGTAAAACCCTTATCATGTTCCTACACTTTAATCCCCAAAATAGTATCAACTAAATTAAGATCCTTAATTTAAACTTAGAAGTTAGATATTTCTTGGTTTCCGTTCACACTAAGGATGTTGGTACCAAATATCAACATGTCATCTACATAAAGAAAATTATAACTCCATAGTATCTATTAAATTTATAATATATGCATTTATCTATATTGTTATGTTTGAAACCATTGGACAATATTGTTGCATCAAACTTATCATGCCGCTATTTTGGAGCTTATTTCAAACCATATAATGATATCAATAGTTTACAAACTTTCTTTTCATTACTGAGAAGAAAAAATCCTTATAATTTCTCTATAATGTACTTTTGACATCTATTTCTCATACATGGAAATTATATATGAATAATAATGCCAAAATAACTCTAATATAAGTTATCCTTACTACTGGTGCATATGTGTTAAAATAATTACACCTTCATTTTGTGTAAACCCTTTGGCTACCAATCTTGCCTTAAGGTTTTGTATATAACCACTAATATTATACTTTCTTCTAAATACCCACTTACAACCAATAGATTTATATTCCACAAAAAAATCCACTAAGATCCAATTATTATTAGATAATGTTGAGTCCATCTTATCATTTATGACTTCTTTCAAAAAAAGCCACATCCCTAGCTGACCTAGCTTCACTAAATGATTTGGGTACATCTTTAATGTTAAATATCATGGGTATTTTATTCAATAATTTGGTTCTAGTTCCCTCAACCAAGAAAACTATTTACTGGGTTGAAACAAAATCAGGATCCAAGGACTGCTCTTTTCTTGTCTTTTGACTTCTTTAAGGTTCACTTATATCTTCGGTTTGCTTCAGTTTCTCTCCAATAGTAGGAACAATCACATTCTCATTTTCATTAGTCACTGGATCATTAATAGATTTTCTCAAGCTAATAATTATTCATATGAATTAAAATCCGCCTTATTGTTACACACATGACAAAGGTTCTTTGACTTCACTTTCCACAACATTTTCCTTCTTAGATTTTATAGCATATGCCTTCTTCTTGATTCTGCATTCACGAATGTAATGCCCTTTCTTTCCACAATGATGGCAATGCATATATTTCTTCATATTATTAAACTTCTTGAAATAATTTCCATTCTTGTTCGCTTTTAGATTTTTTTGAGATTTTCCATTTTGATCCCTTCTATTTCCATCCCCAGTAACATAATTCACTTTAGAATTTAATAACAACACATCATGTGAATGAGATTCTACCTCAATGTGAAGATGTGTTTGCAATTATTCTACAGTCATGGTTTCAAGACAATGTAGAAATTTCTTACTATAACCATTTCAACTAGGGGAAAACTTAGATAATATTGCTCCTGCCTGAAGTGAATTAGGAATCTTAACTTCAAGGTTGCTAAGTTTGGATACTAAAATTTAGAGTTTATACCCTTAATCCAAAATAGATAATTCATCAAACATTCGAAACTCGAAATATTTCAAAGCCAAAAATTTATTCATATTTTTTTCTCATTTTTATATTTGGCTTTGCTGACATCCTATATCTCCTTTGGTGATTTCAAATTCAAATAGAAATCATATAATAGATTAGTGAGGGAGTTGAGTATATGATCGTGACACACTAATTCATCTTCTTGACACTTCTTTATTTGGGTTTGGACTTCATTGCTATCATCTGACTTTGGTTCCAATAACTTAGATACACTTGCATCGAGCACATAAAATATCTTCAAAGTGGTAAGGAGAAAAACCCTTTTATCTTTTCACCTCATAAACTTTATTCCATCAAATCGACTCAATTTAATCAAATCTTGATTTGTCGTTATAAATGTTGAAGTAGAATTCATCTACATTTTATTACCTTTAAATTGTTAGGGAAATTGAAAAAAAAGGACGGATTTATATTTGTTTTGAGACCTATAGAATATTGTCTTAAAGGTGATAATTGATGCAACAATTCGCCCCATGATACAACAAATCACCGATGAGTCTCTCTTAAATAATTGTATTTATAGGGTTAAATTATAGAAAATTAAAAAGTTATGTTTTATCCCACAATTCTATAACTATATGTAATAAGCCAACACGTACATATAAAAGTACGAAATGGTTCTAAATTGTGTTTGGCGACGAACAACCGTCATGAATTTTCAATTTCTCAATTATAAAATATGTATAAATTAGTTCAAACAACGTATCACACCACCGATCCACAATCCTATTGCTCATCCGTATGAAATGATTGTTCATTGAATCAAATACCATAATGTTCAATTCCACTGGTGACCATCAATCATAAAAAGACACAACAATCAAAACAATTGTTTTGATTTACTTATGCCAATAAAGCAAAGTATCTGTCTACAATTACTTATGCATGCTAATATATAAGTATGATCAAGTGCCACCAAAGTAATTGATAAATTTGACCATGGGATATATCTCTCATATTATTCACTCATTTTCCCCTAATCCTTTGTATTCAAAGTAAGAGCATGCATTATTTTTACATATTTTAACTTATTTATAAATATTAAAAAATATCCCATATTTACTTATTTATAAATATAAAATTAATTGAAAAATGCCCACCCATAAACTTACCTAGGGCCACATTATATATATATATATATATGATACCAAATACCAACGGTTTTGGCTCGAGGTACACGAGGTTTGGAGAGGGATAAGTGAAACTGATCGCTAGCTAGCTAACTAGAATATATACAGTAGCATAGAACAGTATATATACTAATCCAGTGCTTCATCTAATTCGTCCTTGATTCTTACCCGTTCTTGTCATTATCACCAAAAACCCTCATTGCTCGACACATATATTCTCTCGATCTGACAATTCATCAGAAGAATACAAAACATTTCCTGTATTTGATCAAGGGGCTCCTGTTGATGATGACCGAACAATAACGTGAGACAGGTTAATACAGTTATACCTCAATTCAATCGAAGAATTTTATCCCTTGTTGTAAGACCCGTGTTAGCAGACGCAAGCAGCAACCGGATTAATTAGGCCCTATTCTCCACTGTTATTTTTCCTAATCTGATTCAAACAGAAAAAAGATCATTTATCATTCCTATTTAACTATAATTAATATTTTTTCTATCAGCATTATTACAATTATTATCATTAATTTTATTCATTTATTATTATTTTTGTCAAAATTTTACCAACATGATTGGTTTGATTAGCAAGGTTTGAAAATAAGTCTTTTACTCGTCCGTTTGATTATTTCTTCTGAGGAAAGGGATTGGGACACTACTATTAACGACGGGAGACATCAATGATGATGAATTCTCCTTACAGAAATTTCATGGGGCACGAGTGAGTGGAGAATATATGCCCGGTATATTCTAGTTGTTTGGCATGCTGCATACCATAAGTTTCCAAATTATGCAATACAGAAAGCAGAATAACGTGGGCACGTAAGCTATGCTCTCTTCCAGTCATTTTCAAAACTTATTAGTTCAGAGCAGTTCAAAGCAGATTAACTATTTTTTTTTTATAATAATCAAATTAAATAATATAAAATTAATAATAATATTAATAATTATAATAGTAATTTTAGTAATTTAAAAAAGTCAATTATATATAACATTAATAATAGTAAAATAACGATAATATTTTTATAAAAAAAAATTCAGATAATAACAGATTGTTAAACATCAAACTAAGAGAACATGCCTAGGAACTTTACCCTCAAAGGATTATAAACATCAAACATCAAATATCAATTCTGAGAACATATCGGATTATAAACTAATCCGATTAATAGTCGTGTTCGAGCAATCGAATTGTCAATTGATTGATTATATGTTGGAGCTTTTCTCCCATTAGGCCCATCTAAATTTTGACACACGGAACACATTTTAATTTTGGGAGAATCTTGTTACAAAATTCTAAAATATTCCAAAATGCAAGGTATACTACCATTTTGAGAATATTGATCCTGATCGAGCCTTATAATTCATTTTCCAACAGGAAAAAGGAATTTAATCCCAGAAATATCAACTCCAGATCTTTGAGAGCCGAAAGCGTAAATTTGCTCAACCGCTTGACACCAGCCTCCACCAAAAGAACCGAGTATGATGTTATATGGATGAACTTTCACATGGCAAAAAGGAAAATTGCAAATAATTAATATAAAAGGGAAATTTGAGACCATCTATATTACTTAATCAATGTAATAAATTAACATATATTAAAAAAAAGCGTTGGATCTGCTCCTTCCGTTACTTCTCTTACTTTTTCCACAATGGTTTTGACCATTGCATATGTTACTTTGCGAGGATGCCTTTTTTTTTGGTAGTCAAGTGTACACCACTACACCCGATCTTCAAAGAAATGAAGATTTCAGTTTATGAAGGTTCCTCAAAGAATAACTCAAAGGATATTCTGTATGATTTTTTGCTTTTACTGTGTCAAGTGGGCTTTCACGGTTTCAAGTTTTCTGCACACCGAAATGCAGTACAATGACCAAAAAATTAGGTACACCACTACACCCGATCTTCAAAGAAATGAAGATTTCAGTTTATGAAGGTTCCTCAAAGAATAACTCAAAGGATATTCTGTATGATTTTTTGCTTTTACTGTGTCAAGTGGGCTTTCACGGTTTCAAGTTTTCTGCACACCGAAATGCAGTACAATGACCAAAAAATTAGGTACCTTACTTTGGTTTAACTAGCAATCGTGGTCAAACATTTTGCTCTTTTCTTCAGTCTTTCAGCAGTCAAGGAAATACTAATCAATTAGTGTGAGCGCATAAAATGGAAGTATGACGAGGATCTCAGCATAATTTTAGCAAATAACAAAAAATAAAATTATGAGGCTTCAAGTATCCTTTCAATAAAATGGGCCTGTTCTTCTTCAAGCTGATTCTTCCCGCTCCAAATCCATCGAACAAAAATGCCTACAGCCAAGCTAATTGTCGCGGGTTGCAACAGACACTCGGCAGCCAAATCACGGTTGGTTTCTCGGACGCAAATTCCAATCTTTCAACTTCAGTGATCACATTCACCCTGCTCAGGGATGTCCGAGTCAAGGGGTATGATGATGTTCATGGACTTTGACTGATGGTGGTATAAAGCATGGCCAGCATCATCCCAGGACACAAGCATTCAGTCGAACAATAAATTTACCAAAAAAAAAATTACAAGAAAGACACGGGCCAAACATGGGCACTTCCCATCTTGCGTGGGGTGTCTGATTCTCGCAACCTATCACAAAGATATTTGTAGATATAATCTGATTTCACTGATAGAAATGATCTTATACAAAAGAATCAATCAAATCTTTTGTGTGCACTTCCCATCTTGCGTGGGGTGTCTGTTACAAGTCAGGAACACTACCTTTTATAATTCTAACAGATGTTCATAACAGTAGGAGGGTGTAAAAAGAAAACAAAAATGCATTGTCGAAGCTTACATGCTAATATCAAGAATTCATGAGGTGTGACGACACAATCAACACAGATCTAACTTCTAGTTGGTGCAAATTGGCTACCTCTTCCTCGACGAGATTGAAAAGGAATCATTTTAAACGCCAAAATTGCACATCTGGACAAACTCCATTTCACTATCAACATATTTTTTCCATAGATCCTTGTACTGATTGAGAGCAATGTCGAGCCAAGGCTTCATGTTTCCATTATAGTGAATCACTGCGGCTTTTTCAATCACATCCATGCTCACGCTGGGATTGTACCCAAGTCCGAGAACATGCCAAGATTTGTCCAGTGGCTTAGTTGTAGAGTAGAATGTCATCAACCCAGGAGGCAGGGTCCCAAGTTTCCACAATGTTTGATCTTCGTTCTGATAAAGATCAGGGAGAAAGAGAAAAAAAATATTAGGTTCTGGCAAAAAGAATTTGTAAAGAGTATGCGGCAACATGGCTATCTATAACATAATAACAAGATCGGAATGAATAAATAAATGAGCATCAACTTACCAAGTTCTGCCAGTAATGATACTGATCTGTCAACTTCTCCCGCCTCCACTCATCAAGATCAAATATATTCATCCCAAATGCCCAAGCACATGATTTTGGGTTAAATTTCTCCTTAATGAGAGGATGGGAAAAGTTTAGATACTGTCCATACCGATGGAATGATCCAAAGCATGTCTCAACAGCCCCATTCACCTTCCCGCCCAAATCAATATTCCACAAAGCAGTCAAATCCTTCTGAACCACGACATCATCATCCAAGAACAAGATGCGGTGCAGCGTGGGATGCATCTCTGGCAAATAAAACCGCAGATGATTCAACACCGACAAGTACTTGGGGTTTCTGAATTTCATGCTGCTAATATCTTTGGTAGTGTTCTCCGCCCCGGTCTCAAAGTAAAACTTTTGCAACCTTGTTGATTCAAGTTGCTTGAGCACAGGCACATACGATGGATTCCAAAAGTCAAAGTCTTCCACAGCCTTGATTTCGATACTGGCTCCCCCATCAATAGGTCTCATCCTAAACCAGACCTTCATTGCTGCAAGATTCATTTTATCAGTCACCACATGAAAAACGTGCTTATATGGCTCCTCAGCATTCTTCACCACTGAATTCACCACCACAGAAACGGCAATCACATTATCGGAGAATATGGCATAATGATACAGAGTAGGGTCCTCAAACTCAGCTTTTGGCTCTTCCTCCTTATACTTCTCAGGATGTGAAACCCTCTCCTCAACAAGCCTCATCGCTAAGCAATGCAGACTTTTAGGCACCGATTTCGCGGCTATCATGCTCGCATAAGCACCATTCTTCTTAGCTTTACCCAACAACTCTTGAACAGCAAAAATCGTATCCTTCAACTTTTGAATCTTTAACTGGTTATCATAAGACTCCTTAGCCTCCGCAATCATAAACCTCGCAATCTTCACTTTATCCTTCACCTCCTTCTCAAACTGCCTCAACACTTCGTCGTCTACAGGCCCATCCGTCCCAAAAATAGCCGAACGATAAGCAGGCTTGGATACCAAGTCAGTAAAGTTTTGTGCTAAATCATCAAACATCCTAAGTTGTCTTGAATTATCAAGCTTCAGCTTCCGCGCATAGGCCGCATATGTGTTAACAAGCATGATATGATCATGGGCTTGCTTATGTATCAAATCCAGCCTCGTCTTCATGGGATCAGACTTTAGTGCTAGAAATGTCCTGTGTACGTAAGCATTTCCTGTTGTTGGCATGTCCTGTTCCAAGTAACCCAACCAACAGATTCCCGATCAAATAATTATTCATGCGAGACCAAGATTCAGTTGGCATAAGAACGGTACCTCATTAGGCCAAACAGAAATATTATTATATAGATTGATTCATAAATCAGCAACATTTAGATGACATTTCATACTCCTTTACAGTGATGGAAGAGCACGAAGGAGGAGAGGGATATCATATAAATCCAATGATAGTAAGGCAATAACGCAGTCAGTCATCCTTCCAACCACCGCACTTAATTCAATGAATGAATGAATGAATGATTCAGCAGAACAGTCTAAAGTGATCTGCTACCAATAGTGATACTGATCATCTTACTTAATCAGATTTCCATCTATGGCAATCAATCCTACAGAATCTTCGGCTAAGGTATTTCATGCTGTAGACTGAGAATGACGGACATGGAAGGGGGGGGGAGACGAAAAGAGGGACTTACCGGATCTGGAGACGTAATAAGAGGATTAGTCGAGAAGAGAACTGAGAGACCTGCAAGAAAAAGCAGAGAGAACGTAGTGGATACAAAGATTCGATATGAGAAGAAGTTCCGATACGCATTTCCGTTGCCGCCACCAGATCCCCGGCCGCCTCTTACCGCCATCGCCATTCAGGTACCTGGATCTCTTCACTATCTTCTCTCTATTTTTTATATCCTCAATTGATTTTCAGTGGGCGATGGTCGATTCAATTCGAAAATGAGCTTTAGCGGTGGTGGTGACTGGCGACGGTGGACGAGTTAGTTATTAGTCATTAGATCTAAGATATTAAGTGGATGCAGCAGCTCACACGCCGAAAAGATGGGAGTGTAAGTAGTAACTGGGCGAGAGAGTGCGCGTCGGAGAGTTGTCTGTGTCTGAGTAAGCGAGAGCTGAAGAAGTCGGTGGGAATTTAATTGCTTACTGAATTATTTTTAGGAAGTTGTGAGTTTTGATCAACCGATCAGAGTCAGATTTGTTTTCGTGGGGCCAAAGCGATGGCTTACCAGGTCGCTGAAATTAACGAGAATTATTGTTAGAATTATATTTTTCGACTACAAATTTTCCTTATTTTAAACAAATAGAAATGACGAAACTCAATTTATGTTACTACATATTAAAATAATATATGAATAGGTAAAATCCAAAGCAGAGTGCATCAGATTTATAATACCATGTCATAATATGCACAACAAATCACACGAAACTGGCGGACAAAAAAGTATCTATTAAACAAATCAAATGTGATATATTGTCATAATTAGTTTGGTTCGTCCAATATTTCACATTTTCCTAACTTCTTGACGCAAAAACATCTCATTCTTAATTTCTTCATCTCAACGTTCAACCGCAAACAATCATCAACTTTAAAATTCAAATCAAAAAATAAAGAAAAATTATAAAGTACTCGTCATGACAATAATCTACCCAATAATTCTGGCGTAAGAAAAACACAAATAAACTAAAAGGTAGAAAAAGAGCATGCAATATATATAGTTTAGGGTTTGATTTCAATCCTTCTATTATGTTTTTCTTATAGCAAACATTGATATCAATAGCAGAACATAGAATACTTGATATCACAATCAACATGAGAGAAAGAAGGTAATTAAGAAGCAAATGATGGAGATGCTTATAAACATCCAATCCTTACAGTATGAGCACTTTCAAATCTTGTTCAGTTATGAAACTGCTTTTCTAATCACAATGTGCATGTCCTTTGTTTCTAATTTTATTTTTTGACAGGAATTAAAGACCTTAGAACTTATAATCATACGCCTATTTGACATATATAATCACTTTATTAGCACATATAATCACCTTATAAACAAAATTAACCACTTCATTGACACACTATATAAGTCTAAAAATACCTTTGTTTCTAACATACTCACTTTAACAGTACATATAATGATCATATCAATTTAGTACTTGACTTTGTAAGTATATACTCACCTTTGTATAAGCATAATCAGAACTAGACACAATCACTGTAATAGTTAACACAATCACTTTAATAACAAACTCCATAGGTTAGTGATCACCTTCCTAAACTAACATAATCACTACAAAAACTGATATAATCACTTCATTAATCTACAAAATCGCCTTAGAAAATGCACAGTCACTTTAGTAACTTACTCTACAACTATCTAATCACTTTCCTAACTTATATAACCATTTAGGGATTGTTTGGTTTTACTTAAGAAAAGTAGTTTTTTAGATAATTAATTATAAAAAGTAATTATAAATTTTTTTAAGTGTTTGGATTTACTTTTAATAAGTAATTATAAAAAAATAACTTATAATAATTAATTTTTAAAAGTTGTAAACTAAAAGTAAATTTTACTTACTTTTAAAAATCACTTTTGGTGTGCGGCACGATACTTGTGTATTAGTAAAAGTTTCGTTTATAAACTTTTATCTCCACTGCACTCCTTCCTGCTCCTCTGTTCCCACTCCTCCGCTCCACTTTTCTATTGCACACAACCTTCTCCATCTCTACCTTCGTTCCGTAGTTTGTCTACTACCTTCGATGTCCGACCTGTGCTCACCTTTACCTATGAATTTCTTTGGTTTCCACAACCTTCTCCATCTATTCTTCACATTTCACGTATGCTTAGCTGCTCCGCTTCTCCATTTCATGTTTGCTCCACAACTTAACTCCATCACTACCTTCGTTCGTCCTCTTCTGAACTCACCTTTACCCTCTCCATCGATTCATTACCTGTTATTCGCAGCTCCATTTCACACTTCGCTTCTCACTGCTCCATTTCACGTCCACTCGATCTTCAGGGCTCTAGACATCAAATCTAAAATTTGGGCTTTGTTTTGAAGTTTGTTCTCACGTTGTTCAATCTTTGACTCGGGATAGATCTTCAACTCAGTTTCCCTTCATCTGCAAAGTCCAGGTTTGTTATGTCTTCATTATTTTGATATTACTACTTTAGATCTGTTATTGATTCATGGTTATTGCGATTGAAAGTATGGGAATTTTAGATGTTCGGTTTGGCACTTTGATGACGATCTTTTGAAAATGAAAAATGTTTCAGGTGACCAAATTTCCTTTTAGCCCTCGTCTGAAATAATTCATATATAGACAATTTTTTTAGGGCTGGGACGGAATGAGATTTTTCCTACCTACGTGCAATTCATGCTCACTTGATGTTTCAATTCCTGTTTTCATAGTGTCTGCACGACTGCACCCATGTCAGCCTAGCATTCCTCCTATTATAATATTTGTTGTCTTATGAATTTAAGAATTTTAGGGAAATTTGTTTCTGATTGTTAGACTATAAGTATATGCAGAGCAACTTGCAAGTCTTTCTACTGCTGAATATTGTAGTTGTAAGGGTTAGTCGCCACAGGGATGCCAGTGAAGGCTATATATTCCTGATGAGACTCAATCTAGTGAAAAGTTGTGTAGAGCCATATCAACTTCCAACACCCAAGTTTTATAGGTGAATATTATGCAAAGGGTAGTCTATCAATCAATAACCCTGTACTGCAAATAACTAAAATCACGATTTCCTTAGTTAGGATCATGGGTACTCATTCACCCTTAGAATTGTTCTTCTGCTGTATTTTCAGAAGGGAAATTTGTCTATTTTTTTTCCATCATGTCTACTATTATGTGTTGTAAATGGAAGAGAATTATCAGCTTTATAAATCATTTAAGGTTACTTAGACTTTTACATGATTAGCTCTAGTAGCACATGGAATTGCCGGCATTCATTGATTCTTCTGAAAGTTCTGTTTTTGTTTTCCTTTGTCTATTTTATGAAGAATACATTCTACTATAACTCAAAATGGTATGGTTAAGTAAGAACCCGTGGGATAGCCAAACAGTAGGATAGAATTGTCATTTTGTCTTTCAACTAGTCAATCATGAAGTGTCACAATTTGCTTCCATAGAAAAGTTTAACCAACCCATGCAATTTGCTAAACTTATATTGCTTTTGGTTCCCCCTCCCCCACCCTTGCTAAAGGGGTATTTTGAACTTATATGCCACACATAATATATCATCGCTCAACATCTTTTTATCTCAGATGTATGAGTTTTATTTCATTGGACAAACTATAAATCGCTGATGAGGTCGTATCATTTTGGTTCTTGTTGTTAGAAGTCTTTCTTTCATCCTCATCATTTTCAATATCTGATAAAGGCTTGTGAGTGTTTGGGTTAATGCCTCTCTGCCTTAGTTTCTTCTTCAGGAATGATTTTCCCATGTAGGGACAGTACCATCCCATTCTCTGAATGTGCGTTCAATAGTAGGATCGAGCAGTTGGAAATAATGCACCGGAACAAGAACGGGTGGGGCAGGAGGAAGAGGAAAAGAAGAGATGGATTTGGTTTCCTATTGCAAGGAGGACGGTTCAATGGTTTGTTAATAGGGAAAATCATAGGTCTCAGTGTTATCATCTCGATCAGCAACAGGCTCACCGATTTAACAACATAACACAGACATTAGATATATAGCTTTTTTTTAATAAAAAAAATGCTTAAGGATGAGAACTGCACCATTGAATGGTGATCGGTATGAGAATATGGACATACTATACTATACGTTGTATTTTTTATTTTGTTATCCTAGGATTTAGAGGACAAGGGATGTACGTGTGTTGCTGAAAAATTTACACATGTATGACACTTGTGAAAGATTTAAAAGTGCATATTCGCGTATATTAGTTGATCATAGAATATGGGCATAACTAATTGCAGAAATTCCAACTATATAAAACACAAACGGAATAGTAGATCCAAGAACAGTCTAAGGATTTGATCACTTGAATGAAGATGGAAGAGAAATGATATGTTTTCAAACACATGCCTAGCCGGTTAGTAGAGTAGAGGACATATATTTGGGCAAACATTCATGGCTCAAACAACTAGTTTCCAATTATGCTTTTAAAAATAATTATTTTTTTATATTTAAAAGAAAGTTATTATGTCATTAAATTTTTTTATTAAAAAAAATTATTTGAGAAAATTTAAAGTTTAATTTTAAATTTTTTTATATTTGTTAATGTTTCATATGCTTTTTAATATTTAATATTACATAATTTATATAGTAATTATTACTAAAATATATATATAGGAAGATAAAAACTAAAGATGGAAAAGAAAAAGTAATTTTGTAGAAAAATGAAAACCAAACACTAATAAGGTACAATAAGTAGTTTTTTTGGCATTAATCACTTATATAATAAAAGTAAAAACAAACATACATATTACTTATAAAAGTAATTTTTTAAAAGTAGGTTTATAAAAGTAGTTTTTATCTAAAAGTAGTTACTAAAAAAAAGTAATACCAAACGACACCTTAGTTAGCATATATAATCACTTTATTGGCACATAAAATCACTTTATGACCTGGTTGTAAGAGTATAAACTCACATTCCTAATTGAAAATCATTAAAGAACCGACATAATCACTTTGTTAGTCTACATAACCACCTTAGAATATCATATTCACTTTGTTGAATAAATTATGTATAATCACCTTCCTAAATAATGAAATTACTTTATTATCATATATAATCACCTTAAAAGCGAATATAACCACTTCAATAACAAATTATGTAAGTATATAAACACATTTTTTTTTACATAATTACTTTAATAGTATATAATCACCTTAAAAATCATATAGTCACGTTGGTAAGTGACTTGTGTATAATTACCTTCCTAAGTAAAAAAATCACTTTATTAGCAGATATAATCACATTGTTAGCATATATAATCACTTCAAGAATACACATAATGTAATACCCTATTTCTAACTAGCCTTACTATGTGTAATAGTATGTAAGTGTGTTATTTGATGTATAATTAATTACATAAATGATTGTATAATATTTTATGGCTTCAAGATTATTTTTGGTGAATTTGTATTAATTGCGATTTTATAGTTAGATGTACTTTGTTTATAACATATTATTCATATCTGTAAACTTTTAAGTTACATATTAAAAAAATATTATTATACCATTTTATTTGGGTTCTAAATAAGTTGAAATGTAAATCTAGAAATTTTAGTTTGATTTTATTTGTATTTGCTATCCCTTTTGAATTTTATACACAAAATATATAATTCAAATATACAAGATAAAAATCATATCAAATATGTGTTAAAAGTTTTTGAAAAATTATATTTATGTTGAAAATTTTAGTGATTCTAATAATATTTTTGGTTTTTAGTTTTGTGATTACCTTGTAAGCTTGTTAGTTCACCATTAATTCAATATTTTATATATAAAACCTTGTTGTAAAATTATGAAAATGTTTAAGTGATTTTTAAATATTTTTTTAATGGTTTTCATAAATTTTAGTAGTTTTATTGGATTATTTGCTATTTTTATTAATTTTATCATCTTTATTGATCTTTCTACCAATAAAAATAATCTATAAATCCTAAAATTAATTTTCACCCACGAAATTTCTTTCCTACACTTCCATGATCATATTTTCTATCAATTTTACCTTTTTCCAATTCACTAAACCAAAATTTGGGCCAAAGTTATTTTTGTATACTTTCTACCTATGTTGCTTGTGTCATTTTAGTTTTTCTTGGACCTAAACTTATTCACTTACATTCTCCATGCTTAAACCTGACATTGTACCGACACACCATCATCTTCCTCATCACTTAGTTGGTTTCTTAGTTTTCATAACTTCATTCATCTAAATACACTCCAACACCTTACACACTCAACCACATTGTACTTTGACATTCAAGTGTGTAACAAGCTACATTTCCCCCTCTTTTGGATGTAGATTTGTGTTTGTCCCATCCCCTATTTATACCATGTTTGTCTTGCTTTGTTTTCATTTAGCCTCTTTTTCTCACTCACTCCTCTTGGTTTCTTTCGCCTCTTTCTTTATTTTAGTTATTTTGCTGAGTGTTATTAAGCTTTGTTAAGCTTATAACTAAGACCCATCATCCTCTCTTCCTTTGTATTCTTTTGTTTTCACTTCCAAATTTTATTATATATATACTTAATTTATTTTTAAATAATTAAAAAAGGTTAGATTTTTGGTTAAATTAGGAATTTGTCATATTTTGTCTCATCCTCTTATGCCTCCATTTTTCAAAGGTGCTAAAGTTCTTTTAGCAGTCATTTATTTTGAATTTGCTATTTGTGCTTGAAAAGAGGTAGTCCATATGCTCTTACTAAATATGTAAAAATTATGTGCTAGCATGTTTGGGGTTTCCTATGTTATGCTTGAGTGTAATTTATGTTTCATTGTAATCTCATAAAAAGTATGCATGCACTATATATTGTTATTAATTTCTCTAAGTATGTGAACATGTGAATTTTTATGTAAGATCATGTAAATTGTATGTATTTTAATATATGTATGATAGCATGTTAAAATAGGGCTATTTGTGGAAAAATAATTATGCACAGTTAGGGTTTTGTGTGCTAAATAAGATTAATTGTGTTTTAGGGGTAAAATGATAATTTTCCACTTCTAAAATTTTTCAGAACTATAATTTTATATGAAAGTGACTATTTTAATGTTATTATTCATACCATGGATTTTGCTTAATTCTACTAACTATTGGTATTAAAATGAGGAAATATTAAGTAAATAACATATAAGGGTATTTTAGTAATTTATAACTATTATATTTAAAAATTTATAACTATTATATTTAAAAGTATGAATAATTTGACTAGGATGACCTTAATGGATTTTCATTGACCTTAGTATTTAATTTAACTTTGACTTGGATCGTTGACCTTAGGGCCAACTTGAATAATTGAAAATAAAGGGAAAATAGTTAAGTATGAAATTAAAATCATTGTTTATTATGTGATATTTTATAATCACCTTATTAAAATATTAATATTTCATGTGTAAGACCTTAAGATTTGGCAATAGTTATTATTTAGGGTTAGCTACCTTAGATACGAGGTAGGAACCCTCTAATTGGTTTGGTGATTTCATTAGATGTATAAGCATTTTGGCTAAGGCTCTATTTTACTCTATAAGTGACCTACGAAGTTTAAAGGGGGTATAGATACTTTAAGATTAGGTTTCCTAGGATGTGAGAATATTGTGTTGCCTTGTTGCACCTGTATGATTCAAGTACTTGTATGTCTCTGGGTTATAAGTTCAGAGAATACTATGTTACTTTAGTGCATCAATATGATCGATGTACTTTATATGTCTCGAAGTTATTAGTATATCCTCTCAAGTAATGAAAAATGGAAGTAATTTTCATATATGGATTTAAGTATATTATTGTGGTTTGTTGGTTTGGTAGTTTCCGATGTGCTCTACTTGGTTTGGATATGTTGGTTTAATAATTTTCTCCATGTACTAATTAGATCTGGTATATTGGTATGTAGTTATCCAAGTGTTTTCCTTATCATGTTATACGTGGTACAGAGATGGTTATTGTAAAATTCCTTAATTATGGTATGGTGTTTTCCCCTTTATAAAACACTCTTGGTATAATTAGAGTAATGAAATAGTTGTAATATGGTTAATTTTGATGTGATGACCATGTGACATATTGTATGATATGAGTTATGGTATGAATGTAACACTTAGTTATGGTATGTACTATTTAACATGTTATACATGATACTTTGTGTTACCTTCTATGTACTCTATGTGATTTTTGCATGATTAATATTATGTAGTGGTTTACTCAGTACCATCTTACTAATAGGCCCTATCTTACAGTCATCTGCCTATTGAATGGGTAATCTTTACCTTACATGAGGAATTTAAGGGTACATCTTGATGGCTTTTGATAGAGTTTGAGAGTTATAATTATCCAGTATTCATTCAAGCATCTTATGATCTAGATTTCCTTTAGGCTCTTATATCCCTTCTATATTTCTTTCTCTTGTCACTTGTAACTCTTTTGTCCTACCTTTTGTTATTGTAATAGTTTAATATTACAATGAAATATTTATCCACATATTATCAATTATTGTTCTTAATTTAAGCAGATAAACATTTAATACTTAACACTTAGTATAAGCGATGTAGAGAAAATAAACTTATACTTAGTATGGTTGTAACATCCTACATTTTTAATAGCCGAGCTTCCCTAATCAACTCTTTTTAAAGAGATTTTCAAGTGCTAAAAATAGAAGTGTTACACATATTCATCACAATATGTTACTAACTGAATCATTATTTGTAGTGTTGTAACTGGACCTACATATCCAAATAATAAAATAAATGATAGTGACATGGATGACAACCTCTTATTGAAGGACTTTATTTCTTTTAATAAGCTAAGGAGGCAAAAGGCTATAGATAAGAAAAGGATAGTGACGATCATAACAATATTTATAATAGAGACAATGACAACAACTCTGATGATAATGTTAGTGATAACAACACTGATGATTATAGTGATCATATTGATGATAAGGATGAGAATTACTCTCCATAAAAAGGGGATGGATAGGAAATGGAAACACAAACCAAAAAAGTTATAGAAACTCAAACAACTTAAGAAATTGACAAAGAAAATAGTAAAAAAGGAGAAAATCTAAATTGAGCAAGCCACAACAGGTACAACATCCTCAAAGAAGTAAAATACCTAAGGCTAGGAATCATAAGAAGTTATTTAATTTCATCCCAAGGCTGACGACCGAACAAAAGGATGTAGTTTAGGAAATCAAATTTGGAGCTTTTCTAGATGTAGGGATCAACTATATGAGTATGACCCTTGGTAGGTATCTGCTAAATAATTTTGATTACTACAAATCTAGCTTGATGTGAAGGTGGAGAAAAACTCCACATAACATATGAAGATGTACAATTATGCTTTGGTTTACCAAAGGGTGAGGAACCAATAAAGGAGGTAAGACTAAGATCCAATCCAAAGTGGTATAAACAATTCATAGATAGGGATGGCAACGAAACAAGTCGGGGACGAGGACCCCATCCCCATCCCCGAACCTGATGAGAAAAATAATCCCCAAACCCGACCCAATCCCCATTTTTTTATCGGGGATTTCCCGACCCAATCCTCGATTTATTTTCCATCTCCTATTTATTCCCCAACCTTAAAACCCAACCTAATCCCCAAAATCCGACTCTATATCCGATCCCTGATCCTCAAGCCTTTTTTTATATTGTACTTTTCATTTATATTCTATAAAAAAATTATATGATATATATATATATATAAATTATTCGGGGTGGGTTCGGGGATGGGGACCCTAAACATGTTCTCGAAAAAATTTGGATTTCCTCTATGTGATTTCCTCTTCCCCGACCATTTTTCTTTAGTTGTGCTTTCAACCACCACCCTACATAGCCTAACCTATTATCACCACCATCATATCCCTTAACTTATG
This sequence comes from Tamarix austromongolica, assembly GCA_039764185.1. Lineage (NCBI taxonomy): Eukaryota > Viridiplantae > Streptophyta > Magnoliopsida > Caryophyllales > Tamaricaceae > Tamarix > Tamarix austromongolica. The sequence continues at coordinate 163,891,252 of CM077809.1, read as the reverse complement.
GGATGTGCCATTGGAATTTTGCCCCAAAAATCTCCCCTAATCTCTACCTTGCCATACCCCCTCTATATGACGTCTCAACCTCACTAACCATTCACACCACACACACACACACACACACATATACCCCCATTCTTCACTCCTTACTTCATTTTACGCCTCACATGAACACTCTCGGACACCCACTCTTAATTCTTAGCTTTGTTCTACAACATTTCATTCAAAGCTTTGTCATTTACATGTAGTGAGGTTATGTTTTAGTCACACATCACGTTACTCAAGCCACCCTATGTGAAATCCTCACACAACACACTTCCCTTCCTCACCACAACTTCACACAACATCATCCTTCATCCACACCCACCCTTGTTATGTGATATTCTCACATAAGCTGCCCTATTTTGCACCATAAAACTCTTACCACCACCTCCTAGTTGTGTCAACCATTCATGCCACCACTCCCCTAGTAGCTTCAACCACCCATACAACCACAAACTTGGTGAGTCACATTCCCACGCAACCACCCCTAGTTTCATGACTTTCCCATGTAGCTACACCCCTTGTAGTATCACCTTCCAATGCAACTAGCTCCATTTGTGCCCAGATTTGTTGCTTCATCTCATTTCCCCTTTTCCATCATCCTTTTCCTTAATTAATAATTTGTTTTTTCTTACATTCTAACCATATGTTATCTTTATGGCCATACGTGGTTAGAGATCGGGGACATTTTAGGTAAAGAAATATGTCATAGTTATAGAATTTTTTATGTTGTATGTATTTTGTGTTCTACATGACTCTCTATGCAACAATGAAAAATATTCAAACAATGAGATATCATTAAAAAAAGACAAAAACTCTATGGTCACCTACATAAATAACATACAAACTTTCTTAATGACAATACCATCTTGAATCTCGTAAGTTTCATATTAAAGTTGAGTTAAGTGGAAACGTGATTGATTTTGATGTACATAATAAATTCATTGATGCTAATCACAAGGTTAAACTGGATCAGATTCAAACAAAATTTTGTGATTTACAAGCTAAGTGTGATGAATTTGTAAAATTAGTATATATTTTCACCAAGAGTAGAGAAGCCTTAAACATGTTGCTAGGTGTTCAATGGTATTGAAAGGACTATGAAGATTTAGGCTATGGTGACAAAAAGGTCATAAAATACCAAACCCTTAAAAAATTTGTGAACGCCTATAAGGCTCATCAAGTATATGCCTCTCCTTCATCTATTTCTTTTAATGTTTGTGGGAAAAATGGGCAACCCTCTTCCATATGTAGACATGCTAGGAATGCAAAATCCACATCTATTCACTAAAAGGTGATCTATTATAATGCATGTGGTAGAAATGGACATGTTACTTCATCTTATGCTACTATTAGAAATGTTAAATTTGTTTCAATATCTAAGAATGTGTGGGTGCCTAAAGGAACCATCCCTCAAGAATGTTACACTAACTCATCATGGGGCCATTGAAAGGGTAGCTAAAATAGGACATGTGTGGTTATAGGTTTTCTTCAAAGTAAAATAAGAAACCACAAATAGTTCCTAGACAGTGGGTGCTCAAGGCACATGATGGATGAACAAATGATGTTCTCAAAGTTAGCATCCCACGATGGAGGATGTGTCACTTTTAGTGACAACTCTAAAGGGAGTATTATTAGAGTTTGTAGCATCAGTATCACTAACTCTAAACCTTTCATTGATGATGTGTACTTGGTTAGTGTTCTTAAGCATAACTTGATTAGTATTAATCAACTTTGCGATGAGATATTTCTATTTAATTTCTCCCATTCTCTTTTCATGATTTCAAATGATGTAGATAAATCCATGTTGTTTGTATTCCCATATATTAACAATTTTTATATATTTGATTTGAAATCAATAAAACTACATAATAAATGCTTAAATGTTATAGATAATGATGCATGGTTATGTCATAAGATAATAGCTCATGGTAGCATGGACTTACAAAACAAATTGGCTAGAAAAGACTTGGTGAGTGGTATTCCTAAGTTGAACCTTGAAAAAAAATATTATGTGATGCATGTAAACAAGAAAAAAACATAGGGTCTCATTCAAAACCTAACAATATTATGACTACATCTAAAACACTTGAGTTGCTACACATGGACCTATTTGGACCTACTAGGACCCGTAGGACGAGTAGTTGTAGATATGCATTAGTCATTGTGGATGATTAATTTTGGTATATATGGATATTATTCCTTTCTACTAAAGATTATATTTTTAATATGTTTATTATTTTTGCTAAGAAAATCCAAGTAGAAAAAGGAATAATGATTCATGCAATAAGAAGTGATCGCAATAAGAAGTTTGAGAATGCCACCTTCGCTAAGTTTTGTGATCAAAATGGGATCTCTCACAAATTCTTGGCTCAAAGGACTCTACAACAAAATGGTGTTATAGAGAAAAAGAACATGAACTTGGAAGAATTTTCAAGGACCATGTTATGTAACTCTAAGCTTCCCAATTACTTTTGAACCAAAGCCATATCAACCGCCAATTTTGTCATGAGCTACGTCCTAATCCATGCCATCCTTAATAAAACTCCCCATGAGATCTACCAGGGTAAGAAAAAAATGTGGTATATTTCTGTATATTTGCTTGCAAATTCTTTATCCTAAACAATAAGAAAAACAATTTGGGTAATTTTGACTCTAAAGCTTATGAAGATATCTTTATTGGCTATTCATTACATAGTAAAGCTTACCAAATCTTCAACAAAAAGAGCCTTAGTAGTTGAAGAGATAATCCATGTTACTTTAGATGAATCTATTTCTAGCATGAAAGTTCTAAATGATGAGGAATATGTCCATCAATTCAATTTGATAACCTCCTTGAATAAGAAAAGTCAAAAACTAAGAAGACTCAAGAGGAATAAGAGCAATATGCTTTTGGAATACCTCAAAATTTTATCTAATCTTAATTCTTAGTAGCTTAAACAAATATTAATCTTTATTAGGAGTAATTTATATTTTTACCTAACCTTAAGCCCATATGATCAATGTTTTAATCTTACTTAAATTTTATAATTACAAAATCAAACCTAAACTTAACCATAATCAAACACTTATCTCCTTTCCCCCTTTTCTTTATCCTTTTATTTTTTTTTTCTATTCTTCTTCTCCTACCAATTTTCCTCTTTATTTTTCTACCTTGTGTGTTCTTCTTCTATACCCCTGTAACTCACCCAAGTCCAACTCTACCATTCCCTCCCTCAATCCATGGGATATGTCCCATTTAAATTTTTCCCAAACCTTTCCCAATCATGTGCACCATACCTCTGCCCTACCTTCTTTTTCATTCCTCACCATGATCATCACAACCCCAAACACACTCCTTCTCTATCTTCCTTTATTGATCTACTTGTCACCATCATTCAACACCAACTCCACTCCCCACCACCAACCACCAAACACCACTATTTTCTTAGAGAACCAACCACCACTACCTCCCCATCATTCACCCTCATCGTCACCCAACCATCACTACCCCATGCCATTTATTTTCCCTCTCCCCATCATGCTTTGTTTTATTTTTATTGAGACACATGAATATGCACCCTTAGATGCCCTAGTTATGCCTTTCTTGCATGACTCGCACATGGTTTTAAGCTAAGCCCATGCACACCCTTGACCCCGTGCATGTTCAGCTCTCTTAACTTGTGCATGCATTGCTTGATTTGACCATACACCTTGGACATCACTTCATAAAATCCATGTCTCCCCCTAGCACACCCCATACCCCACTCTAGCACCACTATACATTCCACCATACTCCTATAGCCTGAGCATCTCCACTTTTTTTTGGTTATCCCTACTTTCACCCTCATTTACCTTAAATTTTCCCTAAGTTTTATTATTAAGTTCTAATTTTATATTATTCTTGTTTTGTATGTGATTTTTTAGTGATCTCGAAGGAGGCAGGTTAGGATTATGTGCTTAGAGATTGGTGTCGTTTTTGGTAAGGATATACATCTTATATTGGGATTGTATGCGCAAAGTGTACTTACATGTGATATCCTATTTGGTAGTGTTATATTGACACTATTGATTCTGATAGTACTATTATATGATAGCTTGAAAATAAGAAAAATGTAAAAGTATAAATTTATACATATTGTTGGGTGGAATGAATTTAGATACACGATACCTATATATAATTGGGTATATGTATTTAATATAAATATTAGAGTTTGAAATTCATTACTATTGAGACTCATAATGTATTTGGGAAAATATAACCATTTTAGCTAATGTAAGGGCATTGTGGTCATTTGTTGATAATATGGGAAATAATCATGGCATAATAAAATTGTGAGGGTGTTATAAATTATTTCTTAAGTAATGTGAATAAATGATGGTTGCGTAAAATACAAGTTACCTAATATGAGAGTATTAGGTTTGTGGTAAGAAAATGACATTTTGGTTAATAAGGGTTAAAAGTAAAATTTTGGTATTTTAAAAGGGGAATAGAATTTAAATATACTAAGTATGATACTTAGAATATTTTGGATAATGATGAGTAGAATAAGTATAATAAAATGAGAATTTATGCTCACTTTGTGAAGTTTTGATTTATTAGGGGAATTATGGACTTTTTCCTTAGGGAATGCTTCAATAACTACATGGTTGTGCTTTACATTTTTTTTACTATGTTTTATACATATACACATGAGTCATGTATGATCATCTTTACATAAGAAATTATGAATAAATACTAATCATTTAAAGTGAAAGATCACATAAGTTGAGCTGGGGTATTGTGTGTTCATTCCACCAGAAGATAATAGTGGCTCGAGAGCGTTATACCTTGAGAGTTACATCAATCCATTCCATCGAATTAAGAATAGTAGGCTCCTAAAATAAATGTGAATAAGAATATGATTATGAGATGAGTACTAATGGATAAGAAATTAATCACTTGAAGCAAAAGATTACGTGAGTCGAGACTAAGGTGCTATATCTATCCCACCGAACAACAATTATGGCTCAGGTGTGTTCTGTCCTAAGAAATGCTTGAAAGCATTCCACTAGTTTAATAATAGTGGTCAAAAGTGTGTTTCTATGGTATGTGTTGGGTCCATTCCACCAAAAAATAGTAGTAGTTATGATGTGTTCTACCTTAAGAGGTATTTTAGTCTGTTCCATTAGATTAAGAGTAGTGGGGCCCCTGAACTCAACATAAATAAAAGTATGCATATTTTTTACATATAATAATGAGTTGTAGAATAATTATTTCCCATTCATCACTTATTGTGAACTCTCATGTATATTTATTCTCTATTGTACATGTACTATGAATGTATGGCTACCTTACTCAATAAGTAGCGTACTGATTATCCTTTTCATGGGTGCTGCTCATTTCCGCAAGCAAACAATCCATATGTTTTTATGTAGGTCAATGAGGACCCTTCAGGTGATTTTTTGGCGTATGATGGCTTTGTGTAGAAGAGTGAATATTATGTATCAAAATTGGGAAAAGAGTAATATTATCTGATGGTTGGCTTTTACTGGGATACCTTTTTTGAATCTTATTTCCATGGGATCTCTTTTGATGTATTTTGATATCTTAATCGGATTTAACCTCCAAACTCTTACCTATATTTATGGAAGTTCTCATATTCTCTACTTATCATGTTTTGCCTTATATTCAATATAAGAATGGTTTTGTATTCCAGATTTATGTCAAATACAGAGATAACACCCAACTATTTTGAAATTATGCTTCCGCTAAAAATACTTTTTTTAATAATAATTTTTTTGGTGTTATAGCTTCTCCTATTTCTCAATAAAAGGATGAAGTAAGGAGAAAACTCCCAAGATCTTGGAGATATGCAAATGGACATAGTTAAGAGCTCATCATTAGTGATCTATTTAGGAGAGTTGCCAATCGATCCTAAATAGGTAAGAATTACAACCATTTAATATTAAAATCGCAAATGGAACTAAAGTCTTACTTGAATTCCATGAATGATGCAAATTGGATCATTGCAATTTAAGATGAGATCAACCAAGTTGAGAAAAATCAAGTGTGGGAAATAGTTCCTATGCCTCAAAATAGATCCATCATTGGAACTAATTAGGTTTTTAGAAATAATCTATATGAAGGATTATTATGGTTAGAAACAAAGCTTGATTACTTTTCTAGGAGTATAACTAAGAGGAAGGAATTGATTTCAAAGAAACATTTACTCCTGTAGCTAGACTCGAAACTATACATATGATTATTGCATTTACATCTTCCATGTGTTTTATCTTATATCAAATGGATGCTAAAAGTGAATTTTTGAATGGTTCATCAAGGAATAAGTTTATGTTAAACAGTCTCCCTACTTTAAAGATGACTCACAACTTAACCATATCTATAAGCTCAAAAAGGCACTCTATGGCCTAAAATAAGATCCTAGGGCTTAGTATGAGCATCTTAGTAAAATTATAATTAACAAGGATTTTAAGAGAGGAAAAATCAATAGAACCCTATTTATTAATAAAACTAAGAAAGACTTATTGCTTGCTCATATTTATGTTGATGACATCATCTTTGGTGCTACTAATGAAATCTTGTGTAAATAATTTTTTGAGATAATGTAGAATGTGTTTTAGATGAGCATGATGGTATAGTTGATGTAATTCATAATCTACAAGTCAAACAAGATAAGGAAGGAATATTTGTCATTCCCCCATCCCTCTTCTCCATTATCATCAAATTTTGATTCACCTTTCCATTGTAGTTGTAACCTGATGTGAAGGTAATTGATCAAAGTTAGTTCAAATTACAATTCTAAGGGTATTATATTTATAACCTACTAATATATCTCTCTTTTGAATATGATGCATATCCTTGATTTTGTTATCTTGCACCTTAATCAATTCATGAATTTCTAATTACTTTTGTGCTAAGGTAAGAAAATAATTCCCTACTTTTGATGCATTTAATTTTCTCGTGTATGTCTTAATTTGAATTATTAATCATGTGGAATTTGTTTTGTTTAAATGTCTTAGTCAAAATATTTATCAACTTTTGATAGTAGGAACTTCCATTGAGATTGAGAGATGAAATGGTTAGTATATCTACAAAATACAATTAGAGATTGGGAATTAACATGTTTAGAGACATTAGTCTAATTTCTACAACAATAAGGGGGAATGAATGAATTTACTAATGTGATGGTATATTAATCTAGGCTAGAGATATTTGGAATTTTAATTGAAAAAAAGATCGTTGCGGTTTGAGGAAGCGTAGTGATAATTATCCATATTGACACACTCGGTATAAATTTTGGGTTAAGATCTATAGAATTATTTGGCATGTAATAATTTAGGGAATTTTACTAGAACTTTATCCATTATCTTTTACAATTTAATTCCAAATTTCTAGATTTATCTATTCTTGATTGTTTCCTCTTCTATATTTTTTTTTAAGTTTACATTTTTTTTGTGAATAATTCCACAAATCAACTTTTTGGTAATTTAAACATAGATAAATCCAATCACCATTATGGTGCTCACTTGTTAGTCCCTGTGGGATGATACCTTAAGTGCTATCTCAAAACATACACTTGTAGTAGAGATACATAAAGTTTTTGGTATCATTTTCGGGGACTGGGGTAATGGGTGACATTAAAATATGAAGGATTTTTCTATGATTTAGGCTTTTTTAATTTTATTTATCTATTTAATTTTTTTGTATTGCCTAATCTTGAATCAAGTGGCTTTTTATTTGTGTACAGGTACTTTAGTACATGACCTATGCTGGTGGGAGTGGACTAGTGATATTTGATCCCAAGATCGAATGGACTTTCCACAATCTACATAGGCTTAATTTAGGAGAATATGAGGTGGAAAATGCTGGAAATCAATATGCTCTACCACTAAGACAAGTAGTTTACCATGCTAAAATCCTCCACCGCGACAAGATGCTAACCCTCCTTAGGTACAAGTTCTAGTGGGAAGGTCCCTTTGAGAATAAACTACCCCAAATATTGAGGGTATGGCTTCTATAATCAATAGAGCAATTATCCAAGAAAATAATATTAAGATTAAATCTACCATTTTTTATATGATCAAGATTATGGTACAATTTGAAGGTTTTCTTAACGATGATCCTATATAGATAACTTTTTATAGATTTATAATACATTTAAACCAAATGGTGTCTCTAATGATGCCATAAGACTTAACTTTTTCACTTTTCTCTTAAGGATAAAGCTAAGAATCGGATGCATTATTTACCTATGGGGTCCATTACTACATGATATGATATGGCTAGGTAACTTCTTACTAAATTTTTTCAACCATCTAAAACTACTATGATGAGGAATGATATAACTACTTTTGTGCATATGATCAATAGTTTACCAACTTGGCTGCAAGTTAAAACATTTTACACTGGTTTAACTTATACTAACCACTCTATGATAGATGCAACCATCGTGGGACAATCATGAATAAGAACCCTATAGTGTCTATACCTTTATTGAAGAGTTAGATGCCAACAGCTATCACTAGTCAGCTAACAAGTTGCCTATAAGGAGCATTGGAATTCACTATGTTGATCCATGATCTTTTTTTTCCTAGCTGGATGTAGTATCCAAACAAGTTGCTAACTTGAGTATAGATGCAGTTTAGTTCTCAATGGTTACATGTGATTTATGTGGAGAATCTCACGCTAATACTGAATGCCAAGTGGGTCATATTTTGTGCAAATCATTTGAGCAGGCTAATTTTATTTTAAATTTTAGCATGTCAAACAATAATCCTTACTCTAACACCTACAATCCTAATTGGAGGAATCGTCCAATTTTTTCTTGGAGAAATTAGAACACAACTCAAGCTCCAAGTCAAGTAAGACCACATCTAAGATACCAAGTTTTGGCCCTTGAACCAAAACTGAGTTTGGAAGAATTATCAACAAGGTTCATAAAATAATGTTATAATACAACAAGTCAATATGACCACGCGGAGCTACCTAGGAGTGCTTTTAAACTAATAGGCTAGCCCCACAGATCAACACGATTCCTTTTTAATATACTTTTCCCCTACTCACGTGCTTTCCGATAAATTTTTAGAAAAATTTTGAAACATCCCAAAAGGGCCACCTATCCTAAGAATTGCTCCATGACCAACATGCGCAACTATAGAGTTCTTAGGATAGAATCACCAAAAGGATGGTATACCATATTCATATAAATAGACAAATCAATCCTTATAACACTCCACACAATTTGGGGTATTACATTCACCCCCAATCAAAGAATGCAGTGTCCTCGTTGTACCTCAACTACTAACTATCTTAATATAATTTATCCCGAGAATTGTCCCGCTAGGTAGCTAACTGGCTCATCCAAGTTCAACTCACGATTACGATTTCACTCTGATACTATTTAAAACACCCCAAGTCGATAAAACCACTCAATACTACCTTAGAGTGCTTTTAAATTGATTAGCTAGCCCCACAGATCAAGTCCTTTCAACACGTTTTTTCCTCACTCATGCGCTTCCTGAGAAATTTTAAAAAAACTTCTGAAACTTTTCAAGAGGGTCACCCATCCTAAGAATTGATCAATAGTGAGCACACTTAACTGTGGAGTTCTTAGGACTTAATCGCCAAAAGGATGGTATACCATGTTGATATAAGTAGCCAAATCAATCCTTATAACACTCTGCTCAATTTGGGGTATTACATTTTGATCTAAGGTTTGGATACCACCAGTTGTGTAAAGCAGATGCAAATATTATAAAGACCGCATTTTGGTTCACAATGATGTCTTTTGGGCTCATCAATGCTCCTGCGGTATTCATGGATTTGATGATGAGGATCTTTAGGCCCTTCCTCGACCAGTTCATGGTGGTATTTCTCGATGACATTCTAGTGTACTCCCAAGGGAATGAAGAGCACAAGTAACATCTCTACACCATACAGTCCCTTCTACAAGAGTACCGTCTATATGTGAAGTTATCTAAGTATGGGTTCTAGTTTTAGGAAATCGATTTTCTTGGGCATAAAGTGTCAACTGGGAGAGTATCTATTGACTAAGCAAAGATAGTGTCTATCACAGAATGGAAGCCTCCCACAAACATGTCAGAAGTTTGTAACTTTTTGGGTCTAGCTGGATATTACCACCGTTTTGTATAGAACTTCCTAAGGATTGCTCATCCCCTAACCAACCTCTTTAAGAAGACCACCAAGTTCCTGTAGGATGAGTCTTGTGGTGGGGATTTCTAGTAACGAAAGAGAAGCTTGACCACAATGCCTATCCTGATTCTATAGAGGGTTCCGAGGGTTTTGAGGTTTACAGTGACACTTCCAAGCTCGAACTCAGGTGTATACTAATATAGAATGGAAGAATGGTCACATGTGCCTCCCGTTAGTTGAAGTGGCATGAACAAAACTATCTGAATCATGATCTAGAGTTATTCGCAGTGGTTTTCGCATTGATGATCTAGAGGCATTACCTGTATAGGGCCAAGCTCAAGCTCTTCACAGATCATAAGAGTCTCAAGTACATCTTCACACAGAATGAGCTAAACATAAAGCAAAGAAGGTGGTTACATCTATTCAAGGACTATGACATTGAGTTAACCTACCATGAGGGTAAGGCCAACATGGTTGTCGATGTACTGAGCAGAAAGACCACACACTCTATGAACTCCTATGTGGTCGCTAATCGAATACTAGAGGAATTAGGTGACTAGGAGATCGAATTGATCCAATAGAGTGACCTCAAGGTTCGTATGAATGCCTTGACGATCACTCCCATAATATTTGAGGACATCTGAGCTGGCTAGCCCGTAAATGCCAAGCTTGAGAGGATCCGTCATAAGATACGGGAAGGTCAAGTTGAAAGGTTTCAAATACACAAGGACGGTAGCCTTCGCTATAAGGACTAGTGGTGTATATCGTAGGTTGCTTAAAGTTGAAGCGCCAGATCTTGGAAGAGGGACATTATACCCCATACTCTATCCACCTAAGAGGGAATAAATTGTATAAGGATCTCAAAAAGATGTACTAGTGGCCCCGTATAAAGTAGAAGGTAGTAGAATTTGTGTCAAGATGCCTAACCTATCAAAAGGTCAAAATTAAGCACCATATACCTGTAAGATTACTTCAATCACTAGAAGTGCTAAGGTGGAAATAGAATTTGATCTCCATGGACTTTGTCAATGGGTTACCAAGGACATAGAGTGGTTGTGACACTATCTGGGTCATCATGGACATATTGACTAAGTTGACCATGTTCGTTCCTATGAATTCAACATGAAGTATGGATTAGTTGGCCGCCTACATGAAGTCCATAGTCTATCGGAACACGGTGCTTGAGGATATTGTCTCAGACAGGGACTCGAGGTTCCTCTCTTACTTTTGGAGAAAGCGGCAAAAGATCTTAGGAACAAAGTTGAAGATGAGTATAGCTTTCCATCCTCCATCCGATAAGCAGACTGAGAGGACTATATAAACCCTAGAGGACATGCTGAGGGCCTATATTTTGTACTTCTAGGGTTCTTGGGAAGATCGTTTGCACCTGATAGAGTTCTCTTACAACAAGTGCTACTATGCCAGCATAGGGATAGCTCCCTTCGAAGCATTGTATGGCCAGAAATGTAGGACCCCCTTATGCTAGAATGACATCAGTGAGATTGTGGTGTTGGGATCTAAGATGATGGGAGAGATAACCAGGCAGATCCATTAGATTCAGGAACAAATGAGAGCTTATCATAGCATAAAAAAGATTTACGCCAATAAGAAGCGTCAGGGAGGCAACTTTGAGCCTGGGGAAAATATACAATTGAGGGTCTCCCCCACTAAAGGTGTGCAGAGGTTCGCTAAGAAGGGCAAGCTAAGCCTACAATAAATCGGAACCTATGAGATCTTGAAATGGGTCGAAGAGGTTGCTTACCAGTTGGCACTCCCACCAGAGTTAGCATGTGTCCACAACATGTTCCATGTCTTGCAGCTACGAAAGTACATTGCCGATCCTTCTGATGTGATCCAGCTTGATAAGGTCGCGTTTGACAATTCCCTGGCCAATGAAGAGAGGCTTTGTGCGGATCCTAGACACCAAGCTCTGGAAGATGTGTACGAGCATGGTCCCACTCATGAAGATTCGTTAGAGCTATCATGGGATAGAGGAAGCTACTTGGGAAGCTGAGAAGGACATGCGCGAGGCGTATTCGAAACTCTTCGCCTCAAGTATGGCAGTTCCTAGTAAACCCTTTTTTCTTGAAGGGGGAAGTATTTTATCGCATTTTATGCTTCCGTTTATCAAATCACCTTGGAAACCGATTTGCCCTTATTCCTTCCTCATTACTCCCAGAATTAAGCTAGTAACTTTGGGAACAAAGTCTTTCTTTCTGGGGTAGTGATGTAATACCCCAAAACTTTATTTTAGGGTTTAAAAATAAAATAAGAAATTATTAGATAAGATTTAATTACATGCACCATTTCTAATAAAATAACAATATTATAATAATAACAATAATGGAAATAAAAGAAAAAAATGGTGTAGGGATCTAATTAATAGAGGCTAAATTTATTTGCTAACCTAAGATATATTATAAATGAATCATAATAATTTCTAAATTAATAAAAATTATTTTATTATTATTAATTTTTATTATTTCTAAAACTCTAAAAAAATTCCAAACCATCCTACCACCCCTTTTTCCTTTTTCCTTTTCCTTTTCTCTTCCTTTTCTTTCTTCTTTTCTTACCTTTTCTTTTTTTTTTCTTCCTCCCCCCTTCTTCGACCAGTTGGGTTGCGCCCACCAGCAGCTCAGTTCCCCCTCCCCCTCTTTTATTTCCTTTCCCATCCCTAGCCTAGTTTTTTCCATTTTTTTCCTCCCCCCCCCCCCAGCAGCCTAAGCCTGCACATAACCCCTCCTTCTTTTCCATTTCTCTCCCTCCCTTTTTCTCTTCTTTCCTCTTCTTTCCCTACCTCCTTTCTTCTTCCCTGATCGGCGCTGCTACTCATGGCTACTTTGCAGCCCTCCCTCCTCTCTCCCATTCCTCCTTTCCTTATTTAGCCCTACAAGGCATGTAGTAGGCACAACCCTGCATGGTCCACCTCCCTCCTTCAAGCCCTCACTCCCTCGCCTACCCTTGAACCCCTAAGAAACCATGCCCTCTTCCCCCTGGTACACAACTACACCGACCGGCAGCCACCAACCCCCTCCCCTTATCTTCTTCCCTCTCTTGTCCACTTACCCACGCCCTTACACCTATAAATACCCCTCCCTACTCCCTCATTTTCTCTCTTCTCTCTACCGACCATCCCCCCAACCCTTACATGCACCACCCAAATAGCCACCGCTACGATGTGTCGACAACCTAAAGAGAGGGTTTGAGATACTCATGGGGTTAGCTCAACATCTCCTTGTGTCTCAACCTCAACCCACTCTACCTTTGTATCACCCATAGATGAGTAGCAGAGAGGATTGGCTCGACAGAATCTCACATCATTGACCTCTAACCTACGACGGAAAAGAAGACCCCATCATCCTAAAAGGATGAATACGGGACTTTGATAGGAATTTCAAGGCAATTAACAACCCTAAGGAGTGAAGGACGAATATCACAGCTTACTTCCTTCAAGGACCAGCAAACACTTGATAGGAAAACTTTCACGCTCAAGGAGGACAATCAATATCTTAGGAAGACTTTAAGACCACGCTCGACACATAATTCCACACTAAGAGTCTCAAGAGGGCCAAGCTCAAGGAGTTCATGGAGCTAACGCAAGGGAGACTATTGGTACGAGAATACTACACATGTTTCACGGAGCTATTGAGATTTTCCCCCACCATAGTAGCTAGTGAAGCTAAAGTGGTCTTCTAGTTTGAGCAAGGACTCCATTTCAACATTCGAAGTATGATGGGTGCAGGCATGTTCTATGACTTGACTACGCTATACGAGTGGGTGTGTCTCGTTGATGCCTTAGTCTAGGAGCATACCTCCATCCCGAGCAAGAGGAAGAACAAAGAGCCAGATTTTAGAGAAAAGAGTCAGCGTCCCAGTGAAAAGGCTTCACGTGTTCTGCATCAACCTCAAGCTAGGGTTTGGCACCATAAGAGTCAAATTACTTCTCATGGAAAGGCTAGCAAGAGACCAATGTGGCACTACCATTTATCGTCATTGCAAAAGAGATCACCCAAGCAAGGATTGCATGGGAAAGCTGGTTTAGTGCCACGATTGTGGTCAGCTTGAGCATAGGAGATCCGAGTGCTACAGTGCACCCCGTGAAAAAATTTAGAGGTCCCAGCAACAACCGATTCAGCAGAACATGATGCTTAGAGCATTCCATTCAACCACTTAAGATGGAGCAGATGAGCAAGTGAGCAATCCCAACATGTCTTCTTCAGGTGTACCATCGATTCCCTCTTAGTCGTTTTTTAATCCTTGAATGGATACATTATTTGTTTACTTTTCCATCTTTCAGTCAGATAGGTTTGCACTTAAGGAGGTAGTTACCTCGGGTTCCATAAGATCCCTCTTGTGTATCTTTAGTAGTAAGGCGTAAACTTTGGGGATGAAGTTTTTCTTTAAGAGGATAATGATCTAATACCCCTAAATTTTAAAACCTAAAATTTAATAATTAACCCCTTATTTGGAGTAATTTAATATTAAATTATTAATTTAATTATTTTTTGGACCTTTGATTTATAAAAATGGATAGGATTATTTAATAAATTAAAATAAATATTTTATTATTTTATTATACTTTTTTTATTTAAATAAATTTTCAAACCCATACTTTTACTAAAATTTTCCTCTTAAATTAATACTTTAATTTTGAATAAATTAATTTAATAAATAAAATTTTCCATTTACCTAATTCCTAATCCTAATTCTAAAAATTATTTTATTTTTCTTTCCCCCTTTTTCCTTTTCCTTTTTCCTTTCTCCTTCCTTTTTTCCTCCTGTTTCCTTTTTTTTTTCTTTCTTCTCTTCCTTCTTGGGCCAATCGACCACCTCCCTCTTCTTTCCCCTTGGGTCACAGCCCATTCCCTTCCTCTTCTTTCCCTCTCCTTCTTCCCCATCAGGTCAGCCCAACTCGCGCCTCTCACCCCTCCCTTCTTTCTTTTCCTTCTTTTTCCCCCTAGTTGGGCCAACCCAACCTCTCCTTTTTTTTCTCCTCTCCCTCGCATAAGCCGACCTACCACCCCTTTCTTCTCCCCTGCCTGACCTACCTTTCCTTCTTCTCTTCATCTTCCTTCTTCTCCCACTCAACGAACTAAACGCCCCTCCCCCATGCCTACATCTTCCATCTACACCTGCAGCCCCTAATTGCCCTATCTCTCCCTCATATCCCTTTCCTTCCATTTTTAGCCATACACACCCCTTTGCATAGCTCCCCTGCATGCCCTTTCCTTTCCCTTTTCCCTCTCCCTATCCCTTCCACCCTACCGACCGCCTACCACCTCTTCTTCCCTACACCCACCTAACCCCCTGCGCCTCTACCCCTTACACTCCTTCTCCTCTTCTTTTTCTTCTCCTTCTCTTCTTCTTCTTTGCCCCATCTCTCCCCCTCGAGCCTTTCTTTCTCCCTTCCTGATCCCTCCTTCTTCCCTCATCCTCTTCTTTCCTATTTTTGCTTTGTTGACCCTATCCACCATCTCTACTTCCCAATCAAACACCACATTAACTCCCCTACCACCCCTACTTCCTCCCTATACCACCCCTAGCATCCTAAGCCCTCCACCTACAGCCAACTTCATCTCTTTTCCTTCTTTTCTTCTCTCGACTCTCATCTCTGCATGCCACCTTGCGTTGCCCATTCCCCCTCTTATGTTGCTCCCGAAGCTGTCAACCACCTGACATCCCCCTACCACCTCCCTACCTCACCTTACCCGAAATCTCCTTGCAACCCCTTCCTTTCACCTCTTCTTCTTCCTTTCTTCCTCTCTTTCTCCCTTCCTTGCACCTCTTTTCCATCCACCATTGTCGCCGTCTCCGCTACCCTAAGCCATCATTCTCCGACCCCTAGCAACTACCTACGCCCTACCACTCCTTCTGTACCCAACAATTGCCCCAACTCCCCGCCACAAGCCCTTACCTGAGGCCCTTTCTTCCCTCCACCCAAACCTCCCTTCCACTTATTTCCCCCCCCCCTTCATGCATGCAACCCATGATGCTTATACAACATGAGTATTGCTACATCATTTTAAGATTTCTTCACTAATTTTGGAGGTATAATATAGTTAGTAATAACGGTATTTTATAAGCCCTTTTTGATAAAAAAAATGTTATTCTTTTAATGATCTACTACTAATATGCTAATTACAACATTATTTTTAGGTACAATTTTTACTAATCAAAGCTTAAGCTTTTAACCAGGATACCAGTAAAGTTTGGTTATTGCCGGAAATAAAGTAACCAGTATACCCTACTAAAATGTATGGATTTACTTATGTTAGCACATTAGAGTTTTGGAATGTGCTTTGTGTATATATTGTGTGTTGCTAAGTATCTCATGATTTTTCATATTATGTGGAAGATAGAATGAAGAGCATGGTATATTATATGAAATGTGACGTGTGGAAATAGTGGGGATTGAAGTTAAAAATGATTTTATGTGCATATGCATACTAGGTTAAGTAAATGTGGCCACATGTAGTAGAAATAATGCTAATATAAGCCTTAGAAGCATTTTAGTAATTTTACTTGTATATAGGGAATGACCTAAATAAATGTGCATGATATATGATAATGAATGTTAATAATAAATAATAAGAGTTTTGTGGCATTAAATGATGTATGTGGGTCATAAGGGTTAATATTTTATATGCTAGGTGTATTTTAGTAAGTTTGCATGAGAAAAGAGTAATTTGGTAACGTAATAACTAAGAAGGGTTATTTGGTAATTTAATAACTAAAAAGGACAATTTTAGTAATTTTACAACTAAGAAGGATAATTTTAGTAATTTTACAACTAAGAAGGGTAATTTGGTAATTCTATAAGTAAGAAGGGTAACTTGGTAATTTTATAAGTAAGAAGGGTAACATAGTAATTTTATAAGTAAGAAGGATCATTTGGTAAATTTATAACTAAGGAGGGTAATTTGGTAATTTTATAAGTAAGGAGGGTAACTTAGTGACTTTATGAGTAAGAAGGGTATTTTGATAATTTTACAAGTAAGAAGAGTATTCTAGCAATTTGACAAGTAATAAGAGCATTTTAGTAATTTTATAAGTAATAGGGGCATTTTGGTAATTTAGTAAGTAAAAAGGTAAATAGGTAATTTTATAAGTAAGATGGGTATTTTAGTAATTTCACAAGTAGGAAGGGCATTTTAGTAATTTGGTAAATAAAAGGGCATTTTAGTAAATTTACAAGCAAGAATGGTACTTTAGTAATTTCGTAAGTAAAAAAGGATAAATTGGTAATTTTGCATGTAATATGGCAATTAACCCAATAAACCTTCATAAATAGTCATAAGTGATGTTAAATGATAGAATAAGGGTTTATGGCCTTAGTATCACCCGTTTAAGAATAATCATGTGTATTATAAGGATAGGGGTATTTCAATAAATTGGAGTGTATCATAAGGAAAATGTATGATATAGGGTTGAATGGATAATTGAGGGTGTGTTATGATGCTAATTTTATAATCATGCAAGAGATATCTTAATTGTTAATTATACATGAAAAATGTGTGTTGGTTGTGCTAGACGTGCATATTAAGGTTTATGTGTTCAATGATTATTTGTTGTGTAGGGCACTTGATTTCATAATCAGTAGTATAATTATGATACAATAACATATCATGGAATGTGAATAAATAAAAATAAATTATGTGATAAAAGTGGATGATAAAAGGAAGCCTTAGCCTTAGGAGTATTTTGATCATTTTGACCTAAGGTGCCTAAGTATAAGAATTATAACCTAGGATTACCTTAGTGGACTATTTAGTTAACATTGGCAATAATCCTAATCACGATTACTTAATTATAATGGAAACAAATAAAAATGATTAGGCATGTGATTGATGTGGTCACCTTAATTTAGACACTAACAATTAAAGTGGAAGACCTCAAGATTAGGAATGGTGGCTCTTTAGGGGTCACTACCCTAAAGATGTGGTTTTATTGATTATATATTAATATGGTAATTGTAATATTATTTTAGGTACAAAAGTTTGATTAGCGATGCCTAATCATTTTTAGTAAGTTGCCCGATACATTGTGCTTATGCTAGAAATCAGGTAACCTTTATACTCCAATAAAATGTTTGGATAGTGTATGATAGCACATTGGGATTTTGAGATGTAATTTGTGTTAAACATGACTTGTGACAAATAATTATGTGATTATTAATGCTATCTTAAAAAATTAAAAAATAAGACATGATATCCTATATAAAATATCGTGTTTGAAAGTGTGGTTAAAAGGGGTCTAGTGTTAGGAAGTGATGTTGTATGATATGTACATGTACAAATGTTAGGTTAAGTATATTTAAACACACTTGTAGCAAAATATTATTACCATGTGCCCTAGGGACAATTTGGTCATTTAAGCATATCATTATATTTAACCCTAACCACCATGCCTAATATGTAATAAATATTATTAAGGGTTTGTTGTCGTAAAAACATATGCTTCATCATGTATATTAATATTATATGGTATTGGGGTATTTTGGTAATTATAGATGTACTATAATGATTACTTTAATAAACATGCATGATAAATGTTATTTGATGTTAATTATGAAAATAGGGGTTTATTGTCTTAGAAACACATGTTTCAACATTAATATCAATGTTATATGATCTAAGGATATTTTGGCAATTTTGAGTGTACAATGTTAATTATTCTAATAAACATGCATGATAAATATTTGATGTTAAGTATGAGAATAAAAGTTTGTTATCTTAGAAACACATGTGTCAACTTGCTTATCAATATCATATGGTCTAGTGGTATTTTTATAATTTTGAGTACACCATGATGATTATTCTAATAAACATGCATGAGATGTGTTATTCATTGTTAAGCAAGTGGATATGGGTTTTGTTGTATTAGATATACCTGTTTCAATATGATTATTATTATTATATGGTATAGGAGTATTTTAGTAATTTGGAGTATTTCATGATGAATATTCTCATAAACATGTAGGATGTGTATTATTTGTTGTTAAGCATGAGAATATATGTTTTGATGTTCTAGAAATACATGCTAGGATTTTACGTGTAAATTTGTGTATAACGGCAAAATGGTCTCTTGGTGTGTCTAGTAATTTAATTAATATATTTTAGCCTTTTATGACAAAATAATAAATAAAGTGAATTAGTATTTAAAAAGGATAATGATTTGGTAATAATGGCCTCAAGGGTATATTGGTCACTTTTGACCTAATTCACCCAAAACTAAAAATTAGATATAGGACAACCTTGGCATATTGATAGGTTGACCTTAGTGTTGACTATAAATTGTACTTGGACTATTAACATTAGGGTCGACTTGAATAATTGAAAATATAGAAAAAATGATTACATATGGAATGGGAAATCTTTATGCAATATGTGATGTTTTGTGATCACCTTTTTAAGACATTAATACTTAAAAGTGAAAGGTCTTGAGTTGAGATAGTTACTTTTTAGGGATAAATACCTTAGAAACGAAGTAGGAGCCATCAATTTATTTGGTTCACCGGTGTGTTATTGTACTCTAGTAAGGCCCTAATATACTCTCTAGGTGACCTAGTGGCCCTATAAGGGGTATCGATACTTAATGATTAGATGTCTTAAGTTAAGAGAGTATTGTGTCGTTTTATACACTAGCATAATGAGAGAGCGTTTATACCTCTAGGTTAAATAGTTGGAAGGGTACCATGATGGCTTGTATGCTGGGATGACCGGTGTATTGTTATATGCATAATATAAGAGATCAATAAAATCATCCTTGCACCTCAAAATTTTATATGTTTCTTTGAGTTTTCACCTGTATGGCAAACACACAACATGTGTCTAAACTCGATAAAAACCTCACTTATTACAACAACACATTTAGCACTCATTATCGTCTTCGGTTGACTCACTCAAATAGATCTCAAGAAGGTATTGAATAGCCAAACAAATGATTTAGTTCTTTTGTTCAACCAAAAACCGCACCCAAACATAACATTCTTACAATGATGGTTCATTCCTAAAATGGTCCGCAAATCATATCATATTTATTAGTCGTAAATGTACTATTATGAATCAATAAATCACCAAATAACTCATAATATTTCTTCACTCTAGCATCCCTAAAAAAACTACAAAGGCAACCGACATCTTTAATGGTGAACCCATAACATGACGAAATCTCTTCCTGTAAAACCTCAAAAATTTACTTAACCTAATCATGTGTCATTAACATCCTAATTTGACTCTAATCTCAATAAACCTTATGTTAGTCTTAACATAACTCCTTATTCCCAAAACTTTAATTGAACCGAAACCTTAACTCGGATAAATCGTAATTCGTAAACCAAAATAAAAATCCGCTAAAATTATCACTAATCCTAGTCACTTAATGCTAATCTAAAATCACCCCTAAACTAATCCCCTAACCCTTTTACTTTTCTTTCCTTTATTCTCCCTTCTCCCGTTAGTCCAAGCCGCAATATTTGAAAATTGTTGCAACTTACATCTACCCACTTGCACCATCACCTTTCTGCAACCATCACCCATCACCTTACTTCCTTTCTTCTTATTCTTCTTTTCCTTCTGCTCCCTTATCCTTGCTCGACTTTCACACCCCATGTGCACATCCTACACACTCCCCCTACCATTTTACTTCTCACGCAACACATACATACAACCATCGCCACCCTTATCCTACGGCTACTACCCTACTCCTCACCATTCTCTACAACCATCATTATCATCATCATCACCTTGCAGTTGCACCATCATCATCATCACATGCCTCCCCTACCTTTATTCCTTCCCCGACTCACACCACAAATGCACACATGACCATATATACACACACACACACACACTATACTCTCATTATCCCTCTTTGTTTGGCCTCCACTCTGTCCTCCTCCTCCTCCTCTTCCTCCTCTTCCTCCTCATCCTCCTCGTCCTCCTCTTTGTCTTCTTCTTCTTCTCCTCCTCCTTCTTTCCCTGTTTCTAGCCTACGCACCACCTATTCCACCACTGTGCACCGCCTCAGCTACCACTCGCCGCCCATTGGCCCGTGGACCAACCACCAAGGTCACCCCAACCTTCCCTAACACTATCTCCGACCATCGTCACTGACAACATCCTCTTTTCCCTTCTTCTTCCTCTCGTCCGTTGCACTTTTGCATAGTGCACGTCCTATTGCATAGCCGTGCAACACTTACAATCCCCTACGGCACAACCGTACAACCTTTACACTACCATGCCATGCGTGAACTTTTCTCTCAATCTGAATGTGCACTATTGCAACACAGACATGCAATCTTTGCACCCCTTGGCCATGCGTGATCTTTTCTCTCGACTAGGGTTGCACCGCCTGCTGCATAGCTTTTCAACTTCCCATTTTTGGTCATACACCCCTATTTTTACTCCTAAAGCTTGTCCAAACACCACCAAAATTTTACCATAGCTCCACCACATATTCCTCTACACATCTCAAGCTCCCATCTGACTATGGTTATTTCTATTTTTACCCTCTTTACCTTGATTTCTCATTCGATTTAACTCTTCGAGCCTAACCAAGAATTTTTTTTTATTTTCGTAGGTGGTATTCTAGTAGTTTCGGAGGAGGAAGTCTTGGATTTGCATTCTTAGAGCCTAGTGTCCTAGTTGGTAATGATACTATTCAATGTTTAGGGTTTTTGGTGTTATTTGCTTGGATAGTTATATGCGTTTTTCATGATATTGTTGATATATAATGTAACATACGTTGATCATGATATTTTGGGATGATATAAATATTATATTGAAATGGAGTAGGAATGGGTGAGAGGTACCATTATGTTATGGTTTTTGTTGTGATAATGTCGTATTATGGAAATATATCTTATGGTATAAAATATGGACTTAAGGATATTATGTTATTAAAAAAAAGTAAGAATGGGTAGGAGGTATCATTATTATTTTATTGTGATAATGTCATATTTGTGGAAATATATCTTATGGTATGAAATATGGACTTAAGAATATTATGTTATTAAAAGAAAGTAAGAATGGGTAAGAGGTACCATTATTATTTTTTTGTGATAATGTCATATTTGTGGAAATATATATTATGGTATGAAATATGGGTTAAATCATTTTTGATAAATGGACTTAGGAATTCTCATGAGGTATGATAATAAATTTTGGACTTGAAAAATAATGTGTGGAAGGTATAAGATTTTATAAAATAAAGGTTTTTATTTGTGATTAAGGGTAATTTGGTCATTATGAGATAATAAGAAAATCTTGGTATTTTATGTGTTAGTTGGATTAAAATATTATAATAATAATAATAATAATAATAATAATAATAATAATAATAATAATAATAATAATAATAATAATAATAATAATAATAATAATAATAATAATAATAATAATAATAATAATAGCATGAAGAATTCTTGGAATTATTATTGTTGTTTGGAGTTCTTAAATGATTTAATGGATAATTTGGGGCAACTATCTTATAATGATAATATCATTATTCTATGTATAAGATCTAGAGTTTACGGATTTCTGAATATGTTGTTAATACTTGATCTTATGAGGTTATCTATCGAAATTGGTAATTATGTAAATTTTATGGGAGGTGTTATGACATAACTATGGAATTTGGGTTTATGATATTTTTGTGAGTAATATATCAAGATGAGATTATTAATGTATGTGTATGGGAATTAGATCGTGCATTTGGGGTATGATAATAATGATAGAATTTGGAGATGATATAATATAAGTTGT
The DNA here is from genome assembly GCA_039764185.1 of Tamarix austromongolica. Classification (NCBI taxonomy): domain Eukaryota; kingdom Viridiplantae; phylum Streptophyta; class Magnoliopsida; order Caryophyllales; family Tamaricaceae; genus Tamarix; species Tamarix austromongolica. The sequence continues at coordinate 163,868,314 of CM077809.1, read as the reverse complement.
GTGGAATAACCAATATGGAAGAATGAATACTAAAGGGTGTGTAATTAGGGTTTGAAAGGACTTAAGCACTTGAACTTATGCTATATTTATATGTGTTTTTAATTTGTTCTATACTTGAGAATCAATCTTGAATAAGATATTAATCACTTAAAGTGAAAGAGCACATGAGTAGGGCCAAAGTGATCTATTTTTCTATATATATGTATGTATTCCTATTCCACCGGAGAGAATAGTGGCTCGGGAGCATTTTGTCCTGAGAAGATATTTTTAATCTCTGTTCCACCAGAAACAATAGTGGTTCAAGAGCATTTTGTCCCAAGAAGGTACTTTAGTCCATTCCAACGGATTAAAAATAGTGGAGCCCCTACGCATCATGAAATGAAAATGTATCGTTATAACCTATGGAAAAGATACTAATAATTTAAAGTAGAAGAATATGTGAGTCAGGACTAAGGATACCTACATACATACATACATACATACATACATACATACATACATACATATGTGTGTGTGTGTATTCCCGTTCCATAGAGGAGAATAATGGCTCGGGAGTGTTTTTTTCCAAGAAGATGTTTTTAATCTCCGTTCCATTAGAAATAATAGTGGCTCAGGTGTGTTATCCATGATATGGTGTTTCAGACCGTTCTATCGGTTTAAGAATAGCCGGGTTCCTGCACTGAACATATATAAAAGAATGAAAATGGATTATACTTAATATAGGAATCTGGATCATTTTCTATCTTATAAGATATTTTATATATTTGGTTATTCACTTTTTATATAATGTGAAAGCATGTGTTATTTGTATCTCTATTTTGATAGTATTATTCCCTTACTCAATCCATAGCGTACTGATTACTTGTTTCATGGGTGTTACTCATTCTCACGAGCAAGAAGCCTTGAATCTTATGTGCAGGTCTCAGAAGATGACCTAGATGATTATACTGCCTATGATGTCCTATGTGGGGATGAATGACTTCATCTATGTTAGGGGTTGGGTGAAGAGTAAATGTTATCCGGTTGATGTATTTAACTGAATATCCTTTTAGTACTCTTGATCCATAGTATTCCTTCTTTTGTATTTTGTATTGTTAACTCGAAGTCAGGCTCCAAATTTATTATTGTACTATAAATGTTCTTTTATTTCTAATTTTTTTGTGTTACTACTTTAAATGTTTTAGCCTTATGATTGATCTAAGGATGGTTGCATAAGCCAGAATTATGTCGATCATAGCAGTAACCTCTAATATTTTACTTAATTACTCCCGCTGTAAAATGAAAATTTTCAGTAATAAAAATTAGAGTGTTACACTACCTCTTTACTCAAGACCCGTACAAAGTCATCAACGAGTATGTCACCATCCTTCATAGTTTCTATGAATTCCAATTATCCAGGTCTAATCTTCCTACGAGACCGAATATAATTTACCTTTTGTGGATCACACAAAGTGTGATTGTATTCTATCACATAATATATAATTGTCCAAACACGTTCTTAACTAATAACAAATTGAACCATTGTTTGAAGACTAGCATGAGTATCCATCTAAGTACAAGTATTTCCTTCTTTTGATCTATAAAATTTCTTTTCGGATATGAAACAAACATATTGTTTTATATAGACATCATCATCAGGTCTGGAGCTAAGTTTGTGCATCCTTGCACCAAAATCCTCACAAAAAGCATAGTCGTTATACAAGCTATAAGCATCATATATGGAATTAACACTTTATCCAATCATTTTTTAAGTTTCATCCTCTTTCACACAAAATGCAAGAAAAATAATAGAGCAAAGTATAGGACATAATCATCAAAATATGACAAATAATCACCAAAAAAAAAGTCTTAAAAAAAGAATAATCACATAAACCACCCATCATTGATGGCACTATGATGTTCTTCAATAGTATTAAAATTGTTAGAATTGTTAGTTTCTGCCATATCCATTGTTTTCCGTCCTTATGTCATGGATTCCATATTACCTACCTCTAATATGGTCATTAAATCACTACTTTCAACATTATTCAATCTGCGTTCCCCATAATCACTATCATTGATAATAATGTGATGTTATTTAATCGCATTAGAACTGCTTAGGTTGTACCATGTCCATCGAATTCCTTCCTTTTGCCATGGATTCCAAATTGTTTCCTTCTACAACAACCATTAAATCACAACTTACAATGTTTTCAACAATCTTCAATCTTTTTATTCCATAAATTTCAAATAACATGTCATTCAAATGCATTACTCAATTAATCATTTCCTTCGAATTGAAAAAATGATAAAATCACAAGGGTAGAAGAAGAAATGAGGGCAGATTAATGAATGAAGGAAAACATAATTCTTTTGGCGTTATTTTGGGTAGAAATCACTGAGACCCCCCCCCCCTATAACAAGACATCCGATTAGCAAAATTTGTCTAACACATTAACCCAAGTGCATTTAGGATGCACATAATCAAATTTGTGGATTTATTGTCAACATCAACATGAAAACATAAATTATTGCAAATAAACTCAAACTATGTATGAATCAACACAACGTTGATATTCGTTATCAAACAAACCAAGTCTAATAAGAATTCTATAAGCTCTCCATTTATGTGTGTTTTTGGAATACAAAGTACAAATTTATACATCAAATGATAATGGCATTACTAATAACATAACAAGTATTTTATACTCCAAATAACTTTAGCATGGTCCAAAAAGGTTTTAAGATTATATAATTTTTATTTTATTTAGAAACTAAACTTATTAAATTTTATCTATATTTTCAAAAACTTTATTAGAAAACAAATGTTGAAAGTCAACAATATTTCCCAAACCAAACCTTGGCAAGTATCAATATTGGTTATAATTGTCTTTTTTCCTCTATAGAATACAACAATACATATTAGCTCATCTTGGATTATTTTTTATTCAAATATATGTACCAGAGTTATGGTTATCACTTCAACATATTTTGACAGTTGAGCCCCTCTACTTCTCTACTATTAACTTCCAACTGCTTATCTTACCATAGACAAATAAACTTAAAGCGTGATTCAGAGTTTATTAAGATTGATGCCAACCTTGGTTAGGTTAAATTAAGTAAACCTAATTTATATTAAAATAATTGAACTTAGATTTAAACTTTTATTTGGGTATTTATTATATTAACCTAGGTAAACATATTATAATATTATTTATTTTGAGATAAATGAAGGTGAATAGTCAAATTTTATTAAAAGATTAACCTAATCCTATTTTAACCATCAATTTGATGGTTAATATTTAGGCTAATTTACACCATGTTACTATAGCTTACAAATGCTTTTATTTTAAATAAAATTATCTTTAAATTGAGTCATTAAAAAATACTATTATTAAAAAAAACTTAAATATTTCTCTATAAATAGGCATCCATATTGATATATCTCATATGTAAAAATAAAAATGCACATATTTCATAATATAAATGCACATCTTATCTGACAAAATACATATTTTTGAAATATAAATACACATCTTTTTTTTATAAAATAGTGAATGAATACATATGCTTTAAATACACATCTTTACAAAATAAATGCACATCTTATATCAATAAAATTACAACCCATAGAAATTAAATACACATCGGATAGTGGTGAATACACATGTCACATCGACAAATGTATGTGTTATAAATATAAATCTTATTAAAAATATTATACATCCTTACAAGACATACATCTTATAGTTGAAAATACATATCTTACAATTATAAACACATATCATATATCTACAAATGCATATCCCATAAAGTTAAGATCAACATCTTACAGTAATGAATACACATGTTTCAATAAGTATGGAATACCATACTAATAATTGAACATTTAGAGGTAAACTAAATTAAAATAGGTTAATATTTAAAGCTACCTTAACCTAAATTAACCTCAAAAAATAAACTTACCAAACAAGGTGTAAACTAAAAATCAACCTCGGTTTACTATTGTCCAAACAATCTCTTAGGAGAAGGGGTCTATGTAAATAAAATGAGTATTTTTTATTTTTTTTGGTAAATAGAAGTTTTAACAAAAAAAAATTAATTATGATGACTGTACGGGAACCGTAAAAACTGAGTAGATTGCATTGAATCATTGACAATAGTCCCAAAGAGTGGGCACAATGAACCCGTTCCTTCTGCACGAGTTGTAGCTCAATACCTTCAAACTGGACTGGTTTGACAATCTACTTTAGGTTTCATTCATATTGGGCCTACTCAAATCTCAAAGAAAACCAATGACCAAACTCAGATCCAATGAATATGCAGCCTTTTTCTTCTAGTTCCTCTTCACAGTAAAAGGTGTATAGATGATGATCTTGATTGACGGCTATGAAAAAATAATCCAAAGACTCATCACAATGTTCCACAAGTTCTACCCAAAAACAAAAAAAATCTCAAGGTTCATCCGTTCTACACATTGGTTTTTGAATTAGACCCTCAAATCCCATACCACATTATTTCCTAGCTCCAAAAGAATGCATCCTCAACACAACAAAAACCAGACCACAATGAAAGCAAATCAAAATACCTTGGCACGATAGAGCAATCCCAAGAACATACATAAGATTCGTACCTGAGTTGTGAAAGAAATCACAAGATCGGAAAGCACGTGTTAAAGAGTATTCATTCAGATTAAATATAGATTGAAACAGCTGTACAGCATTGGTGGAAAAGAAAGGCCCTTTCAGTCAGTGAGACCCAACGTCTATATTGCTGAGTTTAGCATCAGCACCAACTAGCAGAAATCATGGCACCCTTAATATAAATGTGAACTTCACTATGCGACTTCCACTTCTTTGAACAGCTTTTACTCCTCCAATGGGCACCATTAAAAAAAAAGGTGGACAAAATTTGATGTCCAAGAATTCTTATGGTAGTACTGTTTGATTGGCATAAAATTTCGAAATATAATTTCAGGTAACGAAATGAAAACCACCATATCCACCAACCCGTGAATCATCTCCTCCAAAACCTTCCTCAATCATTTCATTCCTCCTCCTCTTTCTGTCCTCGTACTCTAGATCATCAGTCGGCAGCTCAAACCTACAAACCGGACAAGTATTCCTTATATTTAACCACGGAACGATGCAATCGACATGATAGCAATGGCAGCAGGGGAGCTGCCTCGGTGGTTCTTCCTCTATTAAAATATCATCTTTACAAACTGCACAAACTATGCCATCCGCAAGTTCCTCCTTGGATGATGTAATATCAATCACTGGGAGGTTCTCCACGATTGATTTGGCAGCAGGAGGACTGCCTCTGATTGAATCATTATTCAAACTCTCTTCAACTATATCCATGTCCCCAAATATAGCATCATGTACATCCCTGCTGAAGCTATTGACGGCCAATAAGATTTCCCATTCTAAGTCTTCGATTGCTTCTTCAATACTATCACCAAAGAACCTATCATCGTCATCATCAGATGGAATTGAGATTTCTAAGTCTCTTCCATGGTACTGATCGAACAAGATATCAACTTCATCAACAGCATCGTGATCAGATACAATGCTTGATGAGTCGATCATCTCCCTTTCCTGATACTGATTGGATAAGGTACCAACTTGATCAATCCCTTGATCATGATCTGATCGAGTATCCGAGTGCTCTAAATATATCCCTTCACCACGATCGACTTCATGTTCTTGCATCCCAGAAATATTATCAATGTCGTTTTCATTGCCGAATCCAAGATAATCCCAGTCAAAAACAGGCTCATCAAAGTTGGTAACCCCAATCAAACTTCTAGTTCCATGATATTCATCGTGATGAGAGGTGTTTTCAACTAAAACGGACTCGATTTCTTCTGAATCTGAATCAGAATCCATACCAACAACCCTAAGACCTTCGGTATTACCGGGTGCTGAAGCTGATGAAGCCGCATCTTTTGTTTCATTGGATTGAGAAACAGCTGCAGAACATTCTGTACGACTTACCCCCAATCCTAACTCTAAATTCACCTCAACCGATCTCTCAATCGACTCTCCTTTGCCCTCGGATTGAGTCTCTTGGCTCAAAACTCTAGAATCCGATTCCTCGGAAACATCCATATCCTCGGAACTTTGACCAACAACCAAAGCTAAATCCGATTCCGCATCTTCATTTTCACAATCAGCACAGCGTTCAAATAAATTGGTAATAAAGCTAACCTGATCTTCCTCGTCTCCGCATTCACAGTCCAAATCATCCAAATTTGAGTTTGAATCCCAATCACATTCGGGGTTTGAGCCTGACGGTTGGAGCTCCGATTCATGACGTGCAAAATGATAAATAGTTTCAGAGGAGTCGTCAGACATGGTCAAACAGTTATTATGATGATGGTCACGCTCGAATATCTCGAAGAAGAGAGTCTCGAAAAAATTGGGAGTTGAGATTTGAGTTTCTTGAAGGTGATTGTGGTGTTCCCGGTGATCTGATGTTGAAGAAGGATGTTGGAGCGAATCTCCGGCGGCGGTGTGATGGAAGAGGAGGTTGAAGAAATTAGTGACGTCTGCCATCGATAGGGTTTGTTGATAGGAAATTGTATAGAGTGGGTTTTCGATCGATAAAAACAGATTCCTGCCTCAGAAAGACAAGGCTCCAAGAGGAAGCAGGAAGGAGAAAAACGCTTTTCGCGTCCTTAAATTTTACCCAATTTCACCCAAATATCATGGACCTCACACAAATTGCTTTGAGTATCAAATTTCATTTTTAGTATGAGGTTATTAAAATGATAATAAAAAAAGTATGACACATACCTTTTTAAGGATGAATAAAAAAAATAAGTATCTTTTAGACGTTTTTATGTACATTTTTTTACTTCTTTTTTTTCTGTAAGATTTTATATTGTTTCTTATTCAAACATTTCAAATTTTAGAATATATATTTTTGAAAGATTTGAATCGTTTCGGTATAGATAATATTAAAATGTCATCGTATAGTAAGTTAAAACTAAAAAATATTAATATAATGGTAAAAAAAAATTTAAAATATGTAATACTTTATAGAATTATTTATAACCTAATTAGAATTTGGTAGATGTTATAGTATTATAAGGAAATTTATTATTCCTAATTTTATGATAATAAAATAATACACTATCTATTTTTAAATTTTTCTTAATAAAGGGGGGCAACATTTGTAATAGTATATTATATAAATTTTACGATCCATATTTATAGAAAAAAAATTACTTCCGAATTAGTGGAAAAAGTTATTATAGGTATCAATATTTGTATCCAAAAATAAATTATTTTGAAAATATCAAAATCTATCTTTCACTTGTATCATTACTTTTTTTCTTTTATTTATTATTTATTAAAAATTTTGTTGTTTTTCTATAAAAAAAAGTATAAGTAGAATTTTAATAATAGTTTCATTAATACAATATGTAAAATAATATACATATATTAAGAATGAGGTATAAGATCATACTCATTTTTTATTTTTTTTTTCATTTTAGGCCTTGTTTTATATGGGTAACGGAAGAAGATAAGATAGAAATTCATATTGTTAGGCTAAATGGTAAAAAAGCTAAATTGAAAAAAAAAATTGACTTGTAACTACTCACCTATATATTTTATGAAGAAATTACAAGAGTAACACTTAATCTCGTTTATTTATTTTTAGCACGCATTGTTAAAAAAAATAACAAATAAACTAAAACTACATCTTCAACAACGTGTAAGCCAAACACAAAATTACAAGTTCCTCAATTATATGCTTCCTAGTATACCAATTTTAAGTAAATCGGGGTAGACCGGCTTGAACTTATTTAAGGTTAGGTTTAGTTTAAATCAAGGTCGACTCAAGTCTAAGCCTATCTAAATATTTTATGATGGACTTTTCTTCCTAAGCCTCGATCAATAATGGATTGGGTGGGATCAACCCATGGACCTTGACTACTTTTGTATATGTTTTATTTATTTTTTAGTTGACTAGTCTAAACACCTTTTATATATATAATTATAATGGCTATATATACTAATTTTAATAGTACCTTAGTTAATGTTTATTGAACAAATCTGTTGGAAATCTTAATTAATTAAATTTTCACTTCTAAATAGCATATTAAACTGGAAATAATGATTGCATGGTTAATAGTATTTATCAAGTTATTATTTATATTTAACATCACTTTTTCATGTAAAAATATTTTTGGGTTAATATAAATATGATGTTATTTCATATTTTCAACACTTTTATTCCACTACAAAGAAATAAACAAACACAAGTTTTGTTTCATACTATTGTTTATTGAAACTTCAACATTATTGTTATTTTAAAAAAATATATCTTATTTTAAAAAGAATATTATTTTGAAGTAAAGTTTAAATTTAAGCCATCATAGAAAAAATTAATGTTAAGTAAGAATTATTAGTTTTTTATTAATAGATCAATGAATAATAATTTAAAAAATTATCATTTGATAAAAATCCCACAATATATATATATAAGTATTTTAAGATCGACTTATATTTGATTGAGTCATAAATAAGTAAGTAAATAAATGAATGACAACTCAACCATAGATTCTATAGGTGAGATCACCTTATAGCCCTAAATATGGTCAAATTGAATAGGTCGGGTAGACTATCATACTTTTAATCAAGTATATTCTTTACTAAACAAATCCCTTCAATAAATCATTCTATAAATTGGTTGTGAACTCTTATGCAAAAGAGCGCAAAAGGAAAGCTGCCCATTGTTGACCTTATAACAACTATATATAATTTAGTATTTAAGTAATATATATATATATATATATATATATATATATATATATATATATATATATATATATATATACATATATATATCACAAAAGATTTCAAACATTCTCCTCCATTTTACTCATCTAACATTTACAAAATATAGCATGTGTCTGTCTAACTTTTCATTACCTTTGTAATAAGCCAAATCTATTTGAAACTACTTATCCCATATATATTAGTTAGTCAAATCCTATTTCAACATTAAGGATATCGTGGCTCGTGAAGTTATAACCCACATTATGTATTAGTACTCCAACTAGTGTCTCCATATCTCAAGCTTAACCTCAACACATTATTTAGTCTAATCTACTAAAATAAGATCATCAACAGAAAACATACACCATGCTACATATTTCTTGATGGCACATATTAGTTCATCTAAAATTACAACAAAGAGGAAAGACACAATGTAGATATTTAATGTGACCCAATATTGATTAAGAAGTGTGTAATGTGTTTGTTGTTGTTTTTTCCAACATAAAACCAAATTAACTATCTGAAATATATGTATTCATTTTTAGCCTTACCTCAATCACGTGCTTCAATATTTTCATAGTATAACATGCTTGATTATATAACAAGAGCAAATTGTTAAACCTTTATTCATTTAACATATTTATAAATTCAAGAAAATATTTAAAAGCCTCATTAATGATATAAACCCTTCTTTCTCGTATGCATTTTCACAATTTTGTGAGAATCATAATAGCTTCTATAACCTTTCTCAGAATCTTCCTCAACTTCTTTGAACTTTTGATTGCTATTGAAGCTTTTATATATCATCATCACACTCATTTCCCCTAAATAAATTATATCAATTTACCTTCCGTCCATGCCTTCTTCACCCACAAATATAACACAACAAATTTTCAATGCATTAAATAACATAGTAAATCAATTATTATTAAAAATAAGTGTAAATGCTTAAACCAAATACAAGGACATTATCACTAGGGATGTCAATGAGCAAAGCCAACAAGCAAGCTTTTTGGGCTCAACTCATTTATTTAGCTAAATGAGTTGAGCTATTGCTTTATTTTTAGGTTGTTTTAATAAACGAGCCAAGTTTGAGTATGAAAATTTTAGGTTCAAGCTTATTTACAATGTAAAAGCTTATGAGCTCACGTCGCTTATCACACAAGCTCGCAAGACAACTTAACTTGACTCATTTAAAGTCATACTAGCTATGTTAGATAAATTATAGTTAAAAAAGTTAAATGATGGCTAAATCAAGTAAAACTAAACCATTAGTAGAAGAATACAAATCTAAATGTGAAGTAGAAAATCACCATAGTCATTATAGAGCACCTAAATAAATATCAAATTTCAAAAGAGTATAAAACCAATGTTTATTTAAATTATAAATCAAAGATTAAAACAATAAGAAAATAATGTTGGGTATTTTCCTTCTCACTTGAGCTAATCTAGCACATCATGCATCATCCACTAGCATAAAATAAGCTACGTACTTAAGATTGTCCACTAACATTTAATCTTTCCCTGTGGACTATAACATGAGTTAATATTAGTGAGATCACATCATTTGACCAATATAATGGCATACACAACATCATATAGCTTACTTTACTAATGAGTTGGAGCATAACCTAAACCTTAATCATACCTTCCTAAGTAATGTCATATTATGCCTTACTTTGCCAATGATTAAGACATAAATCTTTTTATTTGTTTCTTTTAAGAATGTAACACACATTCCATAACCAAAAATTATTTATTAAACTAAAGTCGGAAGAATTATAAACCCAAGGGATAGTAAATACTGATTAAGTATACATTTAGCCCTTATATGTTGTACAACTACCTTCACATATTATTTCCATGTTGTCTTTCAATACCTCATTATACTCAAGTAGATATGCCCTCTCTATAATTCACCATCTCACCATGGTTATAGTCCATGTCTCTTCCTCCTCTAACTCTTAACCACCACAATCATTGCTAGCAATTGGTGTTAAGATACTAAACATTCACTAACCTTACAATTTATACAAAAACATAGATCTTAATGTCTAAAAATCATGTAATATACTCGGATATTAGCAACATTAAATGGTGATCTCCTCTCATTTTAAGTCACCAGATTGAAAGTCAGAAAAAATTTGAGCAATGCAACTCTTCCTAATCCCTAACTCCATAACATCTATAAACACACAAAACTATATAGTTTTACCCCTATATGGTCGTTGCAATCACCTCCTATAAGGAAATTTTTTTCTTAAGGAATTTTTTTGAATTATCACATCCAACTCTCCAAAAAAGATGTCTTGGTATGCCTTCTAACCTAACACATGGAACATGAAAGCTTATGACACCTATGGATTCATCCTCTAACACAAGATTTACAAATATGATCCTATCAATAATAAATTCATCTTTGGCCACATCATCGTTAATCTCTTCATTCACCATGAATTCAACTCCATTACTCTTTGTATATATGATAAAATATCATAATCCAAACATGGTAACATCTCTACCTTGGGTTTCCCTACCCATCTAGTCTCTCAAAGGCATATACTGGTAAACATAACTTTTTCTAGCATCCCCCAAATTCTACAAACTTACTATAATATTCCAAAGCTAAAATGGAATTGGTATCCCCTACTTGTTGTATCATAGGAATTTCAAGCAAACCTCTTCCAAGAGGGCAATCCCTAAAGTCACCATTACTACCAAAAAGGATATCTTTCGATGAGTAAACTGTATAAAAAGATTAAAGACACAATACATGATACTAGCACTCCATTGAAGCATCCAACTTATTGGAAATAAGTAACATATCAATGCAAACACAAAACAAAATTAACGATCCACAAGTGTCACACCACTTTACACTTGTAACACTTCCAAACTACCACTATTTGGGAGGCATTAGAAGTTGGCAACTACACAAGAATACTCATATAGATATAAAGTTTAAACTAAACAAACTATAATAATAACACCTAAAAACTTTACTAATTAAAAAAAAGAGTCCAAAAGGATTATAATGAGATTCTACGCAAATACAAAGTAACTAAACAAGCATTACAAGCACTTTATTATAAACTTGTGGCAATCCTAGCTGGATAATAAATTGACTAAGCACTTGATCTCAAACCTTTAGCTACATCTTGAGTTGCTCATCTAAAATGTTAGAAAGGAGGAAGCAAAACAACAACTCGATAAGTAATTTGCACACCAATCAAAATAAAGATCGACCAATTAATATCCAACATTGCTTATTAAAAGTATAAATATATAATAAAATAAAACCAAATCATTAAAAAACCCTTATCATGTAATAATTTAGTCTACAACATATTTAAGTAGTAATTATTTATAAGAGTTGAGCATATAATCTAGTAAAAAATGATTAATAAGAATAAATCATAAAAAGTAGTAGGACTAAACAAATAATGTATTAGCCAAACTAGAATAGATAATAGAAATAGATATCAATCAGATAAAGTAAGGTGTAATGATGGTCTCATTGATTCTTCATAGTTAGGTATAAAAGCGAAAGCTAATTGATGATTTGTTATCATTTGACAAGGGCTATTACAATATCCTAGACTTACACTATGAAATATAAGCAATATCTATTAGAAATTCTACATTGCCCATGGGCCAGTAAGGGTTTTCCCACCTTTGGAACATAGTTACAAAACCAAATAATCCTACTAACAAAAATACATTGCAATAATTTATAATGCAAAACAATCTCTTTAAACAATTAACAAAATGGCTTATCCCAATTTTAGTTCAAAAATGTGGAGAAATAAAACATTATTTTCATACTTATAAAATATACTTGTTTCATAAAAAAATATACGATAAAAGAAATAATAATGATTGAATTACAAATTATTAAACATCTAAATTATAAGGGTCAATGTAGCACCCCCCCCCCAATTTCACAACTAGATTTTTTTATGAAAAAGAGTTTACAAAGGCTAGAAAAAGAATGGGGATGAAACCACCACATCCAACATGGTGAATGTACAAGCATACTTCAAGGAATCAGGTGTGAATGACACCTACCTTGATAATCATATGAGACTTACTAACAAAGAATGAGAGTGCATGAAAACTCTTTAAAATGTGAAGAATAATTGTATAACCGAAAGCAATTCTCCCCTATAAAGAGTAATATATATATATATATATATATATATATATATATATATATATATATATTTTACAACAATAATAAAGTGTTAGAACATATGGTAGCATTAAACTAATTAGAATATAAAGCTGAGAGATATCAATTAACTAATTCCTAAGATAGTTCATGCCCCATCAAGCATGCCTTCACCCGAGCTTCAACACCCTACACAAATACTTCATTATCTACCCATGAAATAAGCATGTGACCATAAAACAGACACATTAGTACTTGTGTAGTGGTAAGATTAAACTATTACAAAAAAGTATTGATATCACAAAACATAATATAGGTAAGGATTAAGGAATGTCGTGATATAAAATCATACTTAAATATGTAAGTATGGTATAATTGCCATGCAGGGTAACTTCATGCATCTCAAGTAAGAATATTCCACATTATTATCAACTCATTATGTCATCACATAATTTATTCCCCATGAACGAAAGTCGTGGAAGCATCTAACTAGGCATTTATAAATGACGCTAAAATATTAACTGAGCATCTATAGATAACAACAAAATATTCTAACTAGAAATTTATATATATAGCCAAACTATTCTAACTAAACATTTTTAGATAACACCAAATTATTCTAACTAGGCATTTATCAATAACACCAAACAATTCCAAATGGGCACTTATGGATATCAATAAACCATTTATATCATTACATGCCAAATAATCTAAATGGGTGTTTATATAGAACACCAAACTCATATCATATATCACATAGCTAATGTTTATAGATTACACTACACTTTCACATTTATATGGCACTAAACTTAGCATAAAAAATGCACTTGATTAAGATATTATAATAATCATTTTATTCCCAAAATACCACTTAGGGTCCAATCTATATCCAAAATCACAAAATAGAGTTGTATACCATTTTTAAAAAAGAATAATTATTCATGGTTAAGAGTCAAAGTCAATGGTCAAGTTTTGACTTCTACTATTCACATTTTCAACATTTTACCTTTTGAGGCCTAATATAGCCATTTATGTCTAATCATGGTTCACCCTTAATTAGCCCTAAATATCATGATTAATTCTCACTAACCCTTATCATGGTGATTAAAGGATAATTAGTGAAGAATATTTTGAATATAATAAACAACATGAAGATCATTTTACTAAGCATTAAAGGCTAATTATAACTTAGGTTATATTAATTCAAATGATAACATATTTTATATCAAATTGTAATTAAAAATGCTAATGAACAACATATGATCATTAAATCACTCAAAAATCAACTATGAAATCAAAATTAAGCCTAATATTGAGGCTAAGAAACATATCATGGGTTTGGACATATTTCTACAATTGTGGGAAATTAATCAAAACTTATTTGATAATTATTTTTTTAAAGTACAAAAGATCCATTGCAAAGTATATATTATAAGATAATTTGATAAATAATAGGACTTCTAACTCTTAGCGAATTGAGAATGGTTTATCACAAAACTTAACCTAAATTTGGTGGACCTCAAATGACCATATCTCAAGCTTCTTTGATATTAAATATTGATCAAAACACCAAGAAACATAACATAATCATGTTTTTTAACATCATAAAATAATTATCTATAATATTAAATTAATTACATACTTGTAGAGAGTTAGAATACTCATTAATCATATAGATCTACCCATATTTTGTTGCATAAGGTCATACATGGTGTAGAGCAAGATCAATCATACTTGAACTCAAGAAATGAAAATTAAAGATAAGGAAGGGAGAGGCACAATTAAGATCTTCAAGAACTCAATCTCTACCCATCAAAAACTTTAGAGAAAACATAAGTATAAAACATATAAAACCATAAGAGAAAGGAAAGTAAAGGAAGAGCTTAGATTCGACCAAGCCAACTATTGTTGGTTGAAATATAGCTTCAAAAGTGCTTTAATGGAGGGTAGTAGAGGGAATTGAAAGGAGAGAAAGAAAGGAAATAAGTTTCAAATGAAGTAGGAGATTTGGATCGGTAAGGCTCATAATAGACGATGCTTAAGTACTAACGAAAGCTAAGGGGAATTATTTGATTATGTAAAGACTATTTCATTAATAAAATGGGACACTTGGAGGATGAGAGGAAGGGGGAATGTATCATGGCTAAAATGGGAAGTTAAATAAATGGCTGAAGGAGTGATTAAGGGGGATGAACTTGATAGTGAGGAGAATATAATGATGATAGTGTACATGGCATAAACCACATTGATTGTGACAAAGGAGAGGTGGTGTTATTAAATCATTTTAGAGGGTTATTATTATATCTTCATGGATATGGAGGGTATAAAATTGAACCTTATATGATAAGGATAAAATTCAAGTATAGAAGTTAAGTTTCAATGGCTTATTTTACTTAAAAAATGGTAAATTATCAAAATAATAAAAATAATGATAAATTACTTTTAATTTATGTATATAAATAAAATACAATAATCCTTAAAATTTCCTAAATTTTATATAATTAAAAATATTGTTGATGAGATATATTAGTTATTTTATCAATATATAACAAAAACAAATCATCTAAAAATCATTTATAATCTACCCCACCCAATCATGTAGACAACTCTCTAACAAAAAAAAATTAGATAATTCTTGGGAGAGTGAGCATACAACACCTACCCCCACCCACACACTCCATCCCCACATCCATATTTCCGCTATCTCCACTCGTACCTCTTATCCTGGTAAAAAGCTTGTACCTAAAAATTTTATAGGTAATAAATATATTTATTGCTAATATATTCATTGATAAAACAATTAATATATTTATTATGATTTTATGTTGCATTACTGTACTATAAAATTTATAGCGAACCATGTGAGATATAAAAGTTGCTTTTTAAAACGGTACTATATATTATGTAATTAAAAAAAATCTTCTAACATATTGGGTATGATGCACGTGGGTTCAGAAAGAAACTTTTGACAGACTCATACATCATACAACATTAAAAATAAAAGCTTTTCTGAGGAAAAATGGATGGAGAACACTTCTAGAGATAAGGCATTCTCAAGAAAAATATAAGGAAACAAGTTGGAGAGAATAAAAAAGATAAAGAACACTAGCATCCGTTGCTTACCATCAAAAAGAAGAGTAAACAAAAGGAATGCAAATAGGTTATATCTTCTCTAAGAGAAAATAACTTTTCCATTTTTTTATCAAAATCTTTGTAATTGGTCCTATTTTGTTGTTCAAAATTG
The DNA here is from genome assembly GCA_039764185.1 of Tamarix austromongolica. Taxonomy (NCBI): domain Eukaryota; kingdom Viridiplantae; phylum Streptophyta; class Magnoliopsida; order Caryophyllales; family Tamaricaceae; genus Tamarix; species Tamarix austromongolica. The sequence goes on along the minus strand of CM077809.1, from coordinate 163,852,128 downwards.
AGTTTCAGCAATATTTTAATTGTTTGTCATTTGTTTCCTATCTTTTTATATAGGAATAGTTTGCCAATTGACTCGGAATGGCTTAGGGATGACTTCTTCTTCTTTCTCTTTTTGCTTTTGAAATTGACGATTTATGTTGCTTAAGGGTTAATCTCTTTTGAACATTTTGCTTTTGGAAAATTGAATTAAATAGTGTATAAAACTTGGAGAGGTCAAAGAAGATAGAATTTATGTATATGAGGCAACAAGAAGTTTACGAACAACTTCTTGAACCTTCCTCAAAAATCTTATTTAATATGCACCAAAGTAGAAATTAATAATGAGATAAAAGGTTATTTTGATTTAAAGGAATCAAGAAAGAGGGAACTTGAATATTTAGTTTTATACTATCATATCTATGTTTTTAGGTTTTATTCATAAAAAATTCAAGAATTTCAATTCATGAGAAACTTACAGATCTCTTTTTTCTTCTTCACTTAACCATGCTATCTTTTTTTTCTCCTTTTCTTATATATATTTCGCCTTCTTTTTTTATTCTCAATTGGTGTCCTTTTCTCTTAAATTGGAAACATTTTGAGCTTTAACTATTTTAACTTGTATCATAATAAGGTGGATAGAATAAATTATGCAAATGTTCTTAAAATGCACCATGAATTATGCTTTTCTTGTTATTATAATAATTAGATGTACCAAAGATGTTACCATATGCACTATATATTACTGATGGTGTCATACCCCAAATTGTAAAACCTAGAATTTAATAATTAGTCCTGATTTAAAATAATTTAATTTTAAATTATTAATATAATTATTTTGTGGACCTTTAATTTATAAAAATGAATATGATTATTTAATACATTAAAATAAATATTTTCTTATTTTATCATATTTTTTATTTAAATAATTTTTCAAACCTATATTTTACTAAAATTATCTTCTTAAGTTAATACTTTATATTTTAAAAAATTAATTTATTAAAATAATTTTTCCAACTAAATAATTTCTAACCCAAATTTAAAAAATTATTTTATTTTTCTTTTCCCCTTTTCTCCTTTTCTTTTTTCCTTTTTTCCTTTTTCTTTCTCCTTTTTCCTTCCTTTTTCCTTTCCCTTCTTTTCTCCTTTCCTTAGGCCGATCAACCCTCTTCCTCCTTTCTCCCCACTCACTAGGTTGTTGGCCTTCTTCTCCCTCCTTGCTCATCCAGCACCCCCTCCTTTCTTTTTCTTCTTTCTTTCCTCCCCCGATTGGGCCAACCCAACCCTCTTTTCTTTCTTTCCCTTCTCCCTCATGCATAGGCCAACCTGCCTTCCTTTTCTCCCCGCCCAACCGACCTGCACCAACTCCCCCTCTGCACCTTCCATTATGGTCATGCCATCTTCCTCTCTCTCCCATCCCTTTCCTTCCATGTTTGGCCACACACCCCCCTAAACAACTCCCCCACATGCCCTTCTTTCCCTCTTCTTTTTCTTATCCTTCTCTTCTTCTCTTCTACCCCTTTTCTCCCCTCCTCAAGCTTCCTTATCCCCCTACAGAGCCCTCTTTTCTCCCTTCTTTTCTTCTTTTTCTCCTCCCCTATTTTTTCTTTACTGCCCCTAACCACCATCTCTGCCGCCCAACTAACCACCACTCTGATTCCCCTACCTCCCCTACTTCATCCCTGCACTACCTACTAGCTACCACATGCTCCTATAGTCCACCCTTCCCTTCCTTTTTCTTTTCTTCTCATCTCAGCCCTCCTCCGTATATGCCACCTTGCTCCACCCATTCCCCTTCTTCTGTCACTACTAAAGTTGCCCCTCGACCACCTAACTCCTCCCCTAACAACTCCCTACCTTACCTTACCCAAAATCCCCCTACAACCCCATTATTTCTCCTTAGCCACCACCTACAACCTGCTATCCTTCCTACACCCAGCCACTACCCCAAATCCCATCCACAAGCCCTTAACCCAAACCCATTTTCCCTTACTCGAAACCACCCTTCCCCCTTCTTCCAACTTTCTTCTTCCCCCATATTTTATACCCCTTTCGTACATGCAGCGTGAGATTTGCTGCATATTTTGAGATTACTCAATAAATCGTTGAGATATAATATAGTTAGTATTAGTATGTAGCTAATAAGCTTTGTGATAAAATCTATTCTTTTAATTTTCTACTACTAATATGCTAATTTTGATAATATTTCTAGTTATAAATTTTTACTAATTAAGCTTAAACTTTTAACCGGTGTACCAATAAAATTTAGTTATTATTAGAAATAAGGTAATCATTATACCCTTCTAAAATATGTGAATATACGTATGCTAGCACATTAGAATTTTAGAATATGTTTGTGTGCAAATTATGTGATGTTAAGCATATCATGATTTGTAATATATGTTGGAAGTTGGAATAAAAAGTATGCTATATTATGAAATGTGTCATGTGTAAAAATGATGGCTAATAAAGGAGCCTTATTATTAATAATGAGATTAGATACATGTATATATCATGCTAAGTAAATATGGCCATTTGTAGTAGAGATAATGCTAATAAGACCCCTAGGGGTATTTTAGTATTTTTACATGTACATAGGGTGTAGCCTAAATAAGTGTGCATTGTAGGTGATAATGGGTATTAATAATGAATAATTATGGTTGGTGGTGTAAAATAATGCATGTAGACCATAGGTGACAATCTTTTATGCTTTAAGGGTATTTTGGTAATTTTAGCATGAGAAAAGAGTAATTTGATAATTTAATGAATAAAAATGATACTTTAGTAATTTAATAAGTAAGAAGGGTAATTTGGTAATTTTATGGATGAAAAGGGCATTTTGGTAATTTAATAAGTATAAAGGGTAATTTGGTAATTTAACAAGTATGAAGGATATTTTGGTAATTATACAAGTATGAAGGATAATTTGGTAATTATACAAGCATAAAGGGTAATTTGGTAATTTGATAAGTATGAAGGATATTTTTGGTAATTATACAAGTATGAAGGGTAATTTGACACCTTGGCAAGTAAGATGAGTCATTTAGTAATTTTGTAAGTGAGAAGGGGTAAATTGGTAATTTACATATAACATGAAAATTGATCTAACAAACCTTTATAATAAGTCATAAGGGATATTAAATATTAGAATAAGAGTTTATGGCCTTAGTATCACTTGTTTAAGTATAATCATGTATATTATAAGGATAAGGGCACTTTAGTAAATCGTTGAATATCATAAGGATAATGCATGGTATAGGGTTGAATGGATAATTAAGGGTGTGTTATGATGTTAATTCCATAATCATGCAAGAGGTTCATTAATTGTTAATTGTGCATGGAAATATGTATCGGATGTGCTGGAAGTACATATCAGGGTTTACGATAACCTATTATGACATGTGGATAAATAAAAATGAAGTATATGATGAAAGTAGATAATAAGAGGAGGTTTTAGCCTTAGGGACATTTTATTTATTTTGACCTAAGGTGCTTAAGAATAAGAATTAGAACCTGGGATCACCTTGTTAGACTATTTAAATTAACATGGACAATAATACTAATAATGATTACTTAATAATAATGGAAATAAATAAAAACAAATAAGTATGTGATTGTTATATTTCTCGTGGTCACCTTATTTAAAACACTAATAATAAAAGTGGAAGACCTCAAGATCAAGAATGGTGACTATTTAGGAGTTGCTACCTTAAAGACATTATTTAACTCACGATTATTCTGGATGTTACTAGTGTGTCTTAGTGCCCCAACCAATCCCTACATATTACTCTATTTAGCTCTACTGACCTTGATGGAAACCGGTTAGGGTTTCGCAAAGGATCGAAGATTTTAATCGAGCGCAACGTTCGATTTCCGCCGGTACAGCCTAAGGAAAACTTTCCAAAGGAAGACCCACAATTTCAGAAGCACAATTGATTCAATGGCAACTGAATTTAGAAGGTGAATGATCAAGATCGATCGAGATGAGAACGAGACAGAAGCAGAGAGAAGCGAATGAGAGAATCGTCCAGAGAGAGAAGAAGTCGAGAGAGATCGAGAGAGAGAAATATCACTGAACTTTATTTCTGTCAAAATGTATATGTCTCTGCGTATTACAGAGTATCCCCCTATTTATATGTACACGACAACCGTATATGATACACAATACATACGAACGACACGGCCTGTTATGGACGGGCGATACAAATCTGTTTGGGCCAAGTAATACAGCGTCGAACAGCCCAAAGCCAAACTCACCAAAACGTAGAGTGTGCCGACCCACCCAAAATACAGCCAACATAAAAATGACCAAATAATACAATCAAGCTTAAGGCTTAATTTCCCATCAGCTACAACACTATAGCTAACCATGGTCATTAAGGATTGATTAATCCACAATCCAGCTAGTCCAATTTAACGACCGGGTGGCGGATTATACAACCGTCCTAATTCCCATTAGCCCAATTCGACCGGCGAATGCATCATATGGGATTACAAAAATATTTAAGAAAAATTACATAATCTGTAAACTCCATCATATTCTGCACTGCTCAGCAATTATGTCCAAGTACACAGACTCCATATGCTGCAATATTATCCTATTAATTCAACAAATAAGATAAACAATTATAAGTAATTAATTCACAACAATTTTCAAAATTATTTAAATATAAATTCATAGGATTCACATCAGACCTACTTAGGGGGTATGCATACTTATGGATTGATTAAGTGTCCTTTTTGGTAGGGTACTATGTGTCCTCATGCAGCAATGCGACCAGGGTACCTTTACGTCCCTAGGTTGATGGTTGGAGAGTACTATGATACTTGTATGTGCTAATATGACGGGAGTACCTTTGTATCTTCGAGTTCATGATCTCCCCCTTGAGTTAAATAAATGGAATTAATGTGCTAAATAAATGGAAGATTACTAAACATTAAAAGTGGAAGATTATTGAGCCGAACCCAGACTGATCCACTAGTAAAAATAGTGGGTAGGAGCATTTTTCCCTATAGACCTGTCCACCGGCAAATAATAGTGGTCGAGTGTGTTCTATCCTAAAGTTGTATTTTCGATCCACTAGCTATAATAAGGGGGATCCCGAGCTCAATAACCAAACCTTGGATAATAATAAATCATGGAGAAGATACTAATCATTTACAATGGAACACCACGTGAATTGGGGCCAGATCAATCCACCAATGATAATAGTGGCCAAGAGCTTTATGCTCTAGAGACTAATCCACTAGCAAATAATAATGACCAGGTACATTCTATCTTAGAGTGTATTTCTGATCCAGCATATATAGTAGCAGGGTTCCTATACTCAAGTGGATATAATTCAAGAAATAATTATGAATAATATTTAATTAATGGCTTCAGACCAGATAATGTTGATATCACCATTATGATTTGTTGTTAGTATGATTGTGGCCTTAGTGTCTGTCTCTCTCTGGTAAGTTCTTGATGAGTTCATATTTTGACATATTTTATACCCTTATAATCTTAGTTTTTGGTATTTTATTTAAGTAATGTATGTGAATAATTATAATTTTATACTTAAGTGATAATAATTGCATAAATGTTATTATTTAAGCTAAAATGATATCAATTAAATAAATTTCGAGTATAAAATTATTTATTAATTATTTTAATTTTATTTTGTACGTAAAGTAAAAATTAAAATAAAAAGAAAAAATTTGGACCTTTAGACAAATAGCCCAAGGACCGAAGGCCCGAAAACATCAGAAAAAAAAAGTTTCAGCGTATATAAGGAACAAGGGAGAACAGCCAGAAAAGGAAAGAAAAAAATGCAGAGGGAGAATAGCAGCAAAAAAAGGGAGAGAAGGGAGCAAGGAGAGCTAAGAGAGGGCACAAAAATAAAAGAAGAAAGGAATGGCACATAAAAAAAAGCTGCGAAGAGACGAGTCAGAAGGTGGCAGAAAAAAAATATCAGAGGAGGGGGTAGACTAGAAAAGGACGTAAAGCAGCAATAGAAGAAATGAAAAAAAGAAGTAGGAGAGAAGAAAAAGTCAACAAATAGAGTTAGGGAAATTTATTTTAAAGCCCGCCTAAATCAAACTATTTAAATTTGAATAATCTATTTGGTATTTAGGTCACTTTTAGTAGTATCCAATTTACATGTATATATAGATAATATCATCTATACATTTGTGCATAATTACGTGTACATATTAGTATAGTTATATGTACATAATATTTTGTACTTGAAACCAAATATTTTAGGACCATATTGATTTTTAGCCTATTAATTCCTCTTAAGTGGACCTCAAACTAATTTTCCAATAGAGTTAGGGGAGCAACACAGAAGGACAGAGGAGAAGCCAGCATTGAGGAAAGAAAAAGAGAAAAGCACAGAAAATAAAGCAATCAAAAAGAAGAAGAGCAGCACAGGTAGATCAGCGCACAATGAAGAAAAAAAGGAGAAAAAAAAAGAATATTTACATAGAAATAAAGGTGTAGAAGGAGAGAGAAGTAAAGAAAAGTATACCAAAAAAATTTATTTCAGATGAAATTTAATAATTTCTTATTTGAATAAAATTTTGATCTTTCATTCATAATTAATTCCGGTTATTTCTTTCTTTATTTTTAATTTATATTTTTGATATATGTTTTTATGTAATTAATTGAATCATTATAACTGACTGATTATTTATTGTTGGGGAATAGACTAAAACCCTAGATTATGGTTTGAGATATGATATTATTTTTCTTTATTTCATGATATTGTTCTTTGATTCTATTTTAATTACTATTTTATATATATATTTCTGTTAAGTATAATTTATATGGTGCATGCCTTGTTCTGGTTTCCTTATAGTGATAGTAGGTAGGATTATTTGCCTACTAGGTGAATATATAAATATGCTAGAATTTATATTTATAAATTACTGGTAGGTTAGATAACAATTCACCTAATAGTTTTGTAATTCTAACCGAAGTGGTAAAATGTTTAGATACATGTGGGTCAAAGGAGAGAAATACAACTAGACATGATTATTGTAATAGTTTGGGTATTTAGATTGACATTCTTCCAATTATACTTAATGCATTAAATCTAGTTAAATATAGGAACCACTTGTTGCTAATATACTGCTAGTGTTTAATAGGATTAATATTGACACTTTGTCGTATTAATTAATATAGGGAAGTAATGTAAGGTATATAGACCTGCTTTTGGTACACAACTTGGTCAATCTCTTTCTCATGATTAAATGATGACTTAGCAATTATTATTATATTTTGACATAATCTAGTGGTGGATTTTGATTTCCCTAACATATTTATCATATTTGCGGTTATCCATTATTTTTATTATTTTATTTTATTTTATTTATTCTTTTTATTATTTTCTAATTTTAAAACCGTATTAATGTTTTTCTTATTTATTTATTTATTTATGTGATTTAGAGTTTTTATATTTATTATTTTTGAGTTAGTTAAATAAAAATGAACCCTCTCAATCCTCGGTATAGAACGATATCCTTATTTACCAGTACTAGAATTGTCAACAAGAGGGTTTAAATTATGTGCCAGCTACAGCACACCAGTGATGGAAATGCTAAGTAAATGGACTTTATGATATATGATTCTTGCTGTACAAATCCATCCTATGTTGTGTTTATTTCTATGCATTGTGTATGTTATTGTTCTTTATGTTTGAATGATGTGTTGTATGTAGGCCCTATCTTTTAGTTTTGTATAAAGGGTCACTCATTACTCTAGTACTGAAGGGTACCTTTTGTGGATTCCTCCCTATTCAATAGATAGTGTCCCTTTCAAGTTAGCTCGCAGGTGCTATTTATTTTTTTTGGGTTAAGAGCGTAAGGATTATATGGGAAGATTTTAGGGTTCTATTTTAACCTTTATTTTTTCTATTTAATAATATTATTCTTGTAACCACTAATAGTGGATTTTATCTTTTGTAATATATTTAACGCGCTCCTCTGATTTAGATATAACTTTGGATTTGAGTAAATTGTGTTCTATTCTTTTAAGCCTTAGTACTTGTTATTGAAATGGTAGAAATAAACCGATCTGGCACTATGTGTGGCAATAATATCTCCGAAATTTACCCTTTTTGCTTCCACTTAACTTTTAATAAAATAAAAATTTTCAGTAGTAAATTGTGGGGGTATTACATATGGTCCTAATAAAGGTGGGAGGACAAATAATAAAAGGTTATAGATTTTTAAGTTCATGATTTCTCTCTATAAATATTATAACTTTATTGCATCATATAGTAATTGTATTCACCTACAATCTATTACTATGTAGCATCTTTATGTTTGTTCACAAACTCTATAGCATTTAATTTTTCTTAGTCGAGAGGAGAGTGTCTTAAAGTTCCAATTTTTGTTTCTTTATAAGCGAATCATACTCTTGCTTACCCTTTTCATCATTAATATATAATCACAACTCAAATATGCTCAAATGTGAATTACATATTCATGTTATCGCAATTTATTTAGATTAAATTAGCATGTCATCTAATATGCTTTTATTTTTTCAATTCTCAATTATTGCAGGGTTTGTAGAAGCTTCATGGATGGTAGAATGTAAATTACTATTATATTCTTTGTGTTTTTTTGGCTCTTTTTCGAATTTGATGCATATGATGATATTTAATATGAATTGATATTATTCCTTTTCATTTTGGTACCATTTTGATTTTTGGTGATAATACTATTTCATAAATAAATAAAAGGTGAGAATTTGGAAAATTTACACTCTATTCAATGCTTGATGGTCTGATTTAAAGAAGGGGAAATAGTAATATTGGTATTTATGATGGTGGTGATTATGAAAGTTAAGGGGATAAATGGTTTTATTACACTAGGTTTTTACCAAGTTATTACACTCTATTCAATGCATCTTGCTTTTATTTTATTGTTCTTTATCTAATCTTAAATTTTTTTTATCTTGATTTTATGATAATCATTTTACTACCTATAAAATATTAAATGATTATTCCTCATAAAGTTGCAAAACACACTATGCATGTGATGGAGGATATGTTGTTAGTTTTGCACCTCCATTTCTAACTACGACGGCAAACACACCCTAGATGGGCTAGTAGGTGCAATTTTTAGATCGACATGATAATTTCCTTCATCTTATTCTTCATTCATAAATTTTCAATTATTATTCCCTTTTTCTGAGATGTAATAGCCACATATTTTTATACCCCATTTTTATAACCCTAATTACCCTATATAATTATGAATAATTAATTACTATTTAATATTTTAAACTCGTTTGTTCAATCTTTTCACTTAAAATTAATTTATTCTTTTTGAATCATTAAGTTGTAGAAAATATGTTTACACAACTTGATGATTTTATCCATTTTTAATCCATTATTCATCAAACAAATTTTAAGACCAAATATATATATTTGGTTTTCTAAAAGTATTCTTCATCCATTTGTGACAATTTGAACCTCCTGTTCTTTGTTTCGTTCATGTGTGTGTGTGTGTGTGTGTGTGTGTGTGTGTGACTCATATATTTTTTCCATAATAAAAAAATCATATTATTAATATAATTACTTTCATTCAACCAAAAATTTGCTAAAAGTACATAATCATGCTATTTTACGACATTTTCTTATGCATTCAAACATAGCCTTAAATCTACATATACTTAGCCCTTAAGTGAGATAAAAGTAAAAAAAAATATTAAAATAAAATAAAATAACTCAATCCACACACCTTCTCCATTAGCTAATAACCATGCCTTATCCTTACACATGCCATAATCAATTTTCATTTCAAAAGGAACACAAAAATGCATGATTTTCTCCACCACCCTCAATCCTCTCAATTAATCCTTTACAAACTTCAAGCACTTCGTTTTGCTAGGTTCTTCATCCCCTCTATCTTGTTTTTGTTTAGTGTTAAACCTTTCAATGCATACTTCAATTAACCACTCATTTTCCTTCTGTATTTTAGTTACCTCTTCCTTTTCTTCCAATCTCACCCTTTTTGACTTGCGTGCAAACTGTTGCGATTGATTTTTCCCCAACTTCAACTATGTACCACACCCTAATCTTGCTTCATTTATTCTTGATAATTTTTGGTTGTTTTCTTTTCAATATGTATGTAATACCCTAAACTTTACCAACCCTAATTTCTTGGTAACTATTTTCCTAATTCCTTCTCTAACCCATAAACATTATATAGACACCTTATACATAAATCTCGCACCCTTATTTTACCTTATTACCCTTCAGAAACCTTTTGTTCATTTCATCCAACTACTGTTTAAATAGCTAAAAATTCTCTAAACCTTATCATACAAGGCATCAAGCGACCAACCGCCAGTCTCTTCTATTTAAGCAAAGTTAGACAATATTCACTATTCTTGATTTTCTTAACCTCAAATAAATTCTTATGACCAATATGTATGTGGGGGCTTTATACATTAATTAATCACATGTACCTAACTTTTATGATTTTTGGGAATTATTTGTGTATTATTTTTCATTTTTAACCATCTGATGGATTTTCTACCTTTCATAAACCATTTTTAATCATTTTCGACTTACTTGGACATGAGGGTTCAAAATTATGATACCCTTACACCTTATGATCATATCCCCTCTAGTCCTTACTCATAAAATCAAAAACTTAAACATGTTCACTTCCATCACCATCCATCAACTATCTTACACACTCCCGTCCATGCTAATAACTCTTATCACTCCTCTTGCTTGTAAGAAATCCTTCCTATCCATCTTCTCTCCCCCCCCCCCCTCCCTCCCTCTTACCTTGGTTTTCACCTATAAGGGTGTGATTTTCTATTAGTTGATCATTTTCACACTTAACCAATTTTCTACACTTCTATTTTTTTATTTCCTCTCTCCTGTCCTCTTGGTCTTATCATTCTTCTTGAGGGTTGTTGTTCCTACTTTTTCCCTTAGTCAACACTCATTCCCTCTCTTCTCTTTATCTTTTCTAATTCTATACTTCTAAGATCTTTATTTTTAGCTTTTTAGTATTTGATTCTAAGAAAACAAGAGTTAAAATTTTAGGTTGGTAAAGTCTTTTCCTAGGCTTGCTTGAGCCCATTTTCAAAATCTTAAGGATCATTCTCATCTCCTATAATTTTATCTTCCCTTATATCCCTTACTATTTTATCCTCATCTAATTATTGTAATTTTTTTTAGCTTATCAAAGGGTGGAAGAAGAAATTTAGGAGTGCTTTATGCATAAAGACAGAATAACTTTGGTAACAAATATATATCTCTAGATTAGGTGTTGTTTGTGTACATGTTTTAATTTATATGATTTTCATGTGTTATATTAGAAAGCATGTGTAGGTTTTACTTTTATCTATATGCAAGCATTACATGGAAAAATGCATGATTTTACAAGTTATGTGATTACATGGAAAGTTGCTATATTGTGTGCCTTACTAGGATTTGTTATAAAACCACAAGCATCACAATGTATTATGTTATATTTAAGTATATGGTTGTGTAAATTAAACTATGTCTAAGTATGGTTGTAATAACTAGAATTTTATCTAAACCCAAATCCAAGTAAGAAATATACTAACATAATCCTAATCTTAGATACTTGATATTTTTATTTTACCCTAATTTTTCAATCCTATATTTAAACCTAACCCTAATCTTTATTCCAAGTTATTAATATTTTTAACCTAAACATAACCCTAGATGGTTAATAAATTAATTTTACCCAAATTTCCTAATCTAAATTATTTAAACCTAATTCTAATCCTAACCTTAAATTCTTCTTTTTTTTCTTTCTCCTTTTTCTACTTCTCCTTCCTTGCCTCATCCTTCTTCTTCTTCTTCCTATGTGTTTTCCTCCTCCCATAACATTTCCCTTCGGTTAGGCTTCCACCCCTCCAGCTTACCTATCCTAAATTCATCATCAACAACATCCTCGTCCTCTTCCTATGGGATCTGTAGTTTAAACTTTTTGCCTAAAACCTCAACCTGCACACACATCATTTGCCTCCCCATCTCTATCGATTCTCACCATTTGCACCACATCCTCTCTATATTTACCCCTCCACTCTCTCTCCTCATCTCATTTAATAATTCACCAACCACTCCCCAAAATCCCTCTTCCTTCCTTCAACTTACATGTGTGTTGTCTATTGATTATTATCATTTTTACCCGACAAAACTCTATATTTTTTCCCTCACCTCATGCTGCAAAGTAAACAGGTGTGAACATCTAAAATTTCTCAGCCTTTCCTATGTGATAATTTCATATTGCTCACCCTCTATGGCATCACAAACTCATGCTGCACCACCCCAACATACACCCAAACCTCACACCTCACACCTCACACCATCCACCAAAACACCACAACTTCATACCACTCCACCCTACCAACGTGAGATTATCAAACTTCCCCTACCCCCTCAACATGAGGAGCTCACACAACCTTACCATTATACATAAGTCACTCCCACTACCTACCATTTTTAGGTGCCACTTCTTTACGCAACATATCCATTTGTGTCTCGTACCTTGGTTGTTTTAATCTTGCTTATTTTCCACCTCATTTTCCTTATATTTTCCTTATTTATATTATTAATTTATAATTATGTAATATTATTTTCTCTTAGGTATTTTTAGTGGTCTCATAGAAGGTAGGTTAGGCTCATATGTGCTTAGAGATAGGAAATATTTTTGGTAATGATATATATCATAGTTAGGAATTTTTTTAATGTTATGTGTATTTATGTGTATTGTCATGTTGTTATGATTATATTGATAATATCACGTTATTAATTTTGTTATATGATAATTTGGTATCATATGATGGAAATTGAGTAAAATGAGAAAGTATGTGTTTATACAATATTGTTGCAATAAGTCTTTTATTGTAAACCCTAAGTGAATTAGTATGATATATGGTTTTGTAATGTGAGTTTGATAAATTATGGCAAGTGTAAAATTATTATGGTTAAGTTATAGGGTGATTAAATTGAGGGCTGGAAATTAATAATATTAGATATATAGGATTTTTTTGAAATTTGGTATTTTGGCTATCCTAAGGGTATTTTAATCATTATGGGTTAAATATGATATTTTGGTTATTCTAAAATAGTAACAGACCTAAAATATTCTAAGTATTTGGGGTAATTATGAATGTCTTAAGTTCAAAAAATGGGAAATTTGCTTAAATTAGGAATAGTAACCCTATAGGTGGGGTAATTATTGCATGTGTAAAATATTATATTTAGATATTATTTTTGGATATATTTTTAATATTATCTGTTTAAGACTATATATTAAATTTGATGGTTATATGATTATTATGGAAAAAAGTTATGCTTAATTTGTGAAATTAGAGTTTTATAAGTGTTCTGAATAGTAATTGTAGAGATAGGGTTGTTATTGCACATATAATATGTTACAATTAGACCTCGATTTTCATATATTTTGATAATAATAATATTTTAGGAATGTTTGTTGAAGTTGGTGGATGAATTAGAATTATAGGAAGAGTTGTACTAAATTGCGAAAGTATGGTTTCTTAGGGAAAATGTGACCTTTTTTTGTTGGAAAATGTTATGATCTTCGTGTGTTTACATTGTATGTGTTTTGGATAATTATTTTAAGCGGTATTATCTTACTTTCATATTTATATATGTGTTCGCATGATGATTTTGAGATAAATAATAATGAATAAGACATTAATCATTTAAAGTGAAAATTCATGTGATTCAATACCAAGGTGTTATGTTCATTCTACCCACTTAATAATAGTGGGCCTACATTTTTTTTCTAGAAGGTGTTTTAGACCATTTCAGTAATTTAAGAATAGTGTACAGGAATGTGTTGCCCTAGGAAGTGTTGAGTTCGTTCTAGGAGCTAAATAACAGTGGTCGGACGGGTTTTTTCCTGGAAGGTGTTTCAACCTATTCCATAGAATTAAGAATAGTGGGTTCTTGAACTCAACTTACATAAAAAAAATGATTGTGGATATACCTAATAGTGGAACTCTAACTCAGTTATTCTCTTACATCATATCATGTTTAAGTTGTATATGCATTCTATACCCTCTCTATAATTGCATGGTCATCTTAATTAGTATGTAACGTATTGATCATCCTTATCATGGGTGGTTCTCATTTCCATAAGTAAACAACCTAGATATTTTGTGTTCGTCAATAAGGACCTAATAGATGACTTTGTTACTTATGATGTTTTATATGTGGAGGGGTTATTATTATGTATCGGGGTTGGGTGTAGAATCATGTTATCCAGTTATTACTTCTAGTGAGGATATCTTTTAGGACTCTTAGTTTTCAATTTATCCATTTTGATGTATTTTGATATTGTACTTGAAGGCAACCTCCAAACTCAGCTTTAATTTTGTCAAGTTCTCTCATTCTCTATCTACCATGTTTTAAGGCTTACCGGTTTTGCCTTGTATTCAATATAAGAATGGTATAATAAGTCAAAAATATATCAAGGACAATGGTAACAACTAGAATTATAAGGATGTTGGATATTGTTATTACACTTCCGCTAAAAAAAATGGTAGAAAATTTTGGAGTGTTACAATGGTGATTAGTGTAAAATTTTGAAATCTCACAATGTGGTAGTTTTAAACCTTAGGGTGGTATCGACCATGTGGATTTTTAGGCATTTTAGGTTGTTTTAATGTCATCAAATTATATTTTTAAGATGTTAATAATGTAAAAGTGATTGTGTGTCAAATCGGGAAGATTTAGAGAGTTTTAGGATTTTGTGAATTATGGGGGAAGTCTTGGCCATAAGGATAAAATGGTATTCTTGTGAATTTTTTGTAGAAAATAAGTGTGTCATCGTGTACCTTGAGGTTTTTACAATAAATTTGATAAATAATATTTTAGGCTTTGGATGAGTATGACTTAAGTTATAAAATAATAAATGTGTAGATGTTTAGGTAAATTAAAAACATTTTGATCTTTTTAGGTTAAATCTATACTTTGGTGTTGTATAAGTATTATATGGTCCAAAATAGGATAATTGTTATTTGTAAATTATCTTGATAAATTATGAATGGTATAAGGTATGATTTTATAAGAAAAGACTTAAATTGAGAATGATAACCAAAAGGGTATCATTGGTATTTGTGTAAAATTTTGGAGTGAGGGTATGATTTTTGGATATGATATTTTAATAATATTTTAGGTTAGTGTTTTAAATATGGTGAGTTGGAGAGCCTTTATACATGGAGTTGTGATGTCCTCATAAAATTAGGGTTTGTAAGGGCATTCTAGTGTTCTACCTTGTGACATGTTATTTTATGTATTTAATAAATGTTCATATGGCTTATCTTTACTTGATGTAGTATTTTCAATATGTTATTAACAATACAATACAAATGTTGGATATTATCAGATAATCGGAGATCTTGATAAGTAGTTCACCTAATAATAAGCCAATCATACTAAAAGTGGAAGTGAAATGACTTAAGTAACATAGGCAATACATTTATTATGTGTTAAATGTTATGATACTAATAAGAAATTAATTCTTAAATGGAAATACACATGAGTTAGGAGCAAGTAATTTAGAATTATTAAAATAATTGATTCGTCCTAATAGAACCAGAGGATCCTAATCTACTCTATTTGATTGATCCACCAACCTATAGGGGATATGTGTAGCACTTCCATTTTTAGCACATAAAATTTTCATTTTAAAGAGTTAATCACAGAAGCTAAAATATTAAAAATATAGAATCTTATCGCTACACTTAGTATAATTTTAGTTTCCTCTACTATTCTTATACCAAGTGCTAAGGCTAAAATGTATTTTGCTTAAATTAATAGCAACAATCAAAAGAACAGAATAATTATTTCATTATAGGTTAATATTTTTGTGATAATACAAGATTAGATGATTGTTATAAAATTCAATGAAAAGAAATACATAAGGGACACAAGAGTCTAGGGTTATCTAGATCAAAAGATACCAAATAGCTTCAACTCTAACCCACAAAAATACTAATCTTCAAGATTAACTCATAGAAAATCCTACGAAGTCACAATTTCTTATTGAATTAGCACAAGACCATGAAATGAATTCTATTAATACAACAATACTAAGTAGACCACTATACAATACTAAACATGTAAAGGTCACATGGATCACATAGAATTTATCATAATAGATTGTGGTATAAAAATACCTAATATTACAGGGGATAATAGCATACAATAAACATGACAAATAACCATTTATTCGCCAAGGTCACATACTTAACATATCAATTCACTTGAACCATTATACAAAATTTCATAATTAAAGAATACTAAGGGTGTTTTCCAAAAGGTTGACACCAACCCATTCTTAAATAATTTCCATTACAATCACATTGTATCTCTTAAATTCAACATCCATACTGATGAATTCCAAAACTCCCCAGGTATGACACAAAGGTAACTACCAAACACAATTACAACACCAAGGCAACTACCAACTTACCAATCCAATATCATTTCAAACCAACAATAATTACTTCCATTTTTATTTATTCGAGAGGATATAAAATCAACCTGAAGACACTAAGGTACTCTAGTTATATGATGCACAAAGACAACACAATAATCTACCAACTATCTGTAATCCCCCAAAATTTTAAAAACCTGAAATTTAATAAATAGTTTTTATTTGGGATAAAGTATCTTTTAAAATTATTTAATTTAATTATTTTTTAAATTTTTGAGCATATAAATTCAGATAGAAATATTTGATAAATTAAAATAAATATTTTGTTATTTTATCATACTTTTTTATTTAAATAATTTTCCAAACCAATATTTTACTAAAATTATCTTTTTTAAACACATATATTAAATTATATTAAATAAAATTACTTCCCAAAAATATTATATTTTATTATTTTATAAATTAAGTTATTTTAATTTTCCCTACTTTCCCTCCTTTTTTTTTCTTTTTTTTCTTTCTCCTTTTCCTCCTTTTTCCTCCTTTCTTTTCTTTTCCTTTTTTTTCCTCCTTCGGGCCTCCAGCACTGGCCTGCCTCCCTTCCTCCTCATGCCTGGGCCATTGGCCCACTCTCCTTTGCTCCTCTCCTTCTCCCGCACGGGCAACCCAGCTCCCCTCTTTTCTTCTTCCTCCCCTAGCAACCGGGTCGACCAGCATTTTTTTTCTTTCCCCCGCCCGGCCTGCACCTCCCACCCTTCTTTCTTTCTTCTTCTTCCTTCTTCTACGCCTCAACCAAGGCGCCCGACTTGTCCCCATCGCCATGCCTCCCACCTCGAGCACGCCAGCCACCACCCTACCACCTCTCCCTGCCTCTCTTTCTCTCTCTCTCTCTCTCCCCTATCCTTTTTTCACCATTTTGGACCCAACAGGCCATGCACTCCCCATCACACATGGCCTCCCCTTTCCCCTCCTTTCCTTCTCTCTCCCTGCCACCCTACATGCTACCACGACCAACTACCCTCTCCTTCCTCTCCTTTTTTCTTCTCCTCATGAGCCCTCTCCCTGCCCCATTTCTTCGAGCCTTTCCTTTCCCCTGACTTCCTTCTCTCATTTTCTTCTCCTTCCATTTCCACCCCTATTTTTGCTCAACTGTCGCTTCCTCTGCCTCGCCAACCGCCTACAACACTTTCTTCCACCATCTGCTACCGCCTTAAACCACCACACCACCCCTCAAGCCACCCTACAACCCCCTTCTTCCTCCCCTCCTCTTTTTCTCTTCTTTTCCCTCCCTTCTTGGCAACCACCCTACACTGCCTCCTTCTACTGTTGTTCCATTGCCTATTCCACCATTCGAGCCACCAAGCCACTCCCTGCAACCTCCTCTACCACCCCACACCTCCTTTAGCCGAAACAAGCCCCCTCACCCCTTCATTGTTCCCCTCTCTTTTCTTTCCCTCTCAGCCTCGTCCACTCCTACAACCCACTTTGCAGCCTCACCGCCACTACCACCCTTGGCCGCCAACAACCTATCCCCAACCACCACCTACACCCCATCTTCACTCTTGCACCCTTCCATTGCCTCAAATCCTCCCCCATCTACCCTTTTTCCTAGCCCCAAAACCCTAACCCAAAAATACCTCTTCCTCCTCCTTTTCATACCATTTTGAGACCCTCTCCCTCATTTCTTTGCATGTAGCTCATGCTGCATGAGCAGCATGAGTTGCTACATTTTTTGTTTATTTGGTTAATGATTTTAAGGTATAATAATATTTTAAGCTAAGTATTTCATTAATTAAATTTTATAAAGTTTTATGCTTTGGTTTCTCATCTCTAATATGATAAATTTTGATACTACTTTTAGGTGTTGATTTTCTTATCTAAAGATTGAATCTTTAACCGGGATACCGGTAAGGTTCGATTTTTATGGAAATTAAGGTAATCATTAAACCCTACTTAAACGCATGGATAAACATATACTATCACATTAGGGTTTTATTGTATTATTCTGGATGATATATATTGTTTAATATATTATATTTAGTTGCTTATATTGATTGATAAAAAGGAAAGTATGATAGTTTGTACGCTATATGTAGAAATATTGCTTAAGGCAAGAGTTTGGTCATTATGAAAAATGCTAAGTACTTATCCATGATATGTTATGTTAATGTGACCATTAACGCATGAATCATATTATTGTAAGCCCTAGCGGCATTTTAATATTATGTCTTGTGCAAGAATGTGGCCTAATATGTGTGGGTGCTAATAAGTATTATATTAAAATATCATAGTTGGTGGAGTTGGATATTGTGAATGGAGTATTAATATTACTATTCCATGTAGTGACGTTAATTTAATAAAAGTGGTGTAATAAGGGGGTAAGATGGTAATTTTAGAAGAAAAGGATAAAATGATAATTTTATAAGTAAAAGGATAAAAATATAATTTGTAAGTAAAAGGGGTATTAAGGTAATTTTGGAGGTAAAGGGAAATATGGTAATTTTTATAAGTAAATGGAAAAATGGTAATTTTAGAAGTAAAGGGCAATATGGTAATTTTATAAGTAAAATTCAAAATGGTAATTTTATAAGAAAAGGGAAAATGGTAACTTTGGAAGTAATGGGTAAAATGGTAATTTTATAAATAAAAGGATATTATGGTAATTTTGGAAGTAAAGAGTAAAATGGTAATTTTGGAAGTAAGGGGTAAAATGGTAATTTTGGAGGTAAATGGTAGAATGGTAATTTTGGAAGTAAAGGGCAAAATGGTAATTTTGGAGGTAAAGGGTAAAGTGTTAATTATAATAATTGCATATGGTAATTTGGTAATTATAATAATAGAGAAGGGTAAAATGATAATAATTTAATAAAAGAGAAGGAAAAAATGGTAATTTGGGGTAAAGGAAGGTAAAATGATAATTTAATAAAGGAGAAGGGTAAAATGGTAATTTGATGTGAAGGAAGGATAAATTGCTAATGACAATAATGGAGAAGGGAAAATTGGTAACTATGATAATAAAGAAGGGCAATTTGGTAATTTAATCAACTAAAGGGTAAATTGGTATTTATGATCATGAAGAAGGGTAATTTGGTAATTATGAAAATGGAGAAAGATAATTTGGTAAGTTAATCAACTAAAGGAAAAATTGGTAATTATGATAAGGGAGGGGTAATATGGTAATTATGATAATGGAGAAGGGTAACTTGATAATTATAATAATAGAGAAGGGCAATGTGGTAATTTAACCAATTAAAGGGTAATTTGGTAATTATGATAATAGAGAAGGGTAATCTAGTAATTATGATAATGAAGAAGGATAATTTGGTAATTTGACCAACAAAAGGGCAATCCAGTAATTATAACAAATGAGAAGGCCAATTTAGTAATCTAGCCAACCAAATGAAAAATAAAATAAGTGTAACAATTATGAAGGGTGATTGGTGACCTAATAAGCGTGAGAGATTGTAACACCCCTAAAATTCACTACTGAAAAATTTCGTCAATCTTATCGGACTATAAATATCTACGTGAGTACGGAAACCCCACTATTATAGCCAGTGGACCTGAATACATATAAGGCAGAACGCTCCTGACCACTATTATTGCCAGTGGATCGGTCTCCAAGGCAGAACGCTCCTGACCACTATTATTCGCCGGTGGACCGGTCTGGTCCCGACTCATATGGTGTTCCACTGTAAGTAATTAGTATTTTTTCATAATTTGTTCACAACCAAATCAAATTTATTGAGCTCGAGACCCCCCACTATTATGGTTGGTGGATCAGAATACAAATATACATCATCCAGGGCAACACGCACCTGGACCACTATTATATCCGGTGGATCAGTACTCATAAACATCATCCAAGGCAAAACCTCCTAGGCCACTATTATATCTGGTGGATCGGTACTCATACTATAATTCAACTAGGCCCAGCTCATTAATCTTTCACTTTAACGATTAGTGTTTTCCCTTTTTAATCAGCACAACAATTCCATTTATTTACCTTAATAGGGAGATCAAGATCTCGAGACACAAAGGTACACCGGTCGCACTGGTGCATAAAAGCAACTCAGTACCCTTCAACCCGATATGATTGACTACTGATGGACTAAGGGCTTAAAGCTTAGAAGAATCGATTGTTCCTTATGGCCCATTAATATCTGATTGATGTGTTAAGTATATGAATATATGAATGTGGGCATTAAGTATTTATCTTCATTATGTATGTTTGTAGTATCATGTGTTGCATTATGGGATTGTTGTTAAGTGTGTTTTATGGATTAGGTGTCCTTGTCGGTAGGGTACTGAGTTAGCTTTATGCACCAGTACGGCCAGGGTACCTTTGCGTCCCTGGGTTGATAGTTGAAGAGTACTGAGTTGCTTTTATGCACCAATGCGACCGATGTACCTTTATGTCCCAAGATCTTGATCTCCCTATCGAGGCAAATAAATGGAATTGTTGTGCTAATTAAAAAGGGAAAAAACTAATCGTTAAAGTAAAAGATTAATGAACTAGGCCCAGTTGAATTATATTATGAGTAGCGATCCACCAGATATAATAGTGGCCTAGGAGGTTTTACCCTGGATGATGTTTATAAGTACCGATCCACCGGATATAATAGTGACCCAGGTGCGTGTTGCCCTGGATGATGTATATTTGTATTCTGATACACCGACCATAATAGTGGGGGTCCCGAGCTCAATAAATCTGATTTGGTTGTGAACATATTATGGAAAAATACTAATCACTTATAGTGGAACACCATGTGAGTAGGGGCCTGATTGGTCTACCGGCGAATAATAGTGGCCAGGAGCATTCTGCCCTGAAGACCGATCCACCGGCAATAATTGTGGTCAGGAGCGTTCTAACCTGTATGTATTCCGGTCCACCAGCTATAATAGGGGGGTTCTCACACTCATATGGATATTTATAATCCAATATGATTGACTAATGATGGACTAAGGGCTTAAAGCTCAGAAGTATCGATTGTTCCTTATGGTCTATTAATACCTGATTGATTTGTTAAGTATACGAATGTATGAATGTGGACATTAAGTATTTATCTTCATTATATATGTATATAGTATCATGTGTTGTATCGCGGGCCTGCTGTGAAGTGTGTTTTAAAGAGTTACTCAGTATCGTAGTACTGAAGGGTTCCATTCGTGGGGCTCCTAACTATTCAATAGGCAGTATCCCTTGCAGGTCATTTTCAGGTGCTATTCAAGTGGGCTCTCAGAAAAGAGCGTAAGGTACTATCTAGAAAATTCTAGGGTTGTACTCTTTCGCCTTTAAAATTTATGGTTTCAATGTATTTGTTGATTTGAAACCACCACTGGTAGATTTTATTTTTGTAAAGTGATATGTACGCTACTCTAATTTAATTATTGGATTGAGATTCTTATATGATGTATTTTTTTCCTTTAGCCTTAACACTTAGCACTGGAACGGTATGAGTGAACCGATCTGGTACTAAGTGTAGCGGTAATATCCTCATAATTCACAGTTTTGTTATTTCGCTTCTGCTAATTATTTTATTAAAATGAAATTTTTCAGTAGTGAATTTTGGGGGTGTTACAGAGATAGCTTGGTAACCCAAACTGAGTATGGATATAGCTAAGAACAACTATATGTGTGTTATGTGCCTCGTGTGTCATGTGTTATGCCATGTTGCGTACTTTATGCTTAATAACAAATCATTTGTAGCACAACTTGGAGCGGAGGTATGCATATGTGACTTCTTTATGTGGTTGATGATTAATTATATATGTTATGATTATGATGTTATGTGATGCGACCCTCTAGGACATGCATGCTAGGATGTTTAATAATAAGATATGGGATGAAAGTATAAAAAGGAGCAAATGGGAAGTGAGTTGACTAAGTGGACATGAGATTGACCTTATTATCTCATGATCCATGAGGGCGAAAATAAAAAGGAGATTATGATCAAAATGAATGAGTGATGCAACTCTTGCATGGAGGATTTCTACGGTTTACATGGGATGATCCTTACGTAAGAAATGTGCTAGGGTTGAGCGGCCAACTAGGGTTTCACAGTCACATGTATAATTGGTGAGTAGAGTAATAGGACTTGGGTAGAATCTAAATGATATGAGGTGTGGGACGATAAAAGAAAGCTTGGGCAATTTTCTAAAATCTTACCTTTTTGGAAATACTTCATATTTTTGGAAATTATTTAATTATTTTTCCCATTTTTAACAATCTATTGGACTTTATATCTTACCTAAACCATTTTTAATCATTGTTAAATTTCTTTTACATGAGGTCTTTAAGATAATAGTCTTCTAACACCCTATAACCATATTCTATATAGTCATTGCTCATTCAAACAAAAATGTAACCATAATCACTTTCCACAAATTCTCTTACACTCTTTTACCCATGTCAATCAATATCATCACCCCTCTTGCTTGCAAGTAACCTCCTATATGAATTATCTCCCTCTCTCTAACCCCTTTTCAATAGCCATAATGGGTGCATATTATTGGTTGATCATTTTCACACTTAGCCAATTTCCTACACTTTCATTGTTATTTCTCCTCTATCCTTGTTCTTGTGGTGTTGTGTTTAGGTTTACTCCCTTGTGTCGAGCCTATACCTCATCCTCCTCTCCATTTTCTTAAACCTTTCAACTTTTAAATTATTGAATAGTAACTCTTTGGTACTTGTTCTAAGCAAAATAGAGTTAATTTTATATATTAGCGAAGGTTTGAACAAGATTTTCTTTTAAGCCCATTTTCATAAATAATAAGGGTTATTCTCACCTCTTTTATTTATGTTTTTATCTTCTAATCTAATCCTTGTTATTCTCCCTTTAATTATTTCTTGTATTTTTATTTTAGGTCATCAAAAAGTGGAAGAAGGTATTTGTGAGTGTTTTGTACATAGTGATCAGAGTAGATTTGGTAAGGCATATCTATATTTCCATATTAGGGTTTGTTGTGGATATGTGTTAATGTTCATGAATATCCATATTTGAGCGTTTTGTGTTAGAAATCATGTTTAGGCATTATTTTTATTTATATGCATGTATTACATGGTAAAACTCATTATTTTTTAAGTTTTTTGAATTTATAAGAAGTCGATATATTTTGTGTATTGCTAGGCTTTTTCATAAAATACAAAACATGATAGTATATTATGCTATACTCTTAAGACCATGGATGAATAGAAGTACTTATATCTAAGTATGATGATTGGTGTAATACATTGAAGTTCAAATTCCGGGGGGGTTAGGCTTGGGATGGCCTCGGTCTTTTGGATTTTAAGGCGTTATGGGTTGTTTTAGCTCAAGAAAACCATATTTTTGAGATGTTGATAGTGTAAGGCTGGTTAATTGTAAAATTTGTAAGAGTGGAAACTTGTAGAACTTTGTGAATTATGTGGGAGTCTCGGCTTGAGTGTATAATTGTCTCCTTGTGAGTTTTTGTGAGAAATAAGTATAGAATTGTGTTCCTTGAGGTCCTTAGAATAAATTTGATATATTATATGTTAAGATTTGGATAAGGATAACCTAAGTTATGAAAACAATAAATTTAGAGATATTTAGGTAAGCTAAGGGCATTTTAGTCCTTTTAGATTAAATCTAGAAGTTTGGGTGTTGTATAAATACTATATGGGCCAAAGTATGATAAATAAGATTTGTGAAGTATCTGATAAATTATGAATAATATAAGGTATGATTTTATGATAAAGGGCTTGAATTGGGAATAGTAATCAAGAGAGTAGAATTGTCATTTTATGTGTAAAATATTGGAGCTAGGTTATGACTTTTGATTATGGTGTTTTTATTAACATTTTGGGTTAGTGTGTTAAATTTGGTGGTTTGGAGAGCATTATAAATGAATTTGTGGTGTACTTGTGAAATTAGAATTTATGAGGGTATTATGGTCTTTTACCTTGCAAAATATTACTTTATGCACTCAATAATTGTTCCTATATCTTATATTTACTCCATATGAATATAGCATGTTCAATGTGTTATTAGTGATACACTCTAAGTGTTGGTTATTATCAATTGTTGGAATAAATTCAATATCATTGATTCATTATATAACCAAGATAAGAAATAATCCATGTGGAAAAGACACGTGAGTTAGGACCAAGTTATACTTGTCTATTCCACCAAAAGAGAATAGTGGTTAGGTGCATTATGTCCTAAAACTTTTATTAATTTGTTCTACCAAAAAAATAATTGTGTTTGGTTGTGTTTTACGTTAAAAGTTGTAGTAATCTATTTAACTGGATAATAATAGTGTGGTCTCTGAATTCAATGTGACTAAACAATTGAAAATGACTAATTATCTAATAATAGTACCCTAAATTGGCCTCTCACTTAATCACCTCACATCTGGAATAATGTACATGTTAGCTTTCTCCTATTTTCTTTATGTGCGACATGTGGCACATATTACCCTAGTGATATATATTTGTTATATTACTCAATACATAATTGATCTTTCTTTTATAGGTGTTGCTTATTTCCACACAAAAAATATTGCCTTGTTGCAGGTATATGTTGTTTCCATATGCTTTTGTTATGCTTACTTGAAGTGAATGTTTTATGGGTTGGTTTAAGTGTCTGATTATTCAGTTATATCTCTATTTTTTAGACTTTTAGTCATATATGTTGTCTCTCTATTTTGTAATCTTTTATCACTATAGGGTCAAATATTTCCCACACATGATCTTTGGTTATGAGTTACATTTTAAACTTACACTCAATAAATATAGACAGCACCTTTTCTATGTTAAATATAGTGCAACACCTAATTTTTTTATTATTAATTCTTCAGCAAAAGTAAAAAATTTCAATAGAAAATTTTGGGGTGTTACTCTTATAGCTATCTAAGGTAACATATGTTGTGTATCATAGATCTCAAATATATATTTTAAATTATTTGTCCCTTTTGTTGCCACTTCTCTCTATATCTTTTGGGTTATATTATCTAGAGCATGTTCTCCATAATTTATTCTTGATTTATTATATTAAAGTACTATGTTGTTTCTATCTATTTAAGTTTGCTTAATTATTTTATTGTAAATATTTTAGCCTTGTATGTTGTATAAAAAGGCATAGACTAAACTTTTGTTAAATATAGTGGTAACATCAGCTTAGTTTTGTATGTGCTTCCTCTAAAAAAAAATAGTAATAAATTTTAGAGCGTTACATATATCATCACACACTTTGGCAACTTCATTTGTTGGTTTACTCTAATTTCTATTACACTAAGTCATGTACTGATGATATTAATTTAATTTCAAAGAAAGGCTTGCTTCCACGGTTAGTTAAAGTGTCAGCGACTCAGTGTGCTTGGTCTTTCTTGCAAAGACAAATCTATTTGTGCAGCTAAGCCACCCAGAAGGCTATATATTCCTTGTAAGTCAGGTGCTAATAATCTTCATGTGAAAACTACTACATATAACATGATGCCGATTCCTGAGGCCAGAGTGATGAGGATGTCAATTACTAATATTAGAAAAAAAAGTATTGTTGATACTCCGCATTCTAGTTCTTCAAGATGATTCTTTTATGCAGTCTAGTATGTAGCTTCTTACGTCCACATATTATTCCTAACCCTTCATTTGGTTTTAGTAGTGAGCTTTAAGGTTATATAATTAAAGGTTTGTTGGTTTGAATATCAGGTTGAATTCGACTGTTCCATATTTATCTTTTTTAGATTATTTGTTCTCAAGGTTTATCATTTCTTAATCAAATATTAGTGTTACTTAAAATAGTATTTCAAGTCTTTTATAGACGTATATACATTGGTTATTTTTTTTATTTTATTTTTTTGGTTGGGAACAATTTTATATGAAACCATAATTGTTCAGAAAACTAAATACGTCGTGGGTTCATATCCTTTACGTGCGTGACTAATGTTAACTAGCAGTCCTTGAAATGAACTTTTTGATAGACAATTATTCACTTTTCAGAAAAAGAATGACGTTAAAATGCATCCATACTTTATTAACCAAAATTTATACAGTGCATCCGATTTTTTTTTATTATATGTGCTTGCTGTAAAATGCTTTTAATAGACAAAATGAAATCTCAAGTACTAGCTAAAAAAAAAAGAACCTCAAACTCAATTGATTAAGTTACCGTGTATTTTAACAATAAATTTTAATAATTAATTTTTTAAATCTATAACATACTTTTATATAAAAATATAATTATTATATATATTATAAAAAAATATATCATTATAATAATTAAAATTTATTCTTAAAATTTGTGATAACTTATATTTTAAATCAAAGAAAGTATAAAAAATACACCTTTGAAGAGGTAATTGTGGAGAGGCCTCTATCAAGGCTCTTCTGTTTCCCGATCAAACCGTTTCAATTGTTTTAATTTAGTTTGGTTCAACGGTTACCGCTCGTTGCCGATTTTCCGGCACCGCTTCGGTTTCTATTCGTAGGAACAATTATATGCACCCACCTTCAAACAGTTATTAACTTGTATTCAATCAGTCATTGTGATTCTCAACCAAGAACAAGGTTAATTTAAAATCAAACCAGCAGTGCGCTACTTTCTTCAAGCCTTTTCGATGGTTTCTCCCGTCGCGTGCGGCGGGACTTTAATATTATATGATCGGCCGATTTGGTATATGAATTAATTTAATTAATAAAAAATTAAATAAATTACTTATCCCATCTAATAAATTTAAAAATTATCTTATTCGATAAATTATATACATATATATTCTAAATACTATTCATTTTTTATCAAATTTTGTTGTAAATAAGCATGTATATATGTGTATAATTTAAAATAAGAATATTTATTTTAAATTAATTTTATACTTTTTTAATTATTATTTTAATTAAATATTTAAATATTATATAAATTTTAAAATTACGAATTGAATCTAATATAATTTAAAATTCAAAATTAAATCATCGTATCATACTGTTTTACATTGGATTAATTTATTATTTTTCAATCGAAGAATTTTTTATATACATGTTCAAAAGTTTCAGATATACTACCAATTATTTTATATACATAGTAGTAGTAAAAATAATAACAACAACAACAACATGAATCCACCACAACGTTCGATTGAAAATGAAATTAGTTAGAACGACCAAACTTTGTGATCCCTTCCCCGCCTTTCTATGATTCCAGTTGTGTCAAATATAATCAAATGTACAATGAAAAGACGCAAAAGCAGTGGTGAAAGATACAAGAGCAACCTGAAAGTAGTTGCAGTAGATGGGGGAGGATAAATCTAAGTTTGGGATCCCTGAAATAAAAGCACAGATGGGGGAGGATAATTACTAAGGTAAATAATTATCTTATTTACCTTAGTAATTATATTATGTCAATCTCATCTTAGCTAGTAATTAGTAATTTTACTATCGTTATTTTTATGGCCCTTACTCTATATAAAGGGGTCTTAGGGTTGTTATTTGGATACGAATGAATGAATATTAATTAATCCCGAGTGATTTTCTAGTTTCCCTCTCAAATTCTCCTTATTCCCTCTCAACCTTACATCAGTTTGGTATCAAAGCCTAAAATCAGATCCCTACTGTTCACTGTTCAAAAAAAAAGAAGAAGAAGAAGAAAGAGTTGAAGCATACCAACCCCCTCCACCACCCAACCGCCACCGCCACCATCAGCTGCCACCACCCTACCACCCACCCGCCGCTTTCGCCGACCCACAGCCAACCCCCACTGGCGTAGCCGTCATCGTGACCACCCCCATAACCCCAAATCTACTAATTTATCTAATTTCGTGTCTGCAGAACCCCAAAATTAGCCCGAATCGAAGCCAAATCCCTTCAATTCGAGTATTATTCATGCAAAAACAACCCCAATCAAAAACTAAATCGATCGATTTCTGCCCCAATCGGCCGAATTCGTTCGAACCCTAACCCTAGATTCGCTAATCACAAAAATCGACGGAATCGAAGAATATCGAGAGTGCAGTAACATCACTTACAGTCGCAATCAAGTGTGAGAGTGATTTGAGTGATTGTGAGGGAGTTAAACACAATAGATTAGGGATTTTTGTTCGATTTCACTGGGTATCCACGCGCAGCAACACCCCTGCCTTTCGCCGGTTGCAGCACCAGTCAGCCTGCCAGATTTTGCCGCCACAGGCCATCGCTAACGACCGCGAAGCTCGCCGCGTCACCGACGTCGTCACCGTAAGTTTGGTCCCTCTGGCTATGTTGTTCAGGCCACCAGCGTGCGCATGGGCCTTGAGTCGTGTGTTGTTCGGTTGCACAGGAACCGAACCGAACCGGTTTGCTTGATTTACAAAAAAATAAATAAATAAATAAATAAAAGGAGGGTTGCAATCTACCAGTAATCAACGAAGTTTAATTCAACGTTACAGTAAACTCGGAGTTTTGACAGCGACTTTTTAGTTTCTCAAGGTTAAATTTCTCACTTGAAACTCGACTCTTATTTAAATTATTTGGTTTATTTAGTATATCTGCTTAGGTCCTTATTTTTTTATTTAAAAAAAATCAGGATACTTTTTACCTAGCTTAGTCCCTTTTATTAACATTCTTATCCTTGTGACGTTCATAGGGCAGGTTTATCATCATTATTACTTAGCATAATTTAGCGTTTATCTTATCTTTCATATTATCTACTAGTATCCATTTTATTATTATTATTTCTTTTATCATATCATCCAAAAAAAATACCTTCATCTTCTAAGAGTCAAGGGTCCGATGATCGATCCGACCCTTCCCGTATGGACCAACTAGAACAATTGGTTTTTAAGCTAGCTAAAAATATAGAAAGGATGATGGAAAAGCGCCCCATTGATGAGCCTGACCCTCAATCCGTTAGATAACCCATCTTAACTCCTTCTAATTTAGTTGACTCAAACCGTAGTATTCTCGGGTCCTACAAACAAACCCCTGGTTACGTCCCTCCACACCATAGAAACCTTAGGTCTCAAGGCCCCGTAGACCCGCCTAATCTCAATTATTCAGAGGATGAAACATCGGAAGATGACTTGGCACATCTCCGCCATAGGAATCGTAGAAATTCCAACCATCATGATAGACAACCTTATCATAGATATGAGGACGACATTACTCGAAAAGTCAAAGTTGATGTGAACTCCTATGACGGAACTCTTGACCCAAACCTTTTTACTGATTGGTTAGAAGAAATGGAGGATTACTTTGAATTTTATAATATGAGTGATATAGAGCGAGTCCGTTTTACTAAGATGAAACTCTCTGGGGCCGCAAAGCGGTACTGGAAAATGGTCCAAACCCAGATGGACCGTTTAGGAGAACCACCTATTCGTCAATGGGTCGTTATGAAAGAGAAGCTGAAAGAAAAATATCTTCCTACTTTTCATAGAAACCAGCTCCTAGAGCAAATGTACAACCTTAAACAATCTTCCTCCAGTGTCTCTAAGTATACCCAAAAGTTTGAGGATTATTCAGTAAGGTGTGACTACCCTAAACCTACCGATATTACCCTCTTTAGATACATTAATGGCTTTAGGGATTCCATCAGGGAAGATGTTAAGCTCCATGGCCCTACATGTGTCGAAGATGCTTTTAAGTTGGCTCTTGAGTTTGAAAGACGCTTCAAACGCTCGTCCACTCGATATTCATCTCCTTATTCCAATGAATCACGTCAGACCAAGTCCCTCACGCCTACATCCTCCAAGTCTAACCCCAAGGGTGATTCCCAATCCAACACCTATAACTCTACTCCTAGCAATCGATCTAACGTCGTTCAGTCGACTACTAACTCTATCCAATGTCATAACTGCCATGAGCTCGGGCATATTGCATCTCATTGTCCCCACTGTACTATGATCCTAGAGCATGAGGGTGATGAACCACCTATTGAGGATCTTATAGTTGACCCCTGTGAATATTTAGGTGATGATGAGGAACTAGAAGAGGAGGACACCCCCACATTGTAGCCTTGTTTGGACTATCAACCCTCAACTCGAAAAGCAATCTAATGCGGTTAGATATGTTCTATCGCAAGGCACCCATCTCGATGAGTGGAAACGAACTTCCATTTTTTGCACTTTCTTTAGGTGTAATGGGAAATCTGCCAAGTTGGTCATAGATGGCAGTAGTACCCTTAATGTCGTATCTCGAGCCGCCATAAAAAAAACTAAACCTTAAGCCTGAACCTCATCCTAATCCTTTTACAGTAGCTTGGGTAAATAAGACCACTCTCCCCATTGACCAAAGATGCCTAGTTCCCCTCCACTTAGGCCCACATTATAAAGAAGATCTTTATTTTGACGTACTTCCCATGGATGTAGCCCACGTTCTCTTAGGTAGACCTTGGCTTTATGATCATTTAGTTAAGATTGATTACCGACCAAATACTCACTATTTCTTCTTTAAAGGAAAGCGTATCATTCTTAATCCTGCAAAGCCATCTGATCCCTCTCCCCTTAAACCCACATCTACACCTAAGGAAGCTCCTATGAATAGGGTTCAAATCATCACACCTCGCGTCTTTCATCAGGAGAGCAGGAACACCAATTTCATGTTAGCAATAGTCGCTCAAGAAGTCTCCCCAAACTCCACTTCACCCATTCCCACTGAGGTTCAAAAATTATTAGGTGACTTCACTGATGTAATTCCCGAAGAGTTACCTAAGGAACTACCACCCATGAGAGATATTCAACATGCCATCGATCTTATTCCTGGGTCTCAGTTACCTAATCTTCCCCATTATAGGATGAACCCTAATGAGCGGGCTGAATTAAACAAGCGAGTTGAGGAGCTCCTTCGTAAGGGATTCGTGAAGCATAGCATGAGTCCTTGTGCAGTACCCGCCTTACTCACTCCCAAAAAGGACGAATCTTGGAGAATGTGTGTGGATAGTAGAGCCATTAATAAAATCACGGTTAAGTATAGATTTCCTATCCCTAGACTAGAGGACATGTTAGACACTCTAGCTGGCTCTAGTTACTACTCTAAGATCGACTTACGTAGTGGGTACCACCAAATTCGTATTCGGTCGGGGGATGAATGGAAAACAGCCTTTAAGACGCAGGATGGACTCTTTGAGTGGTTAGGTATGCCTTTTGGGTTATCAAATGCCCCTAGCACATTCATGAGGTTTATGACCCATATCCTACAGCCATTTATGGGAAAATTCCTCGTTGTCTATTTTGATGACATCCTAATCTATAGCAAGTCTAAAAAGGATCACCTGGCCCACCTTAGACAAGTCTTCACTACTTTAAGGGAAGCCAAGCTTTATGCTAATCTCAAGAAATGTTCCTTCCTTCAGTCTCAGGTTCTCTATCTAGGCTTTATTGTTTCTTCTCAGGGAATTTCTACTGACCCTGAGAAAGTCAGAGTTATTAAGGAATGGCCTGAACCGAAATCTGTTACGGAAGTGCGTAGCTTCCATGGCCTAGTTTCCTTCTATCGTCGGTTCGTCCGTAATTTTAGCTCTATTATGGTCCCCATCACTTATTGTTTAAAGAAGGGATTATTTCAGTGAACTCCTAAAGCTTCTAGAGCCTTTCAGGAAATTAAGGAGTGTATGACTAAGGTCCCTATCCTTAGACATCCCGATTTTAGTAAAGTCTTCATGGTTCATTGTGATGCTTGTGAAACAGGCATAGGAGGAGTGTTAGGTCAGGAAGGACATCCCATAGCATTTTTTAGTGAGAAACTCAACGCGTCTAAACAAAAGTACACCATCCATCTTAAGGAGTTATATGTTGTGGTTAGGTCCCTCCATCATTGGCAGTATTACCTTTTACTCCAAGACTTTGTAGTCTATTCTGACCATCTAGCACTAGAGTATTTGCATTCAAAGCGAGAATTGCCAAAAAAGTATGCTAAGTGGCTTGAATTCTTAGGCGAGTATACTTTCGTCCTAAAACATCGTTCAGGAACCAAGAATCGAGTAGCTGATGCTCTTAGTAGGATAGGTGCTATCCTTCAACAATGGAGCATTAGGGCTACTAACTTTGATAAAATGAAGGTTGACTACTCTTCTTGTCCCGATTTCGGTCATATTTACCAGGAAGTCTCTCATGCAAACCGTAAGGACTTCGTTGATTATGTCATTCATAATGGGTATCTTTTTAGAGCCTCTAGATTGTGCATTCCCCAATCCTCGTATAGAGACTTTCTTGTTTGGGAATTGCACGCAGGTGGCCTTGCGGGTCACTTCGGTATGGATCGTACCATCACCTTAGTACGTGATCGTTTCTATTGGCCTTCTTGGCAACAAGACATTAAGAGAATCATATCCTAGTGTCGTACTTGTCAGTTAGCTAAAACTAAGAAGCAAAACACGGGCTTATATACTCCTTTACCTGTTCCTCATGAACCATGGAAGGACCTTAGCATGGACTTTATTCTAGGTATCCCCAAAACATCAAGAAGCCATGACTCGATTCTTGTCGTCGTAGATAGATTCTCCAAGATGGCCCATTTCATACCCTGTAGCAAGACTTCCGATGTTGTTCACGTTGCTAGATTGATTTTTCGTGAGGTAGTCAGACTACATGGTATTCCTTCTTCTATAGTCTCTAATAGATATTCTAGGTTTGTCTGTTGGTTCTGGAGGACACTCTGGACTCTTAGCAAAACCCAGTTGAAATTTTCTACTGCCCATCATCCCCAAACCGATGGTCAGACTGAGGTGGTAAATCAAGGTTTAGGTGACCTTCTTCGTTGTCTTGTCGGAGATCGACCTCGTACTTGGGATTTAGTGTTACCCACAGCTGAGTTCACTTATAACCATGCGTCTAATCGGTCCACGGGAAAAAGTCCTTTTGAAATTATTTATGGTTATGCTCCTCGTGCTCCTATTGACTTTGGCCCCCTGTCCCCACATGCACGTGTGTCTGCGTCTGCTGAGTCCTTTGCTGATCATATACATTCCTTGCATGATGAGATTAGGCGTAAGATTATGTTGAGTAATGTGGACTATAAACTTGTTGTTGATGTGCATCGTAGAGATAAGGGTTTTAATGAAGGTGAATTTGTCATGGTACGCTTGTGTCCTGAACGTTTTCCAAAAGGATGTTTTAAAAAGTTACATGCGCGTGCCATGGATCCGTATGAGATTTTGAAAAAACAAGGACCGAATGCTTATGTGCTAGATCTACCCGATGATTTAGGTATTAGTCATGTTTTCAACGTGAGTGATTTGTCACCTTACAGAGGCAACTTTGAGCCTCCTGCCTTGCCTTCTAGTGTGCCTGTAGGTCTACAGGAGCCGACATTGCCACCTGTTCAGCTGTCCAAGGATGAGATTGCTTCTATTGATGATGTGGAGTATGTTGCCACTTCTCGAGGAGGGTTTCACCGATTTTGGATCACGTGGAAGAACCGCCCAGATTGTGATGCTACTTGGGTTCCTGAGGATGATCTTCGAGATATGGCTCCAGAATTGCTTAATGACTTTCTTCGATCTCACTCGCCGGAGTCGAGTTTTTTTCCGATGGAAGAGAATGATGTGGATAAAAAAAATTTCTATAGGAATAAGTATAAACGTAGGAATAAAAATTAGATTCCTATCTTATTTTTATTATTCTTACTATCTTACCTTAATAATTATCTTATTTACCTTAGTAATTATATTATGTCGATCTCATCTTAGCTAGTAATTAGTAATTTTACTATCATTATTTTTATGGTCCTTACTCTATATAAAGGGGTCTTAGGGTTGTTATTTGGATACGAATGAATGAATATTAATTAATCCCGAGTGATTTTCTGGTTTCCCTCTCAAATTCTCCTTCTTCCCTCTCAACCTTACATCACTGAAATAAAAGCACATACAACACCTGAAAGCGCTTGCAGCAAATGTGAGCTAAAGGAGATGCAAATCCTACTGGTGGCAGGCATGCCCGGTGGGGTGTGGCTGTCGTGGGAAGTGATGAGCTGCTGAGTGGCCTGCCGGCGAGCGTCTGTTCATAGTCCATAACAAAATCGCATACAAATCAAGTGGTACTGCATCATGAATTGATGCAAATGATGTCACTTTGGCGCTTCAAATGGTTAAAGGGTAAAAAAATAATGTAAAACGCGTTCTATATAAGCGTATTTCTTTATCTATAAGCAGATCTAACAAAATTCAATATTTGGCTGCAAAATCATGTTACATCTTTCACTCTCTGGGCCAAAACCCTACATATACAGCAAGGAAAAGAAATACCATATGACCCAAGTCTGTTAGAAGTGCGCCCTCAGCGTTCCATAAGCAGATTGCCCGTCTTTGGATTTGACAAATCTTGGTGACAGAATTCACAGATCTGCACTTGGCCCTAGTCTCTAACTTTCTTAAAGAGTAGAACACGAAATCCTCAACTAAGAATATCAGAAGGGCCAGTTCTCCTGCTGAATAAGCCGCATGCCAAAAACTGCTGTCATTGTTATGAGAATAGCTCCAAGAATATGCTTGAAATTGAGCCGCCCTGCATCTATTGTCCTTACTGTTTCAAGCTCGGATTTTGAATCTAACTCAGCGTCCACTCCAAACACATCCTTGTCTGTCCTGTCCAACTGCAAACAGAAGCAAGCAAAGATTATTTGAACTGTAGCATACGGGACAACGAGGACCACTATCAAACCACCAAAAAACATAGAAAAGCTATACTAATGCCTACATGACATGCAGCTGCTTCACGCACAATTTTCTACAAAACCATGCTCATGCAAACGACTTGCATCCAGTCTACTGTACAGAAAAATGTGAGTACAACCTTTTGATTTGATCCACCGTTAGCATGTAGTAACCTATGTTACGGAACGCCGAGAAAGTAAAAATTTTCTAAAGAATATTAGCCTGTCTTCTGTTCTTTAATTTTTTAGCTAATATTTAGTAGATATTTAGCTAAGATTTAGTTGATGGTAATTGCCTTTTTTTGGCGAGTCAGGATATTTATCTAGTTTGGTAATTGAGGTTACGGACTAAGCCCATTTAGCCTAAGTAGTACTTAAAATAAAGCTTTAAGCCATGATAATAACCAAATTGGAAGAACTAACAAAGTTGTTGATTCCCTAGCACCTTAACAGCCCTTTCTCCATAGACACTAGTGGTCCAGCACTGCATGGTATCATCAGCCTCCCTCCAAATACACAAACATTCAATTTATTATTCTTCTCTTAATTCCTAATTTCTCGTGTTTATCCAATAAATCCTATGGGTTTCAAAACATACGCGACACAAGGCCAATAAGAGGATTATTCCTCCTAAATCCTCTCGAGATCTTGTCATGGCTAAAACCTCCAAACGAGACCCTACCAAACCAGCAGATGCCACAGATCTTGGTAGGATTGATGCAAATCTTCACACAGAAAAAATAGGAGAGCAACAGGACTGATATTTAACTACTATCAGAAATTAATAGTCACTGAAATCAGCATAAAACCCTAACTCCCAGACTACAGCCACCCCACTGCCAGCATTGCCCCACCTGCATTGGCCATCCCAACCACCGCAACGTCCGCTACAGCCCCTGCAACCACCACCCAGCCTGACCAGAATCTCAGCAAGCCTCCCTCCAATCTCACTAATGTTGCCCAACTCACATTGTCACCACCACCTCACCAACCACCACATCTCCGCCATTCAAACCCCCCACCAACCCTAGCTGCCCTCATAACCTCCCAAAACCCTTTTACCACACACATAAAAACCCAGACCACACCCTCCGCTGCTCCTGCCACTCCAAAAACCACCACCACCACCTTAGCCGACATTGCACCACCAAATTGGCCCACCACACCACCACCTTCACCAACAGCCCTCATAATTGTCTAAATCTCTTCACCACCTATACATCCCTGATCAACCACCAACCCCCAACCCCACCACTATAGCTTAACATGTCAGGCTACCACTCCACCCACATCCGGCTTTTGAGCCCCGTTGCACCACCCTCCAGCACATGCCACCCTTGGCATCACCTTGCTACTGCTACTTCTAACAGCTCACCATCCCAAGGTCATCATAGATCCTCTTCGTCATCCCGCAGACCCTTAAGCTTCAAGGGGCAATTGCGGTCAACAAGGTAGAGGCACAACCATTATCCTTAAATTCTATTGAGGATTGACGAACTTAAATTATTCTTGCAACCACTTCCGATTTCTTTGGCAACTCTAATCAAACGCCTAGCAGCTAGCGAGACAGAGCCTCAAAGCACAACCAGTTAAGCGGTTCAAATGAACTAGTGTTGTGATCATTGTTCAGACATAGTCTAGGTACGCCACCCCTTTTTGGACCCACAAGGAGAACAAAGAAGAGTTGCCAGAACCATCTTACGATGCTTCAAATTCAAGTGATTCACCTAAACCCTTCTATGAACCTTTCACAAATTCGAAAAGCTTCACTAATCTAAATCTTGTTAATGACTTGATCTAAAGAAAAATACCCATCTAAGCACTTGAATGTGATGGTCGATATTGAGACAATGGACAAGGTATTAGTCCTTTCCTATGAACCAGCGTCTCAAAAACGACTCGCCACCCTTCACTATTCTAGCTATTGCCAAAAGGATGTGTTGGGTATAAGCAAGGTTGTAAATGAGCTGAGTCATCCAAACACCTCTAGGCTCAGGCTCACGAGCCAAAGCTATAAATGAACCAAGCCGAACTTTTTTGGACTCGTTTAATAAATGAGCCTAAGAGTGAGGCTTAGCTTATTTAACTAAGCGAATGAACTAAATACCGAGTTGACTCAACTCATTTATAGTTAAGTATAAGTTTAACCAACTAAAGCCTTTCCTTAGCTTATTTTTCGAGTTTATAAGATCATATCAGTTCAAATTAGCAAAAATTTGATAATAATAAAAGAAATATAAAATAAATGATAAAAAAAATATAATACTAATAGAAAAAGTATTAATTATGACATTAACAATTATAATATAGTAATAATAAGGTCATGTTTTCCTCACATTATTTAAGATCAAATCATATCCGCATCAACCAAATTGGATCAAATTATTATTATTATTATTATAGTTATTAATATTATCCGTATTATTATAATTATTAATATAATTATTATAAATATAATCAATGATACTATAAATATTATTGATATTATTATAATCATTATTATTATAAGTATTAATATAATTATTATAATTATTCATATAATAATTATTATTATTATTTCATTTACAGTAATTATTAGCATGGTAGTTAATTAATTATTATTAACATATTATTAATATAATAATTATTTTTCTCATCAGCAGTAGATCCAATTCGATCTTATCCACACTAATCAAATCAGACGCAAAACCTCATGCAAGGAAAACAGGGCCTAACTTGGTGAAATTTTTCATTCATTCATTTCAATTCAAAAGGACCTAACGTATTCTGCTATATTAGTTCAGCTACAGCCAAGGCTTTTCAGTTGAAGGTCACACCTTGGGTAAATCTGCTAGTGTCCCTATGAGGATGAGTGGATGAGATTCCCACGAATTTGTATGGTGGTCCTGATCAAGTTGGTGAAACAAAGCCAATAATGTCATCAAGTTGATGGAACAAAGTCAATAGTGGACCTCTATGTGGTTCCCTGGAAGGAACCGAAGGTAGTTTCGGGTAACCCTTGGCTACCTGCAGAAGAGGCGCCTTTATTGGCAAAAGTAGCAGAGGAGCATGTATCTCAAGGAAGTCCTTGACAGAGTGTTTATGATGATATGCTAGAGCTCTTGAAAAAGCAGAAGGGCCTTCTGGATTTCTCAGTTTAGGATCCACGAGCAAAAACTCCCTAGCTTCAAGGCTGACAACAAGCTTGAACTCCTTGTGTAATGGTATGGGTGTACCGTAGAAGGCCCAGAAACTGAATTTCCAAAGGACGTTAGCTAAGTCTTCTGTTAAGTACGTATTTAGCCGATATTTAGTTGATATCTTTTGAGACCCAGTTTGTTAGACAATTTTTCTTAGCTAATATTTAGTAGATATTTAACTCCGATTTAGTAGATGGTAAATATCCATTTTGGTGCATGAGGATATTTATCTAATTTGGTAATTATGATTAGGAGCTAAGCCCGTTAGCCTAGGTTGTACTATAAATAAAGCATTAAACTACCATAATAAACAAGTTGGGAGAATTAATAAAGTTGTTAATTCCCTAAGCTCCTTAACAGCCCTCTCTCTCTCCATCAACCCTAGTCGTATTGCAATGATGCTATAATGCTATTGACCTCTCCTCCAAATACACATACATTCAATTATTTCTACTTCTTGATTCCTAATCTCTCATCGTTAGATACTTCTCTTGATTCCTAACATCTTGTCTTTACCAATTAATCCTACGGGATTCAAAAGATGCATGCATAACAAGGCCAATAGGAGGATTAATCCTTCTAATCATCACAAGATCTTGTTGTGGCCAGATCCTCTGAGCAGGACCCTAACAGCCTAGGCTACATGAGACTTCACAACTTGTACAATAACAACCATATAAGTACTGAAGAATATACTGAAATGTTTAGCACTCTTACCTCATTGGCAGGAGACTCTTCTTTCCCGAATCTGTCTTTTGTCTTGTGAGGATCATTAGAAATGTTAATCTTGGAAAACAATCCTTCTTTACCTCCCCTGTGTGTTGAGGTCTTCTTCATGTTCTCAAATTTCCCCATCAGGTATCTATTTTCTTCCATTACAGAGGAAATCTGCAGGCCGTGTAGAAGAAATATAAGCAAGATAATAATGAGAATGACGCAGGCCAAAACACAATATGTTTCTGACAGAGATGAAAGAATTCCTGTATACATAAAAGCATGCACAAAATAAGACATCAAACAAAACACCCATATCAAGTAAACAAACTTGCAAGTATGAGCAATAAATAAACCAGGAAAGTATTAACAAGCAATTGACCTCATGAATGTAGGAGAAAATCTGTTGAGCGTCCAAAAAGAGAAGAAAAAGGAAACATTACAAATTTCTGGGCCTTATAAAGGCTACAAAGAAACAGTGAAAGACCAGAATTCAAATGTTCGGAACAGAAAATATGGATGACAGAACACCTGCTTTTGAAGACGTTCTCTCTCAATAGCCAATTGCATCACCAGATCAGTTATAAGTTTTGTTTGACCATTGATGTCCTTCGCAGTTGTGACTTTTGTTTTCTCCTGTTGATGCATGGAGGACTCCAAGCTCTCAATCTTACCCCTCAGAAAAGTCAATTCATCATTGAGTTCTGCATTAGTCTCAGACAATATAATACATTTATCTTCGGCATCATCAGCACGGCATTCAGCTTTTGAAACCTTGAACTTGAGGTCCTCAATCAAATTTTCCATGTCATTAATGGAAGAATATAACATGCTTTGCTTCTCCTGACTTGCCTCTACGGATGCCACAGCATGTTGTAGCTGAATGTCAACCTCTCTTAATTGTTTCTCTAGTGATTCGGCCTTCTCACTAAGACCACTATTTCTCAAATGACCCAATTCTTCATTAAGCTTTGCATTTGTATCCTCCATCGATTTGCACTTTCCTTCCGCACTGTCTGCCTTACTTTCAGCTGCAGCCAGTTTTTCCTTCAGGTCCTTGATTTCTCCCTGCCAATCATAAAGTTTAGCACAATAGATCATTATGCCAGTCATGACTCATGAATTTGGTCTTTCACATAATAGCTCTATCTCATTAACAAACTTGGTGAACCCTAGCTATCCCAATTGAACTCACCTCCTTTAATATAAAGACCTCAGAGCTGGTCTGCAGCTTAGCTTTTAGTTCATCTTCCCTCCGGACTGCATTATTCAAATGGAGCTGACATATTTGAAGACAGCCCATTAGGTCTTTTGATGAAGACATAAACACCTCTGCAGTATTATCGGCCTCAAACAACCTAACAAAAACAGCTGCCAACTCTTCTTCAAGTGTTAGAACTTCTCGTGCAGAGGATCGTAGCCGATGTTTCAACTCTTCCTCCATTTGCTTAGATTCTGCTAACTTTTGCTCCAGATCTATTTCTCTTGCAAGAGATTTCTCAAGCATCCGAAGGACAGTCCTTTGCTGTTCAGAAGTTTGCATTTTGATCTTGCTGTTCATTTTGATTAAATCACCATTTTCTGAGATATCTCCACCCATCTCATCATCTACTCCCAAAAGAAATGCATCAAATAGAACATAAAAAACATCATACGCTTCTATTTCAAATATACAAAACAAAATCGATACTTCATTAAAACAGTTCAGATAAATTTTCTACAGAAACTATATATTCTGTTCAAGTATTGAAAAGTCCTTTCTAAAATTTACAACTTGGCATATTGCCACAATGCTCAGCACCCACCCAACTACCCAAGAAGGTGACCAGCTCTCGTATATGCTGAGTCATATGATAAGAGTATAGTGAAAGGTCAAAGATGGGAGAAGGTGAACACTCACAAAGCAACCTTTCATGCGCCTGGGACTACCACAAACATTTTTAAAACCATTGTCTAAACAAAAGAAAATCCCTAAAAGAATTAGGGAAGTGAGAATACTGAAAAGGAACGATCTAATAACAGCAGATAACCACTTACATTTTTCTCCTCTGCAAACGTTTGATAAAACCCTCTGGAAGTTAGCAGACTGCATTTTCATTTCTGAGACCTGCTCTTGGGATTGCCTCAGTGATTCTTCAGAATCATGCAGTTTCTCTTTCATCACCAAAAAGGATTCACCCAAATGTTCATAAGAAGACATAGCTTCATGAGCTTTAAGGATCTCCCTCTGCAATGCAGCGGTAAATTCCTCCACATCACTGACCTCCGAATCAAATATTCCAGATAAAAAGTCAAATTCCAATGCTTTATCAGCATTATCAACCAATACATCTTTCTCATCAGAAAAAAAGGTTTCCAAATCATTTTCCCTAGCCGATACATGCATCATCAATATGTTCAAGTTGACTAGTTTCTCAGAAGCACAGGCTAAATTCAGTTCCACTCTGGTTAAAAGCTCCTGAGAACTTCCAGTTTCCCCCATCAGCACTGCAGTAGAGGAGATCCCACCATTTAATTCATTGTCTTGGGACAGTTCATCAAGGTCACCGCCAGGATCACCATCAGCAACAGAAACGGTTGTGTCATGAAGTGAACCTGCATCCACTTCAATAGTCATGCGCTCATTTTCACCCCCAACAACAGAAGCAGCTGTACCATTGAGCGTCTCTTTATCTACAATAACAGCCTCGCTCCTGTACTCATCATCAGCAACCAAACCAGCAATGTCAAGAGGTGTATCTGTATCAACATCGATAGTTTTGCTCCCATCATCTTCAGCAACAGAGACAAATATATCATGAGTTGTATTCACGTCCATTTTGGTGGTCTAGCTCCTACACTGGATGAAAGATAACCCCAAGGGAGGTTTTGTAAGATGACAACTGAACAGGCAGAAGAGATAGAAGAAGAGAGGCAATAGGTTGTATTTCTAGCATTACTATTTAACCAAAATCAAAAGCCCTTCAGAAATAGAAGAAAGAAACTCATCCGACCAGAATCATTTTTGGAACAAAAACTCCACGACTGAATCAAAGATAGAGATGCGTATGATGGATAAGCACAGGAGAAAAGAACTGCTGGAAAGACCCAAAACTGGCTAACACTTAAAACATTGTGCCAATGGAATACGCCAAAAATAGGAGCTCGAACATCTTCATTTGAGGATACTTGTATTAGACCAGAGAAACCTGGCAGCCAATTCTACCATAAAGTCGTTCCTAATTCATAAAATAGCCCAAATTTACCACCATGTACTGATCCCATGTAATAAGATCACAGTCCCGCACAACACATCGCCACTACATAGAAATATATAACAGGTGCAGATTAACGAGGGTGTTAAGATCGCAAGTAGTAGTATAATTTCTAGGATGTATTCATAATCTTAGGCATATGTAAGCTACGATTTAATCAACCATAAAAAATAAGGGTAGAAAAGGGAATGTAAAAGTGGCATTAAGCATATAAATAATGTTAATTGAGCAGTTAACTTCCAAAACCATATTGAAGCAATTGGGTCGGATTAATTTGTCCCAACTTTCAGTACAGAAGAAATGAAGTTCGAGGTTTCTATAATCACAGATCCCGGAACGAATACTAACTTTTGAAAACAAATAGTTCCTTGGCATGATAACCATTTAGATATCGATTGAAACAGATTCACAAAACAAATTAAGCAGAAAACAATGGTACCATTTATTTCAAGTACTTAAAATCAGCAAATGAATACCCAAAATTTTCACATCATCCTCCCCTTTACAGGAACCACATAAACAAATTATAAACCATACAAATCATATTTGCTAGAAATTAATCTCATGAAAAAAGCTGGTCCATACAGAAACAACACATAAGATTCCACACAAAAAACTCACTTCCACGGAAATGGTTTACTCCTCAAATGTGGGAAACTAAAAGTGAAGACAGCCATCAACGGTGTTACACAACCGTCAATAGATCACCGATAATAATGTTTATCAAAGCTTACAGAGGAACTCAACTCATAAGGAAGACAAGCAAGCACGGATAATATTGCCACATCTAATCGCAGATTGCAATCCCATTCGCATCAAGATGCGACAAAATAAACAAAAAAGAAAGGAAGGAAAGAAGTCCCAGATAAGAAATAATTCGTAGAATCTCGCAATACCCATATAAGGTTTTAATACCAGATACAAGCCCGAATTGCAAATTGAAATCATAAACAGTTTGAGTGACACGAGAATTCAACAAACCAGTTACGATTACCTGACAAATCGACTCGGATGAAAAGAGGTAGTGCTGATTGAATCCAAACAGAAGCGAATCAAGTTATTTTTCCTGCGGAATGCATTTTATTAGCCAAAGAATATTTATTTGCTCGGGGTTTTATAGTAATACTTGGATTGGATGCGAAGTTCTGCTGTGCGTCGAGTTCCAGCGGTGCAACGATGGGGAAGTGCTGCACACGTGTCGCATCCGGCCGGACGTAGGACTTGGGAAAGGGAAAGAAACGGAAGGGTGTTGGACTGCTGATGTGTGGTGGCGTGGTGCACTGCTTTCTACGAGGCGCGCGATTGTTACTTTGTTAGGCCGTGCTCTCTCGTTTCAAGCGAGTCTGTTCCCGCAAACCAGCCCCGGGTTCAGACTAAATATTGACATGACACCAACCCTAAAAAAAAATGACATGACAAAATCGTCAGCATACTGCTTGAGGCTTGAGCTGTCCGGAGTCGATAGTAATTTGGGATCCACTATTCTTAAATTATTTTTATTAATCGTTTGTGTCCAAGTAAATTGACATAAAAATAAATTTTTAAAATTCACTTAATTAAAAAATAGAGGTAAATTAAGAAAAATATTTTAAAATAATATTTAGATAATATTATCTTAAATTGAATAAATATTGTTTTAATTCTAATGAGATCAAGGTTAAAATAAATAAATGACGATTAGATTATTTTACTAAACAATGTTATAAATGTAGAGGTATCTTATCCATATAAGTTTATACAGAGGTCTGAAGACATATAAATCACTCATGAATGAATGATAGACAACTTTAATTTTCTATAATTCTCTCTTTCTTTCATTATTTTTTCCCCCTCATCTTCTGGTATTATAACATATAATCTATGTGATAATTGCTTGGGATCAAATTTAAGATCTTAAAGACCTATACACAATTTAATTTTGAAGATTGAATTTAAGGTCATGGAGACCCATGTATATAATTCAATTATGAATATTAAATTAAGAGTCATAAGATTTGATTATATAATTCAATCTAGAACATTGAATGGTCTCAAAAATTTATATACAATTGAATCATGATGATTAAATTAAAATTCACAATGACTTATGCACATTTTAATTCTAGAGATTAAACTAGAGTTCCTTGTCACCTATGTATAATTCAATTCAATCTCGAAAATTGAATTGAAGGTCTTAACGTTATGATCCTTAGGATCTATATATAATTAAATCCTAAATATTGAACTTGAAACTCTTAGAATCTAAATGTAAGGTTCTGATGACTCATACACAATTCAATCCTAAATATTGAAATAAATATCTTAAAGATCTATATGTCACCCACTCTAAAAAAAGTGGATTGAGTTTGTGAGACTTGGAGCCTATATACCACTCAATCATAAAGATTTGATTAAAGGTTGTGTAGACTTATATATAATTCAATCTAGAAATTTGAATAAATTAAGGGTCTCAAGATATATATAAATGTGTGTGTGTGTGTGTGTGTGTGTGTAATTCAATTGTGAAGATTGAATTTAAGATCTTAAAGAACCATGTACAATTCAATC
Source organism: Tamarix austromongolica (assembly GCA_039764185.1). NCBI lineage: Eukaryota > Viridiplantae > Streptophyta > Magnoliopsida > Caryophyllales > Tamaricaceae > Tamarix > Tamarix austromongolica. The sequence continues at coordinate 163,807,427 of CM077809.1, read as the reverse complement.
TATAAGATTGAATAAATCAAAGGTCCCCATGACATATATATGATTCAATTCTGATGACTAAATTCAAGATCTTGAAGACCTATATATATTGAATCAGTAAGATTGATTTAAGGTACTCAATCCAAATTCATTTGCAAGTTTAATTTTATTTTCTACAAGTTAACTTATTATCATTTATATTTATAATTTATAATTTTTCAAAATTATCATTATTTTTCTAACATCCATTACCTAAAGTGATTAGAGGGCCACCTAAGATGAACTATTTTTTTTCCTTGTAACTATAGAATGAGAAGAACAACTATACAACATAATTAAATATCTTAATTACTTTACATTATATTATCTATAAGAATGATATTTCAATCTAGTAGACCAATATAAAGGTTCTTAATACCTTAAATACAATTTGATTAATAAAATCACCGAATCATAAGAAAATGCTCAACCCTATTCAATCTAGTATGTTAATTAATTTAAAGATCTTGAAGACCTTATAAATAATTTATTTCAAATAATCAAATAATTTTAGAATTACCAAAAACTTATGTATAATTTAATCATGAATATTGAATGGTTTAAGGATAATGAGTACCTTAGAAAATCAAATGTAAAAAGTTGCATGCACCTTATAAAAAGTTGATCTAAAAGATCGAATTGTTTAAATGTAGTTAGTGTCTCAAGTGCAGTTTGATCCGGAATAACGAATCTTTTAGGGGTATTGAAGATCTAAGTACTTATTTCATTTTCACATTTTACATTTATGCACTTTAAATTATTACATTAATTTCTACAATTTAGTTTTTGTAATGTATTCTTTTTTAATATTTTATGTAGACAAATGCTAACAACGACCCTTAGAGTGTGGTTAAGCATTAATAGCCTTTAGCATATTCTACTTTGTATTAAATAATTATTCCTCTAAATTAGAACCATATTAATTTTGAATTCAATAGATTTTAATAATTAATAATGTTGTAGAATTTAATATATTCATCTTACCATTCAGATAAAGATTATATTCTTTTTCACCCTTCTGCGCTAACAATCAACTTCATTATCGTAGTAGTATCGTAGTCATATTTTTCTTTGTTTTCGCTCGTTTTAGAGACATGCAGCAAAAAAATATACGGTCAATATTCAAATGAATAAGAAATAAATATATGTGGAATAAGAAAGAAAATAGATTTGGAGATAAACTGATAAAAGTTATAGTAATTATATAAAGTTGTAGGATTTAACCTAAGATCTTAAGATTCTATTATAGGATGATATGATTCTATAACTATTCGACTACTTTAAAATTTTATCTAAGATCATTGATCGTTTTATAATTTTTGAATTGTATGATTGAATCATAATTTTAAAAGTCACGTGTTCTACCCTGTTGTCATCCCTATTATAAGGGGAAAAAAGAGAAGGGATTATGAGGGTGAAAACAAAACAAGAAAAAGAAAGGAGGGGAAAAGGCCCCTTGACCATCAACAAAACAACGACAACAACAAAGGAGGCCAAAATGACACAAAACAATAAGGAATGAAGATGTAAGTGAAGGCTATGTCAAGTCAAGTCTTTTAGTGATTGAAGGCACACAAAATAAGAGGAAAATCGAATGAAAAAGATAGATGCAACAAAAAACAACAACCATGATATGCAACATGTGATAGGGGTTAAAAGTGCAGCAAAATTAGGTTAATATGATGCAAAATAAGTAGGGAAAGAAGACAGAAATGGAAGCTAAAGAAGGGTGAGTAATTAGGGGTTCAAGGAAAACAAAAACAAGAGGTAAATATGGGAAGAAGAGGTCATAACTAGTAGGTGCAAAAATCCCCAAAATGTAGTAGCAATATATCAATATCAATAGTTCATAGCTGCAAAAGAAGCATCAAGGGGAGGAGTAAAGTGTAACACTCCCATTTCAATCCTGAAATTTTCTTTTAAAAGAACAAGGTGGAAGCCAAAACTAAAACGAAAGGTGTTACCGCCACATCTAACATAAGATAGATGTTCATCGTCTATCTCATGACAAGTATAAGGCTAAAAACATGTCTAGTAAAACATAAAACATCGATGATTTTAACTTATGATACAAAATCATCTCTGGTAAAAAAAATGTGTGAAGTAAATTTGGATTTTTAAATTCTCAATCAAGCAAGAAAATATAAATGATCATTTACAACATCGCCTAAAATTTAGAACACAATTTCTTATAGCCATCAAAAATCTAAAAATTAAATACACAAGTCCTAGAGGGATGAAAACTCCAATAACCCTCATGCTCAAACCATGCTAATAATCACAGTAAAACTCAAGCAAATATACTTTCACATAGAAATATAAACCAATATGGTATCAATATGGTGACATCTCGAGTAAACAACGTAACTCATAGCAATATCATGCACACATTTAATGATTGATTGTGACATAAGAAAATGAAGTCTTAATTAACGTGTAATAATTTAAACAACGCCAATATCATGCTTGCATGTTATCCTATACATGGCGTAACAAAAGGATTCTCGAACCGTAGGTAAAACTCACAAACACAAGCATGGTATGGTATACAAATAGAAGAACATATAATAATATAATAACATGACATATTCACTTGCACACAACTATTCACTTATTTCTATGTAAGCATCCACTTTAGTTCATTGAATTACTTATTAATCAATTCCACCAAATGATATTATATCGTACATTCCAATCTATATTCTTACTCATTTTCTTATACATGATATCAGAGTTCACTTGTTTCACTTATCCATTTCCAACACATTATATTACTCACATCAAAGGCACAACAACCAAGGAAAACCACATGAGCACTTCACTTATAGCTTTGTGGCTATTACTCACATCCTTGGAGAATTTGGGAAAAATATGACTTGTTAATGCATACTTATAAGGCTCTTTTTTACACTAATATATATGATGCAGGAGCATCCATTGAACATAATGATTGTCATATTCATTCTAATCCTCAAGGTAAGGAAGATGATTTAGCTTTCTTAATATTGGAGCCTATCATGTTAAATATTCTTGATAATTCTAATATGCTTGACATTAAAAACCATTCAAGTTATTCTTGTAGGTATGTTACATATTTGCAAGAAGATGATGTTCATACACATTGATGTGTACAAGTATTCCAAGGCATGCAAGGCTATGACATACATGGGATGATACATTACAACAATAGATAGAGTGATGATATTCATTATTTTTATAAACTTGTTGTAAACCCTAACCCCTAAGTATATTTTATGTAAGTTAGGGTATGGCTATAATTTCATGTATGTATCTTAGTCTATTGTATAGCTTTGTAATATTAATCCTTAGTATCATTTAACCAATGATATTATTCTATGGATTAAGGTTAATATGGGCTTAATTCAACCATGATTAATGGGCTGGATTAGGTGGGTAAACTTGGCTGGTTAAGGAAGCTCACCACCAAGCTTATTCTTTCCTATATATACCTTTTGTGCACAACATTTGTATAGAGAATTGAATAGAATGAATAATAAGAATTTTGATAAAACTTTGAGCAAGAGAGCTAAAGTCTAATCCTCCATTTTGGGTCTGTATTGAGCAAGGAAAATCCGGGATTAATCATTCCTCAAATCTATATTCCACACGACACATTTGAACACCTTCAAATCTGCTGAACACCTTCATCTTGTAACATCAATTTCTTCGTCCATAATCCACCAAATCACTTCATTATTTTTGCATTAGATCGTGGGTGACAGCTTCTAATACAAATTTCGATCCAACCTTCCGTTACTTTGATAAAAACCACATCAATATATATAAGGTTATAAAAAATCTAAATAAAGTTGAAGGGTGAATTTATCTTAAATTCAGTTAACAAAAACTACTGGGTAAAAATCCGGAGAAATAATTTTTATCAAACTTTGAGTGACCTTAATTAATTTTTAAAAAAAATTGAGAATTCCTCTAAAAACTAAAGTGGAAAATATGAAAAAAATTAATTTCAAAAATAAAAATCATATCTAAATTACATAACCCTTTAATTTAAGTCTTTTCAAATATCTTACCAACTTCACAAAAAACAAATAAACTGGAAGACAAAAATATTTGCAACAAATAAAATTATGAATATAATTTTACTACCTCAACAATTATTTTACTACTCAAAGCAATGTATTTTTGTTGATAAAATATAACTTCAAAATAAAGCTATAATCACACAACAAAGTCATAATCAGAAAAAAAAATTAAAATATTAAAATCAAAATATGCAGTGGAAATAAAATTATATATTTTAGATGAAAATTTAATAATATAAATTAATAAAATCATAACCGTGAATGAATTTATCTAGAATTATCCAACAAACAGTTAAAAAAAATTCAACATACATTTAAACTTATCTATAAAATTGTAAAAAGAAATTTAAATAAAATGAACCAATTAAAATAAAATTAAAAGTAGGAACTCATAAATCAACACCAAATTTTATAAAAATTTAAGTTTTCGAGGAGCAAGGTGTTACATAAGGCCATCAATTTCAAATAAAAATTTGCATGTTTATAAAGTATGCATTGCAAGAAAACAAACCAAGTGATAATGAGGGAAAATGAAGGAGAATGGGAGTCGCTAAAGGGAACGGAAGATGGCAACCCAGTAAGCTTTACATAGCATCAATAAGGGGTCAAAATGGGGAAAAAGGAAGAAGATAATATTGATGTTGGGAAACACCAACTGCAACACCCCCAAATTTACTACTGAAAAATTTCGTTTAATTTCAAAAAGTTTATCGGAAATAAGAGATAACACTTGTAAATTCGGGGGCGTTACCGCCACACTTAATACCAAAACGGTTCACTCCTACCGTCCCGGTACTAAGTGCTAAGGCTAAAACAGATTAACCAACAAATACGAGTTGTTAGCATAACACATTTATGGGTAAAACCTAAGTAATACAGAATCAGAGTGCGGAAGTTCAAAGTACAAGTCAAGATACAGTTTTAATGGTTTTTGAAAGTTGAAACGTCATACACTTAAAACAAATAAACTTAAATACATAAGAAAGGTGAAGTGACAACGGACTCCGGCCACGCCACTCTCCATCCCCAAGCTAGGTCCGAACTCAGCTCTCGGTCCCGCCCAACGCATCATAAGTGTCGTAGGCATCAAATATAGAGTCACCTACCTGCACTAGATCAGTGGGGCCTTCTGCTCGTGGGAATGAGCAGCACCCATGAAACGGGTGGTCAGTACCCTTCATACTGAGCAAGGTAACCGAATAACTAAGGCCGAACAGACAAAGTACACAATACAAGCATGATCATATAGGCACATAAGACAATACAAATAGTGAGGCCGATTATGTTCCAATTAGACTTATCCTTTAAATCTCTTAATACCATACTCAATTCCACATACTCTTTATTAATCCATGTAAGTGCGGGTGCCCCACTATTATAGCCGGTGGATCGGAGATATGTACAAGGCAAAACGCTCCTGAACACTATTATTTGCCGGTGGTTCGGTCTCCAGGGAAAAACGCTCCTGGCCACTATTATTTACCGGTGGACCGGTCTGGCCCCGACTCACATGGTGTTCCACTGTAAGTATTTAGTATCTTCCACATGTCTTATCGATTTTATATTTGGTTTGTTGAGCACGGAAACCCCCACTATTATAGCCGGTGGACCGGAAATATATATACAGGGCAAAACACTCCTGGCCACTATTATTCGCCAGTGGATCGGTCTCCAGGGCACCCCGGCTCCTGGCCACTATTATTCGCCGGTGGACCGGTCTGGGCCCGGCTCAGCATCTTCCTCTTTAAGTGATTAGTATTTTATGGTATCCTTTTCAACGAGTTTCCGCCCTAGACATGCATGGCTAACTTCAGTTATACTCATCCTCCCAAGAGGGCTCGTCTCATATCTTGAGACCTTTGCGCCTCCTAGCTCGCCCGACATCCTCCCCTTAATTAGCTTACTCACTCTGAAACATGTCTCCTAAGTGTGTGGGTCTGGGCCCACCACCTTTTACCCCAAAGTCCACTTACTACCTTCCCTTAGGGTTTTCTCCAGAAAACCCAACTTGGGCCTATATGGCCCACCCTTTCCTGCCTCGTACGTCCAGAACCCTCCTAGCACCCTTACACCTTATGACCCTTTGGTTCAACCCTCACTTCATGTCACCCTCATCCTCACTTATTATTTTTAATTCCCCCCTTTTCTTCTTGTCACCCTCTAAACTCTAGCCTAGTCTCCTGCGCACCCTTATTTTGGTCTACTGCTATTTTTCGCTCGAAGCCCCCAAATGCCCAAACGACACTTCTCTTATCCTTCACACACCCCGAGGCATCTTTCTGTACGTAAGGTTCGCCCCCATGCGGACCTTAACCACCCCATGCAAACCCTAGTTCTCCTATTCCTTCTCTGACCGACTTATTTCCCCCTTTTGTTATTTCTTTCCAAATATTTTCTTCCATGACCCCAAACTATGTCACCACACCAAATACCCTAGCATGCATGTCCTAAGGCCACAACATATCACAAATTGCAGCACATCCACATTAATACAGAACAAAGGCGATCACATAGACGTACCTTGAATCCAAGCTGCACTACACGTAAAACAGGTAAGACAATGACATTTAAAACACGACACATAATCATGCGAGGCATCCAAGGCAAATAGTTCACATATCACACAAGCGGCCTTAGTTAGACCCTTACCTAAATCGGCGCCGGGCTTGGAGCACGCTCCTACGCCTCCCGAAAGTTCTCACTCGATTCACCTATAAGAGGGAAATACTATAAGTTAATCTCCCTCTATCGGAAATACCAAAACCCCTATCTTACCCTTATCATGGCCTAATACTAAGGCTAATATTAATAACTAGTAGTTTATAAATAAAAAGGTAGGGTTATTATTATTCCTAAGATAATTAATTAAATTTTTCCACTACTCGAAGTAGGCCTTATCATTTTTGCCGTATTATGGTAAGGGTTCCAATAATGTTATTAAAAGTATTAATAATAATAAGAATGCTAATAATAATGATAGAAATAGTAATAGTAATCGTAATGATAACATTAGTGACAATATAAATCATGATAAGGATACTAAAATGATAATATTAAAGGATGATAATAATAATAATAATAATGATAATAATAATAATAATAATAATAATAATAATAATAATAATAATAGCAATAAGGATAATACGATGGTAAATACGGTTAGGGTATTAGATATGGTGAATATAACGATAGTAGTAGTAGTAGTAGTAGTAGTAGTAGTAGTAGTAGTAGTAGTAGTAGTAGTAGTAGTAGTAGTAGTAGTAGTAGTAGTAGTAATACTAATAATAATGATGATGATGATGATGTTAATAATAATAATAATAATAATAATAATAATAATAGTAATAATAGTTATGATAATAACACAATGATAGTAATAATAGTACTAATAGTATTAGGAATACTATAATAATCATAATAATAGAGGCAATGACGACATTAGTCATAGTTAGAGTAATAACACGGTAATAATAATAATAATAACAATAATGATAATAATAATAATAATAATAATAATAGTAACGATAATAATAATAATAATAATAATAATAATAATAACAACAATAATAATAATAGTAATAATAACAATAACAATAATAATAATAGTAATAATGATAGTAGTGATAATAATAATAAAAATAATAATAGTAATACTAGCAATATTAACAATAATAATAACTTAATAGGGTCTTTGTATTGCTTAATACCATTAATTGGAAGTTCTTAGGGGAAATTTTAGGGCCTGTTAATAATAATAATAATAATAATAATAATAATAATAATAATAATAATAATAATAATAATAAGGGTAACAATAATAGTACTTATAGTAATAGTATTAATAATAATAATGTTAATAATAATTATAATAACATTAATAATACTAGTTAATAGTATTAAAATCATTAACCACTTCTATTAGTCAAGATCTAGGGTTTAGGGGGTTGGGCAACCTGGTTGGGGTGGTGGCGACGGCGGTGGAGGAAGGGAGGAAAGAGGAAAATGGATGTGGGGGCTAGGGAAGGGGAAACTAGAGGAAATGGGAGGTGTAGGGTGGTAGGGAAGGATCCCCTGGTTGTTTTGGGGGGTGGTGGAGGTGCTGCAAGCAGCGGTATGGCTGGCGGTGGCGGCGCGAAGGTGGCACAGGGGCTGGAAGGGTTGTTTCGGGGTGGCAGTTTCGCACGGCCGGGGCGGCACGTGCGGGGCAAGGCAGGGAGGTCTAGGGGGTTGGTTGTGTAGAGGGCGGTGCGGGGAGGATTTTGGTGGTAAGGACAGGCGGTAGAGGTGGCTGTCGGCGGAGGAGAGGGCGGCTGAAGGTGGGGTGGTGCACGATTGCTCCTCTGGGGTTCCAGGTTTTTCGAACCCGATTCAGGCGGTGGTGAGGGCTATTTATAGGCCAAATGGGACAAGAAACGACAAGCTTCGAGGGAGGGTAGGGGGTTAGGGTTAGGGTTAGGGTAGGTTGTCCGGTGGAATTGGCCGGCGCATGGTCTGAAATTTACAGACCATGATTCGCCTCGGAAATGGGGATTTCGTGCGGGAGAAGGGTTGAGTTGATCGGTCACGTCCATAGGGAAGTCAACGAGGAGGAGAGGGTGAAATGACCGGTGAGGATGGCGTGCCGTCGAAGCTAAGCTTCCCGGCGAAAGTTTCGGGTTGCAGGCGGCGGAGGGAGGAAGAAGACGCGGGGAAGAAGAGAAAAAAACTAGACCGGAAGTCCAGGAGAAAAGAAAAGAAAGGAAAAGAAGAGGGCCGAACCGGCCGAGAGAAAAAGGAAAGAGGCGCGGGGCTAGGCCGCGCGAGAGAGAGAGAGGGGAGGGAATTGGGCCTAGCAGGTCGGCCCAGGCTGGGGAAGAAGAAGAGAAAGAAAGGAAAGAAAAGGAGAAACAGAGAAAAGGAAAGAGAAAAGAAAAAGAAAAAGGAGGAAAATTAGTGGTTGGATTAATTAGCATGATTTGAAGTAAATTTTGGGTTTTTAATAAAATAATTATATTAAAATAATAATTAAATTCTCTCCTTAGGTTAATTTAGGGATTTTGAAGAAATTTTCTTGAATTCCATTTTAATTAGCAAAACCCTCTAATTTTCTCCAATTAAATTATTATTAAAGTTTATGTTAATTAGCAACCATCACTACCACGGAAAGGGGTTTTAATAACGGTTATTTTATAGTTTTAATAACGGTTTTCAACCGTTATTGAATCGCCCGTTATTAAATCTTTAATAACGGTTCATAACCGTCATGAAAAATACACAAAAACCCGCGAATATGTGCGTAAACTTCATATTTAATAACGGTTTTTAAGTAAAAACCGTTATTAAAACTCCAATTTTTAATAACGGTTCTGATGAAAACCGTTATTAAAACGTAGGTTTTAATAACGGTTCTTATGAAAACCGTTATCAAAAAGTGGAGTTTTAATAACGGTTTTCATCAGAACCGTTATTAAAACAATGTTTTAATAACGGTTTTTATAAGAACCGTTATTAAAACTCCACTTTTTTTTTGCAGTTTTGTTCCTGCCCACATACACAGTTACCAAATCTGTATGTTAAAACAATTACCAAATCTGCAATGTAAAACAACATCAATTCATACCAAATCTGCAATCACACCATAATTTCAATCAATCTATAATTGGTATGCATGTCTCAATACACCAACTATACTTGCAATAAAATTAGTGGGCATACCACAACTTGGTAGCTCTACACCCCAAAGTAAAGAGTTCACATATCTAGGCTGGTAGACGAAATACAAACCTAAAAATGCATGGCTTGGATCTATGTTGACCAATCTATTCTAGACTATAAGATCCATTGCTCGTTTTCTTCACTTGAACCCTTAAAAACTTCAATTTCATCATCATCATCATCTAAGTTCCTTTGTCTCGAACATCTTCAATTTTGGAGGTACCTAAAGCTCTTATCTCATCCATAATTATAATAGAGGATAAAGAGATAAACAATAGAGGAAAAACAATTCTGATAAAAGTAAAAACTAAAATAAATGAAAACATGTATTACCCTACATACAAAATAATACAAAGGTAGGCAAAATATGTTACCACTATAATCAAGAGGTTATATAACACCATCATACCCTAAATTAAAGGTTCAATTTGTAAAAAGGCCCTAAAAAGGTTGTATCACAAAAAAACCTAAATTTAGAGGCCAAAACGGCCTTTTTTGGGGTCCGATATTGGCCAAACCGGCTCTGCCGCTTTGCCACGTCGTAGATCTCGAAAAAATACCCAAAATAGCCTCCTAGATCACCTAAATCCGAGGTCGCATGAAAAAGTTATAACCCTCCAAAGTTTACAATTGAATCTAGCTCTAAATAACATCAATAATGTCTTCTCTTTTGTTTATTATGGTTGTAGCTCTAAATAATGTTGAATCTATATTCTCCATACAAACAAATAGAACAATAATATGTAAAGCTCTCGGCCAACACATGCATTTGTTAATATATAACAATAACGCAACAAATTCAACAACAAATAGCAAAATTTTCAACCAACACATTCAACAACACATTTTCGAACGAAACCCTGGCGACATGCATTTATATAAGTAGATAAAAAGTTACGAGAGGAAGAACAAACACAACGGTCAGAATGTTGAGAGAGGCAAGGGCTTCAAACACGACGGAGGATGAAGGTGCAAGTGCCAGCTAGCTTCGGAACAATGGCGGTGCGAGGGTTTCCTTTACTTGAGAGGAGCCTGGTGGTGCGAGTTGGCGGTGCGAGGGTTTGTAAGGAGAAGGAAGGAGAGCAAGAGAACGAAAGTGCAGAGAGTCTGAAAATTTTGGCACGAAACAGAACCGAGCGAGAAATAAAAGTTTGATTTTGGGGTTTTAATAACGGTTCCTGAGAGAACCGTTATTAAAACATCTTTTAATAACGGTTCCTGAGAGAACCGTTATTAAAACATCTTTTAATAACGGTTCCTGGAAGAACCGTCATTAAAAGCTTCTGACTTTTGACAACGGTTCTAATATGAACCGTTATTAAATCCTCTTTTAATAACGGTTTATATAAAACCGTTATTAAAACATCCGTCCAAATTTTAACATTGCCCTTTTAATAACGGTTTTTAACTAGAACCGTTATCAAAACTTCCCGCCGATTAATTTTCACGCGTTTGACAACTGTTATCGAACTACCGTTATTAATGTCCCGTTATTATTTCCCGTGTTTGTAGTAGTGCATTTTAGCCTTCTTAATTTAAACAAGGTAATTTATTTAATTAATCTCCTAATAATCCCTTATTTGGCCATGATCTCCTAAATTAGGGTTTTGGGGTATTTCACCAACAAAGCTCAAGAAAGCTATAATGTAATCTTGGGAGGTTGTAGGGTAGCAAAAAATACAAGGGGAAATGCTGCAGAAGAGGGGTATAATTGAGCTACAACATATCAATAGAGATGAAGAGAATGAAGGCCAAAACTTGTAACTAAATTTGAGTTGCATGAAAAGTGGATGAGGTGAGAGTTTGGGGGGGTTAGGGTATGCTTGGGCTTTTGATTTTGAGCCAAAAAATGACATGAAGTCAAGGGAAATGGGGGGATGAGTTAGCTTATGTCATACTTGAATACATAAATGGGTGATTAATAGTGTAAGATATTAGGTAGATTTTGTGTAAACAATTATTTCTACCCGGGATTATGTCAAAGTAGCCAAACTAGACCAAAATCTAGTTGTCTACAGCATGGAGAGGGTAGAATAGAAATTTCACAAAATTTTGAAGAATTGAATGGATAGGAGGGTTGGAAAATTGGAATTTATCAGAAAAAATAGCAAATAAACCTCTATAATCATTAAATGTTAAGAAAATGTGTGAAATGATATTAAGAATCCAAATATATAAAAAATATTAGGTATCATAACTTACTTGAAATTTGAGAAATTGAAAACGATCAAAAACCACAAAAAAAGATACTCCACAAGAATGCATTTTTCCGTAAAAGTGTGAAAGAGTAATGGAAGGTTTGAATGGGTAGAGGTTAATGTGTATATATTTTATAAAATAAAATATATAAAATTGTTTGATCTCAGAAATGGTTTGGAGCTTAAATGGATAAAATTGTGCAATCATGTAAGCAAATATTTTCGTAATTTAATGATTAAGAATGAATGGATGAACATAAATGGGATGAAAGGAGATTCTAGGCTTAGAAATAATTTTAGAATGAGTTACAAATATTGAACAAGCTGAAAATATGTGAAAATGACAAAATCAAAAGAATCTCGAAAAAATATAACTTTTTACAAATGAATAAAGTGAACTATGGAGAGCTCAAATATAACATGAATAGCCTAAAAATCAATATTAATTTGTAAATAGATTAGGAGTCTAATTACATAGTAATTAGGATTAGGAAAAAAATCGAACTCTTCATGTGTTTCCTCCACATTTTTCTTCTCTTACTCTATCATTCATCTCTATAGTTGCTGCCACAAGCCATTATTATTCTTCTTTTGTTGCGATTGTTCTCCCTTTAGAAGTGTGTGTTTTTATTCTCCACTCTTCTTAATTGTTGACGTAATTGTTCACTCTTCACACTTCTCCCATTCACATGCCATACAAAGATCCAACACACTTGGCATAATTAATCAATATGAATTCATTTCAAACCTCATATTATTTTAAAATATATAGAATTAATCTGAGGGTTGGATAACATAACCAACACTTAATAAAATTCCATTTCACCCTTAAAAACCCTAATTTATAGTTATATCATAAAAATTCTATTTTTAACTAATTACCTTACCAAATTCAGGAATATACTTAAAACACCTTATTTAATTAGGGTAAAATATTATTTTAACAATATTTTCCAACACAAAAAATATCAAAAGTACCATTTGGGTTAACTGTCTCTATTTTATATCATTTTGATGCCAAACTATATTATTATTATTATTATTATTTAATTAATTAATACTCTATTAAAGCTTTATTATCATAAAATCAATGCATTAAGTATGAATAATAACTCCTAAAATATCCAAATTATACCATATAAACACCAAAAGTGCAGTTGTACTTTAAAATATCCATTTTTCACTTGAAAAGCCTAAGACATTTACATCAAATATGTTCCAAAAAATGCACTTTTTAGTTTCTACACTAAACTCATTTACCCATAAAAATTCACTTTGCTCTAGGAAAAACAGAGGTTTAATGTGAAATGAATAAAATGCACCTAAACCTTTAAAAACTTATAATTTTAATAAGAAACCCTAAACCACTTTAAAACTAAACATATCATCTATGAGAATTTATCTAAAAGTCATGAGAAATACAATTATATAATTAGAATTTATAAAAAATGAAAAAAAAAAGACAAAAAATTCCTAAGGCTAAGATTATCACATGAAATAAATATATTGACTTTTGTGTTCTTTTGTACCAAGTTGATACACAAGCACATACACCAAAATATGCATATAATAACATGCTTAGATAAACATCAAAGGCACATGAAAATAGCCATAGGCCAAAATTCATACATGACCTGCACATATTTTTTGAACCAGTCTTTACCATATTCGTATATACTAAAATACACATAATCTTAGAACTAGAATAATCAAAATGTAACAAGGACATAAAATCATCAATAAGGGAAAACCATAAGCATGGCATAATCATGCTAAATTCTTTTGTAATAAAATATGCATGCTCAAGACACATTAAATCATATTGTCATAAGTTTCTTGAAATAACATGTTATCATACTTAGAAAATAAAGAACATAATAACACAAAGATTCCTACATTTAAAGGTTATGATGTATTATCTAGCTCGAAGCATAAAAGAATTAAATAGCCTAGCTAAATACATCTCCTCTATAAAAAATATTGATTAACTTAATAAAGGTAAGTATAGTTTTAGAAAAGATCATTTCAACACAAAAAATAGGCATGAAATTAGTATATATTAAGAGATGAAATAATAATAATAAACTGTTGATCTTGAAGTGAAAGAGATTAGGCAAGGATGATAAGATATTCCTCAATTTCTCACTAAACCTTAACTTTTTATTAGTTAAGAAAATTAATAAAGGGTTTAGATAAAGGATATAAGAAAGAGAATTAATCAATAATAAGAAGATCAAAGAGGAAGCAGGAAACTCGATCATGGTAAGGAGAAGAAAGAAAAATGATCGTTTAAACACTTAGAAAATTTGTTGGATGAATAAGAGTTAGGGCAAATACGTGTATAATATGTAAAAGGCTAAACAAACTCTCCCATCACACACAAGTGGGAACAACACAATTATATCATTTGGGGGCTAGGGATCAACTCATTGAGTTAGGAAGAATAGGGCACAAAGATTGAGTGCAAGTAAAAAGGTATATAGTGTTAGATTAAAATAAGAAATATGATCAACACCTCAAGGCAGCAGACAAAGCTTCATATATGATTTTTTTTGGCATGTGTTGTAGATCATAAAGTCTCCATTGGCCAATGGTTAACCAATAAATTTCTAAATAATTTTATATATGTAGAAAATCAATTTAATAAGCAATCATTAAGAAAAAGAGTAAATATGCTCCAAAAATTATAAAACTTATGGAGATGTTCAAAATAGTATTCTAAGCCTGTACAAAATTTTTACTGAATATATGGTTGATAAAATTATTTTTAAAATATTAAAGATGATAAAATTAGGATTTTATATAAGAAAATTTTAAATGAAGTGTCAAAAATATTTGAAAATTAGTAAAAATTATTAGATTAGCATTTTAGCATATTTCTAGCTCAAAGTTTTTTTCCAATAATTTTCCAAAAGCATATAATGTATTCTTAATCTAAAAAGCCTAAAACCCAAGTTTAAGAATAAAACTTAAAAGATAAACAGAAAATAATGAAAAATAACATAAAATTTTAGATTCATGTTTAAAATAATTTGGAACCTAAAAATAAATTTGGAGAAAAAATTATAAGGATTTAAAAATTTGCCCTAAAACCTCACGGGTGTGAACTGAATAATATATGAATTTTAGGGGTCCTATTTGATCAAATGAAGACTAGAGAGCTATTGTAAAACACATAAAAGAAAAAGATAAAGTTTATTTTCATAAATTTGTTTTAAATTACAATACATTATTTTTTATATTTTAAGACCTAAAGTATTAAAAAAAAGTTATGAAAAGGCTTGTAAAAAAATTTATTTTGAAATCTTTAATTGGGCATAGCAGTGAGACGAAATCAAAACTTCAAAATGGAATATTAATAAACTTGGAGAAAATTATTGAACCTTATGAATAAGAAATATTTAAACCAATTTTATTAATGCAAGGGGATTTTATATTTTAAACCAACTTATATCCCTTAATGAAATATGAACCCATAATAAAGTCATAATTATTGAAAAAAACTATAATTGAAAAAAAAATCAATTCAAATGTGTGTCCATAAACAAAAAAAAAAGATATAGTTGTATACATAGCATAATTTATAAATTGGAATATGTTGGAAAAATGAACTTGGAAAGCGGAAGAATAAGAATAATATTAAGATGAATGCGTAGTAGATAATAGAAAATATAATTTTAAATGAAAATCGTAATCATATGTGAATTAATAAAAGTCGTATAATTTACAAAATAAAGCACCAATGGAAAATGATTGATTATAATTTCAATATAAAGTTGAAACCCTAAAAAAAATTATAAAATAAAAATGTTGTTGCGGTTAGAATAAATAAAACATTTTTATTTGGAAGCAAACATAACAATGAATGTATAATTCATGTGTCTCCTTTAATGAGGTTATAACTTGTACAAAGAGGATTGTTTAACTTCAAAAAAATTGTAAAAAATATTATTTAAATCATACTTTAAATTTGAAATATTAATATTTTTAAATATTTGTAAATAGATTTTTTAACTTTCATGAAAATATTGTCATAGAAATTATAATTTTAAATGGTGTAAAATTAAGTAAAATAAGTCTATCTTAAATAAAATTCAAATTAATTTATGTGAATCAAAATTGTTTATTTATTTCAAAATAGTGTGATATTACAAATTACATGAAATTAATTTATTATGAAGTGTAATATCGAAGATTTTGTAATTTTGTGTTTGGTTTAGACTAAATAAATAGGGTGTGGAATTATTTTTACTAGCCCTTTGAAGCACGTTACATAAGCATGCATAATTTTATTCCAAAATTGATTAAATAATTGAAAGGAAATATAATAATTTTGATAATGTATTTTAATTTAAACATGAGCTTAATTTAATTAATTTCATAAAAATATAAATCATAACACGAAGGAATTGTCATTTTGAGGCAGATATATACATCAATCGAAAGAATATAGAAGAAAATTGTGAACGACATTGTCTGCATAACTTTTTTATTATTATTGTTTAATGTAATTGTTGATTCGTTCATTCCAACTTCCATGAAAATTACAACGAACCTCAAACTTTTTTCAGCATCTTTTGTTTCACTTGCTTCCATGCCTTCATCTGTTTCCAAATTTCTCATCACTCTCACATTTTTTTGCATGCCTTGGGATCCCAAAGTCCTTTACTTCTAGATTTATTATTATTATTATTATTTTGCTAGATCTGCTGAAGTGTGAGCAAATAATTGATGATCAAGATCAAACAAGACCAGTCGTGTGTTTAATAATGACTTTCTCTTCCTCATAATCATTATTGAGAGTCCTGTAGTAGTAATAAATTATGTATAGGGGTAGAGCCAAGGCTTCCGCATTGTGTCTTAGAACGCCATGGAGCTCTGGCAGGAAGATAGTAACTATATTTATTTTTTAGGCATTGAATATATATTATATATGTAGGATGCCATATCTAAAGTTCATGATGGATGAACAGATGGGCTACTCATATCCCCGTGTTTCGACTACAAGGTTCCAGTATCAAATTACTTAATCAACCACTTTTGAATTATTTTTGTAAAATCAAGTAAGAAGTGAGAAAGGTGAGATTTTCTTTATTTTTTAGTTAGTTAAATTTTTAGCGATAAATTCATAAAATCAAATTGTAGATAATTTATCTAGATTTATCTTATTAACTGATTAGATTTTTTAGTTTATAGAAATTAGAATGTATAAATCCTAATGAATTTGGTAGAAATCAGAATTAGTTTGTAGATATCATAATGTAAAATCATATTTTTTAGATTTATAAATTGATTTTTTAATTTATTAGTTAGTTTTTGAATTAGTTTGTTATAAAATCATATTATCGATTAAGGTTTAGTTAATTCATTAAATTGTTTAATGTCTCAATTTAGGATGCAACGATATCTTCTAAGCCGGCCTAAAAATAGCTACCATGAATTCAATTCTATCAATCAAGTTATATTACCAACTTCTGAAAACCAAGCTCTCCCATCTTCAAGCCAACCATAAGAATCAAGATTCACTAATGAAGCTAAAGTTGATTTAGAATCTTTAGAATCAGATTTGGAGTTAAGAAAAAAGATTTTAGATTTTCATCTAAATATTCAAGATAAAGTAAGAAGGACTTATCTTCTAAAATGCCCATATCAATCTCATACTCATTTCCTACAGAGGTTATCGGTGGAAAAAATCGTCGATTTGTTTCATCTTTGTTTGATAAATATCATTGGTTGGAATAAAGTATAACTAAAGATATTGCATTTTGTCTACCTTGTTAATTGTTTGAAAGTGGATTTAAAGCCGACAATGATCGTTTTGCAGGAAAAGGATTTATACACTGGAATAAAAGCAAAGGTTCGAGGTTCATGTTGGTAGTTCTAATAGTCCTCATTTTAAAGCTACTAAAAAATGTGAAGATCATATCAAGCAGAAGTAAAGCATTGAAGCCTCTTTCATAAATCAATCCAAATAAGTCAAATAAGATTATCTTATCCGTTTAGATGTATCTATTCAGGCTATTAGATTTATTCTTGAGAGGGAATGGCATTTAGAGGACATGATGAATCGGAATATTCTCTAAATCGAGGTAACCTTATTCGTTTTCTAGAGGCTTTGAGGCATAATAATGAAGTTATAGTTAGAGTTATGTTAGGAAATGTTTCAAAGAATAATCAAGTGACTTCACTTAAGATTCAAAATGATATTAGTTATACATTTGCATCTAAAATAATTAATGAGATTATTAATGAAATTAGAGATAATTTATTTGGCACATTAGTGGATGAAGCAGGAGATGTAGTGAAGAACAAATGGTCATTGTTCTACGTTATATCGATGATAGGAGTTTTGTTATAGAAAGGTTTGTTGGGATTATACATGTCAAAGATATAACCGCTTTATCACTTAGGGCTGCACTTAAATCAATGTTGAGTCAGTATGGCTTGTGTTTATCAAAAGTTAGAGGTAAAGGGTACAATGGAGCTAGTAATATGCGAGGTGAATTTGATGGTTTGAAAATATTGATTCAAAATGAAAATCAGTGTGCCTATTATGTTCATTGTTTTGCTCATCAACTTCAATTGGCTCTTATTGTTGTAGTAAAATATCATAATGAGGTTAGTTGTTTTCTTAGTAATGTTACACGGGTTATGAATGTTGTTGGATCCTCCAATAAGTGTCAAGATTCTCTTTGAGATAAATAAGCTACTTACATAGCAAATGCATTGGAAGAAAGCTTCATAGAACCTAGCCGGGAATTGAACCAAGAATATGTTTTTGTAAGGACCACTGATATTCATTGGGGTTATCATTTAAGGAAATTTTTTAGTCTAAAAAATTTATTTCCTCTTATGATCAGGGTACTTGATGACTTAGAAGCCAATAGGATATTTGATAAAAATGGGGATACTACATTCTTATTATATGGATTATAAACTTTTAACTTCATTTTTATGTTACATTTGATGATAAATGTTATGGGAGTTACATGTAATTTATTTCAAGCATCGCAAAAGAATGGTCAAGACATTTTGAATGCCTTAGCACTTGTTGAAAATGCTAAGGAGCATTTGTAAGAGACGAGAGATGATGGATGGGAATGTATTTTGAATGAAGTTGTTTTATTGTGTAACAAGAGAGACATTGATGTGTCCAACATAAATGAGCTATATGTTAAGGGGAAGAGATCAATATGCCAAGCTCCCATCGTCACGAATCATCATTATAAATATGATTGTCTCTATAGTGTTATAAACTCACAACTAAAGGAGCTTAATTGCAGGTTTGATGATGTAGCGAGAACAAAATTGTTGAATTGTGTTGTATGTTTGCATCATTCATCATCATTTGAAGCCTTTAACAAGCAATCTCTAATTAGATTGACCGCTTTTTATCTTGATGATTTATGTAATGTCGGTATTGTGGTATTAGACAATCACCTTAAGAATTATATTAGAAATGTTTGATCAGATAATAGGTTTTAAGGTTTGAAATAACTCGTTGATCTTTCAAGAAAACTAGTGCAAACCCAAAAGTATAAGATATATTATTTCGTTTATAAGCTTGTGAAATTGGCTTTGATTTTATTAGTAGTAACTGCTAGTATCAAACATATATTTTCTGTAATGAATTTCATCAAAACTGCATTACGGTATAGTTATATTTATATAGAGAGATGTATTTAATTCTACTAGTAATGATGTTATTGTAGATTGCTTTTAAAAATATAAAAATTCAACGAATACTATTATAAAACTATGTAAAATTTTATATTTAAATGTAATGTATTGATATTATTTCAGAATATTATTTTATACTTTTTTATTTATCATTCTTTCTTATATATATATATATATATATATATATATATATAAGAAAGAATGATAAATAAAAAAGTATTTTTTAGTCACCGAAGATCACCTCGGTAACTACTTTTTACATGAAAAGGTTAATGGAAAATCCCATACACCTTTAATAGTTTTAGTTACTTTTTATCAAATAATCAAGAAAATGATATTTTTTCCAAAAACTTGTATTTCTCTGTCTCCCCATTTGCTTGCCTAAAACAGTCTACAACGGAGGTGCAAAAGTTTTTTTTTGCCTCCGTTAATTCGGTGTAAAATAATACATTATCAGTGCAAAAAGATTAAAATATACAAAGAAGTATAGAAAACTTATGTGGGGCAAAAAAAATTATTAGAAGAAAAACGGTGTAAAAATTGATCCGACACAAACCGAACTGCAGGGATGTAACTTTTTTTTTTTAAAGTATATTAAATTTATTTTTTTTTGCTCCTCTCCTGTGGAAACCCTCAGGAGGTCTCGGAACTGGGTTGGTGTGGAAAAGACTCTCGTTGTTTCGTCCAGAAAAAACAAAGCTCACACCCAGGATCGTACGCCGATCGACAACGCGAGGTCCGCAACCTGCCCTTGAAGATATGATTGTGTTCTTGAAAATGAACCCCAATTGCTGGTTGATTTCCCTGCCGAGGCATCACCACATCAGTACGTACCGATAGTGACAGACAGATACCACCGTCAGCTGGAAAGGAAAGATAAAGATGACAAAACTGACCAACCAAAAGGTCAATTATTAATAAAGGTCGTGATTAATCATTCTTCCTAAATCTTAACTATTTAAAAAATAATAATAATTTGATGACCGGTTGACCTTTGTCCGATTAACGGTTGCCCTTTGCTCCTTCCACGTCCTGTTGCCTCAGCGTACGCACTCAGTGGGGTTATGGCCTAAACTTGAGTAGCGCACGCTGCCGCCGATGCACATCATCATACGTCCAATTCTAGCCAGAATTGTGCGGGGACGGAACAACGGGACGTAAAAGACATATAAAAATATTATTTTTTAAAGTTTTAAAAAATGTAGATGGTAGAAAATATAAAAAAAGTTTATATTATATATATATATATATATTTAAAAATAGAATAAATCTATTAAAATTAAAATAGAAAAACTAAAATTTCTAAAATTATTACTTATATTAATTAATTTTAATATAAATTTTAACACAAATAAATTTTCAAAAGACAGAAATATTTTTAAAGTAGGGACAGTACCGAACTATCGTTTCTGTGTACAAGTAACTCTACCTGCTGTGACCTGGAATTCAGAGAACTTGTGAGGAAGGGAGGATTTCAGACTCAAAACAATTTAAATGTAGTGTTATTTATTTATTTATATATTATTATTATAAAAAAAATTACTACTTTTAATTATTATCTTTTTAACATACTAAAATACCCAACAGAAATAATCAATACCTACCGCTCTCCCGATCATAGACCGTAATTCCAAGCTTAGCGAACAATTTATTTGATCGTCCACGTAATTGATACTAGCGGGTATTCATTATGTATGAACAAAAAGAGAGGTGACACATACTAAAGCTAAAATTGAATTTGTAAGATTAATTTAGATATGATTTTAGGTAGCTGATTTTATTACGTCTCTAAATAATTATTCTCATTGTTAGTTGATAATAGTAAATGATGTTGGTTTTTTAATCATTGATAAATACTCCATCCGTTTTTAATTTTATTTTTTAACTATATACACATTATTTTATAATGTAATAAATATACTTCTATTAAAATAATTACACCATTCATTAGAATAAAAAGAAATAGTAGTATTTTATGCATGCAATAATAAAGAGAAAATATAAAGATAAAAGTAAAAAATCAATTTTAACTTTCTTAAAAAGATTTCATTTGAACAAAAAATTTCTTGTAAAATAACATCCTTTCCAAAAATGGACGGAGTATATTTTTTCCAAGCTTTTGCATTTTAGGGATATTTTTTTTTTGTTCTTTTTCATCAACAAAAAAGTTATTATATACAAGTGGAGTTAGATTCGTAAATATTGGCCATAATTTAAACAATAGGCTAGCTGGTACAAATGTTTTTCAATTTTTTTTGTTCAAACATTCCAACCAATTTTGTTCCTTTTTTATATCGTCATCCATCTACAAACATTATGCTCTGTTCTTTAGAATTTATAAAAACATTTCTTACCAAATACTTAGAAAACAAATCATAAGGGTGCTTCCATTCTATTTTCAGTATCTTTGAAAATTCAAAAAGAATTTATCCTTAGATAGAAAATGATGACACAATATTCTAATTTTATGATTATTAATGCCTATATATCTGGATCTATTTGGTAAATACTTTGTTGAAATGAATATAAAAGGAAATAGCCCGTGTTGATATTTTTTATGTACTTGAATAAACAGTATATTTATTTGAAAATGATTTATAGTACATGTACATGCAAAAATCTAGTACCTAACATGGCGAGAAATCCCGTACACACCAGACAGTCCAAGAACTTGTAAATGCACTCTTACAAAAAAAGGTATTCAAATTTTTTTAAAAAATGGATCACATAAATTAAAATGAATAAATAATTTGAATTTCTAAAGCAGACTTCATTTAAAAGCTATGTATTGAATCAAGATGCTAACTTTACAGTGAAATATTTGCAGCCTATTTATTGTTATTTCATAAAGTATGAGCTCCATCTGTTTACAACTATCTTTGTTATTTTTGTCATTACAGTTTACGAAAACTACTCATCAATATGGTGTGTTAGTACTCAACTTTAGTGAAGTTTTCTAAAGCATCTCCGTGCTGGTGGGATAGCAATTCAGAATGAATAAAGACTATGGATTATCATGAAAGTAAGGGCATGTTGTCTGCATATAATTTTTCTAATGTATTTTAGATTGATATTGTTGGTTTCATCTAAAATTTAGGTTTATACGTGAACTATAAAAATTGCACGTTGTTGTATAAATTAAGCCTATATATAAGTTATTATATTTACGTGTAAATTACCGGGCTTAATATATCTAATTAGATGTAGGTTTGTATGTGTAGAGATGATGGGTATTCTAGATTATTGATGGACTAAACTAAAATAGTCCAACAGATAACGAAACAGTTATCTATACATAGGGTTGTGGGCCTTGGGTCACGCACACTTTGTCATATTGAGCTCCAATCGGTCAATATGTATAGAGAAGCGTGCGTCTGACCCAGAAAACTATAGTACCGCTCTTATCCCGAATTCATTGATCATTTTCTCATTATGGATTAAAATATTCTTCCACATATTATTGTTATTATTATAATCTTAATATATTAGTATATTATATTAATCTATCAATGAGTATAAAAGCCTCTACTAAATTTATCAAGTTTAAGAAAATAATTTTTGGTACTGTTCATACTTCAAATCTATTTTTTGTTCAACTTATATTTTTGCTATTCGTCGATTTTGTTTGAATTTGTTTTGTTCGGTACCGTTCAGCAAATGTTTCCACTGTTCGACTTTTTGTTGTATTTCGGCACTATTACGGCTTCTATTTTTTTATAACTAGGTACTATTCTTCTGTGGCCAACGCCGTTTCTTTGCCTTTTTTTGCATGGTTTTTCTATCTCATCTTTATCTTCTGTCTGTTGCCTCATGCTGCAACTCCATTGACCTCATTCATTGCCGTGTTCCGTATTCATGCATCTCTTTCTATTCTCTCTGTCTGTCTGTCTCTCTCTATCTCTCTCTTCATATATATGTTTTGCTTGTCTCTCCTTCTAGTTGGTCTGCTCCCATCATTTTTGTATATGCCGAGTTCATCTGTTGGTTCTTCTCCATCACTGTCGTTTGGCTCTTTTCGTTGTTTGTCGTCTCCCGATCTTCAGTGTTGACGAGTGACGAAGAGGTTGCTGTCGTTGACAGCGTTTTGGTCACCTTGCCCTTTTGGCAGCCATTCTCCTCGCCCGGAGCTGAGTTCTCGATTGCTTTGACTAGCAGCAACGTTGGCCGGTGATGAACAACCTCAATTTGGCTGGAGGTTGGCAATGGTGACGGGCAATGGGTTGGTGGGCAACGGTTGGTGGCTAGGGTGGGTGGCCATCGAAAGGTAGGAGACGAAGGAGTAGAGAGATTAGGGTTTTGATTAATGATGGTCATTTTAGTAATTGTAAAAAAATAATAATAGGAGTTTGGTCAAGTTTAAGTTTTGAACCTAAGGCTAAACCATCAAGTTTAAGTGCTCCCGGCCGATTATGCTTCTCGCATTTCTTGTTATATTGTGCAACATAAGCCCACCTATGTTATTAATGGACTATTTAGGGCAACATTCCCTTCCAACCCATTGGGTCATTTTGGCTTATTAGTTATTCTAGCTCAATTTTTAGTTTTGATATCTTTCGGATTATTAATTTGGTATTCATTAATTTTACAGTATTAAAATAATACTTTTAATTAAATATGATTGTCCTAATTAATTTAATTAGATATTTAATTTATTCTCATCTAATAAATTGTAATGTGGGCCTTTTATGTGTGTTATGTAGCATTAATTTTATTGCAATGCTAATAAAGTTAGATTTAATATATTTTTTTGGATGTTAAATTTAAATAATGTCGGTCTTAATATTTTAGGTCCACATTTATGAAAAAAATTGAGGAATCGATTTATTTAAATTATTGGTTGTCTAATATTAGTAGATAAACTAACTGACACAATATGTTGCCAAAGTGCCATCTTTTATGAAAATTAGTTTATTAAAATTATTAGATATTTATGTATATATGTTAATTCATGCTGATAATTTATTGGCCTAAAGGAAGGTAAATTTCTGGCATAATTTTATATATACCCATCGTGATAAATATGTGGTAATTATTTAGATGCCATGTAGATAATGAGTTAATCTAAAGATTATATCATTATCTGACATACCTTTTTACTAGTGTTTGATTACTACAACAAGAACACTACTTGCAATTAATATTATTGTCTAAAGACTTGATATTAATGTTGCACCAGTTTCTTGTGATGATATTACCATTATTTAAATTTATTGATTATTTATTATGCACTTTTCCTGTGAGCATATATATTTATGTTATTGTTGTGTTTTATATACAGTTATGTCTACTACTACTATATCTGCCAACTTAAATTCTATTCCCATACCGAATAGGAATAATTTTAAGGAATAGAAGGACAACATTTTACTTTTCCTTGGCTAAATGGACCTAGACCATACACTTCAATTAGCGAAACCCAATGATCTGATGGCTGAAAGTTCTTTTGATAAGAAAAGGAACTTTGAAAAGTGGGATCGCTTTAATCACATTGGACTTATGATCATCAAGCACATCATTTTAGAGGCTTTTAGGGATGGATTCTCTAATGAGATCACCAATGTTAAGGGTTTCCTTACCGAAATTGAAAAATGCTTTACAAAAAAAAATAAGGCTAAAACAAGCACTCTTTTTAAAGCACTTGATTTTATTAAAGTATAAAGGTAAAGGAAATATCAGGGAATACATCGTGGAGATGTCTAACATTTTTTTTTTCAAAACTTAAGGCACTAAATCTTGAGTTGTAAGATAACTTGCTTGTGTATTTAGTATTGATCTCTCTTCCTGCACAATTCAATTAATTTAAGGTCAATTACAATTGCCAGAGGGAGAAATGGACTCTTAATGAGCTCATTTCACATTGTATGCAAGAGGAAGAATAATTAAAGTAAGAAAGACTGAAAGTGCTCATCTAACATTTACCCCTAAAAGTCAGGGCATGAAGAGAAAGAATGAAGCTACTTCAAAGGTTCTAGTTCAAAAGAAACAGTAGAAGGAAAAAGATATATGTTTCTTTTGCAAAAAGACTAGGCACGCTAAGAAGGATTATCAAAAGTATCATGTATAGCATATGAAGAAAGGTACAATCCTTACTTTGGTATATTTTGAGCTTAATTTAGCTTTAACTAGAAACACTTGGTGGCTAGATTCTGGTGCTACCACTCACATAAGTGTTTTTATGTAGGGTTACCTGAGTATTAGAAAGTCAAATGATGGTGAACAACATATTTATCTAAGAGACAGAAAGGTAGCAACGGTTGAAGCAATTAAAACTTTTAGGTTATTGTTAGAAATTGGTCATTATTTGATTTGAAAGATGCTTTTGTTATATTATCTTTTAGATGTAATTTGGTTTCAATTTTCCTATTGGAAAAATTAAGTTATTATTATTCATTCAGAAATAATAAATTTAGGCTTTCATTAAATTCAAATGTTATTGGTATTAGTTCATTATGTGTATATGATAACCTATATATGATTAATGTCATCACTTCATATTATGAAACTTTGCACGTAGAATCATGTGGTACTAAATGCAAATTAAGTAAAGATAATTTAGCGTCATTATGGTATAAGCGCTTAGGTTACATCTCAAAAGGAAGAATTGAAAAACCTATGTCTAAAGGCATTTTAGATTTCGTTAACTTTACATATTTAAACAATTGTGTTGCATGTGTTAAGGGAAAGCATACCAAAATAAAGAGAACAAGTATAAATAGATCTTTAGATATCTTAGAATTGATTCACATGGATATATGTGGACCGTTCCCTATGGCTTCTTGAAAAGGTCAACAGTATTTCATATCATTTATAGATTATTACTCTTGTTATGGATACATGTATCTCATTCATGAAAATCACAGTCATTGGTCGTGTTTAAATATTTTAAACTTGAATTTGATAACCAACTCAACAAAAGGATCAAGTGCGTTGGATCTAACCATGGTGGTGAATACTATTGTAGATATGACAATTCGGGTGAATAATGTCTATAACCTTTTGCTAGATTCCTAGAGGAGTGTGGAATCATCCCACAATACACAATGCCAAGTTCTCCTATCATGAATAGCGTATCTTAAATACGAAATCGAACTCCTAAGGACATGGTAAGGAGCATGATTATTCATTCTACCTTACCAGAGTTACTCTAGGAAGAAGCACTAAAGACAAAAACTTATATTTTTAATAGAATACTAACTAAAACAACTGCTAAAACACCTTATGAACTTTGGACAGGTAAAAAGCCTAGTTTGAAGCATTTTCATATTTGGGGATGTCTAGTTGAGGCTAAGCCATATAGGTCATATGAAAAGATATTGGACTCCGAAACAATTAGTATCTATTTTATTAGTTACTTTGAGCGATCAAGGGGCTATAAGTTATATAATCTCTTACTTAGGTCAATTTTCAAGATAGGAACTATCACGTTCTCTGAGGATGATAAACTTATGGGGAGATATAGGATTAGGGACATTATTTTTTATGATGAATTGATTAAAATTCTTATTGTTAACTCTAACAATGTGCGAGTCTCTACACCTATCATTGATCGGGAGGCAAATCAAGAGCCTTTATAAGACAATGTCAAACAACCACCTATTGATAATGAGGTGATTGTTCCATAAGAACAAGCTCAACAACCTCAAGAGCCAGGGAGATCATCTAGAGAAAGGAGAAGTGTTATTACGGATGATTATATTGTATTTCTCCTAGAGCATAAGGTAGGCATTAGGGTGACGGGCGATGATCCAATTAACTTCCATCACGCCATAGAGAGCTTGAGTTCTCAAATTTGGATTGATGCCATGAATGAGGAAATGAAGTCCGTCATGGATAATGACGTTTGTGATTTTGCTCATTTTCTAAAGGAAAGAAACCCATTGGTTGCAAATGGATATTTAAGATCAAAAGAGATTCAAAAGGAATTGTAGAGAGATATAAGGCATGTCTTGTAACTAAAGGCTTTACACAAAAGGAAGGAGAAGACTTTAAAGATGCCTTCTCTCTGTTCTCTTCTAAATACTCCTTGAGGGTAATTATGGCATTAGTGGTACATTTTAATCTTGAGTTATACTAGATAGATGTAAAGGCCACTCTTTTTAATGACAACATTGAGGAAACGATCTATATAGTACAACCAGAAAACTTTGTGACAAGTGACCTAAAGAATATGGTTGCAAACTATATAAATTCATCTATATGCTCAAGCAAGTGTCTTGACAATAGTATTTTAAGTTTCATCAAGTTATCATCTTTTTTTTTTTTAAGATGAATTTGGTGGATGAATGTGTATACTATATGTTTTGTGGGAGTAAATTTTTTTTGGTTCTGTATGTTGATGACTGTAATACCCCGTATTTTTTAAATTTTAATTTTACTAACTTTAATTACTTTATTAGTGTAATTTGATGCGAACACTTAATTATTTGAATTTTGATTTGTTTTATGGATTTATTGATGATCTTGACTTCATAATTGAATTTAATTAATCGTTATCGTTGCGGATCATTCTAGATAAATTCGTTCATGGCTATTATTTTACTATATTCATATGATTTTGATTTTCAGTTAAAAATATGTATTTCCGTTCTTTCTCCTATTTTGATTTTTAATATTTTAGATTTGTTTTCGATTATAACTTCGTCGTGTGATTACGACTTTGTTTTGGAGTTATATTTTGTTAACGACATATATTATTTAAATTATACAATTTTTGTTTTAAATAATCAAATTTATTTTAATGATATTATTTGTAGAAAATATTTTCAACTTTGAATTTATTCATTTTTTAAGTCGTTAAGATCTTCTGGAAGTTTTAAATTAAAAAGATCTTCGGAGTTTTTTTATGAATTTCTTTCTGAAATTAATTTTCTTTCCGTTTTACCCTTTTTGGTTTGCGGAAGACCAATTTAGGAAATTATTTAAATTAATCTCGGTTTATTAGAATTTGATTAAATATTTTCTCATATGCTTTTAATTTTTTTTCGAGGTCTTATAATGTATTTTCGTAAACAATATAAATTTTTACATTCATTGGTAAATCCTTTCGAAAATATTTTTAAAATTCTTCATATAGCTCATATATCGATTTTAGGCCTTCGGATCCTTACGAAATGATTTTTTGTTAAATAAATTTTAGATAAAATATTCCAATAATATTTTTAAAATGTTTAGTATTTCTTATATATTTTGAATTATAAAAAAAAAGAGCCTGACTGATCCCTTCTCCCCTCTTCCTTTTTTCTTTTCTCTCTTCTCCTCCCACTTATCTTTTCCTCTTTCCTACCGGGTATCCTGGTGCATTAAAACCCCGCCCTGACCTGCCTCCTCCCAGCTCCTCCATTATCAACCGCCAACCGACCTCTAGTCCACAACTACCGATAATGCCGCTACCAACGCCACCACAACAAGTAGCAAATGAGAGCAGCCACAGCAATGCAACAACAGCAGCGAACCACAACAGGAGCAGCAGACAACAACAACGTAGGTTGCGCCACCAATTCCTACCACGACAAGCTCAGGTGATGGTCAGCGAGCACCGTTTGACCTCCAGTGAATCTTCTCCGACCTTCACTTGTCTTGATTTGCTAATCTTGTTTGGTATAAATTTTTGAAAATCCTAACCCTTAATTTGATTAATTGAGTATGAATTAGCTTATGACGAGCTAAATTGATTGTTTGATTATGTATATATGTGTTGTAAGATTTATTTGGATAAGTTAATTGTATGGTTTATGCTGTAATTTTGGAAACTGAGATTTTTGGCCAGGTTATGCCCAAAATTTTCAAATTGTTCCGATTAAGCTCTTTTAGGTAAATTGATTTTACGTTATACTTTAAAATATATCTAATTTCATGTCGGAACCATCAATTTGAGAAATTTATGTAGAATTAATCAGAATTGACTTTCTATGTCAAAATTTGTGTGTGATGAAATTGGGTTGCATTCACTCAATTAACTTTATAATATCCTTTGAAATATATTTAATTTTATATTGGAAGTGTTGATTTGGAAAAACTATGTGAAATTGATCGAAATTGGATTTTTAGCTCAAAACCCCTGCAAGTCTAAATTAGATTGTGTAATCAGGTGGTTTTATTCAATTGATTATATAATTTACATTATAATATGTTTAATTTCAATTTCGAACCATCAATTTATATATTTTAGGCAATAATTGATCGGATTTGCATTATGGACTTAAAAATCCTATTTATGCTAAATTGGGTATTTTTTTTATTGGTTTTGAGCAACTAATTATATGATATGTTATAAAATATGTCTAATTGCATCTCTAAACATTCAATTTAAATAAATTAATAAAATTTAACCAAATTACATTTTCGGGCCTAAAACCCTAAATTTCAAGTGAAATTATGAAATTGATCATTTGTATAGTTGTTTTTCTAAAATTAAATTTATAGAAATAGTTGAAATGATCTAATTGCATTCTAATACATTTAATTAGAATTAATTGATTTGAATTATCCAAGTTTGTGTTTTGGGCTTTGAAACCCTAATTTGGAAAAATCGATTGTCTTGAATTGACTATTCAAAAGATCATTTCATTGAAATTGATTATCTAGATTTATTTAAAATTAGTTTAATTGTACTCTTAAGCTATCAATTTGATATAATAAAAGTTAATTAGTCAGTTCGTAGTTTGGACATTAAAAACCCTAATTTTCAGAGATGGTTTTAATTTACCAATGATTTGCTTATGTTTCTCTCACCTAGTGGATTTCTAATTTTGATTTAAAATCTTGTGAATTGTATTCTTATGTTATCGGGTTGAATTATTTTCCTAAAAATGGTTGGTTTGCCTCTTTAGTTGTAAAATCTAATGAATAAGTCATTTCCAATAAAATTAACTTATAATTTATTATTCTTTCCCCGGCTTTCCAAATTAACTTAAAATGCCTTAAGTGAGATGTGTTAAACTTGATTTAATTAATATTTAATCTAAAATCTTAATAAAGCGACGCTCGCAAATCTTAGGTTTGGATACGTTTTCCAAGAAAGATCATTTGTATCTCATTGTACGAATTTAATTATAATATTTGAATTATTAATTGATAAGATAGTTTCTAACCTAGTTTTTGATATCTATCAATGATCTAAGAAAACTTTCTCATGGATTGTCGAGCTCTCGATAGCTCTCTCACTCTTGATCTAGGAAAATTGGGTGTAATAATGATTATTATTGAATTGTTGGATTGGTATTACTTAGCATACAATCATGATTTCTTATACGCTTGTATCCTATGTGCCATCATGTCTAGTCATGTACTCATAAGCATGAATCCGTGACCCTATGTTTTATTGTATTTAATATTCGTATAATTGAACACGAGTTATTATATGAATATAATGACGTATGTATCGCATGTATAATTAAGCCTGAATTATTGTATGAGTGGAATGGTGCACTTATCATATGTATAATTGAGCATTAGTATTGTAAGCTAGAGATTATCATATTTTAGGTGTATCATGTTTCCTCCCATGAGTTAGGTAGTCTTAATTTACTTAGTAATGGACCCATACCGATACTACTTTGGTTGAATGGGTCATGTGATGATCTATTGATGGTGGAGAGCAGACCTATTATGTAGATTTGAGATTGGATATTATTTTTGGGTTAAAGGCTTAGCTTGAGAGAATAGGCAATCCAGAGTTTTATCCCTTGGGATTTGTCTTCATTTGTCTACATTTATTTTTGGAAGTTTCAAATGTTGTATTTAAAATTTCAAGGGTGTTGTAATTGACTTTTAATTTCTCATACTCTAATAAGCTTTTAAAATCTAGGTTTATTTCACAGGGTCTACTGATTTATTCAGCGATGATTTTACTCGGTGAAAATTTTCACTTGCCATCTGCCTATAGATATCTCCTTGTGGGAGTTTATACTCATGGCTTAGATGTTGTTTGAATTTTTGTTGGACAGGTTTTAGCCTAGCATCAAGAATGAGATAGATGGTGGACATTTATCTTGTGTTAGATGTGGTGGTAACATTCCCCAAATTCTATTTCAGCTTCCACATCATTCTTTTAAACAATTTTTTTTTTCAGGAGTGAATTTTAGGGGTGTTACAATGACATACTATTAGCGTGTAATGACAATGGTTTGTTGCATGAGACAAAGATAATTCTAGCTAAGAATTTTAAGATAAAATATCTTGGTAATACCTCTTTTGTATTGAGCATAGAGATACATTAGGGTCATTCTCAAGGTATCCTAGGGCTATCACAAAAGGCTTATGTTGAAATTCTTCTCAAGCGATATGCCATGCAGAACCACAAACCAGAAAACTCCTCTATTTCTAAAGGAGACAATTTTAGTCTCATTTGGTGCCCTAAGAATGACTTTGAAAGAAAGAAAATGTAAAGTGTTCCCTATTCTTTAGCAGCGGGAAGTCTAATGCATACTTAGGAGTATATGCGTCCGGATATTGCATACATCACTGGAATACTTGGAAGATGTCATAGTAATCCAGAACTTAGCCATTGGATAGCAACCAAATGAGTCATGTGGTACTTAAAAAAACAAAAGGTTATATGCTCACATCTATAAGGTTAGACAATCTTGAGATCATAAGATATTTTGACTCTGATTTTGCTGGATACTAAGATAGTATGAAATCTACATCAGTTTTTTTTCTTGATAGTTGAAGGTTTTGTTTCTTGGAATATTGCTAAGTAGACATTTGTGGCCTCTTCCACTATGGCAGTAGAATTTGTAGCATGTTATATGGCTTCCACTTGTGGTATATGGGTGCAAAATTTTGTCACAGGGTTGCATATAGTTGAGGGTATTAAAAGACCACTTAAAATGTTATGTGACAATAAGGTTGTAGTTCGGTATTCTAATAACAACCTAAGTTTTACGAAATCAAAAAGTATTAATATTAAATACTTGGTTGTTAAAGAGAAATTATAGAAAGGAGAGCTGTCTATAGAGCACATAAATACAAACTCCATGATAATGGATCCACTCACCAAGGCTTTACCATCCAAACAATTTCTCAAGGATGTTGCTCAAATGGGTGTTAATCAGATGATAATGTTTAGTTTTAGTGGGAGTGTCTTACTTTGTTAGCTCTATGTATGGACACTTTGTTTTGGATTATGGACATTTTTTATTGTATGTGTTTCTGTAGAAATAAAGTTATAGTATAAAGTTTCGGTTTATTTCCTTTTACTTTGTTGATAATTTGATCTCACTAAAATTTTAAGGTGAAACAGTTGGAAATAATCATGTTAAGATCACATTACATAAAATTTCCATGCTACACATCCACATCTTGATCTGTGTTATTTAATTATATCCACATATGTGACCATTGAAGGTTTAGTTACGAATAAACGTGATAAAAGTTGCTTTGACCCTATATTGGTGTGATTAATGGACTATATTGGTTATAGATACATTTTATAATGACAATAATATTGAACTCATTTGGTTATTTCTTCAATTCATGGTTATAAGGTCACACATATATCCCAAGTGGAAGATTGTTGGGTTTTTATCCAATGTTTGGGCTTATATATGAACTACAAGAATTGCAAGTTGTTGTATAAATTAAGCCTGTATATAAGTAATTATATTTACGTATAAATTACTTGGCTTAATATATCTAAATATATGTAGGCCTATATGTGTAGAGACGTTGGGTATTCTTGGTTGATGATGAACCAAGCTAGAATAATACGATAGATAGCTAATCAGTTGTCTATATATAGGGTTGTGGTCCCTGGGTCACACACACACTTTATCCTATTGGATTTCCATTAGTTAATAGAGACCGATGAGCGTGTATCCGACCCAAAAGACCGCAGTACTACCCTTATCCTACATCCATCAGTCATTCTTGTATTATACATTTGGGCACGCTTCCACATATTATTATTATTATAATAATATTGATGCATTAGCATATTATATTAATCTATCATATATAACTTAAGATTTTAATTAGTCATATTATTATTATTATTTTACTTAATGTTATTGTCATAATTACTAATTTTCTTCTTATTAGTATTATTATTGTTAATATCACTAGTAGGACTCCATCTCAATAGATTTTATAAGTAGGCTACCGAGGACTCGCATCAGATGCGATATGATTTGGGTAATCATTGATAAGTTGACTAAACAATTAGTGTTTGTGGTGATGAAGTCAACTTAGAATATGGATCAATTTGTCGGTGTTTATATTAGGTTTGTGGTGAATAAGCATGGACCACATGGTACAACTACCAATATAGTCTTCGATTGAGATTTGATATTTCTTTCGCACTTCTAGGGAAAGTAGTAGGAGGCTATGGGTATGAGATTGAGGATGTGTACTACATTCCACCCAACTACAGATGAGCACACTGAGAAGACTATTCAAACACTTGAGGATATGTTACGAACTTATTTTTTAGACTTGCAAGACAATTGAGAGAAGAATCTACACTTGGTTGAGTTACTGTACCAGAACAATCATCGAACTAGTATGGGATGACACCCTTTGAGGCACTATATGGGTGTAAATGCTGGACACCCTTGTGTTTGACCGACATTAGCAAGACTGTGGTACTTGAACTAGAGATAATCGAGGATATGACTCAACAGGTTTCGTTGATCCAAGATAGGATGAGAGCACCTTAGAGTCATAAGAAGAGATACGCAGATCAGAGGTGTGGTAGTGACGAATTTAAGCTAGGGGATAGAGTTGTTTTTAGGGTTTCATCCACCTGAGGTATATTTGTAATACCCTATTTTTAGAAACCCTAATTATAAATTGATAATTATGTGTCATTAGTTATAATAAATATTGTAGGGTGTTTATACTAAAAATATTTTTAATATGCACATTATTATGAAATATTAGATATAAATTTAATTAGGATAAGATTTGAAAGATTTTAGGTTAATAATTTTAACCTTAGTTCGTAACTGGCCGTTTCGACAAATAAACCTAGTCCGGTAACCTCAAATTCTACCAAATAATTTTACCTGAATACTTTACCCAGTTCCTTACCTAAATAATTTTATAACACCCCAAATTTACTACTAAAAAATTTCATTTTAAGCGGAAGTGTATAATCAAATATTTGGGTGTCACCTCCGTAATTGACATAAGTCTGGCTTATCCCACCATCCTTATGTCAATCACAAGGCAAAAAGATTAGAAAATTTAAAACATGATTTGAAAGAGATAAGACAACTTTTAATAACATCAAATAAGTGTTTGGAGATCAACTCTGATTACAATATCAAAATATAACAAAAAGGGATCCCATGGAACTAAGAGTCCAAAAAGGTATCCTAGTAAAACTATTTTTCAGATAACATGACTCTACGCCCAAACCTTGATATGAATGAATCACTCATCCACATATATTACATCAAAAGTTGTGAAATCATCCACTTGGCCGTCGTCAACCTACACATAAACATCTAGGTTGTCTACTCGTTGGATGAAGCAGCATCCATGAAACAAATGATTAGTATGCTACGTACTGAGTAAGGTAATGGTACAATCAAGCAGGGTTACAAATATTACAAGAATTCCCATAACCAATTCATACATGAGCAAAAATAGAAGAAATCTAGATAACTATTGATTCCAAGTCTTTCATTAGATATGCCATATTCTAATCTTTTATTTATGTTGAGTTTAGGGACCCCACTATTCTTAAATCGGTGGAATGGTGTGAAACACCTCTCGGGGATAACACGCCCAAGCTACTATTATTATCCGGTGGAACAGAGTCAACACCTCTTAGAGTAAAATACTCCCAATCCATTATTTATTAAACAGGTGGAACAGTCTGAAGCACTTCTCAGAGACAACACACCCGAGCCACTATTATTATCCGTTGGAATGAACTCAACACCTTAGTTCTGACTCACATAGTCATTCAATTTAAATGATTAGTATATTTTCATTTATAATTTAACTCGTAATTTTATTTTCATTTATATTGATAATGGGGCCCCACTATCCTTAATTCGGTGGAATAGACTGGAGCACTTCTCGGGGACAACACATCTAAACCACTATTTTTATCCAGTGGAACGGAGCCATATAAATACCTCGGCCCAACTCAATTAATGTTTCACTTTACATGATTAATGTTTTATTCATGGTTGATTGTATATTATCATGCCAAGCACAAAACATATTATTAAATACATAAGTATGACCATGTAATTATCCTCAAATGACCATAATACCCTTAGGGTAATCAAGACAATTGTATTCTCCTAAAGCCTTTATAAAACCTAAAACATATACATTTCCAATCAGTATTCGAAGTGCATATCCTTAGTTTCCTATAGATATCTTGTATCTAATATTTTACCCAAAACATGTACTTACATAATTAAATTATTATCAATATTATCATTCCCTAGCATTTCTATAATTAAATTATTTAATATAACATACTCAACACAAAGCATATACAAAGATATAAGTATCATATAAATCCCTATATACGACATGTATCCTTACTGACAAGGACATCAGGCTCTATACACATAAATCCTATACCTCTTCTGAGATCACCTATGAAAATAAGATAAAATATAATTAGGATCAGAGGTTAAAAATCAAGAGGGAGATTATGGTAGAGAAGGGTAAAAATAGAATTTACTAAAGTCAAATAGAAACTTGAATTATATGAGAGTGTAGAAGAGTGTGTGGGGAGCTGTGGTTAAATTTTAATGGTGTTTAGACAAGATTTTGGGTGAAAATAAGGTTGCATGACTAAAATGGGAAGTTGCATGGCCAAGTAGTGCAAGAGTTGCACGGCCATGCAGTAACAGTGCACAAAAGGTTGAAAAAAGAAAAGACGCACAGCCAAACGATACAAGAATTGCATGACTGTGCATCATTGGGTTGAGAGGAAATAAAATGCACGGCCAGATGGTATAGGAGTTGCACAGCTATGTAGCAGGGTATCTGAGCATTTGCATGGCCATGCACTCTGAAACTCTACAATAAATGAAGGAAAAGAGAAAGGAAAAGAGGTGGCGATAGTTGGCGATGACCGGAAACAGCAAGAGGGAAGGTTGGGGAAACCTTGGTGGTCGGTCCATCAGCCAAAGGGCAGCTAGTGGTGGCTTGGGTGGTGCTCGGTGGTGGATTGGATGGTGCAGATGCTGAAAACAGGGAAGAAGGAGGAAGAAGAAGGAGAAAGGTGAAGGAAAAAGAGGAAAATGTTGGGGAGCTAATGGATGAAAATAAAATGGAGGGCTGGAGGGGTATTCATACTAGTAAGGTGGCGTGCTTTGGAGGAGAAAAGGGTAGGGTGATGATAACGATGATGATGGTTCTGCCGAGAAGAAGAAGAAGGAAGAAAGAAAAGAATAGGGGGATGGTGATGGTTGAGAGGGATGGGAGTCAGGCAGAGGCACAAGGGGTGATGATGGAGAAGAAAACGTGTACGGGAGCAAAAGGCAGGAGGAAGAAGAAAGAATAAGGAAGATGAAGGGTGGCAGGTTAGCAGGGCTGCAAAAAATAGGGTAGCAGCAGGGAGATGGTGGTGTGCACAGGGGAAGAGGAGAAGAAGAAGATAGGGGTGAGGGATGGCAAGGTTGGCAGGGTGATAGTGAGAGCAACATGAGGGATGGCAAGTGGAGGGATGCATGTGCAGAAGAAGCAAAGCTTCTCACGCCATAAAATTCGGCGCAAAGAAGAAGAGAAAAGAAAAGAAAAGAAAAAGGAAGAAAAGGGAAGAAATGAAGAAAAGAAAAGGAAAAAGAGAGAAAGGTTAGGGAATTAGGATTAGATTAGGAATTTTGGGATTAGCCAAAAAATTTATATTAGTAGAAATTTTAGCAGTTTTTGGTTTTGGTTTATCTGAAGCAAGGTTTCGATTTTCGGTTAAAGTTTCGGGATTAAGAATTTTAGTTAAGGCTAATAATAAGATTTCTTGAGACTGGAGTCAAATTAGGGCTAATGAAGGTTAAGAAAAATTTCCGGGTATTACAATTTATCCTTACCCTATGCTAGATTTGCTTACCTCACCCTACTCCCTCTACCCTTGCACAACCATCCTTCACACAACCCCTAAACCACACGCTACCCTCTGTTATGCTTATTTTCCTTCCCCTATTTTGCTTCACCTTTTCCTACGATACTGTCCCTTTTTTAATCCCTATTCCCTCTCATTTTTGTGACGTAAATTAACCCCAAGCAGCCCACACATTTTCTCTCTTTCCCTAAGCTCCCTTGAGCAAGAATAAACTCTATCGTCGCTATTATTTTCGACCATTTTATACTACCAACAACTTCCTTCGTAAACCACCTCTTTGCTGCACATTCCACTACCAAATCCCCTACCCTAGCTGTAACAAGAGATTCCGTAGCTCCCTCCAAATTGCAACAACATTCCCAGAAACCACCCCATGCTACACACAAAATTTCCATAACACCACCCCCTCTTCAGCTAGTTTTGCCAATCCCTCCCACTTTGCTTCAGCAAAAGTTGCCAAATTCACCCCTTGCTGCACCTTTTTTCCCCGTATCCCCTCCCTTGGCTCCAACAATTTTTGCCATTCCTACCCTCTTGTTTCGGCCTACTCCACCGTTGCTCCCTCCCTCTTTTCGGCAACTTCCATCGTCTCCTCCTCCTTTGTTGTGTGAGTTTGTTCAGCTTCCTTGCTGCTTTTCTTTGGCTGGTTAGTAATCCTTGACTAATTTTAATTAATTTTAGGTTATTGTTATGATATATTAAATACTAATACATGTGTTATTGGGTGTTAACTTCTTAGGTAATGTTTGAGGATATCGTAGAAGGCGGTCTTTTGTATTTTTGTGTAAGCTTGTCTTTAAGTAAATCCAATCACTCATAGTACGGTAGGAAATTATGTGTGAGAATGCTAGGAAATTTTAGACCTATAATCATGCTAAGGTTTATGCTTTTCAAGTATTTTAGCCTATATGATAAAATGATAATATGTTGAAAGGATGATGTGCATGATTATTGATAATTAAGTTGTATGTATGAAATATGTCAAATGTTTTACGTCCGTATATCTTAGATTTTGTTATGGTCTCCATTATTATCATGTTATGATGCAAATACCATGGTATATGCCTCATGAATGCTCATGCATAGGAGTAGGTTTACGATAATGCACATGGACACATATGTGCATGATTAGGGTTAGTTTATGATAATTCTATTTTGCATGGCCTAAGATTAAAGATATTCTCCTACATGTACTAAGATGATAATATGCTTATTTAAATGATGTCTCATGCTTTAAATATGCACATGTATGCTTCATGAAAGATGTGATACATGGTAGTTGCATGATTAAGGTCTTAGTGAGTGCAACACACTAAATGCATAAAAAGTGGAAAATACAGTTAATTGTCAAACTGTAAAGATTATCCACGTGCTAAAAGAATGTGAAATATTTCCTTGTTTCCTACTCATCACAAATATCTCATGATGATAATGTTTGAGACAAAAAATGAATAAAATGAAGAAACTAGGGTTTTGAAGGGTATTATGGTAATTTTTACCTAATGGATCATTTATAAAAAAAATGAATGCTATGATAACCTTAACTTTTTGATAGGTTGACCTGAGCCTTGACTTAGTTTGACTTAGAATTATGACCTTATGATTTACTTAAATAATTGAAAATAAAAGGAGAAAGCTAATAAGTATAGGAAATGGGAATTGATGTGAATTATGTGATTTATGTGATCCCTTCATAAAATATTAATACTTAAAGTGAAAGACCTCAATTTGGGAACGGTTACTCTCTAGGGGTATCTTCCTTAGAGATGAGGTGTTAGCCCTTATTTTTTGTTCATTGGTGTGCCATTGTGTCCCAATTTTTAAGTCCCTACTCTACTCTATAAATGAACTATGGGACCTATAGAAGGTATCGATACTTAAGGAATAAGTAACCAAGGTTGGGAGGATAATGTGTTTCTTTTGGGTTCTAGTATGACCAAGCATATCATTCTGTCCCTAGGTTTTAGGTAAGAGTATTATGTTGCTTTCGGGCGCTAATATGACCAAGTATACTATTATATCCCTAGGTTGATTTGTGTCCTTCTCGACTAAGGAAGATAAATGGAAATGTTTGTTGTGAAATAAAAGAAATGCATTTTTAGTTTGGTGGTTACCTCAGTGCCCTACCTTGGTATTGTTTTG
This sequence comes from Tamarix austromongolica, assembly GCA_039764185.1. NCBI lineage: Eukaryota > Viridiplantae > Streptophyta > Magnoliopsida > Caryophyllales > Tamaricaceae > Tamarix > Tamarix austromongolica. The sequence goes on along the minus strand of CM077809.1, from coordinate 163,767,597 downwards.
GATTGTTGTTTTGGTAATTGCCTTAGTGCCCTACCACCTATGTTTGGAATGTATTTAACTAATCAAATATGACTTTATAGTTTGAAGTGATGAGAAGTGGAGTGGTATGTGAGTTGAGACTTAGACTTTGATCTATGTTTGTCCATGAGTATTGCCTGTATGGTTTACACCTTGTGCTTATGTATGGTTTTTTGTTTCTGTATGGCTATGTGATATATAGGTATGCTGCCTCCTACGAGGTATTGTGATTTACTCAATATGAGCAAGTCGTACTAATATTACTTTTGTAGATGACTATGTGAGGGTCATGGAATGACATGAATGTTATAAGTGTGGGCAGGACAAGTGGAGTCCTTGGGAAGAGGTTCTATTTTTAGAATAGGCCTTTGGGTATAAGAGTTAGGGCAAAGCGGAGTAATAACTTTAGGTACAAAATTTTGTTACGATCTTTTTTACTTTGGAATCTTAAGTTCTGCATTGTACCTTTGTTATACTATTGTACTACGACATCTATTTGTAACTATATTATGTATTATTTCTATTTCCACTTAATTACATTGGTTGAGTTTTGTTTTAATCTTAGCACTTAGCGTAAGAAAGGCGAGGAGTCAGACTTATGCTAAGTGTGGCAGTAAAATTCGATAATTTATTAACTAACTCTTCTGCAAAAAAAAAAAATATTCAGCTGGTAAAATAGGAGTGTTACAATATTGATCATTACGAGATTCTTAATAAGGTTGGTGAGGTTGCATACCGCCTAGTTCTTCCACTAGAGTTGGCCCTAGTTTATGACATTTTCCATATCTCCCAGCTGAAGAAGTATGTTGCAGATCTGTCTTATGTAATCAGACCAAATGAGGTTGAGCTCTAAGACTTTTTGTCCTATAAGGAAAGGCATTTGCAAATTTTTGACACTAAGATTTGACATACTCGGATGAAATCAGTTATGCTTGTAAAAATTATTTGTAGTTGTCATAGAGCAGAGGAGGCAACTTAAGAGACCTAGAAGGATATGCACAAATTGCATCCTGAGTTCTTTAGCAAAGGTGCTTTAGGTTTCGGGCTTTTCTCTCTTTGAAGGAGGTAGTCCCCGATTGTATAGTAGCAAACTAGCAATATAGGTAGATTTAACCGCTGAGATCACCTTCCTTACATCCTTTTTCTCTTCTTCCCCACCCTTGAATTTTGACTTTGGGGACAAAGTTTCTATTAATGGGATAGTGATGTAATACACAGAATTTAGCCAAACCTAATTCTGAGTGATTTTTCTTTGTAACCTAACCTTAGTATCATAAAATTAATATTTCCACCTTACCCTAACTCTCTAAGCCTAGAATTTTAACCTAATCCTAATCTATCAATGATTACACTATCCTAATATCCTAATCTAAATTATATTAATATTATCCTAATATAAAGCCAAATCTACTATTCTCTTTTTATTTTCCCTTTTTTTCCTTTTCTCTTATTTCCCTTTTCTTCCTTCAGCCGACCTTTACTTTCCTTTTTCTTTTGCCCCTTCTTCCTACATGAAACATTATTCTTATACAATTCCTTCCATCACCCCATCACTTCCCTCTCCACCTACTGAGTAGTTCCCCAGCTCCTTTGGAGGTGAGATTTGGGTTGAAAAATCTCACACAATCGTAACCCTTCTCCCCATCTCTGTGCGTGTATATATATATACCTAGCATTTAGTGCCCCCAACCATCTCTCTTCTTGCCCTTTTTTTCTATAGAAAATCCACTGCTAAAGCATCATATTCATCCTCCTTCTCCTCCTCCTCCTTGTCTCCAAAACAACCCCCAAAATCATCAACAACAACCCTCACCGAAGCACCATCACCCCCTTCGGCTGCTTTTGTCATTTCTACCCCCAGCCAATGGCCATTTTTCCATCGATGCATCATCCCTCCTTTTGGACAAACACCCCGCAATTCCCTCCTTCCTTTCCTTTCCTTGACTACAAAAAGAACAACCGGACACACCCCCACTATTCAACAATTTTCACCATAACCTACATTCCACCTTTGACCCTTCTAATCACACCACACCCCCTTACTTAATCCATAACAACAAATTCACACCGCCCTCCTTTGGTCCTGTCCACCATTTCTTCCCTCCACCCTTTGGCCCCTTTAGTTATTTCTCACCACCTAGCAACGACATCTTGTGTCATTGTTCCTCCCCTTAGCTTGACATTTGTTGTCATTCCTCTCCATTTGGTTGCGCAAGTTTTCCCAAATTGGTTCTATCTTCCTTCATTATTTCACCCTTCCATTTCCTTAAAATTTCCTTAATTATTTGGTTTAATCCTAATGGTGTTTTGTTATGATTTCTTAGGTGATTTTTCTAAGGTTCTAGAAGAGGCAGAATAAAGAGACGAGTCATTTTTGTAAGGATACTTGTCATAGTCTAGGGGTTTTAATTACTAAGTGTTATGAATGTTCTTTCATTATACCATATTATTTCCATCATGTGATTTAATGTATGATTGTTAATTATATGATATATGCGATTAATATTATATGATAGAAAATAAGTAAGTGGAGATTATGTAATATCGTTATTCTATGTGGAAAACCTTTATTGTGATATATGGTTGTAAAATAATTTTATGAAGGCATTATGAGTGTGAAATGAGTATAATAAGGTATATGGAGATATATGGTAGATTTGGAAATAGTGTTACTAATATATGTAAGATCTGTATGAAATAAATGTTTTTTTTATCAGTAAGGGCATTTTGATAAATATGGTTTTAATATGAAAAATATGGTATTTTGAGGTGTTATATCATTTAAAATATGCTAAGTAATTTATGAAATGTTTATAGTAGTTGTAAATGACCTAAGTTTAATAAAGTATGAGAATGGTTTGATTTGGGAATAGTAATCCTAAAACAAATAGGTTATTATTACATATGTGAAACAGAAGAGTTAGACCACAAAATTTGAATATGTTATTAATATTAATGTTATAGGAATTTATATTGAATTTGGTGATTGTTTGAGCCCTACAGGAAAAATTATGATGGATTTGTGAAATTAGGGTTTATAAGCTTTAGGAATAATAACTTTTGATATTAGGTTATTTTCGCATGTATAAGACCTTAGAGTTAGGCCTTGAATTTAGATTATATTGATAATAAAAATACTTGAGGAAGAGGTGCTAATTTTGGTGGATATAAGAGTAACAGAAGAAGAGTTATGACAAAAGTATGAAATTAGGATTTTTAGGGAAAACAAGGGTATTAACCCTAGAGAATGACCTTTTATGATCTCTATGATATGCTTTAACTTGTTTTAATATGTTCTATCCTTTTCAAATCAATCATGAATAAAACATTAATCATTTAAAGTGAAAGATCATATGAGTCGGGTTGATGTGCTTTATGGGTCTCTTCCACTTTTGTCCCGAGAGGTGCATCCATTTGTTCCATCGGATTAAGAATAGCGGGGCCCTATACTCAACGTGAAAGATAATATAATTTGAGATAACCTAATGGATAAGATGGTAAGAATTTAATGTGGAAGAGTACGTGAGTTAGGACCAAGGTATTGGGTACATTCCACTAGACGATAATAGTAGTTTAGGTGTGTTATCCTTAAGAGGTGTTTCAAACCATTCCACTAGTTTAAGAATAGTGACTTAGGAGCATTTTGTCTTAAGAGGTGTTGGGTCTATTTCATTGGACAATAATAGTTGCTCAAAGGTGTTGTCATTGAGAAGTGTTTTAGACCGTTCCATTAGTTTAAGAATAGTGGGGTCCATGAGCTCAACGTAAATAAAATAATAAAAATAATTATATCTAATAAAGAGGCTTGAATCAATACTTACCTTGTGATATTTGTGTGTTTTTTTTGTGTACCTATTCTCTGCTATGAATTCCTGTATTTAACTGTATCATTAACTTGATAGTATTTAACTATACCATAAATAGATGACCCTAATGCTTTTGTACAGGTCATGAGGACTAGCTGGATGATTTTTCTGCCTATGATGCGTTGTCTGGGGTGGAGTGATTATTCTATACTAGAGCTTTGGGATAAGAGTCATGTTATCTGGATGATGGTTTACCTAGATACCTTTTTAGACTCTTAGATCCAGGGTGTCCCTTTTGTCTGTATTTGTCATTGTACTTGGACTAAACCTCCAAACTTGCACATGTATTTACAAACTTTCTCTTATTTTATATTCATCTTGGTTCACATTTTAATGGTTTTAGCTTTGTGATTGATGTGAGGATGGTATGGTAAGCCAAACTTACATCAATTTTGATAGTAACATCCGGTATTTTGATTATAAGTTTTCGTCATAAAATAAAATGTTTTAATAGTAAAATTTTGGGGTGTTACATCAGTTTACGCCGGAATACGAATTTATTGCCCTTGAGTTAGATGGTTAAGAGATAAAATGGTTAGAAACCTATTAGTTGATGTGCCATTGTGGAGAAACGTAATGTGTTGGTTTTCTTTTATTGTGATTCATAGGCTACTATCTGTATTGTAAAGAATAGTGTATATAATGGTAAAATGAGATACATTTATATAAGATGTAGTTCCGTAAGAGAATTATTGAGGAACGGTGTGATCTCCTTAGAGTTTGTTAGATCGGAGAGAAATTTGACATACGAGGGGTTTAACGAGGAGAGTTATCCTCAAATCATTAAGAGGGATGAGGCTTAAGCCTTTGAGTTAATTATGGTGAATACTATTTGTGGTCAGATGAAGTCATATGATTACTCTATTGCATTACATTCTCATCTCTATGGCAGGTGGTAGTGCTTTATTAGGCAGAGCTTAGTCTCTAAATGAATTTATAACCCTATTTTGGGTGGTCCTAGTGAGATAGGCTTGATGAACTCATCGCTAAACATAATGAAGGTTGAGCATTTTTATGCTCTTAATGAATCTATAGCCTTATATGGTAGTTCTTGTAAGACACACTTGATAGATTCACTTAGATAAGTGTGAAGGTGGATTCGCCTTCTATTAAAGATTAATGTTGTCCTTCCATAGCACTTATGAGTATCCGAGGTGTGCGTATGACTGTTAAAAGTGCTTATTTATTTTCGCAAAAATTGTAAAATTCTAGGTTAGACATGTGGTGTGGGAGTCTCAATTGAAGTCATGGCAGTTTAAGACTCGTTCACTCTCTGGACACACTTGTTGCCACACCTTACTACATATTAATTCAATCCTTGTCACAATGATACTTTATTGTTATATCTTCTTTGTCCAATGTTCATTTTCACTTTATCTTTGGCGAGAGATTGTTGGACAATGGCAAAATATATCGTGTTTTGTTGTTGTAGTGAGTTTTTTTGCCCTACATGGGTGGAAATGAATAATTTTTCTCTAGTTTAAATACCATTCCACCTACATTGATATTTAAGTTAATTGATATGGGTTGTTTTGTAATAGTATAGGCTAAACCTAATACCACACACGTGAGCTTATCATTGTCCATTTGGCAGGACTAGACTTATTTGTAGGGATGAGTTATGGTTTCAACAGGCAAAAACCCAACGTTATTTTTACTGATTTTTTATTTTATTTTATGTTTTTATCGTTTCTTTTCGTTGGTTTGATCATCCCCCTTTTCTCTTTATTTTTAAAAGTTTCAAACACATGAAGTTGGTGGACCGACTCTATAGAGATTGTAGTTGGGTGCAGTTTTGCTTCTTATATTTTTAGAATTTTGTATCAGTTTTAAATAAAAAAAATTACCACATACCCTTTCATCTAAAAATCTGCATTTTTGAAGTTTAAATGGGAAAATTTCTATAATTTTACACTTTCCATTCTTAAGTTTAAGATATTAGAAGATTATTATGTTAACCTTAAAGGCAAACCACCGTAAAAGATTACACCGATATTTGAATTATAATTTACTTCATACAGTGATTTCTATTTGCGACAAATTTTTATAACTTACTTTTATAACTATTTTCGGAGAATCAATTGATTTGATAATTTTATCTAGTCATTTCTAAGTATATTATTCAAACAAATTGATCTATGGTACTATCCAAATTTAAGATAACCTCTTGAATTTTTCAGCTTTTAGCGTTTTAATATCCTGGGTTTGTCGGCTTTAGCCTTTTTCTTTGTCTTTTTTGGGGGAGGTGATAAGGATTTTTGCTGTTTTCTGATATTAGGCTATGAATATTAAAATGAACCTTAACGCTTCATTGAGCAATGTAGGTCATTGTTTCCCCGATATTCAGATTCACAACTGGTATAGGTTTTCAATTTGGAATCCTATTAAAGTTTGCTGAACAGATTTTGTGAAATTCTTATCAATTTTGCTTATCTCGCTGGTATTTGATCGAGATTCTGAGAACATGACTATCGGTAATTTGGCTCCAGCGAAAGAAAGCAAATTTCGAAAGACCGAGAAAGCTGTTGATATAACTGCGCCGTTGTTACCCGCAAAGCACGATGCAGGCGCTTCAATGGATGCGTTTGAAGGTGCTTCATTTAGTGGGGCCGTCTTCAATTTATCAACAACGATCGTTGGTGCTGGAATCATGGCCTTGCCGGCGACAATGAAGGTGTTGGGCCTTGGTCTTGGGATTACCATGATAGTGTTCATGGCGTTCTTGACAGAGCGCTCGATTGATATGCTGCTTAAGTTTAGTAGAGCTGGGAAGTCCGTCTCTTACGGGGATGCTATGGGTTATTCTTTTGGGAGTACTGGGAGGATTTTGCTCCAGATTTGTGTTTTGATTAATAACATTGGTGTACTTATAGTGTATATGATCATCATAGGTAATAACTTTCGGATTAATTTTTTTAGACTGTTGATGTTATGAACTTATAGTATTATTTCATTGTTGGAAACTCGAAATTTGAAGTGGGTTTTATTTGGTTTGGTGTTTCGATTAAGGCGATGTGGTTTCTGGAACTTCGTCTAATGGGATCCATCATGCTGGTATCTTGGAAGCTTGGTTTGGGGAACACTGGTGGACTGGCCGATTCGTTGTTCTTTTTTTCAATACTTTGGCTGTGTTTGCTCCGTTGGGTTGCTTCAAGAGATTTGGTGAGTGTGCTTTTGTTGTCAGGGCATTGATTTTCTTGTGTTTGATTAATGGTTGTGCTTCTAGTTGGCATTTCACTTTATCAGCTGATCTTTGCTCCGTGCTCCCATGTAATCACATTTTTGAGCAGTTGTTAAAGTTCTCTCTCTCTTTTTTTTTTTGGATGGTGAGCAGTTGTTAAAGTTAAGTCTTATATCAAATGTTATCCTCGTACAATTAAATATGGGTCTCCTACGCAATATTTGTCGATATTTATTAAATTTTGGACCAGTCAATACATAAAATTGGCAATACATGACAAATTTAAAATTTTACGTATTAATTGACAATCTATTGGTTATCAACTAATATTTACTGGTATTTACTAATATTTATTATAAAAAAATATAAAAAAAAATTACGCTATAATTACCGTGATATATAAAATATCATTTGCGAGACTTTGATACTGCGACACTGTGACCGTGATTTTATTGCTTGATTATATGGTGTATGAAATGCTTGCTCTTATGTTCGAACATTTTGATAAAATAAAAAAGAAAAGAAAAATATTCTATGGTGTATGGAATGCTTATTCGTACTTACGTTAATTGAAGAAACAAGTGTGCACGATATTTCTGATGTTTAATCCATGCTACTTTAATGAAAGTTTATAATTGTGGTGCAATCCTCTTTTTTTGCTCTCGTGAGGAAGGATTAAACTCCTTTTATGAGCATATTATGCAGCTGCCATTATGAGCATATTAATATTATGCAGCTGCCATCCTCAAATGTTATGCATGGTGGTTTCTTGGTTCTTAGTGTTTTGCATCCCCTTTGTTTAGTTAAACATATAATTTCTTGTGTCAGATAATATATAGCTTAGTTGGACGTGCTTTTTGTTTCTTTGCTTTTCTATTCTCATTTGAATAGATAATAAGGATACCGAGGTTGTTTTGTGCCTGCAGATTCTTTGAGATTCACCTCTTCATCATACAATGAAATCGCGGGTCCGATATCGCGTATCGGTCGCAATTTCGTGGATTCAGTGTCTGCCGCGACGCGAAACAAACGAAACGCGACAGAGGAAGAAATTCACTGTGGTCTCGCCGAAATTTCGGCGAAATATCGGATGTCGGCAAATGTCGCCGATATTTTCCGAAATATCGGCCACCATACGAAAATCGATTGACAAACATACAATCTGAAAAGCGAAAATACAGAGCACCATCCATGGTGCCCTGTACGCCCGTGATCAACCGAGCCAACCCCACCCCGTCCCCTCAACACCAAAAGTGAATTGCAAAAAAGAAGACGAAAGTAGGAGAGTACTGGACAGTCTGGACTGGAGTCGAGTGGAAGACAAGCAAAAAAGATTTGAGATTGGACCATTCAAGCAGCAATTATTGACGGAAATGGTTATAAAAATCTGATGGAAGAAGCAATCAAGGAAAAGAAGTAAAGAACACTAACTTGCAAGGCTTCAAAGAAACCGGAGCTGCAACGACACACTGACGGCGAGCGGCGAATGACGAACGGCGACGAGGAGCTGGAACTGGAACTTTAGAAGTGAAGTGATGCGAAGTTGCGAACACGAGGACTGAACTCTGAGTCTCTGAAGTGAAGAGGTCGACCGTCGACGTCGAACACTCGAGAGTCGAGAGTCGAGAGTCGAGACTGTCTCGACGCTGGGAGTGGGAGTGGGACAGTGGGACTTGGAACTTGGAAGGAAGACTGAAACATTTTGTATAAGCCACTCGGCCCTCACTCACTTTCAATTCAAAATTTCGACAACCGCCGCAGGCAAAATGTTAGTAAATAAATAATTGCTTATTTAAGTACTTAAGTGTGTTTATGTTATATCATTACCTATATAATTTTATAGAGTAATTTAGTATTTATTATTCTTTATTTAGTTGATATAAAATATTTAAATAATTTATGTTAAATTATATTGCTAACATGTTATAATATTATCTATGTTTTATTAATTACCTAACTAATCTTCTTAAGTTATGCTTTCTAGTTTTTATTAATTAGCTATTATTTATTAGTTTAATAATATATTATTATGTTATTATTTTTTATATGCTACATATATGAATTGTTTAAATAAAATATTAATACTTAGGCTAATAATGATGTGATATTAATAATTAATTAAATTAGTATATGGATAAATTAATACTTATAATTATCAGAATTTAAATATATTGTTAATATATGCAGTTATGTACATGTGGTCACGTACTATAATAAATTAATAATAGTTTATTATTAATAATTTTGTATGATTATTGAATATTGCTTAGTTAAGTAATTTTTAATATTAATTAAATTAATACATGATTAATATTAATAGATGGATAATAAACAATTGTTATAGTGTTAATTTATTGTAAATTTGTATAAATATATTATAACGATAATTTATTACTAATAACTTTAATATTATAGATTAGGCATCCAAAAAATCAATTCATAATAATTTAAAATTGGCTAAGAGGAGAAGTAGTATTTATTTAATATGAAGAAGAGTTAGATACTTAAATACTTATATTTAGTATATATATATATATTATTTTCTTTATTTAACGTACATAGGTTATAGTATATACATAATAATTTAAATGTGTTTGTGTTATATTAAAAACTCATCATCACCTATATAATTTTATAGAGTAATTTAGTATTTAGTATTCTTTATTTAGTGGATATGGAATATTTAAATAATTTATGTTAAATTATACTACTAACATGTTATAATATTATCTATGTTTTAGTAATTACCTAACTAATCTTCTTAAGTTATGCTTTCTAGTGTTTATTAATTAGCTATTATTTATTAGTTTAATAATATATTATTATGTTATTATTTTTTATATGCTACATATATGAATTATTTAAATAAAATATTAATACTTAGGCTAATAATGATGTGATATTAATAATTAATTAAATTAGTATATGGATAAATTAATACTTATATTTAGTATATATATTATTTTCTTTATTTAATGTATATAGGTTATAGTATATACATAATAATTTAAGTGTGTTTGTGTTATATGAAAAACTCATCATCACCTATATAATTCTATAAGTAATTACTAATTATAGTTCACTTACTAATTATAGTTACCCTATACTTTTATAGTTCACTTACTAATTATAGCTACTCTATATATTTTCAGATATATTATTAGTAAACATGTCTCGTCGAACAAGTGGTGATGATAATGCTAGTGGTGCTGGTATGGTTAGAGATGCTGCATGGAATTTTGGAGAGTCTGTGGATGGAAGTCGGCAAAAAATTAAGTGTGTTTTTTGTGGCAAAGTTATTAATGGAGGAATTACACAGCTGAAAGAACATTTAGGTCATGTGAAAGGAAATGTAGCAAAATGTGATCAAGTGTCAACTGAAGTACGAAGAAATATGGAACAAATGTTACAGCAAATGAAAAAGAATAAGATGGAAAAGAAGAGAAGGGACATTATTATCGAAGGAGAAATTACAAGAACGACACTAGGTGGTGATGAAGAATATGAAGAAGAAGAAGATTTTCAAGTGACTTTAAGGAGGAGTAGGTTTGAAGCAGATTTAGAATATAAACAAAACATGTATAGGGCAACACATCATGAATATTATCATGAAGGTGGAAGCGGTCGCCAACAACCTTCTCGAGCAATGGGTCGCTCATCTAGCTTAAATGTAAGAGGAAGCCAGGGTTCATATGGGCATGTACCTTCATCGACTCCTTCTGAAAGATTAGCAGCTATGAATGTTTCTTTAGAAAGAGAACAACAAATGAAGAAACAGACCAAAATCAATATGGGTACGAAGGCCTATAAGAGTCTTAAAGGAAAGTTGAAAAAGGCATGGGGAAACTGGATTACTCATAATAAAGTACAATTCGGTGCAATATAATCCCCATTTACGAAGCCATTGATGACAACTATTCGTGAAGTAGGAGATCGTGTGCCACCACCCACCGCTTATGAGATTTCGGAGGTATATCTAAAGGAACAATATCAGTCACTAAAGGAATGGATCGGTTCTTTGTCACCACAATGGAAGCAATGGGGAGTTACCATCATGTGTGATGGATGGACTGGGCCAAGTAAAATACATCTTATTAACTTTTTGATTTACTCCAAATGTGGGACAGTTTTCCATAAATCTGTTGATGCGACCCATGTTCCATCCAAGGATGCAGATTATTACTTTATGCTGATGAAAAAGGTGGTTGAGGAAGTTGGTCCAGAAATAGTTGTACAAGTCGTGACAGATAATGAAGCTGCGATCAAGGCCGGAGGAAAGAAATTGATGCAAGAGTTTCCACATCTGTATTGGACAGGTTGTGCTACTCATTGCATAGATCTTATATTGGCTGATATTTCAAAGAAGAGTAACATTCACAAGATACTTGAAATGGCTCAAAGTATCACTCAATTCATATACAGATATGATAAAGTGGTGGCCATAATGTTATAGTTTACAGATGATCGTCAGCTTCTTCGACCTGGCATAACTAGATTCGCTACCAACTTTATTGCATTGGAGAGTATTGTGAAGCATAAGCATAATCTCATAAATATGTGGGAGTCAGAACAATGGAAGCGTACCAAATATGATCAAATGAATGATGATCACGCAACCAAAGTTCGAGACATTATTCTCCAACTCACAGAAGAAGGAAGAAAGTTCTGGACTAAGGCCATTGATGTTCTTAAGGTGCAAGAGCCTCTTGTAAAGGTTCTAAGACTAGTGGATGGAGATGAGAAACCAACAATGGGATTTTTCTATGAAGCAATGGAGAGAGCAAAATTAGCCATAAAAAATAATTGTCGATACTTGGATCGTTATTGGAAAATCATTGATAATAGATGGAACTTTCAGCTTCACCACGATTTACATGCTGCAGGTAAAATTTCTTTTTATTTATATTTTATTTAGTAAAGTACCTACTGAATATCGATGTAAAATATATTACTAAATTCTTATTTAATTTACATGTGAGTTTTAAAAGGATATTTCCTCAACCCTCAATTTGCATACGGAATTCATAGAAATGATATTAGAGAGGATCGATAAGTGATGAGAGGGTTGAAAAAAGTGATACAAAGGCTCGAGCTAAACATTGATAATCAGATTCAAGTTTTCAATGAGGTAAACTTAACTTGTGATACATTTCCTTGTATAGAATAATAATGATAACTTATTATTTTAACTTTAATGTATAGCTGGATATATATAGTCTTAAACAACAAGACTTCAGTGACACTACAGCACAAAGAGCCATTAAATTCACCAATCCAGGTACTTAGTACTTACATTATATATCTTCTTAATGTTTGATGGATATAACTTATAACTTTATACTAATTATAAAACCTTATAATTCCAGCTGAATGGTGGAATATATATGGTGATTCTGCTCCACATCTTAAGAGGATTGCAATGAAAGTCTTAAGTGCTACTACCTCCTCATCAAATTGTGAAAGAAATTGGAGCACTTTCAGTTTGATGCATACGAAATCTAGAAACAGGTTGAAGTATAGAAAACTGAATCTTCTCGTCTACGTACATTACAACTTAAGGCTACAAATAAGAGGTTTTACGAGAAAGAGCCAATCTGAGATGGAAAAATCATATAATCCTATTAATTTGGATTATATATTTCGTGAAGATGATGTTTTGAATCCTTGGTTAGAAGAACTAGAGGATCCTTTGCTTGATACTAGAGATGGAAATAATCAAACATCTTCATGGAATGACTTGGATGATGATGATATTGATGATGATGATAATGAAGTTCAAGGAGGTAGTAGTAGCTTTCAAGCACCAGAACTAGGAGAAGATCCTCCAATTCAATATGGTGTTGTTCATCACTCCCAAGCTACAAATGAACCTAGTGGCGCATCTCATGGTTATCATCTGAGTATGAGTGATGATGATAACGACGATGATGGTAGTGGCGGTGGTGGTAGTGGTGGTGGTGGTGTTGGAGTAGGAGGGGATACATATGGATATGATAGCATTGGAGCATATGGACAAAGTAACTCTGCTTTTCATGGACATGATGATGATCCACTAACTTATAGTCGTGGTAGAAGAGGTGATAGAAGCTCAAGTGGTCGCCACTCAGCTTACGCTGATCAAAGATTCCATCAATTTGATTATGGTGCCTATCAACCTTTTGAATCCGTGCCTCCTCATCCCATGCATGGACACTATGGTCGTAGCACATCTAGTTGGTCGGAGACAGAGAGATATCAAGGACAAAATCCATATTTTGATTATCAATCTTCCTCCTCCAGCTATAACAACTACGGAAATACTAGGATACCATTAGTACGACCACAAAATCCACATCCAAATGACTATTACTATCATTCAAATCAAAATCAAAACCCAGAGCATCCATCTCAACCTGACGTACAAGATGATAGTTCTTCTTCTTCAACACAATATCCACAATTTCACTTCTCATTTTCTAATTTTGGAACACTTAATATAGGAGATGTTCACAATGACTATAGCGTTCATTATAGACCAGACCAACAAGATGATTACGAAGATCCTCCACGACACTCTGTTTGGTGGTAGCTATTGACCTATTGTGGAACATTTTATGTAATAATAATTTATTGTTCCTCATTTATTATATATACATTACACTAAGTTACTATTACATGCTTGAATTGTAATAAAGTATTGTTGTTTATTAGCTTTGCATCTACTAGACTACCATAAAATAACATGCCTTGTTTATCAAATAAATAATTAAAAATATATTTCAAAATCAACATGTGATTTGTACAAATACTCTGAGCATACCCAGGAGAATAAACAATGAGGTACACATACCACTTAATTGTAGCTCTACTAAGAATAATTAAAAATGAAGTAGGTATATTACAAAATGGTTTCTCTACCTAATCAAAAGTTTTGATCTAGAATTGAAGGTCTACAAAACAATTTTACAAGCAAATCATTGTGCATATTTTTTAATCTGTACAACTAAACCATTAGTATATACATGTTTAGAATCAAATGAAGACTTCATTCCTTGTTCTCCAAACTCCAATCTCCATACTAGGTAAGTGGCAGAAGCTAGGACTCGGAGCCTCGGACAAAAGTGATGAACTTGAAAGTCTGGAACAGTAGAACCTCTTTAACTTCTTCTAAGAGCTCCAATTACACTATACACGATTGTTATTGTACAACCTTTTGCAATACCAAGCCAAGACCTGATCTCCTTCCAAACACACACAACAATAGAACAATCAAAGAAGAGGTGAGTGTCAGAATCATGAGAAATAACTCAAATAAGTCATTACAAGGCAAAAGTAGTATTGTTAGAATAATTTAACATATAATAAGTCATTTAAAGACTTCTAATATAACATATAACCTTCATGTATAGTTGTATAAGTAATTAAATGATGAATAAACAACATTTCTACTATATTGTGAAAAAAAAATCAGAAATCACGCCGCGACGGCCGCGACACATAATTTATCGACCGCGACACTCCGATACCGCAACACCGCGGCCGCGACCGCGGTTTTATTGTATGCTCTGCATTGTCCGTTGGACTTGCAGTTGTGTTCCTTGTTATCATGGTGGGGATTTCAGTTATGAAGCTTGTTACCGGAGGCATTACAATGCCGAGATTGCTGCCTGAAATTACTGATTTGGCATCGTTCTGGAAACTCTTCACTTCTGTTCCAGTTATTGTAACTGCATATGTCTGCCACTACAATGGTAAGTAAGCTGCTGACTGCTGTTGCTTTGTTTTTGGGAGAGGCAATGTTGGGTCCAAAGCATTGTAAGAACTTGGCAATAGTTTTATTATGGGAATTGGGAAATCCTGTTTGTTTACTTGCCAAACAGGGGATTGTCTATCGATGTCATCCATCATTTGTCCTAAGTTTTTTACTCAATCTTTAAGGTTGACATGCTTTATAAATTCTGAATGTTGCTTTTCACTCAATTGACAATGAACTTGAGGACTCCGCACAGATGAAATCAGTTGTTCGAACATCACTTGCTCTTTGTTCCGCTATCTACATTATGACAAGCTTCTTTGGGTTCCTTCTGTTTGGTAATGGAACACTAGATGATGTTCTTGCAAACTTCGATAGAGACATTGGAATTTCATACAGCAACCTGCTGAATGATGCTGTTCGCATTAGCTATGCTGCCCACCTGGTGCTTGTGTTCCCTGTTGTTTTCTATAAATTGAGGTTGAACTTTGACGGTCTCCTATTTCCCTCGTCAAGGCCTTTGGTATTGGACAATAAGAGATTTGCACTTAACTACGATTGGCCTCCTCAGTCTTATCTTTCTTGGAGCCACTTTCATTCCCAGCATCTGGGATGCTTTCCAGTTTACTGGTGCTACTGCTGCAGTGTGCCTCGGGTTCATCTTCCCTGCTTCGATTGCCTTAAGGTAAGGGCTTCTTCCAGAGTTATCCTTTGCCATCGACAAGTTCTCATTGAGTCTCTGTGATTTTGAAGGAAATGAAGCATATATAGCCTGTTTCATCTTGATTTGTGTAACTGTGATGAACTAGAGTTTGGAGATTCACACGAAATCATACATGTACAATTCTTTCAGCATGATTATTGACCATCCCCATGCTGATCCTGAACTTCATCGCCTTGTTATTTGATCATTGTAAGGGCTGACGACAACAGATCTACAGCTAATGAAAAAAATATAACAATGAAATTGAGAAGTCGGTGGTGTCTTTTTTATTTTATTTATTTTATTTTAAGATTCCTTGGGGTGCAGTGATGTTTAGATCAACCAGATGGATTCCTGAAAAAAGAAACAAGGATGATCATTTTGGAGTAACGGATGGAAGTCGTTGGGATTTAGATCAATTTCTGGTATTGTCATTTGCATATAGTCCTAAACCTTGTGCGTTTGACCTGGTGATGGGAATCCATGCATGCTGTTTTAATTAGTGTTACCACCATTCCTGATGGGGAGAGATGATGACTTTCTTTGCTTTTTCGTAGGCTTACATTTCTGATGACTGTTAATTCTTATGGTGTCAGCTTCAAACCTTCTCTGTGCCACTTTAGAATTCCATCTAGCTGGTTTAAAAAAATTGCTATGCATATACATCTTAACTGCAAGCATATGATCCAATGATTGTCATATTGATCAATCTTCAAAGCTTTGAGTGTATGAGACTTGCCAGTTTGATTCATGCTTCTTGTTTGCTGCCATTATTTGATATGCCACCCTTTAAGCATTCATTTTTGTGCTGAGGTCCTAGACTCTACAAATTCATTTCTTGTTCAAAACTGACGAGGGTGCATTTTTAACCAATCTTTGTTCATCTTGACAATTATTATTTCTTTAACCAATCTTAACCGTGATACGTGTTATTTGATGATATTAGGGACCGCCATGAGATAGGACTGAAGAAGGAGAAGTACCTGAGCATTTTGATGATTAGTCTTGCTGTGTTCTCCAATGTTGTGGCAATTTATAGCGATGCTTATGCACTCATTAAGAGGAATCCTACTGGACCTGCAGATCGAGCTCTCTGATGCTGGCTGGATCAGTTACAGTTAAGAGTGAGAATGTGAGATCAATGCTTGTGGATCATATATGGTGGTTTTATAGAGAAACCTGAAAGATTTATTGGTAATGATATAAGTTGCTGATAGATTATAGTTTTAAGATGACTCCTAAAACACTGCACATTCTCATCTCCTACCCTTCCTTGTAAAATGCACAGTTGAATCAATCATCTGATGGTTAGATTGAAAAATGTAGAAATGGTTTTGATTGTATAGTATGATAAACAGATTGCTGTTGGTTGTTTTCTCAGCATTTTTTTGTGTTACACGTCAAATTTGAGTTGCTGGATATTATTATTATAATGAAAAAAAAAGTATTTTTTTTTGTTAGTTTCTAATTTCTAAACTTGGCTCCTGGCTCCTAATGATGATCCTAATCATCACCAAGTCACATGATTTAGACTATTGCATTATTTTATTTTATTTTTCCCTTTCGGATGAAAGGCAGTTGAGAAGTATTTTGGGTCTTGCCTCTTCATTTACCTTAAGCGGCTTTTGACTAATATATTATATAGTTTTTTGAATATAAATTGTACGTGTATAATCCAATTTTTGTTAGCTGAAAACCTATAACTCCTTGGGTGCTCATAAAATATATATTATTCATTGGGCATCTGAAATATTCACAACTACATACATTTTGTCACGCTTGTCTTGCCTCTGTATGTCAGCTTTCCATTTTTGACAAATGGTAAGTATAAAGAAATAAATAAAAAAGATTTCTTCAAACAATTAGATTCATAAAGTTATTAAATGAGATTTGAGATATTCCCAAGCTACTTTAAGGGGGGAAAAAGGAGTGGGAAGTTGAAGGGTCAGCAAAAGGCACACCTGAAGTTTTGTTTCTTCAGGTTCTAAATCGCCAACTCCAGCAGTGAAGGCAGATGAAGAGCATATTTCAAGTGGAATGCAGGCTGCAGCAGGACTAATAAAAAAATAGTACTAATATACTGAATACTGCTTCTGCTCTCCTGTAACAATAATCATACAATTTTTTTGATTAGTAGTAGTAGCAGTGATGCACGGGGACGTCACCCTGTCCTAAATAAGTTTTCTCTTTCAAAAATTTTTTAGTATCAGAATTTATATTAAAATTATTTAATTAATTTTTTATTAAAATAAATTATTAATGATTAAAATTAACTAATATATAATTTTTTTTATATTTTCTACCATCTCTGTTTTGTAAATTTTTTAAAAATAAAGTTTTTACATTTTTTTCTGTCCCGTTTTCGTGCAATACTGAATTGTAGTATTAATAATAAATGAATTAATAGATAGATAAATAAAATAATAATAATAATAATAATATTGTTATTCTGGTCGCCATCAGCCGTGGCAGCTGATGCAGCAACCTATCACAGCTCCGTTGCTGGAAAAAGGAGAGGAAGTTTGAATGACAGTTGGCGGTTAGGGCCTACTTTCTCCGACTCAGCTTCATCAACGAACTATTGCAACTTTCATCTCATCCCATGGCTTTTTCTTATTAAGTACGGCAACCGCTCACCGCATAGTCGCCACACTAACAATTTGTTTTTGGGTCTTTCAAGTTTTGCTTCTTCTCAAGTTTCTCTCTATCGTCACTATACCTCTTCTTCAAGTTCGAAGAGGTTCCTTGTATTTGATTTATCTTTTATCGATCAATACAAGAGTTTTGTGTATAGCACATTTTCTTCTGATTTGCTTTATCATTTTCAAGTAATTGAAGCTTGAATTTGTTTTCAACCTTCAATTACTTGTGAGCAACTATTCCCTGCAGATATACAGGAACCTTCCAGCAATAACTGTCTTTCAACTTCTGATTATCGTAAATTCGAGTTCTTGTGCAGATATCGTTTCAGCAATTGTGGAAAAATAAGGTTTTGTGGTATTTAAATTTGTTTTGGTGTTTCCAACTGCCCCATCCGGCGCCCCCCCCCCAAAAAAGTCCCTTCTTCATTTGAAGCCCCAGCAGTTCATAGGATGGCGAGTTCAGGAGGAGTTTATATATACGAATCACTGAAAGACACGACACGACCTGATTTCAGCGTGCCATTCTTAAGCGACGTAAGAGATGTAGAAGGCGGGGTTTTCGTGCACGAAAAACCGAAGAAGGCTACGTTCATTGGCTCGGTCTCCAATCTATCTTGCACCATAGTTGGTGCCGGAATCATGAGCTTACCTTATGCTATGAAACTATTAGGTGTTATACCTGGTTTTCTCCTGACGATCTTTGCAGCTTATTTGACCGAGGCCTCCATCGAGCTCATAATCAGATTTAGCAGAGTGTCGGGGGCTTCCTCATATGGCGATCTTATGGAGAACGCGTTTGGTACGTGGGGGAAGATTCTGCTGCAAATTAGTGTGATTATCAATAATGTTGGCGTCTTGATCATATATCTTATCATAATAGGTACCGGGCATTTTTCTCTCCTGTCTGTATCACGGTATTTTGGTAGACTTGTACATATATATATATATATATTTCTATTGTTGGTCTGACTTTTGATTTGGTGACGCTACTTGGTCAGAGGATGTGGTTTCTGGTTCGACCTCAAGTGGGGTTCATTACTCTGGCGTCTTAGAAGAGTGGTTCGGAGAACATTGGTGGACGGGACGAGCTTTTGTGCTGCTGTTCCTGACTTCTCTTATCTTTATCCCCACTTCATGGCTTAAGGATATCGGTCAGTAATTTATGGAACCAGAAAACTACGCGTATAATTTGGAAACCGCGTGCCAACTATTTATGTATTTTCATGTCTGTGAACCTTGGTGATTTTATAATATTCTGTCTGTTTTTTTGCGTTGCGTCGCAGAATCATTGAGCGTCACGTCCGCTATTGCGGTTGCTTTGGCAGTCGCTTTTATCATCATCGTCGTTGGGATCACCGTTTATAAACTGATTCAAGGGAGCATCGATCAGCCCGCATGGTTTCCTACCATCACTGATTTCTCGTCGTTCTGCTCACTTTTCACCGCAGTGCCTGTTCTTGTCTGTGCTTATCTCTGCCATTATAACGGTACATTATATATATACACCCACCCTGGACGGCTCTCTTTTTTCTTCATGTTCAGGAAGTAGGAGGGGAAGGAGTATTTCGCTCGAATAATATGTATATCTTCATCCTTCCTTGCAGTTCATTCTCTACAGAACGAGCTTCAGGACCCATCTCAAATGGGATCCGTAGTTAAGACTTCGCTTGCCCTCTGTGTATCGATCTATGTAACGACAGGATTATTTGGGTTCCTCCTATTCGGCGACTCGACGGCTTCTGATGTCTTATCCAACTTCGACACGGACCTTGGCGTACCTTACAGTTCGGTCCTCAACGACCTTGTTCGCGCCTGTTATGCGGGGCATATTGTGCTGATATTCCCTATCATTTTCTACCCTCTCCGATTGAACTTTGATGGCCTGCTGTTTCCTAAAGCACGGCCCTTGGGGTCGGATAGCCTGAGATTTGCATTTGTTACCCTGGGGTTGATTGCTGTTATACTCATCGGAGCGATCTTCGTACCTAGCATTTGGGTTGCTTTCGAGTTCACCGGTGCCACGGCGGGGGCCATGCTCTTGTTTATATTCCCCGCTGCCGTCGCCCTCAAGTATGATGCAGTACTACTGCTAACGCCACCTAAACCGAGTGCTTTCATTTTAACCCTCGCGTCTTAGATTAGTGGAGAAACAGACCAACAGGTAATCTCACGAGCTTTCGTTATTTTGTTTTTTCAGGGATTCTCAGGGTATTGCGACCCGGAAGGACAAGATACTCGCGGTTGCATTTATTGTCATCGCGGTGTTTGCGGATATTGTGGCCATTTACAGTGATGCGAGCTCTTTGGTTTCCAGTTAGCGCGACCGCGAGTGCTTTGGAGGCTTGTTTTTCCACTACTTTTCAAGAGGGGGCTTGATTTTTGTTCTGCAATGGATTTTTTAATTATACGGTAGGAAATGTAGAATTTTGCTGTGGGAAGAATCTGATGTTTTCTGATTCTTTTGTAAATACATATATACGTGTTTTTTCTTCTTCTTTTTTTTCCTTTTTTAACCTTCCGGTGGTGGGCTGGTGATTTTATGCCGCCGCCTTGAACCAATCTTTTTGGAAATGTCGTTTGAGTTTTGATTGTGGTAAACTTTTATACGAAGGACACATGAAGTACGCACTGATACTATGCTCCAGGCGTGTAAATGTCTGTCTGGTGGATTATATTAATATAGCCTTGGAACTCTAATTCAATAATTTAATTTGAGTTTTGGATATATAACCCCGTTAATCCCTTAGATTATTTTTATTGATTTGACTTGATCTAAAAGAAAATTTTTAATAAGTTATTACAATAATTTCAAAAATTGAATTGGATCGGTCGGTCCAACATGTCAGATCATTGATTAAATTATTACACTAATTTTTAAGAGGTTGGAACCAATAAAATTTGACCAGACCAATAAAAATTGATGAGCTAGTTAAAAAATCAATTGATCGAATTAGTTAAAAAATTAGTTAAGAGCCGATTAAATTCAAGTATAGTTTAATTTAGTATATATTTTTTTAACATAATATGTACTATCGGGTCCGGTTACTAAATTAGTAAATCAATTACAATACTAATTCGATTTTTTAAACTATAGTTATTAATAGCAATCATAATTGATAATTTTTCCATTAGTATAATTATCGTTATTATAATTTATATCATTAATTTTATATAACTTTTATTATTATAAAAAAAATTGCAGATATAATCCAATCTTATAAGCTTTGAAAATAAAGCTAAGGGAAACATGCCCAAATATAGCTTGCTTTATGGGTATAATCCAATCTTATAATCCACGTGGAAGGAGGGGGGAATTCAAAATCTTGGGAGAGGGAGGAACCTGTGCAATCTATTACATGAGGGTTAAGAATCCATAAACTTCCTAGCCATTGATCCAACCTGCTTGTTCTTAATATATATATATATATTGTCTCGTTTGATAGAACCTGTCAATATTCGAGATAAGTTTAACAAAGGAGTGTTTAGATATCGAATTGCAAATTTTTCCTCGTATCTTTTTGCATTTTATGTTTAGAGAGTATTTGTTGTGATATGCAATCACTAAGCAGATAATAAGAATGAAGAAATCAAATGATTGAATATGCAAATTAACTACAAAAAGATCAATAATTTTATGTAGTTATGACAACTTTATACAATGAAGCAAATAAAATTATCAAATGTAGAGATGAATTTGATAAAAAAAAAAAAGAAAAAGAAATACAAAACTTAATTGTCCGATGTTGTTTTGGATGAGGAGAACATTGTGGGATGCAAACAAAGTGTAGACTTACCGCTTATCAAGTATTGTATCATACAAATTAACCGCTTTTTAGGTATTGCACCATGAACCCCTAATGTTGTTCAACGGTTGAGTGGTGCTCTAATGAATCTCATGAATGTTTGTAATTTAACATTATTAATGAAGTAAGGAAATGAGGGACAATACTGATATTTTAGTGCTAATATATGTTATATAATAATTTTTTCCCTAATTAACTGCTTCCTAAATAAAGAGGAATAAGTTTTCCACTTACTCAATTGTTCGTTAATAAGTAGTTTTTTTAATAAAAAAATATATAATTGATGAGTAAAAAAAAAACTTCTATTTACACATTTTTAATTGCTTTATACCAAACAATCAAGAAAATAATATAAAATTTTGTTTCGTCACATCATTTCCTACTACCTCTAAGATGTTGTTTCCATTGAGGTTATCGGCAATAAACTTATGTTGATTTTTTGTTCATTTTATTTGGTAAGTTAATTTTTGAGATTAACTTAGATTAAGATATGTTAAATAAATATTAACACACTTTAATTTAGATTTATCTTTAAATATTAACCACCAAATTAATATTCAAAGTAGAATAAAATTAATATTTTAATAAACCTATCTATTTATCTTCATTCACTTTTGAGCGACTTAATCATATTAACCTAATAAATTTTTAAATAATATTTAAAAATATTTACATACCCCTTCCTAGCTTATACCTAACAATTTTAATTTAACTTAGCATTATATGGGTTGAAAAATATCTTGGATGGCTTCGAAGCCTGAAACGCAGGTAAACGAGCGAAACTGGAACTTCAGTTAGCCTCTCCACCGTACCATCTCCTTCTACTCAGACCCTAAACCGGCTTCTGTGCACTTCCCAGTTTGATCTCCTAGCTGGCTGGCTCTCTCTCAGCACCCCAAGTCTCATTTTTCTTCTATGATTTGAAACTTTTCGGCGAAGGTGAAAGGTATGTGTTATTTTACTTGTCTCATTCGGTTTCTAAGCGCTCTAGATGTGTGGCTCCTTATGATTTTTGTTGACCTATTCGAGTTAATAGCTTTCTTCCGATTGAATGTTCAACTTGGTGAATCCCGACTTCTCTAGCGAGAATTTTTTATTGAAAAAAAAATCTAAGCTCATATGACGTTCTTTTATTTTTCCGGTTTCTGTTATTGATTCGATTTATTTATTTATTTATTTTGTGAAATTAGCTTTGCCTTTTTCTTTCTTTCTTTCTTTTTTTTTTCCCGGTGACCTAGAAGTGTTTGACTTGGCTTTTCATCTGTGAATTTATAGAAAAAAAATTCAGTAAATGAAGTTTTATTTCAAAGAGAAAAGTGTATTTGATAACAATAGTGATGAGCCATCATAGTTGATTTCTTGATCTTCAAACTTTGTCATGTAAAATTATAGGAGAATGTATATACATGTTTAACTGAGGTATCATACGCTGTTAGGTTAATTCTTTTATTATCATTTATCTAGTATCAGCTTGATATGCTGTAGACCCGCAGTTGGTACTTGTTGCCGTGTTCAAAGAAACCTGCAAGGTTCGTGGAAATCACGAATTTCATTAGTTCTCATCTCTTGCTGGTCAGGTTGTTGTCCAAGGTACCTTTGTAGTTTCATCTCAATTTGTCAAAAGAAATTCGATTTGCTCTAGTCAAGAATGACTGAGAAGGGCAAACACGAGCAAGATGAGTTGGCAGACGCCCTGAACGATCTGTTTACTAATGTGTCCACTATGGTGAAATCCGAGCTTCAGGTTTGTCTCTCCTATGTTCCATTGATCTTTGTGATGGCTGTGCTATATAGTTTAGGTATGCTTGGTTGTTGTTTTCTCTTCAACTCCTACACCAAAAAAGGACCTATTTCTTTGGTTGCCTGTTCATCTCAGCTAATGGCACTAGAATAAAGTGTGGCATGTTGTTTGTTTTCATTCCATGCTTAACTTTATTTTGGATAAAAGGTTATTATTACTGTTTGGGGCTCCCAGGGTCTGAGTGCTCGTTTGAGCTGATTCTCTGCTATTAGTTCTTCCATTGTATACAAGAACTTTCTGTACATCCTGGCATGTACACCAGGAACTTTATTTTCCCGTCTGCACATATATCAGGGTAAAATGTGCATAAGATCTGGAGCAACCATGATATATTAAAACTAGCAAAAACATAATGTGCATCCAGATATTGGAAATAAGGAAAGATGGTTTCCCAGATATCTGATGAATCCGAGAAGACCAACTGAACCAAGGTTGCTACCCAGATATTAGCTAAGAACTGGGGGGGGGGGGAGGGGAATTAGATGTTGAGCTTGCTCAGTTTGTGCAATACTAAATATTCTTGGTTCTGGCGTCCGACATGATACTTCTTTTCTTTTTTTTATAAGGTTTACAATATGATCCATGTGTGCATTACATGTATTCATGCTCAAACAGATTTAGAATTAGCGTGATTTTTTTTGTCAGGATGCTTTGTGGATGTTGGACTGATGCTGGGGCTATGATTTCATTTCCACTCACCTCTGACCCTAATGTGAGCAAGATCTGATTTGATCATTTCTCGTCTCTTTATAAAAACAGTTGACTCAGTCGAGTGATCTAAGAGTAAGGCCAGCTGATATTATTGCCGGAAGTTATAGAATAGAATTAAGTTTTTATATAATTTTTTGCCTGGAGCTGTAAATACAGTGGCAAACAATCTACTGGGAAATTTTATCTAATGACTCCAAACCATACAATTACTTTATTGATGAGATGTGTTATTCATTTAGCTATTGTAATTCCATTGGTGTACAATGGTACTGAACGGGTCTTGTTTGTGGCCTCCTTTTAAATAGACCTTATAGTTGGTACTCGTATTCACATGAAAGGCAAACCTCTAGAATATCTCCAGGTCCTGGATCAAAGACAACAAATAAATGTTGGATTGTAGGCGATTGGAGTTATTTAAGCCAGTGAATTACCTAGAATTGGTAGTTGAGGGCATTTCTGTAGTGCATGGTGTATGTCCAATCTCCAATACCAATGTTGTTCTGGTCACGTTTTTGAAAATCATGATTATATGGCTTACCCATGTTATGTAGTTATGTCTACAGAAAAAGTGCAAGGATGATGAATCTTGCAATTGATGGAATTAGTGGTTCAACTCGTTGGCAATGAAATTAATCACAACTAGAGCTGACAAAAGTCGACCGGACTTGCCCAACTTGACTTAGTTTAAATCCGACCCGAAATAGATCCAATATTAAGTGATTCGAGTCGAATCCAAGTCGCGATCCGAGTCAACTCGAAACTTGACCTAACCCGACATCACATTGACCTTAAGATACGCGCAACCCACCGACCCGATAGCTACGTGACCCGATAACAATCTAACTCAACAAGACTAAATTCTTTGTTAACTTATTATGTGTAGATAATATTGGATAATATCTAGCGAACTCACTGTTGGATATTATCCATAGCTTGGGGGAATAAAAAAGGTCCAGATTTGATGCTAGATATTAGGAACCATTATTTGACTTTTTTTGAGATATGTTATCTTCTATTTATGAGGAAATTGTTAGGATACATGGTAGGAGAATCTACTCCTTACCTATATTTATGTACCCGCGCATAATATCAATAATAGAAGAGTGATTAAAACCTCTATTTTTCTCCCAAACTGACATGGTATCAGAGCCAGGTTCTAACCCAAAACCCTAGTAAAAAATATGGCTTCCGAAGAAACCTCAGTCATCTCCTCAATGCCAAGCAACGACAATGACAGTATTGCTGCCCCTTCATCCTTCCAAATTTCCATTCATAGACTGAATGGAAGAAACTATTTGGAATGGGCACAATCGATAAAATTAGTGATGGATGGACGAAGAAGGCTGGGATATCTTATCGGCGAGAAGACCAAACCAGAGGAGAATAATCCCAAATTTAAGACTTAGAGGTTTGAAAATTCCTTGGTTATTGCATGGCTTCTCAACTCCATGGAAGGATCTGTTGCTAAACCATACATGCTTATGAAGACCGCAAAGGAAATTTGGGATTCCATTCATGCAACATACTCAGACTTGGAAAACTCATCCCGAATATTTGATTTGAAGTCTAGATTGTGGCACTCAAAGCACGGAGACAGAGAGATAACCACCCACTATAATGAGATGGTAACTTGGTGGCAGGAATTAGATTGATGTTATGATGATATGTGGGAGAATTCGAATGATTGTGCTAGGTTTATGAAGCGTGAAGAGAATGATCGTGTCTATATGTTCTTGGCTGGGGTCAACTATATTTTAGATGAAGTAAAAGGAAGAATCTTAGGAAGAAAGCCACTGCCAGTCTGCCATGCATAAGGGAAGTTTTTTCAGAATTACGACAGAAAGAGGCTCGAAAGAGGTTATTTTGCACACTCAACAATGAGCTATGAATCCTCGAGCTCGGTTCTAGTTACACCCAGACCCAGTACAGATGGTGAGAGGAGAAAGAAGCCATGGTGTGATCACTGCAGAAAGCCATGGCATACTAAGAAAAAGTTCTGGAAAGTTTACACTCACTTGAAACCTCCTAACTCAAAGAGAAATTCTGATGGTAGAGCAATGCAAACAACCATGGATAAAACTGAAGAACAACAAGGTGATTTAGGCGGGTCTCCATTCACTCGAGAACAAGTTGAGCATCTCCTAAAACTCCTTCAATCCTCTGTTAGTTCTTGCTCTCTAGCTCATCAAGGTAATATCAACTATCCTTTTTCCTATAATGTCATGTCCACACCCGTCTGGATTCTTGATTCCGAAGCAACAAACCACATGACAAATTGCTCCCAATTATTTAAATCCTATCAACCTTGTGCTTAAAATAAAAAAAATCAGGGTTGCAGATGGATCGCTCTTTGTTGTTGCCGGCATAGGATCTATCCAACTCACTCCCTTACTATCACTTGATAATGTTCTCCATGTTTCTAAATTATCATACAACTTACTCTCTATCAACAAGTTGACTCAGGATATTAAATGTCAAGCTAACTTCTATTCCTCACATTATGAATTTCTAGATCAAGTCTCGGGGAAGATGATTGGCAATGCTAAGGAGGTTGATGAGCTTTATCAATTCTTGTGGAATTCAAAATCTGGGCAATTTGCCCACACAGTTCATGTTTTAAGTCTACTTCTGTTTCTCATAATTATGAAATAATGTTATGGCATTATCGTTTAGGTCATCCCAGTTTTAGATATCTAAAGCAATTGTTTCCAAAATTATTTATTAATAATGATCCCACAGCTCTTCATAGTGAAATATGCACTTTTGTTAAGCATCATCGATCCATCTATCCCATCCAACCCTATAAACCCACTGCACCTTTCACCCTTATACACAATGATGTTTGGGGACCCTCGCAGATTCCAACCACATCAGGAAAAAGATGGTTTGTAACCTTCACTGATGATCACACTAGAATAGGCTGGGTATTTTGATGAAAGATAAATCAGAAGTGACAGACATATTTAGGAACTTTTACAACATGGTTCAAACCCAGTTTATCACAAACATTAAAATCTTTAGAAGCGACAAAGGTTGAGAATTCTTTAGTGCGGTATTAGGAGATTTTTTCTTAAAAAGGGGGATAATCCACCAAAGCTCATGCAATGATATCGCAAAATAGAATGGGGTAGCTGAGCATAAAAATAGACACCTTTTAGAGGTATTTCGTGCTATTAGATTTGCAACTCATATCCCAAAATATCTATGGGGGGATTCCATCCTAACATCCATTTACTTGATCAACCGTATGCCATCTAAGCTCCTGAATTTCAAAACACCTTAGACATTTTTAACCATCACTTCTATAATAATCATCTATCCAGTTCCTTACCAATGAAAATTTTTGGCTGCACAGTCTTTGTATTTGAGAACAAGGGTGATAAACATGATGTTAAATCCAAGAGATGTGTCTTTGTAGGATAATCACCTACTAAAAAGGGTTACAAATGCTATGACCCCATATCGAAGAAAATTTTTGTTACTATGGATGTTAAATTCTTTGAAACTCAGCCATGTTTCAAATCTCATCTTCAGGGGGAGACTTTAGGGGAAGATTTATCCTCAAGGGAGTGCTGCATAACCTGAATCTAGAATTTACTCCCATTAGCACCAGTGAAGAAGAATTGGTTGAAAATTCCATCCCTATTATACATGACCAGCAGGAAAATAGGGAGAGTATGGTGGATGAACTAAACGATAGGTTGGAGAGAGGCTAAATCCTAATTCTAAACTAAGTCTTCCTTCAAACCAAGAGAATGAAAACCAACATCCTAACTCACAGCAAGGAAATGAGACTCCCATTGCTCCTCCTTTTGATCAGTTGAATGAAACAGAAGTATGTCCTAAGACTAACATATTTTCTAGGCAGATATACTCAAGGAAAACTCCTTACAAAGGTGAAGGTTCCGTACGCCCCTTGCATTGCCATGAATCTGCACCAGGGCCACTTCCGACTACTGTAAGTACTTCTCCTTCTCATTCAAATCAATCACATCAATATAGTACGTCAGTTTCAGATTTAAATCTTCCTATTGCTACCAGAAAAGGAACTAGATCTTGCACTAGTCGTCCTTTGTATCCACTTTCAAAATTTATTAGTTTTAAACACCTCTCATCCTCTTTTTCTGCCTTCTCTACTCATGTATCTTCTGTGGAGATTCTAAAGAATGTTCAGGATGCTCTAGAAGTTCCAGAGTGGAAGAAGGCAATCCTTGAAGAAATGAGTGCTCTTAAGAAAAATAAGACGTGGGAAGTTGTTACTCTGCTAAGAGGAAAATCTCTAGTTGGGTATAAGTGGGTATTCACTTTGAAATACAAGGCTAATGGTACTCTGGAAAGATATAAGGCACGGTTGGTGGCAAAGAGCTTCACACAAAGCTATGGGATTGACTACACTGAAACATTTGCCCCTATGGCAAACCTAAATACAATTCGAGTTCTATTATTTGTTGTTGGCAACCTTGATTGACTCCTGTATCAGTTGGGCATTAAGAATGTGTTCTTGAATGGTGATCTAAGAGAAGAAGTTTTCATGACACAACCACTAGGCTTTGAGGATAAGTTTGGCTCAAAACTGTGCAAGTTGAAGAAAACACTTTATGGTATGAAGCAGTCTCCTCGGGCATGGTTTGAGAAATTTACCAAATCAGTGAAGAGACAAGGGTATACTCAAGCTTAAGGTGATCATACAATGTTTACCAGACACTCAAGAGATGGGAAATTGTCGGTGTTAATCGTATATGTGGACGATATCATTGTGACAGGAAATGATTTGGAAGAAATGGATCGACTAAAAGTTGGATTGGCCAGAGAATTCGAGATCAAGGACTTAGGAGCTCTAAAATACTTTCTGGGAATGGAAGTTGCTAGATCAAGAAAAGGCATTATGGTGACTCAATGCAAGTATGTTATAGACCTTCTTCATGAAGCTGGTTTGAGTGGCTCCAAACAAGTTGATACACCAATAGATGCTAATATAAAATTGGGGTCTTATAAAGAAAGCCACAAGTTGATACAACTAGGTACCAATGACTAGTTGGGAAGCTAATTTATCTTTCTCACACTCATCCTGATATTGCTTTCGTTGTTAGCTTGGTTAGCCAATTCATGCATTCCCCATGCACTGAACACCTAAATGCAACATATAGGATTGTGAGGTACTTGAAAGGGTTACTTGGGCGAGGTTTATTATTTAGGAAGACTGAGCAAAGGGAGATTGAAGCTTTCACTGATGTAGACTAGGCAGAATCCATTGAAGATAGAAAGTCTGCTTCTTGTTATTGTATGTATATATGGGGGAATCTAGTCACTTGGAGAAGCAAGAAGCAAAATGTGGTAGCAAGGAGTAATGGAAAAGCTGAATTTCGAGCCATGGCTCAGGGGATCTGTGAGCTAATCTGGCTCAGGAGGATTATTAGTTAATTACATCTACCAGTTAGCAAGCCCATTAAATTGTACTGTGACAACAAGGCAGCCATAAGCATTGCACAGAACCCAGTTCAACATGATCAAATGAAACATATTGAGATTAACAGACATTTCATAAAGGAAAAACTTGAGGAAGGCGCAATCTGTGTACCGTTTGTACCCACTACTTAGCAGACAGCAGACATTCTTACAAAGGAGTTATTCAAGCCTAATTATGAATTTATTGTTGGTAAGTTGGGCATGGTTGATATCTATGCACCAACTTGAGGGGGATTGTAGACAATATTAGAGAATATTGGATAACATCCAGCGAACTCACTGCTGGATATTATCCATAGCTTGGGAGAATAAAAAAAGTCCAGATTTGATGCTGGATATTAGGAGCTATTATTTGACTTTTTCTTAGATATGTTATCTCCTATTTATTAGGAAATTGTTAGGATACATGGTAGGATAATCCACTCCTTGCCTATGTATGTGTACTCGTGCATAATATCAATAATAGAAGAGTGATTAAAACCTCTATGTTTCTCCCAAACTGACATTATGATAATATGGAGAAAAAAAATTGCACATGTTCTATTATTCATTTAAAGCTATTGAAAATATATTGTTTTATTAATTTTACCTTTTTTTTAATCCCTATTCACTAACCATATTTCAAATTGACCACTCTTTCCACACACATAAATAAAATAAAATAAAAGGTTGCAGTAACATACTAATTATCAGCTAACACATTTGACCCCAATTGATTCAAACCCAAAATAACCCAAATCAAAGTAATTGATACGAACCCGTTGTGTCATTTAATTGCCTCGGTTTGACTCGAGCCTAAAGTTGTTTGATTCGATATTAGCTCTGCCTGAACCTGACTCTAATTGTCAAATTAACCCAACCTACTTGTTAAACTAACCTAAAAATAACACGAACCTGAACCGACCCGAATTCGTCAAGCGAGAATCCAAAACCACCCAGACCCGGCATGGTAAATTAACCTGATATGACCCGATTGTGCAACTGCCTGATTCAATTTACAACCGATTGGGGAACAACCCGACCTGATTCAATTGCCACATCTAATCATGACATGTTCCTTGTCACCTACTTTTTTGTGCCTTAGTTGTCATTTCCTGTTTCATTTTACTTTTCTTTATGGCAAAAGGGACTCATTGATTGTTACTATCTCTCTCCAGGATACAAATAATCTCATTGAACTTGTGGAAAAAATGAATCTCAGAGTAGCAGAAGAATACAAAGGTTATGGCGATGTAGCTTCCGGTTTGAGAGTTTTTGTGGAACAGTTGAAGTGCAAAGGTGGTAACTTTGATGAGCATGTCAAGCAGATTGATGCAATAGACAAACAAGTAACCGAATTTGAAGCCGTAATTTCCATGCTTGACAAATACGTTTCTATGCTGGAAACAAAAGTTCAATCAGCATACCGGACTCATCCATTTTAGCCAATGTCATCGCTCATATTGCTTTTGAAGAAGGATCTGAGCTTATGTCTGCGTGACTCATGTTTGGTATTGATTTGTTATTCTTCGGCTCATGTTGTTCTCTTTCGTATGTGTGGTAATCATTTTTACTACAACATGGGTATCGATTATCAGATGATGCGCCTATGTACACTAAAGTTTGCCTCACTTTATGCGACATGTGTTCTTTGGTTCATTTTTATTACTTTGTAAAACTTATTGTGTATAAGTGCAGGTAAGCTTGAACAGAAAAAGGTTGTGGACTGATTTTTGCAAGAGTTTATTCTATGATCGATTGGGGTGATTCAATTTAAGAGCCGCGTCATCAAAATGTTGGTTTAACTTCGCGTGTGGTTTAATGGCATCCTGCTCTTCCTCGGTTTGAGATGGGAGTCCTATCTGGGCTTGGTCCAAAACTCTTATTTAGGTTCCATATGAATTTTGAATTCTGTAAGATAAGTCAATAGTTTAAGAACAAATTAGCTGTCTAATAGAGTTTTTTCAGCCTTTTTTGGGTGATGAATTATTGCATGTCCTGCTAGTTGCCGATTGTTGCACGACGCGCATGTTTGCAGCCACTATGTTGGAAACGATCCACACACAACAAACTATTCTAAACAGATGCCAAAATATAATGATAGAAGTTTAGAGTAGGTATGACATGATTAGTTGAAAGCTAAAGGTTGAAATTTAAAAGAACAATGAAAGCTTTCAAGCTCTCTAAAATCGAAAGAGTTACTCCGACAATTTTGACTTTTTAGGAAGGGCTTTTAGGTTCAAAATAGTTCATCATCCAAACATTTTTAAAATTAATCAAAATAGTTTTTAACCAAATAAATTAGAAGTTAGCTGAAATAATTTTGTTAAATATATACTTAAATGGTTGAACCAAAAGCTTTAGAGTTTCAAATGTTTGTCGTTTCCTTGATTGAGGTAGCAACAAGTCAAAAAACATGTGTCGTGCGTGGATTCACTTTTGTAAATAATATTCATAAACCCATAAGAGCAATCGTTCCATAGAGGAGAAATGTCATAGAAACAAAAGCCTTAGCCTTATAAATCAATAACCAAGTATGATCGATTTGCTATATTAATTAATTTTTTGAAGATATTTTGTGGTAAGTTTCGATAAAAAGTAGAAGCAATTCTAAAACTTTACACTAAGTAATGTGTTTTATTAAAAAATAAAAACAATATATATATCAAGATGATATTGGAAATAAACATATCCTAATCTCATAGACTCAAGAACCATTTCTTCATACTATTTCAAAAGGAGGATGAAGACATGAAGTATCATAATATACACTAAGTTTGCCTATTTTTCCTTTATTAATATATTTAAAAGAAATGAGGTAATATGATATGGTTGGTTTATATTTTTTATGTTAAATGTGTAACACCCCTAAATTTACTACTGAAAAATTTCGTTTAATTTCAAAGAGATTAACGGAAACGAAAAGATAAAACTGTAAATTCGGGGGCATTACCGCCACACTTAGTACCAGATCGGTTCACTCCTACCATCCCGGTACTAAGTGCTAAGGCTAAACCAGATTAACCATCAAGTACGAGTTAATAATTAAACACAGTTATAAGTAAAAACACAAGTCATACAAATTCAGAGTGCGAAAAGTCAAAAGTACAATCCAAAGGTACAGTTTCAAGATTCCAAAAGTTTGAAACATCGTACATCAGAAACAGACTAACTTTAAAGGCATAAGAAAGATAAAATGAACGATAGACTCCGGCTACGTCCCTCTCGACCCCCAAGCTAGGTCTAGACTCAACTCTCGGTCCCGCCCGATGCCTCATATGCGTCGTAGGCATCGAATATAGAATTACCTACCGGCACTAAGTCAGAGGGGCCTTCTACTCGTGGGAATGAGTAGCACCCATGAAACGGGTGGTCAGTACGCTTCGTACTGAGTAAGGTAACTGAATAACTAAGGCCAAATATACAAGGTACACAATACATGCATGATCATATAGGCACATAAAACAATACAGATAGTGAGGCCGATTATGCTCCAATTAGGCTTATCCTTTTAATCTCTTAACAACGTACTCATTTTCACACATAGTCATTATTAATCCACGTGAGTGCGGAAGCCCCACTATTATAACCTGTGGACCGGAGATACGAACAGGGCAGAATGCTCCTGACCACTATTATTTGCCGGTGGATCGGTCTCCAGGGCAAAATGCTTCTGGCCACTATTATTTGCCAGTGGATCGGTATGACCCCGACTCACATGGTATTCCACTGTAAGTATTAGTGCATTTCCCATGTCTTAGTTTTATTACGTTTGGTTTGTTGAGCACGGAGTCCCCCACTATTATAGCCGGTGGACCGGAATCATATAGGGCAACACGCTCCTGGCCAATATTATTCGCCGGTGGACCAGTCTAGGTCCGGCTCAATAATCTTTCTCTTTAAGTGATTAGTATTTTATTGTATCTTTTTCAACGGATTCCGCCCTAGACATGCATGGCTAACTTCAGCTATACTTATCCTCCCAAGAGGGCCCGTCTCATATCTTGAGACCTCTGCGCCTCCGAACTCGCCCGACATCCTTCCCTTAACCAGCTTATTCACTCCAGGAACCCGTCTCCTAAGTGAATGGGTTTAGGCCCACCACCTTATAACTCAAAGTCCACTCAACACCTTCCCTTACGGTTTTCTCCAGAAACCCTAACTTGGGCCTATGTGGCCCACCCTTTTCTGCCTTGTACAACCCAAACTCCTTCTACCACCCCTACACCTCACAACTAGGGGTGTTGAGTGTTGACAAACCAAGCCGGCTCGTGAGCTTTTTGGGCTCGGCTCGTTAACGGCTCGGCTCGCTTATTAAACAAGCTTAAAAATTAGGTTCGAGCTCGGCTCGATTATTAAACAAGTCAAGCTTGAGCCTAATAAATTTGGGCTTGAGCTCGTTTAGAGTGCAAAAGCTCGTGAGCTCGGCTCGTTTACCACCAAAGCTCGAGAGTCGGCTCATTAAAAGTCCGGCTCGACTCTTTAAAAGCTCGGCTCGTTTATAAACAAACCAAGCTTAAGCTTTATTTTTTGGCTCGTTTAGTAAATGAGCCAATCCCAAGCCTACCCCGGCTCGGCTCGATTCGGTTCATTAACAGCCCTACTCACGACCCTTCGATCAACCTTCCCTTCACGTCTCACTCATTCTCACTTATTTTTATTATTCTTCTTCTTCTTCTTTTCTGTCCCCTACCCAAATTAGGGTTCCCTCTAAACTCTAGCCTAGTTTCCTACGCACCCTTATTTTGGGTCCACGTACTATTTTTCGCCCAAAGCCCCCAAACACCCAAACGACACTTCTCTTACCTTCCACACGCCCTGAGGCATCTTTCTGTACGTAAGGTTCGTCCCCATGCGGACCTTAACCACCCCATGCAAACCCTAGTTCCTCCTATTCCCCTCACTAGCCAACTTACTTCCCCTTGGTTATCTTTCTTTCAAATTTTTTCTTTTTCATGCCCCCAACCACATCACCACATTAAATACCCTAGCATGCATGTCCTAAGGCCACATCATATCACAAACTTGTAGCACATCCACATTAATACATAACAAAAGCGATCACATAGACGTACCTCGAATACAAGTTGTGCTACATGTAAAACAGGTAAGATAATAACATGTAAAACATGACATATAATCATACGAGGCATCCAAGGCAAGTAGATCACATATCACACAAGCGGCCTTATTTAGACCCTACCTA
This sequence comes from Tamarix austromongolica, assembly GCA_039764185.1. Classification (NCBI taxonomy): domain Eukaryota; kingdom Viridiplantae; phylum Streptophyta; class Magnoliopsida; order Caryophyllales; family Tamaricaceae; genus Tamarix; species Tamarix austromongolica. Next base: position 163,732,489 of record CM077809.1, on the reverse strand, counting down.
AATTGGCGTTGGGCTTGGAGCACGCTCCTACGCCTCCCGGAAGTTTTCACTCGATTCACCTATAAGAAGGAAATGCTATAGGTTAATCTCCCTCTATCGAAATTACCAAAATTCCTATCTTACCCCTATCATGGCCTAACACTAAGGCTAATGTTAATAATTAGTAGTTTATAAATAAAAAGGGTAGGGTTATTATTATTCTCAAGATAGTTAATCGATTCCCCACTAATCAAAGTAAGTCTTGGTATATTCACAGTATTAAGGTAAGGGTTCCAATATTACCAGTAATAGTGTTTTTTAATAATACTAATAATATAAGAATACTAATAATAATGATAGTAGTAATGATAATAATGATGATAATAGTAATCAAAATCATAGTAGTAGTAGTAGTAACAATAATAATAATAATAATGCTAATATTAACAACGATAATAAGGTTAATAATACTAATAATAGTAGTAGTGAAAATATTGATGATGATAATAATAATAATAATAATAATAATAATAATAATAGTGACAATACAAATCATAATAAGAATACTAAAATAATAATGCTAAATAATAATAATGATAATAATAAGAATAATAACGATGGTAATAATGGTTAAAGTAATAAATATAGTAAACATAACGATAATAGTAATAGTAATAATAATAATAATAGTGACAATAAAAATCATAATAAGAATACTAAAATAATAATGATAATAAGAATAATAATAACGATGGTAATAATGATTAAAGTAATAAATATAGTAAACATAACGATAATAGTAATAATAATAATAATAGTAATAATAATAATAAGAGTAAGAACAACACTAATAATGACAATAACCACCATAACCATGATAATAATAATAATAATAACGATAATGATAATAATAATAATAGTAGTAATACTAATAGTAGTAGGAATACTAAAATAATGACAATAATAAAGATAATAACAATGTTAGTCATGGTTAGAGTAATAAACAAGATAATGCTAATAATAATAGTAATAATAATAATAATGATGATGATAATAATAATAATAGTAATAATAATAATAAGAGTAAGAACAACAATAATAATGACAATAACCACCATAACCATGATAATAATAATAATAATAACGATAATGATAATAATAATAATAATAATACTACTAATAATACTAATAGTAGTAGGAATACTAAAATAATGACAATAATAAAGATAATAACAATGTTAGTCATGGTTAGATTAATAAACAAGATAATGCTAATAATAGTAGTAGTAGTAGTAGTAGTAGTAGTAGTAGTAGTAATAATAATAATAATAATAATAATAATAATAATAATAATAATAATAATAATAATAATAATAATAATAATAATAATAATAATAATAATAAGAGTAGTAGTAGTAGTAGTAGTAGTAGTAGTAGTAGTAGTAATAATAATAATAACATAGCAAGGTTTTAGTATTAATTAATACCATTAATTAGAGGTTCTTAGGGATAAATGTTAGGACCTAATAGTAATAATAATGGTAGTAATAATTAGTAATTATAATGATAGTAGTAATAATAATTATGTTAATAATAATCATAATAACACTAATAATAATAGTTAATAATATTAAAAATCATTAACACTTTTATTATTTAGGGTTTAGGGGTTCAAGAAGTTGGGGGCAACCTGGCTGGGTGGTGGTGCCAGCAGCGGCAGCGGCGGCTACGGTGGAGGAAGGAAGAATTGGGAGAGGTGGATGTGGAGGCTAGGGGAGAGGGAAATAGATGAAAATGGAGGTGTAGGGTGGTAGGACAGGATCCCCTGGTTGTTTTGGGGGGTAGGGGTGGTGCTGCAAGCGGCGGTTTGGGCGGTGCGAAGGTGGCGTGGAAGGTCGAATGGACTGTTCGGGGAGGCAGTTTCGCACGGCCGGGGCGGCTCGTGCAGGGAGAGCTGATGGTTTGGTTGTGTAGAGAGTGGTGCAGGGAGAGTTTTGGTGGCCGGGGCAGGCGGCAGAGGCGACCGACGGAGTTTTCTGGGTTCCAAATTTTCCCGATTATGGCGGCTCTTGGGGCTATTTATAGGCCAATCGGGAAGGAAAACGACAAGGACGCGTGGCAAGGTAGGGGGCAGGGTTATGGGGGCTCCTGTCCGGCGAGAATGGCCGACTCAGGGTAGGTGTGATTTGTCGGGAAGGGAGAAAAATTGCGTGTGAGAGGGGGAGTAATGGCCTGGTCAAATTTGCAAGGGAGACAACGAGGAGGAGAGGGGAGGAATGGCTGGTGCAGTGGGCGTGGCAGCTGCAGGCTTTTTCCGGCGAGATTTTCGGTGGCAGGGGCTTTGAGCTGGAGGTTGAAGATGATAGGTTGGACCGGCGGTCCAGGGGAAAAGAAAAAAAAAAGAGAGAAAGGAGGCCGAACCGGCCGGGAGAAAGGGGGAGTAGCGCGGGAGGCTGGGCCGCGCAAGGGAGGGAGGCTGGGCTAGCAGGCCGGCCCAAGTCGGGGAGGAAGAAAATAAGGAAGAGAAGGAAGGAAAAGAAAAGGAAAAAGAGGGGAAAAAGGAGGAAAAGAAAAAGGAAAATGAAGGGAAAAATGGTGGTTGAATTAATTAGTATAATTTGGGTAATTTGGGGTGTTTTAATAAAACATAAATATTAAAATAATAATTAAATTCTCTTTTTAGGTTAATTTAGGGATTTTTGGAATAATTTCCTTAAATTCAATTTTAATTAACAAAACACTCTAATTTTCTCCAATTAGTTTATTTATAAAGTTTATATTAATTTGAAACTATTTTATCCTTCTTATTTTAAATAAAATAATTTATTTAATTAATCCCTAAAATAAAATCCTTAATTAGCTTAAAGTACTAAAATTCCTCCTATTTAAAACACTTATAAATTCCTTCTTGATTCGCCCTAATTAATTTCCTTTTATTGAATAAAAGTAGTTTATTTAATTAATTTTCTAATAATCCCTTATTTGGCCATGATTTCCTAAATTAGGGTTTTGGGATATTTCAAAATGAGGCATAAGTCTGACCTTGAGAGTAGTTATCCTAGGCTTTAGGCATAGGGCATCTAAAATATTAGGGTTCCAATTTAGTATATAAATAAAGAATTGTTGGTACATATATAACAAATGTGTTGCCCAAATGGTTTGGCGGCACCCTAAATTGATGATGTTATTAGGCATAAATTTAAATGTCTTTGTTATTTCTATTATATATATATATAGAATTACTTATAGCTACTCACACACACACATATAGTTTTTTTTATATATATAAATAAAGCCCCATGTTTTTTCTTTACGCAACTCAAGTCCAAGCCAGGCATGATAAAGACAAATATGTTATAATACTAGAAGATGAGTAGAAGAAGAGAATGAGAGGAGGGGAATTAGAGAGATTTCAACTTGTCTGTCTTTTATTTAAGACTGATATACATATATATAGGCTTTTTTTATAAATTTGTATGGGCTAGGTATGCCTACATTTATAACAGTCTCCCTTAAATGTACACTATATTATTACCTCAATAAAACCCTTATTATAAAAATCAAGTGGGCCAAAAATCACGGTTAAAGAAAAAAGAGTGTAGTAATACTCCCATAATTTAAGAACCTTCTTTCAGATGTCACATCCATATGAGTTGGTTGTATACTCTCGATGGGAAATATATTGTAAATAGGCCTGCTAGATTCATATTAGATTAAATAGAGCAAAGATTGACCTCTTCTTTCCTTTATAGATCATGAGTTGAGAATATTAGGTGATATTTGCTCCTAATCAGCATGATTCATGTACATGATGTATCAATGATATAAGCAACAAACATTCATGTTTTGTCTCATATATTGCAATCAACTCCTTAGGTGTTGGAAAAACATGTCAAAATACTTACTTCTTGCTTAGCAAATCTAGCTCTACTTGTATAGCTTCTTTTCAACTTTCCTCATCCTTTTCGCATCAACATTTCTCTATAGATTGAGGGTCATTATCATGTTCATCTGTAATGTCAACAATGATATTATATATTAAGATATCATTGATGACAATTTTATTTTATACCACCCCCTTCTAGAGTAAAATAATTCATTGGTATTTCATGATTGTTATCAACCTTATCATCATCTTTGTCATCATGACATTTTGATAAAAAAACCTCTTTAGGATTTTATCTTTATCATTATTTGTCAACAAATAGATAACTTTATAAGGTATCGTAAGTTCTTTCCTCTTATAGGGATTAGAATCTTTATAATACTAAGCAGTTTACCATAATTCCATCATATCTGAGACACACTTGCTATTAGTAGGGACGAAGTCCCTATTGCCTTTGATTCACAACACTCTTCTGTGAATGTGTACACTCTAAACTATCTCATTAAAAAGTAAGAATCTTGCTAGAAAAAACCCTTGTAATACTCTAATATTTTGGGCAACATGAGTTGTTTAGGATTGACATTAGTGGAAATTATTATTATTTTTATTTTGGTCATGTATCACATCTTTTTGGAGTTTTAAAACCCTAGTTTCATTTTTAGAATGTTTCATTTAAGACTCCATGTCCTTTTTTTTTATTTTATGATTTTGTGTTTTGTAAGACTTCTAAACTATTTTTGGCCTTCAAAATATTATTTCATGTGGATATTTGAGATCCACACATTTTATGAATCTCTTTGGCTTTTTCAAAATGACAAACAAAGTTGTTGATAAAATTACACCTTTCATTCCTTCGTTAAGGCTTAATCATATGCTTTGAGCCTATTCTGTAATCCCCCGAAATTTTAAAAAGCCTATAATTTAATAAATAAATTTTATTCGGGATAAATTAGCCTTTAAATATATTTAATTTAATTATTTTATAGATTTTTGAGTATATAAAATTGGATATAAATATTTAATAAATAAAAATAAATATTTTGTTATTTTATCATACTCTTATTATTTAAATAATTTTTCAAACCATTATTTTACTAAAATTATCATTTTTAAACCCTTATATTTTAATTGTATTAAATTAAATTATTAAATAAATTTATTATCCAAAAATATTGCATTTTATTATTTTATAAATTAAATTATTTTATTTAATCCCATTTTCCTTTTTCCTTTTTCTTCTTCTTTTTCTCTCCTTCTTCTCTTTTCTTTCTTCTTCTTTTTCTTCCTTGGGCCGCAAGCTGGCTTGCCTCTTTCCCCCATCCCCTGTGCCTGGGCCGAAGGCCCGCTTCCTCTCCCCCTCTCCTTCTCCCTCACACAAGCCCAGCTTGCCTCCCCTCTTCCTTTTCTTTCCTTTCTCCCCGACCAGGCTGGCCCGCTTCTTCTTTTTGTTCGACTGTTTGTCGCACCAGCCCCCCTCCCCTTCTTCTTTCTTTCTTCTTCTTCCTCCTTCCCCAACGAAAATCCCGACCACCCCACCATCACTGCCACCCTACCTGCAACCCCCTTCCCCCTATTGATCTCCCTATCTCTCTCTCTCTCTCTTTCTCTCTCTCTCTCTCTCCCACCATTTTTCTGCCCCATCCTGGCCCCACCATCTCTCCCTTCCCCATTCCCTGCCATCGCCATTCCCCTCTCTTCTTCTCCCTCTCCCTGCCATCGCCATTCCTCTACCACCCGACCGCCGCCCTCGAGCCACCCTATCCCCTCCTTTCTCTTCCCCTTCTTTTTCTTCCTCCTTCCCTGCCTCATTCTGCATTTTTTCGAGCTCCGTATGCATGCCCCGACCCTCTTTTTCTTCCTTTCTCCTCCTTCCCTCATCCTCCCTATTTTGCTTTGCTACTGCCGTTCTGCCGCCTCAACAGCCACCTGCACCACCCCTGCCACCGTCTACCTCACCCCCGAACGATCACAACACCCATCGAGCCACCCCGCAACCTCCTTCCTCCTCCCCTCTTCTCTTTCTCTTCTTCTTCTCCCTTCTCGGCAACCAACCTGCACCAACCTTTTCTGCCGCCGTTCCGCCACCTTTGCCGCCACCTGAGCCACCAAAATAACCCTTGCAACCCCCTCTACCACCCTTAAACCTCCTTTGGCCGAAACCACCACCTACAGGCCTTCATTTTCCCTCTCCCTCTCCCTTTTCCTTCCTCCTAAACCCCTCCATCTCGACCCACCTCGGTAACCTCCTTTCGCGGCCTCGCTGCCGCCGCCTCCGCCACCCTTGGCCACCAACAACCTGTCCCCGACCACCACCTACACCCCTTCTTCACTCCTGCACTCTTCCCTTGCCCCAAATCCTTCCCCATCTACCCTTTTTCTTAGCCCCAAAACCCCAGCCCGAAAATAGCCTATTTCTCCTCCTATCACCCACCTTCGAGCCCCTCCTCCCCATTTCTTTGCATGCAGCTCATGCTACATGAGCAACATGAGCTGCTGCATTTCTTGATTTAATTGGTTAATGATTTTAAGGTATAATAATATTTTAAGTTAATTATTTTATTAATTAAGTGTTATAAAGTCTTGCACTTGGTTTTCTCTTATTTCTAATATAATCAATCTTCATATTATTTTTAGGTATTGGTTTTGATAATCAAAGCTTGAACCTTAAACCGAAATACCGGTAAGGTTCGTTTTTGTGGGAATCAGGATAACTATTAAATCCTACTTAAGCACATGGATTAACGTATGTTAGCACATTAGGATTTTTAATATGTTATTATGCTTAATATATGTTGTTTAATATCATATGCTTAGTTTCTTGTGATGTTGGATGAAAAGAAGCATGTTAGGTTATATGTTATGTATGGAAATATTGTTTAAGGTAAGAGTTGGTTATAAATGAAAGTGCTAAGTATTATTCATGTTGTATTATGCTACTGTGATCTTAAATGCATGGTTAATATTTTTATAAGCCTTAAGGGTATTTTAGTAATATATCTTGTACAAAAATATGACCTAATGTGTATGGGTGTTAATGAGTATTATATTAAATATAATAGTTGGGGAGTTAGATAATAAGAATAGAGTGTTAATGCTAGTAATTCACATGGTGATGATAATTTAATATAAGTGGAGTAATAAGTGGTAAAATGGTAATTTGTAAGTGAAAATGGTAAATTGGTAACTTTGAAGAAAAGAGGGTAAAATGGTAATTTTGGAGGTAAGGGTAAAACGGTAAATTTGTAAGTAAAAGGATAAATTGATAATTTTGGAGACAAGGGTAAAATGGTAAAATTATGAGTAAAATGATAAATTGGTAATTTTGGAGGTAAGGGATAAAATGGTAATTTTGGAAGTAAAAAGGGTAAAGTGGTAAATTGCAAATAAAAAGGGGTAAATTTGTAATTTTGGAAGTAAGGGGTAAAATGGTAATTTTGGAAGTAAAGGGGCAAAATGGTAATTTTGTGAATGAAGGGTAAAATAGTAATTAAAAGGTAAATTAGTAATTTTATAATTAAAGGGTAAAATGGTAATTTCATAATTAAATGTCAAAAGGGTAATTTTGCAATTAAAGTACAAAATGGTAATTTCGTAATTAAAGGGGGAAAATGGTAAATTTGTGAATGAAAGGGTGTTATGGTAAATTTTGAAAGTTAAGGGGATAAAATGGTCAATTTAAAAGTAAAAGGGCAAATTGGTAATTTTATAAATAAAAGGGGTAAAGTGGAAATTGAAAAGGAGTAATTTGGTAATTTTGATTATAGAGAAGGGCAATTTGGTAATTTAAATAACTAAAGGGTAATTTGGTAAATTTGATAATGGAGAAGGGTAGTTTGGTAATTATGATCATATAAAAGGGTAATTTGTTAATTTGACCAACTAGAGGGTAATTTGGTAATTTTGATAATGGAGAAGGGTAGTTTGGTAATTATGATCATATAAAAGGGTAATTTGGTAATTTAACCAACTAGAGGGTAATTTGATAATTTTGATAATGGAGAAGGGTAGTTTGGTAATTATGATAATAAATAATGGTAATTTGGTAATTAACCAAATAAATGGATAATTTGGTAATTAGGATAATGATGAAGAGTAATTTGGTAATTTGACCAACTCAAGGGCAATTTATTAGTTATAATAAAGGAAAAAAGGGCAAAGTGGTAATCTAACCCACCAAATAGAAAGTATATTAAGTGTAACAGTTATGAAAGGGGATTAGTGACCTAATAAGTATGGGAGATAACTTGGTAACCTAAATCGATTAAGGTGACAACCAACATTAAACAACCATAGAATAGTTAATTAAATAAGCTAAGTAACATAAAATTAATATGCATACGTGGATTGATTCAAGTATTATAAATACAAGTAACAAGTAATTAACAAGAGACATACAATTAATGCACAACTTCTCTCTAGAAATTAATCCAGAATATTATTCATAAATTAATTGAGCACAATAACAAGTTTCTACGTCATATAATAGATAGTTTCCTATATACATGATCCGTAATCTTACCTATTACAAACTTATATCATAATGGTTAAGGAAAAAAATTACTTCTATATCATATTTTAATAACAGAAATATACTTCTTTTATATTTCAGTTATGTATGCCCCATTATTATTTCAAATATTTTATTATGTCATTACTATGAATATTATGCTAAAGTGAATGAAAGTTAAGGACAAAAGTAATATAATTATGAATCACAATATTAATTAAGGTGACAACCAACATCAAACAACCATAAATAACAAATTAAACGAGAAAAGTAATATAAAAATTCATATGTGTACGCAAATTGATGCAAGTGTTATAAATACAAGTAATTAACAAGAATCATACAATTAATGCAACTTCTCCCTACAAATTAATGCAGAATATTATTCATAATGTAATAAAAAGTTTCTATGTCATATAATAGATAGTTTCTTATGAATGCATGATCCGTAATCTTACCTATTATATTTGAATAACAAACTTATATCATAACTATAAAGGAAAAATTTTACTACTTCTATATTATACTTTAATAAGAAAATTATACATCCTATTGTTATTTCAAATGTTTTATTGAGTATTTACCATGAATATTATCCTAAATTTGATGAAAGTTAAGGACAAAATTATTATAACCAAGAATCACAATATTAAATAAGGTGACAACCAACATCAAACAACCATAAGATATAACGAAGTAAAGGAGAGAAGTAATATAAAAATTAATATAGATACGCAAATTGTGAGGAGTGTTGTAAATACAAGTAATTAAAAAGAAACATACAATTAATGCACAACTTCTCCCTAGAAATTGATTCAGAATATTATTCACAGTGTAATTGAGATGAATGATTCTTTTATATTTTTTGGAGGCTCATGATTCGAATTATTCACCAACCAATGATCATAGGATAATGCCTAACATTCAATTAATTTATAAATGGTGATTTTTAACCGATTATTCCCTTCAAAAAATCTGCCTCAACTCTTACCTACTGTGTGAAGGGATCAAAAATGAACATTCTATCATTTTTGCTTAATAATCAATTAAAAATAATCCAATATAAATTTTGTCACAACGATCATCATTGCCTCATTATTATTTCTAAGTCTTAATAAACAGATCCCCTACATTACAAACAAACAGACCATAAGAAAATTTAGTATGAATAACCACTATTTTGCTGTTTATGAATCTTAGTGATGTTGTATATAAGGCTCAATACATGTCAAAACAACAGTCAGAAATTTACACTTGGCTTTTTAGGAACATTAAAATCATTGAGTATCTTAATATTACAAAAAAAAAGAGTACAAGTTTATAATTGCTTACTGTTGTTACATTTTATACCATTAATTTTCATCACTGCCCCTTCCTTATGGTCAAGTTTGATGGAAGATGGGGATCCTTTTAATAAATAACTTAGAATAATATTTTTATAACCTATAATATTTTATAAAAAAAAGTAAAGAATTAGTATATTCAGTAACAAAATTAGTATCTATAATATAACAATTTCACTTTGTGAAGCTTAGAACGAAAAATTTTCCCTCTTAAATTTCAGTTCAAATATTTTTTACTTCTTATAAAAATACAAACAACCTACACATGACACTAACCACATACACAACAAAAATCTGCAGCACAATATAAACATTAACACATTCATCTGACATTCAACTTCTCAAGTAAGTCATTGCTTAATCTATATTGACAATTACATTCCATTTATTTAGTATGATTTTACTCATTATTCAATTTACTATTTATCTAACATGCTTTCAGATTGGGAAGAAGAGATAAGTTCATACACATACAACCAAATACAAGGAAATTAACATCATCAACTACAATAACAAGAAAAAGATCAAAAGATCACATATCAACAGGTACTTCAGTAAAAAATGAATAATATTCTATTGTAAATAATTATGTTTATCATATTTATTTCAGCTATTGTGATAGCAGTATTATAGATAATTATCCACATTTGCAAGTAACGGTAACATTAGGTGTGACATAACATAGGCAATTAGAGCACTTTATAGCACTTTAGATATAAACACACAACATACCAAATAGCAAGTAAATTAATTTACAATTTGCAACTAACAGTAACATTAAGTGTGACATAATAAAGGCAATTATAGCACTTTATACCACTTTAGAGATAAACACACAACATACCAAATACTAAGTACATTAATTTACAATTTGCAACTAATAGTAACATTAGGTGTGACATAACAAGGGCAATTACAGAACTTTATAGCACTTTAGAGACAAACACACTGCATACCAAATAGCAAGTAAATTAATTTACAATTTGCAACTAATAGTAACATTAGGCGTGACATAACAGAGGTAATTGCAACACTTTATGGCACTTTAGAGATAACACACAGCAATACAAATACCAAGTAAATTAATTATAATTTGCAACTAACAGTAACATTAGGTGTGACATAACAGAGGCAATTACAACACTTTATAGCACTTTAGAGACAAACACACAGCATACCAAATACCAAGTAAATTAATTTACAATATGTGGTATGTTAGAAAGATGTCTGTACAGTTTTACCATTGTTAGTTAATGAAGAATTGCAGTGCCTACATTAAAATTAAATCAAATATTTTAGTTACATAATCAAGAATATAGATTAATAAACACAAAATCTCAATATTGTGAATACTCACTATAATAATGTCGAAATCCAAATAAGAAACTATGTACCAACTTACCTGCAGAAACATGATATATATATCATAATAGGAACATATATATGTATTGAAAACAACATAGCAAATAGAAGAAAAAGGAATAATTAAATTTTAATACTTATTCTTTTTCCAAAACCATACAATTAATAAGCAGAAATAAAACTAATTTAGTATTATATTATAACTACGTCATCAAAGCATGGACAAACAAATTAATAATTAGAAGGTCAAATAAATTCAAACACCCAATCATCTCTGAGATCTGTTTGTTTCCATATTAAACCAACATATGGGATTTGAAACATAAAAAGTAAAAATTTGACTATTATTGAAATTATTACAGAACTAAAAATATGTTAGCCATAAGCCACAATACTAAAACAAAAAAACTATTCACCTAATATCTAATGGCAGAGACAAACTAATGACAGCAGATACTAAAAACAGAACCTGATGGGATTGAACATAAGGAAAAAAAAGACTGAAAAATAAGTTCGAATATCCATATTTTTGTCATTTGTCTCTGTTGACTTTCATTAAGTTTTGAAAGCAACAGATCATATGTAAAGAGAGCAGCATATGATAAGTTGACTAATTAATTAAAAAAAACTTTATCGACAAGGAAAATGATTAATAATTTTACAAAAAATGATATTTCTAGCAATGTTAGCCAATTTGATCTTGCATCAGTGCCTTTGCTTCTGAAAGCAACAGATCTAAAATAGAGAACATATGGGATAGAACATCAAACTGAAAAAAAAAATCACTGACAGATCTGTATTGCTTTTACATACAAAAGGTGAAAAAAGAGAAGCAGTTTATTTCAAAAAACATTAATCAACAATTGTTAGAAATATGAAAATGAGTTTGAATACCATGATTTTTTGGCTTCGTATGTGTCCACTTTCAATCTCTTTTGAAAGCAACAGATAAAATTGCAGAGAGTATCAGAAGGATTTTTACTTAAGAATTAAAAAAAAATCTTCCTCAACAAAAAAAACTTCAAATCTGTGTTAGTAATAGAAATGATATCAACTTTAGCCTATTTTATCTTAGAATTGTGTTTTCGCTTTCGAATGTAATAGATCTGAAATAGAGAACAAATGGGACTCAACGTAAAACGATGGATCTTTGTTGCTTTTGCATACAAAAGATGAAAAAATAGATGCAAGTTATTTAACAAAAAAAAATCAACAAGTCTAAAAAATACAAATATGAGTTCGAATACCCAGATTTGTCTGCTTTGTTTGTGTCAACTTTCAAAAACTTTCGAAAGCGACATATAAAATTGCAGAGAGAAACAGAAGGAATTATACTTAAGAATTACGAAAAAATCATCTTCAACGTTACCATATTTTATCTTAGATCTGTGTCTTGTTTTCGAAAGCAACATATCTGAAATAGATACCCATATTTAAGTCAACATAAAAGATAAACAAATAAATAGCAATATACGTTCAAAAAAATTTGCAAAAATTAAGAAATTACCTAAAATACCTAAATTTCTCTATATTGTGTGTTCTCTTTCGAAAGCAAAAGAACGATACAACACAAGAAGAAAACCATATGGGTATTTTAGGAGCAGTAAACCACGTAATATGCACCCAGTAGATCTTAACTAAAAATAAGAAAATTTTGAAATCTGTACACATAAACCCACAACATCAAACAGAAATCATTCTGAGTATATAGTATAACCGACAAAAAAAAATCAAAAGTTGCACACTTTTGATTCGGCTTTTCTATAATACATAGAAATCACAGATCTAATCTTCGCAAACTAATTTTTTTTCGAAACATCATAAAACTGGAACGGAAATAAAAGTACAAAATTAGAAGGGAAATCATAGGAAATACAGATCAGGAGTGTAAGTTTTGAAATTTTCTTTCTTCATGAAAGATACAGATATATCGGATAGATTGAAGATAGGAGAGAGGAGAGAGGAGAGAGCCGCGCAGTAGGGGTGGGTTGGAGAATTCTCTAGAAACCCTACCTGCTTTTAGTATTTGAAGAAATAAAGTTAGGAAAGGAACAATGTAGATTACAATAGCATTAAACGGGTGGTTAGGATTGGGTTATGAAACTATGGTTTCATTTCTCCGTCGTGACATTGGAGAAAATGCAACGGTAATAGGCAATGAAATGAAAGGGAGGGTGGGGATTAAATAAGTAAGGTGGCCGGTTAGGATTTACTAAGTAAAAGTGGACGACCATATTAAAGAGGCTTATATTATCCTTAACATAATTCTTTTATTTGTTTTGATCCTTATAAACAAATGTTTGAGATGCCTAAATTTTGCATATTCAGTGCTTATAACTTCATAATTAATTAATACATGCATACTTGAGAATAAAATAATATTATGAAATTTTACTTAAAAATATCTATTCACATTAATTTTTTGAAATGAAAAAATTATATAATGATTTAAATAAATATAAAATTCCTACTTAAAATTGGGAATTTTTTTTATGAAAGTATAACTATTTGAATATAGTTTCATAATATTATTCTGAACTATTTAATTGGTTATAAAGTATACTAATCTATTTTAGGAAGACTAAATTGTTATTTTGTTTACAATATAAATCAAAAATATATTGTTGTTGATCAATTACTACTAGACTTAAAAAAAAATGTTCTTAGGAAAACACTAAAAAATCCTATTAAATATTAGGAGATATCGTAATTAATTAATACATACATAATTAACAATAAAATAAAAATTTTAAATTCTTTTAAAAAATATATATTCACATTAATTTTTGTAATGAAAAAATTATATAATGATTTAAACAAATATAAACTTCCTACTTAAAATTGTGAAATTTTTTTTTTATGAAAGTATAACTATTTGAATATAGTTGCGTAATATTAGTATTAAATATGTAATTGGTTATAAAGTATATTAATTTAGTTTAAGAAGAATAAATTTTTATTATTTTTTACACTATAAATTAAAAACATATTGTTGTTGATCAATTACTACGAGACTTTAAAAAAATTGTTCTTAGGGAAACACTAAAAATCCTATTAATTATTAGGAGATATCATAATGAATTAATACATACATAATTGACAATAAAATAATATTCTAAAATTTTATTTAAAAATATATATTCACATTAATTTTTTGAAATGAAAAAATTTTATAATGATTCAAACAAATATAAACTTCCTACTTAAAATTGGAAATTTTTGTTTTTATGAAAGTATAACTATTTTAATATAGTTGGTTAATATTAGTATGAAATATTTAATTGATTATAAAGTATATTAATCTATTTTAAGAAGAATAAATTGTCATTATTGTTTACAATATAAATTAAAAACATATTGGTGTTGATCAATTACTACGAGACTTAAAAAAAATGTTCTTAGGAAAGCACTAAAAAATCCTATTAAATATTAGGAGATATCACAATGAATTAATACATACATAATTGAAAATAAATTAATATTCTCAAAATTTTTTAAAACATATATATTGACATTAAATTTTGAAATGAACAAATTATATAATGATTTAAACAAATATAAACTTCCTACTTAAAAATGGAAAATTTTGTTTTTATGAAAGTATAACTATTTGAATATAGTTGCATAATATTAGTATGAAATATTTAATTGGTTATAAAGTATATTAATATATTTTAAGAAGACTAAATTGTTATTATTGTTTACATTATAAATTAAGAACAGATTGTTGTTGATCAATTACTACGATAGTTAAAACAAATCTTAGGGAAACACTAAAAATTCCTATCAAATATTAGAAGATATCATAATTAATTAATAAATACATAATTGAAAATAAAATAATATTCTTAAAATTTTTAAAAATATATACATTCACATTAATGTTTTGAATTGAAAAAATTATATAATGATTTAAACAAATATAAACTTCCTACTTCAAATTGTGAAATTTTGTTTTTATAAAAGTATAACTATTTGAATATAGTTGTGTAATATTAGTATGAAATATTTAATTGGTTATAAAGTATATTAATTTATTTTAAGAACAATAAATTGTTATTATTTTTTACATTATAAATTAAAAACATATTATTGTTGATCAATTACTACGAGACTTCAAAAAAATGTTCTTAGGGAAACACTAAAAAATCATATTAAATATTAGGAGATATCATACTAAATTAATACCTACATAATTGAAAATAAAATAATATTCTTAATTTAAAAAAAAATATATATATTGACATCAATTTTTTGAAATGAAAAAATTATATAATGATTTAAACAAATATAAACTTCCTACTTAAAATTGGAAAATTTTGTTTTTATGAACGTATAACTATTTGAATATAGTTGCATAATATTAGTATGAAATATTTAATTTGTTATAAAGTATATTAATCTATTTTAAGAAGACTAAATTGTTATTATTGTTTACATTATAAATTAAGAACATATAGTTGTTGATCAATTACTACGATACTTAAAAAAAGTGTTATTAGGGAAGCACTAAAAAGTCCTATTAAATATTAGGAGATATCATAATTAATTAATACATACATAATTGACAATAAAATAATATTCTTTAAATTTAAAAAAAATATATATTTACATTAATTTTTTGAATTGAAAAATGATTGGTACAATTGTTAATTTTTTTTATGCAGGTAATTTAAATATGATTGGTACAAAATCAATCCTAGATGAAGATACATATACAAAATATGTGTTCAACCCTTTTGAAATTCAAGGATTGTTATTTCCTCTTAGTGACATCACAAATCAAAGTGGTATTGTGAATTTATCAGAATCATCAAAAATGGAAAACTTTTCTATCTATTCTAAGAAGAATTATGGTGCCTCTATCGTAGGGCAACAATTTGAATTCGATGAAGGTTAGCATTCTCATTTTCCAACACGTGTAAACATTTATTATTAATAATATTTTATAAGTTTATAATTATTTTCCTTAGGTTGTAATTGTTATTTATATATCTATCGTAATTTATGTGTCAACAGATAATGAAATAGAAGAGAATAGTGGAACCTTATTATCTGGTATGCACTGATTAATATATTTTATATATGCATATGGAATATTAAATTTCTCGAAATGTCTCATATTAATTTGTTTATAATATATTAAACATAATAGGGCAACGACATAATTTTTTCAATGTCTGATACTTTATGTCTTCATAGATGTTGAAATAGAACAAAATAGTGGAACACCATCCAGTATACAACTAGAAATGTATTTGTACATACAAATTTGTTAATAAATCTTTTCAAATGTCTTATATTAATTTTATGATATGTGTAGATTATTTTGATATTGAAGATGTAATATACACATGTGGATTTTGTAATTCTTTTTTCTGGTATGAGGAAAGAATGTGTAAAAGTCGCTTATCTTGAAACCCAAAATATTCTTTATGTTTTATGCAAGGCAAAGTTCAACTCTCGCCAATGAGAAATCCTCCTTAAGTATTACATGAACTTTTATATTTACATAATGATAGAAGCAAACACTTTCTCCAGAATATTCAGTCATACAATAACATGTTATGTTTCACTTCGATTGGAGGAAAAGTTGATAGGAGCTTGAACAATGATAGATCTCCTCCAATATTTAGACTACATGGTTAAAATTATCATCTTATGGGAAGGTTATTGCCAAATGAAGGTTCGGTGCCTAAATTTGCACAACTATACATTTACGACACTGATAATGAAGTTGAAAATAGAGTTCATTCTGTTAGGTGAGTTACTTAACAAGTTGTGGTAATTATTGAGTTATTTTATCATTTTTAAGTAATTTCTTCTAATTCCTTATTCCAACTGTATTGGCTATAGGGAAAGTGAAACCTTGAACAACCTTCGTATATCTATTGTTTATGATTTGAAGACAATGCTTGATGAGAATAATGTGTTGGTTAAATCATTCGGAATGGTCAGAGAAAAGATTGAAAAGGATAGTTGTTTAGATGTAAAGTTGAAGTTGATTGGTAGGAGGAATGAGGATGAAAGAAGGTATAATCTACCTACGGCTTCAGAAATTGCTGGATTTATTGTTGGGGAATTTGATGCATCATTAGGAGATAGGGATATCTTGGTCGAAACTAAAACAAGAATGCTGAAATGCATTAACCAACTCCATGCTTCATATCTTGGATTACAATATCCTATATTGTTTCCTTACGGAGAAGATGGCTATAGAGAAGACATTTCGTTAATGTTGAATGGGGAAATAAAGCATGGTGGCCGGAAGTACGTAAGTTTAACAGAGTATTTTTTCGTATCGTTTGCATGAAAGGAATTCAGAGTTATCAATTATATTGTCTCCCATGAGACTACTTCAACAATTTGTTGTTGATGCATACACTATGGTTGAATCTTCAAGATTAACTTACATTAAGTTACATCAAAAACATTTGTGGTGTGAATTATATAGCAGACTAACAGATGCAATTTTAAGGGGTGAGACCGATCCATCAACGCAAGAAAAACGAGTTATATTACCATCATCATTCACAAGTGGTGCTCGATATATGATTCAAAACTATCAAGACGCCATGGCAATTTGTAGATGGGTTGGCTATCCAGACATTTTTATTACATTTACTTGTAATCCCAAATGGCTAGAAATAGTTCGTTTTGTTGAAAAAAGAAGCCTCAAAGCCGATGATCGTCCGGATATTATTTGTTGTGTTTTTAAAATAAAGTTGGATTATCTCATTAAAGATCTTCGCAGTAACAAGATCTTTGGAACGGTTAAATCAAGTACTATTTCATAGTTTACACACACACACATATATATTATATTTAGCATATATTCTTACTATAATTGGTTATAAACCTTTATTTTAATTCAATTGCAGTTATATTGACTATTGAGTTCTAGAAGCCTGGGTTGCCACATGCACATATATTGTTATTTCTTGTAGCAAAAGACAAGTATCCAACATAAAGCGATATAGACAAAATTATTTCAGCCAAAATTCCAGATAAAAACATTGATTCTGTGTATTATACAACAGTTCAAGAATTTATGGTACATGGACCATGTGGTGTTGCTGCTAAGAGCTCCCCTTGCATGTCTGCTGGCCGTTGTACAAAGCATTTTCCTAAAAAGTTTGTTGAATCAACAATTATTGATGATGATGGATATCCTATCTACAGAAGAAGAGATAACGAATGAATAATGGAGAAGAACGCAGTTCCTCTTGATAACAGGTTTATTGTTCCTCACAATCGTTATTTGTTACTGAAGTATGGTGCACATTTGAATGTTGAATGGTGTAACCAATCTCACTCTATCAAGTATTTATTTAAATATGTCAACAAAGGACACAACCGTGTTACTGCATCTTTTTATGGAAGTACAATGGATGACGAAGTAGCAAAAAAGGTAGACGAAGTTCATATGTACTATGATTGTAGGTATATATCATCATGTGAAGCATCATGGAGGTTATTCAAATATGATATTCAATTCAGAGATCCTCAGGTTGAAAGGTTGGGTTTTCATCTTCTAAATCAACAACGTATTATTATTTTTTATTACGATCTGATCGATGATGTTGTTGATCGATTATCTGTTAAGCAAAGTATGTTCTTAGCTTGGATGAAAGCAAATAAAGACTATCTTGAGGCAAATGAATTAACTTATTCTGAATTCCCTACAAAATTCATTTGGGATAAGCATAATAGAGAATGGTGACCAAGACAAAAAAAAGTTATCTATTGGACGAATTTTCTATGTCCCTCCTGGCAGTAGAGAACTCTACTATTTGAGATGTCTTCTTAATACTTTGTGTGGACCTACAAGTTATGAAGACATAAGATGCATTAATGGTGAGCAATATTCATCATATCGTGATGCTTGCTATGCCCTAGGTTTATTAGACGATGACAAGGAATACATTGATGGTATTATTGAGGCAAGTCATTGGGCTTCTACATCTTCTTTGAGAAAACTATTTGCAACATTATTGACATCTGAATTACTCATTCGACCTGAAGTTGTTTGGAATCATTATTAGATTTATATAACTGATGATATTTTATACAAACAACGTTTATTATTACAACACGAAGGTAACTTACCTTAGTTATCTTATTTTTTTTACATTGTTAAACTACTTATATATTTTTTCCAAACTTATTGAATTTATTTTCAGAACTTCATTTGGAAGATGATAAGATAAAAAATTATGGCTTGGTAGAGGTCGAAAAGTTGCTACGAAACTGTGGAAGAAGCTTAAGAGAGTTTGAGCCAATACCATTCCCACCATCCGAGGTTTTTTTTTTTTTTTTTTTTTTTTTTTTTTTTTTTCTGCTGTTGGTAATTCATTGATACGTGAGGAAATGTGTTATGATCGATCAAATTTGTCTCAAGAATTCAATAAAAATCTATATGTTATGACCTCAGAACAAAGACATATATACGATGAGAAAATGGAGGCAACAAGGTCAAATACATGTGGATTGTTTTTTGTGTATGGGTATGGAAGTACATGAAAAATGTTTATATGAAGGACCTTATCAGTCGCTATTAGATGCGCAGGAGATATCGTGTTAAATGTGCCATCAAGTGGAATAACTTCTCTTTTATTACCAGGAGGAAGAACAACTCATTCTCGATTCAAGATTCCTACAAATCCAACTGAAGATTAAACATGCAACATCAAACAAGGTAGTCCATTTGCTGATTTGATTATAAGATGTAAACTCATAATATGGGATGAAGCTCCAAAGATGCACATATATTGCTTTGAAGCTTTAGATAAAACCATGAGAGATATTTTACGTGTTAACAATCAATTTAGTATTGACAAGCCATTTGGAGGTAAGACAGTTGTTCTTGGCGGTGATTTTAGACAAATATTACCTGTCATTCCTAAGGGTACTCGACAAGATGTTGTTCATGCAACTATCAACTCCTCATACTTTTGGCGACATTGCAAGGTGTTACATTTGACAAAGAATATGAGGTTACGAAATCTTATCTCAGTCGATGAATGTGCCAAGTTGAAGTAATTTTTTGACTGGATTGCAAGCATTGGAGATGAAACAATTGGAGGTCCTAATGATAGTCATGCAATAATCGAATTTCCAAGTGATCTATTAATAAAATATTCAAACGATCAAATTGCAGCTATTGTGAAAAGTACTTATCCAGAGTTCACAAGCAATATCATTGATGATACTTATTTTGATGAAAGATATATCATAGCATCAACTCTTAATATTGTAGATCCTATCAATGAATACATGTTGTTAATTAAGTCGGCGGAAGAGAAAACATATTTGAGTTCAGATACAACATATAGATCTGATTCAAATAATAATTTGTTGCAAGATCTATACATTCCAGAATTTCTAAATAGTCTTAAGTGTTCTGGTGTCCCAAATCATGTCTTGAATTTGAAGATTAGTACACTTGTTTTGTTATTGAGGAATATTGATCATTCAGTTGGCTTATACAACAATACTACGATGGTAATCAAAAGGATTGAAGCTCATGTGTTGGAAGCAAAGATTTTAGGTGGAAATAATTCCAGTGAACGAGTATTGTTAGCAAGAATGTCATTAACACCATCTAATCCAAGGCTGCCTTTCAAGTTTAATCGAAGACAATTTCCACTGATTGTATCATATGCAATGACAATCAACAAAAATCAATGACAATCACTTTATAATGTTAGTATTTTTTTGAAAAAACCTGTATTTAGTTATGGTCAGTTTTATGTTACCGTCTCTCGAGTTACAAATCGTATATGTTTGAAAATTCTTATATGCGACGACGATGTTGTAGAGAGTAATTCAACAACAAATGTTGTATTTAAAGAAGTGCTTGAAAAGATATAATTATAAAAATTCTTTGATTAGTTATTCTTCAATATCTATATTTTATTTCAATTTGTTTACAATTAATTTCTTTTTATAAACTAATTATATAATACTTATTTATCCTAAAGATTTCTTTACCAAATATTATTTATAAATAGGAATATTCATATGTTCGAATCCTCACAAGTGCCAAATCTAGTTGGTAGGAATAGATATCTTTAAATCTTATTTTTAATCTTATTTTAATTTCCACTCTTTTAAAATAAACAATAACATATTTAAATACTTTTCTAAATTTTTATTCCTCCTATCTTAATCCCATCAACCTATTGCATAATTGGACTTACCGGGCTACCCCCTCTCCAAAGGGTCCTCGCCTCTGTAGATTTCCGAGTTCTCTTGGCCATGGCGACATCCATGGGTCCTCCTTCTCCTCGAGTCGACACCACTTCAATTTCAGGTTCCACGTCTGAGGATGATGCACCGTCCTCCGCATCTCAACTCCAATCGCATTCCGAAGCACCATCCCTACCTTCTCTCTGTACCGAAGGTACAAACATGAAAATGCCAATGGGTCCACCACCTGGCAGAAACCCTAACTCCTTGGAACCCGACTCTGCCTCGTCGCAGATCACCACCTCCACCGACGAAATACGGGAGATGGATTTGATTCATCTTACTTCCACCGAGACTCCGCTGGAGGGCAGCAACAATGGCGCGGCTGCAGCAACAACTGACTGGAGTCAACAGCCACAGACGCAGAATATCGTAGTTCCATACACAATTCCTCCATGGAGTGAAGCTCCTTCTCATCCTTTTTCCTTGGAAGTTATCAAAGATGGTGCTGTTATTGATCAGCTCGACGTGTAAGTCCTATTACACTGCTATGAATGTTTAACGAATTTTGGTGTTAATCTTTATTCGGCTTTAGTTTGCGTTTAGTCTAGGTAATAAAGCATTTGATATGGTTTTTGACGTTTCTTCGTTTTTGTGTTCGTTGATTTAACTGATGCAGAACTGAAAAGGGGGCTTATATGTTTGGTCGAGTTGATCTTTGCGATTTTGTTCTTGAGCATCCAACAATTTCTCGGTTTCATGCTGGTATGACTCTTTCATTTCGAATATGTGAATATTCAATTGTTATGGATTTAAAGTGATTTACTAGCACTGATCCTTTGGTGTCACGATATATCAGAGTTTAGAGCCCATAATTCTTTATTTTTTTTATTGAAGTTGACGAGTTCTCTCTTAAGTAACATATTATTTAAAAAAAGGACTAATTATTCGGTTCTTGGAAAATTTCGAAAGTGCAGAGTTTAGTCAGTTATTCTCGACAGATTTATGAAGTTGTGATTCTTGCATGCAAAGATGCGTCTTGCTGATGTTTTATTTTGTGCCCCCTACTGACCTACTCCCCGCACAAATGTGGTCAGATTCCTTAGCTTTTTTTTTTTTTTTTTGTGAATTTCTTTGTATTATAATTAAAGTGAATGGAGTCAAGAACCACCATTCAAGAGTTGGTACAGAACGAAACAAAGTTTGCGTTGTATGTATTTTACAGGATAAGTTATGGAGGCTTTGTACAGGTACAAAACCATAAATGTGGTAAATCCTGATTGTTGGAATAGTGTCTTATGAGTGATAACTCTGTCTTTTCTATGCAAGTGCAGAAATTAGGCATAAATGATTTTGTGATCTTATTTATGAATGATGTTCCATGTATTATCTGTTGATACTTATTGGCTGCAGCAGTTTACAGATATATAGCCTTTCATCTGTTTCAATTCTGTGTTCTGGAGAAACATGGTCCATTGGTCAATGTATTAACATTCCTCATCTTGTTTACTCTTTGCTAGTGCTCCAGTTTAAGGGAAATGGAGATGTCTATCTGTATGATATTGGAAGTACTCATGGAACTTTCATTAACAAAAAAGAGGTATCTGTTAATTCTTGATTCTATCAATTTGCTCCGATAAAACAGTCTAGTAATTGGTTGGGCAGTTTTATGAACATGGAACTTAATGCTATCTATGACATAATATCAAGTCTCACCTTTATATTGTGATATTATTGTCCGATTTTTTTTTTTTTTTCCTTATCCATTTTTTGTTTCAATCTTTGCTACTATATTATACAGCTCTTGGATGCGCTATTTGTGATGCAAGTAGACACTTTACTGTCTTGTTGCAAATTTATAGGTGAAGAAGAAAGTTTATGTGGAGTTACATGTGGGGGATGTTATTCGTTTTGGCCAGTAAGTTGAATTAACCCCCTTGGTGTGCTTGCTAGTTGATTCGGTTCTTTTAATCTCTCCTAGGCAAAAGAAAAAAAGAATGCATTTGTAATTGTATTATCTTTCATGCAGTTCATCAAGGTTGTATATAGTTCAAGGTCCAGCTGAGTTGATGCCTCCAGTGAGTTTCTTTGTCTCCTTTATTTTCATTTGATATTTTGATTCTTCGGTCTTTCCCCTTCTCAGTACCCAAGTAAATGCTATGCAGTCCAACTTGTATCAATTGATGAAGATTTTTAGGCCATTTGTTGGGTAGGATTCTAGCCTAGAGTAAATTAGATAAACTGCATACTCATTTAGAAAAATGTCTGAGCCGTCACGTGATCTTCTATGAGGATAAACAAAGATTAACTTTGGCATGCTGGGGTTGAAACATACAATTAAATAGCAGTACCGCTTTTTAGCGGTTTTAGGGTTGGCTGTGATGTGAAATTACCAATATGCTACGGTTTTAAAATTTCACATTTATCGGCCGATAAATCGCCGGTAAATTGGTATTGCTGACAAATCGGGATAAATCGCCGATAAATCCGTGTGTGTATTCTTAAATCTACTGAAAAAAGCATGCATGATAATTTTTTTTATTCATTTACTATATATATCTTGGACCAAGTTATTATTGAATTATAATAAAGTATTACTATTTATTATCTTCACAATTATTATTAAATAACATGTCTCTTTTCATTCTAAGGTAAATTTAGGGTTATTAGGAAAATTTAACATATAATAACTCACTTTAATACTTCTAATTTAATATAAAACACTAGTTTATTGAATATTTATATTCAAATAATCAATAAATAATAATTAGAGTATATGGTGAAATAACAATAAAAGTTCACGTCGGGACGACCGCGACACATAATTTATCGTTCGCGACGCTCTGATACCGTGCCACCGTGACCGCAATTTAATTGCCCGGGTTGAAATTAATTTCTATATTAGATATTTGTATATAACCAATCATATTAATGCATAATTTTCCACTGTTAAATCTGTTCTTTGTGGTGTTACATTTACCTGAAAATGCAGTGGCAAACTAACATATGGGAGAGATATATCTGCGTCTTTATCCCTCTTTTCAAGTGATCAGCTGCTTATCATTTTGTTTGTAGGAAAAGGATATGAAGCATCACAGAAGTGCTAAGCTCACGCAAGAAATGCAAGATAGGGAAGCTTCACTTCGTAGAGCAAGAGAAAATGCAGCCCTTGCAGATGGTATTTCGTGGGGTATGGGAGAGGATGCTATTGAGGAAGATGAGGTTTGTCAAGTAGTTTATGTGTTCTATCAAGTATCAACCATATAAAAACCTATATAACAGTAACAGATGCATTAAAAGAAATCATTGATGTGCAAAATTAGTTGCCTCATATAATTAATGCTATATATATATGTATGTATGTATTATGTTCTCTATGAGATATATGATGTATCAAATCAGACTTTTGTTGTTATATTTGTTCCTTGTGGAAACGTGTATGTCATCACCTGAATCTGATGATATTCTCTTTCAGGCACCAGCTCAAAAGTTATTATTATTATTATTTTCCTTTTGGCGGTATTCTGGTGAAAGAGCCTTACAATTGTAAATTTTGTTCTTCTGATAAAAATTTGGATTTATAGGATGATAGCGAGGAGATTACATGGCAAACCTACAAAGGTGAACTCACAGAAAAACAGGAGAAAACCCGGAGTAAAGTTTTGAAAAGAATGGAGAAGGTATGTGCTTTTTTCAGTTCTGTACTATTGTTATTTTATATTTCCACATAGAATTTGTTGATATTGAACTCTCTGTTAGCATGATATTGCTATTTTAGTAGGTAGCTCTTCCTATTGCTATTGTTTATCTTTGTTGAAGTTGAAACTCAAGAAGTGGAATGTTAGTAGTTTGGAAGAAGATGAAGACATTTTTTCCCCCTAACTAGCAGTCTTTCTGTGCAGATTGCTCACATGAAGAAAGAAATTGATGCAATTCGTGTCAAAGATATTGCCCAAGGAGGGTTGACACAGGGTCAACAAACACAGATTGCCAGGAATGAGCAAAGGATATCGCAGGTTTGAATTCAGTGCAACTACTACTACTTCTACTACTACTATTATGGCTTAATAACTATGGTTTTAAGGTCTGAACAAGCTTATCAAAGCTGAACAGTGGGTGCATATCCCTGCCCTTTATTGATTTATTTCTAATATCTGTCCTCTTTTTTTCTTTTTTCTTTTTTCTTTTCATTTCCGTAATTAATCTAAAGATACTGGAGGAACTTGAGAGCCTCGAAGAAACTCTGAATGATAGTATTCAAGAGAGTGTTGGTGCCCGTGCTGGCAAGTTTCCTCGTGGTAAGAGAAGAGAAGCACCTGAAGAAGATGATCTTCCAAGGTACTTACTGGTCACAATTTCTGAAATCTGTAATGAAAGCAAAATTAAAATGTGATAAACCCTTGGTAAGGTTCACTTATGCTAGACGTGGAAAGGCCAGGGCTGGAGGTACTGGAGATGGCCTGGCTTGGACTTAAGCTTATGCTTCTGGGGTATTTTGTATATTTCATATGCTGCTAGGGTATTTTATTTGGGCTTGTTATTAGCTAAGTCAGTTAGAGGTTGTTATGTGTTGCTGTGCTGTTAGGCTGTTAGGGAATGATCATTGGATAAATGGGATAGGGGACATATTGGGGGGGTGGGGTTGAAAGAGTGGGAGGGACCAGGTCCTCAAATGCCTGGGTTGTATCTCAGCCGAATTCTCTTTTCTGATAATATACAACGCTGTCACCTTCTCATCTCCACCGTGTGCCCTTGTGTGCTAGTATTTACTGAATTTATCTACTGTAGCTGACACTGTTCTTATCAAGAGTGGTATCAGAGCAGTGATGACTGGGAGGGAAAATGAAGCAGAAGGAAGTGAAGGCACTAGAAGAGAAATTAGGATTTATTCAGGAGGAATGGAAGCGGGAGGCGGAGGCAGTGCGTTGATACACATAGAATAGATAGGATTATCGGAGAACTAGTTGGGAAATTGGAAGAGCTTATCAAACAGATGGGGCTTGGTTCATCGTTGGTGGGGAATGTGAAAGAGAACTCAGGAAAGGGAGACAGGGAGTAGGCATGATACTACCAGAGGCCAGGTTTGATGCACGTGAGTCAGAGGTAGAGCACATGGGGGATTTTCGCACCACTTTACAACTGGAGCTTCCAATCTTCAATGGAAATGATCCCAATGGTTGGATTTTTAGGGCTGAATGCTACTTCAATCTGAATCACTTGACATAGGAGGAGAAGCTTGAGGTGACGGTGGTGGTTATGGAGGGTTGTGCTCTATCTTGGTTCAAGTATTAAGAAGAAAGCCAAAAATTCACTTCTTGGTATGAATTTAAGGAAGCGTCGACTCACAAATTCCAGGCAAAATGGGAAGGGACAGTATGCAAACTTTAAACAGGATGCCTCGATAGATGAGTACTTGGAGAAGTTCGAAGCAATGGCTGCATCACTCTTGAATGGTCAAATTTCTGACCGGGGAAATTTTGGAGAGTACATTTTTGAATGGTCTTAAGCTTGCGATTCAGGTGGAGGTTCGACTAATGAAACCTAGTAACCTCGCAGAGATGATGGAGGCTGCCCAGCTAATAGAGGAATTGGGTTCTTCAAGTGGATCTGGGAGGATCAGTATGGTTAAGTTCTCAAACACCAAGGCTAATAACTCGGGCCCAAAATTCACAGGCCCCTATCACCTGATGCTGATGGCCAACTCAAACCAAGGGACTTTGAAATTTGCTGATAGCTACATCATAGTTCCAACTGGAAATATCAGCAACGATGCTGAAGGGAACTCCATCGGCTGGGGGGCATCAGGGTTCTAGTGACTCACCAACACTGAGTACCAGCAAAGGAAATATAGGGGTTTGTATTTTTACTTTGATGAGAAATTCACGCGGGGGCTCGAGTGTAAAAATTAACTACTGCAGGTGCTATTATTGGATGATTCATGTCCTTTGAAGGAAATTGAAGGTGAGCTGACGAACCTGAAAAAGAGGAACAAAATTGAGGGGAAGGTCGAGTTATCTATGAACTTGGTAGTGGGTATGAAGCTTAAGGGGGAGATGAAGGGCGCGTCGGTGGCGGTGCTCGTTGATAGCGGTGCCACCCATAATTTCGTAGCTTTGGATGTGGGTTGCAGGTTGCAGTTCAAGCCAAGGGAATTTGTAAGTTATTAATTCTTTCCTTGCAAGAATTAGAAATATGTGAGGACTTCTTGCCTCTTGAATTGGGTAGTGCTGGTGTTATTTTGGGAATGCAATGGCTGAAGAAGCTTGGGATGATGCATATAGATTGAAAGACTTCGGTTATGAAATTTGTGTTGGGGCAATGAACGGTTGAGTTGAAAGGGGAGCTGGGGTCGTGCAAAACCCAAATTTCACCAAGGGCAATGATGAAGGCCATTCGAAGAGAGTGAATGGGTGTCCTGTTGGAATGCAATGCCTTGGAGGTAAGGGAGGATGGAAACTGTGGAACACGTACGGTGGTCGGGCTGCACAACAGGTGTTAGAATGATATCAGGATGTGTTGTGCGCTCTGATAAGCCTTCCACCACAACGGGTCTTGGAACACTGAGTTGAATTAAAGTAGGGCCAACCACCAATGAGCATTAGGCCTTACAGGTATACCCAAGCTCAAAAGGATGAAATAGAGAGGATGGTGCAGGAAAGGTATCATTCAGCCCAGTCACGATCCCTTCTCTAGTCCAACACTATTGGTATGCAGGAAAGATGGGAGTTGGATATTTTGCATTGATTATCGTGCCCTGAGTAGAGATGCCGGTTCAGAAAAATTTCCAAACCGGTAATTAAAGAGTTGTTGGATGAACTCCATGGTGCAAGGGTTTTTTCTAATGTGGACTAAAAATCTGGGTACCACTAGATTAGAGCACAACCGGAAGATGTGCCTAAGACAACATTTAGGACCTATGAGGGACATTATGAGTTTCTCGTAGTGCCATTTGGGCTAATGAATGCACCGACATTTTAGGCATTGATGAATGTCTATGTTGGGGCTTATTTGAGGAAATTCGTGCTAGTATTCTTCGATGACATCTAGGTATACAGTCCTTGTATGGAGGAGCATGTGAAACATCTGGGATTATTATTCGAGCTGTTGTGTGCCCATTTGTTGTTTGTTAACAGGAACAAGTGCTTATTTGGCCAAGAAGAGTTAAAATATCTTGGACACATTATCTTAGCGGTAGGTGTCTCAGCAGACCCATCCAAGATCAAGGCGATGGTAGACTGGCCAATGCCTAAAAAAAGCTAGTTTCCAGCAGTCATGGGATATTACCAGAAGTTTGTATACTGGTATGGGCATATAGCTTCGCCGTTGACTGCCCAGCTTAAAAAAGCTAGTTTCAGGTGGACAGACGAAGGTCAAGGAGCATTTGAAGAGCTCAGGCAGGCCTTGTACCAGTCCTTGCCTTGCTGGATTTCCAGCAGCGGTTTGTGGTAGAAACCAATGCTTTGAGGCCAATTGCTTACTACAATGTATTAGGTCCTTAAGCTCGAATGAAATTTGTGTATGAGAGAGAGTTGATGGCTGTAGTGTTGGCACTTGGCAGTGAAAAAATGGTGACCTTACTTACTGGGAATTTTTTTTTTTGTGAGCTCAGATCAAAAAATTATAAAACTTATGCTAAACCAGAGTCATCTCAGAGAAGCATCAGCATTGGGTCTTAGTTATGGAGGTACAATTTTGATATAGAATACTGACCAGGTTGTAAGAATAAGGCAGACGGTGCATTATCTAGGCGTGATGGGGAGGTTGGTTTGGCAACATTAACAGCAGCTTAGTTCGCAATTGGCAGGCACTAAAAGAAGTGGATGCTGACCCAGATCTCAGACCTATTAAGCAGGCCCTACTTTCATCCCCTGAAGCTGTGGCAGATTATAGTTGTACAAGGGGCAGTCAGTGTTTCCTCAAAATTCTGTGTTCATTCCTCCTGTACTGGCTGAGTATCATGGGGGACAGATTGGTGGACATTCTGGGGTGCTGAAGACTTATATCATATGAGATTGGCCAGAGAAGTGTATTGGGTTGGAATGCGCTGTAAGGTCCAAGATTATGTTGCAGCTTGTGCTATTTGTCAGCAGAACAAGACTCAAGCTTTATCCCCAGCTGGCCTTCCACAACCATTGCCTGTACCAGAGCGTGTTTGGGATGATGTATCAATGGACCTTCATTGAAGGGTTGCCGAAGTGAGAAGGGTACGATTTTCCAATGGTGGTGGTGGATTTTCTAATGAAGTATGCTCATTTTGTGCCACTTCAACACCCATTTTCAGCCCCTGATGTTGTTGTTGTTTCTATTAAAGAGGTGGTTTGCTTACATGGTATTCCAAGGTCCATTGTTTCTAATTGAGACAAGGTTTTCTTGAGCCTTATTTGGAAAGTGATTTTTAGGCTGCACAACACAACATTAAGGTACAATACCACATCTGACCCTCAGATGGTGAATCAAAGGTGGTCAACCGTTATTTGGAAACTTACTTGATGTCTTTCATCGGAGGGAAGCCCAAACATTAGATGCGTTGGTTGCCTTGGGGTGGAATATTGGTGTAACACATCGCACCACATAGCTGTGGGCACCACACCATTCTTTGCTCTTTGTGGCTGTCACCTAAGGTTGTTAGAATCGAAATTGATTTGGAGACTCAGGATCAAATCGTAAAAATGTGGATCGTAAGATTGTAATATCCTACAAAAACCATAAAATTATAAAACTTGTATAGTGATATGCTATAAAATAAGATATTTTAAGTTCAAAGAACATAAAAATTACACTCTTAAGCTTTCATGTAGTTATTGATCGAGTTGTAGTAATTTACAAGTGGCATAAATTATTGAAGTCATTTTACATATTAGGATCTATGTTGAGTCAAGAACATCGGAAATAAATTGTCAAATGAAAAGTGAAAATTACTATGATATTATGGATAGAGGTAGTACTATAAAACTCATTGTATGCTAAATAAACAATTTTGTTAGTCCTAAGAAAAACACGTAAAACATGAAGAAAATGGAGGCAATAATGAGAGGAAAATATTTTATATCATTTAAGAGAATAAACCCCCAAAAAATTATTTTGACTTTTAAAACTTTGACAAATCAAGTTAAAAAATAAAAGAAAGAAGTTTTGACTATATACCCATATGTTAAGTTACTATATGAACCGTGTGTTCACCATAAACTAAAACTTGTTTGCATTATGAAACTAATATGACCATAAAAATATAAGAAAGAAAAATTTTAAGTAATAATATTCTGAAGTTTAATATATTCATTTTATCATTAAGATGGAAATTACATTATTTTTCAATATTTTATTTCAACAATTGATTTCATTATCTCAATGGTATCTTAGCCATATTTTATTTGCTTCAGCTTATTTTAAAGGCGTATTGCAAAATAATATATGGTCGAAAATTAGAAGATTAAGGAAGAAATATATATGGAATAAGAGGGGAAATAAATTTAGAGAGAAATTGATAAAAATCATAGTTATTATGTAAAATTTAAATAGGAATGTAAGTTTCTATTACTATTTAACCGCTTTTTTACCACAGGATAGTAAGATTCTCTAACGATTTAACTACTTTAATATTCTACCTAGGATTGTGGATCGTTTTGTGATTTTTGGATCGTAGGATTAAATGGAGATTTTAATGACTATGCTGCCATCCACCCCCACCAAGCAGTTATGCCTTGGATGGCTCCCCTTTCGCTGCTGTCAATCGAGATTTGAGGAATAGAGATGCTGCTTTGGAGGACTTGAAGCTGCATTTGGAAAGCTCTCAGAACTTGATGAAGGCTGTGGCAGCGAGGAAGCGACTAGATGTGACCTTTGAGGTGGGTGATTTGGTGGACGTGAAGTTTAGGCCTTATAGACATAGGTTGCTGGCCAGGTGGGTGAATGAGAAGCTCTCTCCAAGGTATTTTAGTCTATAACAGGTTATTGGCTGTGTGGGGAAGATGGCCTGTAAGCTGGATCTTCTGGACACAGTGCAAATTCACCGTGTTTCACGTTTCTATGCTGCAGTTGGCAGTAGGGGATGTCCACCAGCTGCAACCTTTTCCAGCAGGTCTCACAGCAGAGTTGAAGTGGGTGGACCCTGAGAAGGTGCAGGCTGTGTGCTACTTATGGTACCACTGGAGTGCTTGAGGTGTTGCCTTCCTGAATTTGAATTGTCTTGGGAGGAGTTTGATCTGATTAATACCCAGTTTCCTTCCTTCCACCTTGAGGACAAGGTGAAAGTGTTAGCGGGGGGTATTGATAAACCCTTGGTCAAGTTCACTTGAGGGGAACAAACGGGTTGGGGGGGGGGGAGGAATCCGAAGAGTGGGAGGGACCAGGTCCTCAACCCCTTGGGTTGTATCTCAGCCAAATTCTCTTTGACCTTAGTACAACACCATCACCTTCTCATCTCCTCTGTGTGCTTGTATTAACTGAATTTATCTACTGTAGCTGGCACTGTTCTTATCAAAAGACTAACCTGTAAGGACAGAAGGGATGGACAACAGGATGAGTATCATGACACCCGGAGATCTTTTGTAGAAGAGTGGTTTAATGCCTTTTGTAGTGGTATGGATGTTAAAACTCTGGCCAGAAAGCATGCCTAGAGTGATTTGATCAAGGCTATATGTGGTTATACTTGCAGAGCAATTGTTGGAAGCTAGGCATTAGGTGTTGTATCTCAGCCAAATTCTCTTTGCCCTTAGTACAACACCATCACCTTCTCATCTCCTCTGTGTGCTCGTATTTACTGAATTTATCTACTGTAGCTGCACTGTTCTTATCAAAAGAATAACCTGTAAGGACAAAAGGGATGGACAACAAGATGAGCACCATGACACCCGGAGATCTTGTTGAAAAAAATTATCATCTGTTGTGCGTTATGGGTAACAGTCGTAGAAGAGTGGTTTAATGCCTTTTGTATTGGTATGGATGTTAAAAATTTGTCCAGAAAGCATGCCTAGAGTGACTTGATCTAGGCTATGTGTGGTTATACTTGCAGAGCAATTGTTGGAAACTAGGCATTAGGTGTTTGAGCTAATTTGCTCTATATACACGGTGTGGAAGCAGAGTAATCATATAATTGGTGCTACCCAAATGGACGTGCGGCTTTTGGGCCTTTTTTTTTGTTTTTTTGTATTTGATATTAGTCTTCCACCCCTAATTTCAGTTAAATTCCTAGCTTCTTGTTTGGGCTTTGACTCCCATAATTGTCCTTCCATAAATGGTTATATGAAAGTTATCCTGTGCCAGAAAATATGAGAAGTTCACAACAAATTCACATTTGTAGACGTTTGAAGGGGCGCACTTCCGTGTTCCATAATTAATGACCTCCATTTTGTCTCACTACCTAATTCTCGTCGAACTCTGTGGATTCATTTACTGCAGAACAATACTTTTTCTGGACTTGATGTTTACTTACCAGGATTTGATTCCACAGCGATGATGATGAGTTCTATGATCGGACAAAGAAGTCATCTGCAACAAAACTGGGTAATAGTCAATCAGTTGAAACAGCTGATACTCTTCTAGATAAGAAAGATACCATCACGAAAGAAATGGAGGAAAAACGGAAGATGCTTGCAGATGAGAAGACCAGGATATTGGAATGTAAAGTTGAACCTGAACCCGCAGATGCACTTGATGCTTATATGTCAGGGCTATCAACTCAGCTCGGTAAGACATTATGTTCTGTTCCTCACTCAGCATCGACTTTAAAATAGTTTGTTGATCCTCTTATCTAGTTCAAATTGAACCAACTGGCATCTGATTATGCTTTCTGTTGATATCTGTTCTTCATTTGCAGTGGTTGATAAAACTGCACAGCTTGAGGAGGAGTTATCTACCCTCCAAACTGAATTGGACAGGATCCTGTACTTGTTGAAGGTTGCAGATCCTACTGGAGAAGCTGCTAGGAAGAGGGAGGCAACAGCACAGGAGCCCAAATCTAAAGAATCTGAACCTCCTAGTGCTGCTGTTAAAAGTACAAAGAAACTTCTCGTTGTTGATGTTAAGAGTACTAAGAAACCACCAATTGTTGCTGCTAAGAGTATGGAGAAACCGTCAATTGAAGAAAAGGATTCAAAAGGGCTCGAGAAATCATGTAGCCATTTTGGTAACCAAGAGGCACTGGATGTGATTGAAAAAACGCACGCTGTGAATGAAGCTGCTAAGGATGTCAAGGATGCCCCAGAAGGTAAGACCCCTGTGTATACAGCTTTAAAGCCTCAATGGCTTGGGGCTGTGGCAGAGAAGGAGGAGGAAAACCGACGAGAATCCCTATTAGGTGCGGATGAAAATGATCAGTTTGTGGATTACAAAGATAGGAAGAAGATTTTGAACAAAGTTGAGAACCCGGGTCTGGAAGATGCAGCCCCTGGTCTCATTATTAGGAAGAAGCAGCAGGTTGGGAATACAGATTCCAGTGATACTGAAGGTTCAAAACAGGCAGCTGGAGCTGACACGATGGCCATGGATGCTGTGGCATTGTTGTTGAAACATAAACGAGGATACATAGCTGTTGATGATGAAAGAGATGAAAACTTGGAGGGACCAGGCAGTAGGTCATCCAAACAAGATAACAAAAAGCCTAAGAAGGTGCTGGGTCCTGAAAAGCCTTCTTTCCTGGAGGAACAATCAGATTATGATTCGTGGATGCCTCCCGATGGTAGATCTTCGTCCATCTATGCATGATCAGCCCCCACCCAACAAAACCCAAACAGACACTCCGAGAAAAACTCTGGTGCTAATGAACATTCCTCATTCTTTTGCAGGACAATCAGGTGATGGCAGGACCTCTCTAAATGATCGTTTGGGCTACTGATGTTTAGCTGTACAAGCAACTTTCTTGTGATGTCTTCCAAGGAACCAACCACCAATGTGGTATTTCAGTCTGTTGCCCTGGCTAATACCGTCACTTGCTCCTACTTTCATTTCCATGACAATGAATATTTGAGCTGGTATTTTGTGTAAATGGACCTTAGAACTGCACACAAGGACCCACATGCAACTAGGTATCTTGGGAGTAGAGGGATTGTTCATAGTTCCGCATATTAGTTTGAGATCGAAGGGACACCCTTGTAGGCATGGGTCGTGTGGCTGGCCAAAGCGAAACATAGAAGTTGCCAACTTGTGTTGAGAGTTATTGAAATAGGTTATAAATTTATGTAATGAATAGTTTTGCTCATCCAAAGGTACATAAAACAAGATGTCAGTTCAGGCACAACGTGATGCTGACTACAGCAGATCACTCGTGAAATTTTCAACATTATACTCTTACAGATGCAGAAAGGATGTAAAATAGACTTGGCCTTTTGTAAGCTTGGAAATTTAAATATTATACCGAGATAAAATAGGTTTAAAGTTGGGTACAGCTAAAAATGTTTCACCAAGCTGAATAATTAACCGATTTATATTGTAGAATATTATTAATTAACAATGTACTTTTTTTTATCAACTCATTTGTTATATTATTGTGGGTAAAAAATGCTTAACGAGTTATTTTGGGTAACTTGTTAATAAAAAAAAAAATCACTCAAAATGATATTCGACAAATATCCCATGCCAAGTTTGGTAGTCCCTCCGGTCTAGGTTATATGATGTTTTGACCTATTACAAGCATTTTAAGAATAATTTATAATGACCAATGAACCCTTATTTAGTATTCCACCCCGCTTTCTTTTTAGTACATTCTGGCATTTTTCTCTATTAATTTTTTAACCTTTCCATGCATAAGAGCAAACACAACTACTACTTCCCTTTTTATCAGCGAAAAGTTGGAAGTACTGCATCTAGTGCTAAGATGGCAAGTGGAGTACTGCCTTTAAACATGTTTTCTTACGAATCTTTAGATTAGGGTTAAAATAGGATATGACACTATTTATATTCAAAATGACAATTATTTTGCAAAGAGACTAAACATCTAGAACGTCATATAATCTGGAGGGAGTGTCATCCGTACATAAAGTTGTGTAATACTCTCTTTGATTCGGCAGCGTGCAAAAAAATGATAGCATACAGAAGAGAGGGTATCGTTTTGCGACCAAACTTTGATTATAACTAAATTCTTCATAAATTTTACGAAAGTTAATGTGAAAATAACCATAAAGAAACTGAGTTTCATCACCAATTATATATCATGCAACTAATTATTTATGGAGGGCGTGCCATAATTTATGTCATTGCCATGTAAATTAAAAAATGACACATTTGACACCCACCATTTTTTGTCTCTCATTCCATCCCTATCATTTTAATCATCACTAGTCAATACTTATGCATGTCTATTTTAATCACCCTGATATACTCATGGTTGTTAAAATCTCGATTCAATCATACGATTCTACGATCCTAAAATCTAAAAATTATAAAACAATCTTTGAAACTATATAGAATCTTAAAGTAGTCAAATAGTTATAGAATCTAATGATTTCATAGTAGAATATTACAATCCTAGATAAAATCTTACAATTTTAATAACTATTTTTTTACCAATTTATCTCTAATTTTATTTCTCAACATATTTCTTATTAATCATCTGATTCTCACCCTATATTATTTTGCAACATATCTTGAAAATGAGTTGAAGCAAATATAATATGATTGATATGCCACTAAGACAATGGGGTCAATTGTTGATGTAAAATGGTGATAATGAATATAATCTTCATTTAAATGGTAAAATAAATATGTTAAATTTAAAAATATTATTAATTATTAAATTCTATTGAATTAAAATTTATTTATTTATTCTTATTTTTATGGTTATGTTAGCTTCATAATGCAAACATGTTTTAGTTTATGATTTACACATGGCTTATATAGTAACTTTATATGTGCGCATATAGAAAGAATTTCTTTTGTTTTTTTTTTATCTTGATTCATAAAAATTTAAAAAGCCAACATAATCTTTTTGGGGGCTTTTATTATCTTAAAGATCTCATTGTTGCATTTATTATCATTCACTTTCTTCATTTTAAATGTATTTTATTTAGGCTAAAAATATTGTATATTTTGAACACAATGAATCGCATGTTACATCTACCTAGAATCTCATTGTAATTTTCACATTTCATTTGACAATTTGATTCTAATATTGCTCGCTTAATATAGTTCCTAATTTGTACGCTGGATTTAACAATTTATTTGTAAGTTGTTACAACTCAATCAATGACTATATGAAAGCTTAATATTGTAGTTCATGTGTTCTTTTAACTTAAAATTTGTTATTTTAAAGCATATAAATATATCAGTTTCATATTTTTATGGTTTTTTTTATAGGATCTTATAATCCAACGATCTAATCTTGAACATCCAAATCGATAATGGATAGAATTTTGATTCTAACAACCTTGGATATACATAGAAGTAAAGATATGATTATTTAAGTCATTAATGGCATTTGTGTATAAAAATATATTTTCAATAACTTTCCTCCTCTCACAAATAGATGCGCGGCTTATTATAATCATTAACTAATACTATCTAATTAGCAAATACTCAATATTGGTACATAAATGATGTACCATTTTACTTTCACTCAAAAAATTAATATACCATTTTAATATATATTGTGCTATAATCATTTTAATATTATTATATTATTATTTAGATACTTTATTAATTATAATAATTAATCAATGATTATAAATAATATTTTTGATGAAATAATGATTATTACGTAACTAAAACATTGTTACTTATACTTTTATTATCAATACATATATTAATATATTATTATTAGTTATTAACATTAATATAAGATATATTACTATCATTGTTACTAGTTATTCATAATAATATTTTATTATTGTTATTATTATAGATATTAATAATTAATCAATACTTATAAATAATATCTTAGATTAATGGTCTTGATTATTAACTAATTAGAACATTATTAATTATAATTTTATTATTAATAGTTATAATAATAATGATAATATTGTTATTGTTATTTATTGATAATAGTATTTTATTATTATTGGTATTATAACACTACAATTAAAATAAATTTTTGGTATTGTAATCATTAGTGATATACTAACCATCAACTGTTTAATAGTGAACCATCAAGTATTATAATAACTAAATAAAAGTATTGTAATTAACGATGAACTACTATTGTAATATAAAAAAATGATATCGATAATATGAAGGACTATGGTTAAGAAACTAAATATAGAAATATTTATTATTTAATACCATTTATTAATTGTATATTTTGCAAATTAATACTATTTTAGAAATAAGATTAAATGTTTATCAATAGTTTTAAGGGTGGTTGTTAGTAAAATCATTTTAATATATATGGCATTGACTCTATGAAAATTGATCCCAAGATCATTAGTTTTATAAACCTTCACCTTATCCTTTGATACATAGCGTTATTTTAATCCTTTCTTTTTTACCTCATAAGATATCCGGCATGTCTAAACATACTTTTTTTCTTTCTTTTTTTCGTATGACACCAAAAAATACTTTATAAAATTTATCTATATATATAAAATCAAACTTGTTTGGAGCAATTTATAAAAAATAATTACCTATTTAAAAAAATTTATTTATTTTTTAAAAATAAATAATTATCTTAAATAATTACTTTTTCTAAAAGGATTCAAAGGGGATAATAATGGCACGAGTTTCGCTCTTAAGAGGCTGAGCATTCTGAAGAAAGGTCAGCCCACGACAACAATCCAGTCAAAGTTCCGCTGTTGGCAAGGTATGAAATGCTTAGTGTATAAAGCCTCACCTCTAATAGCTTGAGGCTATTGAAGGGCTGTTTCCAAAATGACCCGATGATGATCTATCTGTTGTATCAAATCGTCCTGACCGACAAACTCATTGTCATTCGAGGAAAGACATCATCATTATTGGATCTTCAGGCAAAAGTTGAGAACAATGCAAGACAAGGCAACGAAAATATATCGTCATAACGTTGCCACATCACATTATCGGTGCAAAATGGGTTACGAATGATACACATCTCTTCAATGATAAAAAAAAATTCAGTTTAATAAATATATAATGACAAACTATTTTAGAGCTGTCGATAATACTGCTCGTGAAGAAGCGTTCAGCTCATGATCCTCTGCTGGCACGGCGTTCTAATAATTACGGCGACACAAACACAGCCTGAGTTCAAGAAACTTCAATTGTGAGCTTTTACATTGTTCTTTTCCCAATTCTATACCTTTCATCTGTACAAATCACATAGCTCTACATATATGCAAAGGCCATTTTCATTTCCTGCATTTGTGTAAATTGCTATAACATTTGTAGCAAGAACCCCATCAAATAATCAACAACTTCAATACATTTGTCAATCCTTGCTTAACTCATTTGAATCATTTCTTCACGCTTTGCTTTTATCTCGCTGTACCTTTGATTTCAGGACAAGCTGAAGCAATTTTATTCCAGATTATGCTAGACTGATCATGATGATTCAGAATCTCTTGGTAGGGCTGACTGAAGACCAGAAATGTTTTCATTTAGTGGTTAGTATCCGGACATAAGGCCAAGACTGCTTTGGCCACTTCCCTTGTTGTCTGAGCAGACAGTTAAGCGGTGGAGCTCAGTTAAAAAAATATGGCGAGTCCAAAACTTCTCTGAGATCAAAATCACCCCGATCAGGCAAAGGAGGGAACTCCAGTTTAGGAAAAGATCGTTGAAAACTCTCCAGTAACTGTTGGCAAACATGAAAACAAAAAAGGACAACAAAAATTGTTGGAGAAAGGGGGAGCAACTAAGGTAGCAAGCAAGCAGCAAGCAATATGATGATACAACGTAAAAAAGATGGATTAGTAGTCATTACATTTTCCAGTATCGGTTGCTGATAAAGCTCCACAAACTTTTCTCTTAGTATCAGGTTCATTTTATCAACGTCACATGCATGCGTCCAATATGAATCATGCACCCCTGTAATAGGAACATAATAAATTGGCATGCAGCAAATTAACAGAAGAGAGATGAAAAAGTAGTAGTGGTCTAACTAACAAACCTGCAAAGTTTAATCCACCCTTTTTGCAGGCGACCGCGGTCATCATCATATGTGAACCATCAAGGGAGTGAACAAAATTGGGTGGAAAAGCTGTTCTCTGCCGTTTAATCATGACCTGCATTAGAGGAAAACGTACAATATCTTATCGACACTTCGCAGTATAGTGATTTTAAAGTTGGCAGCCACAAGAGCAAGGGAAACATAATACAAGGTCGGATTGAATGAAGTGATTGCATTGATCATATGCCTCCGTAAATAGGGCTAGGGTTTCCATAGGGAGCAGAAGAATAGGACAAATTAGGGAACAGAGTACCTGTTTCTATATATTATAGCATCAGAATTTTCTTTCAATAATCATAAAGCAGATATAAAAAGCCCCAAAAATAAGGTCGATAAGATGGCTTGGTCATTGAGACTTGCCTTCTCTGTTTCCTTTTGCAGCGTCAATACCTGAAGTGATGTTTTAATCTGGACGGAAGTTAGCAACGAAATTTAAGCATTATCTTTATATATATATATATATATATAAACATAAACTGACAGGAGAATCAACAAGTGTGGAACTCACAAGATGCCTTGCTAACTTGCGGTAAGGTTGCACAACAGGAAGCCCAAGAGGACTTATCCATCTTACAGGCTGATTCTCAGATGCAATGATCTGTCACAATAACAAAGTAAATTCACAAAAGAACTATATAAATATTAGGGCAATTTCCTCGAAAGAAATTAGGGAAACTTATTTCATAGAAATCTAACTCCAAATTACGACAGCAGCATCTCTGTCCTCATTCATGCATTCGTGAAGTACATAATTCTACGTTTTTCTCGACTTTTTGGGGGCAGAAATGAAAGACATGCCCGAACCTTTGCACAGTCTCCAAGCCAGCTCATGATACCGCGGGCTGCTTGAAACATCTCCCCCAGGGCTGCTAAAGTTATCTGATCAGTAGTAGAGTACAAAATTGTCACCAATTTAGCTGCATATCAAGATTTAAAATAAAACATGCTAGCAAGAAGTATTCATATTCCAAGGGAAACCCTTCATAATTTTTTTTTTACCTTCGCAGCATAACAGGCAGCACGAAAGAGTTCCTCATCATCTGATATTGCACCACGCTCTTTCAGTCTCCTCTTGATCTGCTCCCTAGCACCAACATATGTGACACCATAAACTGATGTCATTACCGTCTGCTTCACCAACTTCCTGTCAACCTGAACCATAAGTACTGTTAAGGTCAAACAAACTATAAATAGAACCAGGTAAAATCATGATAAACAATGCAAAACAAAGGACAATGAAAAAAAAAACTATGAATGATAATTGTCATGGCATAACATGAGTACAATCCACCAAAGTACCCCTATAATACTGCTAAACACTCCTGCTCAGAGAAAGCAGAGGGTAAACGTAGATAGTACTCCTATAGATAACTTCTACACAACACAAACTCTTCAAGCCTTTTCTATCTTCTAAATTCCCCACTCAGCACCATCATTGATAAGTACTAGTACCTATAAATTTGCCTTTTTGCCAGACAAAAGCTGTAGTGAAA
Source organism: Tamarix austromongolica (assembly GCA_039764185.1). Lineage (NCBI taxonomy): Eukaryota > Viridiplantae > Streptophyta > Magnoliopsida > Caryophyllales > Tamaricaceae > Tamarix > Tamarix austromongolica. Next base: position 163,691,661 of record CM077809.1, on the reverse strand, counting down.
AAAACAAAGCCAGTGTCCAGTATACTCCTATAGGCTATAACAAACATTAAACACTCAGTTTAAAGCAAAATAAAGAGTAGATGCCCAAACCTGATTAATCAATAGCTTTGCATGCAGTGCATCAGGAAAGGCTGCAGGATCTTGCTCTGCATGTTTTCTCATAATATCAAGAACCCTGTGTCAAAAAATCCATGTTATGTATCACCACAGGTCCCTCACCTTACGTCATTCTGCTCCACATTACAAAGGCAGTCAAAAAGTAAGGAAACTAGGATGGATGATCCCACATGGCTTCTAGAAAACTGGAAAAAAGCATTTCCTGTAATTGAAGTTTTCATACAAAAGTAATAAATCTACTTTCATATTTTCAGGAACAACAAACATGAACTAGTGGAACAAATACATGATATTGTTGGTTTTTTAAACATGATCCTATCACAAGGATTGCATGAAGACAAAAACATGTCAAAGGGCAACGGAAGACAGCTATTACATACTTATCATCAAATAGAGAAAAATGTGGAAATCAATCAAGAATTGTTGCTTACTTAGCAGCTATGCCTGAATAAACATCTGCAGGTTTTTCTCCTCCGATGAGATTGACAGCAGCTGCTCCCAACTAAAAGCAAACACTTGAATGAGATGACGGATACATATAATATTTCAATATTGCACATGAATAACATGTGAACAAGAAAAAAATCAAAAAAGTTAGGTTGACAGCCAAAACATCCCACATTGAGATTCTAGCATTAGCTTGCCACAAACATGTGATTCAGAAGCTGAGAAACCTGGTCTGACAAGGTAAATTAGAATCTTATTAACACTTCCAACACAGGCATTTCTTTCTATATAACAGAGGAGACATGCTCCTGCCTGCATGAAATTAAAGTAAAATTGGCGACTAACAGTTATTTTATTATCTGTTATCTAAATTTAGGCAAATGACCTGGTTTGAAATGACATCTGTTCACAACTTGAAGCCCATACACATATCCATGAATGGTAGGTCAAATCCTAATTTGATATATCGGAACTGTGTGGGCCAGAAAGAAAGCCTTCAATAGCAACAATAAATAAATAAATAAATAAATAAATAACAACACTATCATCTGCTTCGCATGGTTCTTGCGCACTAATACAATGCTTTCCTGAAGCAACAAATGTCATAAAGGTAATATCCTCAGAAACCCACCGCTGAAAGAATAATTTGGCACAGTTAAGACTAAATTGTTCAACTTCCAACTCCAATCTAACCAACAAAAATGATACAGCATTTACAAATAGGAGTCCCTGTACTTCAATCGTGGCTAATAAATAACTTAACAGAGAGGACATGCGGAAACATTTTATGGCCGGTCATAAAATTTGGAGACATCAAGTGAACAAAATACCTTATCTCGCCCAAGAGCAGCATAGTGTTGTAATCCATTGCAGGAACCATCCTACGGAAAAACAAAAAAAGCCATGAGTAATAGTATTTAGCTTTTTAATAGTAATTGGAAACAGTACAGACATTATCAATAAAGATAGATAAACTGAATAAGACAGGCTGCATACTTTGAAAAGTAAGCCTGAAGTAAGCACGTATGCATAAGACCAGTAAATTATGCAGAGTGTAATATCATTGCTATTAATCCATCCTCTATGGAGTGATTAACCGCAAAAGAAAAACTATGAAACTTTAACCTAGCACACAACATGACCTGCAGGGAGCCAGAAAGTACAGCACTGAAAATGCAAGAAAAAGCAAAAAGATGAGAACAGAGCTTGAACAAAAGATTGGCATCCAGTGAAAAAAATTATCGGATGAACATTCTGCAATAAACTTTCTTCTCTCACTGTTTCCTTATCGTTGTCTTTTCCAAAACCTTATTATGTATCATCATTCTTTACGAACCATTTTTGATATTTCATTTAGTTTATACTTCTTTTGTTCCTAATTTAAATAGGAAGAGAAAACAGATAAATATGATATGATCCATGGAACGAAGTATTGGCCAATACACTGATATATCCCCGATATATAGAGACTTTTGGCTTCTGATACGCGATATAAATATGAAATCACAAGAAAATCAGCTGATACAATACATTTCAGCCGATATATTATTTTATTGATATTTGTCGATAGTTAGGACCCCCTGTTCCATGACTATTGCCATATGAAACATTAGGGGACTCAACAACGGCACTACACAGAACGAGCTACATCATTTTGTGTATAAACAATGAGTTAGACTAGTAGGTATTTTGGAAACTAGAGTAACAGAGGAGAAATTAGTGGTCTTAAGGAGACTTAAGCTCCACCGGAGGTGTGTCAAAAACTACTCTCACCATAGAAATGGGAGAATATGGGTAATGTGGGATCCTATATATTATGACGTTCAAGCAGAAAGTGTTACAAATTGGGGAAGTCATTGTAAAGCCCTTGATCTTAGTACTAGAAAATACATGACCCTTACAGTTATCTATGCCATGAATCAAGTAAAGGGGTACAAAGGAGGCTATGGAGTCGGCTGCAAACTATTGAGAATAACTGCCAGCTCCCATGGCTACTGTCAGAGGATATTAATGTTGTGCTGAGGTCATCTGAGAAGTTTGGAGGGCATCTTGACAGGACGTGGATGAATTTGCTTATTGCTTACAAGATTGCGATCTTGACAATCTCCTTTATACCAGAACTGTTTACTTGGTCAAATCGGCAAGGTGCAGCTACTAGAATTTATTGTAAACTTGATAGAACTGTGGGAAATATAACTTGGCTGGATTATTACCCAAGTTCAGCACTTAAACTTACCATGGTCAGATCATTTAGTTGCTTTAATTGCATATGGAGCAGAGGTAAAAACAAGAACCAAACCTTTCAGATCTGTCAACTACTGGACCAGCCAACTTGAATTATTATTTTTAGTCGAACAGACCTTGCTGGGAAAAGTTTTAGGACACCCCTGTTATGCTGTTATTCAAAGACTAAAGGAGCTAAAGACCCACCTCAAGGAGTTTGACAAAAGGTAGTGTGGATACATCACCAGGAAGCAGGAGGAAGCTAGAAGAAGATGGGAAACTTGTTTTGCTGAGTTACAGCAAAATACTATGGACCAAGAGCTTAGACAACGAGAGCATGCTGCCGCTCAAGATTGGAGGAACAAAGCTATAGAGGAGGAAATCTTTTTCCAACAGAAAGCACACGTGGAGTTTGTTCAGCTGGGAGATGACAAGACACTATTTCTTTGCTCATATAAAAGGTAGACAGGCTCATAATCATGTACAAAAATTGATCAAAGATGATGGTACTGAGGCTATTGGGCATGAGGTGGAAAAAGAGTTTATCAGGTATTACAAGAAGCTGCTAGGTGAAAGTAAGGACATCTTAAAACAGTTTAGTGCTGAAACATGTCAGATGGGTGAGAAAGTGTCTAGCACTAGTAGACGAGCATTGCTACAGCTAACCACTGCACAGGAGATAAAGGGAGCTACTTTTTCCAGGGGAGACATTAAAAGTTCCGGTCCTGATGGGTGTAACACTCACGTTTTTTAAAGAGGCATGAGCAGTAGTAGGGATGGCAATTGGACAGGTTTTATCCGAAACCCAATGGTTTTATCCGTTGGATATATAAATAGATATGGATAACGGATACGGAGTAAGGGGAGAAATGTCCGTCGGGGTTGGGTATAGATACGGGTAAAAAGATCCTCAAATCTGTACCCATATCCTCATCTGTTTACCCGATATGAAATTATATTTTGACCATTTATTTATATAACCTTTAATATATTTTCTAAGGCTAAAAATAAAAATATAATTAAACTCTAACAATCTAAGTATATAATTCTAATATTGAATGGTTTTTATTTTAAACTTGATGGGTTTTACTCAAAATCCGATGGTTATATAAATAGATATGGATATGGAGGAAAAAAAAATATTTGTCGGGTTTGAGTACGGATATAGGTATAGGTTTTCTTATCAGGTTTGGATAACGGATAGGGGGTATCTGATCCGTTGTCATCCCCAATTCAATACTTTTGGGAATCAGGGCAGTTACCGAGGCAAATAATTAATACAGCCCTTACACTCATTCCTAAAGTAGCAAATGCCCAAAAAAGCATCTCAAATTCATCCAATAGCCTGCTGTAATGTTATATATAAAATACATTCAAGGGTCCTGACTAAAAGACTAGAAGAAGTTCTCTACGAGGTAGTCGCTGAAACACAAGCAGCTTTTGTGAAAGGCAGAGTATTGAGCAATAATGTACTGATTTCTCATGAGTTAGTAAAACACTGTGACAGGAAAGGACTGAGCCCTAGGAAGTTAGTGAAGGTTGACATTCAAAAGGAATATGACTCAATAGAGTGGTCTTTTTTACAGCAGGTTATGCTTGGTTTTGGATTCCCTAGCAGATTTGTGGATTTAGTTATGTCATGTGTAACCAAAGTCAGGGTTTCACTGAATGTTAATGGAGTGTTGACACAGCCTTATCCCACAAAGAGAGGACTCTGCCAAGGAGATCCACTATCTCCATATCTGTTTGTACTGGGGATGAAATACTTCCATAGACGCTTAAAGAGACTGGCAGATCAAAGGCTTTTAACCTCATCCAGGATGTACTCAGCTGAAGATCATATCCCTTACCTCCACAGATGACCCGCTCATGTTTTGTAGAGGAGATATGCACTCAGCATCACTCATAGCTGAAAATTTGCAGGAGTTTGCTAGTACTTCTGGTTTACACACAAATCTAAGTAAAAGTAGCGCTTATTTTTGTGGGGTTAGACACACAGAAAAAAAGACAAACATTGGGAACATTGGGGTGTCCAGAAGACCAGCATACAACACTATGGTGTACTGTTAGACAAGCTAGTCAGCAAGATCAACAACTGGACTGCCAGGTACCTGAATTATGCAGGAAAACTACAACTCATAAATTCAGTGATCTTTGGTGTATGTTGTTTCTAGGCACAGCTTTACCTTTTACCAAAGACTGATTGCTAAAATTGAGAACTTATGTAAGATGTCTTTCTGCTGTGGCAGTAATATAGCTAGTAAGAAAGCTCCTAATTTTTTTGTTTTGCCAAAAAAAAGAAGGGGCACTGGGTATTAAACATTTAGGAAGCTGGAACAAGCAGCCATTGGAAGAATTTTGTGGCAGCTAATTGTGGGGAAGGAAAGTCTGGATTAAATGGATCCATGTCATTCATATTAAGAAGTTCAGTGGCAACATTCCCCTGCAAAGCTCATCACTCATGGTTGTTTAGTAAAGTAATGACTTTATGAAGCAGCCTGTTACCCCATATTCAAGATAAGCCTTTTGAAAAGCAAGGGAAGTACAGCATTATACACTCAAGGTATGTTGAGACACAAGCGGTTTGTGGAGAGTGTCATAATGCATTATACACTCAACAGAAGCTAGCACAATGGCAGGTTGTAACAAATGGTAGGTGTAGAGTGTGTGATAGTGAAGTTGAGGGATTAAGTCACCTTTTCGTGAGATGTACAGTGGCTAAACAAACCTGGCACATGGCTTTAAACTGGATCAGATAATGTAGCAGTTGGAGCAACTGGGAACAGATGCTGAAATGGTTGATACAGAAGACACAGAGAAGAAGAGGATACTTTGGGATACTAAGAAGCCTAGCTGGAGGGGTGTTGTCTTGCCTATGGCAAAACAGGAACCTTACCATATTTCAGCAAAAGACAGAGCATCCTAAATGCCTAATTGATAGAGTGATTGTGCAGCGTTTCATTAGACTACAACAAGGCCCATATGAAGAGAGATATAGGAAGTACTTACAGAAGTTAGATTCCCATAGTTCTTTTGATTGGTTTGCGTATCTCATTCTGGTATTAATAATATTTATTAATTACCAAAGAAAATAAAATGATTGAGCATGGTATTACAACGATTGAGCATAGTGTTATTCTCATTGTGCATGATGTTATAATTGTTGGGTTTGGCATTACAATAATTGAGCATGGTACTATGGTGATTGGACATGTGATATTTTCTTAGGGTGTTATGTCATAATGATCAAGCATTGTGTTATAATGTTTGGGTGTGATTATTAATGGCTAGTTTGCAGCAATTATTCTTTGGTGTTTAGATACTGATCTTATTAGAAATTAGTGGACATTATCTTTCAACCCATATAATGGTATCAATAATAAGCAAGCTAGAGACTTAACAATCAGCCAATTCCTTGACAGCCCCAAAAAGCTTTCTTTCCCTCTTTTCTCTCCCTTGCTGCTAGCTCTCTTCTCCTAAGCCCTAGAGGTTGAGACCAGTAGAGCTCCTAATCTATCCGTCGGTGTCCATCCTTCAATAGGAGCTGCCGGCCTTCTCTTTTTTTCCTTCTATTGCTCTTCAACCATAAGCAAGAGCACGGACCCCCAGTTCTAACACCTCTACACCTTCAATCAAAATGACCCATAACTAGATCCATAACCCAAAAACTTAACAGAAAATGAGTTTAAATATAGCATATTTGACGACCTTTTAGATAATGGAAGACACTGCCCTTAAGGCTGTGTTTTGACTAAAAAAATATTAGTTAAAACACGCTCCACAAGCGGGCATGTGATGTAATATATACTACACCCCATTGTCGGGCCCGTAGCTTGAGCCCAATAGCTTATTGGAAAGCAGACCCATATACTCGTGGATATACCTCTTTTCATAGGTCTCGTAGGTCTAAGAGTGTTATTTAGTTATTACTTATCTTTATTTGTCATTAAGTATCTTATTATTCTTAGTCGTTAAGTATTTAGTAATTATAATGTTTTACCAATTACCTAGATTTATCTAATAGTCGTTTAGTCTATAAATAGAGGCCTATGTTCGTTATTATTTTAAGGAGTTGAATAATAGTTTTGGGTGGTTTGAGAGGAACCAAAGGCTAAAGTGTAGCCTTGCAATAGTTTGGTATCATAGCCCAAACTCGATCTTAGCCATCAATTTGACATTTAGATTACTATCCACAATTCAAATTCCCAATCTGAAAACCCTAACTCCCTAATTGAAACTCTAACCTTAGCCGCTACCGCCCCACCATCGTTCGACCTTTGTCAGGACACTCCCCCACCGTCGCCACCCCCCATCGTTTGACCTTGATCTGCGAAGTTCTCATGCACTCCAGATCTGCAAGTCTCAAATCATCGCCAAATCTGGATATTTAACCCTAACTCCAATCGGCCTCCACGCACACAACCTTCACCCCACTTAATGTAGATAGGAAGAAGTATTTCCGTAGGAATAAAAAATAAGTTCTTCCTATCTTTTATCTTTTTATTTCTAACTTTTCCTATCTTATTAGTTAGATATAATATATCATCTTATTTACATATTGTTTATCTTTCAAAATACAGTCTTATGCTTGTCATTATTTTCAGTATTGTTGAATGAATAAATTATCATAATAAATTTCCTCTCAATTTTCCCAATGTCCTTCTCGGTCTCATTTCTAAATTCTCAATCTCCTTCTCAATTCTTTCAACCGTATAGCACCGCCACAGCTCCCTTTTTCATTGTCGCCGTCAACAAACGACTAGAAAAAAAGGATCACACCAAATTGAGGGCATATCTGTTGTCGAATCACCACAAGCAGCGACAACAGCCACAACCGCTGCCAATCTCTACCTTCTCACCTTCAAGTAAGCCTTGTCAGAAGCCGACCATTGTCACCGACAGAGTTTCACTAGGCGTCAAAGCTTGTTGCTGTCGTTGATTCTCGGTGCACGTTGGTATTCAAGAGAACGTTCCCTCATTCTTAGTAGTTAGCAATGTTTTACCTTTTATTAGATTTTGCTTTATTTTGAAAGGGAAAAAAGCATCAGCTTTGAAAAAAATAAAATACATTATTATTGTCATTATTTGTTCCATGGTTAAGATGGTTAAGAACGACAAGTTTCAGGCTTTGAAGCTCAACGTCAATCAATTAGTTGAAACCCAGGCTGATACTAATGCTTGGATCGATAGATTGGAGACTATAATAGCCAATATTGCTGAGCTTGTTCGTCATCTAGCTAAGCAAAAAGATATTTAAAAAAAAAGGTCCACTAGCTCCTTCTACTTCTACCCTACTTGTTTAGATTTAGAGTACCCCACCTTCAGTTCTTGCTTCCATACAATTAAATATTGGTCCTGATATGCAATATCAATCAATATTTATCGAATTTTGGGTCAGCCGATATGTAAAATTGGCGATCCGCGATAGTTTTAGAATTTTTTGTATTTATCGGCCAATATTTTATCGATATTTACCAACATTTGCCAATATCTACCTTGTAAAAACCAAATCACACCACGACAATCGCAGTATATAAAATATCATTCGCGACACCCCAATACCACGGCCACAACCACAGTTTTATTGTTGCACCATTAATGCATCTAGCCACCGGCCATAGTTCCCTCCTAATTACGGAGTGGAAATAATTCTTCCTAATTTTTTACGGAGAAGAAGGTCTGAAGAAACTTTTTGAATGGTTTAACATAGTTGAGAATGTTTTTGTACATTGAAGAGTTCAGGACAAGCAATAAAAACACGATTGCGGTCGCTATCGTGGCCGCAATATCACGGTATCAGAGTGTCACAAATGATATTTTATATATTGCGACGCGAAATTTTTTTTTTTCACAACAAATATAAGAAAAGATTGACAAATATTGGTAAATATCGATAAAATATTAACAAATATCGACCGATAATTATTAAATCGTCAATAAATATGTAAAATTTTAAAACCATCGTGTATTGCTAATTTCGCATATTAGCCACCCCAAAATTCGATAAATATTGGCCGACGTTGCGTATCGAGACCAATATTTAATTTTACGGTCCGGGATGAGTAAAAGGTTCCTATGGCCGCTACTTATTTCATTGGCCATGCCAGTATGTGGTGGAGTAACCTAAATTACTAGCTGAGATTTCACAGGCTCGATCTAGTAGTCCATTGGAGTCGGCTACAATAGTTCCAATTTACACCTGGCAACTAAGAGCAAGAATTATACTCTAGATTTTGCAAGCTATCTATGGAGTCTATGGAGAGTCGAGATGTAGAGACCTGCACTAGGGAGTTTTAGGTACTTGCTGCTAGTTGTGCTTTCGAAAAGAATTCAGCTCAACAAGTTATTGATACATTGGGGGTTTACATGAAGATATTTAGTTTGAGTTGAAGGATAGAATCTTCCACTCAGTTGACCATGCTGCCTCCTTTGCTCGAGATGTGGAGAAGAAAGCTACCTATTGGTAGCAATCTGGCATGATTAGAACTTAATTCGAAGAATAGTGGGAATTGTTTTATAAATCTTAGAAGATTGTATCATCCAAGCTATATGAGGACTTGGGATCTCCTACCAAACTTTACTCTCGACCGCCTCTCTTTCCCTCCTCTCTATATACTACCAAATCTTCCCCTAACTAACTCGTAACCAGGCAATTAAATCGTTGTCGCAATCGCGTTTGTGGTCGTGGTCAAGGTGTCACAGTATCGGAGTGTCGCGAATGATAAATTATGTGTCGCGGCGTGAGTTTTTATTTTTATTTCACCATGTACTCTAATTATTATTTATTAATCATTTGAATATAAATATTCAACAAAGTAGTGCTTTATATTATATTAGAAGTATTAAAGTGAGTCATTATATGCTAAATTTTCCTAATAACCCTAAATTTACCTTAGAATGAAAAAAGACATGTTATTTAATAGTAAATGTGAAGATAATAAATAGTAATACTTTATTATAATTCAATAGTAACTTGGTCCAAGATATATATAGTAAATGAATAAAAAAAATTATCATGCATGCTTTTTTTAGTAGATTTAAGAATTCTCAATAAATGGCCGATTTATCGGCGATTTATCCTGATTTATCGGTGATATTTTCCGATTTATCGACAATACTGATTTACTGGCGATTTATCGGCCGATAAATGTGAAATTTTAAAACCGTAGTGTATCGGTAATTTTGCATCGCGGCCAACCTAAAAACCGATAAATAGTGGTTGCTACGATATAGCAAGACCGCTATTTAATTGTATGCTTGTAACAATCAGTAATATTAAGGAAATTAAGAAAAAAGATATTCTAAATAACAAACTCAATAACTGAAAGAAATAACAGAATTAGCTGACTCAACATGGTTTTACTCAGCTGTATATGACCCTAATTTCCCTCCTGTGCAGCCACACTTCCTCTCCCCTTCGACATGTTCCTCCTTACATAAGTTTGTTTAATGAGGGGCTTATCACAATCCCTCAATAAGTCCTCTGGCCGACCTCCTAGTCTCCCTAAGCCCTCACCCAAGCCTAATGGTGCTAAGTCAAGATATGTTTCATTTGCAGTGACCATGTCCATATTCATCGATATTACCTAGCTCGTTGGGAAGCTACTAATAAGATTGGAATAGTTAAATTTGGATCCCCAAAGGATGGAGCAAAGAAAACGACAATGAGAAAACTAAGCATGTAGTTGTTGATCCATGCAGGTATTCAGGTGACGATGACGATAATGAAATCGACATAGGTCATTGTTGTGCCCTATTGCTTTGAAGTTCGAGATTGAATTTTTCTCAAGTGGGGGAGAATGATACAATATATATTCAACCCCATCGTCGGCCCATAGCTTGAACCCAATAGCTTATTGGAAAGCAAGCCCATGTACTTGTGGATATACCTCTTTCTGTAGGTTTAAGAGTGTTATTTAGTTATTTCTTATCTTAATTTGCCATTAAGTATCTCATTATTATTTAGTAATTATAATGTTTTACTAGTTACCTAGATTTATCCGTTAGTCATTTAGTGTATAAATAGAGAACTATGTGTGTTATTATTTTGGGGAGTTGAATAACAGTTTTGTGTAGTTTGAGAGGAATCAAAGGCTAAAGTGTGGCCTTGCATCAGCATGTCCCCTCAAAAAAAAAAAAAAGGTTGGCCAGTTTACTGACCTCAAATTGGTATTTTGGTGAATTTACTAAAGAAAGAATTATTTTGGTGATTCATACACCTAAAAGGATCATTTTGGTAAACGACTATTTCTCAAATATCACCATCCTCAACCCCTGATTAATTTTTTAATTGACTTAGATGATGATATAAGAACTGTCAGGCATGAATGTTTCTAATCATGACATCAGACAGCATCCCATATTCACAAAGTTACAGATCGTGGAAGTTATCTTCACCATGCTAGAACAAAATAAATGTCTCTGTCCACATAAATCACTCAAAACAGTAGTACAAAGCACAGTGTCTAGATGTTCACCTGGTGAACTGGAATGTGTGAAATGTATGTCTCTGGTGCCAGGCTTCTCAGAGCTGCAGCGATATCAATACAAACAGCCAAGCACTGAAATGGGTCTTCTGCATTTAACCACCAGCGCTTCCCTTCAAGTGGCTCATCAGCAGATTCAAGTATATCATCCTGGTGACTATCAGTAAATGCTACCCTACCCTCGTGAGGCAATTTGTCAATGCCCCCAGCATATAGATTTGCCAGGTGTATCTTCAGCCACCGCAGACCCGATTCACCAAGAGGGCGGCCCTCAGAAAATTCTAGAATACCACGACATAAATCTGAACCAAGGTGGTTCAAGTATGGGTGCATGGGATATGCACGACCACGAAAATCAAGGTTATGGGGGTAGAAAAAGCCTTCTTCATCTCTCATTTTACGTGCCACCTGACCACAACAGAAAGGTACTCAGTATCTTTGTTGCACAGTAATATAAATTTATGGACACAGGTTAAAGCTCAGATAATACAGATATACTAACTGCAAGCTTGAGTTCCACATCACACCGCTGTGAATGCCTCTCTCTGTTCACCTTCTTTGCAGCTTTAACCTTCCACTTCCAACTCTTAATCAGTGCTTCATCTTCTGTCTCTGGTTTTTCAGGTAGAGGAAACTAGGAGAAAATCTCAGAATTCTCAGCAAAGCTGGGATGATGAGAGCTAATTGGACAACTTTCTATATTCAGGAATGAACATTAAATTATGTGAAAGGTTACTCAGAGGGGTAACTCACATCATTGCGATCAACCAAGTCAGCTAGACAACCTCCACTTGCCCATATTCTATCCACGAGAGCAAGCACCCTCTGATTTACCCTCCATCTTGTGTTCCCAAGTGTATCCAAGGCCTAGAGAATAGATAAGAAACTATAAATGAGAATACCCAAAAGATGACAATCAATCAACAAAGTGCAGTTTTCAATGTACATTAGTCATCTCCTCCTTTGGAATACAGCATGGGAAGGGGGTGTCAGTACTCAAAACCTGAGTCATGGTGTGGGAAGTGTCATCTTTGCCACCACATCAAACTCTTGTCTCAACAATGTCCCCTTTTCGATCTACTAAACTAGCCATTCCCTCTTCAAAACTCAACAAGTAAAGCTAGTAAAATTCAATCCCAAGAAGGATGGCGAGAAAAGAAAAGGCAAATCAATTATTTTTGGACCTCAAAAATTGGGCGTAACTGCCTCTTAGGTGTCCTTTTCACCACCTCACGTTGTTGTTTGGATCCATGAGTACGCATAATATACGATGGCAGAAATAAGTATGCTCCTTTGTCATAACTGCAACAAAATTCACGACACAATAAGATACAACTTGCAAACTTTTTTAGCTCTTTTCTTCCAAGCAGTCAGACCTTTTGAAAACCAATACCTAAGTAAGATGAGTACTGCAGTATTGACCAGCAGCACGTATTGCACCAAAATAGTTCATCTATATCTCTGTTTATCATTGACAGACTCAATTATGTTCAACATACCCTAGTTATAGTGGCCCAAATTCCTCATCCACACGGTATTGTGTCCATCAAATAAAATACATCCACAAACCTTGACAGTAACAATCAGTACTTAGCAACCAGGGAAAATCCAAGATAATATAGTACCAGTAAGAAAGCCCACCAAACGTGATAGAAATTATCCATAGATCTTTAGTGAAACAATAGGTTGATCTAGTATAGAGAAACAAACAAACATGCATGTTGCATATGAGCTGCTCCTGAAAAAAAGAATCCAACAATTTCTATATAACTGCATTTGAAAACCAACTACAAACAAAAAACAAGAACCACCTTTATACAAAACTTTAAAAAATATCAAAAAAATAAAATAAGCCAGACCTAGGTGGAATTGGCATGTTCCGTAACTTGAGAGATTTGAACTTACAGCACCACACTGGTTAACTGTAATTTGTATTCTTCAAACAATATTGGCAAACTGGCAATGAAAGAAAAATGGGGACAGCAAAGCCTTGAATGACATTTTAGCCCATTTTCTGCCAGCGGGAAAGAGAAAAAAGAAAATAGCCTCTGAGGTTGAGGAAGTCCCAAATCAAACCATATAACCTCTCTTGCTCCAGAGTGCTTATGCATAAGCAAGCTGAAAACTAAAGATTATGGAATATCATAAATGGGGCGGATAGTTTACAAATGTATTAAATTCTATAATAGTCAATAAATGCCAATTTTCTGATCCTAAAAGAAAGAGCAGAGATAAGAAGACAAAATCATTACCATGCTTAGCAGGATCAATATCCATGTTCAGACTTCAGTGACAGAAAAAGTTCCTAAAGAATCAATAGGTGTAAACTAAAGGACTACGGTATAATCTGATTATAAAAACCTATGGCTAAATACTGATATTGCAAAGTTAAAAGAGAAACTAAATGGCAATAGAAGAAATTCAGATAATAATAATAATAATAAATGGGATTCCACCAGCCATACCCAGCCCATTTACGTGGTGGCACCAGCATTGGCATATAAGGGATCACCATATGTCTTGCCTGTATGGAAAAAACTTGTAATTACTTGCAAGGAAAGAAAACGAGAAAGATTTTGAAAGAAAGAGGTGCAGGGATTTCATAGCTCAGAATTCTTCCAGCATAGATATATAATAATATTTTACATGCTTACCTTAAACAAATGCAAAAAGGAATAATGAGGAAGATTTCCACTGGTGTAGGAATGTAAATGGAGCAGATTTTACCCAAAACTCGATAGGTTTTTTCAATGGATATAGATACAAATGTTGAGGAAGGAAAAAATACCTGTTGGGTTCAAGTACAGATACGGGTAAGAGGTATCCATACCTGTACCCGCACCCATATCCATACCAATTAACCCGATATATAATTACCCTTGATTGTAAAATAAATATAGTATAATATTAAGGTTAAAATTAATTTTTAGCTTAACCCTAAATGGAATTATCTGTCGGATAATACATTTGCCCGTTGGGTAACATCCATTAATGGATAAACGGGTTATCTGTCAGGTAATGGATATCCGACGGATGCGGATATGGACGTGTTAGTGGATACCAGTTTAAGTACAGGTATGGGTTTTCTTATTGGGTACGGATTTAGATATGGGCGTACCCACCCTGAACCTGCCATATTAACATCTCTACACTTGTGTCTACTTACGGTTCTATCTAGGCCCTTGAGAACTAGTGGGTCACATTGAATGATTCCGTATCTTCTGATTGCTTTCCTGTGAAAAGTAAGAGCATTAGTACATCTGAATCCAAGACAGAAGGTAGCTATTTGTTGAAGCACACTGTCAAATGCATTACGTTGTCTCCTTTTGAAGAGTTATCAACTTGTGCACGAATGCAGGCCGAAGATCAGGCGGGAATTCGCCTGACTGATCAGGTGGATGCTGTATATAGGCTGTTTGAATAAGCAATTCAATCAAATGACTGCCAACCTGAAACAGCAAGCTCGTGTCACCTTCAACCAGGGAATTAGCTATACGCTGTTGACGGTTAACCTACGTATTACTGACCTTAGCCTTTGCCTCTGGGGTCCATGGTTTTGAATCGTCCTGTTGCTTCACTATTTGCCCTACCACACGTAGCTTCTGCTGCTTCATTAAATTGGTCACTCTCTTCCTCAGCTTCTGTTGTTCTAGAACCTCAGGGTCTGCCTCAGCCTCTTCTGCTTGCTTTTCCTTATCAAGTTTTTTACGCTTGGTCTTTTCTAAAAACTTGCATATTCTAACCTGGGTTATGTAACATATTAAAAATCGTCAAGAAAACAAAACTCTTCCAACCTTTTCAGCTAGACACTCTCCAGCTTTTCATCAACTCTTAGTCTTTCACAACCAAATTCATGAACAAGAGAAGTCAAATCCATTGATTGGCCCATGAAAAATAAATAGACAAAGTTTAAGACAGAAAAAAGAGACAACAGACGGAGAAGAAATAAAGCCAACTTACTTCTTGCTCAATTGCTTCACCGATAATACAAGAAGCTTGTATAACCTTAGCACTCCCATGCTCACCTCCGGTCATCAATAAACTCATCATCTTATGCATTATTATAACCGACATCTTGTCAGCTGGCAGCTGATCCATATATGCTGCATAATTAGCCCTCAGCTTCCCTTGCCCGATTAACTCTTGCTCCTCGGCAATTCTATCTCTCAATGGCTCAAACCAACCAAGAAACAATGACTTCACATATGGCAAATTGGGTGCCAACCTTTGCTTGCACATATCCATTAAAAGTTCCTTGTACTCCTTGGCTGCTTGTGCCCAAGCTTCAGTCTCAATCTTCACCTGTCTCCTTTTAAGTGTTTGGTATTTCTTATATCCGAGTCCGCCGATCATTTTCAGCTTCCTATTCTGACATTCACGAGTAGTTTGTACTTTACTCGCTTTTCTCATCTCTTGCATTAATTCCTGAATCTCATAAAAAACTGAAACATCTTCTTCAATATCTGTCGATGAAACCACTTCAGCTTCAGCAAGACTAGCATACCTTTTTGGGCACAAGCTATTAAAATATCCCTGGTTTCTTAAACGGCCTAATACGTTACTGCCTACAAAACAGTCGTCGTCAACCGAAAAAACACCGTTTCGACGAAGATCCGGATCATGAGGCTTGCCGGAACTGACGTTAAGGGGGGCGAGCTTGGAACTTCCGTAAAAAATTGAATCCTGGGAAAATCCTAGATAGCTATAAGGACGGAAAGCAGAAATGGGATATCTTTCGGAAGTTCTTGAAACGGCTCGTTTAGCATTGTTTCTCCACATAGTCGTGGACCTAATCGGTGGAGTTAGGATCGATATTTTTTTGTGTATGTCACCTCGAATCAAGGAGGAATCAAACTGGCAGATGAAATCTGATGAACGAATTGGGGTTTTACTACCGGACATCGAATTCTTTTGAATGTTCCTAAAGGGTGAACTTGATGGTGATAGAACGAGTATGAAGGCGTCCTAGAAGAAAGGAAGAATGAAGGTTAGATGTTGACTACTAAGAGTTTAAGACGCTTGAACGTTTAGAGCTGATTGATACAGCTAAAATTCCCGCGAGTGCGAAATGCAGACGAATGTACGAGAAGAAAGGGAGAGGAAGGACGGAGTACTACTGTCGCATCGATAGGCTTAAACCCTTTAAAAACCTTGTGTTTTAGCTGCGTTTTTTTCTTCGTCAGCCGTGATACTCCTGGTCTCGAGTTTGCGCCGGTGAGGGACGCTGCTGAAGGTTTTTTTTTTTCTTCTTCTTCATTCCTCGAAGGGGGGACGATAATTGTATTATACAATTGTATTATTGCAATTACAATACTAACATATTATCAAATAAATTAAAGATACCAAAAAATACATGCCATAAAAAAGACAATATCAATATACATTATAAATGAAAAATTGATAAATTTTTAACCTTAAAATTTACAACTTATTTACAATTCACTAATAAATTATAAACTCCACTTGTAAATAAGTTTCTACACGTAGAACTATACTTTATTTGTGAGTTGTAACTATGTTGTAAAATATTTAGTTGTAAATATAGTTTTACTTTTATAAGTGTAACATAAAATTCTTCAATATTGGAGAAGTTTAATACCTAAATTAGCTATAACCCGATACAATTTAAGGTGAGAAATGTTTATAAAATAGATGAATTGGGAAAATATTTCACTTGTTTAACATTGATCCATCTATTTTAATCATGGACTACAAATTAATATATAGGTGAACTCACATGTTACCAACTACAACCACCAAATCTTATCTAGTTGTGATTGAATCAAGCAGAATGCCCCAAATGCCTTTTCAAGTATTTTTTTATTCATTTAGTTAACTATATAATGCATTTTCACTAGTAGATAAACTAGTTTATCTTAAAATATTTTTGTTAGCAATTTTAATATATTATACGATTTTTTATTATATAAAATCTAATTGGATTAGATGGTGTAGTGGGTAATTATGGTATAATCGGTGTGTTAGTTCGTGGTTAATTCATGTAGCTTATGCAATATGACGGGTTGGATTTAAGTTTACTATTCGATTTGATATTAAATAACATTCGTTTTAAGCAATTTGATTTTAATTATAAATAAATATTATTTTACATTTACGAGTTAAATTTTAAATACATTTTTATAATTTATTCTTTAGTATTAATTACTCCTCCTATTTTTTAAAAGAAAGTCCTCACAGTTTTTCATGACAAGCTTTGATTATTTATTTATTCATAAATTATAATACATTATGATATAAAAATATAATTATTATATTCATTTAAAAAAATATTTTTATAATATTAATTTTTTATAATTTTTATGAATATATATTAAAAGATAATAACAATCGAAATTTGTCATCAAAATCCGCAAGAACATTATTTTAGAAACAAATGGAATGTTTCATAATCTTTTATAGATATATTTATACCATTTTTCAACAATAATTATTATTTTAATAGTATTTTAACAGGAACAATCTAGTTATTTCGATTCTTTTATTAATTCTTTTGTTAAAAATTAAAACAGAAGGGAATAATGATCAATCCTACTCTATTATATATTGAGGATAATAGAGATGACAACGAATCTCATACCTAACACAAACATAATAGATATGTTGAGTATGAGTTTTTTAAATTCGATGGATTTAGATTCATATATACATAAATATATTTGAGTATAGATTCGAGTTCAATAGTTCCAAACTCATGCTTGACTTCTCAATGTTCTCATACCCATTTAATATTCACATATGTGTATATATTTATATATACAACATACCTACTAATCTTACATTTTTTTTTATTTTTTTCGTAAGCTTATTTGAGATCCTAATTTATTAATTTTTTTAGTTTAATTTTTTGTTCACTTTATAAGTAATCTATAACACATTTTTTTATGAAATTATTAAGATATAATTTAGAAAGTTAAAATAATTTTTTAAAAATGTTTATCTTTTCACCGAAAAAATAATGTTTTTTTATTTGTTTACAAAACTTATGATGAAGCTATATAAAATATAAATATATTAGTATTTACATAAATTATTCATTCTTTTATAATAAAAAAGTGAGCAATTTAGAATTAATTTTCCTATTAGAACCAATAAGTTTGGATATGCACTTTTAAAACTTGGCAAGTCTAGATTTAAGTAATATAAATAAAGAGTTTGATCATAACCTATTGCCACATGACCCATTTTCATCCTTATGTTTGGAAAAAAAACATAAATTGCATGGGTTACGTGGGATGAGATGAACATGGGTTGGGTTACCTATAAACCTCATATCAACACCCTAAGTATTAGCTTAGTTCTCAGTTTCAACCTACATGTCTTCTCAGAGAAAGCCAACTTATATGTAAGTTATGTCAGTCATAGTCGACATTGGAGCTGACTGTATTAAACTTTCACCTCAGTTTAACACTTATTTTTGTGAAGTACCAAGGTTATGTTATAGGGATTCAAACACCAAATTTAGGGGGAAGTACATAACAAGCACTCCAAGCACCGCAACTCTGCATCCACGTTCCTACACATTTGATACTCGCGTCAAGACTTCGTGCTTCCACTTGTACTTCAAATACACTATGTTACCTCTTCGCCCACGCTCTTGTAGGCTTGTACTTGTAGCCAGTTTTCAAGATCCACTAGGGTGACAGCTAGTGTTTGGAACTCACGGCCAGCGATTCACTCCAGCCGAATTACCTTCAGTGGCAGTGCGTGTTCTTATGTTTGCACAGGCATCTGATTAACAATAATTAATTTAAATCTCATTTGAGGTTAAATTCAAGCCGTTTGCAGACCTCTACAAGCTTTCTGACGTTGGGAACACCTGCTAACGTGGCCCGGATTATTGCGGTTCAAACTACAATAAACCCGCGGCAAGGCTGAACCTAGATGAAAGCAAAAGCTTTTGCCAAGGTCTTTGAACCATCCAAAGTTGGGAGTAACCTAGATTACTACCCTAATGACTTCGATTGTAAGCTTAAATGGGTAAGAACTTGAAAGATCATTTGCTCAGCTGATTGCCGCTATATCTGCACCTATCAAAGTGAAAGGGGTCCATTCCAGTAAAATAGATATAACAAGCACAACACCAGATAATGGGAATTCTCCGCGTTCACTGCCGTACAAACATAACGCTAAAGATTGTTGGAGCAGTGATAAGTCTGTTATTGCATCTGGAGTGAAAACTTTGATTGATTATATACATGCATTACATTCAAAGCAAAATAAAGTTCAGTAGTTGGTGCAAGAAAGCCCGGCCTAAGATTATAAAAAAAGAAAAAAGAAAAAAGAGCAAGGTAAATATTTATTGATTTTGGCAGATAGACATTTTGACATAGAATAAATAAATCTGCCCTGTGATAACAACTTGATTTCCTGGAGTTTCTTTGCCGAAGTGAAATAAATGAATAAAATAATTAACACAAATCTTCTATCCCCCAAGTAAGCCCAATTGAATATATAGACCAAAGATAAATCAATCTGAACAACATTTACTGACCTCTTCATTCTTTCCATTTTCTATACCTTAGACCCCTGTAGTAGCGCCTGCAGGTCTGAAACAATCAATATTACACAATCCAACAGACCTGAACATATCTCCAAACCTGCCGCCATATATTTTACAGGCAATGAGAAAAAAGTAATAGATGATCAAACATGAGAAAATTGATGACCATCTTTAATTTGCCAACTTACCGTTCAACACTCTTCCTCGCTTTCTCAGGCCTTTCAATACTGTTGTTATCGGCTGCTTTATCAGGAGTATCCACACTTTTTCTTGCTTTATCTCTCTTGTCAGTGCTGGCTCTTGACTTTTCTTTTTGGTCTGCACTTTTCCTGGGCCTTTCTTTCTGGTCCATACTTGCACGAGGCATCTCCCTCTCAATGCTTGGTCTTGATTTATTATCTCTGCAGTCTGTGCTACTTCGTGGATTATCTGATCTATCAGAACTAATTGCAGGGCCACCGCCCAAGTGTGGGGTCTTCTCAATGACCGAGACAAACTTCTTCAGGTGCTTGATGTATTCAGGAAAGAGCTCCAAATCACAATGGTTTCCGCCTTTAACCCACAACGGTTCATACTTTTCTTTACAGTGTTCCCATAGTTGTTTGCCATGAGACCAGTCCACTACATCATCAGCTGTTCCCTGCAACGACACTGAAGATATTAAAATGAAGGAAAGCTCCATATTCATCAATAACTGGAGGATAACATATTTTAGACCATGTCTTTTGAATAGGCAAGGAGCTTCGATGGGCATGATTTCACGAAATAGCCCAAAGGCTCTAATTCTGATTCATTCCAAATAACCAGTCTATCCATATTTAACTACTTCATGCCCCAAATAAAAAGCCCCCTAAGTTATTATTTTTGATGTCACGCAGAGTCAAAGACCTCATCTCACTCTTGTATTGCAAATTAGCATTGTGCAAAAAATTGAGCAACTTAATAAACCATAAGCAATTTAGAGGCCTTTGTTGATCAGCTGGAATTTAAATATGAAGGAACAGAGTATCATTTGGATAAATTCATCACATATCAAGTATCATTGTCATTTAACTAAAAGCCCAAAATATTGACTAAAATTTCCATCAAATTTGAAAGAAAGAAAAGGAACCACAAATAATCAAAAGGAAAGGGAATAGGTTGAATGACGTGAAGACAGGATAAGTGCCAGTTGGTCTTCTACATTCTCACCATATCTCAAGAGCTAACAGGTAACTGAACCAAATGGATAAGTAATACAGTGATCTGAGCCGGGAGTAATTTGCTTTGCAAAGGTAAACTATATATTGTTCCCAAACATAACATTACCAAAGCAAATAATTCCTCTGCACGAATCTTCCCTCATTGCAAATTCGGGAGACAAAAATGAGAAGAGTTCAATTCCCTACATCAATTTTGTATAGCTACTCCCTGGTCACACTAAACAGTATTCAACAAAACTTGAACTAGCTCAATTAGAGTGGAGCAGCAGTAGTTATTCATCTGTATTATGGGTTAGCAGTGAATCTGATCATACCCAATCCATATCATGGAGGATCCTTGAGAGGCAATGCTATAGTAGTATTCATCACTACCCAAGGACATCTGCCTAAAATATTAACTTACTAAAAAAAAAACCTTGATTTGTCATCACTAAGAGCCCTTTCCATTTTTTCATTTAATTAAGAGCCTCTTCACTAACAGAAACATTCAGCTCTCTAAACTTCACAGCATTAATCATTTCATTGGCTTATTAGAGGAGGCCTAAAGGTGGGAATGTGGGACAGACTCATAATAAATAGAGGCTTTTGGTGCTTTGAAGGCTCAGAAGTCATAACCAAAATCCCAGATGATCAAAGCTATTCCATTCACTTCGATATACTCTTGCAAACTCCTAAAAGTAGGTAATCCTTTTATTTTATTTTATTTTATTTAGCTTAATTGCAGTGGTAGAAAAATTGGTCAAAATTAGGGGTCAGCCACCATGATCATCTAAAACTACAACGCTCCTGCAATAGGACAAAGAGATTGCTTCATAATTTTCTAGGTGATGCTCAGGTGTTAATCTTTTATTGTTTCACATATGGAAATGCTTCAATTACGCAAGTTCAAAACAGGCACCAAGCTATGAACACTCCAATCACATTTATGTGCCCCAAGCTATGAATGCAATATATTCTGAGATTCCTGGCCCATCAAAAGTTTAGCACAACCAAGCCATAAGACAGAATAGCTAATTGCCCTTAATCTACAATTCATCCTCATCATGTGCCCAGGCTTAGCAAACTCTTTTCCTGGAGCTCCTTGCACGGATCGACAACTCTCGACACATGCAACCTACTTTCTGCCACCATTGCATGGGTTTCAGAAGTCTGAAAAATTGCACAGGAGAAAGATCCACCACATATTCTAGGTTACTTTTGAGACTTGATGTATTTACAATGAACAATGGTTCTTTAAATTTTGACCTTCAAGCTCAAACTTGGCACGACTTAGTGTCCAGTTCCAACAACTAACATCTTTACGATAGGTCACATGTACAAGAATCATCGTCTCAAACAAAGCATGACCGGGGTTCGATCTCAGCTAAGGCCGTAGATGACTCTTTAACAAAAACACTCAGACAAGGCACAAAAGTGCAGTTAACATCAATTGCAAGTTTAGGTGTTTGAGCTGATAAATGATCATCAGTAGTTAGGCATTTTATGATAGGTGCACACATATGCCAGTATCAGACATCAGTAACAAAGCCACACTTTGGGTAGATTATGAATGCATTCCAACAGACCCGGACAAGAGATATGTACATATTCTTTTTTTTCTAGGCTGAATGGATTCCTTCTTGTCAAATGAATGAAAGATAAAATAACAAGCATTTTTAGTAATTTCCTCCCTCCCCCCCCCCCAAAAAAAAACTCAAATAACTGTTATTATCATCAGTTAGAAACAAAGCTGTATTTGGGCAGATTACTTATTCTAATACTGTATGCAATGTAATAACCACAACGAGAGTCAAATACACTCATCTATTCTCAACTCCCTATAGAACCTGCTTGTTACACAAAGAAAAGTGGCATAAAAAACTTACATGAATGACTAAAACAGGACAATTGACCGCAGGGATTTTATCAATATTCTGCATCACAAAAATAGCAACCAGAAATCAGCAATATAAAACAGAAAAAAAATAATATTAAAAAAAAAAGGGTTTGGCACCAACGAATTAAGCATCCATGTCAGTAAACAAACAAGATGGATGCACCTTATATATATCAAACCAATATGTTCTCTTTACTGGATACATGACCCTCAGTCCAGACATAATTGGACTATGGAGAACCACAGCTCTCAAATTAGGTAGCCGGATTGCCAAGTCTAATGTGGGTCCACTTCCTACAGACTGACCATATAATATTACATCTTCTTCCTTCACTCCATACTTCTCTATAAGACATCTGTATGCAGCTTCTATGTCCGCATATGTGTTCTGCTCACTGGGCTGTAATAACAAATGAAAATTTTACAACTCAGATTTATCTCACAAATGTAACAGCAACAGAGAAACTACTCGAGCTCTTGGGTAAACGTCCAACTCGTACCTTTCCGGTGGATTGTCCATACCCAGAATAGTCATATCTGCACAACAGTGTCAATACAAAGACTCTTAAAGAGGTCCCCCATTTCAAATACTGAACAGCAAAATATTTGTCTGAAATAAAAGCTGATGATGAAATCAAATGAAAGCACTCTTCTGATAGCCATGGTACATTTGACATGCAACATAAAGTTAATATCTAGATTGCTATAGTAATGACATCTGCTAGATTACAATAGAAATCAATGATTTTAAATCTTGAACGTAACTTCAAATACTTATGAAGCAATAATAGTCCCCACTCAAGTCATGTGGTCCAGGAAGAGATTGGACCGGTGAAAATTTTAACATGTTGCATTTCCCCATGAAAATTCAACCCTTATCCGTCCCCCAAAAGAAATGCACGAAAATGTGCAAGAAAAAGAAAAATACTCAAATAAAGATCAATTACGTTCCACGACAATCACAATAAGGTCAATTCCAACACACCGCCACTCCATAATCTTCCCTCCAAATTCTCAATACCCAGACAGGAAACAAATGAGACGCACAAGTCCAACAAAAAGGAACATTAAACAAATGATCAGCAACAATAAAAATTAGGCCGTTCAAATAGTACCAAGATTAGTATTCAGTCACTGACCCCATCAAATTAACTCGAAGATGAACACTAAGCTCTCCAAACAGCTCGTACATTTGACCCAAATCGGCAGCGTTACCATGAGAATACAAAACCGTCAAGGACGCCATCGGATTCCGCATAAACACAGCAACAATCTCATTCCCTCTTTTGGTAGACAGCTTAAGTACATCCGCATTCTCTCTCTCTACTACATCAGTCATCTTCAGCTTCCCTGTCGCTTCCTCCGCCGTCAGTTGATAAGACGGTGGATTAGGAGGGAAGAATGCGAACTTGGCCGCCATCGTCGACGTTACCACCCCCATAATAGACCAGAAACGGGATGGCCAAAGTGGGGTTGTTAACTTGGGAAAGGGAAGAAATGGAGAAGTGGGGATCTTTGGTGCAAGTTGAATTTTGATGCTAGGGTTTAGAGTGTGATCGTTGAATTTCTGATATGAGCTAGTGGTCTTTTTGTCTTCGATTTGAGTGTCTAGATCTGTGCTGGATTCCGGAAGGGGGAAAGAAACGGGACCGCCGGTGGGGGGCTGCGAGAGAGAGAGAGAGAATGATAAGAGCGATTTCCGGCGTCCAAAAGGAGGCCGGCACGTGTGGTAAAAAAAAATGTTATCTTCCCGGAGCAGTGAGAATAGAATACTAATTCACTTGCGGTTGATGGCGGTGGGGAGCGGCAGGAAAATAGGCAGGAGCCAGGGAAGGTGGACGGACGTGTCCCGTGAATCCGTGATCGAATGTATTAAGAAGATGCTTAGACGATAGCCGAAAGCACTCGGAACTCTGAAGCGTTAAAAAGTTATAGAACAGTGTGTTGGAGATAGAGCATATTACGATCATTTATAAAATGTAATAAAAAAATTCTGAAACTTAAAAATTTTCTAGATTTAGTTTTTTTATAATAAAGAATGTCAAGGTGGATATGGTTTGAGTAAGAAAATTAAGTATCAGAAATTTCAACGAAATATTCTTCTCTTTATATTACACACTTGTATGATAATTTTAACACTTATATAATAACTTTATTTTTTTTTTTAAAAAAAAAGAGGACATTTGTTTGGTATTTTCTTTACTAGCCATTTTTTTAATAATGAAGTGAAAAAAAATATATGTAAATGGATGACTACCATTCATTTTCAATCCCTAATGTTTCTATAAATCTTATAAATATGTAAATATATATATTTCTAATTTTTTAGAAATCATGGTTTCCTTGCATTTTTTAGTACCAAATAGCAGAATAAAAAAAATTAAGATAGATTCCATTATATTTGCATTCATAAAAGAATCCAAAGTGCAACGAAATTTAACATGAAAAATTGAAGTAAAGGTTATCAAATACTAAATCAGATAGAGTATAGGTATGTAATCATCACGACTATAACAACTAAATGCCTGAAAGTCTTAAAGTCTCAAACCAAGCAAGCTTGATAAAACTAAGAGCAATATATAGTAAAAACAAGCTGCTAATCAAATTATAATAAATCTAATGAAGATAGTAATATTTAAATAAATAAAAAAGCAAAAGTTAATATTTAAATAAAAAAGGCAAAAGTGTGGTAGGAACAACATATATTGAAAATAATGAACGAATGATAGGTTGGCAGGCAAGTGGTATTGGTATGGAAGTGAAAAGACTTATTCTACTCATGATTGTAGGTTGATGACTTCGGCCTTTTTGACATGATTTTATATTTTAATTTTTGTCTATCAACTGCCAAATTACGGGAAGAAGCTTTGAACTGAAATATATTTTCTTTCATTTTTCTTCCAGACAAAAATAGGTTTGCAGGCATGTTTAAGTTCCGACTCATAATAACTTAATTAAACCGATTGTTTGCCTAATGGTATTATTAGACACTTATTAAGACTTAAATTGTTTTCCTAATATGAAATAACTAATGCATTAAAGTGTAAATACATGCTCAAGGTTTAATATTCTTATGGTATATTTTAAACATAAGTACACACTAGTTTTACCCCTCGTGCAATGCATGGGATATTTTCACAAATTAAGGAATAACAAGGTCAATTATTTATATTTTTTAAAAGGGAGCAATAATAAGAAGTTGAATATATATAATAAATGAAAAAATATACATATATTGTATCATTTACATCCTTGATTTGCATATATTTCTATTATTATTTAGGTTAGAATTAATATTTTGGTCTCGGATATTGTTTTATTTTAGAAATTTTATGTTAAGTGCAAGAATTAGACGGAGAATGGATTAAAAGTGGTGCAAAATAAGAGTTTAAAGCAAGTTTGGAATTATAGCCAACGTGTAATATGGCAAGGTCATGCCTTAGGACACAACTATGAAAGATTTGGAATAAATAGAGAAGCAAATCATAAAATTTACCTCAACCACAAGTAGGTTGTGGTTGTAATACCTCGTATTTTAAAATTTAATTTTATTAAGCTTAATTATTTTATTAGCGTAATTTGATATAAACATTTAATTATTTTAGTTATGATTCGTTTTGTGGATTTATCGACGATTTCGACTTCATAATTGAATTTAATTAATCGTTGTCGTTGCGGATGATTCTAGATAAATTCGTTCACGATTATGATTTTATTATATTCGTATGATTTCGATTTTCAGTTAAAAATATATATTTCCGTTCTTTCTCGTATATTGATTTTTAATATTTTAGATTTGTTTTCGATTATAACTTCGTCGTGTGATTACGACTTTATTTTGGAGTTATATTTCGTTAGTGATATATATGTTATTTAAATTATAAAATTTCTGTTTAAAATAGTCAAATTTATTTTATTAATTTTATCCGTAGAAAATATTTCCGACTTTAAATTTATTCGTTTCTGAAATCGTTAAGATATTCAAAAAGTTTTAAATTAAAAAGATTTTCGAAGCTTATTTATAAATTTCTTTCCGAAATTAATTTTCTTTCGTTTTACCCTTTCTGGTTGAGGAAGATCTATTTCGGAAATTATTTAAATTAGTATCGGTTATTAGAATTTAATTTAAATATTTACTTATATTCTTTTAAATATTATTTCGAGGTCTTATAATGTATTTTTATACATAATATAAAATTTTACGTTCGTTAGTAAATTCTTCAGAAAATACCTCTAAAATTCTTTATATAGCTCTTATATCGATTTCAAGCCTTCAGAACCTTACGAAATAATTTTTCGTTAAATAAATTTTAGATAAAATTTTCCAACAATATTTTTTAAATGTTTAGTGTGTATTTATATGTGTATTTGAAAAGAAAAAAAAAACAAGCTCAAATCCCGACAAGTCCTCTCTCCCTTTTCTTTTCCTTTTCTCTTTTCTTCTCTCCCCTCTCTTCTCTTTCCCTTTCCCGACTTGTCCCTGTTCTGCAGCCCCAACCCCAGCCCTCATCTCCTCCCTGCTCCCCCATGCTAGCCAACCTTCAACCTCCAGCTGCTGACCGCCACCGCAGCTGTAGCAACAGCAGCGCAATAGTAGCAACAACCAACAGCAGCAGCGCACAACAGCAGCAACTGCGCAGGTCGCGTCGCCGTCTGGCCACGGCAAGCAATCCTCTACCTCTGGCGCATCTTATCTGGTCTCCATCTTGCTTATGAAAACCCTAACATTTGATTTGATTAATTGAGTATGAATTAGCTTATGAAAAGCTAAATTGATTGTTTGATAATGTATATATATGTTGTATGATTGATTTAGAGTGGTTAATTGTAGTGTATTTGATTGATTTGTGAAAATTGGGTTGTTGGCCGGGTTATGTCCGAATTTTTCGGATTCGTTCGATTTAGCTATTTTGGGTAAATTAATTTTATAATATGTTGTGAAATGAATCTAATTTCATGTTAGAACTGTCAATTTGAGAAATTTATGCGGAATTAATCAGAAATGACCTTCTATGTCAAAATCCATGTGTGATGAAATTGGGTTGTATAATTGAGTCGTTTTACTCAATTGATTTTATAATATCATTTGAAATGTATTTAATTTTATATCGAAAGTGCTGATTTGGGAAAATTGTGTGAAATTGATCGGAATTGGATATTTAGGTAAAAACTCTTGCGGGTTTAAATTGGATTGTGTAATCAGGTTGTTTTATTCAATTGATTATATAATTTACATTAGAATATATTTAATTACAATTTCAAACCGTCAATTTATATATTTTAGCAAGAATTGATTGGATTTGCGTTCCGAGCTCAAAAATTCTAATTATGCTAAATTGGGTATTTCTTTTATTGGTTTTGAGCAATTGATTATATGATATGTTATAAAATATGTCTAATTGCATTTCTAAACATTCAATTTAAATAAATTAGGAGAATTCAAACGAATTGCATTTTCGGGCCTAAAACCCTAGGATTCAAATGAAATTATGAAATTGATCATTTGTATAGCTATTTTTCTAAAATTGAATTAATAGAAATGGTTGAAATGATCTTAATTTCATTCTAACACTTTTAATTGGAATTAATTGATTTGAATTATTTGAGTTTGTGTCTTGGGTTGTGAAACCCTAATTTCAGAAACTGATAGTCTTAAATTGGCTACTCGGGAATTGCTTTTGTTAAAATTGATTATCTGGATTTATTTAAAATTAGTTTAATAATACTCTTAAGCTATCAATTTAGAGTAATCAAAGTTAATTGGTTGGTTCGTAGTGCGGGCATTAAAAACCCAAATTTTCGAAGATGGTTTTATAAAAACGATTTGCTTATATTTCTCTCACCGTAAATTGTATTATTATATTGTCGAGTTGAATTGGTATTCTAAAAATAGTTGGTTTTCCTTTTTAGTCGTAAAATCTAATGAGTTAGTCTTTTGTATAAAATTTACTTATAATCTATTATCCTTTCCTGACTTTCCAAATTAATTTGAAATGTCCCAAGTGATGAGTGTCAAATCCGATTCGGTTAATATTTAATTTTAAATCTTAATTGAGCTACGTTCGCAAGTCATAGGTTTTGGATACGTTTTTCAAGAAAGATCGTTTGTGTCTATTTGTGTTTATTTAATTATAATAATTGAATTATTGAGCGATAAGATAGTTTCTAAACTAGTTCCGATTTCCATCGGTGATCTAGGAAAACTTTCCCGTGGATTGTCGAGCTCTTGATAGCTCTCTCTTTCTTAATTTACTTAGCTAGCTTCGGATTTAGGTAAGTTATTACTTACCTTTACTTATGGCGGAATCTGAAATGTATGTCTACTTGGAGTGGAAGGTGATGAATATACTTGATTATTTAATTATGTCAAGCATATGTTGTATTCTTATGTAGTAATTGTATGTATGTGTGAGTTATAGCTTTAATGCAAACGCATGTTCGTATACCTCTTGAATATTGTATGTATTTGAGTATGTGAAGGGTTGAGTATGGATTGAAATTGCATGATATCTTATGTTGAATTTTATGCCATGGAATTATTCAGCTTTAATGCTTCTGGAATTATTCGGCTTTAATACCACATGAATTAGATCCGCTTTAATCCCTTTGGAATTGAATCGGCTTTAATGTCCTTGGAATTGATCGGCTTTAATGCCACTTGGATTGGTTCGGCTTTAATGCCGCTTGGATTGGTTCGACTTTAACGGCGCTTGGCTTTAATGCCATTTAAAATTGATATAATAATGGAAATTCATTATGTTGATGGATGTGAGCTAAGTGCTATTATGTGGGTCTAATTTATGATTGGCTAAATCCTTGAATAAAATATTAATCACTTAAAATGAAAGATCTTGCGTGAGACTTGTATCACTCGGGGTAGCTATCTGAGTTAGGTTTGGTATTCACTTGGTACCATTTTGATGTTTTCTATTATGTGATCTCGGGTGCCTTACGAGGTCCGGAGAGACCCTCTTCTACTCTATAGATGTCTCGATATATTTCGGCCCTATAGGGGGTATGCATATTTAAGTGATTAGGTGTCCTATTTATTGGTGGTCTGGTTACGTTTCTAGGCGGGCCAGCTAGGGCTAGTACCGTTTGAGTATTAGATTAGTCGTTACAATCTCTTCTAGTCTCCATCCTCAAGATAATATAAACAAATGGTGGTGATCACAATAAAGGAATATAATAATAAATTATCTTCGCTCACTCATGGGCTTTATATTTATTTTTCATATGCATATCTCTTGGTTGTCTCCCTTACATTCGTGATGTTATATGACGCATGTCCATATTCATTTATCATATAATCTATTATTAAAATTGCATGTGGGATTTGTGTGTAGAATGATACCTTCTACGGTAGTGTGTGATTCTTAGCATGTGATCATGATATTCTTGCACCTTATGTATTGTCATGTCTAGTCATGTATTATAAGCATGATTATGTGACCCCATGTTCTATGGTGTGTGTATCATATGTATAATCGAGCATGAATTATTGTATGAGTAGAATGACATGTGTATCGCATGTATAATTGAACATGAGTATTGTAAGCTGAATGTTGTTGTATCTTATGTGTATTATGTTTCTTTCTATGAGTAGGGTAGTCTTGATTTACTCAGTACCGGACTCGTACTGATACTACCTTGATTGCTTGGGTCATGTGATGATCCACTGATGGTGGGGAGCAGACCATTTGTGCTGGTTCAGTATTGAATATCTTATTGTTGGGAGGAATGTTTTCCTTGGATTTTGAGAGTAGGCTATCCGATGATTCTATTTGGCGAATAAAGTTGGGTCCACTGTTGGGATGCCCCTTGGTTCTCTTTTCAGATTTTATTGTATCTCAAATGTATTATTTTGGTATATAAATCATTCATTTGATTTGTATTTAGTTGGTTTGTGATTTTGTGGGAGATGTATTTGGATTTTATATCCCTTTTCTTTTTATGTTTTAAAGTCCAAGATTATTTCGCAGGTTCTGCTGATTTATTCAGCGATGATTTTATACAGTGAAATTGTTCACTTTCCATCTGCATGTGGATATCTTCTTGTGGGAGTTTATCCTCACTGCATAGATGTTGGTTGAATTTTGTTGGACAAGTTTTAGCCTTGCATCTAGTATGAGATAGATGGTAGACATTTATCTTGTGTTAGGTGTGGAGGTAACATTCCCCAAATTGTGTTTTAGCTTCCACATTATTATTTTAAACGACATTTTTTTTCAGCAGTAAAATTTGGGGGTGTTACAGTGGTCTACGCCACATTTTGTGCTTGACGTGTGGCTAAATTCTTGATTTTACCTAAGTCACATCCAACCTTTATCCTGTGACATGATTGTGCCATATGGATTTTCTCTTTTTTAAGAGTGGTTACATCCATAACTTTTCGATTATGTAGCAATTTTTTACCCACTTTTTGACAGTTTTAGAGAGGCTCTCTCTCTCTCTCTCTCTCTCTCTCTCTCTCTCTCTCTCAACCCTTATTATTGTAAAATACATTTTGTTCAATTCTAATCAAACTCTTATTATAAATCATCAATCTCTCGTGCAACTACTCGCTATAGATGTTTCAAATCTTGAAGATTATTAAAGAATATGATTTTATCTTCTCTTCTCTAATTTTACTTTATATTATTTGTGATATTTACTTCTTCATGCTTATCATTACTATGATTATTTTTGAGTAGATTTCTTTTCTAGGATTGTATCTAGTCTAAACTATTAATTAATGATAAATTAGTGTGTGTTTTGTTCCAATTGCTTGAACTCTTGAATTCAATTGTTAGTTCTTCATTTATTGTTGAGTTGTTTGATCACCAACATGATTAGATATAGGTACGTAATTGAAGGAATGAAAGGTGATGATTAATCACCTAAAATCTAACAATTAAATTAGAGAATTGAACCATAAAAATAGGCTAGAGTCTCTTAGGGATTTTATTAATTTAGCATAGAACATAATGGATTTAGTTTAATTTAATACTATGAAAATAGGTTATCAAATTAGATTAGATATGACTATTAAGCCTTAAAAGAGACTATTAGTTAATTTAGGTTATTTTACCTTCTTGGATTTAAGTAGTTGTTTGGCAATTAAATTGATTATTCATTAATTACCAATTTATGACGATGATCCAATCTGAGGCTTTTAATTAGATTTTTACTACCATGAGCATTGCCATTTGATTTTATTTTGTTGATTATTTCCTACTTCCCAAATTTGATGTGTCTAGATAGTTATAATTGGAAAAAATTCAATAATTAACAAGTTTCTATGCAGATGATCTTAACGTGCTACAACAATAGTCGTGCACTTATAGTTTGGGTCATCAATATACCTGAAAGATAAATGACTAATAAATATTTCTCATTCATAAATTCTAAAATACTTATTAGTATAAAACATTTGTTGTGGTTTTATTATCTTCATTGTCATCATGACACATCAAAATCTTCAATCCACTTAGATTTGAAACCCATGAGACAACAATGTATAGTTGGTCATGACTAAAAACCAGCCTTTTGATTTAAGACCAACATGTGAAAGAGATTAGCATTGTCTTTCATTTATTATCATTGCATATGAAAAAAAGAGTTGGAATTATTTGTGATTGAATTTTGGAAGGCATCCATGTATAAGAAGTAGTCGAATGTATTCTCATAATCAATACATTGGTGCATACATGTGTTCCACCAAGAATATGTGCCTCCAAAATGTGTCTACACAATATTATAATAACTAATCTTGTTCCATTGTACAATCTAGTAGAATATTCTATGTTCCTCAATAAAATCACATAAGTATCAACTTTTAAATGTAAAGCATGGTTTGGGACACTATAATGTCTAAGACTATTAAAGCACTCCAGTGTGTGCAGCTGATAGAATATGCTAGTATTTGATTATGATGGACATGTTGTATTAGAGATTATATAGGTCTTCTCGTATGCTATGTTAGATGATAGCATGTAATCATTCACATTATCTACCACATCAAGTATTGGATCAAAAATCAACCTTACATTAAAATAGTTAGATCATTGAAGAAGCGATCAAAATATAGGTATATATTTTACCCGATAGTCTCAATAGGAGTTTCAAATCCATTGATCAAGATCTCTAAGGAGATTTGTATGGTTTCACAACCATCTCTTTGTTTGTCAATAGTATCACCTCTTATGCTTGCTATCCAATATGAGAATTGTTGTAATTTTGCACATTCTTCAATAGAATTAACACATTATAGCCTTATATTTTTTTGTTAATGTCAAGACTTTGAAATTTCTCCATATATAAGATGATGTCAATGTTGCATTAACAAAATCTTTGTCAACTACCCATTGGTAAATTAGGTAAAGTATGTCTAAAATTGCCTCCAAACACAATAGATTCTTTTCCAAATGGTGAATCTAGATGAAATCCATTGCTAAATCGTAATATATCATCCATGGTTTTATCAAGAGACTCCATACAATGTCTATTTTGCATTGGTGTTTCATCCAAAATTATCAACTTACATATGACAATTAATTCAGCTAATGGACTTCCTTATTTGACACAACACGTAGAGTCCTCATTTTCCTTGATTGGAATGGCAAATTGAGCATGTGTTGTTCTTCCCCTATATGACACCGAGATGCAATATCACTAGAAGAAATGTTTAACATGATATCACCCTTTGACATTATAAAATTTGATATCGTCCTTCATACGAAGGTTTTCCTTGTGCCTCTATAACCGTAAACAAAGAAAACACCAATAGACTTAGAATTTACAACATATTTAATGGTGTCATATATATGAAGTTGATCATTTGTCTTTGTAGAAAGAAGTTTGGCATGCTCCTCTATGAATGCATTTTGATATCATAATTCATCTTGAATAAATTTATTGGAAGAAATATTTATTAATCTAGTGGTAGGCATCAACATCATTGGGAAATCACATAATCTTAAACCATATATCCATACATTCACTTTAATTTCTAATAAATCATAAGCTTTCATTTGATCATCTGGCAAATGCAACTCTACATATCAAATAAAACAATATTTGTTGCTAAAGTATGCATACATAGAAGCACAAAACCAATTGATATGATAAATATTAGATCATATACGTACCTTATTCTCCACTTATTCGCCTTTTATTATATATAACATCATCTAATGTGTAAGACCAATACTTTTCCCAAACTTATTCTAGCTTAGTTAATTTTGAAGATACCAACAATGATGTAAATAAAATTTTCAAAGAATATGTTGAAGCTCATGCACTTGCTTCGATAATTCCATTAATGTACTCTCTATCATCCTCTATAAGCCCCAACGCATAGCATGAATCTTGGTAAGAGTCATATTGAACCCCATTCATATATCTTATTTCTTCATAGTTTGTTGGACCATGAACTATGTTAAGTAAATAACTCAAGTAATATGTCTCACCACTACCAAGAAGATTAAAGAAGATATGACCAATACTAAAACTCATCTTCCTTAGTGCCCACTTTTGGCTACTTTCACTCTAAACAAACTTCATTAGGAATTCAATATATGTCAATAGTTATGCCTGTCAATAATCAGCATTAACTTTCATCCAAGCTAAGAATATACTTTGATTAAATGTTTGTCTATCAATAATAGAATAAATTTGGTCATAATTAGAGAATACAACATATTGTTGATTGAGGAGATGAAAGGCTAGTTGCTTAATAGGAGGATCCTTATATTAAATTTCATAAAAAAAAATAACCTTTAAGATAATTCACATGGAGAAATATATGTGCAATCATAATACATGTTTACCTCACAAATAGATTGACACGAGACATCATTGTCCATTTTCCTCTAAAAAGTAGTTATCACTCTAGCATTACCTTTGCTTACATACTTAAATAAATATTTCATGGAGTAAGATTGGTTTCACCATTTGACATTCATATATGCTCCATACTTCATTAATAGGACTTGGTTATGTGAGACTACATATAGGTTATCAAAAGTAACACTATTCTTTAAGGTTTTTTGTCCATCATTTATCCATTTGTAGATAAGGTATCCTTCATCATCAACAATAGTAAAATCAACAAATTTTTTTTGAAAAATGCTTTAAGCAAAGACCATTAACCATACATGAAGAGTTTTTTCTTGTACTTCCACAGGGATCATGAATCATGAAGTCTTGTAAAATTTCATAATAATTCAGCTCCTTTTCTTCATTTGGATTTCTACTAATATTATTCTATTAATGTCCTTAGGTATTGGATATTTATTGCATTGGGAAAGAAATAGTAGTATGTGCATATGAGGTAAACCACGCTTTTGAAATTCCACATTATATATTATTGAAATGAAATTAATATATTAATAGAGGAGTTATGAGTACCATCCAAACATTAAATAAAAAGAAAATAAAATATTTAATCATATATGGAGTATATATAATACATGATGCAATATCTCCAAAAATTTGATTATTGTGTAGTTCTTTTATTGAGCATTCCACTTTTTACCTTGAAAAGTTTATCAATAATATCAGGTATGTCATCAGATTTTAGTGTATGCTCTTAAACAAATCTCATCATTTTGGGCCATTTGGGTTTACGCATGAATGTAATAAATAGATATGGATTCCCAATCCATATATATATATAGCCATACCATCATGGTAATTTTGTATCATATATCATGCTAGTAAATGAAGAGGGTAATATTATCTACTTGCTAAGAGTTGATGGATTTATTTCACCTCTATATAATGCATTGGTTAACCCACAATATAACTAACAATATAGTTATCTTTGCTGTGGTCAAATGTATTTTAATTTAGCATATTCAACCATTGTATAACTATCAACAATGAATTGTTGAAGAAGTATCTGAGAGTGTAAAATAGCTGACAACTCAAATTCCCTAGCATACGAGCAATATGCAAAATATTCTCACATACTTAATTTCTTCCATCCAGCATTTCCATCCAACCCAGTGTGAGGGATATCTTCTCCATAACCATTCTATCCATATGAGAAAATAATTGGGTATTGGAAAGCAAGATATGGTGGGTGTAATTGATTTATACATTGTAAATAGCCCATTTATGATTCAAGCTATATATTTTTGTGGGCTATAGATGCATAAAAATCATCGATTACCAATCCTGCTACTTCAAATATAGAGGGTAGATTATATCGCTTATCATCATAACCCCTTCTACCAATAAGCTACAACCTTATATTTAAACACCTTTCAAGGACATTTTTATAGCAGGCCATTCTAATTGATTGCATAGGAACATTATGTTCATTAAACATGGCCTTCAAATCAGACACAATCCCCTCATGTAGGTTGTGCAAGTTTTCAAAACTCCTACATAAAATCAAAGATGATAAATATATATTACATAATTATATTTTACATTTTATTATGAATATCTATAGCAAATAAGCAAGATTGATGATATATTAAAATTATAGACCTACCCAACATAGTATATTCTACTTATGGATTCATTTTTTGTATCATATACATATAGTTGCACAAATCTCATCAGAGATCCTTCAATAGATAATAGACTTTCAATCAAGTGGTAGTTCTAACCGTGTAGTCTAGATATAGGAGAATTTCTAGTGTTGAATCTATTATCTATCTTTTCACCCATCAACGTGAAGCAAAACATGCTATTATATGACCTTATATGTTAGATGAAGTGTTTACTCTTCTCTGTCAGTTCATATATTAACTCATAAAGAATATTTGGTGGTATTCTCATCCTTTGTAGGAGGATTTTACCCTGCATGCAAAACATGTTATACTTCGGCTTTCGAGGAAGATAATCTCTACGTGTGCTTTCTTCTACCAAAAGAAAGCACCACATCAGTTACATGTGAAGGTCATATTACCAATATCCCAATAATCTACAAGAAGAGGGGGAATATGATAATCTATAATAGATGAAATAGCAATAAAATCTAATAATGAATTTACAAAAACATAGTATATATACTTGCGGAAAAGTTATTGTCATCTAGTATACGAAATAACAAATTATGAGTAACATAAATAGTGTAGTAATACAATACCAGTGAAAGGGTGTCCACTAATATTTTTCAATTCTTCATTTGAAGTAAATATGAAGAAAAGAATAACTTCAAATATTTTACATTTAGGGAAAAAAAACA
Source organism: Tamarix austromongolica (assembly GCA_039764185.1). Taxonomy (NCBI): domain Eukaryota; kingdom Viridiplantae; phylum Streptophyta; class Magnoliopsida; order Caryophyllales; family Tamaricaceae; genus Tamarix; species Tamarix austromongolica. The sequence goes on along the minus strand of CM077809.1, from coordinate 163,654,607 downwards.
AAATAATTAGTTCATCAATAACAAAAAATGAAATTTTACTCACCAATAGGATCAACATTAACCACATCATTTGCATCTAAAAAGTGGGAAAACAAATATTAAAATTTTTCCCATAATTATTAAAATTAACGATAATGATGCTATCAAGTCAACATTATAAACACTCCCTGATACAATCAACTCTACAATTATCATTTGATAACATACAATTCTTACTTGTTGCTACAATAAGATCGCTACTATATAGAATATCACTTAAATGAATACTGATAGCTAGCTCATCATTTTACCCATCACATGAAATAAGTGAAGGATCCATATTAACATAAATTTATAATTTCAAAACATGCTAGCATATAATTAATGAAAGATGATGTATAATATGTAAGTGTTAGTTACTATTTTTTGAATAATGATAATTGTTTATTAGTTATTTATTATCTAATCACACTATGCAATTGAATATCAGTCGACATCAACAATGACAGCTCACAATTCATTCATTTGGACATAGAATCCAAAATTTATGCAAGGTATGTAGGAAAATATGTATTTGGAGGTATATCATATTCATTCTAAAGTATTGTAAACTAGTTTTGATAATATAAAGAGACATGATTTTCTTTGATGCAATAGATGTATATAACAAAATATATTCTATAGTATAAATACTTATAAATTAATAATAATATTTTCATGAGATTATAAATAAATTTAAAAATTTAATTAAATGAGAGGCTATTCTAATCAAGTGTTGCTAATAGAAAGAGACATTATTATTTATTATTATTATTTTTACAAGAGAGGTATCTACCAAAAATGGATTGTATAAGTTATTATTTATCAAACCATATTAACATTTTTCATTAGTTGAAAAATAAATTTACAAACCAAAGTGATAGACTATTCTAAACTACTTTTGCTAATACAAAGAGACGTTATTTTCCTTTTTTGAAAGAAAAGTACTTTTTAACATTTTTTAAAACTTTATAAATAAATTTGAAAAAATCAAATTAAATAAGAGGTCATAGAAATGGATCAAATATTTTGCACTTTATAACTTTAATATGGAAGTGGAGCCAATAAATTGTAATTATTTTACTATACTAATAAGCTCCATGTGTCAACTAAGAGATTAGGTCTTGATATTTTTAGCAGCTCATGTAGAATCACTATTCATTTCCGAGGGAGGTGAGTACCATTGATTTTACCCTAAACAATATCAACCATCAATTTTGTTAATAACCTCTAAATAGATGAGCTAAAGGGAAAGAGACGATTCATATTTATTTTCTAGAACATTCCGGTTGATCATTCACATTTTTCCATTCCAACTATATTCCCCCTCCACGACTTTGCCCTCATTTTTGACAAAAATCATAATACATGCTTCTCAAATACATATATTCCTAATTTTACATTTCCATCAAATTCTTTTTATCAATTGGTTCTAATGCTAAGGTCAGCAAGTGAATTTTTAATTTTATAACTTTACACAAATGTTCGACCTTGTTTTGTGTCATGCACATTAAATCCACCAACTTCATATAGTGAATTTGATATTCCATCTATTCAAATCTAAGGCCATTGGTTAACAAAATCATTTCAATTAACTACTAAGAATGAGTTCATCTTTTAATTGCATTATATAGAGAAAAATAGTGATTCTATTATATATTTTAAATTAAGTATTTCATCAATTCATTCAATTGAGTTTCTCATTCCCTTAATTTATTGTTATTTGATGTAATTCGTAAGTTACAAGATTCCATGATTCTCTTTATGACAAAAATGATATGTAAATAAGAAGTCATTAATAATATATAAACTATTGATACAATCACTTACAAATTACATCAATTCATGGATAGTATCATTTCAAATATATCAAAATTAGGGATGGCAATTTTCCCCGCGGGTTCGGGTCCCCGTCGGGGATTCCCCTTTCGGGTTCGGGTTCGGGGAGAGAATTCGGGGATCGGGTTCGGGTTCGGGGATTCTTAACGGGGATTTTTCGGGGACGGGGCGGGGACGGGTTTGGGGTCGGGTTTCGGGGATCGGGTCGGGTTCGGGGATTATTTTTCTTATCGGGTTCGGGGATGAGGATGGAGTCCCCGTCCCCGACCCGCCCCGTTGCCATCCCTAATCAAAATAGCATTTTATATAATCCATAATGAATAAAAAAAATATTAAAATCAAATAAGGACAAAGATGGATATAATATTTAAGTTTTCACAATAATTTCAAGTGTCTTTTGTCAATTTTCCATTGCCTAGTCAATACTCAAATGATAGAATTAAAGTCACCAATAATATATGTACAATATATAATATATATTAGTCACATGAAACATCAACACTATAGCATAATAATTTTCAAAATTTAGTAAATAGATAAATAGATATATAGATATAAAATGATGAAATAAATACTTTTTATTATTACCAAACAAATTTATTTTATTATTTAGTAAAGAATCTAATTGATCTACTTTTTATTTTAATCTAATTTAAAATTTGTGATGGGAAGGGAAAAGAATTGTTTGATACAATTATTAATTTAATTAATTATTAATTATTATTATTTAGTAATTAATTTTATTAATATAATTTTCATTTTGATCATATATAAAAAGTGGGAGAGGAAGGGAGAAGATGTGTTCAATAAATTTATTAATTTATTAATTAATCTAATTAAAATCATTTCGTTTATATAGAATGGAAATAAATTCTAGGAATCCCTATTTTTTATTTAACACTTGGGAGGAGAAGGGGAAAGAATTGTTTAATAATACATTTATTTATTATTTAATAATTAATCTAACTGAATGACATTTAAAATGTGGGAAGGGAAGAGGAATAACTGTTTAATGCATTTTTATTAATTAATTAAGTTAATTAACATAGTGGGAAGAGAAAGGGAAGAATTTTTGAATAAATTTATGATTTAGTAAGCAATCTAACTAATCTAATATAAAACATGGGAGAGGAGGGGAAACTAATTTTTAATTTTATTGTAACTCATTTATTTTATTTATATATGTGTTGATAGGAATATAGATAGTTGATGTGGAAAGACTCTTACCCATATAGACTTATGATATAATAATATGTTTCTATTTCTCGTAGAACTATTGCTCAAATATAACAATACTTATAAAGTTTGCATTAAATAATTACAAATTCAAAGGTATTGTAGAATTATCTAATGAGTATAAAAAATTTAAAAGTATTATATAATCCATTTCAAGAGTCCCATGAGATTGATATGATTACAGTGAGTATTAGTACAATTATTTTTATGATAGGTAATTATTATTATTATAATAATATAAAAATTATAATAATCATATGAATATAATATATTGTAAGAGAGAAGTTATGCAAATAAAATCTAGATAGAATAACCAAACAACATCTGTGAAAAAAATTAAATCAACCACATAATAAAACCACTACATCATCTTGCATAACATTATTCTAGTAACCACGTAAATGGTGGTGCTAATATATCAAAAGATATATTATAATCTCACATTAATGTCACTCAAACATTCATCTCAGGCCTATATCCTTTATTATAGGGTGTTTGTACTTCTTCGAACCGACAAAAAAATGATCAAAAAAATTCCTCTTAAGTCTATAATCTTTGTATTGTCCACTCAACTCAAGCAATTCATTGACATTTTTCTTAATAAGGGTGTTAACTTCATCATTGTTAGATACTTCCTAAAATTAAAAAAAAAAAGATTACAAAGAAATAAAAAAAACAAAATAATTACATGCAAAAACTAATTTATAAAATATACCTTAGCCTTATCATTTTCAATTTGTTGAATTCTAGAGGCAAATTTTGAATCTTGAAATTAAAAAAAAAAATATTCAACATAATTATAAGACATTTATAAAACACTTAGTAGTTAATAAAGAACCAACTAATTTAGTATCCAACTCTCATAAATCTTTCATCTAGTATACTTAGAAATATCCCCAGGATATGTAGCCAACTTAGCAAGTGTAAAAGCTGACGATTGACAAGAATTTCCCTTCTTATCAATCAACATATAAAACAACATTTGCAATGCTTTAGGGACATTCTGGTTAGAATCCTCTGATAATATAAATTAATAGGTAACAAACCATAATGAATTTAATTTTTAACAAACTAAAATTAATATTCACACCTCTAAACACTTCAATCTCAAATCATTCACAAGGGAATTTTTAGAAGTGATTTGAATTCCCTATATGATAATATTACATAACAGCTATCTATCTCATCATCAATGTAGACCCAAACTTTGTACATGTGCATTGAAAGTTGAATCTTATAATAAAGTAATGATATTTTATAACAAACTTATGCCATAAATCCAAACCTAGGAACACTTTCAACATTACTCTTATTACAAATAACACAATCAAACATATTGTCAAATGTTTAAACTTTCTTCCCACAGTCTGAGCAATCAATATAATACCAATCAGAAGCTAACTCAACAACAAGTATTTCTGCATTAATTCAGTATTTGCCATCTTAAAATTGGTAACCAAGTTAAACTAATCCGAACTTAAATAACACCAAGTAATTAAATATCATATGCCACTATTTGAGAACATAATAATAAGAAACCTACCTCACAACTAGGTAGATCTGCAATAAACTTGAAATCATAATTATTTAAGGCTAAATCCTTAGCAACATTGTACACCTCTATTGATTTAAATTGGAAAATATCCTCTAGTGTATAATCTTTTAAGGTTTATTTTTAAGACATAGTACTCCATTGTATGCCTTAGAACCTCCATGCGTATGTATTTTTAACTCTTCCTCTGACCGTCATTTAGTGTTGCTTAACTTTGGGAATGAAGTCACTTTTAAATGGAGTAGTGATATAATGCCCCCACTTTATTAATTTTTAAACATTATAATTATAAATAATTAATTTAAATTAAAGCTTATTACATCCTTTAAACCCTAGTTATGCATTTAAAACTTTTCATTTTAAAATTCTTAACTCAGTTTTTAATATCATAAGACTTCCAAGCCATTTTGGGCATTAAACCTATTTGAAAACATTCTAATTTATTAAAAATTTGATTCCTAATGTTCTTTTGAGTATCTTAGGTATTTTTAAAAATTAAATGAAGATTTTAACAAAAATAACTACTAATTGTTCCATTCAACATTTATCACATTTTAAGTGCCAAAACAATCTTTCTATCTATTTAAAGTTTATGAAACTTTTGGGGGGGGGGTACTTATACTAAGGCAACTCACCTAATCAAAAAGCTCTAGGTCCTAACTTGCGACCTCCTCTTTGGTTACCTAGGCAACTTAAGAAGCTCCGTGGTGAGTTTAGAGTACTTTCACCAATAGAGCCTCCCTTGATAGGGTTTGTTGTGTCTTTCAATAAAGAATCCAAAGTGGCTTACCCATATAAGTGAATGACCAGCCAAGTTCAATCATGTTAGGTTGTAATATATGCAATGCATTTGTGACATACTTCTTCCACTGAGAAATGTGGAAGAATTCATGAACTTGGGTAAACATAATTGACACGACAAGGTAGGAGGTGACCTCACCAATCCTATCAAGAATTTGATAGAGTCAAATATACTTAGGGCTAGAATTTCCCCTCTAACTAAAGCATATCACAACCTCGGCAAAACTAGGTCACCAACCTCAAAAACCTCACTACATCACCTCAAATCAATATAACTCCTTTATCTCTCCCAAATTGCTCTCATATTGTCCTATATTAGCCTAACTTGCTAAGTCATTGTAATACCTTGACCCCATATTTGTTGTTGGTAGTTACTTAGATCACTTTTAAGAGTAATGATTGACCCTATAAATCAATATGAGTCCTTCTGAGTATATTTTTTTATCAAGTCACACGCATCCCAAAATATTTTTAGAAGATCATCCATCCTTAAACACCTCCAAGTTAATCAGGCTTAACTGTGGAGTGATTTAATGAAAGGTTCCCAAAAAAATATAATTTATTAATATAGGTATTCTAATTAATCATTTTAAGCATCCATTATCCATCACTAATGTGGGGTATTACATAAACCTCCACTCAAGAACACAAGGTTCTTATTGTGCTTCAACCACCAATTACCTCATTACAATCTAGCCCAAGAACCATCCTGCTAGGTGGATGATTGGTTCATCTGTGTTTAATTTTTGGTCTCTATTTTGCTTTGATAACATTTTTAACATCCCAACCCCACACTAGCTGTGCATAGTTACTTGGAGAGCTTTTAAAATTGGGTACTGACTCTATAGATTAATACAAGCACTTTTGACCATGATTTTTATCAACTCACATGAAACCAGAAAAACTTTCTAGGAGGTTACTTATCATTAAATTGTTCTAAGTAAATCACGCTTAACTATGGAGTTTTTAAATGACAGGTTTCCCAAACAGATATATACCTTGCTAATATAGATAGTTATATGAATCCTATTAAGCCTCTACTATCCACTACTAATTATGAGGGCATTAAAGTCATCTCCTCAATATTATCTAGTCCTAAAACAATACCTTCATTGATGTTATTCTGACACAACAAATTGAAACACATCCTTCTATACAATACCTCAAACCATGTCATTATAATGTTGATGTGATGGCTATTGTTATATGAAAACTCAATTAAGTCCAATACATCCTCTCAAATACCTTTAAAACATAGCCAATTAACTCCTCTGAATCTTATAGTTCTACATTCCAAAAATCTAAAACAATCTATGATCTTAGGTAGAATCTTAATATAGAAAAATTACGCTTGAATCAATAATTAGAATTTTACGATTCTACGTATTGACTATACTTTTTTTTATCTATCTATTTACCTTAACATATATTTTTCCTCTTCCTAAATATAAAATTTTACTCTATTATTTATTACATACTATATATTGAGCATCAACCAATATGAAGGAAACACAAACAACATTTTATCGAAGTTGATTTATGGAAAGAAAAATTCTTGCAAAATTTTCAAGCTCTATATGCAAAGTAAAATAAATATATTATATTTGTGATGTAAAAATTACTTTGCATATACGAGGCCACCAATAAATCCTTATAAGGTTAGTATGCAACTTATTCTCTGTAGGATGGACATAATAAGGTGCACAATGCCCCTCCTTGAATATCATCCCTTCCATATCACTCTATTTTTGCGGTAAACACCATCTACCACCACTACAAACACAACCATAGACAACATTAATGAACAAAAATTTAGGCTATAATAATCTATAATATATATGATTGTTCAAAATATAGTTCTCTAAGATAATAAAAATATAAAGGATGCTTAAAAATGTGTGAAGGAATAAATGATTGTTTTAAATTAAAACCACCCTCTAAAGTGCACAATAGACGACAATTCTAATTTATAATAGTCATCTAATTCCTTTTATCATTTTTTTTTAAAAAACTTTCCACTAAGGTATAAACCATGATTGTAAATTAAAACCACTATCTATAACCTAAGAATTTTTTTTTTAAATATCCTATTTAGGTGTAAATGATGGTTATAGGTTGAAATTATCATCTATAACCTCTATATTTAAAAAATAAATAAAATATTTCCTACTACCAGTCCACGTACAAAACCTACATACATAAATACACAGGCATCAATGTTTTATATCTCATGTATATATAAAACTTAAAGTATGTAAAAAATAAATAATGAAAAAATGTCTATAAAAATAATCAATTAGATACATGATAATATATAAAAAATCTCTTACATTAATGAAAAATAATCTAGTATATTTGATCATATATACAAAAATAATACACAAATATCAATGGTTGTAAGTATTTAATTTCTTAGCTACCTATAATCCTACAAATAATAAAGTACACATAAAAAAATATCTACATTAATAAATAAATAAAAAACCATCTACAACCAAAGCTCTTAGCTAATTCGAAGAAAAAATGTAGCCACTCTTGTTTAACATCATTAACTTTTTCTATCCAAAAATCTCACCTCATTATTTTAATATGCCTAAGAAGAAAAAAGGATCACAACTTCCATGGTTAGAAGTATTTAATTCAATTAGCAATCATACTTAATGTATATATGGTGTTTAATACAAGCATCCAAATCTTGACTCCATCTTTTTGTAATGACATCTCTCATATATTTTATAAAAAAAGTAGACACAAATGTGAATGCCTCATTGGTTTGGACATTAAATTGAGTAAAATGTGCATATTAATTTGTCAGAGCTATACTAAACAATAAACATTAAAACATAGAAAATATATAAACAATTAATTACTTACCTTCATGTAAGCCTATTTGAGTACTTTAGTTCCTCCTTTTTGCTTCTATAGATATATCTTAAATGCCATAATTGGTGAATAGAGGCATATTAACTATATAATATAATATTTAACTTATGAAATAAATTTATTAAAGCTAGAAACTAGTTAATTACCTATTAATAACCTTGTATAGAATGCCATGTCAATTTCATCCTAAAGGGTCAAACTAACATGCCTTCTTTCTCGATGGATGCAAAATGATCAAAACCTATTGTGAGCTAAAAAAAGGGGATAAATTGATGTAGACCCTCATCGCTTGGACCATATACTCCACATTTTGTTTGAGGCTCCCCATAGGATATCACTTAAGAATATAAGAATCCAAACAAATGGTCATCCTCGTCCCTTATCATTCTGTCTTTTAAAAACTTATAAGAAAATAATTATGTAATTATATGTTAGAAATAACTTAAAAATTTTAATAATATTATTGAATATAGCTATATATTAAAATTAAATGAAACTATACCTCATGTATGTCTTTATATGCTAGACTTGTAGCCAACCTTTATCCAACAAATGGACTAAGTCCTTTGCTTCTATATATACATTAATTTATTGGGTATTTAATAACAATCATTCTTGTATTTCAACTTCTATGCTAAAATCTTGATTGTGTAAGACCTCATCAAAATGCATCCTCATTTTATGGGGTAACACTTAATAGTTGATAGGCGGTGTGTTATACTTTGGACACAATACATTTCTTGCCTCCTCTAATTCCTTCTCTCATTTATCCTTAGGACTTAGCTTCCTCCATAAAATTTTACCATCATAGTTAAAAAAAATGAAAATAGGTTAATATACAGTAATTAATAGATTAATTTATTTAACTTTAGCCATTAATAATATTACTACGTCCTTGAGGATAACTAAATGAGATGACCATTTATGTGTCTCTGTCATGAAGCATAGGACATCACAATCGTCATATTTCAAAAAGGGAAACTTAAATAAAAATATATATTTTGTATATGTTGCCGAGATCTACTTGAACTGTGTTGGACTCCAATAATCTCTCTTCAAAGACATAAGAAATTCCTTGGGTAACAATAAATCCTTCCTCTAATGTCTTAAGATTGCATGCATATTCACCATATATTCAAGAGTTTTGTTAATTTCATACATCTCAACTACAAAAACACTTCAAAAATGAAAATACTTAAAAATAAAGCATATTACCTTCAATACTCTGGGGATATTTCTAATACTAGAGGACATAGGGGGTGATCTCTACCATGTTAACTACCAAGTTAGATGTCTTTTTATTCATGAAATTCAACACTCTCTCCTCTATACTTTGTTGGCCGATGATACACTCTATTGAGCCTACTCTAAGAGCGTACACTTCAGTGCTTAGGAAATTTACTTATTCCTTTAGAATATGGGAAATAGGAATTCATCCAAAAGTACTTGATAATGTAGCACCATGTGGCATCCCTCTAACTTGACCACCGTGTTTCTCGGTCCCCAAAGCTACAATGATGACATCATTTTGGCTCCTGTTGCCCAAACCTCATCATGTTAGATAAACAATTGTATTTGGGGGGAAGAAATGATATGAAAATACTATTGAGAAGAAGATAATGCTAAATCCTTACAATTTTATCAAATATTTGTCGAGTTGGTTCATTAATAGCCTTCCGTATTTTCTTATCAATTTGACCTTGACCCTTACCCAAACTTCCACTATTGTGGAAGGTATATATGGGGTACCTTTATTTTTTTGTATGGCCCCTTGCCTCATTCTCCTTTAAAATCAAGTTAAAAATCATTTTAGTTGGCACCCTTTCATTAGTAAATACATCAACTATATATCTAAGTCCTTGTGCCTAAATGAGGACACCTTCTTCAATTGCATCCTCTATCTCTTTAATTTAAATTTTTTTTCCCACTTGATCATTTTGAGATGCTATACCAACCTCATGAAATTAAATATCAAAGAAAAATTTATTTTTGGATTTTAATAAGGCATTTATTAGTTTTTTATGTTTCCACACAAGCAAGCATGGAAATTTTCAAGACCTAGCCTTTCTTGCCATATTTTAAAATTCCAACATACAACAAGCTAGTATTATAAAATTGATCAATTTACCGCACAAAAAGAAAAGAATACAATAAAATTTTACAACCACATGCCATTAAATAATACTCAGTTCAGTAGCAACACTTTAAAGGAGCATGTAACCAATCAACTAGTAGCAACCAATATTTTTTTCCTTACTAGTAAAATAGTAGCAATCAATAAAATAATAGAAAATGTAAAACATGTATACCACAAAAGAAGAAGAAAAAAACTCTAAAATTCTAAAACCACAAGATAGTGAATAATACTTAAAGAAATACTCAAAACCACTTTTAAAGGTATATAACATACTAAAGAGTGAAATTAAGTAAGAATATATCAAGGAAACATAGCTATTTAAGCATGGAGAACTTAAGTTTTTAGGCAATATTAAACAAGAATGAAAGAGAAAAGTGCATACCTAAAGTACGAAGAACAATGGTTATTTGAAAAATGAAAAGGAAAATATGACAATGATCATTGGTGAAAAAGGTTTGAGGTGGTAGAAATGGTGGAGGTTCTTTGTGCCACTAGAAGTTCTATCTTTGATGTTTGTGTAAATGGTTGAAAATAAAAACTTTTCTAGGTTAAAGTAAAGAAAAAGGAGAACCTGAATTTTTCTTTATAAGTTGCTTAACTATAGATGGCAATTTTTGAATAAAGTTCTCATCTATAATCTCTTGTAGAGTGCAATTTTAAGATATATTATATATGGTTGTTATTATATTATAATTGCCATCTATATCCTAAAAAAATTAGAATAAAATCTCACTTAACTATAGACAATAACTATTATTATTATTATTATTATTATTATTATTATTATTATTATTATTATTATTATTATTATTATTATTATTATTATTATTTTGCAAAGTGCTCCTTTTAGAAGACATTACATACAAGTGTTATTATATTAAGACCGCTACCTATATTTTCTCGTAATAGCACCCTTTTACCTAGTCCCCTCCATTATTTACTAGATGTGTTATATACAATTATTTTAGTTATAATAATTGTATATAAGTTGTCATACATTTAAATTTTTGTAGTAATGTACCCTTGAATTTGATGTTGTTGTTATCTTACCCTATTAGTTGAACCCTTTATAATCCTACGCCAAATCCTGCCAAGATTGATGTCCCTAATGTGCAGTTCGAATTTCATTAAAAATCGAAGGCGTAATAATGAAAACACTGAATCTGGCCTCAAGACTACCCACGACAATCAACTAAATGTCTAAATCCCACAGCTCCTCATGTAATCCATTAGCCATCACCATGAAACTTAAGGAATGTGTAGTTTTCCAACTCAATGTATCAACAAGAATATTAGCCTTATACTCATATATAATAGGTAATTCAAGGTCGAAATCCCTGAATAACTTTATATGCCTCCTCTAGAGCACATTCTACTCTCATTGAGTAAAAAAATGTACATCAGACTTTGGTGATGTGTGTATAATCTACAACTGGTGTCGTATAAATAATGCCTATAAATCTTTAGAGTGAAGACCACTACAACCAACTATAGATTGAAGTTAGGATATTTCTACTCACGATGCCTCAATTATCGAGAATAATAAGGCACCACCTTACCATACTACATTAGAACACAAACTATACCATGTTTTAAAGCATCATTATATACCTAGAATCTATTAGTCCCCTACAAGGTCAATGCTGGAGTTGTAGTAAGGTGACACTTCAACTCTTTGAATGCCTACTTATGATTATCATTCCATTAAAACCATGTAGTCTTCTTCAATAAGTTCATCAATAGACGTAAAATCCATGAGAAGTCTTGAACAAATCTACGATAATATCTTACTAAACTAAGGAAACTATAAACCTCTAAAACACTAGTTGGTACACTCTCATTTGATTTTGATATGATCTTTATCAGATTCATGAAGACACCACTAACTAAAATAACATGGCTCAAAAAAGTTGACCTCTACCATCCAAAACCCATACTTAGAGAGTTTAGTATAAAGTTGATTCTCACTAATTAGTGCCAAAATGATCCTCAAATGTTGCTCATGCTCATCTCTACTTGTGAAATTAATAAAAATATTATCGATGAAGACTAACATGAGCCAATCCAACCATGACCAAAAAGTCATGTTCATCAAATCTATGAACATAGTGGGTGCATTGATGATCCCAAAAGGCATCACCGTGAGCTTCAAAGTGGCAGTACAACATATGAACATCCTTGGTATATTTGACTTTGTAACTTGTAGCTAATGGTATCTTGACTTCAGATCAATATTGGATAAAACTTCTGCTCCTCTAAGTTGATCAAACATATTGTTAATACAAGGCACAGGATAGTGTTTCCTCCCCGTAACAAACTCACCCTATGTAATTAATGTAGATCCTTATTATGACATCCTTCTTGCTCACAAAATATCACCAGCACTCCCTAAAGTGATATGCTCAAGCGTATATAATAATTTGCCAAAAGCTCATCCAAGTGGGTATTTAGCTCGCTTATCTCAACGAGAGCCATTCGATAAGTGCCCCAAACATTGTTTCAACTCCTAGAATTAGGTCTATTATTAGAGGGTAAGGCCCACAATAGATCTTTTTGACGTTGGGTAGATGAGAAGTAATACAAATTGCCTTCGTGAATTTGTCAATCAATATTCAGAACATTTAATTCTATAATTCTACAGATCAATCTTTGAAATAAAAGATTTTTTCAAGTTGAAAATTAACTTTAAGAACATGTAGATTGAGAAATAAGGATTTTAACATGAATTTATTCCCTTTACATTATATAAAAACCCAAAATTACTCAAAATAATGCTGCTAAAATCACCATTATATTTTTTTTGTATTGATTTACATATCTTTTCTCATTAATAAAATTTTAAAAACCAATAAAGTTGAAGAAAAATAATGAGATTAATCATGCTAATAATGTAATTATAGACTTTTAGTTGATACTTTGGTTTAACTTTTGATAGAGTTTTATTTCATGTTACATAACTTAAGATTAATTTTTCAACAATAGGTTAGCCTTTAGATTGAATATTTTCATTCAACCTAATTTTGACTTCTAATGTATCTAATTATAAGTTGGTAGGAAATTATATTGTCTTTATGCTCCAGTATGACCAATGTACTTTATATGTCTCTGAATTATTATTTTATCTCCTCGAGTAATTAAAATAAAAATATTTTTTATATAATGATTTAAATGGATTGCAGTGGTTTGTTGATTTGATAGTTGCCTCTATGCATTGCTTGATTTTGGTATGTTGGTTTGATAGTTGCATTCATGTACTATTTAGATTTGGTATATTGGTAGGTAATTATCTTGGGGCTTTTCTTATCATGTTATAAGTGGTATAGAGGTGATTATTATAAAATGCCTTAATTATGGTTTGGTATTTTTCCCTTCATGGGACACTCTTAGTATAATTGGATTAATAAAACCATTATAATATGGTTAAGTTTGATGTGGTGAACATGTGCCATATGATATGAGTTATGGTATGATTGTGACACTTAGCTATAATATGTATTATTTAACATGTCATGCTATGATACTTTATATTACCTTCCAAGTGTTCCATGTGATATTTGCGTGCTTAGTATTGTGTAGGGGTTTACTTAGTACCGTTGTATTAATTGGTTCCGTTTTAGGGTCCCTTCCTTATTCAAGGGACAATATTTACCTTGTAAGAGTAATTTAAGGGTACAGTTTGATGCATTTTGGTAGGGGTTGAGATTTAATACTATTGATGTTCATTCTAACATCTTTTGTCTAAATATTCCTTTGACTCTTATGTCCCATTATATATTACTTTTTCTTGTCAGTTGTAATTCTTTTGTCCGATTTTTTATTATTAGAATAATTTAATATTGTAATGAAATATTTATCTGCTTCTTATCAATTGTTTCTCTTAATTTAAGTGTGGTGTGGCCGTAGAGGGCGTGCAATTTAAACCCTATTGTTGACAATTGTAGTATTAGTAAATGAGGGTATCTTTATATACTGGGGATTGAGAGGACTCACTTATATTTAACTAGCTCAAAAATAGTAAAAAAAAGAAAGAAAACTCTAAATCACACAAAATAAATAAATAAGAAAAACACTAATGGGTGTTTTAAAACTAGAAAATAGAAAATAATAAAAGGAATAAATAAAATAAAATAATAAAAATAATTGATAACCACAATTACGATAAATATGCTAGGGAAATCAAAATCTACAACTAGATTAAATCAAAATATAATAATAATTACTAAGTCATTATTTTATCATGAGAGAGGCTGACCAAGTTGCAAGCCAAAAATAGGTTTATACACCTTATATTAATTCCCTAAATTAATTAATACGACAAAGTGCCAATATTAATCTTATTAAATACTAACAATATAGTAGCAACAATTGGCTCCTATATTTAACATGTCTAGCTATATTTTCCTTCTTTGACCCATATTTATCTAAACGTTTCACTACTCCATTTAGAATTATAAAATTATTAGGTGAATTGTTATCTAATAAAATTGTAATTTATACATATAAGTTATAACATATTGATATGACGACCTAACAGGTAAATAATCCTACATACTATTACTATGAGAAAACTAGAACAAGGCATGCACCATATAAATTATACTTGACATAATTATATATATATATATATATATATATATATATATATATATATATATATATATATATATATATATATATATATATATATATATATATATATATAGGATATTAATTAAAATAGAGTCAAATTTTTTTTTCACTAAACAAAGAAAAATAAAACCATATCTCAAATTATAATATAAGGTGTCAGTCTATTCCCCAACAACAAATAATCAGCCAGTCATAATAATTCAATTAATTATACATAAATATTAATAAAAATATAAGTCAAAAATAGAGAAAGAAATAATTGAAATTAATTATAGACAAAATATCAACAATTTATTTAGATGAAAAATTATTAAATTTCTCTATCTTTTTCTCTTCTCCCTGGCGGTATGAAATATCTTTTTTCCTTTTGCTCGACTCTACCTCTCTTTGCGTGCTCCTCCCACTCCCCCTCTGCTTCTTGTGGCTGAATGATGCTTTTGGTTGCTTTGTAACTGTGCCTCACTGCCTCAACATAGTATTTGTTGGGAAAATTTCTTTACGGTCTATTTGAATAAAATTAATAGGATAAAAATCAAAATGGTTATAAAATATTTAGTTCCAAACATAAAATATTATTCACATATAATTATATTAATATGTACACTTAATTATACATGAATATATAGATAATATTCTCTATATGTACATGTATATTAAATACCAAAAAATAGACTAAATATTAAAAAATTATTTAATTTTAAATAATATAATTCAAATCAACTGCAAACTAATTTTTCCGTCTTTTTTTTTTTTAACTTTCTCTGCTACCCTTCTGCGTAGCTTTTTCTACTGCCGCCCTTGCTCTCTAAATTCGAGCAGCAACTTCTGCTTTCTTTCTTAATTTTGTGCCCCACCTGACGCTTTTCTTCCCTTGTTTTTTGACGGCTTGCGTTGCTTTTATTGGTATGCTGGGCCGCTGGCTGCCTCTTTTTGTGCCCTTTATTTCCAGGCCTTTGGGCCATTGGTCTAAAGGACAAACACTATAATATTTTTTTTTCTTTTTTTTTTATAAAATAAAATTAGAAATAATAAATAAATAATTTTATAATTTAAATTTATTTAATTTATATCATTTTTGTTCAAATAATAATATTTATATAATTATTATCACTTAAACATAAAATTATAATTATTCATATATATTACTTAAATAAAATACTAAAAATTAAGATTAAAGGGGTATAAAATATGTAAAAAATATGAACTCACCAAAGCAGATAGACATTTTAGCCTTAATACTTAGTATAAGAAAGGTAGAGGAACCAAATTAATATTAAGTGTGGCGGTAACACCATACGTATTAAATGGTTTAGCTTCCACAATTAATTCTTTTAAAAAAAAATTTAAGTGCTAAAAATGAGGTGTTACAAAGATGCCAACTATTTAACAGCTAGATCTAATGTAATAGTCAATTCTAGAAAATTAGAAGATGTAAAATTACAAGTAAATCAAATTAATTTGGGAAATTTAGATAAAATATATAAATCCTAAATTGATTTGTCTAAGATGTGCCTTTAGTTCATTCTATATTTTACAAATCTAGCCACTTAAATGCCAAGCCCAAATGCCACTGATAATAAAGATTATTGTTATAAATAATCGTTTATTTTATGATACTAAATATAAGAATGAGAAAATGAAGAGTGAATTTTACGTAATAATCTACAGTTGTAGGCCACTATTAGTGAAAATACTCTGTATTTTTTAAAATTCATATTTCCTTAAGCTTAATAATTTTACTAGCATAATTTGATGACAATGTTTAATTATTTTAATTATGATTTGTTTTATGGGTTTATCAATGATTTTTAATTCATATTATAATCTAGTTAATCGTCGTTGTTATATATTATTTTAGATAAATTCGTCTATGATTATGATTTTATGATATTAATTTAAATTTGATTTTCACTTAAAAATTATAGATTTCTATTCTTATGTGTGTTTTTATTTTTAATGTTTTAAATTTATTTTTAATTATAACTTCGTTAGGTAATTACATCATTATTTTAGAGTTATATTTCATTAATGAATTAATTTGTTTGAATTATAAAATCTCCTTTAAAATAGTAAAATTATTTTAATGATTTTTATCCATAGCAAATATTTGTATTTGTTGAATTTATTTGTCTTTACGAAGTCAATAAGATTTTAAAAAAATAAAATAAAAATTTCTACAAATTATTTATGAATGTCTTTCCAAAATTAATTATCTTCCTTTTTTTTCTATTTGGTTTACACATGACCTTTTCATACAGCATGTAAATTAATCCTAGTTCCTTAGAATTTGATTTACGTATTATTTAGATAGTTTTAAATATTTTTCGAGGTCGTATGATATTTTTTTTAAGTAATACAAATTCCTGTGTGCGTGAGAATATTCTTCCGAAAGCTTTTTCAAAAACCTTTAAATAACTTTTATATTGATTTTAGGACTTTATAAAATAATTTTTTAAAATAAGTTTTAGATAAAATCACCTATTAATATTTTCAGATATCTTGTATCTTTTAACGTGTTTGTGTACTAGTAAAAAACAACAACCAAACCCGTCTGTTGTCTCCCCCACCTTTTCTTCTTCTCTCTCCCTCTTTTTTTTTTCTCTTTATTCTCACTCCTCCTTTTCCATTTCTTACTTGCCTGCAAAACCAAACCCCAAACCTCACCACTGCTAAGCTGTGTCCTCCAACCTCCAACCACCACCACACCACCTCACCACTGCTAAGCTGCACAATATATTCATTATTCAGACCATTATGAGTTGCATTTATATCACATTGCCATGGTGATGAAACCATGTTAGGTTTTGAAGAAAAACACCGGACCACAAGTCGAGCGATGTGTTTGACTATTTCAGAAATAGATCAGCCTACAGATAAAACTGAAGGAAGATTAAAGAAACTCAAGGCAGAATTGAAATCAATGGCAACTGAGTGATTATTACATAGAATATGATTCAACACAAGAGAGAATCAAGAAGAGAGGATTCGAGAGATAGAGAGAGAGAGGGAGAGGAGAGAGAGAGAGAGAGAAATAGCAGCCTCAGCCGTAATGTATTATCTGTCAAAAATTGTGCACAAAAGTTACCTTAACCCCTACATATATACCGTATACATATACACATACAAATACAAGAAAGTGGGCTAGTCGAACCAAATCTCACGCTATCAGCCCAACACAACATAGCAAATATTGGTGCTAACTTAACTAATCAGCCTAATTACAAAGATTACAATCATTCCCAAAATTAATTGATAGATTACAATTATTCTCCCATCAGCTAGTTTATTTAGCTAATTGTGAGAATTAAGGGTTACATAGTCTGCAATCCTTCTAACATTTTCTATTTTCTACTTTGATTTCCACATATTTTTCTTTAAAATAAATTTTTTTACGACTAAAATTTATGGGTGTTACAATTAGCGACCAATGTAATAGAGTCATCTAAAGCATTTATTGATCCATATAAATCTGGACCATTGACTAATTTAGGTATATAAAACTAATTCTATTATACTAAATATTACTTTAGTATTTTCTATAAATTTAGAAACCTAAAATTATGCAGGACTTGTTTTTTTTAAAAATAAATTAACTAGATAACCTAAATATTTCTATTCTTCTTCTTCTTAATCATCTCTGTTGATTGCAATATCCTTTCTCCGACTCTTTCTTCCTATGCCGAAACTTCAACATAAGGGACATTAAGATTATTTGGATGTCATCCTTCTTGTCTGCAATTCATATCCTTTAACTCTTCATGCCCTAAAAATTAAAATCACAATTATTTTACACTATTAGTGTGATGCTATCTGAAGTATGATTAGAAGAAAACCCCAACACAATAACTATAAAGCATCATGAAAATACATGGTATAAACATAAGATATACATGAGATGATCCAACATAATAATCATAACAGATAAGCAATAGTCACTAGCTATATACTGTTCATGCATGCTTATTTAGAGTATGATACACTTATCAACTAAGCATCCCGAGATGCTTTCTGAAGCGATAATCAAAACCTACTCTACACTAAAATTATAATCTTTACAACATAATTCACGTCCCAGCATTAACTCCAAACAATTACATAATATCATAGGTATGTTCACAGATAAAATATACTCAGATTCCCAACATTACAGGTATACTTACAAGTACAGTGTAATAAAATATACAACGTCACAGATATACTTATAGGTACAGTATAATAACCAGTTACAGAATGTCACATGTATACTTACAGATACAGGATAACAATATACATAACGTCATGGTATACTTACAGGTACATATAATAACCAAATACATAACCTCACAGGTATATTACAAGTGCGGTATAATAAAACCCATCACATCACATATATGTTCACAGATATAATACCAACACAGGTAGGCACAAAGGCTGCTACCCCAAAACCACAGGTAGGCATAACGATTGTTACCGAAACCCCAGGTAGGCACAACGGCTACTACCGAAACCCCAGGTAGGTACAATGGCTACTACCCAAAACCACAAGTAGGCACAACGGCTACTACCCAAAACCACAGGTAGGCACAATGGCTACTACCAAACCAATCCAATATTCAATAATAATCGTTCCAATCAAATCATATCATTTCCATTTTTATTTACTCGAGAGGGATACAATAATAACCTGGAGACATAACAGTACACCGGTCATACCGACGCACAAGGCAACACGATACCCTCCAACCATCCAACCCAGAGGCATAACAACACTCTGGTCATACTGATGCACAAGGCACACAATACCCTCCTCACCTTGGACACCTAATCCTTAAGTATCGATACCCCTTATAGGGCCCATAGGTCACCTATAGAGTAGACTAGGGCCTTACTGGGGCACAATCGACACACTAGAAACCCAAACAAATAGAGGACTCCTACCTCATCTCTAGGGTAGCTACCCCTAGAGAGAAACCATTCCCAAACTCGAGGTCTTCCACTTTACGTATTAGTATTTTTATAAAGTGATCACAGATAACACTAGGGCTGTTCACGGTTCAAATATCCGATATTTTGGATATTTGATTGTCGGATATTTGTAATTTCGGATATCTAAAAATGATATTTGATATTTGATTTGAAACTTCGGATATCCGAAAGATCGGATATTTGAATTTTCGGATCGGATATCATCGGATATCAAATATAACCGATATTATCTTAATACTATTTCAAATATAAAAAAATTACCAAATGACAAATATATTTCATATTATCCGATTTGTTGAGCGAATGCTGAGCAAATATCCGATTCGCTTAGCAAATATCCGACTTACTCAACAAATATCCAATGTTAAAACTAAAATAAGAAAGGAGTGGATGGAGTCTATCGGTATGTAGAGCATTTTTATTTTTATTTTTATAAATATCTAAAAAGGGATTGTATTAAAAATATAATTTCAATTAAATTAAAATTTTCCTCAAATAATAAATAAAGTAAGTAAAAAGTATACACAAACACATAAATTTATTTATATACAATTATATATAAAATAAAATATTATAAAAAAATGTATAAATGTTTTTCATCGGATTGGATATTATTTGTATTTGTCGGATCGGATATTTGGTTTGTTTGACTTTTCATTGACCGGATCGGATATTTGATTTGAAAAAAAAAATTGGATCGGTTATTTACTTTTTCGGATCGGATCGCTTCGGATATCGGACCAAATAAACAGATATCGAATAATATGAACAACCCTAGATAACACACATTACACATTCATTCTCATTTCCATACTTATTCATTTTTCCTTTATTTCCAATTATCCAAGTTAACCCTACGGTCAACGGTATAAAACAAAGTCCAAGTCAATACTAATGTCAACCTACCAAAAGTCTAAGGCCATCTTATGTCCAATTATTCACATTTGGGCGCACTAGGCTAAAAATGACCAGAATGCCCCTAAGGCTAACAATTATCAGATTATCAACCATTTAAATACTAAATCCATTTTATTTATTAATCTGTCGTGAAAAGGCTAAAAAAAAGTAATCTAATTATTTATTATTCAATTTAAATCATCAATCATGTCAAAAGACCATTTTGCCCTTACACATATTTCTGCATATGAAACCCTATCATATACTTTTGAAACGTACAAAACACATGATCGCAAAATCAACAACAGATAATACATGTTAGACATGATTTTCAAGATAAATATCATAATACACAAAAATGACTAAATTGCCCCTAGGGCACACATTCCTAATAATTTTTCCACAATTATTTCTAAACATGCTAAACTAATAATTATATACATAATTATCATAACAAATATTTTTCCGCCATTAGAATCATTTTTAATCATACTTTCGTACCCAAAATATTTTATATCAAATAACATGCTCGTTTTTATTCGTTTTCATAATAATAATAATTAACACATAATTATATCGAAATAAATCATGCTAAACATATTTCATACACCAAAAATCCTAATGTGCTATCACGCAATATTTAACATTTTAGTAAGGTATAACGGTTACCTGAATTCCAACAAAAACGTAAAATTAGCGGTATCCACTAAAATTTATTAGGTCCTGCAAATTAAACTTTCGTACCTAAAAATAATATCACAAATATCAAATTAATATCTATCAGATAAAATAATAATTATAGTATAAAAATATTTATTTTTCTAAAATTACCAAAATACCCTTATATTTAATATGGTACAAATTTTTTTAATAAAACACCACGCAACTCACGCTGCATGCAGCATGAGTCACACACGAAAGGAAGACATGCTGGTTGGGCGAGAGGGTTGGCCGGGCTGCAAGGCAGGGGGAAGGAGAGGGCGGCAGAGCTGGTGGTCGGCGAACCTAGTGGCTAGCTGGCGATGGAGGGTGGCTGGTTGGCTGCGGAAAGGAGGCTGGGGTGGTGCTGCGGGAGAGGGGGCTCGATGGACGGGAAATGCAGGGAGGTTTGATGCTGTAGGGAAAGGGTGTTGCGGTTAGGGGCTGCTGGGTTGGTTCCTAGTGCAGGCGTGGGGTGCTGCGGGACAACACGCTGCAACAGGGTGATGGTGACGGGCAGGGGTTGCGGGGTTGGAGGCGCTGCTTGGGTTGCTAGGCGTTGGACGACAAGGAAAAGGGTGCAGGCTGGTTGGGTGGCTGGAGTGGTGTGCTGTAGGGTGGCTGCGATCGGGGGAAAATATGTAGGGTTGGATTCGGGGTTGGAGGTGCAGGAGAGGGTGGTTACATGGGGGGCTGTTTGGTTGGAAAACCGGCGAAGAGAAGAGAGGGAAGGAGGGAAAAGGGCTGTGAAATGGGTGCAGGGGAGAAGGCCAAACAAAACTGATAGGGGAAGGGGTTGGTCGAGAGAAAACAGGAGGGGAGCTGCTTGTGAGTGTTAACTGGAGCGTGCATGTGTGTGCATGTATATAGTGCAGGTCCTGTTTGGTTGGGGCTTGGGGAAGGCTACGCCGAAAGAAATAGGAGGGAGCTGGGAGAGGAATAGTGGGTTGGGGTTGTGTGCGTCGTGTGTATGTATACAAGGCTTGGTTTTTGGCCGAAAGTGTGTGCGGGAAATGGGAGCTGTTTGGGGTGGAGTGTGCGAGGGTGTGTGGATTGTATATGTGTGTATAAATGCAGAAGGTAGAGTAAAGGTAGAAAATGAGGGCGACAAGACGGGGATGGGATAGCAAATGGCAGAGGAAGAGAGAGAAAAATATTATATATATATATACACACACACACATATATATATCTTATTTTAAATTTAGTCTGAATAAATTAAAATATAGAATAGAAAAATAATCCAATCTGAGATAGATTTAAATAAAACGAAAAGATAAAAACAATTGGGAATAAATTTTAGGGATTTATTTCGAGTTACGGGTCACGGCTATTAATAAAATAATTCAGATAAGATTTACGGATAAAAACTAGGATTAAAATAAATAGTCGGTTTCTATCAACTTTTAACCTGATTATTTTTATATATAAACCGTCGTAATAATACTAATAATAATAGCACTTTTGATATTAAATCTTATAAAATAATAATTATAACTAATCATTCGATTATTAATTTATAATTAATGTTTCTAAAAATGGGGTATTACAGGTAGACTTCTAAGATATATCTCCTCCTCCTAAGGTAAATACATAACCACTGGTGGAACTGACCTCATCATTATCAGAAATCCAATTTGTATCTATAAATCCCTCTAGCACAATAGGAAATCTATAAAAATGTAAAACTCAATCCTTAGTACTCTTAAGGTATCTAAGTAAATGACGAAGGGCAATCCAGTGATCACTACCTAGATTGTGAGTATACTTACTAGTCTACTCATAGCATAGGCTATGTCAGATCTAGTATAATAAATGAGGAACATCACACTACCTATAGTTTTAGCATATTCCGCTTGAGAAACACTAGCACCTAGGTTCCTTTTCAAATGTATGCTAGGATCATAGGGAGTTTTCACAGACATTTCATCTCGACAATCAAAATTTTCTCGAATCTTATCAACATAATATGATTGAGTCAAGGAAAAGCCATTCTCGGTTTTTCTCTTTTAATACTAAGAATTACATCAGCTTCTCCTAAATTTTTCATTTTAAAATGAGACGATAAAAACAATTTGGTCTCATTGACCACAGTCACACTTGTGCCAAGAATAAACATGTCATCCACATATAAGCAGATTATCACACATTCACATCCAATCAATTTGGAATAAACACATGAAGTAGATGCATTTACTACATAACCATTGCTCACTAAGGTCTGGTCAAACTTTTTGTACTATTGTTTAGGAGCTTGTTTAAGGCTATAAAATGACTTTCCCAATCTACACACTTTATTCTCCTGACCTTGAACCTCATAGCCCTTGGGTTGCTCCACATAAATATTCTATTTTAGGTTACCATTCATAAAATTTATTTTCACATCCATTTGATGAACTATAAGTCCATGGATAGCAGCTAAAGCAACCAAAGAACGAATAATGGCAATTTTAGTCACGTGAGAGTAAGTATCAAAAAAGTCACAGATCATTCTTTGCTTGTAGCCTACAACCACTAATTTAGACTAAAACTTATCTATGGTCCCATCAGTTTTCAATTTCTTTCTAAAGACCCATTTGCATATAATTGGTTTACAACCTTTAGACAAATCAACAAAATCCCAAGTGTGATTGGACATAATGGATTCTAACTCATTTTTCATTGCTTCTTTCCAAAAACTAGAATCCACAAAAGTTACCACTTCCTTATACGATTTGGGATCCTCCTCAATCAGATATGTAGGCACAAAGTCCATATTTATTATATCAATATCATCATTTTCAACAAGGAAAGTAGTAACAAAATCAGGTCTAAAGCTAGTTTCAATCCTTTGTCTTTTACTTCTTCTAGGCTCATTCACATTATCATTTTCAATACTAAGAGAGAGTGGTAAGGACAAGGGCATCGAAGAAGCATTAGAAGAGATAGAAAAGTTACATGCATTCTTTTTCATGGGAAACACATTCTCAAAAAATTCTTCATTTCTAGATTCACAAATAAAATAATCATTTAAACACATAAATCAATATACAATAGTATTTTAAGCATAGACAATAAATGCATAGTCAAAATTCTTTGTTCCCACATTGGTTCTTATAAAGTCTGGTAAACCAACCTTAGCTAAACGCCCCCACACTTTTAAAATTTTCAGGTTAGGTTCAAAATCTTTTCATAATTCATAGTGAGTCTTGTCTAGTTTCTTATGGAGAACCTGATTCAAAACATAGTATGCAGACAGAACTACCTCCCCCCACATATGGTCAGACATACCAAAAATCAATAGTATAGCATTCATCACAAAAATCCTTTGGAGTTCTATTCTTTCTTTAAGCTACACCATTTTTTTGGGAGCATAAGGGGAACTAGTTTCATGTATGATACCATGATTATCACAAAAATTATTTAGAAAACTAGTTCCATATTCACCACTCCTATCAGACCTAAGCCTCTTAATCTTTCAGTCCAATTGGTTTTCTACTTCTGCTTTATATTTTAAAAACATACCTTTAGTCTCATCTTTAAACCTAAGGAGGAAAACTTTAGTATATCTCAAATAATTATCAATAAATGTCACATAATATCGGTTTCCTCCTCTACTCTCGGTGTTCTTAAAATCTACTAAGTCTGTATGTATAAATTCAAGCAATTTTATTGATCTCACTATGACTGGTTTAAAAGGATTTTTAGCACACTTAGCTTCCACACAAACATAACACTTCTCATAATCATTAGTGTCCAACACATTAATCAAGTTCATTCATTTCAGTTTGTCTATAGAATCCACATTCACGTGCCCTAGCCTACCATGCCATAAAGATACGGACTCACTAATATAAGTAGAAGTAGAACCAAATTCATTAATAGGAGCATAAGCAACATTCAAAATAAAGAGTCCATTAGATAAGTACCTCTTACCCACAAATTCCCCATTTCTAGTCAACACGACCTTATCAGCCTCAAAAACTAGTTTCAGTCTGGCTCTATTAAGTAAGCTACCCAAAACTAAGTTCCTACGAATGGAGGGGACATACAAGACATCACTCAACAATAAATATTTTCTAGAGGTAAGTTTCAGAAGAACCTTTTCTTTTCCCAAATAAAGACGTGCTCTCCATTAGTAGCATCCTAAAACTAGTGGAAGAGTTCTCTGTTAGTGAAAAAGTGCTTAGAAGCCCCAGTATCCATAATCTAATTTGCCTTATTTTCAACCAGGTTTGCTTCTACAACCACATCAGCAATAACTTCCTCTGTCTCAGCAACATAGCCTATGGAGTAGGAGGGGCACCGCTTTTTTGACTCTGAGTTTGTGGGACCTTTATCTTAAAACACTTATAAGCCTTGTGACCCATCTTACCGCACACATAACAAGTCACCTGCTTCTTTTGAATCCTGGTGTCACTCTTCTTGAAGTTAGGTTGAACTTTTAGTTAACCCTTTTTTTAGTCTTTTTGCCTTTTCCCTTGAATTTGTTATTTCTAGTAGCAGACTTAATGATATTAGCACTCATTGATCTAGAAGCATAAGGCACTCGGTTGTCCTTCAAATGGTTTGCCTCCTACTGATCAATTCTGGCAATGTTTGATCTTTCTTTTTATGCTTCCGATGGTTTCTGAAATCACGCTAGGATGGAGGGAATTTCTTTATTAGTATGTTTGCCTGAAACGTCTCACATATCTTCATCCCTTCACCTAATACTTCAGCAACCAAGAGCTCATAATCATGGACCTGATTCATCACCAACTTATCATCAACCATTTGAAATCTCAATAAATTTCCAACAACGTACTTCTTTCTCCTAGCCTCATTAGAACTATACTTGTTTTTTAGAATATCCCAAATATCCATTGAAGACTCAACGCTAAAGAACATATCAAATAATTTGTTATCCATATGCTGCAGAAGATGACCTCGAACAATCTTGTTATCTTGTTCATTTTTTTCTTTAATAGCTTCATCACCTTTCTTAGCGGCAATAAGAACGGGAGTGGTAGTTGGAGTGGAAAGTGCATCATCAGTATCTTTATGAGTTGGTGGATCATTTAATAATACATAATCGACCTCTAGAGCCTCAAATAAGATCAACATCCTTTGTGACCACCTACGGTAATTAGTACCGTCTAGTGCTTCTACTTTCGATATATCGGGAATAATTCTTGGAACACATGAAGCCATATCAGAATGAGAATAACAAGCACAACAAAAGAATGTACCGAAACACCAAAGAACTAGCAACAGTGAGCTTTCTTCAACACACGAACAAACCAAATCCAAAATTAGAGCAGGCAACACCAGAAAATTGAACTCTTATATCAGTCAAATTCTGTGACACTTAGGCAATATAATTCTAATTTAGCAGACCAATAACCAAGGCTTATTGCAGCAGCTACAAAATCATCTCAACCAGAAACACTCACTGAAATACCCCAAAACCCTAATTTATGAAATTATGACAAAATAAGGATTTATTAGGGAAATTAATTAAATAAACTATTTTTATTAAAATAAGAGGGAATTAATTAAGGCAAATCTAGGAGAAATTAATAAATAATTTAAATAGGAAAATTTGAGCATTTTGCTAATTAAAATGGAATTTAGGAAAAATATTTTAAAACCCTAAATTAACCTAAAAAAATAATTTAATTATTATTTTAATATTAATATTTTTAAATATCCCAAAATACCAAAAATATGTTAATGAACCCCCAAACCACCTTTTTCCTTTTCCTTTTCCTTTTTCCTTTTTCCCCTCTTCTTCCTTTTCTTTCCTTTTTCTTCTCTTCCTTCTTCCTTTCTTTTTCTTCTTTTTCCCCTGACCTCGGCTAGCCCGCCTTCGGCCTTGTTTCCCCCTTCCTCTTGCGCGGCCCAAGCCTGCATTGCCCCCTTATTTTCCCGACTGGTCCGGTCCTCCTTTCTTTTCTTTCTTTCTTCTTTTCTCTTGGACCATCGGTCCAACCCCTCCCCCTTCTTCTTCTTTGTCTTCTTCCTCGTGCTGCCTGTAACTCTCCCTGATTAGCGCCGAAATTTCCACCATAGACCACGCCGATTGACCAGCCATTCCTCCCCTCTCTTTCCCATTGTCTTCCCTGTCATTTCAACCTAGCCGACCATTTCCTCTCCTGCATGTGCCCATCCCCTCTTCCCATCAAAAATGGCCTACAATGGTAGACCTGCGCTGGCCTACCATCGGCGGTCGGTGCACCCATACCCTTTTCCCCCTATTTTCCCACTCCCCTCTGTCATTTTCCCTTTCAATCGACCTATATATATATACATACCACGGAAGGCAGCCATAATCGGGTTTCGATTTTTGCAGCCTAGAAAATCGACCGCGCGCCACCACCCAAACAGACCATCGTTTCTTCGCCATCGGCCATCACCATCGCCCACGCCGCCCACCAAAGCCTTCCCTGTACCACCCTCTATAGAATTGAGCCTCCCTCCTCTCTTGCCTTGCCATGCACGAGCCACCCTGGCCGTGCAAAGTCCCCCTCCTAAACAACCCCCTTCGACCCCCACCACCCTTTGTGCCACCGCCCGCCACCAATTCCGCCACCAATAACACCACCTCTACCCTCCAAAACAACCAGGGGACTTTAATCTACCTTTCCATACCTCCATCTCCCCCTGCTTCTCTCTCCCCTAGCCTATACCCCCATCTCTCCACCTCTCACTATGCTGCCACCAGCTCCACCACCAAGCCTAGGTGGTATTCTAATTTCCCTAACCCTTAAACCTTTTTATATAAGTGTTAATGATTTTTAATATTAATAATATTTCTCTTAATAATAATAATAATAATATTATTATTATTATTATTATTATTATGTTATAACTCTTATTTCAGAAGTGTTTCTAACTAATGGTATTAGTAATTAAAAGGCTATAACTTTAGTATTATTATTACTATCCTTATTATTATTATTATTATTATTATTATTATTATTATTATTATTATTATTATCATTATTACTATTATCATTATTTTCTTACTAATACTATTAATAATAACTTTAGCCATTATCACCTTTACTATTAGTATAAATGTTGGGACCCTTATAGTACCATTGCCCTTTTCGATTATTATCCTTATTATGCTTAACATTATTATTATTGTTATTATTATTATCATTACTACTACTACTACTACTACTACTACTACTACTACTACTACTACTATTATTATTATTATTATCATTTTAATCATCATCATCATCATCATCATTATTATTATCATTATTATCATTATTATTCTATTATACTTGACCATATTATCACCAAGGCTACTACTATTATAACTTATAGAACCTTATTAGCATTATTCTCAAGATTGAAACTATTATTACTATTATCACTATTATTATTATTATTATTATTATTATTATTATTATTATTATTATTATTATTATTATTATTATTATTATTAGTATCATTAGTACTATTATTACTACTACTAGCATTATTAATATAAGTATCATTATGGTCACTACTTTTATATTATTTACATCACTATTATCATTATTACTAGAGTTTGGGGTTGATATTAGTATTATTACTAAAACTAATAATAGTGTTATTATTAGTAATATTGAAACTATTACTTTTAATACTATGAATATCACTAAGACTTACTTTGGTTAGTAGTGTCATGATTAATTATTTTGAGATTAATAACCCAACTTTTAATTATAAACTACTATTATCATTATTAGCCCTAATAGTAGGCCATAATAGGGGTAAGATAGGAAATGTTGGTAATTTTGGTAAGAGGGAGATTAACCCATAGTATTTCCCTCTTATAGGTGAATCAAGCCAAAACCCTAAGAAGGCATAGGAGCGTGCTCCAAGCCTGACGTCATTTTAGGTAAGGGTGTAGTTAAGGCCTAATGTGTGTTATGTGTCTTACATGCCTTGGATGTCTCATATAATTATATGTTGTGTACCTTGTGCTATTATCTTAACTGTTTTATGTGTAGCGCAACTAGGAATGAAGGTATGTTCATGTGCTTTCTTCTGGTATGTGCTAATATGGATACGATGCAATTTGTGATGTGATGTGGCCCTTTATGACATGCATGATAGGATATTTAATGTGGTAATGTGGGATGGAAGCATGAAAAAGAAAAATGGGAAAGTAAGATAACCAAGGGGAAGTAAGTTGGCTAACGTAGGTAGGAATGACCTAAATAATCCATGATCCATGAGTGGTGAATAAAGGGGGACTTAAATAAAATGAAAGAGTGGGAGAATCTAGGGGTTGCATGGGAGGAACTAGGGTTTGCATGAGAATTTTAGGATTTTGCATGATAAATATCGAGGGTTTTGCATGGGATAGTTAGAGTTCGCATGGGGGCAAACTTTACGTATGGAAAGTTTCCTTGGGGTGTGAGGAGGTAATAGAAGTGTGGTTTGGGTGACTGGAGGCTTCGGGTGAAAAATAGTATGTGGAATAGTATAATGGTGCATAGGAGACCGAGCTAGGGTTTGGGGAGAAACACTAATTTGAGAAGGTGGAAAAAGAAAAAGAAAATAATAAAAATAAATGAGGATGAGTGAGGTATGAAGGGAGAGTTGAATCTAAGGGTCGTGACGTATGGGGTGTTAAAATAGTTTGGATTATGTGAGGTAGAGAAGGATGGGCCACATAGGCCCAAATTAGGGTTTTTGGAGAAAATCCTAGGGTAAGGCGGTGAGTGGACTTTGGGATATAAGGTAGTGGGCCTCGACCCACACACTTAGGAGTTGGGCTCCCGGTGTGAGTAAGTGGATTAAGGTAAGGATGTCGGAGCAAGTTAGGAGGTGCAGAAGTCTCAAGATATGGGACGACCCTCTTAAGAGGATAAGTGTAGCTGGAGTTAGCCATGCATTTCTAGGGCGAAATCTGTTAAATAAGTTGCATTAAAACACCGATCATGTAAAGTGGAAGATTATTGTGCCGGGCCCAGACCAATCCACCAGCATAATAGTGGCCAGGTGCCGGGGTGCCTTGGAGACCGATCCACCGGCTATAATAGTGGGGGATCCCGAACTCAATAAACTAAACCCTAAATTTGATAAGATCCGTAAAAGATACTAAGTACTTATAGTGGAACACCATGAGAGTCAGGGCTAGACCATCCACCGGCATATAATAGTGGTCAGGTGAGTTTTGCCTTGTAAGTGACCGATTCACTGGCTATAATAGTAGGCTTTTCGTACTCGCATGGATCGATATAAAATATGGTGCGAAATGAGTACTATTTAGAGATTTAATAATCAGTTCATCCAGACCGCAATTTATCCTTTATTTACCTGAGAGATTATATGCTATCATATTATTATGATTGTATTATGTGCTCTTATATGTTGGCCTTAGTGCACGGTTACCTTACTCAGTACGTAGCGTACTGACCACCCGTTTCATGGGTGCTGCTGATTCCCACGAGCAGAAGGCCCTTCTGACTTGGTGTAGGTTGGTGATTCTATCTTCGATGCCTACGACACTTATGAGGCATCGGGCGGGGCTGAGAGTTGAGCTTGGACTTAGCCTGAGGGTCGAGAGTGACATGACCAGAGTCTATCTTCTGTTTTGCCTTTCTTGTATCGTTACATTTAGTTTTATTCTGTTGTATGATGTTTTTTGTCATTTGGAACTTTAAAATCGTACTTTTGGGTTGTACCTCTTTTGGTTATCGCACTCTGATTTTTTGTATGGTTAACAACTCATTTCTTTTGTGAATGCTCATTTTAATTATTGATTCGTGTTTGATGTCTATCCCAATCAGCCTTAGCACTTGGTACTGGAACGATAGAAGTGAACCGGTTTGGTACTAAGAGTGGCGGTAATATTTCCATAATTTATATTTTGTTATTTTGCTTCGGCTAAACCTTTTCATTAAACGAAATTTTTCAGTTGTAAATTTTGGAGTATTACACTTAGTGATATCTAGCAAAAGCAACAAAGTATAACAAGGCAGAAAATTGAGAATGTGCAATTTCAGTCCAGCAAAGCACAAAATCGAGAATGTGCGATTTCAATCCAGCAAAGCACAAAACTGAATAGAATTTTCCTAAAGCAGCATTGAAAAATAAAATTTTAATGCGGGCAAATAATTGAACGATAGGTGAATTATGGCAGCAATATTGATCAAAAATAATACCAATCAATTTAACAATAGCCGGAAACTCAAACAGAGCCAACTTGATCCCAATACAATTAAATATTTTTGAAAGATAATTAATAGAAGGTACAATAATCGAATAGCAAAAACGCAAGCAAAATTGCTACATATACGAGACATAATTTCACTTTAGAAGGTTGTAATATATTCAAAATATATGCAGCAATTAAAACGAAAGACATAATAACCAAACCAATATAATGTTGTGTCGTGATTGATTATCACCACCATGAAGTGAAATTCAACTGGACTTGGTGCAAATCCCTTCTCAGTCTGTCCATTCCCAATGTTAACACGACGTCTTCAATCCCATACACTAGTGATTGAATGAATGGAATTGCCAAATCAATGATCAGATCTATGGAAAATCGAAGAGAGTTCTCTTGAAAATAGAAGAGAGTTTGGGGTCTTAGAGTCAGGAGGTTGATCTCGGTTTTTGCTATGTATCTCCCAAAAACAAAAAATATTTTTTATTAAATAAATAAAAATGTGGAAGAGTGGAACGTTTCTCACTCTTCACACATTTAAAAGTGCGGAAGAAGAGGTAAAGCCAAGTATAAGAATAGCAACCGACGATGATCGAAGAAACGAAAAGAAAACCGTTAAAAATTTCTATAAAAAGAGAAGTTTGGGCCCTTCTACATCTATGATCTACACTCACATCCGGTTTGGACCGGCAAGCGGTGGCTTGCGTGTGGTATATATACCAGTTCACTATCCACACAAAACAAATCAAACTTATTAACTCAAACCATTTATGAGGTGAGGGGATATAAAATCTCAATAAAATAAAGTTAGCCCACCAATATAGGAGTTTTAAAAAGATCCAACAGCCATTCAGTAATCCTGAATATTTTGCCATTCCTCCAACAGGCAGCCGCAATGATGAGCGAGCGACATTGCTAATTAACCTCCATCTACCTTCCGCGATGGAGCAATGCGTGCATCATTTATCATTTTTGTTCCTGAAATAGATGTATGTTGTCGTTAAAGGACGTCTGTTCTTAACTTTTGGTCGAAGATCGAATTGAAAAACGTGTCTGTACTTTTACGAATCAGGTGCCATAAGAATGTGTTACCGACGAGCGACAAAGGGTAAATTGTGAGAAAGAAGATACGATAGGTTTGACGGGCTTACGCTTATTTTGGATGAAAACGAAACAAGTGCTTAATTAGGGAAAAAAAATTTACTATATATTTCTATAAATTTTAAAATAAAGTTTTACAATAAATGTCATTTAACGGTTCAGATAAAACTTCTAAATCAAAGGTCAAGATCATTCTATTGTTGAGTTTTTCTGCTAGTAGTCTCACGTACGGCGTCGCCCGCTTCTTTTGAATGGAAGGGATCCTATTAAACTTGCACGTTGCTAAATAAATGGCTGTGGTAAACAGATCTAGAAAATTATGGAGAAATTTAGGACGATCAAACCAAAAACCATATTAATTATTTGACAACTTAATCTCTTTATATTTAACTGAATTTACGTCGCTTGATCCATCCATTCCATCAAGTTGGGTACGTACTCTTGCCATTTTGTCCTGAGTATTTTTATTTATTTTTGATTAGTTGATCATACCACCAAGCAATTAATGTTCTTTAATTTCCTATCTTGTTAATTAGTTCGGTAATTGCCGCATGCATATGGCATGACAATGGGTGATCGGAATAATTCTCCGTCATCGACCACAATATTACTTCGTCGAAACAACATTTTATTCAATCTGATCATCCTCGCATCCATCCTTGTAATATGGTCCTGGATCTTCGCACGGCGTTCAACAAACGATCCCCCACCTCCCTATGCCATGTACAATAATCCAGACCATGACCACCATCGCTACTACCAACAGGATTCCGGCCTTACCGTGTCTGATCAACGCCGTGAAGATACTGTTACCTCAACATCAGAAGAAGCATGCGGCGGGTCGGAGGCGGACAGCAAGAAATACGGGGGAGGAGTGGTTAAAGTGTATATGTATGACCTGCCGATAAAGTTTCATTTCGGCATGTTAGGTTGGAAACCAGCTGAAGAGGGATCAGACAGCATTTGGCCTGATATCCGTACAACAGTACCTCATTACCCAGGTGGATTGAACCTGCAGCATAGCGTAGAATATTGGCTTACATTAGATCTGCTGCGTTCATCAGAGCTCCCCGCAAGCTCCCCTGCCACTCGTCCTCACGTATTAAGAGTCCGTGACTCAAGCGAAGCCGATGTGATATTCGTACCCTTCTTCTCCTCCCTATGTTACAACCGTTACTCCAAAGTACCCACCGATCCCAAGACGAAGACGAGGAAGAAGAATAAGAGTAAGATGACGACAAGGAGCTTAAACACGGAGTTACAAGACGAGTTGGTCGAATTCTTAGAATCACAAGAAGAATGGAAGAGATCAGGAGGTATGGATCATATAATCTTAGCACATCACCCAAACAGTCTATTAGAAGCAAGAAATCAGCTATATCCGGCCATGTTTATCCTCTCGGACTTCGGCCGTTACCCAACAAATGTGGCTAACGTAGAAAAAGACATAGTCACACCATACAAACACATGATCCAAACATACGTCAACGACACATCAACTTTTCATTCCCGCACAACGTTACTCTATTTCCAAGGCGCAATACATAGAAAAGGAGGCGGATCCATAAGGCAAGAACTACACACCCTATTAAGAGACGAGCAAGGCGTTCATTTCCAATCCGGTAGCGTACAGAATGGTGGTGTAAGGAACTCGACCCTAGGGATGAAGAACTCCAAGTACTGCTTGAACATAGCCGGCGACACGCCTTCGTCCAACCGGCTGTTCGATTCGATCGTCAGCCACTGCGTGCCCGTTATAATAAGCGATGATATCGAGCTGCCGTACGAGGACGTTATCGATTATTCGGAGTTTTGTGTATTTGTTAGGAATTCAGATGCCATAAAGAAGGGCTACGTAATTAGTCTGATTAAGGGGATTGAGGAAGAGGAGTGGACAAGGATGTGGAAGAGGTTGCTGGAAGTTGATAAGCATTTTGAGTTTGGGTATCCTTCGGAAGAGGATGATGCCGTTCGGATGATCTGGAAGGCTGTCTCGAGGAAGGTGCGTGGTATTAGACTTAGGGTTAATAGGTATCGAAGGTATTGCAGATCGGTTACTGATGATGTTGTTGCACCAGGTGACGGTCGATGATGATGGATGGTAGGGACTCGTCTGCCGCTTAAGGATTAGGATTACTAGTATTGTTGTCTTGCATGTACTCCTCGTCTCTTGAGGAGGAGTCTTGGATCAGTACTATTACATATTATACACACCCACACTAAAAGTTGGTTATTATTCTCATTTTGCTGTCAATATGATATTTCTATGAGAGAGAGAGAGAGAGAGAATAAATAGGGAGGAACAAAAGCCTCTAATCAACCCAATTTATAGGTTCAGGCATACAATGACGTACACATTTTTTTTTTAATGCATAACGACCACAATTAATACATCATTTTTATACGAGAATTACATTATAGTATGATCTCACGTACGTCGGTGGCTGCGAAAACAAAGCATGGTAATTAAGAGGATAAAAATGATTAAAAATACAAAAAGATGTTCGGATTGAGTGGTAGTATAATACCCTCAAATTATAGATAAATAGAGGAAGTTTAAAGTGATTGATAAGATCATTGTACCAATACGGTATACCATACATTTAAAGATTCCGTTATAAAAACTTTATAGTTAAGCCAGATTGTTGTGGTAATTTTTAGGATGGACAAACCTTTTAGAAAGTTTTAAAAAAATTTAAACATTTTTTAGAAAGTGCGTGAGTGATGATAAAGTGTACTGAAATGATGTGTTAATTTTTAAGGCCATCCAATCAATCCTTGTGGACCTGAAGTGCTATCACATGGCTATCAAGTGGCTCTTACATGATCCTATTAATTCGAGCTGTTACAAATGATTTAAGAGTGAAATCACAAGTGCAAGCTAAACTAGGATAAGTTAGTTAGGTCCCTAGTAGGACGATTCTTGGAATAGACTATAATGAGATAGTCAAGTGATCGAGGCACACTGAGAAAGCTGTGTTCTTGAATGGGGATATATGTAATACTCCTAAATTAGTGATAAATAGTGGAGTCGGTGAATAGTAGATATTTAAAATAATTGATAATATTACCTGTATCAATATGACAAACCATATTTTTAGTGATTCCGTGTATTGAAACATATTTTAAAATAAGTGAATCCTCGAGAAGTTATGAATATTTTTAGAAAGCATATGAGTGAAGACAAAATATGGTGAAAGTTTTAGTGTTGATCTATAGAGCCAATCGATTAATCTGAAAGTATTTTAAGGTACTGAATCATGCGTTTTCCTTCTTCAATTCATAGGTTGCAGACCGCAGGGATGATAATTTTTTCCACGAGTTCGGGACCTAGTATGGAATTCCTCGTTCTAGTTCGGGAAGAAATTTTCGATTTTGAGATTTTTAACGGAGATTTTTTCAGAGATGGGGTGAGGATAAGTTTGGGGTCCCCATCCTAGAACCCGCCCCAAAATCAATTATATATATATATAAATTAAATTTTATTATAAAAAAATTAGATTGGATATTGGGGATGGGGTCTGATTTTGAGTATCGAGTCAGATTTTAAGGTCTGATAATGATAAAAAATAGAAAATAGTTTGAGGATCGGATCGTGGATTTTACGATAAAAAAACAGAGTTCAGATAAGTTCAGAGATAATTTTATTTATTGGATTAGGTGATGGGGATGGGGACCTAACCCAATCCCTTCAGTCGATATCCTTAATAATTTTTTTTTGATTAATTGGTGTTACATCCCAGAAAACCATAAGGCTTAATACATGAGAACTCTTAAGTACATAAGACTCTTAAGAAATCAGCGCTTGGATATTATGGACCACCTCCTCTGCTCGATAGGGAAATTCCTTCCTACCATTTCTGATCCAAAACCCGATACGCATCTTTATGAGCATGATCATCCATTTTCTACAAACATCGACCTTTTCAAAAATTTTCCTATTTCTGGATTCCCATATTGTACCTATGATAGCAAAGAAGGCCGCTTGCCAAATCTCCCATCTCAAACCTTTGCTGGACACTCCAAACCAAGCCTTAGCATTGTGTTCCATGGTCTCAGACGTTACCCAGTAGTACCCCATCCATTCACAGATCTCGTACCATGCTTTGCCTATCACATCACAGTGCAAGAAAAGGTGATTGAGCGTCTCCTGCTCCGTATTACACATAGGGCATATGGCGTCTCCTGGATTAAGTATGTTCAACCTGGCTAATCTTTCCTTTGTGTTGAGCTTCTGTTGTACCGCGAACCAAGCTATTAGTTTAAATCTCTGAGGTGCTAGACTTCTCCATATAAGATGCTCCACTCCCATGATCCTCTCGTTGCCCATATAGCTCTGATATTGCCTCTGGCAGACTGACTTCACTAAATACATACCCGAATCCTCATGTTCCCATGTCACTGAGTCATTCTCTTCCTTCCTTAGACCCTGCTGATCTATCATCTCCTTCAGCTGTCCTGCCTGAGTTTCTTCCCATCCAAAGAACTGCCTTCGCCATCTCAAATTCCATTTCCACCTCGATCCCATCCATACTCCCATCTCAGCCACCTTGCTCTCCTGTTGCTCTGACATCGCAAACAATCTAGGGAAAATATTTCTCAAAGGGCCTTTCCTCGTCCAGTCATCCTGCCAGAATCTTACTTTATTTCCATTCCCAATGATGATCTTCAACCTGGATCTCAACGTCGGACTCTTTATTCCTGCTCCCACTATATCAACCCAAGGAGACCACCTTCTTCTAGAGGAATTAATCTCGAAGGACCCTGCATTTACCCCATTATGGATAGAGGAGATGACTCTCTTCCACTGTACAGAATTTCCACCACCATTTAAATAGCAGAGCGTTGTTTCTTAATACTATATCTCCCACCCCTAAACCCCCTTTATCTTTAGGCTTCTGGATCTCGCTCCATTTGACTAACGGTATCCCTTTTCTTTCCCCTTGCCCACTCCAGAAGAATCTTCTTTGCATGCTTATGATCTTCTTCACAACCCCCTGTGGTACTCTGAAAATACTCATATAATACATTGGTAGGCTATTCAACACACTTTTTATAAGCACTAGTCTTCCGGCTCTTGAAAGAACTCTAGCCTTCCACCCTGCTAACTTCTGTCTTATCCTGTCGATCACTGGTTTCCACGCTTCTTGCTTTCTTGTGTTAGCGCCTAGCGGAAATCCAAGGTAGCTAATCGGTAGAGACCCAACTTTGCACCCCATGATATCTGCCGCTTCCTTTTCTGTTTCCCTGTCGACTCCCAATCCAATAAGTAGTGACTTACCAAAGTTAACTTGGAGGCCCGATAATAAGTAAAAGCAATCAACTAGACGCTTCCAATTTCTGATGTTTTCAGCCGAATCACCACAGAAGATCATCGTGTCATCTGCAAACTGGAGATGGATGACTTCCACACTATCCCTTCCCACCTTGATCCCATGTAATAGACCCGCTTCCACTCCTCTTTTAATAAGTTGGTTGAACGCTTCTACCGCTAGGACAAACAGGAACGGTGAAATGGGATCACCCTGTCGTAGTCCCCTACCCATTTTAAACGGGGCAGAAGGCACCCCATTTACAAGAATCGAGACTCTTGCTGTAGATATGCACTCCTTCACCCACCGTCTGAATCTGGGCCCAAATCTCATAATATCCATTATCCTTTCCACGAACTCCCATTTGATGCTATCATAAGCCTTCTGGAAATCCAGCTTGACCATCTGTCCCTTCGACCTATTCTGACCCTTGACCCACTGGACAACCTCGTTTGCAATAAGAGCTCCATCAACAATATTCCTCCCCCCTATGAAAGCTGACTGTGAATCGCTCACCAATTTATCTACCACCTATTTCAACCTACCTGCAAGGATCTTTGCTATCACTTTGTATATGCATCCTACTAGACTTATCGGTCGAAACTGGCTAACTTCCTCTGCGTCATCCACTTTAGGGATCAAAGTTATCAAAGTCGTATTCAGCTCCACCGGTAGACTGCCTGATTGGAAAAATCCCAATACTGTCTTGGTAAATTCCTCCCCAACAATACCCCACATTTTTCTGATGAACCCCAAATGGTACCCATCATACCCAGGTGCTTTTGACGGCTCACATGACCATACTGCTCTTCTGACATCCTCCCTGCTCGGCATCGCTTCAAGCTCCAACCCTTCCTCTCTTGTCAGTGTCTTGAACCCATCCCCTGAGAGGCATACTTCTGGTAGATCGGCTTGTCTGTACATATCTTCGAAGTAATCTGTGATAACCTTCGTCAGTTCTGGTTGCTCTACTATGACCTTTCCTTTCTCGACTAGCCTCCTTATGGTCGCTTTCTTCTTTCTGATTGCTGCAACTGTATGGAAATATTTTGTATTTCGATCTCCCTCTGTGAAGCCCCTAACTCTAGCCACCTGCATCCAATACGCTTCTTTCCTTCTATGCCACTGCCACAGTTGGGATTGCAAGGCCGCTTTTCTCGCTATTCTCACTTCGATGTTCTCTGAATCCGATTCGTGCTCATCGATCTTTTTTACCTCTTCTTCAATCTGACTGATTCTCTTCTCAAAGTCTCCAAAGACCTCTTTATTCCACTTCCTAATTAATCTCTTCATCTCCTTAAATCTTCTTTGACAAGACCTCCCTTCAAGTTTCGACCAGCACTCTCCAACAAAGCCTCGGAATTTTGGGTGTGTTAGCCACATATCCCACGTCCTAAACGGTCTCGATCCAGGCCGTATAATATTGACACTCAGTCTAATCGGATTATGATCTGATAGAGATCGTCCCAGCCCAATACAATGAATATACGGGATCTCTGTAACCCAAAAAGGACTGATCAGAAAACGATCCAACAAACTAGCTGAGTTTGCCCGATGCCAAGAGAACTTCATATTCGCTGGCTTCAAATCCAATAGACCCATCTTATCAATCCACTCATTGAACATACTGACACTGCTGTGGTCCACCCACCCTCCCTTTCGTTCACTTTGATCTCTCACCTCATTGAAATCCCCCATTGCTATCAAAGGCCGACTACACTGTTGCATCTCCTCCCACAACTCCTCCCATAATGCTCTCCTCTCTCGTGGATATGATGGGCCATAGATAAGAAGGAGCCCACATTCCACTCTTCTGGGCCCCATTCTACCTTCCACTAGTATCCATCTCCTCCCGGTCCTTGACCTAGTAACATCAAAGAACTGGGAATCCCAACTTAGTATTAGACCTCCACTTCTGCCAACCGCTACTGTATCTCTCCATCCTATTGACCCGTTATTCCACACCCTATTTATCCACGACTCCTCCAAGGAGCTATGTTTAGTCTCATCTAGACCGCAAATCCAGGGTCTCTCCTTTTTTATCAAGTTTTGGATACTCGATAATTTCCCTAATGCTCCAATCCCCCGTACATTCCAGGTGATTATAATCATTAATCACACTGTCGGTCCCTTATCGTCCTCCCTCCTTTCAACTCTTCATACGACTAATCCTCCTCTGGCTTCTTCTCAACCCTACCAATCTCTCCACACACAACCCTTCCTCCTTAGAAGATAGGCCAATCTTCTTTCCCATTTGCCATGTCTGTGTTGCCTCTTCTAAATCCTCCTCCTCTAATCTTCGTTCTACTCCTACTTCCTCATCCTGCGTGTGCCTAATGTTGATATTAATACCACCCAACGCCTCAAATCCTGGGGGAACATCTGCTTCTACTAACCGTACGCCTTCATTTCCACCCGCCTTCCTACCCTTTTCCCTCCAAATCTTCACCAACTGCCTCTCTTCTTCTATATCATGATCAACCACTGCAAACACGGTATTAGATGACTCAACTTCCTCCTCATCTTGTGCTCTTGCATGGCTAACCGAGATAGTTCTTGGCGAGTCCTTGTTCCTTTCCTTACTCAAATAAATCTCATATGGTAATTCCTCTACATTAAACACCACCCCTTCTCTACACATTCCCTCCCTTCTACCTCTTAAAAATCCATTTACTCCTTTATCTTCCTCCCCCAACTCAATAGCTACACTCGGTACTATATCCCTCAAGATTTCTACTGTTTCGAGGGATATTGTTGTTAGAGGCCTCATAGAACCAATTAAAAACTCCTCACCCCAATCTCTCTGCAACCCCGACTCTTCCTTATTTTTGGCTGTTTCCAAATTTCTTCCTCTACACATGCTTGGGTAATAACCAGCCTTGGCTATTTTCCCCTTCGCTGCCTTTTCCTTATTTAGCTCGACACCCTGCTGCTGCCTGACTTCCGCCTCTCTCACACTTCGAAACACTCCTCCTCCACTTTCACCCTGCGTGATATCCATTGTATCGTCCTTTTCCCCCTCCACTGTATCGAAACACTCCACTTGCCCGTTAGCTTCTTCGTTTCCCTGCCCTGCCACCACATCTTCTACTGCAGAATTTCTTTCCTTCTTCTCTCGATTTCCTGCTGCTCCTGACAGCCTAGCTTCCTCCTGAACCACTTCCTTTCTCGGCCTTTCTTCTGTCCCCATCAACCCTGTCCTCGCATGCCCTGCTTCTTGGTTGTCTGCTGAGCCCGAAAAGCATGCGTACATGGCATCTCCTTTTGGTTCTGCGCTTGACCATCTGCCGTCGACGTCGCCGGACGATGAAGATGCCGACCACTCCTCCATGCTTTCCTTTCTTCTATTCTGCCAGGGAATGTACCCCTGTCCTATCTCCTTCGCCACTACCCTCACCACGTCGTCGCCTACCTTCAGCTCCACTTCCTCCTGCACTAGCTCCTGTTTCTCTCTATCCACGAGAACTCTCGTCGCCTCCATAGACAACCCAAAGTCTTCAATTTCCTCCCAACAAACCCAGGTACCCCACGGTTCTGCGAGGATCTTCATTACATCCTCTTTCCACGCCACCATGGGCACTCCTCTCAACTCTATCCATGTCCTTCGTTTGATACATGCATCATTCGCCTGCGTCCTTCTTACTATCGGGAAATGGTCTCTCAACATGCTCCCTTCCTCCAGCGCCAACCCACAATCCTCCTTTGTTTCATAAGTAATTAATAACTTAAACCTGCCTAAATCACGTACCTTGGTTATGCTCCTCCAATCTTGCATGAGCTTCGGGATTGCTATGTCCAGGACTAATGGCTGAGTGGTTTCGACCACCACACACCTGGTTAGCCATTCTTTCTCTTCTTCTGCACCTGCATGCGTACTTCTCTTCTATTCTCCTGTTGCTCTCTTCTTTCCCCACCTCTTACCACTGCTACAAAGGACCTTCCATCCCTCCTTGCATCGAACCATATACCTCTCCGTTGATGTCCTCCCCTCATCTCTGGTTTCTTCACGTGTTCCGGTTGTCCTTGATACCTCCCTCCTCTTGTTTTCTCGAACAATGCTTGACGGACATATATCCGAATTCCATGCACCTTCATATGGTTGAACCGCCGTGCCGCTTCCTCCACTTCTGCCTCACTGCCGTACCTTATGAATCCAAAATTCAGGTTTGATGTTCTTCTTTTCTTCCTACTGATAAACACATCTCTCACCATGCCTGCCTCCTCAAACAATTGCTTCACTTCCTCCTCTTGTATTCCTTTCGCCAGGTTGTCCACGAATATAGTAAACACCTGGTTGGGTTTTGATATCTCTGCCACCTTTCGGGCTAAGGAGGACTCTCCTAATAATAATTCTTTTGGCTGGTGATAGTTAATGCGGGTGAGTTTGGTTTGGTTTTTGGCTGTGGCTATGGTAAACACAGGGTTTTTCCTCATCTGCATGATATCCTTAATAAAATGGCTTAATTAGGATTACAACAAATTATTATTATTATTATTTATTAATATTATTATTATTATTATTTTTTTGTTTGATACGGGGTTACAACAAATTTAACATGAACCGCCTTTGTCTTTCTTTCATATTTCTCTTCTATATAGATCTCTCCCCTATTCCAAACAGTCACAACTGATTGTTTTCTAACCATTGATTATTAACTTAAAAAAACGTTGACCCTTCGATCAAAATTATTATCATGATAATTAGAAATCAGATGGCATCGCTTAAATCAAACCGGCATTTAAAGGAAGAAAAAAAAAAAAAAGTAAATCAAGCCACCAACAATCACGACTCCCGCTTCTTTACAAACAAATCACGCTCAAACCTTCACCGTCCGATTGGAAGAAAAAAACACGCACACACAACCTTTAACTTCAATGGTCAAAATAAACCAATGTTGCCTATTCTGTTCGGAACGAAGAATCGCGACTACATGCGTATACACGTTTAAATCTTATACCCTGCAGCCTATATATTCGACTGTCTCCATTCCGAATCACCAACGCACAAATCAAAAAAGCAGAGCAAGCAACATTTTTTTCAAAAAAAAAAAAATTCCAGAAAAAAAAAAAACAGAATCAAAATGTTTTCAATCATCCTCTTCTCTCTGCCCTTGTTCTTCATGGCAGTTGCTGATTCAGGAAACGATTCAAATGCTCAACAACATAGTAGTCATAATGGGACAGATTCGTCACAGACTTCCAGCAGTGCTTCCAATCACGAACAAGGAACGCAGGGGTCACATGACTCTGTGAGTTCTGCGACAGAATTGACGCTATCTGTACGAGAAAACGCGGACGACGAGTCTCTTCAGAATTTTGATGTCACCGCCAGTGATGATGGAAGCAGAGGAGAGGCGTCACCCGGGGATCGACAGGAGTCACCAGATATGGAGATTGATCATGACAGCCCCAAAGAGCCCGACGCCGGTGCAAAAGACGGAAACCAAGCAGCCTCAGAGAGCGCCAATCAGCAGAAGGAGCATCCTCAGACCAAGGTAGAGGACGATTGTAAGCAGTCTACTCAAGAACCAAGTAAAGAAACTACTCAAGAACAGGAGGCTACCGAGGAAACTACTCAAGAACCAAGTCAAAGAAAGACGGAGGAAGGAAGAAACGTCCGTCTTAAGATCGATCTCAACAAACCGCCACCAGAAGTAGACGTGCTCTGGGAAGATTAAATATTGGTCGGAAAATAGCGTAAGGACCTGGATTCGATCGTACTTTATTTCATCGCCAACGACAACGTACGTTCGGTGCATGGCTCTGTAGCCTTCGCTCAATTTATGCTTTGTTTTTTTTGGGGGCCTGCGGAAGTTGTGGGTGTGCATGGTTCGGTACTTTGTTTCTTATTGAAATTTTGTTGGATTTATGATTTGCTAGATTTCGAAACAGGCTATGCATTATTATTATATAATTTCTTTTTGTGTTTTTTATGAGGATCTTTAAAATAAAGAAAATAGAAAAATAAGTTTCTATTATATTTGTTATGACAAATGATCTAATCAATGAAATGACAGAAAATAGTAAATATTAACTATATGAAATAATATATAAATACAACTGGACATATATAAATAAAAATAAAAATGATGTAACATCTAAATAACTTTTTAACCATCTATAATGGAAAATGAATTCAACAAAATAAATTTTACTTGAAAGAACTGACCGAGTTAAATAAAGTAGAAAAAGATATTTAGTATAATAAAAAATTAAACAAAACGAGTACTTCATTTTTGGACATTAGAGGTAGTGAAAGTGAAGGAAGA
Organism: Tamarix austromongolica; assembly: GCA_039764185.1. Lineage (NCBI taxonomy): Eukaryota > Viridiplantae > Streptophyta > Magnoliopsida > Caryophyllales > Tamaricaceae > Tamarix > Tamarix austromongolica. The sequence continues at coordinate 163,610,125 of CM077809.1, read as the reverse complement.
AAGAAATTTGAGAAAAAGTTTAAGAAGAATGGTAGAGTAGTTTTTGTACACAATTCTAAGCGGAGTAAATTAATTGTTGAATAAATAGTTACATATATGATATTTGACCAAAAAAATTTGAGGTAGTTATAATTTATTATGAAGAGAGGTTGTTAATGATAGTTCGATTAATTACGTAGTATAGATTTTGTTCATGTTTTCAGAATGTTTTGTATTATATTTATTATTTGTATATATATTATTATGGCATACTATATATATATAATTTGGATAGAATTTAGGTTATTAATTTTAACTGTAATTGGAACCCTAACCCATATCTATTTTACCGAGGAACCCTAATTTGAGAAAAAGGAAAGGAAGAATGGTAGAGTAGTTTTTGTAAACAATTACCATAATACAAGCAGAGTAAATTAATTGTTGAATGGATAGTTACATATATGATGTTTGACCAAAATAATTGAGGCGGTTATAATTTATTATGAAGAGAGGTTGTTGATGATAGTTTGCTTAATTACATAGTATAGATTTTGCTCATGTTTTTTATTAAATTTATTAGATATATATATAGTTTTAAGCGTAGTTGGGACCCTAACTCGTATCTATTTTACCGAGGAACCTTAATTTGATAAAAAGGCTAGGAAGAATGGTAGAGTAGTTTTAGTAAACAATTACCATAATACAAGCGGAGTAAATTAATTGTTGAATGGATAGTTACATATATGATATTTGCCCAAAAAAATTTGAGGTAGTTATAGTTTATTAGGAAGAGAGGTTGTTAATGATAGTTTAATTAATTATGTAGTATAGATTTTGCTCATGTTTTTAGCATGTTTTGTATTAAATTTATTATTTTTAGGTATATTATTATGACATACTATATTTATAATTTGGATTAATAGCTTTAACCGTAGTTGGGAACCTATAAGTCCACCTTTATCCCCAACATTTCTCTCTCTCGCATGCTCTCTCTTCTCCATACCTCTGCCTCCCATGTTCTCCTCAACTTTATTTGCTCGTCCATCGCACGCCATCACCCATATTATCCTCCCCTCCTCTTATTCTGCTGCTTTGATTTAGCCCAACCGATAACCTTCTTTCCTCTTCTTCTTCTTCTCCATTCTTCACATCTCTAGTTTTTGTTCAAACTAGTACCACCCACCACCATCAACCATCACTCCAATGCCTCAACACTAACAACCATCAAGCGCCACCATTTTCCCTTGCAAACCATGAGCACCACCTCCTCGTTAGCTCCTCTTATCGTTACTCAACCGTTACCACCTTAAACCATATCTTTTCTTTTCCCCGTCTTACTTAGTTTCTATTTTTTTACGCATGGTCATGTGCCCCCAAATGCCCTGATTGTGCCTCTCTTACATGGCATGCCCACGACCCTAGCACAACTCATGCATTTCTCTTCTCATTTTCTCCTTACACACCTATGCATCCTTCACATAACCCGTGCATTTTTCTCCTCATTTTCTTCTCCTACACCCATATTCCTCGTGCATAGCTGGCCCTTGTGTGCTTGTTCTCCTCAACCCATGCATGCAATATCATACCTTCAATCTTTTGTTACACAATCATGCTTTTCCTGTGTGATATTTGCCTATCCTGCTATGCGTGGACTCCTGCCTTTGTCCTTCCTTCCTGCTGCCTGCCTAGAGTTTCATTAGGGTATGTGACCTTGTTAAATTGCATTTCAATACCATATTATGTGTTCCGTGATTATCATTGCATGTTGTAACTAGGGTTAAAATATAGCATGATTGTATATAAGCCTGATTAGGGTTAATCTGTTATGATTGTTACCTCAAATGTGGAATCATGATATAAAGTTGTACATATATGTTTCATGGAATATATGACATGTCAGAGATGCATGATTAGGGTTTGTACATGTAAGTTGCTAAATGCTTGCATGATGGAAAATATAGTCAATTGTTAAATTTTAGAAATTATCCAAATACTAAAATATTGTAAATCATTGTCTTTTAGCCTTTTCATGTCAAATTCTCATCATAATAATGTTTGGTACGAAATTTGATAATAATGATAAAATTTGGGTTTTGAGGGCATTATGATCATTTTTAATTTAATGCACCTAATGCGAATAATTGAACATAGTATGGAAATGAAAATTATTGTGCAATGTGTGATATCTATGATCATCTTATAAAATATCAATAGGTAAAATGGAAGACCTCGATTTTGGAAATGGTTGCTCTCTAGGGTTAGCTACCCTAAAAATGAAGTAGGAGCCTTCGTTTTGTTTTGGTTTGCTGGTGTGCAATTTTTCCCTAATAAGACCCTAGTATACTTTATATGTGACCTACATGCCCTATATAGGGTATCAATACTTAAGAATTATGTGTCCTAGGCTTGGATTGTACTATTTTACCTTGTGTATTAGTATAACCTGAGTCTTGATATGCCTTTGGGTTGGATGGTTGGAAGGGTACCACGACCTCTTATGTGCCGGTATGATTAGAGTAATTTTATGTCTCTGGGTTATTATTGTATCATCTTTAAGTAATTAAAAATGAAAGTAACTATTGTGTAATAATATAAATAGATTGTTCTGGGTTATTATTTCGATAGTTGTTGTTGTGCACTACTTGGTTTTGTAGTTGTCTTAGCACCCTACCTTGGTATTTGAAATTGATTTGGATTTGTCGATTCGGTAGTTGTCTTAGTTCCCTTCCTTTGGTATTTGAAATTGATTTGACAACAATCCCTTTTACATAATAAGGAATTGGAGTGGGTTTGAGTGGAAGCTCCCTTCATGCGCTTGTTACTAAAATCAATGTAAAGACTATTTAAAGGATTTATAAAAAGCTTAAAAAAAATTACCAACAATTGCAAGAATTCATGTTATTTACTAAAATATATAATATGGCCTCAAAAACATATTTAAAACTATTTGGAAAATACTTAAATCAAAATTTAAGGAATAGGGATTTATTTAAATGATTGCTAAAAAAGTTCATACATAAACCAAAAAGGAAAAAATAGAAGAAAATTAATTAAAGAAAGTCATAAATGAGTAACTATTATGTTAAATTAAAAATTTCTCAAAGATTTTATTAACCTTGTAAAAAAAATAATGAATAAAATATTTTCTATAAATAAAAATTATTAAAATAATTTGACTATTTTAAATGTGATTTTATAATTTAAATACATTATTTCATTAACAAAATATAATTATAAAATAAAGTCATAATCACATGACAAAACTATAATTAAAAATAAATTAAAAATATTAAAAATAAATATATTTTTAAATAGAAATCAAAATCATATGAATATAATAAAAATCATGGCAACAAATTTATCTAAAATAATTTGCAACGACGACAACTAACTAAATTCTAATATGAATTCCAAATTGTCAATACCATGAAATGAATCAAAATTAAAATAATGAAATATTTTCATCAAATTACATTAATAAAATTATTAATTTTAAGAAAATTGAATTTCAAATATATGGGGTATTGGATGAATAATCACCTTGCCAATGATCCTTACAGAGATTAGCCGTGTTGAGGCTCAGTGGACTTTAGTTTCCCCCCGCAAATTTACCCCCATGATCAAGGTTTCTTCCTTTTCAAATTTCAATCTAAACTAGATGGTCTTACTATTATTGAATTTTTTTTTGGTCTTTTGGTGTTCGACCCTTGCTTCTGAAGAAATGGAACCCAATGCTACCACTGGATGACACAGAATAGAGGAAGATGCCCCTCTGGATCACCCTCCTGGGACCCCATTGATATGCTAGTCTGCAGACTCCTTAAGCAGAATTGGGAGTTGCTTGGGTGTGCCAATTTGTGCTGACATGATCACTACGACTCACATTAGAATATCATATCCAAGGATTATAGTAGAAATAGATGTTAGCTAACCAATTGTGAATTCTGTTTTGATTGATACACCTATGGGCATAAGAACTCAAAAAGTGAATTATGATTGGAGGCCTAAGTATTGCATCAAATGTGGCAGAGCAGGTGATGATACTGGATAATGTAGACAACCTACTCCTATAAAAAATCATAGAGATGAGAAAGTTTGGAGACCAAAAAATATTCAAGTGCAACAAACTACCTATAACACTAAACTTTCTTTACCTGACAAGGGTAAAGGCATCTTGGAGGATGACACTTTCCTAATGAATTACAAGGACTCCCTTAATGATCTAGTCTTCCCTCCTCTTCCATTGAATCAAGGAAAAGTGGGCAAATCCTCTAAAGAAGGTCATCCCTCTATTATCAAATGAAGCTTGCAGCATGGAATGTCAGAGGAGCTGTGTAAGTTCTTATGAACATATACCCTTTCTGTTATTGGTCTAATTGAAACTAGGTTAAAGAATATTATGGTAGATGCAGCACATAAAAAAATAGCCCCGCATTTTAATTTTCACACATATCATTCACTACATAATAATGAATATCCATATATAACAATCCTTTCTAAAGCTAGGCATTATATTCATTGTGTAGTGAATCATTTACTGACTCAAACTAGTCTTTTGGTGACTTTTGTATATGGATATAATTTTGGTATTGAGAGAAAATAGCTTTGGTGTGGGTTAAACCTTCTTAGTAAGCAAGTAGATAGAGCCTGGATAATTCTTGGTGATTTTAATGCCATCCTCTTCGCTGCTAAGAAAATGGGTGGACTGGTCCATCAAGGTGACATGGATGACTTTGCTACTTGTCTGCAAAGTTGTGAGGTTGGACCTATTCCTATAGTTAGTCCACTCTTCATGTGGTCAAATAATTAGCATCCTCCCCACAGAGTTTATTGCAAATTCGGCAAAGGTCTTGGTAACCATATTTTATTCCACAAATTCCCTAATGCAAGAATTAAGGTAGTGGAGCACTGTCTCTCTGATCATGGTTGTCTAATCTCTACTATCAAGCAGGATGAGCCCGAAAGGAAAAATCCTTTTAAATTCTGCAATTATTGGACAAATCATGATGATTTTCTGCACATAGTGAAGTAAACTTGGGATATTTAGATTGAAGGCTTGAAGTAATTTTAGGTGATGCAAAAACTCAAGAGATTGAGAGGGGAGTTCCAAAAATTTAATGCAACTCATTTTGGACATGTAACCCATGAAGTTGAAAAGGAAAAAGAAGAATGGGATTGCATAAAAAATACCCTGCAAGCTGACCCCAACAACTGCTATATGCTAGACAAGGAAAAAGAAGCCAAGAAAAGATGGTGGAACAAGTTACAAATTGAAGAACACTACCTTTACCAAAAGGATAAGATCAACTTTGTCAAGTTCGGGGATGGAAATAATGCTTATTTCCATGCTAAGGTTAAGGAACGACATAGTATAAATTCCTTAACTCGGCTGCATAGCCTTAATGGTAACATGGTTTTATCGTGGCCAAACATAGAGAAAGAAATTACTGATTTTTATAAAGGCTTGCTGAGGACTATAAGCACAAGTCTCCTCCACCCTGATCCAGAGGTGTTCAAGCAAGGGCCAACTCTCTCTATAGCAAGTAGATTCAACCTCTTAAAGCTGATTTTAGAATATGAAGTGAGGAAAACAACTTTTAGCATGGGTGATAATAAAGCTCTAGGTCCTGATGGATATAATGCTCACTTTTTCAAAGTAGCATGGTGTATTGTAGGGGATGACATATATGAAGCAACAAAACAGTTTTGGAATACAGGTTTTCTTTTAAAAGCCCCGAATAACACTAGTATCCACTTAGTGCCTAAATCTCATCATGCTAAGTATCACATAATATAGACCCATTGCTTGCTGCAATGTGATCTATAAAATCTTCTCAAAAGTGATTACTAATAGACTCATCGATGTTCTTAGTGAAGTAGTGGGTGAAGCCCAGTCTGCTTTTGTCCCTGGGAGGTGGATAGGAGATAACATCTTAATGGCATATGAATTATTGAGAAAGTATAAAAGGCAAAATATAAGTCCCTGTATGATGATGAAAGTGGACCTGAAAAAGGCTTATGACACTCTAGAATGGTAGTTTTTGCAGATAGTGTTAGAGGGATTATGCTTTCCTTTTCACTTTGTCAATTTGATCATGGAATTCCTAACAACTGTAATTTTTTTATAAGCTTACAAGGTTCTCTATGTAAACCTTTCCAGGGGAGAAAATGGATTTGACAAGGAGACCCCCTATCTCCTTATCTATTTGTCCTTGCTATGGAGTACCTAAAGAGGTTGATGTGAAGACTATGGAAGGAGAATGGGTTTAAAGGTCATCCTGACTGTAAAAGATTGAGAATGGTCAATATTTGTTTTGCAAATGATTTATTCCTTTTATGCAAAGGTCACTTGAAATCAACCCAATTTAAGCTACGCAAGTAAGCTCCAAGTCCTTCAATCTCTAATCTTTGGTATCATAAAATTTTGGATGCAAGTCTTTATGCTTCCTAAAGTTGTTGTGCACAAATTGGATTCTATTTGTAGAGGTTTCTTCGAGAGTAATATGGAAGCAGGGAAAAGGAAGGCCACCATTTCTTGGACCATAATTTGTCACCCCAAATATGAAGGTGGATTAGGCCTTTGATAATTGTTATATTGGAATGCAGCCCGCTTATGCAAAAAACATAGGGAGATTACAAGTTAAGAAAGAAAGTATTTGGCAATCTGATATTAAAGTGGATTCTTCATGGATAACAAAACTAATTTTCAAAATGAGGGATATAGGGCAAGAAGCTTTATTATCCATGCCCTTATTATCCAGCAGTGATAAAGGAAGATTCAGTGTTGACAAAATGTCCTAGACCTTTAGGCACATAAATGATAAGGTTATGTGATATAACCTTGGTTGGATGCATCATGGAATGACTAGAAACAAAATTATCATCTAGATGGCTTACCATGAAGCGTTGCTAGTGAAGACTAAACTTAAGACATGGCAGGTTATTGATTCTGCTATTTGTGAAGTTTGTCAACAAGATGAGGAAGATCTCAATCATCTTTTAGTTCAATGTATTGTTGTAAATCATCTCTGGAGAAGAATGCTCAAGTGGATGCTATTACCACATTTCTTTACTGCATGGCAAAGCTGTATTCAATGCATGATCAAGAGTACAAGGATCAAACATGGTCGTGCTGAAGTGTTAGGGATTGCTTTTGCTACTTTGATTTACAAGATTTAGATCAATATAATTAAATGAAGTTGTGTTCCAAAAGAAGAAATCTATCCTAGAGAGTATAAGTAAGCCGATTATCCAAGAAGTTTTCATGAGAGGCAGCCTTGTCAAGAATGAAAAAACGCATAGTTTTTTGAAGCTTATAGATTATTGGAAGTCGTTGATATGTGATTAGGATGTTGGATGTCCTTTTTATTTGTTTGAGTATCTTTTGTATGGCATTTCGTATATAGATACTTTGATGTACATATTGCTCATTTTGGTAATAAAATTATTTACTTACCAAAAAAAATATTTATTCTATTGTAACCTATAACATACATCAAACTTCCAACTAAACTTGAGAAAAGTACTCTAGACATGAATTCTTCCTCCACCTCTGTGTGTGGTGATAAATTTTACATATAACTTGAAATGAGCAGCAACAAATAGATAAAGGATCTATCAGAGAAATTTCTATAGAAAACATAACTATTGTACTCATTTTGTGTATACCCAAAACTATTGAAAAACAAGTGAATCATTTATAACATTGTCTTGGAGGTTGCTTCAAGCCATATAATGAATTCTTGAGCATACAAATATCTTTCACCTTTCCATGCACATTTTTTTAGTTGTTACATATAGATCCTTTCTTCCAAATCACCATCGAGAAAGGTAATCTTTACATCAAGTAGCTCTAATTCCAAATTATGCAAATATACCAAGGTAAGTAGCACATATATAGAATTATGCTTTACCACTAGAGAATAAACTTTATTAAGGTCAATACATTCTCTTTGAGTAAATCCCTTTTCAATATGTAATACCCCAAAATTTACTACTGAAAATTTTAATTTTTAAGAAGAAGAATTATGATAATATAGTAGATGTTACTATCACACTTAGCACAAGTTTAGTTCATATCTTTCTCATAATAATTGCAAGGATAAAATGTTTGTGACAAATAAATCAAAAACTATGAAAATAGATATAAATAGTGGAATAATTTAATAAAGTAAACGTAAAAATAGAGTATAGGTTATATGGAGAACTAAAGTACACCACATGTGAGGCTCTGAACAACTATAACTGTACACCCCTAATCTCGAGGTCTAAAACTGCATCACTCTACCCGAGGAACCTCTTTAAAGTAAGCATAATCTTCATCAAATACCTACGACACAATGTTTACAAAAGTGTAGTATCAGTAAACATCTTATATAGAGAGTAACACAAGTGTACTAAAGAGATCAAATTATACATGAGGCCTATGCGAATAAAGCAATAGAACATGATATAACAAGATAATAGTATGCTTACTTATAGATGTCAATTGAGAAGAAGAAAGCTCAACCATCAAGAATAGGATAATGTCATACGAACATATGAATAAATGAGATTAATTTATTATCATATTTCAATATTGTGATCACAACCAATATATTATATTAACTTGAAGATGGAGACTCAAAGAAACCATAACAACTAATCTAATATGCAAATGGAACTAGCCCTAGCTGGCTTTCCAAAAAACTTAAGCAGACCACCAAAGAATAGGACATCTAATCATTTAAGTATGTATACCTGATATAGGACCAATATATATTGAGACACATATACAGTAGAATATGGCCTCTTTGAACCTCGTTAGAAACCATGATCACATAATAGAAAACATTGGTATGGTACAAAGTGAATACCAAACTTGACTCGGATAGCTACCTCGGGTGATAAACGTTTTGACTCAATATTTTTCACTATAAGTGATTGATGTTTATAAAATATTTAGGTCAAGTAAGAAACAACACTCACATAACATCATATAATTACTTCTATGAACATAAACCAATTATTTTATTAAACTATGATATTATCCATATACTTGATACACAAAGGAATAAAGGCCCAAACCTATAACACCTCAAATTTTAAAAATCCTAATTCCTTTAGGATATTTGTGATTTTGAAATAATTTTTTATTTTATTTTACATCCTTTAATGATTTTAAAACCCTTGTCAAAATTTAGAATCGTTTCATTTTTGTTTCCTTTAACCCTTCTTATGATTTTGAATCCCATGAGACTTCGAAGCCACCTATAGCTATATAATCCCTTCTAAAACATTATAATATATCCATATTTAAATTCCTTATTTTATTTTCTGAGTCTTCTAGCTGTGTTCAAAATTACAAATGGAGACTACGATAAAAAATACTTTTCATTCATTATTTTATGATTATTTTTATTATTAACGCCATCATGTGGCATAATGTCTCATTAGAACTTAGCTTTCTTAAGCTTGATTGTATCTAGTTGTCATGAAAACTAATCTAAGCCTTTAAATCTGACTATCATCTAGTCTAGTGTGATCTTATAGTGACATGTGTCCTAAGCATAATTGTAATACCCCAAAATTTTATTTTAGGATTTAAGAATAAAATAATAAATTATTAGATAGGATTTAATTATATGTACTATTTCTAATAAAATAATAACAATATAATAATAATAATTATGGTAATAGAAGAAGAAAAATGATGTAGGGACATAATTATTAGAGATTAAATTTCTTTACTAACCTCAGATAAATTGTAAATGAATCATAATAATTTCTAAATTAATAAAAAATTATTATTATTATTGTTATTATTAATTTTTAATATCCCTAAAACTCTAAAAAAATCCGAAACACCATATCACCCAATTTTTCCTTTTTCCTTTTCTTCCCTCATTCTTCTTCCTTTTCTTTCTCTTTTTCTTCCTTTTATTTTTTTCCTTCCTCCTCCCTCCTTCATTGAGTTGGGTTGCGTCCAGCGGCAATGTAACATCCCCAAATTTCACTCCTAATTTTTTTTTCGTTTAAAAGGATAATACGAAAGCTAAAACACAATTTGGGGAATGTTACCGCCATACCTAACACAAGATAAATGTCTACCATCTACCTTATGTTAGATGCAAGGCTAAAACCTGTCTAACAAAAATTTAAACAACATTTATGCCATGAGGATAAACTCCCACAAGGAGATATCCACAGGCATATGACAAGTGAACAATTTCATTGAATAAAATCATCATTGAATAAATCAGCGGAACTTGTGAAATAAACTTGGACTTTGCATGCTTATGAGAGTATGAGAAATTAAAAGTTGATTACAATCCCCTTGAAATTTTAAATACAACACTTGAAAACTTCCAAAATAAATACAAGTAAATAAAGACATATTTCAATTTATCAGACTCCGGATTGCTTACTTTCTCAAGCTAAGCCTTCAACCCAATAGTAACATCCGAACTCAACCCTACACAAGATGTCTTCTCCCTACCATCAGTGGATCATCTTAGGACCCATTCAACTAAGGTAGCATCAGTATGGGTTCAATACTGAGTAAATCATGACTACCTAACTCGTGGAAGGAAAAATGACACATGTAAGATATGACAATCTTTAGCTTACAATACTCATGCTTAATTGTACATGTGATACATACTCCATTTCACTCATACAATATTTCATGCTCAATTACACATGCGATACATACACCATTCTACTCGTATAATAACTCAAGCTCGATTTATACATGCAATACATTTACCATTTTACTCATATAATAACTCATGCTCGATTATATATATGATACATACAAGAGAAAATGGGGTCATAGACTCATGCTCATGATACATGACTAGATATGAGAATACACAAGGTACAAGCATACAAGAAAAATAATGATCACATGCTAAGTAACACTCACTACCCTAAAAGGTATCAATCTACACATAAGGCCCATATGTGATTTTAATAATAGATTATATGATAATTGGGTATGAACATATATCATATAGTATCACAAATGTAAGGGCGACAACCAAGAAACATGCATAGGAGAAATAAATATAAAGCCCATGATTGAGAGAGAATAATTCATTATTATATTCCTTTATTGTGATCACCGCCATTTGTTTATATTATCTAGAGGACAAATACTCAAATATATTGTAACAACTAATCTAGTACTCGAACGGTACTAGTCCTAGCTGACTCACCCAAAAACGTAACCAGACTACCAATAAATAGGACACCTAATCACTTAAGTATGCATACCCTCTATAGGGCCAAAATATATCGAGACACCTATAGAGTAGAAGAGGGCATCTCCAGACCTCATAAGGCACTTGGGATCATAGAATAGAAAACACCGGAATGGTACCAAGTGAATACCAAACCTAACTCAGATAGCTACCCCAAGTGATACAAGTCCCAACTCAAGATCTTTCACTTTAAGTGATTAATATTTTATTCCAAGATTTAACCAATCATAAATCAGGCCCACATAATAAGACTTAGCTCACATCCATCAACATAATGAATTTCCATTATTATATCAAGTGGCATTAAAGCCAAGAGACATTAAATCTGAACCAATCCATGCGGCGTTAAAGCCAAACAAATCCAAATGGCATTAAAGCCGATCGATTTCAGGGGCATTAAAGATGGACCAATTCAAGTGGCATTAAATTCGATCGATTCCAAATGCATTAAAGCCGATCCAATCTAGTTTATGTGGTATTAAAGCCAAATAATTTCAAGTGATGTAAGAGCTAGATAATTCCATAACATAAAATATAGCATACGGTATCATATAATTTCGATATATACCCAACCCTTCATATACTCAAATACATACAATATTGAAGAGGCATATGAATATGCATTTGCATTAAAGCTATAACTCATACATACATACGATTATCACATAAGAATACAACATACGTCTGACATAATTAAATAATTAAGCATACTCATCACCTTCCACTCCAAGCAGACATACATTGAGATTCCATCATAAGTAAAGATAAGTAATGACTTACCAAAATTCAAAGCTAGCTAATCAAATTGATAAAGAGGGAGAGCTATCAAGAGCTCAACAATCCACGAGAAAGTTTTTCTAAATCATCGATGGAGATCGGAACTAGGTTAGAAACTATCTTATCGATCTACAATTCAAATATTATAATAAAATCAACATAAATGGACATAAATGATCTTTCTCAGAAAACGTGTCCAAAACCTATGACTCATAAGCATAGCTCTATTAAGATTTAAGATTAAATATTAACCAAATCGGGTTTAACACATATCACTTAGGGCGTTTCAAATTACTTTAGAAAGCTAGGGAAATGATAATAGATTATAAGTTATTTTATCAAAATGACTTACCCATTAGGTTTTACAACTAAAGAGGCAAACCAACCATTTTTAGAATACCAATTCAACCCAATGACATAATAATATAATTCAAATGATTTTAAATCAAAACTAGTAATCTACTAGGTGAGAGAAACATAAGCAAACTGTTTTTATAAAACTATCTCCGAAAATTAGGATTTTTAATACCCGGACTACAAACCAACCAATTCACTTCAATTAATCCAAATTGATAGCTTTAAAACACAATTAAACTAATTTTAGATTAATCTGGATAATCAATTTAAAAAAAAAATCTTCCGAGTAGCCAATTCAAGATAATCAGTTTCCGAAATTAGGGTTTCAAAGCCCAAGGCACAAACTCTGATAATTCAAATCAATTAATTCCAATTAAAGGTATTAGAATGAAATTAATACTATTTCAACTATTTTTATAAATTCAATTTTAGAAAAACAACAATGCAAATGACCAATTTCATAATTTCACTTGAAATCTAGGATTTTAGGCCCAAAAATACAACTCGGTTGAATTCTATTAATTTATTTAAATTGAATGTTTAGAAATGTAATTAGACATATTTTATAACATATCATTTAATCAATTGCTCAAAACCAATAAAAGAAATACCCAGTTTTGCATATTTAGGGTTATTGAGCCCGAAACGCAAATCCGATCAATTCTTGCTAAAATATAAAAATTGACGGTTCGGAATTGAAATTAAATATATTATAATGTAAATTATATAATCAATTGAATAAAATGACCCGATTATACAATCCAATTTAGACCCGCAAGAGTTTTGACCTAAAAATCCAATTCCATCAATTTCACACAATTTTCCCAAATCAACACTTCCGATATGAAATTAAATACATTTCAAACGATATTATAAAATCAATTGAGTGAAACAACTCAATTATGCAACTCAATTTCATCACACACTAATTTTGACCTAGAAAGTCAATTCCGATTAATTCCGCATAGATTTCTCAAATTAATGGTTCCGATATGAAATTAGATATATTTTACAACATATTGTAAAATCAATTTTATCCAAAATAGTTTAATCGGATGAATCCAAAAAAATTGGGCATAACTCGGCCAAAAATTTGATTTTCACAAATCAACCAAATACACTATAATTAACCACTCTATATCAATCATACAACATATATATACATAATCAAACAATCAATTTAGCTTATCATAAGCTAATTCATACTCAATTAATTAAAACAAGGGTTAGGGTTTTCTGAAATTTATACAAAATGAAACTAACAAATCAGGACGGGTGAAGACCGAAGAAGATGCGCTAGAGGTCGAAGACCACTCACCGATGACCGGTTAGGCTTGTGGTGGCCAACTGGCATCACGACCTGTTGTGTCCGCCACTGCATGGGCTATTGCTGCAACTTTTGCTTGCTGTGGTTGCTGGATGCATCACTGGTGGTGGCCGGTGGTGGCTGAGGAGGTGGTTGGTGGTTGGAGTGGAGGAGCCGGGGAGAAGAAGATAGGTTTTGGGTGCGTATAAGGGAATAGTTAGGGAAAATGAAGAAGATAAATAAGGGAGAGAAGAAGAGAGAAAATGAAAAGAAGGGGGTTAGGTACCGGTCGGGATTCCTTTTTTTTTTTTTTTACATATATACACATATAAATAAATACTAAACATCTAAAAATATTGTTGGAATATTTTATCTAAAATTTATTTAACAAAAAATAATTTTGTAAGGATCCGAAAGCTTAAAATCGATAAAAGAGCCATATAAAGAATTTCAGAAGTATTTTCGGAAGAATTTACTAACGAACGTAAAAATTTATATTATTTACAGAAATACATTATAAGACCTCAAAATAATATTTAAAAGCATATAAGAAAATATTTAAGTCAAATCCTAATAAACAAAGACTAATTTAAATAATTTTCAAAATAGGTATTCTGTAAACCAAAAAGGGTAAAATGGAAGAAAATTTATTTCGGAAAGAAATTCATAAATAAGCTCCAAAAATCTTTTTAATTTAAAATTTTTTAAAGTTCTTAATGACTTCGGAAACGAATAAATTTAAGGTTGGAAATATTTTCTACTAATAAAATTATTAAAATAAACTCGACTATTTTAAACGGAAATATTATAATTTAAATAATATATATATATATCGTTAACGAAATATAACTCCAAAATAAAGTTGTAATAACACGATGAAGTTATAATCGAAAATGAATTTAAATATATTAAAAATCAAAATACGAGGAATAACGAAAAAATATATTTTTAACAAAAAATCGAAATCATATGAATATAATAAAATCATAATCGTGAATGAATTTGTTATTATTATTATTATTATTATTATTATTATTATTATTGTTATTAATACTTGGTTAAGGAAATAAATAAAAAAGGAAAAAGAAGTAGGAGGAAGGTGAAATGAATTAGTGATATTCTCTTTATAGTTTTTGAGCAAACCCTTCCCCGTGAGGAGGCGTAGGATTCTTGCTTCAAGCCCAGAGTCCAATTTGGTAAGTATATGGTTAAGGCTTGGGTTATTTTATAAATCTTATATTTATGGTTGTATTAGTATGTTATGTGTGAATATATGTGAATGTGAACTAAGTATGTGTGTGGTACAAGTTAGCTTGCAAGGAGCTAAGGTATGGTCAGCATGATTTGTATTATGTGAAATAAGTGTGATATAGCTTGTTATGGATGACATGTTCTTATGTATGGCTGAGATGTTATGAAATATATGATTAGATTCCTTAGGTGGGTTTTGAGTGGTTATGGGGGATTAAAGAAAATAAAGAGGGTGGAGTGAGTAATGAGAGTTGGGGAGAATGCCCTAAGTGTATTATAAAATATGGTAGAGAAAATAAAAGAAGAAAATAA
The DNA here is from genome assembly GCA_039764185.1 of Tamarix austromongolica. Taxonomy (NCBI): domain Eukaryota; kingdom Viridiplantae; phylum Streptophyta; class Magnoliopsida; order Caryophyllales; family Tamaricaceae; genus Tamarix; species Tamarix austromongolica. The sequence continues at coordinate 163,594,900 of CM077809.1, read as the reverse complement.
TAAAATGAAGGGTTAGTGTAACAACCCCAAGATTTACTACTGAAAAATTTCGTTCAATAAAGAGGTTTAGGATAAGCGAAATAAACAAATCGTGAATTCTGGGGGTATTACCACCACACTTAGTATCAGATTGGTTCACTCCTACCATTCCAGTACCAAGTGCTAAGGCTAAAATGGTCTATTATTAAACAAAATTCACCACTTAAAACTATAATTCATAAAAGAACTTAATCATTCATCATACATAAATTAGAGTGTGGTTAAAGAGTTGCAACCCAAAGAGTAAGTAACTAAAGTTTTCCAAAGAAATAAAATATCATACAACATAACATAACTAGAATAAAACAATACATGGTACGGAAAAAGAAAAGATAGAGTCCGGTCGAGTTGCTCTCAATTCCCAGGTCAAGTATAGGCTCAACTCTCAGTCCTCCCCGATGCCTCGTAAGTGTCGTAGGCATCGAAGATGTCGTCCCCTACCTGCACAAACTCAGATTGGTCTTCTGCTCGTTGGAATGAGTAGCACCCATAAACGGGTGATCAGTATGCTACGCACTGATCAAGGTAACCATGAGATAAGGCCAAACAAGCAAAGCATACAACATAACATGATCATATTAGTAGCATACAATAATACAGATAATGAAGGCCGACTATAATCCGGATAGATTTATTCTTTAGATCTATGGTAAGTATAATCGTTTCATATCATAATCTTTATCAATCCATGCGAGTGTGGGAACCTCATTATTATAGTTGGTGGACCGGAATACATACAGGACAAAGTGCTCCTAATAACTATTATAGCCGGTGGACCGGTCATGTAGGGCGAAATGCTCCTGACCACTATTATTTGCCAGTAGACCGGTCTAGCCTCGATTCACATGGTGTTTCACTACAATTAATTCGTGTCTTTCCCATGTCTTATCATCATTACATTTGATTCATTGAGTACAGAAACCCCCACTATTATAGTTGGTGGATCAGAAATCATGCAGGCAAAACGCTTCTAGTCATTATTATTCGCCGGTGGACCGGTCTAGGCCCAGCTCAACAATCTTTCCCTTTAAATGATAAGTATCATATTCGTGTCTTATTCGATAAGCATTTCACCCTTGACATGCATGTCACCAACCTTCTACTTCTATCATCTCAAGGGGGTCCCGTCTCATATCTTGGGACTCCTGCGCCCCTTATCATGCCCCAACATCATTTCCCCCTTACACGTACCCATAATGAAATCCCAACACTTTATCTCATTTAGATTCAATCCCAAATCATATCACTTTACTCCTCGATTTCACATGTGACTGAAAAATCCTAGTTGGCCACTTCAAACCCTAGTACCTTTCTTCCCCCACAAGTAACCTCTCTATTTATCACCTAATATATCTTCTCTCCCATAGCACCCATACTCACCACTCATATAATAAATTCCCACTCTTAACCCGTACTCCACTCTCCCTTAATTGTTTTTACTTCCACATTTTTCCCTAGATTAGTGCCTTCTCCCAAAACCCTAATTAGGTCCCCTATACACCCTTACACCAACGTACGTACTATTTTTCATCCCAAGTCTCCAATCACTCCACAGCTCTCTCCTTGGCTTACTTACACTCTAAAATAATGTTTCTCACATAAAGATCATCCCTATGTAAGCTTCATCCACCCCATGTAATCTCTCGAAGTCCCCATGTAAACCCTAGAATTCCCATGTAACCCTAGAATTTCAATGCATGGTCCCTATCTCCCATTCATTTTGATCACCTTTTCTTCTTTATTTTCCTCTCATAGATCATGAGGTAGTTTGGTCAACCTCATATCCCATTTAGTGAACTCACTTCCCATTTTCTTTTTATCCTTTCATCCCCATATCATATTATCAATCATCCTAGCATGCATGTCCTAGAGGGTCATATCATATCACATCGTAATCACCATATATACATATCATACTCATGCCATAAGGAAACATATAAACATACCTCAACTCCAAGCTGCGCTACACATAAGACAAGTTAATGATAACCATATAATACACGGCATAGGATGATACATAACATCCAAGGCATACAAGTCACACAACACACATGGGCCTTAGCTACATCCTTACCTAAAACAACACCGGGCTTAGAGCACACTCCTATGCCTTCTTAGGGTTTTGACTTGATTCACCTATAAGAGGGAAATACTATGGATTAATCTCCTTCTTACCAAAATTACCATTATTCCTAACCTACCTTATTATAATCCACTATTAGAGTTAATGATGATAATAGTAGTTTTATAATTAAAAGTAGGGTTATTATCCTCAAAATACTTAATCATGCTACTATTAACCAAAATAAGTCTTAGTAGCCATCATGGTTTATGTTAAAGTAGTCGTAGTGATATTCATAGTATTAAAGGTAATAGTTTCAATATTACTAATAATAATAATACTATTAGTTTTAGTGATAACACTAATATCAACCCAAACCCTAGTAATAATAATAATAATAGTGATATAAGTAATATAAAAGTAGTAACCATGATGATACTTATATTAATAATGCTAGTAGTGATAATAGATTAGTGATTATGACATATTAGCTTAAAAGACAAGTTAACAATAATAATATTCATAGTAGTAGTAGTAGTAATAGTAGTAATAATAATAATAATAGTAATAATATTAATAGTAATTCCCATATTAAGAATAATACTATTGAAGGTCCTAAATCATAATAGTAGTGGTCTTAGTGATAATATGGTCAAGTATAATAATAATAATAATAATAATAATAATAATGATGATGATGATGATGATGATGATGATGATAATAATAGTTATAGTAGTAATGGTGGTAATACTAATAATAATAATGTTAGGCATAATAATAATATTTGGAAAGGGTAATAGTAATGTAAGGGTCTCAATATTTACATTAATAATATAAGGGGTAATGGCCAAAGTTAGTATTAATAGTATCAGTAAGAAAATAATGATGATGATGATGATGATGATGATAATAATAATAATAATAATAATAATAATAATAATAGTAATAATAATAATAATAATAATAATAATAATAATAAGGATAATCATAATAATACTAAAGTTTTAGCCCTAATAATAATAATAACATTAATAACATTAGTTAGAAATATTTCTGAAGTTAGGTTAACTAATAAGAGTGATAACATAATAATAATAATAATAATAATAATAATAATAATCATAATAATAATAATAATAATAATACTATTAATATTACTAAAAATTATTAACCCTTATATAATTTTTTTTAAGGGTTGGGGAAATTAAAATACCACCTGGGTTGGCAGCGGCGGTGGAGGAGGAAGAGAGGTAGGGAGATGGGGGTATAGCTAGAGGAGAGGGAATGAGGGGGTGTTGAGGTGGTGGAAGGTGTCTCAAGTGGAGAGGGGTGGAATGGAGGTGGTTGTGCAGCCAAAAGTGGCAGCGCACGATGGCGGGTGAGTTGGCCGAAGGTGGTGGAAGGTGGAGAAGGGAGAAGGAGAGGGAGGAAGGGAGAGATGGGGGTATAGGGAGGTAGAGTGAGGTCCCCTGGTTGTTTTGAAGGGTGGAGGAGGTGTTGGTTGCAGCAGAACTGGTGACAGACGGTGGTGCGAGGGGCGGCAAGAGGTAGAAGTGGGCTGATCGGGAGGGTGATTTTGCATGGCCGGGGTGGCTCGTGCAGGGCAAGGCAAGGGAGGGGGAAGGCTTAGTTCTAAATAGGGTGGTGCAGGAAAGGCTTTGGTGGGCGACGTGGGCGGCAACAACTGTTAACGACGACATAATAAAGATCTGATCGGGTGGTGGTGTAAGGTCAGGATTTTCTGGGTTGTGAAAATATAAGCTCCACCCAGGCTTCCAATGAGGGGTATTTATAGGATAAATTGAGGGGGAACAGAACGAAGGAGGAAGAGGACAAGTGGGGCAGGTGAGGCAAGACCACCGGCCGGCGATGGCAGGCGGTGTAGTCCTGCCATGGTAGGGTAGGTGAGGTCAGGGAGAGAAGAAAAGGAAAGGGAGGCATGTGTGAAGGGGCTAGGGGGTTGGTTGGGGTGTAAGTTGGAAAGAAAACAATGGAAGTGGGCAGAGAAGGATGATTGAACAGAGCAGGTGGCTGCCGGCAGCCGAAGGGCTGCAGGTTGGGGTGCAGTTCGCGTAGGGAAGAAGAAGGAAAGGGAAAGGGTTGTACCGGTGGTCCAAGGGGAGGAAAAGAAAAAGAAAAGGGGGAACTAACCCAGTGGCTGGCCAGAGGGACGATGTGGGCTTTGGGCCACGCGGAGGGAGAAGAGAGGAGAATGGGAATTGGGCCGGCGGGCTGGCCCGTTTCGGGGAAGGAGGAAGGAAAAGAAAAAGGAGGAAGGGGAGGAAGAAAGAAAAAAAGGAAAATAAGGGAAAAAGAGAAAAAAGGAAAAAAAGAAAAGGAGAACAATATGTTAGTTAGGGTGTTTAGGGTATTTTTTTATCCTTGAATATTTAAAATAATAATATTGAAAATAATAATAATACTAATAATAATAATAATAATAATAATAATAATAATAATAATAATAATAATAATAATAATAATAATAATAATAATAATAATCCCTTTTTAGCTTAATTTGGCTATTTTGGACAAATTCCCTTAACTTCCATATTAATTAGTAAAATGTCCAAATTTTTCCTAAATAATTTATTTATCATTTTCTTCTTGTTTTTCCTTAATTAATTCCTCCTTCATTTTAATAAAATAATTTATTAATTACTTTTCCTAATAAATCCTTATTTCACCATAATTCCCCAAATTAGGGTTTTAGGGTATTTTAGTTAGGGTAAAATCTTGTATGGGGAGTGTGAGCCTTGCATGGGGTGTATGTGATTTGCGTAGAGGAAATACTTATATGGAGAAATCTAGTTTGAGGATTAACCATGGGGAGGAAAGTGTATTATGGGTGATTGGTGTAATTGGGAAAAAGGTAGTACGTGGGTTGATGGAAATATGCATGGGAGAATAACTAGGGTTTTTGGGGGAAAAATCTTAAGGATTGATGTATTGTGGTAAAGGTTGAGGAGGTTGGTTGGACATTGGTGTTGTGATGAGGGGTGTGCCACATAGAGGGTGCGAGTCAAGTCAAATGGAGGGTAGAGTTGTGTAGGAGAAGAGGGTGTGTAGGAAAAAAGGGAAATATCATGGTTTTTGGGGGTGACTAATTAGGGTATCATTATTACATATAGGAGTTTAGGAGTTGGGCTATGAGGTTTGGAGTGGGTTGAGTATGGTGGTGGTGTCGGGAATCAAGGGAGAATGTGGCCTGAGTAAGAAGAGGAAAGGGTAGGGCCACATATGCTAGATTAAGTTTTTAAAGGAAACCCTAGTAGGTGATGGTGAGCATAGGTGGCGAAATGGGGAAGTGGGCCTTGACCCATATATGTGGGGGTTCTAAATTCATTTATGAGTATGGTGGAAGGTGTATGGGGGTCCTGGAGTCCTAGGGTATGTATATGTCCTAAGTTAAGGTATAGGGTATTATAGGGAGTCCGAGTAGGTAGAGTGGTAATGAATCAAGATAGCCCATTGGGACGTGCATGTCTAGATGGGGCTTACTTGTTGAATAAGACATGAATAATATATTAATCACTTAAAGTGAAAGATCATTGAGTCAGGCGCAGACTTAGGATGTTGCCGTTCCACCGACTATAATAGTGGCTAGGAGCGTTTTGCCTTGGATATTGTTCCACAGGCTATAATAGTGGCCAATCGCTTTTTGCTCTAGTGTATTATTCCTATTCCACCGGTTATAATAGTGGGAGTTCCAAGCTCAATAAGTTGAACCCTAGATGATAATAATTTATAGAAAAGATACTAATTACTTATAGTAAAATACCACATGGGTTGGGACCAGACTTAGGATGTTTACCGTTCCACTAGTTATAATAGTGGCTAGGATCATCTTATCCTAAAGATGTTCATATTTACCATTCCTTCAGCTATAATAGTGGCCAGACATGTTGTGCCCTAGAGTAGTTATTTCCGTTCCATAAGCCATAATAGTAGGGTCTCTATACTCACGTGGATATAATTCGAGAGATGTATAAAGTTGGTACTAATGGCTTAAACTCTGTTAGTGGTAATTAATTTAATAAAACCTACTGCTTGCATATTATATATATTTTTATTGTTGTGTCTTGTCTTAGCTATATAGTTATCTTACTCAGTACGTAGCGTACTAATCACCCCTATCATGGGTGATGCTCATTCCCACGAGCTATAATACCCGTAAAATTTGATTAACTTAATCCCGCATCTTTAGCCCTAATTTTCTCTAATCTCAAGAAATGTTATTTTTACTCTTAACCAAATTTAATAAACCCAAAACTTTAACCAAAAATGGAAACCTTGATTTTGATAAACCAAAATTCGTAAACTAAAAACAGAAACCACTAAATTTTTTGCTAATCTAAATTATTTGGTTAATTCCAAAATTCCTAATCTAATTCTAATTCCCTAACCTTCCCTATTTTTCCTTTTCTTTCTCCTTTTTTTTGCTTCATTTCTTTCCTTTTATTCCCTTTTCCTTTCTTTTCTTTTTCTCTTCTTCTCCTGCATTGTTTTCATTATGGCGTGAGAAGCTTTGCTTGTTCTGCACATGCACCACCATCCACTTGCCCATCACTATCACCTGCCATCCCCCATCTTCTTCTTCTTCTTCTTCTTCTTCTTCTTCTTCTTCTTCTTCTTCTTCTTCTTCTTCTTCTTCTTCTTCTTCTTCTTCTTCTTCTTCTTCTTCTTCTTCTTCTTCTTCTTCTTCTTCTTCTCCCTGCCTTCTCCACCCTTACACGTCTCCTTCTCCATAATCAACCCCTCATGCCTTTACTTGACTCCTATCCCTCTTAGCCATCACTATCTCTCCCCATCCTTTTTCTTTCTTCTTCTTCTTCTTCCCAGCAGAAATTAATCATCATCATCGTCGTCACTCTCTGCACTTTTATCCTCCTTAGCATGCCAGCTACTAGTATAAATACCCCTCCAACCCTCCATTTTATCAGCATCAATTAGCTCCCCGACCTTCCCCTCTTCTTCCTTCTCCTTTCTCCTTCTTTTTCCTCCATCTTCCCTATTTTTATCTTCTGCACCAACCCATCTATCACCAAGCACCACCCAAGCCACCACTAGCCTCCCTTTGACCGGTGGACCAACTACCAAGGTTGCAACTTCTGCAATGCTTGGTCGTGCGTTTTCTTTTCTCCCGACCTGTTGTGCCTTAGTACTGCACGGTCATGCATCTTTTGCACCGTCTGCCAGTGCAATTTCTTTCTTAGCCGTGCAACCTTATTTTCGCCCTAAATCTTCTCCAAACACCACGAAATCTTAACCATATCTTCACTACACATATTTCTACACTTCCATACAATTCAAGTTTCCATTCGACTTCGGTGATTTTTTCAGTGATCTCGGAGGAGGTATAGGATTTAAGTGTATAGATCCCGGTGTCCTTGTCGGTAAAGATACATGCTATAGCTAGGGTGTTATATGCTTTGTGTATTTTCTTTATATATGCTTGGTATTGAGTATGTTCTATGGAATAATTTATTTATGAAAATGCTATAAAATGATATTCTTGAGAGAAATGAAGTTATGCAAGTTTGTATTTGGGTATAAAAATTAGATACAAGATACCTATAGGAAAGTAAGGATACATGTCATAGCTAGGGTTTTATGTGCTCCTTGTATTTTCCTTGTATTGTTGATGTATACTTTTGTGTTGAATGTGTTTTATTAAATAATTTAATTATGAAAATGCTATGAGATGATGTTCTTAGGAGTAAGAAAATTATATAAGTACATATTGGGTATAAATATTGGTTACAAAATATTTTTGGGAAACTAAGAATATGTAATTGAGATAATAAGTGGAAATGTATATTCTTTGGGTTTTATAAAGCTTTGGGAGAATACGATTATCTTGATTACCTTGAGGGTATTATAGTCTTTTGAGGATAATTACGTGGTCGTACTTATGTGTTTAAATGTATGTCTTGAGTTTGGCATGACAATACACACTCAACTTTGAAATAAGATATTAATCATATAAAGTGAAATATCACTTGAGTCAGGCTGAGGTGTTTATATGGCTTTGTTCCACCAGATAATAATAGTGGCTCAGGTGTGTTGTCCCTGAGAGGTGCTCTAGTCCGTTCCACCCAATTAAGAATAGTGGGGCTTCATACTTAATGTGAATAAAAATATAATTAAGAGTTAAAGTATAAATAGAAAGATACTAATACTTTAAAGTGAAAGAATACGTGAGTTAGGACCGAGGTGTTGAGTTCATTCTACTGGATAATAATAGTGGCTTGGGTGTGTTGTCCCTGAGAGGTGCTTCAGACCGTTCCATCGGTTTAATAAATAGTGGCTCAGGATTTTTACTCTGAGAGGTGTTGGATTTTTTCCACTTGCTAATAATAGTGGCTCAGGTATCTTATCCCCGAGAGGTGTTTTAGATGGTTCCACCGGTTTAAAAACAGTGGGGTCACTGAACTCAACGTAAATAAAATATTAGAATATGGCATATCTAATGAAAGGCTTAGAATGAGTAGTTATATGACTTTCTTTTATTTGTGCATGTATGATTTTGCTTATGAGAATTGTTGTATTATGTTTAATTCTGCTTGACTATACCGTTACCCAGTGTTGCACAAGGACAGGAAAACGAGGACGAAACGAAACGTGAAAACGCCATTTCTTAAAAATTTAGGAAATGGGGACGGCATGAAATGTTAAAAACATTATATATATATATATATATATATTTAAAATATATTAAATTTACTAAAATTAAAAGAGAAAAATAAAAAAAGTTCTAAATTTATTACTTATATTAGTTAATTTTAATTATTCATAATTATTTTTGATAAAAAATTAATTAAATAATATTTTTAATAAAAAAATTAATTAAATAATTTTAATAAAAATTTGGCCCTGAAACGGATGAAAACGTTTCAAGGATGGGAGACTGCACTTGATTGCCATTCCCGTGCATCAGTACCGTTACCTTGCTCAATATGGAGTGCACTAATCATCCGTTTCATGGGTGCTGCTCAATCTAATGAGTAGGTGACCCAAATGTTTATGTGCAGGTCAATGACTTCGTAGCTTTTGGTGCTATATATGTGGAGGAGTGACTCATTCATATCAGGATTTGGACGAAGAGTCATGTTATCCGAAGGATAGTTTTACCCAAATACCCTTTTGGACTCTTAGTTCCACGGGATCCCTTTTTGGTTATACTTTGATATTGTAATCAGAGTTAATCTCCAAACACTTATTTAGTGAATAAAAAGTTGTCTCATCTCTTTTTAATCATTTTTTAAATTTTCTATTTTTTTTTGCTTTGTAATTGACGTAATTGATGTAAGGATGGTGGGGTAAACCAGACTTATGTCAATTACGGTGGTAACACCTAAATATTTGATTATACACTTCCTCTTAAAATGAAAATTTTTAGTAGTAAATTTGGGGGTGTTACACGAGCAGTGACCCCTCTTGAGTGTGTGCAGATAGGTGATGAGGTCCTTGATGAGCTGGTCGGGGTAGTGTGACGTTATGATGTCCCGAGGATGGGGCCAAAGAGGATGTTCTTCGGACTATTTACCTTGTTGTGTTTCTGCTGTTTTTATTTACGTATAGTGGGATTTTATCTTGTATTTTATTTCACTCATGTATTAACATTGACTTTTGTGTACTATGGTTTCTGTATTTAATATTGAACCTCTAATGTTTTTAATTATCTCCTATTATTTTTCCTTGTATCTTTTAGCCTTATGGTTAGTATAAGGTTAGCCAGGGGTTAGACTTGTATTGATCATGGCGGTAGCACCCCCCATTTGGTGTATGATTTTCCAATATAAAAAAAAATTTAGCTTTAAATTTTTGGGGGTGTTACTATAATATATATGTGTGTGTCTATATATATACATATTCCACAACATACTTTTTAAGTATCATAACTTTCTACCCTCTAAACATGTGCCATGTTATGCTAATTGGTCCCCCTTCTATCCTACCCATAATACATTCCATTCCTCACCTAATTGTCATAATTTTTGTGGCTCACCTCCTTCAACTAAACCTTCCCCAAGTGCACATCCCCTTAGTTTATTTCATCATTACAAATATATCCTAATCATTACTTTTACCTACCCCCTAACCAACCACAATCCTCTACCTATGGTTCTTCCCATTTATCCTTTCATTTATGCATGACACCCATCCACCTTTATCCTCTCATCATATTCAAGATTAGCCTCCCCTAAATGAGCCTCCATATGTGTGTTTGCCTCATCTACTAATCTCCACTAGATATTTCCTCATCATTACCAAATTCTCCCTCCACTAACCATCATCTTGCACCTTACATACATCCCTAATCCTCTCTTCCAAGCCACAAAATTTAGGTCCTTTACCCCTCCAAAGTTGCAATGTATATTTATATACATTAATCCCCATTAATTAGGCTAATATGACCCACCACAATCTCGAATACATATATGCACAAATCATCCACATGCTTAGTCATTTTGTGTGTATGTATGTGTGTGTGTGTGAGTTTGTGTGAACCATCAAGACACTTTCCCTTTTCTTTTCGATTCCAAGCTATCCCCATCTTCTTCCTCACTTTTATATTCATATATTCAACCTTTCCACAATTGGCAACCTACCAAGCTTCAAAAGCTCACATTTAACCAAGATTTCTCTCTTTTGTGCTTTTAATTAAGCAAATGAGAGTTAAGCCTTAGTTTCGATGAAATTACTTAAATCATATGATACTCTTATTCAATATTATTAGAGTCTCTTTAATCTTCTTTGTAAGGGTATGATAATCCCTTTTCATTTGGTTTTCATTCCTTTTAATTTTAGTTATATGTTACCATGATTCTTATGAAATTTTATTTGGTTTTTATGGCTCCCTTAAGGGGTTTTGATAGGTTGATGGTGGTGTGAACCTATCATATTTTTAAATAAAATTTCCTAACTTACAAGATAAGGTAAAATCTAGTCTTCTTGTGCTTAAACACAACGTTTTCTATTATCAAATATGTTGTCATGAATTTTGCTATTTTATGTTTATTTGGTATGTTTATCTTATTATTTTTACAATATGGATCATATGAGATTATTTGAGGTTTGTTATTTGTATACATCATCATTAAAGGTTAATTTAAGTATTAAAATTATCATAAGTTGGTTCTTGCAATATTTGGAACAAGATTGATTAAAAAATTCATGAAAATTAGCAAGTGAAGACCTACAAAAATAGGGTGACTTTAAATGAATTACCATATCAAATAGCTAATTAGATTTGTGCACTAAGGTGCCATATTAAAGGTTTATGAGTCTCGGTTCCAACAAAACTATTAGTTTGCGATTTAGAGCTATATGAACCAAAAGTTATGGAAAACTAATGTACTCTGATGTTTATTGTCATTTTTGGGATCATTGGATATATACTAAATTGCCATTTAGGTTCCTACAACTTAATTTATGATTAGATAAAGTTTGAGAAATTTTAATAAAATAATTTTGAATGCTCTTCATGAACATTCAAAGTGTTCTTAACTAGTCACCCACTAATTACTATAAGTACAGTTGGTGATGAATTAATCATATTTAAGAGGATTGGTGAGAAATTAAGTATGGTTAGTGATGTTAAGTATGACTTAATCATGATTAGGTATAAAAGATCCAAAATACCCCTAAGATGGTAAAATATGGAATAGTAAAATTCAGACCTTGACTATTGACCATAACCATGACCGTTGACTTTGACTTTTTCCATTGACTTTTACTTTTCATCCTTTTATAAATAAATAGTAAATATTTTTGAAAATGAAATATGATCTTACTTTAGGATTCCAAATCCAAATAAGCCCATTTAGCACCAAAATAATTCTTTGGGTTATAAAGTTATTCTTTTGGAATCTTTCTAATGATCACAATTATAAGCTCAGTTTGGTGTAACGCATGAACACCTAGGTGCCAGTTTAGTGTAACCTAAAACAATGAAGTGAATGTTTAGAGTAATAGTTGAGCTCCTGTTGTGTTGTCTATGATCCATTAAGGTTTAGTGTAAACCAAAAATACTTATGGGAAAGTTAAGGTAAACTATAGATCCTTGGTATTTAGGGTTATCTTTGTGTGACATTATACACATAATGGCCATATCATCATCATGTGGCGTTATACAGATAATGATCATATCGACTTTGTGTGACATTTTATACAAGGTGTACATATCGTCTTCATGTGGCGTTATACATGTAATGATTATACCGTCTTTATGTGACATTACGTACATTATGATCATATTTTCATTGCGTGACATTGTATATCATAGTTATTTGATTTTATACACGTAATTATCATATTTTCTTTGTGTGATGTTCTACACATAATGGAGTTTTCTAGCTATGATGGCCCATGCGTTGACTTTTCTTGTCTTCTTGGCCCATACATTAAGTTTCTTAGCTGTGATTACCAATGTGTAATTTGAGAATGCATAGATGTGATGGTAGGGGTTGAACATCCTTTTTGAGTACTGTTCGGGCTAAGCTTCCCCTAAAGAGTCTAATTCGTGTGTTTTGTAATGCCTTAGTGAATGTCCAAGTATGTGTATGGTTTGGCTATCATCAATTAATGAATATATGACCTTTTCTTTAGTAATGCATTCGATAATGATGTTTTGGTTGTGTGTAACAAATCCATGCTTGCTCACTTTAGGAGTAAGCTACTCGAAAGTGTGAGCATAGGTAGATGTGGTATATGATGCCATGTGATTTCATAAATTATGTTTGTGGTGTTGTGATTTTGCTAAGTACTTAACCATACTCACACCCTTTGTGGTGTTGTGATGAACTTTCCATTTGCGGGGGAACAATTAGCCTTATTTTGCAAGTAAACCAATCTTTGTGGAATACTATCTGGGGGAACGACGTTAAACCTTTAATTTTAGATATATTGTGAATAAGCATATTTTAGGAATACATACTAAATTGGGTGTTTAAATGAGTATTGTGGGAGAAGTGATGCTTACCTTGTGAAACTAGGGTTTCGTAGACGTAAGACCATCATTGTATATGTAAGACGTTAAAGTTAGACCTTGATTTTCAACTATATTTTAAATAAAAATATTTTAGGAATGTTTATTAAATTTGATGGTATATATTATGGATGGAGTTATTCTCACCTTGTGGATCTAGGATTTGCTTAAGAGAAATATGACCTTTTTCTTAGGGGAATGTCCCGGCCTTCCTTCGGTTGTGCTTTATATATTTTAATTAGTTATGTTAAGATGGATTATGTGTCTTGCATACCTACATGTATGAATGCATGATGAGCTTGAGATAAATAACCTTGGAAAATACATTAATCATTTAAAGTGAAAAATCATGTGAGTTAGGACTGAGATGTTGTGTGTCCATTCCACCGAACAATAATAGTATTTCAGGTGTATTCTATCCTGAGAGGTGCATCAATCCATTCGAAAAGATAAAGAATATTAGAGTCCTTAAATCAACATTAATGAGAATATTATCTTTGTTTGAATAATTAATGACTAAGATATTAATTATTTAAAGTGAAAGGTTATGTGAGTCAGGGCTGAGGTGTTGCTTGTCCGTTCTACCAAACAATAATAGTGGCTTAGGGGCGTTTTGCTTTGAGAGGTGCTTTATTCCGTTATACTAGAATAAGACTAGTGGGATACATAGGCTCAATGTAAACAAGAACACGACATTGAGATAAAAAGTGATGAATAATATATTAATCACTTAAAGTGAAAAATTACGTGAGTCAAGACCGAGGTATTAAGTTTGTTCTACTTGCTTAATAATAGTGGTCAGGTGTATTTTGCCTTGGGAGGTGCTTTAGAATATTTTACCTATTTAAGAATAGTGGCTAGGAGTATTTTACCTTGGAAGGTGTAGAGTTAGTTCTATCTACTTACTATTAGTGAACATGCTCGTTTTACCTTGGAAAGTGTTTAAGTTTGTTCCACCAGATTAAGAATAGTGGGCTCTTAAGCTTAGGTAAATAAGAAATGGATTATGATTATACCTAGTAATTAATTTCTATAATCATCATTATATTACATCATATTATGCTAATCATTGTCAACGCATATTATTCTATGTGACCTTATAAATTCTATATAACCATGTTATGATTGTATTATTACCTTACTTAGTATATAACATACCGATCATCATTTTCATGGATGTTTCTCATTCCTATGAGCACTTATCACCTTATTTTTTGGGTAATTGTTGATTACTACTTTTAATATGCTAGCCTTTGGTGAGTGCCATATTGAGTTGGTACAAGGTATGGTTATCTGGCTATTTCTATCTCTCTATGGACTCTTAGTCCTCTATTTTCATTATACATGTTCCCTTTTCTCTATCTTATATCTTGTATCATGGTAGAATCAAGTGCTTCCCGTACGTGATTCCAAGGTATAAGGTTACTTTTACCTTATACCCGACATATACTAGGTATGGTGAGTGCCTCTTCTATGTTTGATGCGGCGTGACACCCCTGTATTTTGTGTTTTGGTTTTCACAATTAACTAGTTTAGAACAAAAATTTCAATTCCTATGTGTTGCAATTCAAGACTAAGGTTTTGTAGCCAACATCTAAGTCAGGAAAGGGTTCACATAAAAGGTTAAATTAAATAACTAGTCTCAAGACACATGAAATGACTAAAATATCTTTAAGGTCAACTAACTTACTTTGAGACTAAGAGAGGTGTATTTCATGCTTAAAGGATTATACTTAACCATTTTTTTTTCTTAGGATGAAATATAAATATGGACACTAGGATATGATACTAAGATTACTCAATTTACCCAAAGTGCCTCTTTCTCTTTCTCTTTCTCTTTTTCTTACTTAGACTTATCCATTTTACCCTTTTTTTTAAAGATGATATTCACTTAGGCCTCAAGATTTATATAATTTACATATAATGGCCAAAATACCCTTATTTACTTAAAATCACCTTAAAATTCTAAAATTCATAAATTACGTAAAAAAAACATCAAACGTTAACATACCGTATACCAAATTTTATGTATAAGACCCAAGTAAGATAATGATACAGTTAAAACTTTCAAAAAAAATCTGTAATACCCAATATATCCATGGGTGATTATGTCCAAAAGCTAGAAAATTTTCATTTCAACTTTAAATGCTCCAAAATTCATAGCCTAGCTTTTATACCTTATTATAAATACATTGGCATACTTATATAGATTAAAAACAACCAAAATCACATAAAATAACAAGAGAGGTAAACCACTTGAATGTAGGAATGAACTGACTCTACTTCACATGCATCACGACTCCTCTGAATATTCATCCCATTCCTAGTAGGCATAAGAACATGCAAAAATCACACAAATCATTCTCTCATTAAATTATCATGCTTATAAACATAATATAGAACCATATAAATTTCATAACTTATTTTCCAATATATTATGTCATGCTTATGATTAAAATAAGGCTAATCATATATAAAATAATATATAGTACACCTAGCACAAAATTATATTTCTAAAGGTTGGTTTAGTTATCGTAACTCCTAATCTCCTTAGAAAAGGTAAAATAAAGAATATAGAACCTCTTATCTAAAACACTTGTTTAACTTCAAGAATGCAAGATAAAAGAGTTAGATAAAATAAGATCAATAAATAGGTAAAATCTAAAAAAAGGAATGGAAATAGAAATATTAGTCTTGAATGTTGAGGCTCTGAAACCACCACCTAAAACCATTGAGTAATGATAGGTAAAGGTTTTGGAGGGTTAATGGAAAATAAAAAAAGGGAGAAAGGAATGATACAAAAAACAAATTTTCTATCAAAAAAATATGCAACAACTATGGCAAATTTGTAGGGGATGGTCAGTAATGCTGATGTGAGAGGAAGCAGAAGAGGGTAGGGCACAATTTATTAGGTAAAAAAGGATCCTATATAAAGTATAACATGAAAGGAACAAAAAATAAGAAAAGGTAAGGGAATCAAGGTAGAGGCATGGTAGCTGATGGAATTAAAAAAAATAGCTTCGCTGTAGTTGTGTAGGTGGTTCAGAAGTAAATGTCAGGGTAAAATGAAGCTTCAAGGGCATTACTCTATAGAAATAAAATGTTAGAGAGTTGTAGCACACAGTGAAAATTTAAAAAATAAATAAAAACTAAAGGAAGAGGAAAACCAAAGAGAGAATAAGTTTTTCAAAGTTTTAAAGAAATTAACTTTGTTTTACTGTTAAAATTTTATGATTTTACGTGAGGTTGAAGTGAGATGCACAATTTATCAAAAATAGGCTAAGATATGATTATGAGGAGTGTGGAGTGAGTGTTTCTTTTAACTTTTGATTGCTTGAGTTATAAGATTAGGGGTGTAAGAAAGGTTATGGTTGAATGTGTAAGAAAAATATTATAAAATCATGATTATGGTACTTGGTGCACTTTTTGGTAGGATAAAAGGTAACCAAGTTATAAATCTAATTTTTGTTAGGAGACTAATAAGGATTAAAATAATTGTAATACCCTATTTTTAGAAATTTTAATTATAAATTCATAGTCGTATGATTTGTTATAATTATTATTTTAGGAGGTTTCATATTAAAAGTGTTATTATTATTCGTATTATTATAACAGTTTTGATGTAAAAATAATCAGGTTAAAAAGTTGATGGAAACCGACTATTTATTTTAATCCTAGTTTATACCCATAAATATTATCCTAATTATTTTATTAATAACCTTGACCCTTAACCCAAAATAAATCTCTAACATTTATTCTCGATTATTTTATCCTTTTTGTTTTATTTAAACCTATCCCAAATCGGATTATTTTTTGAATAATTTTTTCATCCAATACCCTAATCTACCCAAAATAAATCTAAAATAAAAATATAAAATATATTTTCCTACCCTCACTCTCTCCCTCTATCAGTTGCAGTCTCTTCCCCCTAAACACTCTCCCTGTTTCCCTCATTTTCTTACTTTACTCAACCATCACCTCATCTCAGCTCCCTCTACATTTTATACATACACATGCATGCTATATACATTCTCCCGCACACCCTTTCTCAAGCCAAAACCCAGCCCCTACATTATATACAAATAGCCTTGCAGCTCCAACCTCTCAACCCCTTTGCTCATGCACCCAACTCCCAGGTAAATTGTGGTAAATATATTAGAAATAAATATTATGTACATATACCTAGGGCATACCCTGGTAACCAAAAATACATAGCCAAGACCCTAGGATCTAGGAGAGACAGAGCTCATCCACTAGGGGAAATGTAGACAAGAGGAGTTACAAGATTACACTGTTCATGTCAAAAAATATTGCACTGTAGACATATTTTTGGACTTGAACAATTACACTCTTGGGATCAAACTCTTTAGAATAAAAAATAATTGCATTCCTACATTTCCAAATATAGTAAACAATAGTTGACATCGTGAGTGCCCGAGCCTTCCAAATTAGGTGGTGTCTTCCTTTGTTTCGTCGAATGGTTCTTACCACACTAAGGAGGGTAGTGGAACCTCTGGAGATGCCCAGCCATGATCGAAGAGGTTGCCATATTAGCTGGATGGCTGGACAAGCAAAAAATAGATGGTCATGGGTTTCCAAAGCTGTTCGGCAAAAAACACACTCCTTAGGCCCATCAATGAGAAATAAGCAATCTCTGGTATATAGCCTTCGTAGAAGAGAGATCCAGAGTATAAAAGAGTATATGCTAGTTTTGTTCATCTGCCACACAACATGATGAGGTTTCCAGATTGGTCCTTTGTCTGAAAGAATTCATAGGCTGCCTTAGTGGAGAATTTTGATGCAGTAACCCAGGATGCCAGAAGGGTCTTGGCATGATCCATGGAGCTTGCTTTCTGAATCAGAGTCGTAAAAACTTGATGGAGCTTCTTCATGAAGTGATAAGTTGCCTGCTTCTATATGAAATGGTCAAACTTCTGTGGCAGTAGATAGAAGGAGTGTATCCACTTTGTCTAAAGTGTTTATTTTTCATCCTGTAAGAACCAGATATATCGACAAAGGAAAGCATAATTCCAGGCCAAAATATTTTTTATGCCGAGACCACCTTCCTTTTTTTGAGACAGAGGGTGTCCCAAGCAACTGGAGGGGATTTACCTTGCCAGAGGAAACAGTGACAAAGGGAGATAATACGATTGATGACCACTTTAGGAATAGCAAAAATCGATAACCAGAAGCCCAAAATCCCTTGGACCATGGTATTAATAATTTCCAGCCTTCCAGCATATGATAGAGAGTTTGCCCTCCACAATTTTAGAGGATCACAAATACTGTTGATTAAATCTTCATAATCAATAGCCCTGAGCTTGCACGGGTTGAGAGGCACCCCTAGGTAGCGAAAGGGAAAAGATCTCTAAGGCATCTTGGTAATTCTGAGAATTTGCTGTTGAGTTTGTTCCTTGATACCTGCCAAAAAAATTTGGGATTTCAGAGGGTTAGCATTCAGACCTAAGCACCTACTGAATGTTTCCAACCCCTATAGAAGAAGCCTAACAGAAAGGATGTCCCCTCGACAGAACAAAATTAGATCATCTGCAAATGCGAGATGAACACGACCCATATTCTTGCATTGGGAGTGATATTAGAACTCCTTCTTCAAAGTGAGCTGTTTGATTAATCGGCTAAAATACTCCATACAGAGAACAAATAGGTAAGGAGATATTGGATCTCCTTGTCTCAGCCCTCGAGCACCCTTGAAATAGCCAAACAGGTTGCCATTAAATTTCAGCGAGAAACTCGTTGTTGTAATGCATTCCATAACCAGAGAAATGAAGGCCAGGGGGAATTTAAAGGCTTTCAAGATTTGCCTAATAAAACCCCAAGAAAGAGAGTCATAAGCCTTGCGGAGGTCCACTTTAATCTTACACTTTGGAGAGGTATGTTTCTTGGAGTATTCTTTTAGGAGCTCTTGGACTAAAAAATGTTCTCTGTCATAAGATGGTCTTTAACAAAGGCTCCCTATTCTAGGCTGATGATTTTTTCTAGAACTTCTGCAATTCTACCTGCAAGAATTTTAGCAATTACTTTATATATGGTAGAGCAGCAAGCGATAGGACGGAAGTCCAAGACAAATGCAGCTTGAGGGAATTTAGGAATTAGGACCAGTGCGGCATGAGTGATCCGTTTAAGTAATTTCTGGTTTCTGAAAAATTCATGAATCGCCTCACAAAAATCAGGTCCAACAATCTCCCATGCTTCCTTAGAGAACTTGGCTGAATAACCATCAGGGCCAGGGGCTTTTAAGTCCCCTAAAACAAACAGGGTGGCTCAAATCTCTGCATTAGTAGTTGGTCTCAGCAACAAGTTTTTTTGTGTTTCTGAAAGAAAAGGTCCTGTAAGGATGATGTTCTCATCCAGAGGAGAGAGGATAGAATCAGTACCCAGTAGGTCCTTGTAATAATCAAGGAACTCATCCTCCATATCTTGTTCTGATAGAGTAATCGACCCATCCCTTCTTATAAGGCTCAAGATTCTGGCCTTGGCTTACCTCGCTTTAAGCATGTCGAAGAAATACCTGGAGTTATGATCCATACCAAACAAGAATTTATTCTTGTTGATTTGGGATGTGAAACTTGCAGCAACCTTGCACAAGAAAATAGTTTTTTTTGAGGTCATTTAAGGTCTCCATTCCCTGTGAGGACTTCTCTGAAAGGATTTGCTCCTGTTCTTTCTTGAGCTGTGATTCTGCATAATTAGCTTGAGCCAAGATATGAGACTAATCCAGCTGGTTAAGCAGTTTAAGATTTTTCTTCAGGGCAGATAGCTTGTTACATAAAATAAATTGACTAGAGTCACAAGGTGAGAAATTCCAAGCCTTACCAACCACATCAGAAAAATTCGGGTGATCACACCACATATTAAAGAATTGGAAGGGTTTTCTCCTCATTAAACTTTTCCCAACAGAGATAAAGCAGGGGGTATGATCAGAAGAACTACCAGGGCTGGAGAAGATAACCGATACATTCAAATTTTGTGCAAACCCTTATGCATTCATGAGCACACGATCCAGTTTACTTTTCACTTTGTATCCTGCAAACGTATAAAAACATCCCATGGAAGGGATATCCGAGAGCTGTGCAGCAATACAACAGGCTTTAAAGTCAGCTGTCTCATAATCAGTGACACGTCTCACACCTTTTCTGTCCAAAGAGTTGAGGGGGCAGTTAAAATCTCCCCCAACCATCCATGGACCCTTCATATTTCTAGCCAGCTACAACAAGGTGTCCCAAAGCTCTTTCCTGTCTTTGATGTTATGTAAGCCATAGATCACAGAGAGAGTGATAGAAAAACCAGATTTAATATCAGTAGCCATCCCAGTGAAAGTTTGTGGTGTTACCTCGAGGAGCTGGAACTTAATTTCATCAGGTTTCCGTTGAATGCCAATCTGACCATTAGGATGGTTTGTAAGGTTGTCATGGTGAAACCAGCCTCTGAAATATTTTTCCTTCATGTGCTAAAATTTCTGAACATTAAGTTTTGATTCCAGGATGCCAGCAAACGAACAAGAATTGTCTCTACAAATTTTTTTCAGAGCTTTTTGTTTCAAGGGAGACCCCACTCCCCTTACATTCCAAATAAGAAACTTCATGAGACCTTTACAAGTCTCGAAGTTTTCCTGAATTGATGCCCTTTTTTTACCTGCTTGAAGGTTGGAGTTATCTTCTTTCTTTTTGCTGCTTTGGAAACGACTTGCTGCCAACCTTCCACATCCACTTTGTTCTGCATATCAACCTGTTCAGGAGGACACAACACAGTAGCACCAGATTTGAAGGGTTGTTTATGGAGAAGGGGGGCACTGGATGGAAAGATTTGGTCTGAATCAGGCTCGAGACCTTTCCCCTTATCACCAACAGAAGCACACAGCTGCGAATCAGGTACAGACTCCTCAGGTGGGGCCTGTAGAGATTTCTTTCGAGGTCTGTTACTATTGCAATAAGTCACAACAACATTTGTTCCCAGGTCTGAGGCATGACTGATTCTGCCCCTTTGGCCCTTTCGAACTGTTTTACCATCCTCTAATCCAGCAAGATCACTGGGAGAATGAAGAGGTTCACTGGATGAAATATGTGTGAATCCAGGACCTCAAGAGACATGATTAATAATTCCATCACTTTGGGGTTTTTGATGGGTCTTGCAAGCAGCTTCTAAGTGTCCCAGAGTTCCACAACTATCACAGACCAGGGGAGATCCTCATATTCAATTATTTGATTGTACTCCTCCTCCTCAGTTCTGACTGAAATAGTAGAAGGGAGCCTCTCCTTAGCATCAATTTCAACCATCACTCGCCCATATTCGATTTTAGATCTTTGAAAGGTAAAATCATCAATCAGAATTGGTTTACCAATGAAGGATGCAATCTCACTAATTGCACCAGGATTCCACATTTCCATGGGGAGATTCACTAATCGAACCCAGACAGGGATCTTAGTTATTTCTTCTTTTCCAAAGGAGAACAGTTTTGGGATTTCTTTCAACACAAATGCTTTTCCCCTGATGATGTAAGGGCCCCTGCCATTGCTCGATTTTTCTCAAATTCATCGTCAAAATTTAGAATTATCCAACCATAACTGTGCATTATATATTTGAAGGATTGTCGAATTACATGTCTTGCCACCCCCATGAGATACTTATCAGCTTTAATTCCCACAAAACATCCTAATAGGCATGCACCCCACGATTCTTCTATAGGATTAATATTCTTCTTAGAGACACACACAACATCACATTTCGGTGGAACAAATTCGCATTTTTTTGATGAAATATCTGGAAATAAGTCAGCAAAAGTTTTTTTCTTGGAGGGGGATACCTAGGTTGCAGCTTCCAGGTCTCGATTATGCTCACTTGTTGGAAATAGGGGCTCAGCATTGATTTTTCCAGGCCTGTGATTCTCCAATTGCATTTCGTCCTCAGAATCTGATAGAAGTGATGGCATTGACGGATCTGGAATCCTTTCCTTCTGACTATGCAACCCTTCATTCGAATTAGTGTCCATTCGAACATGACTGTATCGTTCTGCCCTAGTTTTCGATTGAAGCTTCGATTGAGGGCTACTAGTAGAAATTTGCTTCTCCAGTGGGCATAAATCTTCCTTAAGGGAAACTTGAATTCAAACCCCAGCCGAATTCGGGTTCAAATTTTGAATAGCCCCATCATTGTCCGTTAGGGCATCCTTTTGGGATTTCGATTCCAGGACAGGAGAAAATTCCGATGAAGAGATAATAGATGCTGATGAACTCAAAGCAATTGAAGAAGATTCACATGGATTTATACCTTTCTTTGGACTAGGCAGAGCACAAATCATGGTTTTGCTTTGTGTTCAACCTCGGGGAGCTTTCTTTTTGTTTCCCATATTCCATAAAACACCACACGCCGCACAGAGCAGGAACCAAGTCACAGAGATGAGTTCAAACTTGGAGAGAGAGGAGAGGAGAGGAGTTTAGAGGAGAGGTCCGATAGATCAATGGAATCTCATTCTTGCTCAATCTCCATGGAAGGGAGCACGGGCACAAGGGGGAGAGACAAACCGGACCTTTGTAAGGTCTCATGCACCCAACCCCTTCCCCCTCTATTTTGTTCGATCGTCCAACAACACCCCAACCTTTGAACCACCGTAGCATCTCCACCCCAGCTACGATAGCACCACCCCATCACCACCAACCCCACCTTTCTCCTCTCTTTCTCCCCATCCTTGTCCAAAAATAGCCACCGAGCATTCCAACAATCTTCCAGTAGCCCCGACCTCACGTAGCACCCAGCCCATCGCACCATCACACAACACCACCACCAAACCAACTGATCACAACCCCGCAACACCACTACTCTAACCATCCACCATCGCCACCTTGCAGCACCTAAACGCATCACCAGCACCACAATCTACTAGTACCACCCGACCAAAGCCTCACCACCCCACACGCACAACACCCAACCTCCCAGCCCATTGTAGCCTCGTTGCCTAGTAGTTGCAGCTCCAGTCCTCCACCACTTCGCAACTTCCCAATCCAACCCACCACACACCACCCTTCGCAGCACCCAACGGCCTCCACCCCGTCACCACCAGCCTTCAGCACAACACCCAGCCCAACCATCACCACTAGCTCCGCCAACCACCACCATTGCCACCTAGCAGCCCTGAGCATTCTACGCATGCATAGGTCACGCTGCTATGCAGCGTGAGTTGTGTATGTTGTGTTAAAAAATATTGGTACCCATATTAAATATAAAGGCATTTTTATATTTTAAAAAAATAAATATTTTATATTATAATTATTATCTAATATATATTAATTTGGTAATTATGGTATTATTTTTAGGTACGAAAGTTGATTAGTAGAACCTAATATTTTTTAGTGGATATTGTTAATTTTATATTTTTACTGGAATTCAGGTAACCATTATACCCTACTAAAATGATAAAAATTACATGATAGTACATAAGGATTTTTGGTGTATGAAATATTTTAAGCATGATTTATTTCAATATAATTATGTGTTAAATATTATTATCATAAAAAGAATAAAACGAACATGTTATCTAATGTAAAATATTTCTGGTACGAAAGCATGATTAAAATGATTCTAATGAAGGAAAAATATTTTGTATCATAATTATGTATAAAATAATAGGTTGAGCATGCTTATATATAATTGTGGAATAATTATTATGGATGTGTGCCCTAGGGGTAATTTAGTCATTTTTGTGTATTATGATATTCATCTTAAAAATTATGTCTAATATCTGTTGTTGATTATGCGATCATGTGTTTTGTAGGTTTTAAAAGTGTATGATAGGGTTTGTATGTAGAAACCTATGTAAGGGCAAACTGGTCATTTGACATAGCTAATAGTTTAAATTTCATAATAAGTAATTAGATTATTTTGTTTTAGCCTTTTCACAATAAATTAATAAATCAAATATATTTAGTATTTAAATGGATGATAATCTAAATAATAATTGGTTTCAGGGGCATTTTGGTCATTTCGACCGAATGTACCCAAACGTAAATAATTGGATATAGGACGACCTTAAACTTTTAGTAGGTTGACATTAGTGTTGAATTTGACCTTATTTTGGACCGTTGACCTTAGGGTTGGCTTGAATCATTGGAAATAAAAGAAAAATGAAAAAGTATGGAAATAAGAATAAATGTGCAATGTGTGTTATCTGTGATTACCTTATAAAAATGCCAATACGTAAAGCGGAAGACCTCGAGTTTGGGAATGGTTTCTCTCTAGGGGTAGCTACCCTAGAGACGAGGTAGGAGTCCTTGATTTTTTTGGGTTTCTGGTATGACAATTGTGCCCAAATAAGGCCCTAGTCCACTCTATAGGTGACCTACATGCCTTATAGGGGGTATCGATACTTAAGGATTAGGTGTTCGAGGTGAGGAGGATACGGTGTGCCTCATGCATCAGTATGACCAGAGTTATGTTAGGCCTCTGGGTTGGATGGTTGGAGGGTATCGTGATGCCTTATGCATCGGTATAATCGGTGTACTTTTATGTCTCTTGATTATTATTATATCCCCCTCGAGTAAATAAAAAATAAAAATGATATGATTTGATTGAAATGATTATTATTGGATATTGAATTGGTTTGGTAGTAGTCGTTGTGCCTACTTGTAGTTTCGATAGTAGCTGTTGTTCGTACCTGTAGTTTTGGGTAGCAGCCTTTGTGCCTACCTGTGGTTTCATTAATAGCCTTTGTGGCTACCTACATTGGTATTATTTCTGTAAGTATACTTGTGACATTATTTATTTGGTTGTTATACGGTATCTGTAAGTATACATGTGATGTTATGGATTTTATCATACTATACCTATAAGTATACCTTTGGTGTTATGCATTTTATTATACTTGTAAGTATACCTATGAGGTTATGGATTTTATTATACTATACCTATAAGTATACTTGTGACGTTATATATTTGGTTATTATATAGCACCTATAAGTATACCTGTGATGTTATGAATTTTATCATACAGTACCTGTAAGTATACCTATGACGTTCTGTATTTGGTTATTATGCTATACTTGTAAGTATACCTGTGATGTTATGTATTTTATTATACTATACCTGTAAGTATATCTATAATGTTAGGGATCTAAGTATATTATTCCTGTGATATATGTAATTGGTTGGGATTGATGCTGAGATATGAACTATGCTGTAAAGATTATAATTGTGGTGTAGAGTTGGGTTTTAATTATTACTTTAGAGAGAATCTTGGGATGCCTAGTTGATAAGTGTTATTATATTCTAAATGAGCACGCATGAGCATATGTAGTTTATTGACTATTGCTAACCTATTATGGTTATTATGTTGGATCATCTCATGTATATCTGAATGTTTATATCATGTATTGTCATGATGCCTTATAGTTATTGTGATAGGGTTTTCTTCTAATCATACTTCAGATAGTATCTCTAGGTTATCCTTTTGGTAAGTTCAGTTGTTTCAAATAAATGAATATGAGTGGTACGTGACCTCGATGGAGTTTGATTATCAAAATGATTATTATATTTCAATCCTCGTATGTGTACATATATGTCTCATACTATGTTAGTAGTATGCCTTGCATGTGTTTTATGCTATTTTATCATATTAGTCTGGTATAATGAATTGCTTAGTGTCGTAGTACTAAATGGTTCATTTTTATGGGCCCCTATTTATTCAATGGGCAGTGGACTTTGTAGGTCAGCTTCTGAGTCCAGTTGAAATTTGTCAGTTGGTTTGAGAGTGTAGGAATATCTAGTGTCTCTTTTGTTATCTGGTCTCTGATTTTTTTTGGACTTTCATATCCTCCTGAAATTTCTCTCTTGAGTTTTGGTAGACTGTTGACATTGCTTTTAACTAGTACCGTACTCATCTATTGTTCTCTGTATTCTAACTTTTGTAATCATGTTATTTAAGTAACTAATGTTTTAGCCTTAGCACTTAGTATAAGAATGGTAGAGGATGCCAGACTTATAATGAGTATGGTGGTAACACCCATTATATTTTAATTAACGCTTCTGCAAAACAAAAATTTTTAGTAGTAAAAATGAGGGTGTTACAATAATGGTCATAGGATATGTAAAATTTATTTTGATTAATTAAACCGGAAGAAAACCCAATAATAGGCTCTTGTTGGAAATAATATCAATTCTAAAAGTCATAAAAAATTTACAAAAATGCGAGGAATAACTTTAGAAACTCAAATAAATAAAATTATTGGGCATATGAGTTGGTTTACATATCAACGGATGGAAAATGAGCAAAAGGGGAAAAACAAATAAGTCATGGAAAAACCTTTTTATGCAAATGTATAAAATGAATGAAGAGGGGTTTGAACTACCATTTATTGATGTAGAATAATTTTAGAAATCCAAATATATATAAAAATTTGGCCTTAGAACTCATTTTATTACCAATGGATTAAAAATGGAAAAAATAGCTAAAATCTTCTAACCTCATAAACATATTTTTCCACGATATTTAAAGATTTAGAAGGAAAATGTGAAACATGAATGAATAGAATGGAAAAATGAACTCAAAAATGTTTTTAGGTCACTTAAAATTTTTTGAACAGATTGAAAAGAATGAAAATATAGGAATCAGAAGAATCACAATAAAATATATTTCTTACAGATGAAAGAAATGATTGACAAAACATTTAAAATTTACATGAACGAAATGGAATTTGATAATAGAATATGTGTATATATATATAATGTGATACTATCCCAATCACGTATAATAGATAGGGTTTATGAGAATGGGGTATTAAACTCTAAGCCTTGGTTTAAACCTTATTGAATATCCATTTATAACCTATAATCTTTTGATTAATTATCTTCTATAAAACTCCCAAGTTTGATTCTTATAGTGGGATTCAAGCTCTTCATTTATTGATTCTACAATACCCCAAAATTTTGCTAAACCTAATCCTGTATAATTAATACCTTAAACTAATTATAATTTTGAGAAAATTTTATTCTAGCCTTAGCCTAATTCTTTAATTCCAAAATCTTAACCTAATCTTAATCTTTTACCTAGATAATTTGTGTTTCTTAATCCGACCTTAATCCAAGTCATTAATATGACCTAATTTAGCTAATCAAAATTTAATCTAAATCCAACTTAAGCCTTTTCCTTTTTCCCTTTTTCATTTTCTTTATCCTTTTTCTTTCCTCCTGTGCTGATTTCTTCTTATCCTCCTCTTGTTTCACCTGTGTTTTTCATCTCTTGCAGCACACAACCATCACCTCCCACCATCATCTCCCATCTCTCCTTGTGCCTCTACTCACCCTTGTGCCTCTATGGATCATCACTATTGTCATCCCCTGCATTACCATTTACATGCCACACTTACATATATATACTACCATCTCTCTTCCTCCCTCATTTGTTTGCCTTTTTGCCTATTTTTGTCTAGCAACCAGCCTATACCGAGCCATTCTTCTTCTTCTTTTTAGTTGCTATCGTTGTTGTCATCGTCATCACCTTGCTCTATTTCATTGGACCAAACAACCACCACCACCACCGCCCACCACCATAACCACCAAATGCTACCTTATGCTTGGTAAATCAACCACCTCAACCACCCAATCATCCCCCTCATTGTCATCGACCATTGCCATCCACTGCCACCATTTTCTCCTTCTCTTTATTGCTAGTCTGTCACATTTTTTTGAGGATCGAGACCGTGCAGATCACGCACACCCTATTTGTGCCTCCTCACATACTGTCACAAGCCTTATGCATGGTCCCTTGCATAGTCGTGCACCGGCATTACATGCCCGTGCATGCTTGCACAGTTTTCCCGTATATTCTTGCATAGGCAATGCACAACCTCACCACCCCCGTGCATCCCTGTTCTTTCCTGCCTATGCATGCATTTTATGTGCACAACATTGCCTCCTTTGCATACCCTACCAATGCAAGTTCACAACCCTCTCCTTGAGCATGCACAACTTTCCATACACCTGGGCAACCCTCTTTCTCGACCGTTTATCCCTTTTTGCACCCCCAAACGTCACCCAAACGCTACCATCACTCCATAATAGCACCACCATTCCTTCCACCACACTTCCTAGAAACTCAAGCTTTCCTTTGACTCTGATTATTTCCATTTTTATCCCCCTTTACCTTAATTTTTCCCTCAATTTTAATCATTGATCTTAATTGTACATTATCCTATTTTCATAGGTGATATTCTGGTGATCTCGAAGGAGGCGGTTTAAGATTTACATGTATAGAGCCCGGTGTCTTTGTTGGTAAGGATACTGAGTTGATGTTTAAGATTTTGTGTTAAATGCCTGAATGGCTATGTGTTCTAGCATGTTATTATTGTTATACTATTAAATTCATGTTGTTAATGATGTGTTATGATAATGTGAATTACATGATAGAAAAAAAAGTAAGAATGATAAAAGATGTGCTGATATGATGCTATTATGATAAGTCATATTTTGTGGAAGAGTATAACTTGTGAAAGAGAAATATGGACCAAATAAATTATGATATTTGGGAAATAATTAAGTATATTTAAGAGGTATAAAGATAAATGGAGGATTGGAAAATAATGATATTGAAGATATAATATTTTCATAATATAAGGGCTATCAGTTATCTTTAAAGGTATTTTGATCAATATGGGTTAATATGAGAATTTTATTACTTTAAATTGCTAGGTGGATTAAGGTATGATAATAGTATCATGAGACATTTTGGAGTGATTATTGAATGTCTTAGATTTCTCAGAATGAGATAATGCCTAATTAGTGAATAATAACCTTAAAATTGTAATGTTATTATTACATATGTAAACACTAGAGTTAGACTACAAATTTTGGAGATGTTGTTAATATTGGTATTTTAAGTGTGTATATTGAATTTGGTAATTATGTGAGTCTTAGGGGAAGAGTTATGACTTACTTGTAAAATTAAGATTTTGGGAGCTCGGTAAATAGTAGCTTTTGAAGATGGTATTGATATTTATATGTCGATGTCTTGCTTGCCTTAATTATACTTTATACTCATCAAACTTGTCATGAAAAAGATACTAATAATTTAAAGTGAAAGATCATAAGTCAGAACTGGTTGTACCTATCCATTCCACTGGATGAGAGTAGTGGTCGAGAGCATTTTGTCCCAAGGTTTTATATATTGATAACCGCTCTACATGTAGAGAATAGTGGCTAGGAGTGTTCTGCCCCGGGGTTGTATGATATTGATAACTGTTCCACTGGTTGAGAATAGTGGTGTCCCTTAATTCAATATAAAATAAATCCTAAAAAAATCATAATTATGGATAAGATACTAATCATTTAAATTGAAATGGTACTTGAGTTAGGACCAATTGTACATATCCGTTCCTCTAGATAAGAATAGTGGCCGGAAGCGTTCATCTTTGGGGTTTATATATCGATAAACTTTCCGCTAATAAAGAATAGCTATGAGGAGTGTTCTACCCTAAGGTTGTATAATTTTGAGAACCATTCCACGATATGAGAATAGTGGAGTCCCTAAACTCAACGTAAATAAAATAATGGATCATGTTATAATCTAATGATACGAATCCAAAATTAGTAATTACTCTGTATTTATTATTGTACCTTGCATGTCTGTTGCTTTTGGTTGTGAATGTATGTAATTATATATTTTTTCCTATTTCTACTATATTGTTCCCTTACTTAGTACATATCATCCTTTTCATGGATGTTGCTTATTCCTACGAGTAGATGACCCGGATGCTTATGTGCAAGTCGATGAGGACCAAGTAGATGATTTTTTAGCTTATGATACTTTTTATAGGGTGGAGTGACTTTATGTATTAGGGATTTTGGGCATGGGGTTATATTATCCATATGTTGATTTTACTTGGATATCCTTTTGAGACTCTTTGACCCATCGTATCCCTTTTGTCTATATTTTGGATTATTATACTTGGAGTTAATTTCCAAACTCATATTTAAGTTTATGAAACTCCTCTTATTTTATTTTTATTTGATTGAGCATTTTAAATCATTTTACCTTGTGATTGATATAAGGGAGGGATAGTAAGACAAAATTATATCAATTATAGCGGTAGCACCTAGTTATTTGATTTTATGCTTTCACTGTAAAATAAACATTTTCTATATTAAATTTTGGGGTGTTTGATAAAAAGAATTTATAGGCTATTATTCTGTATAAAAATGTCATTTATTCCTCATTAATTTTATAAGATTTAAACTTTTTTCAAGGTTTTCTTTATTGAATAGATTTTGCAGGAAAATATAAAAATAAAGAAACTCAAAGGAGAAATCAACGAAAAGAGGAAATAAAGCAAATAACACATCAAGAAACATTGAAGTAAGGGAAGAAAAGTTGGAAATGAAGCAAATAAACCAAGAGAAGTTTGGGCTGAAATTTTAATGGAAGAAGGACACAAGAGCAAAGAACACGTTACCCCCATGTTTCCTACACACGGGCTGTGTTTCCTTCAGAAAATAAAATCTCAGTTTTTTAGAGTCCAGAATTTAGCAGAGAACTAAGAGAAAAATACGGAAGTATGAAAATAAAGAAATTCAAAGGAGAAATCAATGAAAAGAGGAAATAAAGCAAATAACACATCAAGAAACATTGAAGTAAGGGAAGAAAAGTGGGAAATGAAGCAGATAAACCAAGAGAAGTTTGTGCTGAAATTTTAATGGAAGAAGGACAAACGAGCAAAGAACACGGTACCCCCGTGTTTCCTTCAGAAAATAAAATCTCAGTTTTTTAGAATCCAGAATTTAGCAGAGAACTAAGAGAAAAACACGGACCATGTTTTTCTTAAATTTTGTAACCACTCACATAACCTTTTTTCTGATATATTCTCTAACAATTCTGGGTTCGGGGATCAGTTTTTTTCGGATTCGAAAAAGTTGAATGTTCTATCTTTCTCTATTCCCTCTAGAAAATACAATTCCAACTTTTTTTATCTTTCTTGTATTCTATTGAACAATTGACGATCTTCAATTCAAGTGATAAGTGCTTCTCCATTCCTTTCTCAACTGCAAATTTTGTATTTTGATTGATGCAAGTAAAGTTTCTGCAATTGCATTTTTATCTCTCTTGCTTTTAATGTGTTATTACTTATTTATTAGAGATCATTTGTATTAATTATAAGTTATTGCATGTAATAGTATGATCTTATAATTATGCAGATAGTAGAGTAAATAAAATAGGGTAGGATGATTTGAGGATGGAGTTATATTTCAAATATAACAACATAATTTGAAAGTATGATTCTATATGAAATTTAATTGAATTAATAGATGGAATCGAATGATTTCGTATCATAGATTAAGAATTTAAACTAATTAGATTGATCACCTATTTAATTTAGAACTTAATCTCTACTAGGACAATGTAATTAATATGTAACTATTAATTAACGTGTCTAGAGTAGCAAAAAGGTTAATTGTTAATCTTGTCCATTAATTCATACAATTGCATAATCCGAGCTTATGTAGTTATGGTTGTAGTTGACTACTTTCCATTCGTAATGTTGCCATTAATTGAATCTAGTGTTCGTAACCTAGGTTATTAATTGGTTAGATGATAAATTGAGAGCTTATTCAATTTATTAGAATGAAGAGAAAGCAAAGAGATGAATTATTATGAGTTTCTAGAGTCCAACATTAAATTATTTAGAATCACTCTTTTTCCATAAGTATTTGATACCTTAATTCCATAATCAATTCATCCCTACCGTCATTCATCAATTAGTGAGCAAAGTAACCCATAGTATAGAATTAATGATAGAAGTAATAGAATTGTATAACCGGGGTTTTAATATCAATTACAAAATTATTGATTAAATACCATTCCTTGTGGGTTCAACTCCTTCTTACCATTTACTATGTATTTGGGAATTAGGATTTATTTATTAAATTTGTTGTGTATACGATAGCGCATCAGTGTTATAAATTGGTATCAAAGCTTTGGTTTTAATTACCATGATTTATTTTCAAAATTCGATTTTCAAACTATCCCTCGTCTGATTTTGATGGCCTATTTCACATTTCTAAAAAACCCAATTCTTCAAAAACCCTAATTAACTTGTGAGGAATAAAAAACGGGTAGCGTAGGCAATCGTTGAATGTGATTATGTGTACTATATGTTAGTAAGCTAGGATTATTTTCGTTAATATGTTATTTGTCTTACAACTAGTTTTCTATGGATCTTAATGGTTGCGTCAGTCATTTGGAGGCCTTCATGGTGTTCATTGACTTCATTATGCGTTTACCATCACCAGCTCAGCTTGAGCCACCACCACCACCTTTGTATTACCCATAGGAGGGTGTCAGAGAGGATTGGCTTTAGAGGGTTAAGGGACATCACCAGTCGATCTATGCTGGTGATGAGGATCTAGTCATCCTAGAGGGATGGATTTAGAACACGGACAAGACGAAGGAGGCCATGGATTATCCACCTACCCGAAAGGCAGGCATATAAACTTTCTTTCTTTGAGGAGTTGTCGACACCTAGTGGGTAGGTTATCGTGCACAAGAAGGATCTCTAATGTCTTGTGAGGAATTCAAGTTGATGATCTGTAATAAGTTTTATCCCAAGAGTCTTAAGAAGACAAGCTAAAGGAGTTAATGTAGCTTACTTAGGGAGGCATGACAGTAGACAATATCACACTCGGTTCATGAAGCTTTTGATGTTCGCATCGGTGATAGTAGCTAGCAAGTCTACAATGGTTTACCAGTTTTAGTAGGGGCTCCATTTCAACATCCATCTAATGATGGGTGCCATGAATTTTTAGGACCTAGTCAAATTGTACCAGAGGGTGTGTGTCATTGCTACTATGGTATAGGACTAGACATCCATTCTGGGTAAGAGGAAGCTAGAGACATAGGGCTTCAGAGGCAGGATCTAGTTCTAGGGAGGCAGAGCCCTAGAGTTTCAGCTAAGGAGTTAGTTGTGTGGTCCTATTAGATGTTAGGATTCACTGAGATACTCTTTCTATCAATGGTGTGGCAGAGATCATCCAGACCAAGATTGTGAGGGAAGAACTTTTCGTTGTTACTTTTGTTGTAGGACAGGACAACAAAATTTTGAGTGTCAGCAACAGAGGGGTCAAATCTAGTTGTAGAGAGGTCAATTTCATCAGAGGGGTTAGTTTTAGCATATGGAACCACTTATACCGTAGCAGCAGGCTTATCAATAGTAGACCTATCAGATGCAATAGTTTCAACAAAGGGCACCTGCCCCAGCCAGTGGACAATCTAGGGAGATTGAGAGGAGTCCACATGAGCCTTGCCTTTTACCTTATATGGGAGGATGGATTCAGGGTTTTGGAAGGTATCATAAAGGATACCAATGAGGACAGTCAGTTGGGTGCCTAAATGTCATCAGCCAGGCAGAGGGTGATCGACAATTGGACGTGGTCATTAGTATACTCTCCATCATCTCTCTAGTAGCTTATGTATTGTTTGATTTAGGGGCATCTATGCCTTTTGTGTCTACTGCGTTTATTTCTAGAACTGCCTTATCTTCATCTTCTACTGTATCTATTTTTGTGATGCTACCTTCTAGGGATAGATTGGATTGCTCTAGGCTCTACTCAGACATGGCCTTAGAGATAGGTGGGGTAGACTTTCTAGTGGATTTAGTTGAGTTGTACCTTTAAGACTTTGATGTTATCCTAGGTATGGGTATACTGGGGAGATACAGGGTAGTGATAGACTGTACACATGAGCTAGTCGTGTTGTGAGAACCTCAAGGTGCTAGGATCTCTTATAGGAGATGGAAGTTGAGGCTTACGACGAGAGTCATATCTATCCATATGTATTATTTGGTGCAGAGGGGTTACCCCATGTATTTGTGTGGAGTTCAGGCGCTAAAAAAGGACGTGTCAGCATAGGGAGATATTTCAATTGTTCTGGAGTTTCCTGACATGTTTTTGGAGGAGATCCCAAGTTTGTCGCAGGTATGTGAGATAAACTTCACTATTGAGTTGGTACCAAGGGCTAAGCCAGTTTCAAAGGCACCCTATCAGATGGCACTGATAAAGTTGTGGGAGTTGAATACTCAATTTGAGGATTTCGTAACTTATAGGTACATTTGCCCGAGTGTGTTTGCATAGGGAGGACTAGTTTTGTTTTTTAAGAAGAAAGATGGGAGCCATAGTCTGTGAATCAAATATCAAGGTTTGAACCAATTGACGATGAAGAACCGCTATCCACTTCCAGGCATCAATGACTTATTTGATTAGCTTTGGGGTGCTTCGAAATTCTTAAAGATTGAATTGAGGTTAGGATATCATAAGTTACGCATTTCCAAGGCAGACATCATGAAGATGACCTTTATGACATGGTATAGGCACAGTGATGCCTTTCGGGCTCACTAATGCACCTACCGTCTTTATGGACTTGACAAAAAGAATTTTTCGGTCATTCCTCGATCAATTTGTGGTGGTTTTCATAGATGAAATTTTGGTATACTCTCAAAGTGGAGAGGATCATGAGTGGAGAGGATCATGAGCATCACCTATATACAATTTTATCACTCCTTAGAGTGTATAAGTTGTATGCCAAACTCTCTAAGTGTGAGCTCTTCCTTTAGAAGGGACACATGGTGTTAATGGGAGGATTTATCATGGACCCGATAAAGATTTTGGTTGTTACTGAGTGGAAGGCACCAATTAGTGTCCCCGAGGTTCGTAGTTTCTTAGATCTGGCTAGGTAATACAAGTACTTTGTTCATGACTTCTCAAAGGTAGCTCGTCCCTTGATGAACATTTTGAAAAAGATGACCAGATTCTAATGGGATGACACATGTGAGGGAATGTTTTAGGAGTTGGAAGTAGCATTTGACTATAGCACTAGTGTTGACTCTACCATCGGGTACATACTGGTTTGAAGTCTACAATGATGCTTAGAAGCATGTTCTTGGATGCATATTGATGCAGCATGGTAAGGTAGGGGTTTAAGCTTCTCATTAGCTAGAGCCGAAGCTGCATGAGTAGAACTACCTGATGCATGATTTAGAATTGGAAGCTGTTGTTTTTTTACTGAAGATTTAGAGGCATTATTTGTATATGACTTAGTGTAAATTCTACACCAACCATAGGAGCTTCAAGTGTATATTCACTCTAAAGGAGTTGAATATGAGATAGAGGAGATGAATAGAGTTGGTGAAGGATTATGACATAGAGTTTACCTATCATGAAGGTAAGGAAAATGTCGTTACAGATGCCTTGAGTAGGAAGACATCACAATCTTTGAGTTATGTTGTGGTGTCTAGTTGGTTGCTGGAGGAACTTAGTGAGATGGGGATGGAGATGATCCAGCATGGTGACTTAGAGGTTCGAATGAGTGCATTGATAATTACAAATATAGTTTTTGATGAGATCCAAGTAGGACAGTCTGGGGATGTTAAGCTTGATAGTATTCTATAGAACCTACAGGATGGATGAGCTAAGGGTTTTCAGATCCATGAGGATGGTAGCTTTCGCTAAAAATGTCGATAGTGTATACCTTATAGTTGTGTTGATATGAAGTGATAGATTTTAGAGAAGGGTCACTATACTCCGTATTCCATCTACCTAGGAGGGGATAAGTCGTATAAGGACCTCAAAAGGATCTACTAGTGGCCTCCCATAAAGTAAGAGGTAGTGGAGTTTGTGTTAAGATGTCTGGCCTGCTAGAAGGTCAAGATTGAGCATTTAAGGCTTAAAAGTTTGTTTTAGCCTTTAGATGTTCCTAGGTGGAAATGAGACTCTATCTTCATGGATTTTGTGAGTGGGCTATGGAGGACTTGTAGCAAATGTAACACGATTTGGGTTATTGTTAACAGGTTGACTAAGTTGGCAGCATTTGTGCCGATGAAGTCTACTTAGAGTATGGATCACCTAGTCGATGCCTATATGCAGTTTGCAGTGAGTAGGCACAATACACCTACCAACATAGTCTCTGATTGGGATTTGATATCCCTTTAGAACTTCTAAGGGAAGTTGAAGGAGGCTTTGGGCATGAGATTGAAGATGAGTATCGCCTTCCACCTAGCTACAGGCTTGTGTGTTAGACTTTTGAGCTAGTCGAGAAGATTGTTTACATTCGATTGAGTTCTCGTACATGAATAGTTATCATGCTAGCATAGGGATGGCATCCTTTGATCCACTTTATAAACGTAAGTGTCGGACAACCTTGTGTTGGAGCGACATGAGCGAGACTATTGTACTTGGACCGGAGATGATTGAGGAGATGACTCACTAGGTTATGTTGATATAGGATTGGATGAGAGTAGCTCAGAGTCACCACAAGAGCTACGTAGATTAGAGACATGGTAGTGATGGATTCGAACTAGGGGATAGAGTTCTATTGATGGTTTTACCTACCAAGGGGATGCAGAGATTTAATCAGAAGGGTAAGTTGAGTCTGAGGTACATTGGTATATATGAAATTCTCGATAGGGTTGGTGAGGTTGCATATCGCCTAGCACTTCCACCAGAGTAAGCTCGAGTTCATAACGTCTTCCACATTTCTCAACTGAGGAAGTGCATTATAGATTTGTCATATATGATCAAACCAGATGAGATCGAGCTAGATGATTCTTTATCATAAGAGGAGAGGCCATTGAGGACTTTCGACACCAAGATTCAACAGCTCCATATGAACTCAATGATGCTTGTGCACATTCTTAGGAGTCGCCATGGATTAGAAGAAGCGACTTGGGAGACTGAGAAGGATATGCACAAATCACATCCCAAGCTTTTTAGTTTGGGTGTGCTAGGTTTTGAGTTTCTCTCTCTTTTAAGGAGGTAGTAATCGGTAGCATATTTTCAACTCTTAGAACTTGACCACCGAGATCGCTTTCCTTGCATCTTTTTTCCTCTTCTTCCCTAACCTTGTCTTCTTGAATTCGGGGACGAAGTCTCTTTTAAGGGGGTAGTGATATAATACTCAAAAATTTCTCTAAACCTAATCTTGTATAATTAATGCCTTAACCTAATTCTAATCTAGAAATTTTTTTATTCTAGACTTATTATAATTCCTTAATTCCAAAATCTTAACCTAATCCTAATTTTTGACTCGAGTAATTTATATTTCTTAACACGGCCTTCATCCCTATAGATTTATATGATTAATCTAACCTAATTTACTTAATCAAAATTTAATCTAAATCCAACTTAAACCATTTCCCTCTTTCCTTTTCTTTCTCCTTTTCCCCTTTTCCTCCCTTCTGCGCTGATTTATTCTCCTCCTCCTCCTATCTTACGTGCGTTTTTCCTCATCTCCTGCAACACACAACCATCACCTCCCACCATCATCTCCCATGTATCCCTCATGCCTCTGCTCACCCTCATGCCTTTATCAATCATCACCATCGTCATCCCCTACCATCGTTCCTCTGCATTCCCCATTTACATGCCACACTGACATATATATATACTACCATCTCTCTTCCTCCCTTGTTTGTTTGCCTTATTTTTTTCCCATTTTCTATCGAGCAACCAGCCTACGCTGAGCCTTTCCACTGCATTCCTCGTTTACATGCCACTCTTAAATATATGTACTACCATCACTCTTCCTCGCTCATTTGATTGCCTCACTTTTTCCCATTTTATATCGAGCAACAAGCTTGTACTGAGCCTTTCTTCTTCTTCTTCTTCTTCTTCTTCTTCTTCTTCTTCTTATTGTTGTTTTTGTTTTTGTTTTTGTTTTTGTTGTTGTTATTATTATCTTTGTCATGATCACCCCTTACTCTATTTTGTTTGGGCAAACCACCACCACCACCACAACCACCAAGCCTCACATTATTCTTGGTAAATCAACCACCTCAACCACCCAATCATCCCCCTTCATTGTTGCTGACCATCATCATCCACCATCACCACCACGGTTTTCTCCTTCTTTTTTTCATGCGTCTATTGTGTTTTTGTGAGGTGCATGGCTGTGCGGATCACACACTCCCCGACCGTGCCTCCTTACAGATCGTCACATGCCTCATGAGAATTTTGGATTATTGTACTCCAAGTTAATCTCCAAACTCATATTTAAGTTTAGGAAACTCCTCTCCTTTTACTTTTATCTGACTGAGCATTTTAAATTATTTTTCCTTATGATTGACATAAGAATGGGCTAGTAAGCTAGACTTATGTCAATTATAGCGGTAACACTTGGTTATTTGATTTTATGTTTCCGTTGTAAAATGAAATGTTCTAGTATTAAATTTTGGGGGTGTTCTAGCATCAAGCCACCATGATGCTGTATCATGAATAACTTCTTCATCTATAGTTCTTGAATATTCTTTATCATGTTGAGCGTAAAAACAACAAAATCATTGTATCATTATAGCATTTTTGTTTGTCTTATTAGCTTATCTTTAGCCTCGGTATATATAAAATTTATCGATACAACATATTCATGTCTCTTACATTGTTGTTTGATGCAGGGTAATGTCCTAAAACATCTATAAGCCATAGGTTGGCTTATCTAGTATTATAACCCATTAATTTAGAATCAGGGGAAGATTTGGGCCAAACTAGATGGCCATATGCATGTGTGTGTTTGTTAATTATGAATTATAAAAATCAATTTATCTTTGAATTTTACAACCAAGGCCACATCAAGAAAATAAATACAAAATATTAAGGAATGAAAACTAAGAGAAACATCTATAACTAAGATCCTAATCTACAAGGACCCTGAAAAGAGAACTCAATATACATTCTAGATCTTGGTGTCTCAGCCCCAAAAGGCATATGGCCATCTAGTGGTCATTCACAACTTCCTACACAAGGTCCTCTACTCATGGGATTGAATAGGTGACCGGTAAATAAGCACATTAGTATCCGCATACTGAGTAAGCCAAGTTATCTTACCATCGAGGTTCTATGAAGCACATAAGGTCATATAGACATACTAATCATGATATATATATCTACATCTTCATGAATTCTAATAATAAGACTTTTAAATTACTAGCATGGCATTCATATATGATCATACATATCATAAAACTTATGGATCATGGGTCACAACATAAAATGTGCACACATTAGCATATTATAAAGGTTAAACCACTTAATTTGATCCTAAGGTCCATTTCATTTAATAATTTCCTATTATTAGCCAACATATTATAACACTAATTATCAAAGAGCAATGACTTGTATCATTCTCCATAGTCTCTCAACAACCATTAAAGTTAAACCGATTACCAAAAGATATATGTCTGACCAAACCCAAGTAACTACTAATGGACATAAAGTCTAGCCAAAGCCAAATAAACTAAGTTATGTAATTATTAACAATTAATTATGCAAACCCTGAACGAAAATATTACACATTATTAATTATTTATGACACCGAATACATTTAATAACAATTCATAGTTATGTAACGCTTACCTCGGAAAGAGAAGAAAGACGTGCATCAGCTTCACAACTGTCTCTGACACTATTTACATTAGGTATGTGAAGCTGATCATGGTCGACTGAATCAGATGGCTTATACCCTTGAGATTTAATAAATGACAACTCTTTCTCCATTGTTGCCATTCGTTCAAATTCCACGTTCAATTTCTGTGTGAGGATGGCGACTTGCTCATCAGTGTTACGAGAACCACGAGATCGACCACGTACGCTCGTTCTCGTAACACCTAATCTAAGACCCCTGTGTCTTCCAGGGTGTTCTACAATTCCTATATCCTGTGATACAATGTTATATTGGTCTACCCCCTCCTCACCATCTGACGCTTGAAGTTCGTCCTGTAATGTATATAATATATGTAAATTTAGCTTACATGAATAAGCATAATATAATAGTTTTCTAAAAGAAAAGTAAGCAGGGTTCCAAATATCTACAAACTTACAATTTTTGTCGCTGCAACATCTACATCTTCATTAATACATCAATCTCTTGTTGCTCTAGCCTTCTTCCATAACGTACCAATATTAATGGACGAGGTACATGGGTCTAAGTCTTGGGCTATGAGCTATAAATCAAAAAATATTCTTATAATGTACCAATATTATAAAATTCGCCAGTACGCTGTAAATAGATAAATCACAAAATACATACCAACTCCTCTTCAAGGCCTGCATACCCTTTGCGAGCCATATTATGCCGATATTTATTCTGCTTCGCAATCTCTTTATTTTTGGCACTTTTTTCCTATATGACAAGCCAAAACATAGTGACATGGTTATTTTAATATTATGTACAATACTAGGATCGATAAAAAAAAATTTAATTGTTATCTAACAAATACCTTAAAATCACCCGTAAGACGATATGCAATTAATTGGTTCCAACTTTCTTGATTGATGAAACCGTATCGTTTGGGTGGATTCTGCCGTAGAGAACCATCCCTTTTTCTGTACATTTTCCTACGAGCTAAATATGACCTAAATGTTCTTAGACGCTCCCCACAATGTCTAAGAAGCCATTTCTTCCTACTCTCTGGCACATTAAACACTCTCTGCATTGTAAGACATATAAATGTATACCGATATTAATGTATTAAAATTAATAACATTTGACATACAAAAATAATTACATAAAATAGTATATTTACCGTGATTTCTTGCCAAATATGCTCCTTATGACCCGTTAGAACCTGCTTCCAATTATTATAGGAGATATGAACACGGTTACGTGTCATAAGTGAAATGTAAGTCAAGAACATGTCTGCATAAGGGCCAATGGGAAGATTGTAAGTATTCCATCCCAACTCGACCAGTTCTCCTTTATTCCTCATATCTGTGATGATTCTCATAATCGTCGGCCCTCTTTTCCCTTCTTCATCACTGCTGTCCCTATCAATATTTTTATTGGCCATATCTC
Source organism: Tamarix austromongolica (assembly GCA_039764185.1). Classification (NCBI taxonomy): domain Eukaryota; kingdom Viridiplantae; phylum Streptophyta; class Magnoliopsida; order Caryophyllales; family Tamaricaceae; genus Tamarix; species Tamarix austromongolica. The sequence goes on along the minus strand of CM077809.1, from coordinate 163,553,976 downwards.
TAAAAAAAATCAATAAATAAATTATGTTAGAATGTTATGTATTGAGCATAATTGAGTTGAAAAATGCATTTAAAAAAACCAACATAGATATTATATGTTACAATATTATTACCCTCATTGCCTTCTTTTCCTTCTTTTTTTCCCCTTGTTTTCGGATTAGATTCAGGATCTGATACATATATTACTTTACGATGATCATCCCTGACATATATTTCCTCCTCATTAATTGTATTGTTATCATCGTTCAATAATTGAGTTGATTGCACAGATGAGAAACACTCTTTATTCCAATTGGCATCATTTTCATCATCACATTCATTGGAATTTCTTTTTTTCGTAGATAGTACTACAGACCATCTGTTATCATCAGGGTCAGTGACATAGAATACTTGTGTCGCTTGTGATGCTAAGATGAATGTGTCTTGTTTATGCCCTGCCCTATTAAGATCTACTAATGTGAATCCATCTTCATATCTAACCCCACTGCTGTTATCAACCCATCTACGACCGAATACAGGGATTTTAAATACAGTGTAATCTAACTCCCATATATGTTCATTCACACCATAATAATTCATATCTGCATAAGTTGGATTCTTGTCTTTCGCACTAGCAACATGCATTTCCTCAGCCACTAAAGTCACCCCACTGTTCTGCATTGTACTCTTCCCATCTTGTTCTTTTGTATAAAAAGTGCAACCATTGATCACATAATTGGTATATTGAAAAACTTCATAACGAGGTTTCTAAGACAACTAATGCAGGGTTTCGGAAATTAAAGTTGGGGAATGTCCGATGAGTGGAATGATGTGATCTCTTATCCAATCAATAAAGGAAAGATTATGTTTATCGATAATCCATTTCTCAATCTTTGATGGATTTTCAATCCGCAAAGAAGTCATATGCTCTTCAATGTACGGCTGAACATCATCACTATTGTGTAATACATATAGATGTGCTGCACGGAACATGTTAGGGTCTACATGCCCAAAATGTTTGCCTCTAATACCCTGTCCTTCAAATTTGCCCGCATGTCGAGACTTAGGAATACCAAGAGCTTCAGCATTTGACAAGTACTTTGTGCAAAACTCAATTGCCTCTTCCACTAGGTAACTCTCAACAATACATCCTTTTGGCCGATATCGATTCTTCACATAACTTTTTATCAACTTCATAAACCGTTAAAAGGGGTACATCCAATGCCCATGAACAGGTCCTAACATCTTTATCTCATAAACTAAATGAATAGTTAGATGTACCATAATGTCAAAGAATGACGGTGGAAAATACATTTCAAGTTGGTAAAAAATAATCACAATCCCTTTTTGCAAGGTGTCCAAACTATCAGGATGTATAACTTTAGAGAAGACGGCTTTAAAAAACCAACAAAGCCTCATGATAGTAATTCAAACATGTATTGGAAAAATTCCACGTATAGCTATCGGCAACAAGTGCTGCATTAAGATATGACAATCATAAGACTTCATGTTAATTAATTTCAACTCTTTCATCGACATGAGCCTTCTGACATTTGAAGAATACCCTTCCGGAACCTTGACACTGTGCAAGAATTCACAAAATGAAATTTTCTCTTTTCTGGAAAGAGTATGACATGCCGGTGGTAAATATGTTCTTCTTCCGTTGTCTCGCGGTGTCAGTTCCCGTCTAATACCCATTTCTTCCATATCCATTCAAGCATTTATCCCATCTTTAGTCTTGCGTGGAACATTAAGTAATGTACCAACAAGACTGTCACATATATTTTTCTCAATATGCATCACATCAAGGGCATGTCTCACGTAGAAAGATTCCCAATAAGGAAGGTTGAAGAATATTGACATCTTCTTCCACCCAACTGATGGAGGCTTATCTTTATTCTTCTTCCCAAACTTGACACTCAAATGTTTCATCTTTAGCCACACTTGTCGACCCGTCAACTGGATTGGTGCCTGCCCTTCTTCTCGGAATCCATTGAACGCTTTTCTTTACCTACGATAATGATGATTCTTCGGTAAAAACCTACGATGCCCAAGGAACACAGTCTTTCGGCCATGTGTTAGCTGAACAAATGAAGTATTCTCCTCAAATATCGGACATACATAATGGGCTTTCACACTATAACCTGAAAAGTTGCCATACGCCGGAAAATCATTTATAGTACAGAATAACAATGCTCTCAAAGTGAAATTTTCTTCACTATATGCATCAAATACTTCAACGCCGATGTCCCATAAGAACTTCAAATCATCAATCAAAAGTGCCAAATAAACATCAATATCATTCCTAGGTTGGTTTGGCCCGGAAATGAGTAAAGACAACATCATATACTTGCGTTTCATATAGAGCCACAGAGGTTAATTGTATATAACCAAAATCACTGGCCATAAATTGTAGTTGCCTTGATTGTGCGGATTCATTCCATCCGCAGAAAGTGCAAGGCGCACATTTCTTGCTTCTTTACCAAATTCAGGAAACAACCCATCAATCGTCATCCATTGTGGAGAGTCAGATGGATGTCTAAGAAGTCCGTCATCTATCTTGTCATCAGCATGCCATCTTAGGTTCTTGGCATCTTCAATATCATTAAACATCCGCAATTTAAACCCTCTTGTTGTCAATTGTAGCACTGGTAAATAAGGGTATCGTTCTAGCCGGGGATTGAGAGGGCTCACCTCTAATTAACTAGCTTAAACTATAAATAAAATAAAAACACTAAATAACCTAAAATAAATAAATAAGAAAAATACTAATGGGGGTTTATCAAAATAATAATAAAATAATAAAAGAATTAAATAGAATAAAGTAAACTGATAATGAAAATAATGGAAATAATGGGAAACTTGCAGATATGAGAAATATGTTAGAGAAATAAAAATCCACCACTAGATTAGGTTGAAAATATAATATTTATTTCTAAGTCAATTTTAATCGTGAGAAAGAGATCGACCAAGTTGCACACCAAAAGCAGATCTATACACCTTATATTACTTCCCTTAATTAATTAATACGACAAAGCGCCAATATTAACCATATTAAATACTAGCAGTATAGCAGCAACAAGCGGCTCCTATATTTAACTAGATTTAATGCATTAAGTGTAAGTGGAAGGCTTTCAATCTAAGTACCCAAACTAGTACAAAAAGCATGTCTAGCTGTATTTCCTTTTCTTGACCCACACGTATCGAAACGTTTTACCACTTCGGTTAGAATCACAAAACGATTAGGTGAATAGTTATCTAACCTAGCTGCAATTTATACATATAAATTCTAGTATATTTAGATGGCCACCTAGCAGGCAATTAATCCTACATATTGTCACTTATGAGGTACCAGAACAAGGCATGCACCAAATAAACTATACTTGACAGAATTATACATATAAACGATAGCAATTAATATAGAGTCAAGAAACAATCTCACGAAACAAAGAAAATAAAATTATAATTCAAATCATAATCTAGGGTTTCAAATTATTCCCTAACAATAAATAATTAGCCACTCATAATTAAAGAATTAATTACACAGAAATTTATATCTAAAATATAAATTAAAAATAAGAGAAAGAAATAACCGGAATTAATTTTGAATTAAAGATCAAGAATTTATTCAGATAAAAATTAATTTTATTTGAAATAAATTCTACCGGATATTAAATTCTTCCTCTAATTTTTCTTCCTTGTTTGCCTTGAATTTCCGTGCCAAATTCTTTTCTTTTTTCTTTTTCCGCCCGGCTGACAGGCTGACGGCTGCTGCATCGATGCCTCGGATCCCGTGCGTCGCTGTTTTCTCGTTCCGTGCGCTGAGGATTCCGATTCCGTGCGTCGTGTTCTCGTCCTTTCGCCTCTGAAGGCTCTGTCGAGCCTTTCTCGAGCCTGTTGAGGCTCCCTCTGCGCCCTACTCTGCCCTGCACGTTTGAGCCTACCCTGCGGCTGCTGCACTCCCACCTCTTCTCTCTGCTTTATCTCACGCCGTGTGTTTCTTTTCGTTCCACCGTCAGAGCCTAACGGCTCTGTCCCCCTTGCTCTTTTTTTTTCTGCGCCGCACGCCCTTCTTATAATTTTTTTTTGTTTCTCCACGTCAGCCCTTGCGGCTGACTTTTCTTCTCCTTTTCGCCTCAGAGCCTGTGCGGCGTCGTTTTGTGTTCCAGGCCTTTGGGCCTTCGGCCTTTGGCCGTTGGTCCAAAGGTCTTATTTCTTTTTTTTTAATTTTCTTTTATTTAAATACAAAACCTGCAAAATAAAATTCAATAAATATTAATAAATAATATTTTATTCTAAATTTACTTAATTTATATCATTTTAGCTCAAATAATAAAATTTATGCAATTTTTACCACTTAAGCATAAAACAATAATTATTCCCCTATATTAGTTAAATAAACTACCAAAAACTAAGATTATAAGGGTATAAAATGTGTCAAAATATGAACTCATCACACCCCCACACTTAGCTTCTTGCTTGTCCTCAAGCAAGTTATTACTCTAAACAAATAAAATTAAATTAACTAGCCACTTTCGTAGGTCTCACGATTACACTTAGCATGTGTAACAAGCCCTTTAAACCCCTAGGTCACCCATCGAGGACGAGTAAGGTCTCGTGAGGGTTTCGCAGATGATATACCCACAAAATCAAACACAAATAAAATAAAATAAAAACATACCTAACACCCTTAACCATTTTTGTCTCAGAATCTTTTACTTTCAAATGTCAAGATTAGCAATCAATCAAGATTCGGCATTGGGAGATTTAAATGATCAATTTCAACATATGGTTCACACATAAACATGACAGGTATGAACAGATCAATATTATGGATGAAAATCTACCACGCCTTAGTCACATCAAGATCCATCCTCACTATGGATACCCTCTATTTTTTTCTTAGATTCATGGCTACAAATGTATAAAAACACTCATGTATATGAGCTAAGATGATAAAAATAACAACGACTCACATATATAAACAAAGAAAGCTCATGTTCTTGTGGATAAAACCTCATGAAAGATACCAAATATTTGCCAAATGGACCGAACCATATGCTTAACTCTTGTAACTAATCTCCAACAGATCAAAGGCTGCTCATCTCAAGAATCAAATAGGACTTACTTATTGGTTGTAGCGGGATTTAAGGTAAAGAAAGGGTATGGAGTATTTTAGGAGTGTGGTGCTAAAAAGATCAAGAGCTAGTGGAATCTAATAATTAGATGAAATATAAGCATAATTCCACATCAACGATTAATGATACACCTCTTCACTTTCACAATAAAATGTAACATGAATAGAACTTTCTCAACATAATCTCCATAACTCCCTCTCTTCCTTATATCCTAACATTTTTTTTTCTTTTTTCTTTTTTTTTGATTTTTTTTAAACAATTTTTTTTTAATTTTTTTTCTCCACCAAACACAACCAATCCCCTTTCTTAGCATGGTTACATATATTTCTTTCACACACACACATACACAACCACTCTTCATATCCATAACGATTTGATTTCCTTCCACTAGCTTTAAGCAATGGTAAAGATATTAAGGCCCAACGGTTATTCAATGTAGGTAATGAAGAAAAGTAAATGTTCCTTGTATGGCTCAAAGGGTTTCTATAAGGTGTAAACCATGTATACACAAATCAGGTTAAGCTATTTGGTCATGTGATGGAAAATTCCTAAGCTGCCTTTATCATTTTCTCAATCAGAGCATGTTTTGACTATAAGCTTCGACTAACACAAGAGTAAGTTCTAGTAATCTCTATAGTCCATTACAAGATCTATGGCAAATAATTTGATCAAAGCAATTAAACATATATGAGGTTTACAAAAAAAAAATTTTGAAGCCAAGAAATAGTAGATGATTTTGTGTAAATTCGCTCAGAAAAAAAAAAGGTACGTATGGTTCAAAAGCTCACTGAGGAATGTGATGAATCTCAACATGCCATGTCGGTGATTAGACAATCATACATATTCTTTCTCCATTCAAATTTAGGCACGTAGATACGTGTTCCCTATATCAAAATTAATACAAAAAATCTCCACTTGCTTTATCTCGATTTCATGATCATATTTTCGTTAGATTTCAAAGATATATTCCTCATTAACTAGTTAAGGGATCCTACGACTCTAAAAACACTAAACACTCTAAAAAAAATTAAACACTCTAAAAAAAATCAAAACATTTTTTTTTTGGACAAACACTCTAAAACTCTAATTAATTTTTTTTAAAAAACAATAAATTGTTTTTTTTAAATAATAAAACACATACACCCCCACACTTAAATCACACATTGTCCTCAATGTGTAAACAACTAAGGAAACATGAAATTTAATGTATGGAGAAAACAAAATAAATAAATAAATAACTAAAGGATAGAAAACTCCCTTATGACATTGGGTTGCCTCCCAAGTAGTGCTTGTTTTTATGTCTTCAGCCTGACATAACCTCGGTTTTTCTCGTTCAAGGTGGATACGTCCACTTCAGAGCTGCTTCACCAAATCCTTCCTCATGATGATCGTCTTTATCCTGCAAGGAAGCAAAAGATAAAATGTTAGATTTAATGAAAGATTTGATCCAACAAGAACGTAACTTACCTAGCATAGAATTTAAGTAGGTGTGTAAAGAGAGAATGTTTTGTCCAATATCCATGTATCGTGATCTCTCTATCAACGGAAGAAAATATTTTCCCATCTCAAAATCTTTAAACACATCCTTCCAACATAACCTCTCCTTTGGAGCATCACGCTTCTTATTAAATGTATCCAAGGTGATTTGATTACTCTCTTCACTCTTGGATCCATACAACCTGCTAAAAGAGGGAAAACAAGGAGTGTGGTTAGCATAAATAAAATCAAAGTGGTCCAAAGGCTTACCTTGTGTTTTATGCTCATCTCCAAGCAAAAGTGGGGAATAAATGTTCAAAGATGGTATATGGTAGGTGAAAGTGATAGTCTTGTCATCCATATACTTCTCTTTGTTCACTTGATCCTCATTTTGATGAGATTTTTCTTCTACTTTTGCAAACTCTTCTTCCACATGATCTTGCTTTTCAATGTTCTCCATGGGAATCTCCTCAACTAGCTCATCTTTACATTCAGATATGGCATCATCACCCTCATAACTCTCACTTGAATTTGAAATTGAAGTACTAGAGAGCTCTTCTTGTGCTTGTAATTGATTCATCAAGTTGACCATATGCCCCATTTTCTCCTCTAGCACTGATACGCTTTCATTTTGTCTAATTTGATTTTGCATCAGTTGAGGATATTGATAATATTTTGAAGCTTCATATTCACATGTGTAAGGGTCTTGATATGGCACTTGATACTGATCATTCATCTCCCATCCAAAGTTGGGTTGATGCCTCATTCCAGAATAGTATGTGCTTGTATAGGGATCATCTCCTTGAAAACCATTGAAAGATTGAGCACTAGGTTGTGTCCATCTTCCTCCTCTCATAGCTTGTTCATGGTAGGCATATGGATTTCCTTGTGTATGACACACTCCACTTGTATTCATAATTCCAGTAGTTTCAGCTGCCTGCAAAACAAGAGTGGAGAACAGGTGAAGTCTATCATCAAAATTGCTTAAACTTACCTCATTTACTCTTGAATTAAGATTCATGCCACGTTGTCCATAACCCAAGGATCTTCTCATAGCCACCTGAAAAATACTAACACTTCAAAGGAAAAGGTTAAGAACAAAACACACCAAATATCCTAAGAGAATCTAAAACAAAACTAAAACAAAAAAAATACAAAAACACTCAAAATGAAAACACACTAAAAATACTAGCAAAATAAAGGTGAAGTTACCAATCCCCGGCAACGGCGCCAAAAATTGGTGGGACCGTAGCCGGCACGCAATTTAAACCCTCTTGTTGTCAATTGTAGCACTGGTAAATAAGGGTATCGTTCTAGCCGGGGATTGAGAGGGCTCACTTCTATTTAACTAGCTTAAAAATAAACTAAAACTAAAAATAAAAATCCTAAATAACACAAATTAAATAAATAAATAAAAATACTAATGGGGGTTTATAAAAATAATAAAAGGAATAAATAAAATAAACTAATAATGAAAATAATGGAAAATAATGGGAAACCCGCAGATATGAGAAATATGTTAGGGAAATAAAAAATCCACCACTAGATTAGGTTGAAAATATAATATTTATTTCTAAGTCATCTTTTAATCGTGAGAAAGAGATCGACCAAGTTGCACACCAAAAGCAGGTCTATACACCTTATATTACTTCCCTTAATTAAATTAATACGACAAAGCGCCAATATTAACCCTATTAAATACTAGCAGTATAGCAGCAACAAGCGGCTCCTATATTTAACTAGATTTAATGCATTAAGTGTAAGTGGAAGGCTGTCAATGTAAGTACCCAAACTAGTACAAAAAGCATGTCTAGCTGTATTTCCTTTCCTTGACCCACACGTATCGAAACGTTTTACCACTTCGGTTAGAATCACAAAACGATTAGGTGAATTGTTATCTAACCTAGCTGCAATTTTTACATATAAATTCTAGTATATTTAGATGGCCACCTAGCAGGCAATTAATCCTACATACTGTCACTTATGAGGTACCAGAACAAGGCATGCACCAAATAAACTATACTTGACAGAATTATACATATAAACGATAGCAATTAATATAGAGTCAAGAAACAATCTCACGAAACAAAGAAAATAAAATTATAAGTCAAACCATAGTCTAGGGTTTTAATTCATTCCCTAACAATAAATAATCAGCCACTCATAATTAAAGAATTAATTACACAGAAATATATATCTAAAATATAAATTAAAAATAAGAGAAAGAAATAACCGGAATTAATTTTGAATTAAAGATCAAGAATTTATTCAGATAAAAATTAATTTTATCTGAAATAAATTCTACCGGATATTAAATTCTTCCTCTAATTTTTCTTCCTTCGGTGCCTTGATTTCAGTGTAATATGCTTTTTCTTTTTCTTCTTTTTCCCGGCTGGCGGCTGTCAGGCCTCTCCTTCCGTGCGTCGTCCGTGCGGCTCTGTTTGGTGTGCCCAGCTCGTTGCCCGGTCTGCCTGGCGGCTACCCCTCAGCGTGTAGCATCAGAGCCTACTGGCTGAGGCAACCTACGTCTGCTTTCTGCCGCACTTGCACGAGCCTTTGAAGGCTCTCGCTCCTGCTCGCCCGACTCAGAGTGCGAGCCTCTGAAGGCTCCGGCTCTGCTGCGCCCCCTCTCCTCTGTTTGGCCTGCCCTACGTATCTTTTTATAACTTTATTTTGTGCCTCCACGTCAGCCCTTGCGACTGACTTTTCTTCCTCGATTCTTTTTCTTCTGCCGGCTGACGGCTGTTCGGCTTCGTTTAGTTTGCTTTTTGTGGGCCTTTGGGCCTTCGGCCTTTGGCTGTTGGTCCAAAGGTCCAATCTCTCTTTTTTTTTAATTTTCTTTTATTTAAAAACAATACCTACAAAATAAAATTCAATAAATATTAATAAATAATATTTTATTCTAAATTTACTTAATTTATATCATTTTAGCTCAAATAATAAAATTTATACAATTTTTACCACTTAAGCATAAAACAATAATTATTTCCCTATATTAGTTAAATAAACTACCAAAAACTAAGATTATAAGGGCATAAAATATGTCAAAATATGAACTCATCAATGCCATCTTAGGTTCTTGGCATCTTCAATATCATTAAACATCCGCCTTAATCTTGGTATTATAGGAAAATACCATAACACCTTAGCGGGCACCTTGTTCTTCTTGTATCGTGGTGCTTTGCATTCAAGATTAGGACAACTATCCAAAGATGCATTGTCATTGCGATATAAAATACAATCATTAGGGCATGCATGTATCTTCTCATAACTCATGCCCATAGAGGATATAATCTTCTTCGCTTCATATGTACGATCGGGTAGAACGTTATCATTAGGAAGCATATCCTTCACAAGTGAAAATAATTTTGTGAAACTCTTATCACTCCATCCGTTACATGCCTTTAAGTTGTACAACCTTAAAGTAGCGGATAATCGCATAAACGTCTTACAATCACCGTACAAAGGTTTCTCCGAGTCATTCAATAACTTCTCAAACATTTTTGGACAATCCCGAACACTTTCCTCAACCTTTTGAGTCATCTCTTCTAACGAATGTCCCTCATAGTTATCAAATGATGATCCACTACTATCCCTCCTAACATCGTCATTTTCATATTTAGACTCTGTTTTCCCATGCCATATCCAACAAGTGTAACTTGTATCAATTCCATACACAAATAAATGATCTCTCAAATCATTAGCGTTGACACGCTGAATATAAGCACACTTCAAACAAGGACAGACTATTCTACTAGAGTCCCAAGCATGTTCAACTGCAAACTTGATGAAAAACTCCACTCCTTCGTTATATTCTCTAGACAGACGATTTGCAGACAACAATTTCCGATCCATAGTTTTTGAATCTAGATATATCCCACATCAAAGTAATTATTAAAAATCAATTGAATTATAAGTTTAATAATTCTCAAATCACTCTTGCTTAGAAAGAATTAATCTCAAATGTATCATACTATTTTGTATATATATATATATATATATATATATATATATATATATATATACGAATCATGCTAACAAGTTTCCAAAGTTATATTAATGCTGATCAATGAAACTCCTCATACTTACAAAGAGTTCATATATATATATATACATACATACATACGTACGTAGCAAAACATTGTACAATTAATAGTTCAAATTACAAAAGATATACAAACTACAGGATTTAAGCAATAGCAGCACTATATACATCAAAATGTTGCTACAACTCAAATACCTAAAAAACGAAAAACTCATATCCCTAAAACTAAATCCCCTGACAGCCTCGTCGAGCCCGACTAAAACCTATAACTCTGAAAGTCCACTCATCACGATATATCATTTGATCCTTGACATCATCGCAGGAGAGTCTATTTACGGATACTCTAGGGTAACCGAGGTGGATACTCCGAGGCAAGCTATGACGATACCTCCACTCATCATCGATGACCATCAGTTCTCTCGATATCCTATCATACTCTTTAGCAAACAGCTCACCCTCAATAAATCTCGGGTGTGGTGCATCAGTGTGGTAGACAAACCACTGCAAAAAAGTAGACGTAGCCGATGCCCATGGCTCTATCTGAGGTAGGGTCAACAGAAGGTGATAAGATCTGAAATGGAAGGGGTGATAGGATGAGCCACTCGTGTACAAATGACATAGCTCGTCATATAACCATAACACATGAGTCCGTACATCTGTATGTGGCGCCATATGAAAATATAGTGGAGGGTATGTCATCTCACTACCTACAAACGAGAACCACTAAATCTTATCATCAAGGTTGTTCTCGAAAGGATCTAAATTACAGAGTATGTAAACTGATCTTCAACTAGCTAGACAAATCATAAATATATTCTACCAGATCATAACCAACTATGTAAACCTAACAACATCAAACTATTTAAAATAAGGACATAATCTTTAGTTATATATTTAACAAACTGGCTAAACATCAAACTATCATCAAATCATTCAAGCTACGCATAGTAAAATCAAGTAGATATTAATAAGATAATATATATATATATATATATATATATATATATATATATACATATATACATATATAGTACAACCTAATAATTCCTATATGATTATTATTATTATTATTATTATTATTATTATACACAATTATTCATCTCTATTTAATTTTTATCACAACACCGATGCCTAACCAACCTCCTCAACTTTTCCCCATGCACAATACCCTTATCCTTAGGATTTTTCCCTATAGCCCTAGTTTATATTTAGTATAATAAACGATAAACCCTAACCCTAACCCTAACCCTCCCCCTCCCCCTAACCCTAACCCTAACAATAATTAACCCTAATAAATTATAATAAAAACTAACACTAAACCTCATAAGATAATGATCCTAAACTTATAGCTACCCCTAACCCTAACCCTAACCCTAACACTAACCCTCCCCCTAACCCCAACCCTAACCCTAACCATAATTATTTTAGATTATATATACACATCTTATATATAAATATATTATAAATATATATACATATAATAGAACACATATAAACACACATTTTACGGAATATAAATACACGTCTTACAAAATAGATATTAAAAAAACATATAAATACACATGATCTGCATAATAATGTGAGTGCTAAAAAAATATATATACACACCTTAATTTTATACTTAGAACGTACATATCTTATGATAATAATATATATTTTAGGCTTGTGGATTCTCTTAAAATAATAATACATATTTTTATAAAATATATTATAAACACACACATATATATATGTAAATTAAGGTCTCGGCCACAATAAAAAAAGGACAGCAAAATTTTTCACCAACACATCAAACAACAAACCGCAAGTTTACAATAACAAACAAACACAACCTCTTCGGTGCACCATGCATGCATTTATATATATATACATATCAGTAGAGACAAATTAAGCAATGAGGGAAGAACAAACACATACGTACAGGGAGCGACGATGTGCAAGTTGAGAACGGCAACGACGAAGGTACAAATGCTGGCTACGTTCGCAAGAATGACACCACGCACATGGAAAGCCAACAATGGCAGAGGGGTGGTGGAGAGATAGCGGTGCGACGGTTTCCCTTAATTCTGAGGAGCCGGAGCGGTGGTGCAAGGGTTTGCAAGAGAAAGATAGTACGAGAGGGAAGCGGCAGAGTCTGAAATTTTTGGCACGAAACAGAACAGAACGAAATAAAAGGAAGTTTTAATAACAGTTCTTACAGGAACTGTTATTAAAACGTGTGCCAATTTTGACAACGGTTCTTGTTTGAACCGTTATTAAATCATGTTTTAATAACGGTTTTATGTCAACTGTTATTAAAATGCCCATGCAAAATTTCACCTTGCACTTTTAATAACGGTTATTACCTACAACCGTTATTAAAACTTCCTGTGCATTAATTTTCACGCATTTAACGGTGGTTTTCAAACCACCTTTATTAATGTCCCATTATTATTTCCTATTTCCGTAGTAGTGACTGGTCAGCGAAACCCATCGACCGATTTTAAAACTAATCGACTGGTCTCGGCTAGATTTGCTTTTCTCGCCTATTTTCTTCCCAAATGCAATGTTTGAATTTTCTTATGCTTGGATAATAATCTAGTATGTTGATAGCTATGAAATTATCTGGATTGATGAAGTTAAATAATACATTAAAGATAATAAAAAGAAATTATTCAAGGTTTGACCTTAGTGTAGCATCGTGACCCTCTTTTTTTTAACACAACATGAATAGATAATCAAATGACTAAGAATGGATTTTTCTAACGTTTATTACTGATGTAATGGATAAAAATGATGGATGACAGACTTCTGGTAACTTATATCATCGTTCTAAAATGAGAACCCTTTAAGTGAAATGACTTAGCAAAGATAAAAGAAAATAATATAAATATATAGGATGACCTTGAATTAACCTTACCTATGATTAGTAATTTTTACTTAGCTAATGAAATAAATAAATAAGTAGTTGTGAATTAGGATTGAACTCTAGCTGACCTATAATCAGACCTTTACCTTGGCCTTAAAATTTTAATTGAAACATCTGTAAATAAATGGATAAGTCTGTGATTGAATAATAAACTATAACTTTAACCTTGCCGTGATCAAGAGCTGAACGAGGAAATAAATAGAAAGTTAATGGTTAACCTGAACTATTATGGATGATATTAACATTAAACAATAATAAAGTCCAAACTTGAAAACAAGGCCCGTCACAAAATGAATACGCAATCGGCTTCATGCACGTAAAAAAACATAGTTGTCTGGAATTCCGCAGCCAACATGAGTAACAACAGAAACAGCTACAAATGCCAGTGATTCTCCAATATTAATAATGCTGCTTCGTTATGCAAACTGCTCTTGACATCAATGTTGCCTACCTGCCTAACAGTCTAGTGACCTAGCCTAACAAACCAGTAGGAAATCAAACGAGAAACTAACTAAAGCCTCCTTTCGGAACAAAACATCTCATCCTAAACGGTCAAACTGTTCATACTCCATTAATGTCTCAGTAATAAGCATGTGTATTCACTCGGACCTCATGTATAAAATAAGCAAAGATGAGGCTGCATTCAGTTGGATAGGACTACAATATGTGACAAGAAAAAGAAAGAGAGAGGACCAACTGTCTATTCTCCTATTCCATTCCTGCTTTCCTAAAATTGAACTACACTGTGATCTCATTAGTATTGATCTAGTCTGATTAGTGTAGTTGACAATTAAATTAACTTATTGTTCTTATTATTATATAATAATAATAACATTATTATTAATATTAATAATAAATAGTATTATTATAATAGTAAATAATAATGACTAATTAATATTATTATGTGTTATTTTAATTTATATTAATAGTAATATTTATACAAATAATGATTTTTATATTAATCTTAATATTCATGCAAATATTATTATAATATATAATAATATTATTGTTATAATTAATACTATTAATATTACAAGAATTATTATTATTATATATATAATTATTATATATGACAATGATAATAATAATATTATGAATAATAATATAATTTATTTTTGATGAAATTATTATTATTATTATAAAATTAAATTAATTAATATTATAATTATAAATAATAATATTACTTATCAAATATTATTAATATATATAATTACTAATATTATTATAAATAAAAAAGGTAAGCATAATAATATTAAATATTATAATATTAATATTAATAAAATAATTTATTATTATCATAAATATTTTTAATCTAATTATTATTATATGTATCGATAATTATAATTATATATTAATTACAATAATAATAATAATAATAATAATAATAATAATAATAATAATTAAAATTAAACTTATAATAATAATATCTATAATAATTATAATAGAGATAACAATAATTATTATTTATTTTTATTTTTGTGACACGGGAATAAAATAAATTGAACATGAACCTTTGCTGTCTTTTTTTCATGTTTATATTCTATATAGATCTCCCACCTATTTCCAACGGTCACACCTCATTGTTTCCTAACCATCGATCACTAACTTAAAAAAACGCGGACCCTCCGATCGAAATTATCATCATGATAAATGAAAATCAGGTTGCAACGCTTAATCCAAACCGGCCTTTAAAGAAAAAAAAAGAAAGAAAAAAGGTAAATCAAGCCACCAACAATCGCGACTCCCGCCTCTTTACGAACGAATCGCGCTTAATCTTACACCGTCCGATCATAAGGGATAAAAAACACGACCTTTAACTTCGACGATCATTCGATCAAAATAAACCAATGTTGCCTTTTATGTTCGGACTGAAGAATCGCGACTACATGCGTATACACGTTTAAATCTAATACCCTGCAGCCTATATATTCGACCGTCTCCATTCTGAATCACCAACACGCAAATCATAAAAAATCAGAATCAAAATGTTTTCTATTATCCTCTTCTCTCTGCCCTTGTTCTTCATGGCATCTGCTGGACACGATCAGCATTCGGAAGGTTCGGGACACGATTCAAATGCTCAACAACATAGTAGCCACAATGGGACAGAATCCTCACAGACTTCCAGCAGTGCTTCCAATCACGAACAAGGATCGCAGGGGTCACATGACTCTGTGAGTTCGGCTACAGAATTGACGCAATCTGTACGCGAAAACGCGGACGGCGAGTCTCCTCAAAATTTTGATGCCACCGCCAATGATGATGGAAACAGAAGAGAGGCGTCACCCGTGGATCGACAGGAGTCACCAGAGATGGAGATTGGTCATGACAGTCCCAGAGAGCCCGACGCCGGTGCAAAAGACGGAAGCCAAGCAGCCGCAGCGAGCGCCAATCAGCAGGAGGAGCAGCCCCATACCCAGGTAGAGGACGGTTCTAAGCAGTCTGCCCCCACCGCGACGCCCGCTAATATTACCGGGGAGCAGGAGGCTACCGAAGAAACTACTCAAGAACCAACTCAAAGCAAGACGGAGGAAGGAAGAAACTTCCGTCTTAAGATCGATCTCAACAAACCGCCGCCGGAAGTAGACGTGCTCTGGGAAGACTAAGTATTGGTCGGAAGATAGCGTAAGAACCTGGATTCGATCGTATTTTGTTTCATCATCAACGACAACACACGTTAAGTGCATGGTTCTGTAGCCTTCACTCAATTTATGCTTCGAAGGAATTGCGGGTGTTCATGGTTCAGTACTTTGTTTCTTATTGGAATTTTGTTGGATTTATGATTTGCTAGATTTCGAAACAAGCTATGCTTGCATTATTATTTTATAAAGCTTTTGTGTGTGTGTTTTTCATGAGGATCTT
This sequence comes from Tamarix austromongolica, assembly GCA_039764185.1. Classification (NCBI taxonomy): domain Eukaryota; kingdom Viridiplantae; phylum Streptophyta; class Magnoliopsida; order Caryophyllales; family Tamaricaceae; genus Tamarix; species Tamarix austromongolica. The sequence continues at coordinate 163,537,569 of CM077809.1, read as the reverse complement.
CAAGATAAGAGAAATATAAAATAATTTTCTTTTGTATTTGTTATGACAAATGAACTAATAAATGAAATGATAGGGAATGGTAAATATTATTTAAACTATAAGCAAATATATAAATAAAAAAGGACATATACAAATATAAATTAAAATAATAATGTAGTATCTAAATAACTTTTTAACCATCTATAATGGAAAACGAATTCAACAAAATAAATTTTTTTTGAAAGAACGGGCTGATTTAAATAAAGTAGGAAAATATATTTTATATACTAAAAAAATTTTAAAAAAATAATGAATTCATTTTTGGACAATGGAAGTAGGGAAGTGAAAGAAGAAAGAAATTTGAGAAAAAAGGATAGGAAGAATGGTAGAATAGTTTTTGTAAACAATTTCCTTAATACAAGTGGAGTAAATTAATTGTTGAATGGATAGTTACGTATATGATATTTGACTATAAGATTTTGATATAGTTATAATTTACTAGTAAGAGGGGTTGATGATAGTTCACTTAATTATGCAGTATGGATTTTGCTCATGCTGTTTTTTCCTCTCTATTTTGCTTTCGTTTTGATAAATAAAATTACAATATTCAGTTTCTAGGAACCTTAATTCTACTAATTGGATATTTTTTCAGGTTCATGTACGCTAAATCGAACCCCTATCCTACCCTATTGAGATCCTATCTTATGTCCCCCCTTATCCCTAGCATTTCTCTCTCCTGTTGACACGTTCTAACCCACAAGCACACGGGATCGGAGTAGCAGTCAAGGCCGGTCTTACAATAATTAGTGAATAACCACTAAAACAATGATGGAACTTAGCTATGTCTAGACTATAAAATGATAAGAAGTGAGAAATTGTAGGCTAAAATAACTAACTAAGCTAAAAATAAAGGAAAATAACACTCAAGTGACTTAAGTAAATAGAAAAGCTAAGGTTTCAATTCATTGGCCCCGATCCTCCATGTAATTGAACACTACATCACAAATTGATTCAACAATCCTAATCAATCATGCCAATAAGGATAGAAAGTGTTGCGCTTTCTCAAGCCACAAACACCCTATTACATCTCTATGGCCCTAACTATCTCTAGCTTAGGGTCTAATGGAGTGTAATGCTGTAAAGTGCACTAAGTTTCCTCCTTTATTATTGTAGAGGTCAAATCCACCATCTCTCAACCTATAATTTAATCTCTATTTGTGCTATTGGGTCTAATACCAAATTATCTCTCGATCGCACCAGTATTTTCTAGACCGAAAATCGGCACCCGACCAAAGTTCGTCACTCCGTCAATCAATCAACAACTTAACATAAGGATTATGAATTAAATAATCTCTAGTTTACAAGAAAATTCTTGAGGAATTGGGGAAGAGGATGGAGTAGAGAGAGGAGAGAGGGAGTGGAGGCTACTCAGATAAAAAATAAGAATGAGAGTCTAAATACTACAGCCTCTCAAATCCCTAGGGTGTTTGATAAACACGGGCTTCACGTGTCAACTTTGACAATGCTGGGTAGAACTCCAATTGAGGTAATTTTGTATGCGTTAGAAAGCTATTAAAAAGATATAAAACTTTGATATTGAAAGATTCTCCAAATTCAGATCTAATACTGGTATAAATTCCACTTTTTTCATGCCCGCATACTTTGGATATGCATTCTTACTTTCATTTTATTCCGTAATTTGCATTTTAACTCTAAATTTCTTTCTGCTTTAAATTTTGCTCCTCTTTACTCCTCTTTTCTCCTTTTTGCTCCTTTCTTCTACCTTTAACCTTATTCCTGGTTCCATCCTTCATGCTTGTTTGTTCCTTGAGATCCTACAAATTTTCACAACACAAAGGCAGTAACAAGAATAAAAGGGAGAATTCCAACTAAAATTTGAGGTAAAAAATTATATAAACCTTAGGAATAAGATGCAAAAGTCAAACTTATCACCTGCATGCCCGCTCTTCTCCATACCTCTACCTCCCATGTTCTCCTCACCTTTGTTTTCTTGTTTGTCACACGTCATCACCCATATAAGCCTCCCCTCCTTTGGTTTTGTTGTTTTCATTCATCCCAATCAATAACCTTCTTTCCTCTTCTGCTTCTCCATTCTTCATGTCTCTATTTTTTGTTTGAACTAGTACCACCCACCACCATCAACCATCACTACAATGGCTTGTCTTATGCTATCTTTTCCTATCCGTCTATGCGTGAACTCCTGCCTTTGCCTTCCCTTCCCGGAGTGAGTTCTGAGTTTCATTAGGGTATGTGACCTTGTCAAATTATACATTAATACCATGTTAAGTGTTCCATAATTATCATTAAATGTCGTAACTAGGGTCAAAATATAGCGTGCTTGTACACAAGATTGATTAGGGTTAATATATTATGATTATTACCTTACATGTGAAATCATGATATAAACTTGGGCATATATGTTAGATGGAATATATGACATGTTAGAGATGTATTATTAGGGTTTGTACACCTAAGTTGCTTAATGCATTTATAATGGAAAATATAGTCAATTATTAAATCTTAGAAGTTTCCCACATACTTAAATATCGTAAATCATTATATTTTAACCTTTTCATATCAAATTCTCATCATAATAATGTTTGGTACAAAATTAGATAATAATGGTCAAATTTGGGTTTTGAGGGCATTATGGTCATTTTCAACTTAATGCACTTAATGTGAATAATTGGACAATATGGAAATGAAATTATTGTACAATATGTGATGTCTATGATCATCTCATAAAATATGAATAAGTAAAATGGAAGACCTTGAGTTTGGGAATGGTTGCTCATTATGGTAAACTACCCTAGGGATGAGGTAGGAGCCTTTGGTTTGTTGGTGTGTAATTGTGCCCCAGTAAGACCTTGGTATAATTTATTATTGACTTACATGTCCTACATTGGGTATTGATACATAAGGATTATATGTCCTAGTGTAATTACCCATTGCCAAAAACCTTAATTATAACTGATAATTATGTGTATTAGTTGTAATAACTATTTTAGAATATTTGATAATAAATATATTTGTTAATATGTATAATATTATTACGACTTATTAGTTATAAAATTTAATTAGGTTAAAATCTACTAGCGAGTGCTCTTTAATTTTTAAACCTAGGTTGGGTCATAACTGGTGTCCATTTTGTCAAATAATTCTAATTATAGTAATTGCATAATTTTATCAAGATATTTTACTCCAGTTCTTTACCTTAATAATTTACTCCTACCTTATGCTAGATTTTCTTACCTCACCCTACTCCCTCTACCTCGGCACAACCATCCTCCATGCCACCCATGAACCACATGCCTCCATTTACTAAGCTTGATTTCCTCCCTATGTTTTGCTCAACCTTCTCCCTCATGCCACTATCCATTTAACTCCCTCCTCCCTCGCATTTTTTGGTGCTGTATGTTAACCACCCAAGAAGCCCATACCCCCTCTTTCCCCAAGCTCCCTCAAGTAAGAAGAAGCTCCATCATTCGCCATTTCATCGTTGCATTTTTCACAATTTTTACCCACCATTGACAAATTCCTCCAAACATCACCTCCTTGCTATACCCTTCATCGCTAAACCCACCAAAACTACCCCCAGACTACATATAAAATTACCAAAACTCCCATGCCCTTTTGGTAAAATCACTAAAACCCTCCCCTTGGCTTTAGCCAAAATAGCCAAAACCACCCACCTTGCTGCACCTAAACCCACCAAACCATTCCTCCTTAGATTCAGCTAAAAGCATTAAAACTATGCCCCCTACACTGACCATTTCTTCCATTTTTTCCTTCCCTCATTCGATAGCTTCCATTGGTTCTTCCTCCCTTTGGTCTGTGAGTTCCATTGTGGTAGTGTTGTTCTTTGTTTAGTTGTTTCATTGTTTTGAGTTGGTTTAATTAGTTTTAGGTTATTATGTGATATATTAAATATTAATACATGTTTTATTCTGTGTTAATGTCTTAGGTAATCTTTGAGGATATCGTAGAAGGTGGTCTTTTATATTTTGTGTAATCTTGGATTTAGGTAAATTCAATTACTCATAGGATGGATGATATGCATGATTATTGATAATTAAGTTGTATGCATAGCAATATATCAAATGGTTTGCATATGCATGTCTAAGATTTTGTTAAGGAGTCCAATATTATCATGCTATGATTCAAATACCATGGAATATGCCTCTTCAATGCTCATGCATAGAACTAGGGTTACGATAATTTACATGGACATGTATATGGATGATTAGGGTTTTTTCACATGGCATAGGGTTAGAGATATGGTCCTATATGTACTATGTTGATAATATGCCTATTTAAATGATGTATCATTATTTAAATGTGCATGTGTATGTTGCATGAAAGCTATGGAATGTGATAGTTGCATGATTAGTGTTTTGGTGGACGCAACCCACTAAATGCATGAAAAGTGAAAAATACAGTTAATTGCCAAAATGCAAAGATTACTTACGAGATAAAATAATTTGAAATATTTCCTTGTTGCTTACTCATGAAAAATCTTTCATAATGATAATATTTGATACAAAAAATGAATAAAATGTGGAAACTAAGGTTTTAAAGGGTATTTCAGTAATTTTGACCTAATATATCATTTGCAAATAAATGAATGCTAGGATGCCTTAGCCTTTTGATAGGTTGACTGTAGCTTTAACTTGGCTTGACATAGACCTATGACCTTAAAGTTTATCTAAATAATTGGAAATAATGGAAAAAATGGTTAAGTATGGAAAATGAAAATTTCTATATTGTATGTGACTTATGTGATCACCTCATAAAATATTAATACTTAAAGTGAAAGGGCTCGAGTTGGGAATGATTTCTCTCTGAGGGGTCGCTACCTTAGAGGTGAGGTGTTAGCCCTCATTTTTGGGTAATTGTTATGCCGTTGTGCCCCTAGTTAAGGTCTCACTCTACTCTATAGATGACCTACAAGCCCTGTAGGGTGTATTGATACTTAAGGGCTAGGTGATCGAGGTTTCGAGGATACTGTGTTACTTTCAAGCATCGATATGACCAAGCATACTACTGTATCCTTGGGTTCAAGGTAAGGGTATTGTGTTGCTTTCGGATGCCGATATGACTTGGTGTACCATTGTATCCCTAGGATAATTTGTATCCCTCTCGAGTAAGGATGTAAGAATAGAAATGTTTGTTATGTAATAAAAGAAATGGATTGTTGGTTTGGTGGTTACCTCAATGCCTTACCTTGGTATTGTGATGGATTGTTGGTTTGGTAGTTGCCTCAGTACCCTACCTTGATTTATGTTGGATTTGTTAGTTTGATAGTAGCCTTAATGCCCTACCCTAGTTTTATTTTATATTATTGTTTTGGTGGTTTCCTTAGTGCCCTACCACTATGATTGGAATGTATTTAAGTAATCAAATATGACTTTACACTTTGAAATGATGAGAAGTGGACTAGTATGTTAATCAAATATGATGAGAAATGATGTGAACAACATGGAATGACATGAAGCTTATAAGCGCAAGAAGGACAAGTGGAGTCCTTAGGAAGAGTTCCCATTTAGGTCTAAGAGTTAGGAAAAACCAGAGTAGTACCTTCGAGTGCTGCATTTTGTTATGATCGGTTTTCCTTTGGACTCTTAAGTCCCGTACTATACCTTGGTTATATTATTATACTACAATATTTATTCATAACTCTATTATGTATTATTTCCATTTTTGTTGACTTAATCTAGTTGAGTTTTTTTATCCTTATCACTTATTATAAGAAAGGTGAAGAGCCAAACTTATGCTAAGTGTGGCAGTAACAACTAGTAATTTAGTAATTAATACTTCTTAAAAAATAAAAAATTTCAGCTTGTAAAATGGGGGTGTTACACTTAGGCTTGGAGAGTACTATTTTGCCTTGTGTATTCGTATGACCTGAGTGTTATTATACCTCTAGGTTGGATGGTTTGGAGGGTATTATGATGCCTTATGTGCTGGTATGACTGATGTACTTTTATCTCTCTAGGGTAGCTCTCACTGTGCACTACCTAGTTTGGTATGTGGTTTGGTAGTTGCCTTAGCGCCTTACCTTTATTATTGCATAATTTTCTTGATGTTCTATGCCATTTTAGTGCCTCATGTGGAGTTACATACTAGTACTATGTAATGGTTCGCTCAGTACCATAGTACCGACGAGTTCCATTTTATGGTCTCCTACCTATTCAATGGACATTTTTTACCTTGCAGAAATCCTTTGAGGGTTCGGTTTGATAAATTATGGTAGGGATTGAGAGTTAGGACTATCAAATGTTTGCTTCAACATCTTTTGATCTCGATATTCCTTGGGCTCTTATGTCTCTTTCTACTTCTCATTTTATTATATTGTAACTCACTTGCCTGACCTTTTTGTATTTTTAGGACAATGTTAATCTATAATAAAATCGCTATTTTATTCTTATGTTGTTAATTTTAACTTAAGTAAAGTAATATTTTAGCCTTAACACTCAATATAAAAATAATAGAGGTAATAACTATTATTTTTGTAAAATAAAATTTTTAAGCAGAAAAGTGTAGTGGTGGTTTGATGGGGTGATCTGGGTCGAGGGTCAAAGGGAAAAAAGTAGGAGGTAGGGAAAAGGTCGGGTTTGGATGAATGTGAGATAAAGGAAGGATGAGAGAGAAGAAGAAGAAGAAAACCAAAGGGGCCATTTTTTTTAACTAATACACATACATATAAGAGTATACAAAATATCTGAAAAATATTAATGGATGATTTAAAGGATTTTCAAAAAGCTTTACAAAAATACCAACAATTTCAAGAGTTCATGTTATTTAATAAAATACATAATATGACCTCAAAAAAATAAAAAATTAAATCAAAATTTAAGGAACAAGGATTGATTTAAATGATTTCTAAAAATGATCATTCGTAAACTAAAAAGGAAAAAATGGAAGAAAATTAATTTCGCAAAGAGAGTCATAAATAATTTACGAATATCTTAAATTTAAAATTTCTCAAAGTTCTTATTGACCTTATGAAAATAATCAATAAAGAATGTGGTAGTGGTTTGATGGGGTGGTCTAGGTCAAAGGTTGAAGGGCAGAGAGTAGGAGGTAGGGAAAAGGTTGGGTTTGGACGAACTTGAGATAAAGGAAGGATGAGAGAAAAGAAGAAAAAAAATAAAGGGGTTGGTTTTATTATTATTAATACACATATACATAAGAGTATACAAAATATATGAAAAAATTTAATGGATGATTTAAAGGATTTTTGAAAAGCTTTTAAAAAAATACCAACAATTGCAAGAGCTCATGTTATTTACTAAAATATATAATATGACCTAAAAAAAATATTTAAAACTATTTGGAAAATACTTATATCAAAATTTAAGGAACAAGGATTGATTTAAATTATTTCTAAAAAATATTATCCATAAACCATAAAGGAAACAAAAATGAAAGAAAATTAATTTTGCAAAGAAAGTTATAAATAAGTTATGAATATCTTAAATTTAAGTTTTCTCAAAGATTTTATTAGCCTTGTTATAAAACTCAACGAAGAAAATATTTTCTATAGATAAAAATTATTAAAATGATTTGAATATTTTAACAGTGATTTTATAATTTAAATATTTTATTTCATTAACGAAATATAACTATAAAATAAATTTGTAATCACATAACGAAGTTATAATTGAAAATAAATTTAAAATGTTAAAAAGAAATATGTTGGAACATAAATATATTTTTAAATGAAAATAAAAATCATATGAATATAATAAAAATGACGATCATAAAAAAATTTATCTAAAATAATCCATAATGACAACAATTAACTAAATTCTAATATAAATTCAAAATTTTCAATAAACCATAAAAGAATCAAAATTAAAACAATGAAATATTTTCATCAAATTGCTTTAATAATATGATTAAGCTTAAGAAAATTAAATTTCAAATATATGGGGTATTTACAGAAATAATCCACTTGCCAATGATCCTTATAGAGGTTAGCCATGTAACAACTTACAACAATCATTGTATGTGTAATATTTAGCCTATTAAAATTTATAGCATACATCAAACTTCCAACTACGCCTGAGTAAAGTACTCTAGACATGAATTCTTCTTCCACATTTGTATGTGGTGATAAATTTTACATATAACTTGAAATGAGCAACAACGAATAAACAGAGGATCTATCAGTGAAATTTACATAGTAGACATAACTATCGTACTCACTCTGTGTATACCCAAAACTATTGATAAACAAGTGAAATCATTTATAACATTGTCTTGGAGGTTGCTTTAAGCCATATAATGAATTATTGAACATATAAAAATCTTTCACCTTTCCATGTATAATTTTTTTTCTTGTTGTTGCATATAGATCCTTGCTTTCAAATCACCATCGAGAAAGGTAGTCTTTCCATCTAGTAGCTCTAATTCCAAATTATGCAGATATATCAAGGTAAGTAACACACATATAGAATTATGCTTTACCAATAGATAAAAAACGTCATTAAGGTAAATTTATTCTCTTTGAGTAAAGTCCTTTGCAATATGTAACACCCCAAAATTTACAACTAAAAATTTTCATTTTTAAGTGGAAGTATTATGATAATATAATAGGTGTTACTATGACATTTAACACTAATTTAGTCCATATCTTTCTCGTAATAAATAAAAGGATAAAATATTTGTGAAAAATAAATAAAAACTTATAAAAATAGATATAAATAGTGGAATAATTTAATAATGTAATTGTAAGAATAGAGTATAAGGTACATGTTATAGAAAATACAATACATCAAAAAAGAGAGAGGGGGGAGGAAGGATGGAGAGTCCAAAAGGGATATCCAAAACTAAGGCACACCATATGTGAGGCCGCGAACAACTATAACTCTATACCCCTAACCCTAGGGTATAAACCTACACCACTCTATTGAGGAACCTCCTCAAATTTAGCAGAATCATCAAATACCTACGACACAATGTCCACAAAAGTATAGTATTAGTAAGCATCTTGTACAGAGTAATACAACTGTCCTAAAGAGATCAAATTATGCACAAGGCCCATGCAAAGAAAGTAATAGAACATGAAATAATAAGATAATAATATGCCTACTCATAAATGTCAATTGAGAAGAAGAAAGCTCAACTATCAAGTATAAAATAATGTCACATTAACACAAAAATAAATGAGATTCATTTATTATCATGATCACAACCAATATATAATATTAACTTGAATATGGAGACTCAAAGAAACCATAACAACTAATAAAATATGCAAAAAAAAAACTAGCCTTAATTGGCTCCCCAAGAAATGTAACCAGACCACCAAATAATAGGATACCTAATCATTTAAGTATGTATGCCTCCTATAGGGATAATATATATTGACATACCTATAGAGTAGAAGATGGCCTTTTTAAACCTCATAATCAAAATAGGATCACATAATAGAAAACATTGATATGGTACCAAGTGAATACCAAACTTGACTCGAATAGCTACCTTAAGTGATACAAGTATCAATATTTTTCACTTTAAGTGATTGATATTTTATCAAATATTTAGGTCAAAAAAGAAACAAGGCTCACATAACATCACTTAATCACTTCTATGAATATAAACCGATTATTTTATTAAATTTTTATATTATCCACATACTTGATCCATAGAGGAATCAAGGTCCAAACCTATAACACCTTAAATTTTAAAAATCCTAATTCCTTTAGGATATTTATGAATTTAAAATAAAGTTATTATTCTTACAAGTATTGTTACATCCTTTAATGATTTGAAAACCCTATTCATTCTTGTTTCCTTTGATCCTTCTTACGATTTTGAGTCCTATGAGACTTCCAAGCCACCTATAGCTATCTAATCCCTTCCAAAACATTATAATATATCCATATTTATATCCCTTATTTTTTTTCATGAGTCTTCTATATGTGTTCAAAATGACAAATGGAGACTCCCACTACCCCAAAAATCAGTTTTAATAACGGTTATTTTATAGTTTTAATAATGGTTTTCAACCGTTATTAAAACGTCCGTTATTAAATCTTTAATAACGGTTCATAACCGTTATCAAAAATATAAAAAAACCCGCCAATATGAGCATAAAATGCATGTTTAATAACGGTTTTTAAGAAAAACCGTTGTTAAAAAATATGGTTTTAATAACAGTTATAAAAAAACCGTTGTTAAAACATCATCCAACTACACTTGCTGACATTATTTAGGCATTTATTAAACCCTAATAAGTATTAAATGAGCATAAATTTGAGATTAAATGTACATTTTTAATAACGGTTCTGATGAAAAGCGTTATTAAAACCTAGGTTTTAATAACGGTTTTCATCAGAACCGTTATTAAAACTCCAGTTTTTTTTAAGTTTTTGCAGTTTTGTTCCTGCCCACATACACAGTTGTATGTTCAAATAATTACCAAATCTGCATTGTAAAATAACATCAATTGATAACAAATCTGCAATCACACCATAATTTCAATCAATCCCTTGTTAATACACCGGACATATATACTCAAGAATCAAAATTATTAGGCATACCACAACTTGGTAGCTCTACACCCCAAAGCAAAATGTTTATAAATCTAGCTTAGAAGACTTAAAGACATAGACAAAATACAAACCTGAACATGCATGTAGAATATATAGATCTCTACCTAATACCGAATGAATGAGTGCACATGCTTGGCCCATTGCTCTCTCACTTCATCAATTTCTTCAACATTGTATTGCTGGCCTTGTGCATAATCATCAGTGAAAAACTACAAATCCCAAGTTTTGATTAATATACAGTTAGCACTTATGTCAAGTACCAAACATATATGTCATGATTCATTAATGGAAAAATATCGAAAATAAAACATACATGGCTTGGATCTATATTGACCGATCTATTTTGAACTATCAGATCCATTGCTCTACATACATAGTATCCACAATCTTTGTCGTTTTGCTGTTGTGGACATTGTCAAATGAATTCACTTAGCTCTCTAACTATTAGATATTAATTTTAATTAAAATAAAATACGAAATAGTTGCCTTCCTACTTACTATGACAGGCTCGTATTGAACATTCTTTGGGTCTGGGACACCATTCCCACCTCTCCTTTGATACGCTGTCCGTAGTGCCCTAATAAATAGAGTTGGATACACAATATTGTAAGTATGCATATATACCTCAAATAATGAAAGCTAGGCGAATATATGTATAAATAAGCTAATGAAGTAAGAAGTGAAAAGTATACTAACATGTCGATAAATTCCTTCCCACCACGACGAGCAACTTCAAAAGGCACGTCATAGGTTCGAAGGGAATCAAACACATAGACTTTATTAAGATCAGGTCGGACGGCGTACAAAACCCAATGTTCAGTTACGAGGTGAGGAATGAGATAGAGCTTGTTGTGTCCCTCAATCAAAATGAGATCTGCTAAATAGTTTATGTGCCTACCCTATCTTATTGTACTACTGTCAGCTATGTAGTATGGGCACACAAACACAATAGAGGACAGCATTCCCTCCATCGCAGCTCGAGTAGCTACCAACCTATGGACGACAAAAACAATGCATATTTGTTAATAACTAATAACTCATATAAGAGGTCATAAAAATTCCAATTGTATAAGTTAAGAGTACTAAAATCTCAAAATGAAATAATACTTACGTGACATAGATGGCAAAACCTATGGTTGACATCCATTCTTGATTATAAATGCCGCTTATGTAAGCTGTCGATACCATGTAAGTAGCATCGTCCCTCCCAACATACTCAGGACGACAATCAATGAAAATATAATTGTCCTTGAGGTAGTTTTGGGCATAAAAATATAATAAAGTTAATGCTGGTGGAGGTTGGCTTTGCTGATCTGAAGAAGGAATCTTTTGTGGGGCAACTGATTTTTCAGATTTAGCTCTCTTTCCTTTAGCAGCGCTCTGTTTTGTGTTGCTCGTTCTACTAGTACCTCTCTTGGTTTTACTAGCAGAAGCAGTCTTCTTTTTTGATTCCTTAATTGATAATATTAAAAAAAATATATATTGAGCATATAAATATATATATGAAAAAGGTATACAACAAAAATGACTTGTCATACCTTGTTTTATGATTAATTTTATTATTACCCACCATTTTCTAGCATAATTACTCACTAGAACTTAACTTTCATAACCCTAATTATATCTACTTATCTTGAAAACTAATCTAAGCCTTTGAATCCTACCAATATCTTATTCTAACCCTTAATCTAGCCTAGTGTGATCTAATAGTGGCATGTGTCCTAAGCATAATATATATGTAGATATATATCCTAAGGAATATTCCTAAGTATCATAACTTTCTACCCTCTAAACATGTGCCATGTTATGCTAAATGGTCCCCCTTTTATCCTACCAAAAGTATAGTCCATTCCTCACCTAGTTGTCATCAATTTTGTGGCTCACCTCCCTCAATTAAATCTTACCCAATTGTACTTCCCCTTAGTTGATTTCATCATTACAAATATTTCCTAATCATTACCCTTATCTACCTCCTAACCAACCACAATCCTCCACCTATGGTTCTTACCCCTTATCCTTTCTTTTATGCATGACACCTATCTACCTTTATCCTCTCATCATATTCAAGATTAACCTCCCTTAAATGAGCCTCCATATGTGTGTTCCCCTTGGCTACTAATCTCCACCAAATATTTCCCCATCACTATTAAGTTCTCTCTCCACCAACCATCATCTTCCACCTTACATACACCCCTAATCCTCTCTCGAAGCCACCAAATGCAGGCCCTTCACCCCTCCAAATTTGCAAAGTATATTCTCATACATTAATCCCAATTAATTAGGCTAAGATGACTCACCACAATCACTATTAAAATATCCCAAAACTCTAATTTAGGAAATTATATTAAAATAGGAATTTATTAGAAAAATTAATTAAATCTAATCATTTTATTAAAATAAGGGGGATATTTAAGGAAAAATTAATAGGAAAATAATAAAGAAGTTAATTAGGGAAAAATAGGGTATTTTGCTAATTAAAATAGAATTTAGGAAAAATTACCCAAAATATCCTAAACTAATATAAAAGGGAAATTTAATTATTATTTTACTAATTTTTATTATTTTGAAATATTCAAAAATACCAAAACATTCTAAGTACCTCAACCAACCCATTTTTTTCCTTTTTTCTTTTTTCCTCCCTTTTTCCTTTTTCCTTTATTTTTTCTCTTTTCCTCCTTCCTCCTTCCTCATTTTCTTTTTTTTTTCCTTTCTTTTGGGTTGGGCCTGCGCCTCACAACCCAACCCCTTCCCCCTCTTCTCTCCTATGTGGCCCAGCCTGCACCTTTTTTTTTCTCCTCCCCGCTCAGCAACCCGATTCCCTTCCTTTTTCCTTCCTTTTTTTTTTCTCAGAGCAGCATGTTTGCCTGACCTTCTTCTTCCTCCCTTCCCACGCGTTGTAGGTCAAGACCTGCAACTCTACCATCGCTGCCTAGCCTACCACCTCCCTTCTCTTCCTCGTCCCTTTCATTACCAATTCTAGCCCCAACCTGCCTTGTACCCCTCTCATGTGTGCCTCTCTTCCTTTCCTTTTTCTCCTCTCTGATCCAACCAAACCTGCAAATCGTAGGCTTGTACCACCCTGCCACCTCCAGTCGGTAAGCCCTGCCATACATGCCCTTTTTCCTCTTCCTCATTTTTCTTATCCTCCCTCCATTTTCCTATAGATACCCCCAACCGATCCCCATTTGGCCTCTTTTTCCCTCCCCAAAAAATTAGCCTTCCTTGCGCCACCGCCACTTCAGACACCATCTCCACTGCCATAGTCCAGCTCCATTGCCTAAAACACCACCCAAAACCTTTCCTACATTACCCTCCACCAAACCACGCCACTCACCACCTCTAATTTTCCCTACATGAGCCAATTCAGTTGTGCCAAGTAGGCTTCCCAATTCTCCGCCATCGCTGCCCCTCTTTCCACCGTGCGCCACCATCTTCGCCACAACTACCACCTCTCCTACCATCCAAAACATTCAGCAGAGTCTCCCTTACCTCCTTCCGCCTTCCTTTCACCTCGCCTCCCTCTCCTTCACCCTTCCTCCTTCTCCACTACCTTAACCATAGCAACCACCACCTGAAATGCCCCAAAATTATTTATTTTATGAGATATAATTAAATAAGGATTTATTAGGAAATTAATTAATTCATTTATTTTATTTGGAATAGGAAATATTTATTTAGGGCAAATTAATAATAATTTATAAAGATTTTTATAAAGGAAAATTTTGGCTTTTTGCTAATTAAAAAGGGATTTAGGAGAGATATTTTTAAAAAACCTTAAATTAGCACAAAAAGAAAATTCAATATTATTTTATTTAAATATTTTATTCTAAATACCCCAAAATATCCTAATTAATTTATTTAACCCCAAACCATTTAAATTTTCCTTTTCCTTTTTCTTTCCCCATTTTTCTTCTTTTCTTCCTTTTTCTTTTTCTCTTCTCCCGATTGGGCCTGGAGCGCGGCCCAATCCTTTCTCTTTTCCTTCCTTCTCCCACGGCCCAGCGCCGCTCCCTTCTTTCTTCCTTCTTCAAATGCGGCGTTTTGTTCTTTATTGCCTTGGTACGCCGCGTTTCACTAAAGGACATATAACCACAGCCGACCAGCCGGTTCCTCCCCTTTTTCTTTTCTTTCTTTTTCCCTCGACCGCCTGGCTCACCTTCTTATTCTTCCTCCTTCCTTCAGCGTCGCCCACCTGTAACTTCGAGGGCCGAAAATGGCGCCACCGGCCACACATATTGTGACCTGCCTATCTCCCGTTCTTTCTTTTCCCCTTGACGCCCACTCCAACATGAATTGCCCCACTTTCCTCTCCTCCCACACGATCTCCCCATTTTCTCTCACGATGGTTGGGCACGATTTGAAATCATGCTGATCGATCAATGCCACACTTACCCTATTATCTCATCGGCTTTGACCTCTTGGCAACCTCCAGAACTCGACCCTACCCTCTAACGCTATGAATACCCTTCGTATGGTCTGATTTCGAGATTTTTTCCCCCAAAACCATAAGTGCAAGCCTGTGCGCCACCGCGACTTTAGACGCACCATTCTCCGTTGTTAGCCAACCTCGCCGCCGCCTCTGCCTCCCAAACTCTTCCCTACAGCGCACTCTAGCTAACTAAACCATCCACCCCCTTCGATTCTCCTCACACGAGCCACCATAGCCGTGCGAATTCCCCTGCCCATCTCAAAAAATATTTTACCCCGCAACCTTTAAACCACCATCAACCACCACATCCGTCACTTCTACTTCCTTCTGCACCACCCAAAAACTTCTTCTCATTCTCCTCCACCGAACCATAACCTTATTTTCTCTTTTCCCTTTCTCTTTCACTCCATTTCTTCATCTTTTCCCAATTAGACTCCTTTTCCGGCCACCGACGTGCACCACCCCGGTGCCACCCATCCCTGCCAACTCAAGGGTTGAGATTATTCTTGAGTAATTGGATTATTAGTTTCAAATTTTAGGGATTTAATTAAATTATTATAAGTTATTATCATTATTAATACTATTATTAATAATATTATTATTAGTATAATTATTTTATTAGTATTATAATTATTTAAGGGGGGCCGAGACCTTAAATTTTAATTAGGTCTCGCACCCTTGCATTTTTATTACTATTATTAATATTTTTACTGTTATTACTATTACTATTATTATTATCTTTATTAACTTTTATATTATAAGTATATATATATATATATATATATATATTATTAATATTATTTTTGCTATTATCGAATAGTATTTTTATTATTTTGGGTAGGTTCGAAAGCCACCTTATAATTTTAAGATTTATAGTATTATTATTATTATTAGTATTCTACTAATAATAGTATTATTATTATTATTATTATTATTATTATTATTATTATTATTATTATTATTATTATTATCTTTACTAACATTATTTTGGTGAAGGGTAGAAACCCTTATATCTCCATTCATTTTAAATTACAATAGTATTTTAGTCATATTTTTAGTAGTATTTTGTTATGGTATAATATTATTTTAATTAAAAACCAAGTCTTAGGATAAGTTAGTGAATAATAAAATTTTTAGGGAGGAACCTAACTCTAGTATTTTCCCTATAATAGGTGAGCCCAATTAAAGCCCTTAAGTGGAATAGGAACGTGCTCCAAGACCAGTGACACTTTAGGTAAAGGGTGCTAAGGGCATATGTGTAATATGTGATTTTATGCTATGCATGCCATGTGATATGAATTATAGTGTATTTCATGTGAATATTGTATAATTGTTACGAATACAGCATGATTATGGAGTTGAAGTATGTTGGTGTGAATAAATTGTGGCATGAGAATTATGTGTATAATTGTGTTATTATTATTGTATGATATGGCCTTAAGACATGCATGTTAGGGTTTGTAAAATAATGATGGGGAGTGTAACAATGTGGTTCTAGGGTTTTGCATGAAATTGCATGGTGTTAGGGTTTTACATGGTGGTATTAATATTGCATGGTGTTAGGGTATGAATGGTGGTATTAATGTTGCATGGTGTTAGGGTTTTGCATGGTGGTATTAGGGTTTGCATGGGATTCAATGATTAGAGAGGAGTTAGGGTTTGCATGGGAGCTAGGGTTTGCATGGAGTGAGGGTTTGCGTGGAGTTAGGGTTTTGCATGGAATCTAGGGTTTTACATGGAAGCTAGGGTTTTGCATGGAAGTTAGGGTTTGCATGGGAATTAGTGTTTGCATGGGAGTAGGTTTTACATGGAGTTAGGGTTTGCATGGGTGTTAGGGGATGTTATGATTAATTATGGTGGTGGTGGTTAACTGGAGTTGGAGTGTTAACCTGAGTTGAAGAGTAAGCATGGTAGACGTCAGTTTTGCGTGTCTTGGAATGAGCCTTTGAATAAGATACTTAAAATATTAAATACATAAAGTGGAAGATGTTGAGTCGAGCCCAGACTAATCCACCGGCTAAAATAGTGGTAGGGCATGTACCCTCGCGACCGATCCACCGGCTATAATAGTGGGGGATCCCGAGTTCAACAAACCAAACCATACATGCTATTAAGATGTGGGAAGACACTAATTACTTACAGTGGAATACCGTACGAGAAGGGCCCAGACTGATCCACCGGCTAAAATAGTGGCAGGGAATGTTTCCCTCGCGACCGATCCACTGGCTAAAATAGTGGTAGGGCATGTACCCTCGCGACCGATCCACTGGCTATAATAGTGGGGGATCCCGAGTTCAACAAACCAAACCATACATGCTATTAATATGTGGGAAGACACTAATTACTTACAGTGGAATACCGTACGAGAAGGGGCCAGACCGATCCACCAGCATATAATAGTGGTAGGGTATGTTACCCTCGGGACCGATCCACCAACTAAAATAGTGGCAGAGCATGTACCCTCGCGACCGATCCACCGGTAAAAATAGTGGAGTTCCCATACTCGTATGGACTTGATAAACACCAAAGTGTGAAAATAAATTCGATAAAGGCTTGATGAAGTAAATAATCTGATCTGTATTGAATCATGGTATTTCACCTAAGCTTTTATTTTATCTTGTGTTATTATGATTGAATTCTATGCTCCTTTATTATTATGCATTGGTTGTGTGAATTTTGTATGCTGGCCTTGGTGGTCGGTTACCTTACTCAGTACGTAGCGTACTGATCACCCGTTTCATGGTGGCTGCTCATTCCCATAAGCAGAAGGCCTGTATGACCTGTTGTAGGTAGGAGACACTTATTTTGATGATATCGATGTCTATGGGACATCAGGTAGGACCGAGTGATGTTTGGGTTGGATTAGTTCCTGGAGTGGCGTGGCCATTTTCCTTTTTAAATTATGATTCATGTTACCTTTTTATTATGTTTGAGTTGTAGAAACAATTTTATTAATGTTGTTTATTTATTATCTAAAAAACAATAGCTAGTATTTTTAATTATATAAAGACTTACGCGTACTTTAATTTTCGTTTTTATAAATTTGGATTATTAATGATGTTATTAGTAGTGTTTTCTTAGCTTTAGCACTTGGTATCAGAACGGTAGGAGTGAACTGGTCTGGTACTAAGTGTGGCGGTAACATTCCCAGAAATTTACGGTTTTAATTTATAAGTATTGTGTTTAAAAAAATATGTAAATTTTGGGGGTGTTACACCACCTATGCAGCCACTTTTGCTGTGCCACCAAAACCATTCCAACCATCTCAACCCAGAGGATCCACTACAACCACAAGCACCATCTCACTCCCCCTCTTCTAGTCTAGAAATCCACCTCTCCAACTCTAGATCATTCTCCACCGTCGCTACCGCCTAGCTGCCACCACACTAGGCTATACCCTAATCTCCCTGACCTTTGAAAATAATTAATGTAATTATTATTCAATTTTATTATTGTTAATATCATTATTATCATTATTATTACTATTATTATCATTATCTCTCTTATTATTAATGCTATCATCATCATCATCATTATTACTACTACTACTATTATTAACTTTGGCCCTATTATTGCTAATATTATTATTATTATTATGAATATTTGAATTATTATTATTATTATTAAGATTCAAATTATTATTATTATTATCATTATTGTCACTATTTTAATATTACTAATACTATTATTATTATTATTATTATTATTATTATTCAGGTTATTATTATTATTATTAAATTTTTATCCTTAGCAATATGAATATTGCTAATAATACTTTAACATGGACCAATATAACTACCAATACCTATTTTAACTAATAATAGTATGATTAGCTACTTTAAGAATAATACTTTTATTTTTAACTTATAAAACTACTACTATTATTAGTAACCCTAATACTAGGTTATGATAAGGGTAAAGTAGGAAATAATGATAATGATAGTAAGAGGGAAGTTAACCCTAGTATTTTTCTCTTATAGGTGAACCAAGTTAAAGCCCTAAAGAGACATAGGAGTATGCTCTAAGCCTAGTGTTGTATTAGGTAAGGATGTACTTAAGGCCTATTATGTGAGTTATGTGCTTTGTATGTCATGTGTTGTGTTGCACTTGTGTACCTTATATTATTATGACTACTTGTAGCGTAGTGCGAAGTTAAGGTACACTTATGTGACCTCCTTATGGCACGTGTAAAATGATGTGTATGTTGTGCTTGTCGTGTTATGTGATGTGACCATCTAGGACATGTATGCTAGGATGTTTCAATGATATTGTATGGGGTGAGAGGGAAAAAAGGGAAAAAAAGAAAATGAGTTGACTGAAGGGAAGTGAGAATGACCTAATTATCTCATGACCTATGAGGGGACAAATAAAAGAAAAATAAGGACAAAATAAGAGAGTAGAGTGAATCTTGCATGGGGAAGTCTAGGGTTTGCATGGGATGAATGGTGTTTGTATGGGGATGATCCTAACATGGGAAAATTTTCCTTGGGGTGTAAGTAAGGTAAGGGAAGAGTTTTTGGGGTGATTGGAGTCCATGGGTGAAAAATAGTATGTAGGTTAGTATAAAGGTGTATAGGAAATATAGGTAGGGTTTGGGAGGAAAACCCTAAATAGAGGAGATTTTGAAAGTGAAAAATTAATGGAAAGGATTGGAATATGGAGTAAGAGCGGAAGGATATCACATGGAGGGTGAGTGGGGGTGTCATATGGAAGAGAAGATGGTAGGCGAGTAATGGAGGGATATCATATGAAAAAAGAGAGGTGCTAGGTTTTGGGGTGGCCAACTAGGGTTTCGTGGTCACATGTGCAAAATGGGAAGTAAAGGGGAATGCATAGGGTTAAATCTAAGTGAGGTGATGTGTTGGGGGTAAATGAGCTTTAGTTGTGTGGGATAGAGGAAGGTTGGGCCATATAGGCCAAATTAGGGTTTTTTCGGAAAAACCCTATAGGGCGATAGTGAGTTAACTTAAATGGTATGGGGAAGTGGGTCTCGACCCAAACACTTAAGAGTTAGGTATTCGTGGTAAGTAAGAGAAGAGGGAAAGGATGTCTGGATGTGTTAGGAGGCGTAGAAGTTCCAAGATATTGGATGAGCCCCTCTCAAGGGAATAGGAGTAGACGGATTGTGTGAGCTAGTAGACAAAGAACATGCATGTCTAGGGTGAAATCATATATTGAATAAGACATAGATAAGGCACTAATCATTTAAAGTGAAATATTATTGAGCTGGACCCAAATCGATCCATCGGCATAATAGTGGCCTAGTGCCGGGGTACCTTGGAGACCAATTTACGGTGAATATTAGTAGTCAAGTGCGTTCTACCCTGTATGTTTCCAATCCACCAACTATAATAGTGGGGGATCCCAAGCTCAATAAACCAAGCCTTATGTTATAATAAGACATGAAAAAGACACTAAGTACTTACAATGGAATACCATGAGAGTCGGGGCCGAATCAATCCACTAGCATAATAGTGGCTAGGAGCACTTTGCCCTGGAGACCAATCCATTGGTGAATAATAGTGGTCAGGAGCATTCTTCCCTGTATGTTTCCAATCCACCGGCTATAATAGTGGGGTTCTCATACTCACATAGACTTATAAAGAGAATAGTGTGAAATGAGTACATTGACCAGAGATTTAATGAATAAGTTTGACCGGACTATAACACAACCTCTACTATCTGTATTGCTTGTATGTTTATCTGTATAATCCTACTTGTATTATATGTCTTTTGCGTATGACCTTAGCTGCATGGTTACCTTACTCAGTACATAGCATACTGACCATCCGTTTTATAGGTGTTGCTCATTGCCACGAGCAGAGGATCCTGCTGAGTTTATGTAGGTAAGATATGCCATCTTTGATGCCTATGATACTTATGAGGCATCGGGCAGGATTGAGAGTTAACCGTTGGACTTGGCATGGGGCCTCGGGAGTGATTTTGATCGAACTCCCTTATATCCCTATTTACTTATGTTTCCATTGTATTTCGGTTTTATTTTGTTATGTTGTACCTTTTATCCCTATTGGGAACTTGACTATGTACCCTATTTGGGTTGTATCAAATTTTATCATGCACTTTGATTTTCATGTTGTGAACATTTCGGTTTCTATGAATCTTTGTTTAAGTTTGTCTAACGTAATGTGAGAATTTTTCTTTAGCCTTGTGGTTAGTACGAGACCGGCCAAGGGCTGAGCTTGTACTGATCATGGTGGTAGCACCCTCCGTGCTTGTATTTATTTGTTTAAACAAAAATTTTCAACTGTGATTTTGTGGGTGTTGTAACTATTACGTTTATGAACAAATCATCTACATGCTTAGACATTTTGTGTGTATGTATGTATATATGAGTTTGTGTGCGCCATCGAGACTCTTTCCCTTTTATTTTCCATTCCAAGCTATCTTCATCTTCTTCCTCACTTTTATATTCTTATCTTCAACCTTTCCACAATTGTTACTCAGCCTTCAAAGCTTAAAAACTCACAAATAACCATTATTTCTCTCTTTTGTGCTTTTAATTAAGCAAAAGAGAGTTAAGCCTTGGTTTGGATGAGATTACTTAAATCATATGTTACTCTTATTCAATATTATTAGTGTCTCTGATGTTCTTTAAGGGTATGATAATCCCTTTTCATTTGATTTTCATTCCTTTTAATTTTAGTTATATGTTACCATGATTCTTACGAAATTTTATTTAGTTTTCATGGATTCCTTAAGGAGTATTAATAGATTGATGGTGGCGTGAGCCTCGCAAATTTTTAAAGAAAATTTCCTAACTTATAAGCCAAGGTAAAATCTATTTTTCTTGTGCTAAAAAACAACTTTTTCTATTATCACACGTGTTGCCATGAATCTTGGTGTTTTATGCTTATTTGGTATGTTCATGTTATTATTTTTACAATATAGATTATTTAGGGTTTGTGATTTGCATACATCATCACTAAAGGTTAATTTAATTGTTAAAGTTTTCATAAGTTGTTTCTTGAAATATTTGGTTTGATTAAGAAATTCATGAAAATTGGCAAGTGAAGACCTATGAAAATAGGCTGACTTTAAACGAATAATCGTATCAATTAGCTGATTATATTTGTGTAATAAGGTGTCATATTAAAGGTCTATGAGTCTTGGTTCCAATAAAACTTTTAGTTTTGATTTAGAGCTTTATGATAAAAAATTTTATAAAAAACTAATGATTCCATGATGTTTATTGTCATTTTTGGGATAAATTTGATATATAATATGTTTCTGTTTAAGTTCCAATAACTTAATTTATGATTGGATAAAGTTTGAGAAAGGTGTTCTTCACTAGTCACCCACTAAATAGTAATACTATAAGTATAGTTGGTGATGAATTAATCATATTTAAGAGGATATAAGGAATTAAGTATGGTTAGTGATGTTAAGTATAACTTAAGCATGATTAGGTATAAAATTACCAAAATACCCTTAATATAGTAAAATATGGAATAGTAAAAGTCAAACCTTAACCATTGATCGTGACCATGACCATGGCTATTGACTTTGACTTTTTTCATTCTCTTTTACCTAGACTTTAACTTTTCATCCGTTTCTTAGTGAATAGTAAATATTTTTGAAAATGGCATATGACCTTACTTTATAATTCTAAATCTAAATAAGCCTGACATTTTAGCCCATTTAGCACCAAAATATCTCTTTGGGTTATAAAGTGATTCTTTTGAGATCTTTCTAATGATCACAATTATAAGATAAGTTTGGTGTTACGTATAAACACCTAGGTGCCAATTTAGTGTAACCTAAAACACTCAAATGAATGTTTAGAGTAATATTTGAGCTTATATTGTGTTGTCTATGATCGATTAAAGTTTAGTGTAAACTAAAAATACTTATGGGAAAGTTTAAGTAAACTATAGATCCTTGGTATCTGAGGTTATCATCATGTGACGTTATACACGTAATGATCATATCATCTTTATGTTATGTTATACACATAGCGTACATATCATATTCGTGTAACATTATACATGTAATGATCATATTGTCTTTGTGTGGCATTATACACATAATGATCATATCTTCATTGTGTGACATTACATGCCATATTAGTGTGATTTTATACATGTAATTATCATATTATCTTTGTGTGACGTTGGACATGTAATGAAGTTTCCTAGCAATGATGACCCTTGCATTTTCCTAGTTATAATGGCCCAAACATTTAGTTTTCTAGTCATGATGGCCCATACATTGGCTTTCCTAGCCTTTATGGACCATACAGTGAGTTTTTTAGCTGTGATGGCCATTGTGTAATTTAAGAATGCCTAGCTATGATGGTAGGGGTTGAACATCCCTTTTGAGTACTGTTCGGGCTAAGCTTCCCCCTAAGAGTTTGCTCCGTGTGTTGTGTAATGCCTTTGTGAAATTCCAAGTATGTGTATGGTTTGGTTATCATCAATTAATGAATATATGGCCTTTTCTTTAGTAATGCATTTGATAATGATGTTTTGGATGTGTGTAACAAATCCATGATTGCTCCCTTTAGAAGTAAGCTACTCAAAATTACGAGCACTAGTGGATGTGATATATATTGCCATGTGATATCATGAATTATGTTTTAAATTCTAATAGGAGCTAGATTTTGCAAAGTACTTAACCATACTCATAGCCTTTGTGGTGTTGTGATGAACTTACCATATGTGGGGGAGTAGTTAACCTTATTTTGCAAGCAAGACAATCTTTGTGGAATACTATCTAGGGGAGCGATGTTAGACCTTGATTTTCAGATATATTATCCATAATCATATTTTAGGAATGTGTACTAAATTGGGGGTTTTTAAATGAGTATTATGGGAAAAGTGATGCTTACCTTATGAAACTAGGATTTTGTAAGGGCAAGACTGTTATTGTATATGTAGGGCATTAAAGTTAGACCTTGATTTTCAATTATGTTTTAAATAATGATATTTTAGGATTTTTTTTATTAAATTTGATGGCATATATTATGGAATGAGTTATTCTCACCTTGTGGACACAAGGGATTTCTTAAGAGAAATATGACTTTTTTTCTTAGGAGAATGTCCTGACTTTTATGTGGTTGTGCTTTATGTGTTTCAATTAGTTATGCTAAGTTGGATTATGTGTCTTGTATATCTACATGCAAGATTGCATGATGGGTTTGAGATAAACAAACATGGATAATATATTAATCATTTAACATAAAAAAATCACATGAGTTGGGGTTGAGGTATTGTGTGCCTATTTCATCAAACGATCATAGTAGTTTAGGAGTATTCTATCTTGAGAGGTGGATGAATCCATTTAAGAATATTAGGGTCTTGAACTCAAGATGAATGATAATATGATCTTATTTGAATAATTAATTTCTAAGACATTAATCATTTAAAGTGAATGATTACGTAATTCAGGGGCAAGGTATGGTGTATCTATTATGCCACACATTAATAATGGCTCAAGGAAATTTTTCCTTGAGAAGTACTTCATTCCATTCCACTAGAATAAGAATAGGGGTTTCCTAGGATCAATGGAAACAAGAACATGACATTGAGATAAAAAGTGACGAATAAGATATTCATCATTTAGAGTGAAAAATTAGATGAGTCAGAACCAAGGTGTTGAGTCTGCTCTACCGCCTTAATAATAGTTTTTAGGAATTTTTTACCTTATAAGGTGCTTCAAACTATTCCTCCTATTTAAGAATAGTGGCTAGGAGAATTTTACCTAGAAGGTGTAGAGTTAGTTCTATCCGCTTAATAGTAGTGACCAAGTGCATTTTGCCTTGGAAAGTGTTTATGTTTGTTCCATCAGATTAAGAATAGTGAGTTTCTAAGCTCAACATAAATAAGAAATGGATTGTGATTATACCTAATACTGGTTTCTAGAATCATCATTATCTGACATCATATTATGCTAATCATTGAGCATGCATATTATTCTATATGACCTTACAAATTCTGTGTAACCATGTTATGATTCTATTGTTACCATATTCAGTTTGTACCATACTGATCATCATTTTTATCGGTATTACTCATTCCCATGAGTAGTTACTTCCTCATTTTTTGGGTAATTTTTTATTACAATTTTGAATATGCTAGCATTTGGTGAGCGCAACATTGAGTTGGTATAGGGTATGGTTATGCAAATATATCTATCTCTCTATAAGCTTAGTCATCTATTTTCATTATACATGTTCCCTTCTCTCTATCTTGTATCTTGTATTGTGATAGAACAAAGTGCTTCCCACATGTGATTCCTAGGTATGAGGTTACTTTTGCCTTACACCAGATATTGACTAGGTATGGTGAGTACCTCTTCTATATTGGTTACGGCGTGACATTTCTATGTTTTGTACTTTAGCTTCCACAATTAACTATTTTAAAACAAAATTTTCAATTCCTAAAAATAGGTGTGTAAAAATTTGAGACCAGTTCTATAGCCAAGATCTAAGTCACCAAAGGGTTCACATGAAAGGTTAAATCAAATAGCTAGTTTGAAGATACATGATATGACCAAAATATCTTTAAGGTCAACTAACTTACCTTATGATTAAGAGAAGTGTATTTTATACTTAACCAATTATTTTCTTAAATTGAAATATAAATGTAGACAACATGATAAGATACTAAGAGTACTCAATTTATCCAAAGTGTCTCTTTCTCTCTTTCTTTTTTCTTATTTAATTAATCATTTTAATTAAGTTCTCTAGGATTATTCATCAAATGTCACCCTATGTGTTATACTTATCCATTTTAACTTATTTTATTAACATGATATCCATTTAGGCCTTAAAATTTCTATAATTTACATGTAATGGCCAAAATGTCCTTATTCACTTAAAATTACCTTAAACATCTAAAATTCATAACTTACTTAAAACAACATCAAACATTAACATATCATATAACAAATTTTATGTGAAAGACCCAAGGAAGACAATGATATAGTTAAAACTTTCAAAAATAATTTGTAATGCCCAATATATCCATGGCTTAATACGTCCAAAAGCTAGAAAATTTTCATTTCAACTTTAAATGCTCCAAAATTCATAATCTAGCTTCTAATACCCTCTTATACATACAATGACATAGATAGATTAAAAACAGCCAAAAATCACATAAAATAACAAGGAATAGAGGTAAACTACTTGAATGTAGAAATATTCATCACGACTCTACTAACAATTTAGCATGACTCTATTTCACATTCATCACAACTCCATTAAATATTCATCTTATTCCTAGTAGGCATGAGAACATGCAAAAATCACACAAATCATTATCTCATCAAATTATCATGCTTATACATATAAGATAGAACCATATACATGTCATAAATTATTTTCCAATATTTATGTCATGCTTATAATTAAAAAAAGCTAATAATATATAAAATAACATATAGTACACATAGCACAAAATTCTATTTTTAAATGTTAGTTTAGTTACCATAATTCCTAATCTCCTTAGAAAAGATAAAATAAGGAATCTAGAACTTATTATCTAAACCATTTGTTTGCCTTCAAGAATGCAAGATAAAAGAGTGAGATAAACCAAGATCAATAAATAAGTAAAATGGAAATAATGGAAATGAAATGGAAATATTACTCTTAAATTTCAGGGCTTCGAAACCACCACATAAAACCACCAAGTAATGATAGGTAAAGGTTTTGGAGGGTTAATGGGAAGGGAAAAAAAAGGAGAAAGGAATGATACAAAAAACAAATTTTCTATCGAAAAAATATGCAACAATAGTATCAAATTTGTAGGATGATTAACAATGCTTTTATGAGAGGAAAAATAAGAGGGTAGGGCACAATTTATTAGGTAAAAAAAGGATCCTATATGAAATATAACATGAAAGGAACAAAAAATAAGGAAAAAAGGTAAAAGAATCAAGGTAGAGGCATGGTAGCTGATGGAATTATAAATTTTTTTTTAGCTTTATATAGTTATACAGGTGGGTTAGAAGCAAATGTTATGATAAAATGAAGCTTTAAGGGGATAAATTTTAGGAAATAAAATGGCAGGGAGTTGTAGTACACAATGAAAATTTTAAAAAGAAATAAAAACTAAAGGAAGAGGAAAACGAAAGAGAGGACAAGTTATTCAAAGTTGAAAAGAAATCAACTTGTTTTACTGTTGAAATTTTATGATTTTATGTGAGGTTGAAGTGAGATACACAGTTTGAAAAAAAAATAGAGTAAGATATGATTAATAGGAGTGTGGAGTGAGTGTTTATTTTAAATTTTAATTGCTAGAGTTTTGGGATTTGGGGTGTAAGAAAGAGGTTAGGCTATAGTTGAGTGCATAAGAGAAATATTGTAAAATCATGATTATGGTACTTAGTGCACTTTTTGGTAGGGTACAAAGTAACCAAGTTATAAATCTAATTTTGTTTGTTTAGAAGACTAATAAGGATTAAAATAACTGTTAGAGGATATGTTATAATTTATTTTGATTAATTAAACTAGAAGAAAACCTAGTAATAGGCACATGTTGGAAAAACTATCAATTCCAAAAATCATAAACAATTTAAGAAAATGTGAGGAATAACTTTAGAAACTCAAATAAATAAAAATATGGGGTATCAAAGTTGGTTTACATATCAACAGATGAAAAATGAGCAAACAAGGTAAGAACAAATAAGTTGTGGAAATACCTTTTTCTACAAATGTACAAAACCAATGAAGAGGGGTTCAAATTATCATTGATTAATGCGGAATATTTTTATAAATTCAAATATATATAAATATTTGGGCTTGGAACTCATTTGATTACTAATGGATTGAAAATAGAAAAAATGACTAAAATTTTCTAATCGCATAAACAGATTTTTTTGTGATATTTAACAGTTTAGAAGGAAAAGGTGAAACATAAATGAATAGAATGAACAAATCAACTCAAAAATATTTTTGGGTCTCTTTAAAATTTTTGAACTGGTAGAAAAGAGTGAAAACATAGGAATCAAAAGAATCACAATGAAATATGTTTTCTACAGATGAAAGAAATGATTGAAAAAATGTTTAAAATTTACATAAATAGAATGGATTCAATAATAGAATACACACACACACACACACATGAGCATACATACATACATACATATATATATAATGGGGTATTATATTCCAACCCTTGCTTTAAGCCTTATTTCATCTTTTTTTTTGAATATCCACTTATAACCCATAATATTTTGATCAATCAGCTTCTAAAAAAACTCACAAGTTTGATTCTTATAGTTGGATTCAAGCTCTTCATCTATGTCATCAACCCATTGTGATGTTGCATCACAAATAACTTCCTCATCTATAACAGTTTTGTTTACCTTCTTAGCCTATCTTTAGCCAAGATATATCTAAAAAATTTTAGTACAACACATTCATGTCTTTCCCTGGTTTTTTGATGCAGGGTAATGCCCTAAAAATTCTATAAGCCATAGGTTGTCTTATTTAGTATTATAACTCATTAATTTAGTATCGATGGAAGATTTGGGTTGCTAAAACACAAAACACATTGATGGTTTGATTCTCTTAAATAAGAAGAGAAAGGATGAGGTTTGGAAAGTGTATGATCTTTATGAAGTAGTTGCAAAGAATTTGCATTGTGTATGTAAGCATTGCATAGAGGTACCATATATAATTGAATAAAAAAATGACACATCTAATTTTAAGAGGCATATAGTAAATTTTTTTGAAATACACTAAGATTAATATGCCTAGCATGAATCCACCTCAATTTGACCAAAAAGTGTGCAATGAATTTATATGTGAGTATATAATGAGACATGGATTGACATTGTCACATGTTTAATATGAATGAGAGAGAAAAGTCCACCTATATTTTGATCTGAATGGTAAACTGATTTGTTGAAATACTAAAAATAAAATATGTTTGGAAATGCATATTGAATTTTAGGGGATTCTTAAAATAGATTTAGATAAATTTTCTAGTAAGATTTGTTTAACTACAGATATATGGACATCATACACAAGAAATGGTTCTCTCACCCTTATTGCTCATTATATTGATGATAATTAGAAATTAAACTCTAAGATGTTAATTCTTTTCTATTTTCCTCCTCCCCACACTAGTGTAAAGATATATCATATGTTATATTTATTCTTCAAGGATTGGGGCATGGAGAAAAAAAATCCCATGATCGTAGACAATGAACCAAATGTAATAAACATAATTATGCATCTGAATTCCAAGTTGCTTGGAAACTTGGTACGTAGTGGGAAATCTTTTCATATTAATCTTGTAGCTTATATTTTGAATTTGATATTAAAATAAGGAATCAAAGCAACAAATGTGTCGTGAAGGTTGTAGAAAGCATCATGCATATAGATGGATAAGAAAGTAGGATAATTAAGTTCTATGAATGTGTTAAGTAGTTAACTTATTTATTTCCACTAAGTCATGGTTAGATGTTCCAACTAGGTATAATTCTACATGTTTTATGCTTAGTAGAGCATTAACATATAGCTAGGCTTTTGACTATTATGAATTGAATGAACCTAGTTACAAGTGACATGTTTCAAATAGTGAATGCTCAAGGGAAAAAATGTGATTTGTTATAGCTGTTTTATAGGGTCACATTTTTTTCTTCTAGAAATGAGTATCTTACATCAAGTCTATACTTTTTTAATGCATAGATCATTCAAATGTATCAAGAGAAGGAACTAGCAAGTGATGATTTTGAAATTAGTAGAATGGCAACTCAAATGTATGATTTTTTTAATGAATTATTGGTCAAATTAATCTATGATTCTAGATTTTGCTATAACTTTTGATCCTTATTAAAAGTTTTATTTTTTAAAATTTTTCCTTTGTAAAATTATATGACACTTACAAGGGTTTGCATTTGGCTAAAGAAATGTACAATTTCTTGACTTTTACAAACATTATGAGGAAAATTTTCAAGTAGATTCCTTTGTTCCAAGAACAATTAATCAAATAGAAGTTAACACTTGTCGATGAAATGATGACAATGGCGTAGCCTATTATTGTTAGGCATTAAGTGTAATGACATTTTTTCTATTTCGTGCATTATTTAGTTGCCTTTTTTGTATTTATTTTTATTCAAAGTCTTGATTTTATTTGTTTTTATTTTTATTTATAAATTTGACTCATTAATATTTCTTAGAGATAGTAATATTATGAAACCTAAATTGGATAACTACCTTAAAATGTTAAGAACGGAGTGATTGATTAAGGTTGATGTGTTTTCGTATTGAAAGGATAAGTCCAATTGTTTTTTGATAATTAGTTCCATGAAAAAAAGATATTCTCACTATTCCAATGACTATAGTTGCATCAGAGTTTACTTTATTATGAGTGGTAGAATATTAAATAAGTGAAGAAATTATATTTTACTGAAAAATGTTGATGCCTTAGTAACGGCCTATAATTGGTTATTCAGATATGGAGGTAATTTCAATCTACATATCATTTTATTTAATGCATGGTTATTTATTTTGTGTAAAATAGTTTATATTTTTTTATATTTGTATAGATCTA
This sequence comes from Tamarix austromongolica, assembly GCA_039764185.1. Lineage (NCBI taxonomy): Eukaryota > Viridiplantae > Streptophyta > Magnoliopsida > Caryophyllales > Tamaricaceae > Tamarix > Tamarix austromongolica. The sequence goes on along the minus strand of CM077809.1, from coordinate 163,507,057 downwards.
GAAAAAGATGGTTATATAATAGATATGCCAAACCCAAACAATGAGGCTAACTGAAGAATTGGAGGTAACTTTTTTAAAGTCTAGTATTCTACACACACATTCCTAATCTTCTTTTTTGATAAGTCTGTACATATACTAATATTTTTTTTCATGTTCTACATATGTTTCATTATTGTCTTAGATTTGGAACAAAGTTAAAGTAATATGGTTTGCTAGTGTTCATGAGAAAATAATTTTTTTAGTAGGCTTTGCATCATTCATTTATATTTCCTAATTTAAAAGACCTTACTTGTTCCTTTTGACTTCTCTATTGTTTGAAAGTTTAGATTTTAATCATTAATAATTGCTTTCATATTTGTGGAGGTAGTTTAATAATCTTCAACCATGAAGTTCAAAAAAAGGTGTTGGACTTTGTGGACATCTCCTATGAATAGGCAATGAAAAACCTTGTCTATAATAAATAAGAAATTTATTACTTTATACATTAGGAAGCAGTTGACATGTTTAAAATAAATCTTAAATAGGTTTGGTTTTGGCTCCCTAAGCGCCTTATTAACCTAAAATTATAGATTTGGCTAGCTGTACTCCATATTACCTTAGTTTTATTACAATTGCTCATTTCTTCTTTGTGTTTCCTCCTGTTTTGGATGTTTTTGTCTTTTGGTAATCTTTTGAAGATAATGAAAGTGTTATTGCTTTTTTGAGAAATATTGTTGTTGGACTTTTGAGGTTAAATTGTTCTATATCCTAGAGGATATGTTTACTAGTGATACTTTTCATTATGAAAGAGGAAGGGTTGATTTGATTTGTTAGTGGTTATATGGTTGGTTGTCTTTTTATCTGTTTTCTTCTTTATTGTAGAACTTAAAAACCCCTTTATGTGAGGCTATCTTTGAGCTTCCCTTGTGATTTTAGTCGTTATTTGGATCTTCTACTACAATGGTCTTGTGGTATGCGCAGTTGTTGAATCATTTTTGGTATAGGTTGATTGTGTGTTTTTTCCTTAATATTTTTTCCTTGTCTATTTATATTTTTGTTAAGAAGGTTGGCCCAGGCTTACCATTTCCATGCTTCTTTTGGTTGTAAGAAGAAAGTTCCTTAGGTTAAGTTGTTCGATGGAATTAGAACGACCATAGAGTCCTAATCTTTTTGTTATTTTTGTACAATGTTGTCTTTATAGCAAGCTAAGTACCCTGACCCTCATTTATCTTTCTTTAGTACTATGTTTTGTGACATTTGGAACTTTTTCCTTAGGAGATACCAACTTGTGGTATGCCCTCTTCTTTTTGGTTTTATGTTATTTTTTATTCTATGTTGTAAAACTACTAGTATGTGGCACCTACAGTTGTTGTTCTCTCCAGTTAGAGGTAGTAATATTTGTAGTTTGGCTCTCATTTAAGGGTAATCTAGTTTTCCTACCTGAATATCTATCAATTTTTTATTTTTTGTCTTTGAGAGAATGAAATGCATGATCCCTTTTTTTTAGGTGTGAAAGTACTCAGAGAGTTTAGTAGTAGATTAGAGATTGGATAAGGATCATTAGAGGAAACACTTTACCTCATAGTGCCATTTGAGTAGTGAATAATGCTAGAAGAGTAAACAAGCAACCCAAATTTCCCAAATTACTTGCTATACTAGTATTGTGTATCGCTTATGGAAGGCTAGTATGCCATTGTAGTTAAAATCAAGCTCGATGTTTACATGATCTTGAATAGTAAAATTACCAGCACCTATTCAACTTCTAATGATTTGATGCATTTTGATTTTTTATCTTGATTTTGATTGTTGTGGGGGTGTGAGTGATAGTTCTCCCCAGTTATATTTTTTTAAGGGGGTTATTTTGCTTGTTTTTGTACATATCTAGGGATACCTAGAAGCTCTTGTAAATATCAACTTATGATGTATATATTCATTTATCTTATGATAACAAAAAGAGAACCTAGGCTAGCATTCTTTACACACTAGATTTCAATTATAGGTTTGATTTGAGATTAGATAAATATTAACTTAGTGGTTAAGAGACCTCTTATAAAGATTAATAATCACTTCCACTATGCATGTTATCAGATTTGGTCATAAGTGAAGGAGAAAACCATTTGTTGTTCTTCAAATTAAAAGTAATATAATTTAAAATATTAACAAAATGAGAACTATTTTCACAAAACTGGTGGAAATTGTGCATATTCTTTACTTCTACGATTTCTTACTAGAAAAAAAAACTAATTTCTCTTTGATTTAGTGATATTTTTGCTTAGTAATGTTGTGAATAAATCAAGTTAAATTGTTTCAAACTTAGGCTTGACTCATTTAATGAAAGGAACTAGCTAAGCCAAATTAAGCCAAACTGAGTCGAACTCATTAGCTTAATGCTTAAACAAGCCAAGCTCTTGAGCTTAGTGCTATAAACAAGCTAAGCATAAATTTTTATGTGTCAGACTCAACTTATATAACAACTAAGTCTAAAACTAAGATTTAGGCTTTTATTATTTAAGAAAATAAATGAATTGAGTCAAGATGAACTCGAGTTGGCTTATGAACAATTTAAATAATTTAAGATCATAGTACATGGGATGCAATATAGTTGAATTCCATCATCCCAAAGGGTCATGGTCGTTAATCATTATAACATTGTTGGTTTTTATAGTTCTAATTACTAATTTACTATGATAGAAATACCACTTTTTAGTGACATAATGAAAATGATAAAAAAAGGAAGGAAAATATGAAAATAAATTATATATAGATTGAATAGAATAAAGCTTTATCTCTATGCACGAAGATACATAGCTAGCCCGATATAGAGAAAATATTGTATGGGAGAGGGAAAGAAAGAGCAAGGACACTTAGATAATGAGCTTGTCAAATCCTATGATAATAAGATAACACCCAGGAATTCGCCAACTAAAAGATAATTTGAGGAGTGCTAACAACATTTAGATGAAATAGAGAGAGAGAGAGAGAGAGAGAGAGAGAGAGAGAGAGAGAGAGAGAGAAGATGAAGATTTTCCATATCAACTACGGAGGCAGTATTTGTGATACCCCATTTTTAGAAATCCTAATTATAAACTAATAATTATGCATAATTAGTTATAACAAGTATTATAGGTTGTTTTTACTAAAAATATTTTTGTTACATGTATTATTATGAAATATTAGATATAAATTTAATTAGGTGAACATTTGATAGATTTTAGGTTACTAAATTTAACCTTAGTTTGTAATCGGTGTCTGCCTCGTTAAATAAATCTAGTAGGGTAACCTTAAATTCTACTGAATAATTTTACTTAGAGATTTTTCTCTAGTTCCTTACCTAAATAATTTACCTTACCCTATGCTATATTTTCTTACATCGCCCTACTCTCTTAACCTTGAACAACCATCCTTCATGTAACCCCTGAACCACACACCTCCCTCTACCATGCTTGTTTTTCTCCCCTTGTTTTGTGCCACCTTCTCCTACATGCCACCATCCCTTTTTTAACTCCCTATTCCCTTTAGTTTTTGTGTCATAAATTAACCCTAAGAAGCCCACACATTTCCTTTCTTTCCCTAAGCTCCCTTAAGTAAGAAAAAACTCCATCATTGCCATTGTTTTCCACCATTTTTATACCACTAACAACTTCCTCCGCACACCACCTCTTTGCTGCACATTCCACCACCAAAGATGCTACCCTATATGTAGTAAGAGCTGATATACCCCCCTCCAAACTATAGTAAAATTCCTTGAAACCACCCCCATGCTGCACACAAAATTGGCATAACACCACCCCCCTCTTCAGCTAGTTTTGCCGATCCCTCCCCCTTTACTTCACCAAAAGTTGTTGAAGCCACCCCCTTGCTACACCTTTTTTCCCCATAGCCCCTCCATTGTCTCCTGCAATTTTGGCAATTTGTACCCCCTTATTTTGGCTTACCCCCTTATTTTGGCTTACTCCGCCATTGCTCCCTCATTTTTCTCAACAACTTTCTCCATTTCCTCATCCTTTGTTGCATGAGTTTGTTTGGCTTCCTTGCTACTTTTCTTTGGATAGTTAGTATTCATTGAATAATTTTAATTAATTTTAGGTTATTTTTATGATATATTAAATGCAAATACATGTGTTATTGAGTGTTAACTTCTTAGGTAATCTTTAAGGATCTTGCAAAAGGCAGTCTTTTATATTTTTGTGTAAGCTTGGATTTAAGTAAGTTCAATCCCTCATAGATGGTATAAATTATGTGCGAGCATGATAGGAAATTTTAGATCTAGAATCTTGCTAGGGTTTATGCTTTTCAAGTATTTTAGCATGCATGATAAAATGATAATATGCTGAAAGGACAATATGCATGATTATTGATAATTAAGTTGTATGCATGAAATATGTCAAATGTTTTATATCCACATGTTTCAGATTTTGTTACGTTCTCCATTACTATCATGTTATGATTCAAATCCCATGGTGTATGCTTCATGAATGCTCACTCATGGAAATAGGGTTAAGATAATGCATATGGACACATATGCACATGATTAGGGTTAATTATGATAAATTCTATTTTGCATGGTTTAGGGTTAGAGATATGCTCCTACATGTACTGTGATGATAATATGCCTATTTAAATGATGTCTCATGCTTCAAATGTGCATGTGTATGTTTCTTGAAAGATGTGGTATGTGGTAGTTGCACGATTAAGGTTTTGGTGAGAGCAACCCACTAAATGCATGAAAAGTGGAAAATATAGTTAATTACCGAACTGCAAAGATTACCTATGAGCTAAACTAATGTGAAATATTACCTTATTGCCTGCTCATCACAAATATCTCATGATGATAATGTTTGACACAAAAAATAAATAAAATGAGGAAACTATAGGGTTTTGAAGGGTATTTTGGTAATTTTAACCTAATGTATCATTTATAAATAAATGAATGCTAGAATGGTCTTAGCCTCTTGATAGGTTGACCTTATCTTTGACTTGAGTTGACATAGGACTATGACTTGAGGGTTTATCTAGATAATTGGACATAAAGGGGAAAATGGTTAAGTATGGAAAATGGAAATTTCTATGTTATATGTGACTTAAGTGATTACCTCATAAGATATTAATACTCAAAGTGAAAGACCTCAAGTTGAGAACGGTTGCTCTCTAAGGGTCGCTAACTTAGAGGTGGGGTGTTATCCCTCCTTTTTTGGTTCACTAGTGTGATATTGTGCCCCAGTTTTTAAGGCCATATTCTACTCTATAAGTGACCGAGGTTGGAAGGATACTATGTTACTTTTGGGCGCTGGTATGAACAAGTGTACCGTTATATCCCTAGGTCTGAGGTAAGGGTATTGCTAGGTTGATTTATATCACTCTCAATTAAGGAATAAAAATGGAAATGTTTGTTGTGAAATAAAAGAAATGGATTATTGGTTCAATAGTTGCCTCAATAGTCTACCTTGGTATGTTGATGGATTGTTGGTTCGGTAGTTGTCTTAGTGTCCTACCCTGGTATTATTTTTTTATTGTTGTTTTAGTATTTTCCTTAGTGCCCTACCACTATGTTTGGAATGTATTTACCTAATCAAGTATGACTTTACACTTTGAAATGATGAGAAGTGGATTGGTATGTTTTCATTTCAAACTTGGACCATGATATATGTTTCTCCATGAGTATTTTAGCTTATGACTAAGGCCGCATCTGAGAACAACTGACTACACTCCATGCTATTACCCGATGGGAGCATCACAGACAATTCTATTCTGGCAGAGGGTGATAACTCAGCCTTAGCAGTAAAAGTAGATGAAAAAAAGGATAGGATAGCACCCGAATCAAAAAGGACATATACCGGCAGATAATGGATGGTGAACATACTAGTGATAACATCAAGCTGGTGGTCAGCCTCAGCTTAACTGATCACATTCAGGCGCCCGCCTGATTAGCCTCCCCTCTGAGTGAATGGTTTGGATCCTTGAGGCCTCCCTTCGGCCTCCCAAATGGGAGCATAGACTGGGGCAAGTGCTCGATGGCAGTATTGTAGGGGTGCGGTATGCAGATGCTACTGGTAGGCTTGTTGTTGGGACATCAAGGCTCCTCCATGCTAAGTCGGTTGAGTTTGATTTTTCTAGGAATGCAATAGCCTCCAACACTCGATGGATATGTGGCCCAACTTCTCATAGTTCAGGTAGGTCACCAACCTACCTCCATAGGTCCGAATCGTGTGGCTCTAGCTACACTATCTACAAAAGGATCCCTTAAGGGGTCCCTGGCCTCTATTGCGATCTCTCAGCTGCGGTCTCATCGATCCTCCTGACTATAGTTGGGTCCTGCCCCCAGAACTCTGAACCTTGGGTTTTCTCTTCCCAAGGATGGTGGCCTGCTCCTAGATGAAGGTGACAACAATACAGGTGTGCTCATATAAGGTAGCTAAATTGGTGAAGGATGTTACACCCATCATCTGGCGGATGCTAAAGTTTAACCCTTACTCGAACTAGAATACCGTCATGGACTTGTTGGCGACAATCCCTAGGGAAAAACATAGTAGCTCTGTGAAGCAAGCATGGTACTAGCGGACCACATCGATCATTCGGTGAGCTACATGAACTCCCGGAGCTCATCTCTCTTCAGGCTCTCAGGGTAGAATCTAGAGCAGAGGGCCATCTTGAAAGCCTCCCAAGTAGCTGGAGGACTGTCTCGGGCACGGTGCTCCATCCACCAGGTGTCTGCTACGCCTCTCAGAAGAAAGTAGCTATGCTGGGCTGCCAAGATGGAGGGTAGTCCACTGCCTTGAAGGTGCAATACGTGTTTTGGATCCACCCCTCGAGGACCACAGGGTCCTCCTCTCCGGAGTAGATCAGAGGGTAGTGCCCAGTGACCCTCCAAAGCTAGTCCTCACCAACGTTGTCAATAGGGTGGGGGTGCGGGGCAGGCATCAGGGGCTGGTGTTGGACAAATTCCATGAAGGCCTCAAAGGCCTCCTCCAAATGCCCTACTTAACTGTTCATCGTCATTGGAAGCTGCAACAAAAAAGGTGATGTTAAGAGTGAATCTACTAGTTCGAAGCAATCATTTCACACTATTTTCCTTTTTTGGAAAATCCTACCCTTTTTTCCTCATTAGGGCCTAGACTCAAAACTTTTAAAATGGAAATGCCTTTTTGGGTTCAAAAACATTTCAAAATCTAGGAAAAAAACTTTGTAAATCAAAATTTGCTTTGAAAATAGGGTGGTTATCAGAACCAATGCTCTGATACCAACTTATAACATTGTTTTAAATTCTCTACTAAATTTTTTTTTATTTCAAAAGATACAATGGATGTAAGGAAAACAAAACTGTGAATTTCAGGGATATTACCGCCGTAATCAGTACAAGCCCAGCCCCCAGCCAGGCTCGTGCTAACCACAAGGCTAAAGAAAAACTATCGTCAACCATTTCATTAGTCAAACTTAAAACAAGAATTCATAAGAGCACTGAAACATTCATAATACGGAAATCAGAGTACGCGTAAAAGAGTTTACAATCCAAGAATACATAATTAAAGTTTCCAAAACGGATAAAAGTTACAGTACAATAAAAGAAGTCTGGAATGAACCGATATAAGATAAATGAACAGTAAATAGGAAATTCGGTCACGTCGCTCTCGGTCCTCAGGCTAAGTCTAGCTCAAATCTCAGCCCCTCCTAATGCCTCGTAAGCATCGAAGGCATCAAAAATAGCATCACCTACCAGCACAAACTCAACAGGGCTCTCTGCTTATGGGAATGAGTAGCACCCATGAAACAAGTGGTCAGTACGCTATATACTGAGTAAGGTAACCATGCATCTAAGGCCAACACACAAAAGCATATAACACAAGCATGATCATATGAATAACATACAAATAATTAAAGGCTAAGCTATAGTCCGGATCAACTGATTTTTTAAATCTCTCAAAAACTTAACACGTTTCTAACCGCAACCGCACGGGGTCAAAGTAGTAATCAAGGTTGATCCCACTAGGATTGGTGAATGACCACTAAGACAATTATGGAAATTAGTTATGTCTAGACTATGAAATGATAAGAAGTAATTTGTAAGCTAAAATAACTAACTAAGATAAAAAGAAAGGAAAATAACACTCAAGTGACTCAAGTAAATAGAAAAGCTAAGGTTCTGGCTCATCACCCCCGGTCCTCTATGTAATTGAGCACCACATCACAAATTGATTCAATAATCATAATCAATCATGCCAACAAGGATAGAAAGTGTTGTGCTTTATCAAGCCACAAACACCCTATTACATCTCTATGGCCCTAACTATCTCTAGCTTAGGGTCTAATAGAGTGTAATACCTTAAAGTCCACAAAGTTTCCTCCTTTATTGTTGTAGAGGTAAAATTAATTATCTCTTGACCTACAATTTAATCTCTAGTTGTGATATTGGGTCTAATACCGGATTATATCTCGATCGCACCTGTATTTCCCACACCAGAAATTGGAATTTATCTGGAGTTCATCATTCCGTTAATCAATCAACAATATAATGCAAGGATCATGAATTGAAAAAAGAGAGAGAATGCAAATATTTAACACATTCAGATTAAGGGAAACTCCCTTTAACCTTAGAACAAACTCTAGCTATCAAACTCATAGTAAAAACATTATAAATAACTAGAGATTCTATAGATAGATAAGAGAGAAAAGAAAATACCCTTGAAATCCAATGATTCTTACAAGTGTTTAACTTTTTACACCTAGATCTCTAATTTACAAGAGAATTCTTGAGGAATTAGGGAAGAGGATGGAGGAGAGAGAAGATAGGGAGTGGAGACTGCTTGAATGAGAAATTAGAATGAGAGTTTAAATACTACCGCCTTATGAATCCCTAGGATATTGATAAACAATGCTTCCCATGTTAGCTTTGATAACGCTGGATATTTTGATCATAACTTTTTCATTGAAATTCCGATTAAGCTAATTTTGGATGTGTTGAAAAGCTATTAAAAATATCCACAACTTTGATATCGAAAGATTCTCCAAATTTAGATTTTTTTTCTTGTCCAAATTACACTTATTTCATGCCCATATACTTTGAATATGCATTCTTGCTTTCATTTTATTCTAGAATTTACATTTTAGCTCTAAATCTCTTTCCACTTTTACTTTTGCTCCTTTTTTCTCCTTTATTCTCCCTTTAAGATTATTCTTTTTTCCATCATTCATGATTTTTTGTTGCTTGAGATCATGCAAATTTTCACAACACAAAGGCAGTAATAAGAACAAAAAGGGAGGATTTCAATATAAATTTGAGGTAAAAACTCTTATAAACTTTAGGAATAAGATGTAAAAGTCACACTTATCATTCTGATCATTACTCATTTCACACCATGCTTATTATCAATCCATACGAGTGCGGGAACCCCACTATTATAGCCGGTGGATCAGAAAGGAACAGGGCAAAATGCACTTGACCACTATTATATGCTGGTGGATTGGTCTCCAGGGCAAGATGCTCCTAGCCACTATTATGTCGATGGATTGGTCTGACTCCGACTCTCACTATAAGTACTTAGTGTCTTTTACATTTCTTATCAAACTCAGAGTTTGATTTATTGAGCTCGGGATCCCACACTATTATAGCCAGTGAATCAAAAACGAATAAGGCATAATGCACCTGACCATTATTATATGCCAATGGATCGGTTTCTAGGGCACCCTAGCACTTGCCACTATTATGCCAGTGGATCGTTCTGGTTCAGGCTTAATAATCTTTTTCTTTAAATGATTAGTGTCTTACTGTGTCTTATTCAGCAAGTTTTCACCCTAGACATGCATGTCACAAACCATCTACTCTTATCCTCCAAAAGAGCTCGTCCCATATCTTGAGACTCTACACCTCCTAACACACCCTGACATCCTTTCCTTCTTCCCTTACCTACACTGGAGGCCCAACTCTTAAGTGTGTGGCTCAAGGCCCACTACCTTATGCCATCCAAGTCCACTCACTATCTTCCCCTAGGGTTTTCCCCTAAAACCTTAATTGGACCTATGTGGCACATCCTTTCTCTGACTCACACAACCAAAGTTCCTTTATCACCCAACACTTCATCTCACTTAGATTCAACCCCAATCATTTCACTTTACTCTCCAAATACACATGTGGCCATGAAACTATAGCTGGCTACTCCAAACCCTAGCACTTTTATTTCCCTTATGTCACCCTTCCATTTCTCCCCTACCATCCTTTCTTTCCCATGACACCCATACTCACCCTATCATCCATTTCTCCCCTTCCACTCTCATCCCATATTCCACTCACCCTCACTTATTTTTACTTTCACAACCACCTTCAATTAGGGTCTTCCTTCCAAACCCTAGCCAGGTTTCCTATGCACCCTTATACCAACCTACATACTATTCCTCATCCAAAGTCTCCAATCACCCCAAACACTCTTCCCTTACCTTACTTACACCCCAAGATAACTTTTCACACATAAGGATTATCTCCATGTAGACTCCATCCACCCTATTCAAACCCTAAAAATTCCCATGCAAACCCTAGAAACTCTCATGCAAACCTTAGAGATCCCCATGCAAACTCCTTCCATCCCATGAAAGGTTCACCCCCACCCTTTTATATTGTTCATAATTCCCTTTTTAGTTTCCCCCTCAAGGATCATGAGATGTTTAGGTCAATTCCATATCCCTTTTACCAACTCACTTCCCCCTTTTTCTCTTTTTATCCTTTCACCCCACATCAATATATTAAATATCCTAGCATACATGTCCTAGAGGGTCACATCATACAACATCATAAGCACAACACATATATATTATACACATGCCATAAGAAAACCATATAAGCATACCTCAACTCCAAGCTGCGTTACACGTAAAATAGTTATACTGATTATAAGATACACAAAATAACATAGCACATGGCATATAAGGCACATAGCACACATATAGAGGGCCTTAGATACATCCTTACCTAATACGACACAGGTCTTGGAGCACGCTTCTACGTCTCCTTAGGGGTTTGATTGGATTCACCTATAAGAGGAAAACACTAAAGGTTAATTTTCCTCTTACCAAAATCACTATTATTTTCTACCTTGCCTTTATCATAGCCTAATATTAGGGTTACTAATATTAATAGTTGATTTATGAATAAAAATAGGATTTTTATTCTTAAGGTAGCTAACTATGGTATTACTAGCCAAAATAGGTCTTAGGAGGTATAGAGATTCATGTTAAGGTATTTATAGCTATATTTAGATTATTAAAGATAATAGCTTTAATATTACCAATAATAGTGATAATAATAATTGTAGCTGAAATGCCCCGAAAATTTCTAACTCTAAATATTATATTTAAATGAAGTTTTATCATAAAGATTAATTAAGTAAATTATTTTAATTAAAATAAAAGGAAATTAATTAGGATAAATCAAGAATAAATTTATAAGTATGTTAATTAAGAGAAATTGGGTATTTTAGCTAATTAAGGATTTTATTTTAGAAATTAACTAAATAAATTATTTTATTTAAAATAATGAGGAGAAAATAGTTTCAAATTAATTTTAATTTTATAAATAAATTAATAGAAGAAAATTAGGGTGTTTTGCTAATTAAAATGGAATTTATGGAAAATATTTTAAATATCCTAATTTAGCCTAAAAAGGGATTTAAATTTTATTTTATTTAAATATTATATTTTTAAATATTCTAAATATTCAGATTAATTTAATTGACCCTAACCTAATTATTTTCTCCTTTCCTTTTCCCTTTTTCTTTTTCTTTCTTCCTTTTTCCTTTTCTTTTTCTTTCTTTTTCTTCTTTATCTTTTTCCTCTTCTTTTTCCCCGGTTGGGCTGCCCTCTCCCGCGGCCCAATCTTTTTCCCCTTCTTTCTTTCCCTCGGCCCAGCCCGCGCCCGCGCGTCCTCCTTCCGCCCTCCGTCGCGCCGCGTTTTGGCTCTGTTTACACCGAAACACGTCGTTCGGTTTAATGACCCCTTCGACCCACGCCCGACCGCCCGGTTCTCCCTTTTTCTTTTCTTTTCCTTGGCCGACCGGTCCGCCTCCCTTCCTTCTTCCTTCTTCCTCCTTCCTCCTCCGTCGACGCTGCTGCACCTTCGACCCCGTCAATGGCATCTCCGGCTACGGTGATTAATACCGGTCATTTCTTGCCTCATTGTCTTCCTCTTAATTCCAGGAATAAATTGGCATAATTATTCGACGTTATCTCTCCCTCGTTTCCCCTCCCCAGCCCCGCGAACCTTCGATCGAAACCAAGGAATCGTCGGCCGTTTTATGCCACCGGCCACCCAAATTCTTGTATTTAACACTTCCATGTCGACCTCCAGCTCCTCATTATCCATTCCAACATCTATAAATAGCCTTGTTATAGGAGTTTTAGAGATTTCTTCTTCCCCGAAATCCTCGGCCCGAGCTGCCGCTACCCCAACTTCAGACGCCTCTTCCGCTGCCTTCAGCCAACCTCAGCGCCACCGAAACATTCCATTCTCTTCCCTGAAATTTACTCTAATTAACTAAACTATTTTCACCTCTCAATTCTTCTTGCACGAGCCTCAATAGCCATGCCAAGTTGGCTGCTCGTTCTCACCGGAATTTTGACCCCGAAGCATAAACTGCCTTCCACCGCCGTGCGCCGCCACCTTTGGCTGCACCACCACCATCATTTTTTCCCTCTCCTCCTGGGAAACAATAAACACCTCTTATATCACCTCAATTCTCCCTATCTTTTTCCCAACATCCATCTTTGTCTATGTTATTCTATTTTTCCGGCCATCGCCGCCGCCGCCGTGAACCATCGCCAGTGCCACCTATCCCCACCAGCTTAAGGTTGAACCCTAGACCCTCTCAACCATTTTCCATATTAATATAAGCCTTGATTTAATTTATTTCAATTATTTGCATATAAATTACCAGTATTATTATTCTTAATATGTTTTATTATTATTTGATGAGAAATTTTATGTTGAATTGTACTTGCAAGATGGAGAGTGGTGATAAAATAATTTTATTGTTAGTTTCGAATTTCAAGTTATTAATTGAATTATTATAGGATTATTATCATTCTTCTTCTTATTATTATTATTAATATTATAATTATTAGAATAATTATTATTAACATTTTATTATTTATTCTGGAAAATCTTAGGCCCTAATTTTGTATTAACATTCGCACTTATTTATTTTAGTATTATTGTTTCTATTGTTCTTATAACTATTGATAATAATATTATCAGTATCTTTATTATATTATTATATATGTTATTAATTTTATTATTAATATTAAATAAATGGTAATTCATTAGTTATTTTAAAAGCTTATATGTTATTGTTATTGTTATTAATATTATTATTATTGTTATTATTATTTATATTCTCATTGATATTAGTTTTATTATCCTTGATATTATTATATTAGTATCATTATTATCATTAGGGTAAAATCTTTAACCCTATATTATCAAGGTTTATAATATCTCTATTATTTTTATGTCTTTAGCAAAGTTAGAATTTTGTTAAAGTTATTTTATTAATATGTTATTATTTGGTCAAAGCCCTAAGGAGGCGTAGGAGCATGCTCCAAGACCGGTGTCGTTTTAGGTAAGGGGTGCTAAGGCCTTTTATGTGCTAATGTGCATTGTGTGATTCATATGCTATGCATTCTATGTTTATGATTATTAATTATGCCGTATATGCTATGACATGGAGTTGAAGTATGTTTTCGTATGGCATGTGTATTATTTGTGTATGACCCTGTAAGACATGCATGTGAGGATGTTGATATGATTTTATGTGGGAGAAAGGATGAAAAAGGAGGATGGGGAAGGAAGTTGACTAAGGGAAGTGAGTTGACCTAATTTTATGAATTTATGAGGAATAATCTATTGCATGGTTTTATTTGGAAGAATGTAATCTATGATGTTATATGGGAGAATCAAATTATTATTTGTTTGGGAGAATCTAATTTATGATTTTAATTGGGAGAATCTAATTTATGATTTGTCTGGTGAAATCCAATTTATGGTTTTATATGGGGAAGTTTAATTTATGGTTTGGTATGATTTTATGTGAGAGAATTTAATATATGGTTTGTATGGAAGAATTTAATTTATAGTTTTGATTGGGAGAATCTAATTTATGGTTTTTCGTGGAAGGATCTAAGGTAAGGTTTTATATGGATGAATCTCTTATTTGATATGGTTCAGATCTAGGGTTTGGTATGGATGAATCTTTGGGTTGTATATGGTTTGAACTTAGGGTTTGGTAAGGATGGATACTTAGTTTGGTATGGATGAATCTTTGGGTTTTATATGGTTTGAATCTAGGGTTTGGTATGAATGAATCTTTGGGTTATGTGGAATGAATTTAGGGTTTTGTATGACGAGATTTTGGGTTTTGCATAACGGTTAATGGTTGTATGGTGGTATTAGGGTTTGCATGGAAGTTAATAATTGCATGGGATGTGTAAAGTTTGTATGAGAGTGAAGTTTACGTATGGAACGCTGATTTGGGATTTGAGGAAAGTAATGTAAGTGTTGTTTGGGTGATTGAACATTTGAAGGGAAAATAGTGCGTGGAGCATTATATGGGTACGTAGGAAACCGAGCTAGGGTTCGTGTGGATAATTAGGGTTTGGTGCAACTGCTTAGGGTTTTTGCGGTATCAGGTGTTTTTGGTGATTAAAGTGGAGTCATGATGATGAAATTTATGAGTTACAATGTGTGAAGTGTTAAAGGAGTGATTCATGCATGTCTAGGGTGAAAGCCGTTGAATAAGATACTTAAGACACTAATCATTTAAAGTGGAAGATCGTTGAGACGGGACCAACCGATCCACCGGTTCGGAATAGTGGTTAGGGTTGTTACCCTATGTGTGACCGATCCACCGGCTATAATAGTGGTTAGGGCATGATGTCCTATGCGTAACCGATCCACCGGTTATAATAGTGGGGGTTCCCGAGCTCAACAACCGCAAGCCAGAATTTTGCTAAAATGCCTAAAAGATACTAATTACTTACAGTGGAACACCATGCGTGCCGGAGCCAACCGATCCACCGGTTAGGAATAGTGGTTAGGACGCGTAGTCCTATGTGTATCCGATCCACCGGCTATAATAGTGGTTAGGGTATGATACCCTATGCACCTCCGATCCACCGGCTATAATAGTGGGGGCTTCCGTTTTCGCATGGATTTGATAAAAAGACATGATGTGTATCGAATTCCGATAAAAGATTAATTAAGTAATTAATTTGGACTATGATTGGGCCTTTATGTATGTACCCAAATGATTGGTCGATATTATGATATGATGATGGTCTTTATGTCCTTTTATTATTATGCATGATTTTATGTGCTTATGTGTTGGCCTTAGTGCTCGGTTACCTTACTCAGTACGTAGCGTACTGATCACCTTTTTTATGGGTGCTGCTCATTCCTACGAGTAGTATGCCTTCTGAATTTGTGCAGGTGGGCGAGACATCAGTTGGGGCTGAGTGTTGAGCGTGTTTGGCTCGAAGTTCGAGATTGTTGTGGCCGTATTCATTCTTTACGCGATTTCATTCCTTTTGTTATTTCTTTGGTATAGTATTTACCATTTTCTGATTCATTACTCGATTGAGTATTTTAATGAACCTTTTATCGGTTGTAAGTTTAATTCTCTTTTGGAAATAAATTACATTTCTTGATGCGTACTCTGATTTTTTTTTACAACCGTTTAATGCTTATTTGGAAATTGGATTGTATTGATTATTTCTTTTCTTAGCCTTAGCACTTGGTACTGGAACGGTCGGAGAGAACCGGTCTGGTACTAAGTGTGGCGGTAACATTTCCAGAATTCACAGGTTTTCAGTGCTTCTAATTTAATTGCTTCCGCTTTTAAGAAGAAAAAAAAATTAGTGAATTTTGGGGTGTTACAGTAGCAATAATAATAATAATAATAATAATAATAATAATAATAATAATAATAATAATAATAATAATAATAATAATAATCTTAAGAATAATACTTGAAAGGGTTCTAATAATCATAATAATAGTAACCTTAGAGGTTAAGGTTAATAATAATAATAATAATATTGTTAAGGATAATACTACTAATAATAATAATCGAAATAATGATAATATAAGGGTTTGAATATATATAATAATAATAATAGTAATAACATGCCAAAGTTAACATTAATAGTAGTAATAATAATAATGATAATGATAATAAAAATAGCATTTTGACCCTTCACAATACTAATAGAATTAATACCCTAAGGCTATATTTAATAATAATAATGATAAAAAATAATGATATAATAATAATATTATTATTAATATTAATATTAAGAATAATAACATTAATACAAATAAAAGAGATACATTTGCATAAATAGGGTTCTAAGGGTTGGGGTACCACATAGGGTTGGTGGTGACCAGGCAGCACTAGCGGTGGGGGTGGAGGTGGAGGGAGAAGAGGGGTTGGAAAGTTGGTTGTTTAGGATAGAAGAGGGGGGAATGAGAGGGTGATTGAGGTGGTGGAGGATGCCCTAGGTTGAGAGGGCTGGAATAATGGTGGTGGTGATATTAAAAGGGTGGCACAAACGGCTGCGGGTGTGGTGGCCGAAGGTGGTGGAGAGGGAGGAAGGGAGAAGGTGAGGGAGGTAAGGAAAAAGGAAGGTAGGGTCAGGTATAGGAGGTTCTGCTGGTGGTTTTGAGGGGTAGAGGGAGTGGTGGTTGAAGCGGGAACAGTGGTGGACAACAGCGTGAAGGGCGGTAGTGGGTGAGATGAGGTTGGTCGAATAGCTAACTTTGCACAGCTAAAGCAACTCGTGTAGGGAGAATTAAGGATGGTGCGTGGTGTAGTTTAGTGGAGGGTGGTGTAGGGAGTGTTTTGGGAGATGGTTCAGGCGGCAGTGCTAGGCAGCAACAACAGGGTGGATGGCTGAACATGTGGCAACACACAAAGGGAGAAAATTCTAGGTAGAGAAAAAAGATCGAATGGTGGGGGTTGAAGGGCATTTATAGGCCATTGATGGTGGAAAACAATAGAGGGGGAAGAAGAGAATATGATGGCACATATGGCAGGTGGATGACTGGCGGTACACGACCGGTATAGGCCAGTAAAGTTACAGGTCTGTCAGCTCGGGGAAGGAGAAAGGAAGGGGAGATGGGCATATGTGAGGAGAGAGAGGGTGATTGGGTGGAGAAGGGAGAGAGATTGAAGGGGAAGAGAGGGGAGGTGGCAGGACTACGTGCAGTGTTGTAGAGGCCGCGTGCTTACATAGGGAAGAGGGGAAGTCGAAGGGTTGGGGAAGAAGTAAGAAGGAAGAAGAAAGGGGGCAGTCTGGTAGGCCCAAGTGAAATGCCCCAAAATTTTCTAATTTTAAAGATTATAATTAAATAAGGTTTTATTGGAAAATATAATTTAATAAATTATTTTTACTAAAATAAAAGGAAATTAATTAGGGAAAATCAAGAGAAATCTTATAAATATTTTAATTAGGGTGAAATTTGGGTATTTTAGCTAATTAAGGATTTTATTTTGGAAATTAATTAAATAAATTATTTTATTTAAAATAAGAAGGAGAAAATATTTTCAAATTAATATTAATTTTATAAATAATTTAATTTGAGAAAATTAGAGTGTTTTGCTAATTAAAATAGAATTTATCGAAAATCTTTTAAAAATCCTATTTTAGCCAAAAAAGGGATTAAAATATTATTTTATTTAAATATTATTATTTTTAAATATCCCAAATATCCCAATTAATTTAATTAACCTAAACCATTATTCTTCTCTTTTTCTTTTCCCTTTTCCTTTCTTTCTCCCTTTTTCTTTCTTTTCCTTTCTTTTTCTTTCCTTTTTCTCTTTCTTTTCCTCCATGATTGGGCCTGCCTTCCTGCAGCCCAATCCTTCCTTTCCTTCCTCTTTCAGTGGCCCAGAGTTTTGTGCCGCGTCTCACCCTATTTTCCATTAAAACGCATCATTTCATTAAAAAAATTTAGCCCCGCCCAGCCCTCTCAGCTATCCCATTCTCTGCACCTTTTCTAAGCCGCGTTTTGACTCCGTTTTTCCCTGACGCTGCGTTTCACTTAAACGCCCTCCCCTCCTCGCGCCCGACTGGCCCGGTCTATCTTCTTTCCTTTCTTTCTTTCTTTCCCTGAACCACCAGTCCAGCCCACTATTCCACTTCTTCTTCTTCCTTCCCCCCCCCGGCGGTGTCGACGGTAACCTGCAACTCCGCTGGCCCAACTCCCAGATTTTTTGCACGTTCGCTGCCCACTTTCTCCCCCTCTCTTCCATGTTGAATTACTGACGACACATGTCTGCCCACTTCCCCCCTTTCCTCGCACGATTCCCCTCTCCTCCGACCATTTGCATACCACAATCGGGGAGTGCGCTGGTTGCCCTCGTCGGTCGGTTACCACGTCTACCTATCACTCCCCCACTTTCCCTTCGACCCTAACTTCCCCTTTAGCCTATAAATACCCTCAAGTTGGCCTCGTATCGAGTTTTTGGTCACTTAAATAGAATTCCCCGACATTGCAGCCGCCTCATCTTTAGACGCCACTTTCGCCATCTCCGGCCAACACCGCCACCCGTTCTCTCCACCTACGCCTTCCCTGCTCCTCCCTCTAACTAACTAGACCACCCATACCCTTTGATTCTTCCTGAAAAATCCACCCTGACCGTGCGAACTTCCCTTCGTAACCAAACCATTTTCTATCTTTGCCACCCTTCGCGCCGCCGTCCGCCACCTCTTCCACCGCTGCAGCCACTTCTTTCACCTCCTATTCTCTTCTACAGACCCTCTGCCTTCCCCTTCCTTTCTTTTCCTCTCCCTCCCTCTCCTCCTCTCTTTCTCTTCTTCTCCTCCATTCAGCCACCACCACCGTCGTCGTGCGCCGCCACCTCCATTTTGTCCCTCTCCTTTTGGGCAACCACAACTTCCACCTCCATTCTCCCTATCTTTTTCCTAACATTCAACTTTTACTCTTTTCTTCTCTTTTTTCGGCCACCGCCGTCGCCGTGCATTACCGCAGGTGCCGCCTATCCCCACTAGCCTAAGGTTGAACCCTAGACCCTCTCAGCCCTTTTCCTTATTTTTACAAGCCTTGAATTATTTTATTTCATTTATTCTAATATAAATACTATTAATATTAATAATAATATTTCCATTTTTAATATGTATTATTAGTATTATTAATATTAATATTTTTTTATTATTATTCTGTTGAGGGCTGAATCCCCATTATATTTTAATTCGATTTTATTATTATTATTAGTATTAGTATTATTATTATTGTTATTATCTTTATTATTAATACTAATATGTTATTATTATTATTATTTACTATTTCAAAATTGTTATTATTATTATTTCAGTATCATTATTACAACTACCTTAACATTAGTGTTGATATTATTATTGTTGTTGTGGTTGTTGTTGTTGTTGTTGTTGTTGTTGTTATTATTATTATTATCATTATTATTATTACTATTTTTATTAATTACTATCATTATTATTATTCTCAAGTGTTATTGTTATTATTTTATATAGGGCTAAGACCCTATTGTGCTTATTTTAAACTTTAGCCGTAGTATGATAAATATCATGTCTTATTATTATTAGGGTTATTAGCATTTTTATTATTATTAGTATTTATTCTTGTTAGTGTTATTATTATTATTATTATTTATTAAGTTATCATTACTCAATGTAGGGTGGAAACCCTACTTCTTTTTATCTGCAAATATTATCCGTACTGTTATTACCATTATGATGATGATTATTATTATTATTATTATTATTATTACAATATTATTATGGTTTTTATCATCATCATCATCATCATCATCATCATCATCATCATTATTATTATTATTATTATTATTATTATTATTATTATTATTATTATTATTATTATTATTATTATTATTATTATTATTATTATTATTATTTCATCACTAGTATTTTTACTAAATTTGATTATTTATTTTACTAATACTATTATTATTAGAATTATTTTAGTAAAGGGGCTGAAGCCCTTACTTCACTTTGTTTTGAATAATGTCCTTGTTATTATTATTGTTACTATTCTTAATATTCTTATTTATATTATCATTAATATTATTTTTAGTATCATTGCTATTATTATTTTAGTATCAGTATTATTATTATTAGGGTAAAGTTTTCAACCTTATATTATCAGCTTTTTAATATTTCTATTATTTCTATATCTTTATCAAAGTTAGTAATTTAGTTAATGTTATTTTATTAATATATTATTATTTATTTAAAAACCTAGTCTTATAATAAGTTAGTGATTAATTGTATTTTTGATAGAAGGGAGTCTAATTTTAGCTTTTCCCTCATAATAGGTGAAACCAGTCAAAGCCCTAAGGAGGCGTAGGAGCGTGCTCCAAGACCGGTGTTGTTTTAAGTAAGGGTGTTACTAAGGCATTTTGTGTGTTTATATCCATTATGTGCTTTATATGCCATGTATTCTATGTTTATCATTATTAATTATTTCGTATGTGGTATAAAGTAGAGTTGAAGTATGTTTATATGAATAAATTGTGACATGAGAATTATGTGTATATTTATGTTATTATTATTGTATGATGTGGCCTTAAGACATGCATGTTAGGGTTGTAAAATAATGATGGGGAGTGTAATAATGTGGTGTCAGGGTTTTGCATGAAATGGCATGGTGTTAGGGTTTTGCATGAAATGGTATGGTATTAGGGTTTTGCATGAAGTGGCATGGTATTAGGGTTGCATGGGAGTTAGGGTTTGCATGGGGGTTAGGGTTTGCATGGAGGTGTGGTTTACATGGAGTTAGGGTTTATATGGAGTTAGGGTTTGCATGGGGGTTAGGGTTTACATGGAAGTGTGGTTTATGTGGAGCTAGGGTTTGCATGGGAGCTAGGGTTTGCATGGAAGTGTGGTTTACGTGGAGTTAGGGTTTGCATGGAATTAGGGTTTACATAGGAGCTAGGGTTTGCATGGAGTTAGTCATGCATGTCTGGGCAAATGTTTGTGAATGGAAAATGTTTATGAATAAAATATTTAAGACACTAATTTTTTTAAAATGGAAGATTATTGAGTCGGGTCCAGACCGATCCACCAGTTAGGAATAGTGGTTAGGGTTTTACCCTATGTGTGACCGATCTACCAGTTATAATAGTGGTTAAGACATGATGTCCTATATGTGACCGGCCCACCAGCAAAAATAGTGGGGTGACTCGAGCTCAATAAACACAAACCAGAATTGTTACAGCTCTTAAAAGATACTAATTTCTTATAGTGGAACACCATGCGAGTAGAAACCAGACCAATCCACCGGTTAGGAATAGTGGTGAAGGTTTTACCCTATATGTGACCGATCCACCGGTAATAATAGTGATTAGGGAATGATGCCCTATGTGTGACCGGCCCACCGGTTATAATAGTGGGGTGTTCCTGTACTCACATGGATTTGAAAAAGGCATGGTGCGTATCGTCTTCCGATAAAAGAAAGATTAAATAATTAATTTGGATATGTTTGGGCCTTATGTGTGCGCTCGTGGATGACAGGATTTGGATTTCTCTATACGCTTTTACGTATCATATGTGTGGTTTGAAATTATATGTTGATTATTATCCTGCATGATTTGATGTGTCTATGTGTCGGCCTTAGTGCTTGGTTACCTTACTCAATACGTAGCGTACTAATCACCCTTTTCATGGGTGCTTCTCATTCCCACGAGCAGAAGGCCCTTTCTGACTTTGTGTAGGTGGGCGAGACATCAGTTGGGGTTGTGTGTTGAGCTTGTTTTGGCTCAAGGTTCGAGATTTGTGGCCATATTTATTCTTTATATGATGTATTTCCTTTTGTTGGTTCTTTTGTATCGGATTTATCCATTTTGATTTATTACCTTATATTGAGTATTTCAAATGAATATTTTATCGGTTGTAAGCTTATTTCTCTTTTGGAAATGAATTATAATTCTTTATGCGTACTCTGATTTTTAATTTACAACCGAGTTTAGTTTGTCTTGACTTATAATTGATCGTTAATATTTTCTTTAGCACTTGGTACTGAAATGGTCGGAGAGAACCGGTTTGGTACTAAGTGTGGCGGTAACATCCCCAGAATTCATGGGTTTTAAATTAAGTATTTTAATTACTTCCGCTTTAAAAAAATAGTGAATTTTGAGGTGTTACACCAGGGGAAAAGAAAAGGAAGGGATCTGGACTAGGCGGTTGGCAAGGGAAAAAGAAGGGGCGGAGGGCCTTGGGCTGTGCGAGAGGGGAGAAAAGAAGGAGGGAGGTTTGGGCCGTGGGGGTAGGCTGGCCTAAATCGGGGAAGGAAGGGAAAAAGAAAGAAGAAAGGAGAGGAAGGAGAGAAAAAAATAAAAGAAGGGAAAATGGAAAGAAGGGAAAATGGAAAAAAGGGAAAAAGGAAAAATAGATGGGTTAGGGGGTATTTAGAACATTTTGATATTTTGGAATATTTAAAAATAATAATATTTTAATAAAATAATAAATAAATATTCCTTTTAGATTAATTTAGGATATTTAGAATGATTTTTCCTTAATTCCATTGTAATTAGCAAAATAACCTAATTAAATTATTGATTATTTTCCTCTTGATTTTGCATTAATTAATTTCTCTTATTTTAATAAAATAATTTATTTAATTAATTTTCCTAATAAATCCTTATTTTGCCATAATTCCCTAAATTAGGGTTTTGGGATATTTTACTATATGGGGGCTATGGAATGGTATGAAGGTTATAAGCACGAGTAGGATAAGTGGAGTCCTTTGGAAGAGTTTTTATTTTCAGAATGGGCATTTGGGTCTAAGAGTTAGGGAAAAACAGAGTAGTACCTTTGAGTGCTACTTTTTGTTACGATCGGTTTTCCTTTGGACTCTTAAATCCCGTATTGTACTTTTGTTATACTTTTGTACTACGACATCTATTTGTAACTCTATTATGCATTATTTCTAGTTTCGCTGAATTACATTGGTTGAGTTTTGTTTTAGCCTTAGCACTTAGAGTAAGAAAGATAAGGATACAGACTTATGATAAGCGTGGCAGTAACACCTAGTAATTTATTAATTAATGCTTCCACAAAAATGAAAAGTTTCAACTAGTGAAATTGGGGGGGGGGGTGCTATAGTATTGCCTTACAAGAGAAATTTAACCAAAACTCAGTGTTTAATAGTTAAACACAGTGTTTAACTAATTATAAAAGGTCTAATTAGTTGGATTGATGGGAGCTACTCTAACCTATGTCATGGTTAACTCCTCTACTTCTACTGCTTCAACATCTCTAGCAATGTTTGTATCAATACCCCTTCCTTTAGCTAACCTTTGTACACAAGGGTCAAACTATGGAAAATGTCGACTCAAGTCATAGTAGTACTCCTATGTGGCATCCTCTTCATTACTATTGGACCATTACATGAGGACCCTAGTTGTCGCTTGGTTTCCTCTCTTCACTATTTAGTGATCAAGAATTACCACTAGCACATAGTTAAGGTCTGGAGCGGTCTTGTAGGAAGATAGAAAATGACTCACGATTTACCTCATATAACTCTTCTTCAGCAAGGAGACATGAAAAAAAGGGTGGAAGGAAGTGGAAGAAGGGAGTTCTAACTTATAAGCAACATAACCCACCTTACCTAATATCTGATATAGAAAATAATATCTGGGGGGCTAATTTGTGCATGGTTCTATTAGCTAAGGAAAATTGTCTATAACGTTGTAGCTTGACATAGACCCAATCACCAATGTCGAACTTCCTCTCACTCTTATGTTCATGATCTTATTTTTCCATTCTTGCTTGTGCCCCTTAAGATGATTCTTTAGGAGAATCAAAGCATTCTCCCTAGCTATGAAGGTTCTATCCATTGTTTCTACTAATGAGTCACATAGGAAGTAAGGTAGGTGTATAGGTGGGGTTTGCCTATAAATTACTTCAAAAGGGTTGGTTTGTTTAGCTAAGTGGTAAGTACTATTATACCAATGCTTAGCTAAGGGAATCCATCTACACCAATATGTTGGTGCATCCCCAGTCATGCATCTTAAGTAAGACTCAAGGCATCTATTGAGAACTTTTGATTGTCCATCCATCTAGAGGTAGCATGCAGTGGAAAATTGCAGCGTGAATCCCTGTTGTTTTAAAATTTACTGCCATAATATACTCAGGAAGATGGGGTCTCAATCACTGGTAATGGTCTGCAGTAAGCCATGGAGCTTATACATGTGATTAATAAAATTTTGTGAAACCTGAGAGGCAGTGTATGGGTGATTAAGTGCCACGAAGTGGGCATACTTACTTAACCTGTTGATGATGACCATAATGACATCTTTTCCCTACAACTTTAGTAAGCCTTTAATAAAATCCATGTTAAGGTCAATCCAAATTGCCTGAGGAATGGTTAAGGGCTACAACTTTCCTAGATACGCAGTTATATAGTACTTATTCCTCTAACATATATCACACCTTCTAATGTAGTCTCTCACTTCCCTCTTCAATACCTTCCACTAAAATAGCCCGGCTAACCTTTGTTAAGTAGCTTGCACTCTCAAATGTCCTCCAACTGGTGATGTATGACACACTTCAACTAACTTTTGGTGCAAGTCTAGGTCATTCCCTACCATTAACTTACCCTTCCTCTTAAGCAATTCCTTAGAGTAGCTATACTTGGTATCACCCAGTAGGTTTTGTTGCAGTTGGTGCATCAATTCTTGGAGTTTTTCATCACAACTCCAACTGTATTAGATCCTGGCTAGGAGATCAAAGTAGAGCGTTGACAATAATATAGAAAATAATTCTCCCCCAGTAATCCTGGAGAGAGATTCAGCTACTACATTGTCATTCTTCTTCTCATACACTATCTCATAGTTATAAGCCATCAATTTAGCGAGCCACATTTGAAGTTTTGTGACTACTCACTGGTTAATGAGATATTTGAGGGGTTGATGGTTAGTTTTGATTTTGAAGTGTCTCCCTAGCAAGTAATGCTTCCATTTGTCAATTGCAAATAAAATGGAAAGCAATTCCTTGTCATATATGGGTAGTTTTGTGTGTTTTGGTGATAAGGCATTGCTTATATAAGTTATGGGGTGACCTTCTTGCATAAGGACAACCCCTATTGCCCCCATGGATGCATCACTTTTAATAAAAAAAAAACTCTTGGTTGAAGTATGTTAGTGTAAGTATAGGGGTTGTGGTGAGGGCAGCCTTGAGTTTCTCAAACGAATCATGTGCAGTCACTATCCATCCCCAAGAGTATTTCTTCAACATATCATATAAGGGTCTACTAATTGTTCCATAATGCCTAACAAATTAACCTCCTATAGTAGCTAGTTAATCCCCAAACCCCTTGAGCTGTGTAAGGTTTGTAGGCAATGGGCAATTTTGAAATGCCTCAATATTCTTAAGGATTGTGGCTACCTCATTCACTGAAATAACATGTCCCAAATACTCAAATTGAGTTGCCCCAACAGGCCCTTGCTCTCCGTGGCATACAGTTGATTGGTGTAAAAGTAGTTCTAGATTAGATTCCAAATGGATCAAATGAGATGGCCAATCCGAGCTATAGATTAATATGTCATAAAAAAATGTTAGGATGAAATTCCTCAAATATGGGCGGAATACCTTATTCATCAGTGCTTGGAAAGGTGGAAGGGGCATTGGTTAACCCAAAGGCCATCACCAAATATTCATAATTCCTTTTGTGTGTTTTGAATGCCATTTTATGCACATCCGCAAGGGCCTTGCTTATTTGATGATACCTTGAGTGAAGATCAATTTTGGAGAAATATTTGGCACAATATAACTCCTCTAGTAACTCTTCAATAACTGGAATGGAAAATTTCCTCTTAATAGTTAATTTGTTAAGCTCCCTATAATCAATGCAGAGCCTCTAACTCCATCTTTTTTCTTAACTAGGATTGTGGGTGAAGAGTAAGGGCCAGTGATTTGCTGTATTATTCTCCATTTTAGCATCTCCTGCACCAATGCCTTAATGACATCCTTCTGGATAGAAGAGTATCGATATGGTCTTAGGTTATAGATTCTATCCCTGGTCTGAGGATAATCTGATGATCATGAGTCCTTAGTGGATGTAGTTCCTTAGGTAGTTCAAATTTCCTAGAGTACCTCTGAATGATGGTGCGTAGGTCCTTTTATTTGCTTTCTATGCTCTCCCTTGTGAGCTTAATGTTTGTTCCCTCCTTAATTCCCCCATCATATAATTAGAGGGCATAGATTTTAGGTCCATTATGTGTAGTGGTCTTAGAAATGACCTTCTCTGTTTCTTTAATCTTGGCCCTTCTAGATTTAACTCCTTGGGTACCCCTCAAGTTCACTTTTTGATTGTTATTCTACAATTCCACACTTAGGTGTTTGTAATCCAAAGTGATACGTCCAAGGGTACTTAACCACTATATCCTCAAGACCATATCACAAACATCTAGTGGTATCACCATAACATCACTTGTGAATTCATGCCTTGCGATCTTCCAGACCAACCCCCTGCAGATATAACAACTTTGGAGGGCTATGCCATCCACCACTAAGACTATCATGGGTTGGGTGGATATCAAGTGATACCCTACATGTTTTGCAGTCTTCATGTTAAGGAAATTTTGTGTGTTTCCCATGTCAATAAGCACATTAATAGCTTTCCTCTTAATGTACCTAGTCACACGGATTCTTTGATAAGTAACCATTCCACTCAATGCAAATATTGAGATTTGAGGGAAGTTATCACCCATTGCCTCCCCCACCTCCTCTTCTTTTTTCAGAATCTCCATTGGATTTCCTTCTTCCTCATCCACAACATCCATCATAAAGATTTTTCTCCTATTGAAATGATGACCAGGGGTAAAATTCTTAGTCCACCAAAAGCACTCCCCCTTAGTTCTCTTAGCATCCATCTTCTCCTTGAATAGGGACCTCAATTGTATTCCTGCTGGACTCTTGCTTAGAATTGGGGTAATTTGGAGATTTTGGATCTAATCTAGGGGTAGGTGGTAAGGGTGGTGTGTGATAGTTTTTTTAGCTTTAGATCACAGCCATTTGCTGCCTAACCGGTTCATATGCTACCTTAAGCATGGATGTCTTGAACATTCTTACGTCGTGCTAGATATTGGGTTGCAATTATCCCAAAAAAGAACTCATAGTGTATTCTTTAGGTAAGTTTAGATGGTTAAGTAATACATCAAACTTGTTTTGATAATTAGCCAGGCTAGATGCCTATTTGAGGTTGGTTAGTTTAGCCATGGGTTCATGAAACAACGATGAATAGAAATGTTCAAGAATAGCCTCTACGTACTCCTGCCAGATGAGATACATAGGATGAGGCCTATTCTTCATGTAACATTGAATCCATTGCAAGGATAGCCCCTCAAGGTGAATGACACCAAGTCACACCTTGCTAAGAATCGTTCTACTCTATAAACCCATCCTTTGATCTTGGTTCCATCAAATCTTGGAAACTTAACTCTTGACACTCGGTAAGGAATTGGATGAACATTTTGGGTTTGAGGTAATTGCACAAGTGAGGTGAATTGTAGTGGTAGAATGATTTAGGGCAAGGCTGTTTGGTTATCTAGATAGTTGGTCTCTAGAGTGGGTGAGCTAGTGGTCGAAAGATTTTGACTAGAAGAAGGAACCATGGCAAGAGTTTGCATTTGTAGGAAAATTCTTTGTAGGACAGATGAAGTTTATTGCCGTACTTCTCGTAGTTGGTTCTAGAAGGATGTCTTCGATTCTTCTATATATAGATGACCAAAGACTATTTGAAATACCCCAAAACCCTAATTTAGGAAATTATGGCAAAATAAGAATTTATTAGGGAAATTAATTAAATAAACTATTTTTATTAATATAAGAGGGAATTAATTAATACAAATCTAGGAGAAATTAATAAATAATTTAAATAGAAAAATTTGAGTATTTTGCTAATTAAAATGAAATTTAGAAAAAATCTTTCAAAATCCCTAAATTAATCTAAAAAGAGAATTTAATTATTATTTTAATATTAATATTTTTAAATATCCCAAAATACCCAAAATATGTTAATTAAGCCCAATCCATATTTTTCCTTTTTTCCTTTTTTCTTTTTCTCCCTCTCTTCTTCCTCTTCTTTCCCTTTCTTCTCTTCCTTCTTCCTTCTTCCCTCTTTTTCTCCTTTCCCCGACTTGGGCCAACCTTCCTTCGGCCCAATTCTTCCCCTTTCCCCCTGCGCGGCCTAGGCTCACGTCGATGTTTCTTTTTCTTCTTCTCCCGACCAGTCTAGCTTTTTTCCTTTCTTTCTTCTTTTCTCCTGGACTACAAGTCCAGCCCCTCCCCTTTATCCTACGTCGCCTTCTTCCTCGCGCCGCCTGCAACTCCCTTGATCGACGCCGAGATTTCTGCCACCTATCATGCCGGTTGACCTGTCGTTCTCCTCCTCTCTTCCCTGTTGCCTTCCCCGTTATTTCATCATGGCCGGCCATCCCCTCTCCTGTGTGTGACATCCCCTTTTTCCCTGTCGAAAATGGCCTACGAAGGTAGACCTACGCCGGCCTACCCTCACCGGCCGGTGCCCCATAACCTTTACTGCCTACTTTCCCACTCCCCTTTGTCATTTTCCTTTCCAATCGATCTATATATAACCCCGAAGACAGCTATAATAAGGCTTTGATTTTGGCAGCCCAAAAATCATACCGCGTGCCACCGCCCAAATAGATCGTTGCTTCTCCGCCGTCGGCCGTCACCACCACCCACTCTGGCCACCAAAACCTTCCCTACACTGCCCAACTGAGCCACCCTCCTTCCTTGCCTTGCCCTACACGAGCCACCCCGACCATGCAAAGTCCCCTTCCCGAACAACCCACTTCAACTCTGCGCCGCCCCTCGTGCCACCGTCTGCCGTCGATTTTGCCACCTATAACGCCACCTCTACCACCCAAAACAACCAGGGGACCTTACTCTACCTCCCTACACCTCAATCTCCCCCTACTTTCCTCTCCCCTAGCCTCTACACCCATCTCTTCACCTCTCTTCCTCCTCCACCGCCGCCGCCGCCGGCTCCACCACCAAGCCTAGGTGGTATTCTAATTTCTTAACCCTTAAACCTTTTTTTTTATAAAAGTAATAATGATTTTTAATATTAATAGTATTATTATTAACTATTATTATTATTATTATTATTATTATTATTATTATTATTATTATTATTATGTTATAACTCTTATTCCAAAAAGATTTCTAATTAATGGTATTATTATTTAAAAGACCACAACTTTATTATTATTGTTGTTGTTGTTGTTGTTGTTGTTGTTGTTGTTGTTATTATTATTGTTATTATTACTAGTACTATTATCATTATTATTATCATTGTTTTGTTACTAATAATATTAATACTAACTAACACTATTATTATTATCATTTCTAGCATTATTATTATTATTATTATTATTATTATTATTATTATTATTATGCTATTACACTTGACCATATTATCACAAGGCTACTACTATTATGATTTCTAGAACCTTATTAGCATTATTATCAAGATTGAAACTATTATCACTATTACTATATTTATTATTATTATTATTATTATTATTATTAGTATCGCTATTATTATTACTACTACTACTAGCATTATTAATATAAGTATCATTATGGCCATTAGTTTTATATTATTTTCATCACTATTATTATTATTATTACTAGAATTTGGGGTCGATATTAGTATCATTATAAAAACTAACAATAATAATATTATTATTAGTAATATTGAAACTATTACTTTAATACTATGAATATTACTAAGGCTTACTTTGGTTAGTCATAGCATGATTAATTATTTTGAGAATAATAACTCTACTTTTAATTATAAAACTACTATTATCATTATTATCCTTTGTAGTAGGCCATAATAGGGGTAAGATAGGAAATTCTGGTAATTCTGGTAGAGGGAGATTAACCCATAGTATTTCCCTCTTATAGGTGAATCAAGTCAAAACTCTAAGGAGGCGTAAGAGCGTACTCCAAGCCTGGCGACGTTGTAGGTAAGGGTGTAGCTAAGGCCACATGTGTGCTATGTGTCTTACATGCATTGAATGTCTTGTATGATTATATGCCGTGTTCTATATGCTATTATCTTAACTGTTTTACATGTAGCGTGACTTGGAACAGAGGTATGTTTATGTGCTCTTTTCTGGTATGTGCTAATATGGATATGCTGCAAGTTGTGACGTGATGTGATGTGACCCTTAGGACATGCTTGCTAGGGTATTTGATGTGGTGATGTGGGATGGAGGTATGAAAAAGAAAAATGGGAGAATAAGATAACCAATGGGAAGTAAGTTGGCTAACGTAGGTAAGAGCGACCTAAATAACCCACGATCCATGAGTGGTGAATAAAAGGGGGGATTTAAATAAAATGAAAGAGTGGGAAAAACTAGGGTTTACATGGGGGGAACTAGGGTTTGTATGAAAATTTTAGGGTTTGGCATGATGAATATCGAGGGTTTTGCATGGGGTGGTTAGAGTCTGCATGGGGGGAAACTTTAAGTATGGAAAGTTGTCTCGAGGCGTGAGGAAGGTAATAAAAGTGTCGTTTGGGTGACTAGGGGCTTCAGGTGAAAAATAGTACGTGGGACAGTATAAAAGTGTATAGGAGGCCAGGCTAGGGTTTGGGAGGAAACCTTAATTTGAGGAGGTGGAAGAAGAAAAAGAAAATAATAAAAATAAATAAGAATGAGTGGGGCATGAAGTAAGGGTTGAATCTAAGGGTCGTGATGTGTGAGGTGCTAAAATAGTTTGGATTGTGTGAGATAGAGAAGGATGGGCCACATAGGCCCAAATTAAGGTTTCTGGAGAAAACCCAAGGGTAAGGCAGTGAGTGGACTTTGAGGGTATAAGGTGTGGGCCTCGACCCCCATACTTAGGAGTTGGGCTCCCAGTGTAAGTAAGTGGATTACGGGAAGGATGTCGAGGCGAGTTAGGAGGTGCAGAGGTCTCAAGATACGGGACGTGCCCTCTTAGGAGGATAAGTATAGCTGAAGTTAGCCATGCATGTCTAGGGTGGAATATGTCGAATAAGATATGGTAAAACACTAATCATGTAGAGTGAAAGATTATTGAGCTAGGCCTAGACCGATCTACCGGCATAATATTGGCTAGGGGCCGGGGTGTCCTGGAGACCGATCCACCGGCATATAATATTGGTTAGGTGTGTTCTACCCTATGAGTGACCGATCCACCGGTTATAATAGCGGGGGATTCCGAGCTCAATAAACCAAACCCTAAATTTGTTAAGACACGTAAAAGATACTAAGTACTTATAATGGAACACAATGAGAGTCGGGGCCAAACTGATCCACCGGCATAATAGTACCCAGGAGTGTTTGCCCCGAAGACCGATCCACCAGCATATAATAGTGGTCAGGTGCTTTTTGCCCTGTAAGTGACCAATCCACTGACTATAATAGTGGGGTTTCCGTACTTGCATTGATCAATAAAAAGTATGTGGTGAAATGAGTACTATTAAGAGAATAAATAATCAGTTTATCCAGACCATTGTTGGCCTTTATTTACTTGAGAGATTGTATGCTATCATGTTGTTGTGATTGTGTTATGTGCTTTTCTGTGTTGGCCTTAGTGCATGGTTTCCTTACTCAGTACGTAGTGTACTGACTACCCGTTTTATGGGCGCTGCTCATTCCCACGAGCAGAAGGCTCTTCTAACTTGGTGCAGGTCGGTGATTCTATCTTCGATGCCTACGACACTTACGAGGCATCGGGTGGGGTTGAGAGTTGAGCCTAGACCTAGCTTAGGGGGTCGAGAGTGACATGGCAGGAGTCTATCATCCATTTTGTCTTTCGTGTATCGTTATATTTTATTTTATTCTGTTGTATAATGTTTTCTGTCGTTTGGTACTTTAAAACTGTACTTTTGTACTGTACCTTTTGATTACCTACTCTGATTTCCTACACGGTTAACGACTCATTTCTTTTATGAATGCTCATTTTAATTATCGATTCGTGTTTGATGTCTATCCCAATCAACCTCAACACTTGGTACTGGAATGATAGAAGTGAACTGGTCTAGTACTAAGTGTGGCGGTAATATCTCCATAATTTATGTTTTTGTGATTTTGCTTCGGCTAAACCTTTTTATTAAACGAAAATTTTTAATTATAAATTTTAGGGTCTTAGACTATCAATTTCTCGTCGAAACTCTGCTGCTTGAGTGCTGCCTGCCATAATAGGTTCGACAAGGCTTTGATATCAATGATAACAACTAGGAATTCGCCAACCTAAAAAGAATTTGAAGAGAGCTAACAGAATTTAGATGAAACAGAGAGAACAATAGAAGACAAATCTTTTCCATTCATAAAATTCAAATTAAGTTGCAACGGAAGTATATAAGGACAAGTGAGAGTAATTAGCTACGAAGGCTGTCTTGCCTTAGAAGAGAATTAAGCAGCAATTCAGTGTTCAGCGTTTAACTAATTATACAAATTCTAATTAGTTCGATGGAAAGGAGCTGCTCCGTCCTGTGCCAACTCCTCTGCTTCTGCTGCGTCGCAACGATTGTATCATAATCGAAGAAAGGGAACATGCTAATTCCGCGGAGTATTTTCAATCCTTTTCTCCACACTTTGTGATCAATTTCTGCTACTTAGATTCTCATGTTCCGCGATCAACCTTGTTCACTTATTTTTTTTCTCCACTCTTTGTGATCAATTTCTGCTACTTCGAGAGTGATCAACCTTGTTCGCTTATTTTTGGTCAGTCATTCAGATGATTCGTATTAGTTTTCCAGTTCACAATTGAGTTATTTGTTGATTAATTGAGACGGGATTTCACTTATATTCACGCGCATGAAAAATTGGGCAGATTAGGTATTTGGATTCGGCAGTGAATATTTTGATGTGATTCCTTTCTGTTAGCTCAAAAAACTGGGTTCCGAGGGATTTGACTGGTAAGTGAAATGGTTGAAATGGGAGAATCATCTGAATCTGGGTCTGTAAGATTACGTTCGGGTATGAAAGAAAATGGCTTATGTTGCGCGGAGGATAGTGAGATTGGGCAGCTGGCTGCTTTGAGTGGCAGAGGCTCGAGAAATTCAAGTCCATCGAGTCGAGCTGGTTCGAGAAATACAATTCCCATAGGGAGGACAGGATCTAGGAATATCAGTCCGTGCAGACAGAATGTAGTTAAGACGAAGCCACGAGGTTTGGATGAAGAAACAGTGACCACATTTAGTAAATCTTTCTATTCTGATGTTCAGATGGAAGATAATATTTGGGCGATGTTGCCGGAAGACTTATTGAACGAGATATTAGCTAGGGTTCCTCCCTTCATGATATTTCAATTGAGGTCTGTTTGTAAGAGATGGAACTCCATCTTGCAGGATAATAGTTTCCTCAACCTCAAATACCATTCTCAAGCGCCATCTCATGGACCTTGGCTTCTTAAGTTTTGGAAAAACTCACAAACCCCTCAGTGCTCGGTTTTTAGCTTGCCGCTGAAAACACGGTACAAGATTCCTTTCACATTTTTGCCGGCATGGGCATATTGGTTGGTTGGTTCTTCAGGTGGTCTTGTTTGCTTTTCAGGTCTTGATGGGATGACTTTTAGGACTTTAGTTTGTAATCCACTAACACGAGCTTGGAGAACCTTGCCTAGCATGCATTATAATCAACAAAGGCAGTTAATGATGGTTGCTGATATAAAGGACCGATCTTTCAAGTTAATAGCTACTTGTGATATATATGGTGTCAGATCACTTCCTACTGAAGTGTATGACTCAAAGATGAATAGTTGGTCTATCCACCAGATGATGCCTGCTGTCAGCTTATGTTCTTCAAAAATGGCATTCTGTGATTCAAGGTTGTATCTGGAGACACTTTCTCCGCTTGGCTTAATGATGTATCAACTGGACACTGGACATTGGGAACATATCCCGGCTAGGTTTCCACGATCATTGTTGGATGGTTACCTGGTTGCTGGTACCCAGAATCGTCTGTTTTTAGTTGGAAGGATAGGCCTATATTGTACCCTCCAAAGTATGAGAATTTGGGAATTAGACCATGTTAAAGTTCAGTGGGTGGAGATCCGTAGAATGCCACCCAAATATTTTAGAGCTTTGCTGAGATTATCTGCTGAGAGATTTGAGTGCTTTGGAGAAGATAATTTGATATGTTTTACCTCATGGAACCAAGGGAAAGGCCTCTTATATGATGTTGATAAGAAGGTCTGGTCTTGGATTCCTGGCTGTGGTGCACTGCAGTCATACAACAGCCAAGTATGCTTTTACGAACCGAGATTTGATGCTTCCATTGACTGATAGCTTCATTCATTGCCTGCAATGTGGAAGCCTTGTAGTTCCAGGGATTTGTTAGGTTCTCCCAAACTATCATTTGTGTAGCTGGCAAACAGACTTTTTTATTGTAATCCTGTTATCTCACCTGTCAAGTGGGGACTTCTCTACTTCGTGACATCAATGATTGTTGTTCTGAGCAGTAACACAACACTGGGCAGATGGTTTAATCTGCCGGATAAACTTTGAAATTATCTTGTAGCAGTGTTCTGATTAAACATGGGTAGGATGCACTTGTAGTTTCAGAAAGTGATGGGCAGGTGAATGCTTGTTATACGAAATTGTCACTCCGAAGTGGGGGATGATTGTAAGAAACTGATTTTTAATTTTCCCGACTTATGTAAACTAATTTAGAATATATCATATACTTAATAATTATGCTCCAACTTTTACTTATGCTCTTTGTTGAAGGGCTCCAAACTTGAACACTTGTTCGTTTAACTGTGGTTACTTCCAGTTTCCTCCAATGATTTCTTATTTGCATTATTGAGTTTA
Organism: Tamarix austromongolica; assembly: GCA_039764185.1. Classification (NCBI taxonomy): domain Eukaryota; kingdom Viridiplantae; phylum Streptophyta; class Magnoliopsida; order Caryophyllales; family Tamaricaceae; genus Tamarix; species Tamarix austromongolica. The sequence goes on along the minus strand of CM077809.1, from coordinate 163,472,211 downwards.
GTGGTAGACTGGTCTTAGATGAAAAATACTCTCCCCATTCCTGTAACTATCATTTCAATGTCTGACTATCATTTTCTGTAGATAGCACTTTATGGGATGCTCTGCTAACTGCAATGCAACCAACTTAAAACTTACTGTTTTGGGATGATTTTCTTGACGACCTTGTTCAGGCTTTTATCCAAATCCTCCCTTCCCGTTTGATGTGGAGTGGGAGAATCGTGGAGTACATAAGAAGTTGGGTTTATTGATTTGCTAGCTACTGATCTAGTGATCTGTATAATTTAGGATCAACCCTGTCCAGATTTCCCTGAAGCAAAATTATTAGCTGCAGTTAAACCATATACGGACTCCAGCCATTTAGTGGACGTTATTAATATCCAACATTTCCCAACTGCAGGGGAAGTTTGTTCTGGTAAATGATTAGATATAGGTGCTATTCAATATATCCGTTTCTTGCCTGGTTGTTTTAGCATGACTGAAAATTTATCCACGCATATAGTATCAGTATTGCTCCATATGAAGTTATGACACATGCATGCAGTAGCTGTAGTACAATAATCCTTATGATGCTTGTGTAGTTTTACCATCTTTATGGAGTGCCAGATAAAGTAGGTTAAGGAAGACCCTTTACTATCTGAGTTACTTTGTGCAATTTTGATGGTTAAATTTTTAACTTGCTTTTATCTATCCATTTGAGTTGACAACTGAATTGTACAGTATCCAAGTGACTGGCAGCTGGTTCCCCATGGCATCATGATTCGTCTGCTAGTCCTAGAAATATGAACCACCCCTCCCTCTGATCAGGGATGAAGCCAGAATCGCTGTTAATAATCTTTGGGAGGATCAATATATTTGCATGAAAAAGGTTGGCTGAGTCCCCGAACTTATGTCACGGGGAATTATCAAATGCTAGGTCCTTGGGTATACAATTGCCCTTGCGGCCTCTTCCAGGTTTTGATATTGGATCGTGTTTTCACATTTTGCTTATTACCATGCTCAAATTATCTGGCAAAGCTGCTGTCAATTTTGTCTGTAGCATCTATGTTAATGTAGAGACACTTCAGTTGAGGTGGCCTTTTTATCACTTCTATGGGGGGAGGCCTTCAATTTGATTACTGGCATGAGTTAAACCTATTTACACACAGCCCCATCCATGGAATTGGAACTTGGGTCAGGATTTGGATTTGTTCTCATGTTCTAAACCTTTTTTTTATATTTTAAATTTATTTATTTAGGTTTCCTGGTTGTTTTTCCTGCACGAGTTATCTCTGTAGTAGCAAGTATAGTGGTCTGCTTTTAATACCACTTTTAACCAACACCTATCAAGCTTTCCTAGTTGGCTTTAAGAACCATGCCAGTTTGGATTTGATGCCATATAATTCCTGTAGAACCTTTCCCTGTTATTAATTCTTTAATTCCGAATAATATTGTTGTCTGGATGACATGATGCTTAAACAAATTTAGTGGGAGAAGTGATGATGCTGTATATCATTGCTGTCATTGAAGAGGATATTTCTTTCTGTACAAGGTCCTGCAACCTGTACCTACATGCTTATGGATTTGGCATTTTGGGACTAGCTTATAGCATCCAGTAGTTTTTGTTAAGTACTCCTGAAACGGGTATTGGTGGATGTTCCCACTTACAAATATATTGTACGCATGCATTTTCAGAATGATACTATTAGTAGACTTGGTAAAATCAACCATACTTGACTTAGAAGACTGTAAAAGGTTTATTACATTCTAGTGCATGGGAATGCAACCTCGGTTTGCTTGTTCATTGAATGCATGAACACACACACTCTCTTACTCCCACATTAAATAGTGGAAGCCAATGCCTAATGTTTGAATTAATTTGATTGTTATAGTTTGGCCAGTTCATAGATGCTAATTGGGGTACAGTCGGTGGCATCTGGGCTGTAACTTTTGTGTGCTATAATGGCATTAGCAGCTTGGGTTGGGTGGAAAGCATCCCAGAAGACGTACTGGTTTCTAGTTGCACATGGTGCTTGCAGAGGAAGGCAAGTCACTGTCCCACCATTTTTTCCATTTCCGCAGCAGGCTTTATTTGCTACCTTGAATCCTGTTACAGTGGTGAGAAATAAGATATTACTGAGGAAGCCTTGCGATTTCAAAATATTTGTTAACTCGTGATGGTTGATAATACTGGTACTAACCATATTCAGCAGGGTTGTTGATGATATCTAAGAAGCGATCATAAATGTTCTGATAAACAAAGGACGAGCCTGGGAGGTTGGAGCTGATAGTTGTGCTGAGACGCCTGACGCGGCTGTTGAACAAAGAGACCAAATTGTTGACTTCTGGGATGCAAGTGTCTCTGCGTGCCATTGATAATAAACTGGGTATGCATCCAAGTGGACCTGATCCAACCAGCACTATTTTCCTTGCTCCCAATTTGTATAATCTCTGGAGAGCCCATCGAGTTAATTATCCAACTAAATAGAGATGTTACAGATATATTCCACTATAATAGAAACAAATTGGCTAAATGCTTTGGCTGAAGTCAAGGTTCTGCTTCCAGGTTGATGTTAGCTGGAAGGGCCATATTATTTTAGATGAAGTTGAATATGTAGGCTACTTCAAGCTTATTCTCTGAGGCTAAATGAGCCAACATAATCCTACCTCTGACCATGTTATGCAGATAATCCTTAGCTCATGTTGCTAGAGTACGCATGGAAATCCATTCAAGTTCTAGCTCTGAATCACTGATAATAGTTTTAGGGGCTAGTAAGCCTATGCCTAGCAATAAAACCATGGTTGCGACTGCAATCGTGGTATCATAGTATAGAAAAAGATATTTTATATGTCGTGGTTGCGACGGTATAATTTTTACTCTTATTTTTCATGACAATTATAGGCAAAAATCGGCAAATATTGGTTAATAACCGCTATATTGGTCGCAAATTGTCAATTTTGTGTCATGACAAACCTAAACATATCAGTTGATAATGCATATTGGGCTCGATATTTTATTCCATGGCCTATGTGCATGCTCATGAAGCATAGCAAATGGCATATCACATTAATTTTTAGTTTGTTTCTATTCTTTGGATGCTCAAATCTGCACTAGATTATGGTAATGAATTGTCGTCATTCCTCGTCGATTTTTCTCTCTTTCTCTCTCTTCGGGCTTTACAGTGGATAAGAACGGGCTTATTGGAAACATTAAATACACTGGCTAGGCAATTTACTACATGCTATTCCTTTTAGGCTACTCCGAAAAAGGACCCCTAAGATGATGCCGAGGTATGTCTTTTGTCGCTTGCATACCTTTTCTTTTTTCAAAGAGTTTATTGGTGGTCCTGTATTTGATCATCCATCGAAGCACCTGGTGGGGCTCGCTGTGCGTTGAATGGAAACATATATTTGGATTTATTACTTATTACATATCTTGTGGGACACTTCTTTGAGCATTGATTGCTTATGAGATATTATGACACTACATATGTTAGTCTTATGAGATTGTTGGTTTGATACTAGTCTATACTTAGGGCCTGAGAATTTCCTTGCCTTATTTTATGACATCATATTTCAAATAATAATATGAACTAAAATAATAATAATAAACATACTTTTTCTTTTTTTAGGGTCAGACTAGTTCAGCAAAATTGGATGTTTCAACTAATCCGAGGCTGGATCTACAGTTTATGCTATATCTAACCAACTTTGCCTCCATAAAATTGTTGATATATAGACAACAATAGGTAATTAGGGATATTAAGAAAAATGACGATTTACCGTTAACTGGTCAGAGAATGTATTGACAAGAAGATCTGCATAGGCTTCACCACTGTAGATTTTGCTGCTGTCATATTGTGCAGGCATGAGATAATTGTTGATATAGTCATTTCCTCCAATGTTGATTAGAAATATGGATTTGGCAAGGTACTCAGCTAACTGATCCTGATTCTCGAATAGTGGCGGTAGTTGCAATGTGGCTGTTGTTGCAAATTGCTGTATCTGCCCATTAAGTGATGTACGTTGTCCCTGGGGTACAAGAGGTTAAATTATTAGATTATAATAAAACCTAGATGAAAAATGCAAGATTTGTTTGCTGCAGCATCACCAGCCCTAATCTTTTTCCTCCAGTTAGATTGCTTCCTTATCTTCAACCAATACCTTACCTGATCTGGAGCAAAAGATAAGCTCCAGCTGATCCTGGGTGAAGAACCGAACTCTGGGATTGGGAGTACAGAGAGTCCCCAGATTCTTGTCTTGAAAAAGTAACTAGAGTTGACGAATGTCTTTTTCCCGTTTTATGCAAGTACTAGTAATGTAGTAGCAAACTTTGACCATGTCCTTTTCCGTTTGCCCTTTTTGTTTTTCCTTTGTACTTGTCCAAAAAATATGTGGGGACTTGAACTCAAAGAGTGCCAACTGCTTACTCAAAAGCTACTACTAGCTGGAAGGAGGAAAGCACTACTAATTTTTTATACCTAGACGTTCATGCCCAAAAAGAAAAATAAGAGCAGAGGGTGCATGAATGGCGGAACTTACAAAATGTCTGCCTGTCTCGTCGAGAATCCCTGCTGCAGCTGATGCATAGTTAACTCCTCTTAAGACATTCTTTCCCTTTGATGTAAGTGACAGATATGGTGGAATGATAGGCAACCCAAGATAACGAGCTTTTCAAAGATTTCCATGAAGGAGAAAGCAAAACCAAAGCCAACAAGTCAGCAACACGAAGGTGAAAGAGAGAAGTAGATCCCTATCTTTGACGACGAGAATACTTTGTGCAAACTTACCTCCAAAATCAACGACGGTAAGACCGTTGCAGAACCGGCCAGTAGGGCCACCAACGTCGATCCCATAAGGGTAATAGTTAGCTCTGGCTGAAGTAAGCATGAAGTTATTATTTCCATTATCAATAAGGGAGTCACCAAAAATAAACATGGCAGGTGTTAAAGGCTCATTATCTTGTTGAGCATTAGAGAGGATGAGTGGTATAAGCAATATTTTGCAAAGAAGAAATGCAGTGTAGATGGTCATTCTGCCCATTTTTCTCTGCCTTAGCCCTGGGTCCTTGAAAGGGTTTTGGGGTATGTGTTTTTTTTTTCCGGTCGCTCAATTTGCTACCCCTCTGCATCTGCTGCTGGGTGTTTATAGTCGTAGTGGCTCATTATTACTACCCAAATTTACCATGTGACTTGGCTATTATTACTTTACCATATTTACCCTTTGTCTGACTTTGAGTGGAGTGTGATGATATTCTTGACACAATGGGCTTGATATATTTGGAATACTAATACCGTCTCGCTTAGGCCGGGCCTGAATATGATATTATGATTTGCGTTTTTATGCCAAAGTGAAACTATTGTATTACGTCATTATTAATTGGGATTTTTTTTTCCTATAATTTTTTGTTCCATACAGGGATGACGCTCCATTATAAGGTAAAAACCTTGATCCGTTATGGATATGTTGACCAAAATGCCACTTAATACATGCTAAAAATGATACTATTTACTACCAGTTTTTTTTAGTATTCCCTTCGGTTAAAATTTTCCACTCGTGAATCTGGGACTTCCCATGGTGGTAAGATCAATAGTATGGAATCAATGACGCTGAATTTCTAACCACTTAGGTACCATAAGTTCTGGTTGGGAGTAATAAATTCTGGCATCAGACCCGGAAAGATATCAGAAGGGACAGGCAGGCAGTTGCACCCCCTCTGCATCGGTGAGTCCCTTTTTTTTTTTGGTAACTCTTCTTTATTCTTCATCTTCTCTTATAATAATAATAATAATAATAATAATAATAATAATAATAATAATAATAATAATAAAATTTAGGTCATAAAAGTATTGAGCTTTTTCCAGGATAGTTATGGTCCCCCTGCTTCTGGGCCTCTAGGCCCTCCACTTGTTTCAGTCCTAACTCATACAATGGGTCTTTATAGCACAAAATGCATCAGCTAGGGACATTGAATTGCAAATTATAATATAGTTTTTTTTCCCTTTCTTGTTAATGTAGTTGAGAAATCTCTGAAGTAGCATTAACGTTGAAGAATGGCAAACTTTTTTGGTCGAAGAAAAAAGACTAATGAGAAAGAAGAAATTGACACATAAATTTCCATTTCTAGCAAAGGGAGGCATAACCATATGTTTTTTTATAGGCGGGGACCGCACGGCGCACGGTATCATAACTTAGATTATTTTATTTCGCTTCATTTCAGTAGCATTCAACTATTCATCCACGAAAATAAATATAAAAATCATTACTTCATTTCATTTTCAAAGTATAATATCAATACACCGGACTAGTTTCTTAGTTGTGGCCTTTTAACTGGATAAGATGATCCGCTCATGCATGTTGTCAATTTTGGACGCCAGATGGTGACCTGCAGATAAGCGAGTGTGCTTGAATGTTCACAACGTATTTGAAAAATGAACATAAAAGTTCTGGATATATACACCATGAATGATGCTATAAATGCACTATATTTACGATTGTAACATGTCTACTTCACGCCATATGTTTCCCCTTCTTCATGAGCGGCTCGCTGAGGGGAAGTACGTAAATAATTGGTTACGAGGGAAATCATGTAGTATAATTTATCTTTTTTATTATTTTCTTTTTAGTATTTTTCCTCATTTTTTATATATTTCATGCAAAGTTTGGAACATTTTGTAAGTAGAATTTTATTAGGTTTTGCCGAGCATTATCACAAGCTGCTTCTCTATTCTAGTAAGGATTTTGGAAGAATGGTTAAAACATTGGATACTGAAATAGTGCAATCTGGCCCCTTCATCCATTCTTGCAACTATTTTTCTGATGAGTTGTACTAGCTGTGTTTGAAAAAATATATTAACCAAGTCTTTGATTTTTGAACTGCGTGTACCGTACGATCAGTGAAATGTATTAAATGTTCTGCCATTGGACAGTTAGCCCTGCACAGAAAAGGAGCAAATTGATAACGGTAGATGGTGGTCTGTTCTTTTAATTTCCAAATACACAAGCTACTACGTAGTATATTTCTATTTAATAGGCAAACAATTGTAAGTGGTCAAATCTTGCTGATAGGTTTAACCCGCTCCTTGGTTCTTGGATTTGATCCTTATTTGATTTGCTACGTACATCAGTTCTTTCTTACAATGATAGCTAACTATACAAAACTATTCAACAACTAATAGATTATTACAGATGCTACCTCTTCAGGAGTTGGTTTACTCCTTAAACAAATGCTATAGTCTACAAGCATCCATAGGTTGGTTGCAGCTATAACCGGTCATCTTGTGATAAACACTTCGCCAACCTTCTACCACCACCATGGCCTTATGGAATTGGCTTATACAAACATGTCTTAAAGATGCTCCATGACTTCTTCTAGGTGATTCCAATGTTATCACCTATAACCAAGAAAAATTATAAGGCATTGTTATCAATGTGATTGAATTTGTGAACAATTGCAATTAGATAATCTCAATTTCACATGTCCTTTTTTTTTTACTTGGTGTTATAAATAAGGGTGAGGATAGAGTTCTTAGCAAATTGGATAAGGCTATGGGAAATCAGGTAATTGAGAAACCTTCATAATTATTTTTTGTGTGAGCTTAATTAAGACTAGTTTGTGATTATTTAATAATCACATTCATATCCAATACCCATACAAATGAACCCTTACCCATACTATTCATGTCAATTTGTGCTAATTCATTTATAAAACTATTAATTCACCAAACCAACCACTTCACCATGCATCAGTTATTAGAGGAGATACATAGTAAATTGAGGCTCTAATAGCATTGGGGGTGGCTAGCTTGGGGTTCACGATAGGGTTAGTAAACATAGACGAGGTGGAAGTCGTGCATATAGTGCGGTGGCTAAAGTTTTAGGTTAGGATCTGTTAGGGTGTATATAAAGGTGGTGGAAGGTTGATAATTATCCGAGGAGAGTAGTACAGGGCTGATAAATGACATAAGGTTAGGAAAATAGTGGAGCCATTGCCATGGTTGGGACTCTGGATTAAGAGTGTAAACAGATCAATAAAGGATATGAGAGAGGAGATTAGTGTTGTAGCAAGTGCAATAAAGGTTGAGGAATCCTAGATCGTTGGCATGACCTTCTAGGGAGGATCCTTGATAGGGGGTTATTAGCAACTTATTGTCTTCTCATCTGGTATAGTTCTTTTATAAATTCTTGACTTCTTTGATACATATCCTTCATAATAGTTTGCATAACATTAAAACTATACAATTTCTTCAAGTCCTTCATGAAAGTATTAAGATGATTGAGAATATCATTATGTTTGCCTTTATGGCACCATTAGGTTCACTTACCAATTTGTTATGATCTTAGTTATTGGATATAGTCACAATAGTAGATCTCATGGAAATAGATGAGTTCCATAGAGTTTAAGCTTAATTGAGTTCAATTAATAAAACATTCGAAGGAATTTGGGCTATGTTTATGAGAACTAGAGAGCAGAGAGATGGAGGGAAGAACGATGGATGACAGAGGAAAGAAATATGGAATCAATTGTTGCTATTTCCTCCAACTAATGCTATTAATGTTGTCTTAGCCTCTTATTTATAGTGGATTTTTACTCAAGGAGAAAACTTAGGTTTCTAGCAGACTTAGGGTATATTATGCCTTTTTATTTATGATACCTATTTAACTATAGTACATAAATAATTTAATTAACTAAGACCTACTTAGATTAAATTAAAACCAAAGCCCATTACTTATGAATGGACCTAAATCATAATGTGAATGAATTTAGGCTTGACCGTAGTGGGATCTATGGTGGAAACGATCCACAAGCAAGGTCCTTAACATTACTCTTCCTTGAAAAAGAGTTAGTCTTCAAGCTCGTTGTGAGGAAAGGAGTTATGAACGTTGTAGTAGCTTGATCTAGAGGAGTCCATTCATTTTAAGCAACATTTTAAAATGGTGAGAAAGCAATCAAGCTAAGAGATGATAACAAATATCTAGGAAAGGGCACGATGATGTGTCAATTTGTGATCATATATTAGGCAACCCAGTAGGTGAGGTTTCCAGGACCAAGAAGTCCAAGCTAGTGTTATAGTATATGGTGGAGTGTCATCCGGCTTATAGGTACACTATTAGCAGATTTGATAGCCTTTTCGGAGCATTCCCAATAGTTATTAGTTGCATTAATTTCCCTTCCATATGACCTAAACTAATGCTTGTATAGGGCATGCCCCGATAAGATCTAGAGCTTCTTTTCTACCACAAGATAGGTAAAGTCTAGATGGATAGGGCATGCCAACTTGCAACAAGTGGTCCCAAGATTAAACTAAATAAGATGAACTTTGCCTTGGTGTGGTAGTTGCTTAACCAAAACGGTTTTAAGGTCTTGAATAGATAACTTTTGGTATACGAGTGGCTAGGGAGGCTTGCCTGAAGTTGCTGAGGGTGATAGTGCAGAAGATGGATGTCATAGTGTCTTAGACTGTACCTTGAGATGGTAATAGGCTATGGTTGTGATAGTGGATGATTTAGGTAGTGTAGGAGGTATGCACAAGGATTTTTGGGTAGGTGTTAGGATTTGTAAGAGTTATGGAGTGGTATGAAGGGTATGTGAAGGTATTTAGGGCTAGTAATTGTTGTGGCGGTTATTAGTGAGAGTTTATAGATGCTAAGTGAGTGAAGGATTAGGGGTCTTGTTAGTGGTGGGGCGTGCAATGGAAAAGGGGTTAGAGTTTTTTGGAGTTAATGTTTGGTGGCAAGAGGTGGGCGGCAAGAGCATTACCAGGGGTTGGAGGCACAATTAACCTTAGGGTTGGTTCTTCAAAGATTGGTTAATAGTCCTAAGATATTGGTAACAGGTGACAAGGTAACAAGGGGTGCTTTTGCTGTGTTAGAAGGAACTATGGGGGTTTTTACACTAGGGTTTTAGGGAAATAGAGTTGTTGGAGGATGGGGTTTGTGGTATAAGACACTAGTAGCCTAGAAGGTGGGTTGTTGGAAGTTGACCTTGAGGATAAGGGCCTAATCAAGCATTGGTGGGGTAGAGGAGGAGTATTTGGTGATCTCTATTGTGATAGCTAAAGTTTTTAGGTTAGGCTTTATAGGTTTTGGGTCTGATGGGGTGTACATGGTGGCGGTGGATGGATGACAATGAGTTGAGGAGAATAGTAGAGGCTTTACTCCCATAGATAAAAGGTTAGATAAATAGTGAAGCCCTTACTCGTGCTAGGGGTAGTGCTGATAGATTAAATAAGGAAAGGGGAGTGATGGATGGTTCTTGTGGGAATGATAAGGTTTCAAGTAACTTGGCTAGTTGGTGTAACCTGCTAAGGAGGCTCATCGACAGTGGGTTGTTAGTGGCTGAATATCTTCGCATTTAACATGATTCTATATAAATTCTCACATTCTTTTGGAAGTTTCCCTTATAGTAGTTTGAATATCATTAAAATTGTCTAATTTCTGTAAGCTAATCATGAAAATATTGAGGCTATTGATAACTTTTGTTCAAGATTCATTTACTACACCATCATACTTTGCTATCAGTTTGTTGAAATATTGGTTCCTAACTCTTTCGGCAACAATAGTTCCTAATTAAATAGATGATTTCTAAGGATTTTAAGATTACTTTAGTTAAATTAATAGGGCATGTATGGAAAATGGGGCTAGAGTTTATTTGAATCGAAGAGGAGAAAGAGGTGGAGGGTGATAGATGAGAAATGAGAGAGGTAGAGAATTAAGAAAAGATAACTCTTCCAACTTATGCTATTAATAAAATCTTTAACTTTTATCTAAAGTGAACACTAAGTTAGGTATCATGTTAGGGTTTCTAGCAAGGGTAGGGTATAACATGCTTTTTATTTATTAATTAATAATACCTATTAATCTATGCTATGTAAGTTGTCCAATTAACTGAGACCTATTTAGAGTTAAATAAACCCAATACTTACTGCTTATTAATGAACTTAAATTATATTAGGATTAAAATTGAGCTTAATCCTAATAGGTATGATGGTAAGCTTGTCCCACGACCAAGGCTCCAAACAATTTATAAAGGGAGAGAGATGGGAATCAAGTTGGAACATGGACAAAAAAACATAGCTCTTGAAATGCATATTTAAAGATTCTTTCTAATCACTTGGATATTGAAATTAAAAATTTAAATTTTTTTTACTCTATTTCTTCCAACAAAACAAGGAAGCAATCATATATTTTAAGAATAAATTTAGACTATTTTTTTAGAATATAATATATTATAATATGAAAACATAATTATTATATTTGCATTTAAAAATATTTTTATAATATTATTTTTATGTTAATTAATAGATATTTATCTATATTATTAGTTAAAGTTTGTTTTTGAAAACCCAATCACTTTTTGAAAGATTTTTTCATTATTCAAAATTAAGTTATTTCGCTACCAAATTTTTGTATATAAAGATTTTTTTTAAAAAAAAGTTAAAACTTAATTTTTACTTTTACTCTCATCATTTTTTTTTCATTCTTTATGCATTAAATAATTTGCTATATTTTAAGGAAATATGTAAGTGACATTTTAAGGCTATATTTATTAATTATTAAAAAATATATAAATTGTTACAATAATTTTTTAAAAATATGGATGGAGTAATTGGGTTGGGGGTGTGTTAGTTAAGTCTATGCACGAATCACTTGAGCCGGTCTTATTCAATCTCTCAATTTGATGCAAGCTCTCATGGTATGCTTCAGGGACTATACACATTGCTTCTTTTCTTTAATAATTGTCTTCTCCTCGCTAATATGTTTAATATGATATCCATGCTTCACCAATTTGTAATTTAGAATGTAGTGAAAGGAAATGGAGAGAACATTATATTTGCTATTATAGTTAGAGATTATATAGGTTATGTTTTTTTTTTAAAAAAACAATATGCTCAATTAAAGATAAAATGAAACTATATATGCTAATTTTTTTTTTATGTGTTTCAATTTTTATTTTTCTAAATTAAAGCAGTTCTAGTAAAAAGATAAAAAAAATTAATTTTTCAATAATCACTTATCAAATTATCAATCAAATTAGTCAAAAGGAAATGATAATTTGATAATAATTTAATTATCAGCCATAGTCTTTTATTTATCAATTGTGATTTTTGTATGTAATAAATGGGTTGTTTGTAATTGGAAACATTACATATTTAAATATTACTATTTGGCTATAAAAAAAATCTCTTGATACAAATAGTTAAGAATTGTCTTTTTATATATAGTATAGATTGGAGTTTTATAATTATCAACTAATACTATGTATTCTGCACATTTGGGTATAGTAATAGTGTATACAATTAGATATATGTTGTTTTTACACATAGGATGCTTGGAGGTAAGGAATATTAGTATTTATGCATAGTTATAATCCTTGTAATTTATTAAACTCTCTCTTTGATTAAACACAATTTATTTAGAAATAAATAATAATACATAGTTATGTATAAAAAGTCTTATTGCAAAAGTTTTCAAAAATTCTCTCTCATCGGAGGAATGAACGACCTTGTACCCCTTGGGTATACGCCAGTTCTCCATGGCACGCAAGAAGCTTTTGATTGCTAATTGTTCCACTGATTCTATGAATTCTAAGAAAAGTGTGGATGAATCTGAGACAACATCTCCTCCCTTAATTTCGAAAACGAATGAATTAGAGAAGAAGGATAGGACAACAGAAGAGATGGTTTTTACAATTACCTTGCCGGAACAAGAAAATACTAAAAATGTCAAATCTGTGATGAAGGACGGCTTTGTTCTCTATACCATTGAGTAAATAAGAAAAGGAATATTAGAGTTACAACACTATGGCGATAAGATATACTACCGATCTACCGAATACCACTTTCAAATCAAACAAAGATGATGAACCTACAATTTCTTGGAGAGATCACGTTGCATCTAATATATACCCGGATCAATGCTTGAACCTCTCTTATGTCCAAGCCTATATTGAGAATGGTCAAGTTGCTATTAAAATGGAATAGAATGAGATAGACAAAGAAATTGATGAATGGAAGTATGCCCTGCTTGGATGTGTGTATGGGGACTCTCCTTCATACAATCAGATGTAGGGTTTTGTTAGATTTCATTGGAGTAGTGTTATTTCACCCAAGATTATGTGCTATGGAGATGTCTATTTTGTTTTCAAATTTGCAAATGAAGAAGATTGGAATAGCATACTCTCCCACCATTGGATGTATTGCAACAAAGCACTCATCCTTAAAAGATGGCAGAGGAAAATGAAGTTCTTGCAAGAGGAACTTCAATTCGTCTCTTTATGGATCAAAATGCCCCATCTCCCTCTTGAATACTGGTCCTTGAGGTCTCTAAGTATGATATCAAGCTTAGTGGGCGAACCCATATGTGCTGATGCAATCACCATAAGGAAGGAACATGTAACATTCCCTCAATTGTTAGTGTAAGTTGATACTAAAATACCTCTATGTGAGAGTATCACCATTAAGGATCCTAATGGCACATTGTTCCAGTAGAAAGTGGATTTTGAGTGGAAGCTTGAGTACTATCAATCTTGTGCCACTTCAACCCATGATGGACTTCATTGTCCTAGAAATAGGAAGTCTACCATTATACCTGATCAGAAGAGACGGGAATGGACAGTGGTCAAGGATAGAAGACATAATGATGCTCCTAAGTTTCTTACCAAATAGAACTCTGAAGTTACAGACAACCTAGTTACTAGCACAACCAAGCATATAGAATTTCATCTTCAAGATAAGCAGACCTACTTAGCTGCTACTAAGGATAACACCAAACATGCTAACACATCAAGAAACAGTCAAGGCGATCTAGTGCAGATCTAGAACCTGAAGCTATCTAATAGAAACTATGCCCTTAGATCTAGCTTATAGAATTCCCAAAAATGATTAGATATAGTCAATGCATTCCAAATGCTGCAGTAGGAAGATAAGGACTAGGAGGGGCAAGAGGAAGAGTAGAGGTAACTTACCTTTGACCTAGGTGAAACATGCTAGTGACATTAAATGTTAGAGGAATAAATGATTAGTCTAAACAAAATTCAATAAAGGAATGTATCATAAGAAGGGGACAGAGATTTATTAGATTGTTGCAATTGCAAACTAGATTAAAATAAGGTAAAGCTAACAAAGTAAGACAAAACATAGTTGGGCATTGGAATAGTCTTAATAAATATACCTATCACTATAATGGTCGAATATAGATTTTGTGGGTTCCTTTATACTGGAAGATTTAGATCTTACAAGCATGTGATCAATGTATTCTTTATGATGCTCATATTCTTACAGATGGGAAACAATTCACAATGGGCTTTGTTTATGCTTTAAGCACTATAGAGGCTAGGAAATCTCTATGGACTTGGCTAATGAAAGTGCTTATAAAGGTCTCTTCTCCTCTATTGCTTGTGGGGGATTTCAAGGTTGTACTGAAGGTAGCTGAGAAGAGTGGAGGAAGCATCCCTTGTCAAGGAGAAATGGCTGAATTTTATCAAGTGGTGAACTCTCTAGGTCTTGTGGATCTCAAAGGATTTGGCTCTTTCTTAGCATGGTGTAATAAAAGAACAAATACAAAGGCAGTGGCATGTAAATAGGATCGAGCAATGGTTAATGTAGGATGGCTCAAAGCCTTCACTCGATCTTATGTTGAGTTCTTACCATCTTTTATTTCTAATCATTGCCTTATAAGTGTCCATTTAGGTGACTATAAACCTGTTAAGAAACCTTTCAGATTCAATAACTTCTAGGTGAATGATGAAAAGTTCTTAAATATTCTCAGTGAACACTAGAAAAACTAGACCTACAAGAATCAACTTCTAGCCATTATGAAGAATCTGCAGCAACTCAAGATGATTAAATCCCTTATTTAGGCCAAATATGGGTCACTTGGGAGTAAGGTGGAACAAGCAAGGGATAATATGCACAAAAATTAGATTGCATACCCGTAGGATGTGTCTCACACAACACAAAGACATAAAACTCGAGAATATGAAAGAACATTTATCATAGACTAAACCACTATGAGGTATTGTTTCTGAAACATAAGGTAAATATCCATTGGATGAATGTAGGGGGCCCATATAACAAAATTTTATATACCTATGTTAAGAGCCATCAATACAGGAATGCCATATCCAAACTAGAGTTGGATAATGGACACATAATGACTAATAATGAAGCTATTGGGTAGGCTTTCCTTACCTTTTATAAATAATTACTAGGCAATAAAGGGGAATTCATTGGATGTATTGAAAATCAAGTGATGTCCCAAGGTCCTTGACTGTTAGAAGATCATCAACATGCTCTTTTTTACTAGTGTCATAACAAGAAGTGAAAAAAGCTATCTTCTCCATTGGAGATAATAAGATATCTGGGGTGGATAGTTTTTTTGCTCTGTTCTTTAAGAAAGCATGGAATATAGTAGGCAATGAAGTTGTTGTAGCTGTTATGCAATTATTCTCTATGGGCTTCTTACTTAATCAAGTGAACATCACATCTCTCACTCTTATCCCAAAGAAGGATAATGCTACCAAAGTGATAGATTAAAGGAAAGCCTATTGCATGTTGTGGTGTATTGTATACAATCATCTCAAAAGTCCTCACCAATAGGCATAAACCTATCATTCCATATTTGATTGATCATTCTCAAGCCAATTTTGTTAGTGGAAGGAAGATTGGTGATAATATGCTTTTACCAGCTGAGTTAGTGAAGAAATATACTTAGAAGAATATTTCCTCTAGGTGCATTTTAAAATTGGATATTAAGAAAGCCTATGACATGGTTAGCTGGGAAGTCTTGCAGCAAACTCTCTATGCTCTAGGCTTTCCCTTCCATTTTGTTTGGTTGATTCTTGAGTGTGTGGAATCTATTTCCTTTTCTTTGCTACTTAATGGAGAACTTACTATCCCCTTTAAAGGAATAAGAGGTCTAAGGCAAGGAGATCCACTCCCCCTATCTTTTTTTCCTAGTCACTGAATACTTAACAAGGAATCTTAGACTTCTCTGGGCTAATCCTATTTTTAGAGGCCATCCTCGCTGCAAAAAATTGAAAATCATCAACTTAGCCTTTGCGGATGATATGGTTCTTTTTTATTGGGAGATCTATCTAGCAAGTAATGACAGTCATCAAGGATTTTGCAAATAGGTCTGGATTAAACATAAACCCCTAAAAATGCTCTACCTATTTTGGAGGAGTTGAGAGACAACTTAAGACCCAAATCCTTCAGGAGCTTAACTTTCAGGAATGATCCTTTCCTTTTACTTACCTTGGGGTTCCACTCTCTACTGCTCGATTGACCTATGCTCAAATGTAAGATCAAGGATCAAAAGTGACCAAGAAACTCCAGACTTTGGCATACACAACTGCTATCCTATGCTGGTCGGGCACAATTAATCAAATTATTAATTTCAAGCATACAATCGTATTGGAGCCAAGTGTTTATCCTTCCCCATAAACTTATACATCAAATTAATAGCTTATGTAGATGATTCCTTTAGACACGAAAGACAGACATCTCAAAAAAAGCAATGATAGCCTTGAGAGTAGTATGTCTCCCAAAACAGGAAGGTGGACTGGGTCTCATTGATATGTAGACCTAGAACAAAGCTGTTGTGGGAAAAATTCTCTAGGATATCCAGAAAAAGGACACACTTTGGGTGAAGTGGGTGCATATCATCTATAGGCAGGGGACAGGTGTGTTGACATACAAAGGGATGACTAGATGCTCATGGCACCAGTAGCAAGTCTTCAAACTAAGACCTTTATTTTTCAATCTCTTTTAGAGTGCCTTGATACATCACATTGATAATATAGGAACTCCCTATAGTATACACAAGGCTTATGAATAATTAAGGCACAAAACTAACAAAGCCTAGTGGTTTTCCCTGTTATGGAGTAACATTGCTACACCAAAACACAAATTCTTTGTGTGGCTTGCTATCCAGGATAGATTATTCACAAAAGATAGAATGCAACGTATGGGAAAGTACATAGATTTAGGTTATGTCCTATGCTCAACAGGAGATGAAACCCATGCTCATCCATTATCTGAATGCCCTTATAGTTGTGAAATTTGGAGTAAGATTAGGATAGACTTTGATCGTAGGGATTTCGTTACATCTTAGTCTAGAGAGATGATGACACTTGCGAAGAAGACTCAACAACCTAAAGAAAAAAGAAGAGTTTGTTTTGTGCATGCTATGTCACTTATATTGTTGTTGTTTGTTGTTGAAGGAAATCAGTCTTACTGTTGTTATTAGGTGTTTCTCATCTAGTAATGAGTGTAAGTGCGCCTTATGGGAATCATGCATTGATAACCTTTTAAAGGTTTGAGGTTAGATCTATTAATATTTGTAAGTTTTTATTTTGTAGTTTTCATTGGTGGTTGTAAATTCTCCTTTTGGTAGTAAATAATACTTTATTACTTACCCTAAAAAAAACAGAAAGAAAAGAAGATACATAGTTATGTATGAATCATGCTATCATACATTGAGTGTAAAATATATTACCGTCATAGGAAGTGTTGAATAAAATCTACTACTTATTTGTCTAGGCTTAACAAAAAAAAAAAATTCATACAATATATGAAATGAATTATGAACTTAGTATGATCAATTTGATGAATTAATGCACAAATGAAGTCAATTTCATAAAACCCTAGATGTAATACCCTAAAAATTTACTTAGCCTAATCTCACGTTATTAATGCCCTAATTTGATTCTAATACTGAGAAATCTTATTTTAGCCTTAATCTAAATTTTTAAACCTGAAACTTTAACCGAAATATGAAACCTTGACTCGGATAAATCATATTTCATAAACCAAAATCAAAACCCGCTAAATTTCCAATAATCCTAACTGTTTATGGTTAATCTAAAATCACCTAAATTAACCCCTATATCTTTTTTTATCTTTTCCCTTTTCTTTCTCCTTTTCTTTTCTTTCTTCTCCTTTTCACCATCAAACCAAGCCATAACATTTGAAAAATATTGAAACTTCCACCCTCCTCACATGCATCAACCATCACTCTCACCTCTACACCCTCATCCATCACCCATCACCCATCACCTTGTTTCCTTTATTATTTTTCTTCATCTCCTTCTACTCCCTTATCCCTTCTTGATCTGCACACTCCATCTCCCCCTGCCATTTTACTTCTCACGCAACACCATACATACAACCATCACCACCCTCACCTTGTTGCTACTACCCTACTCCTCAACATCTTCTGCAACCGTCAACATCATCATCATCACCTTATAGATGCACCATCACCATCATCATCGTCACATGTCTCCCCTCCCTTGATTTTATTCCTTTCTTCCTTCCTTGGTTCACTCCACACGCACACATGACCATATATATATTTATGTATGTATGTATGTATGTATGTATGTATACTACATACTCTTCTTCCATTCTCTTTGTTTTGCATCCATTCTACCCATTTTGTGTCCAAAATCTTGCTCGAGCACCCCTCTTCTTTCTCCTTTCTTCCTTCTTCTTTCCTTCTCCTTCTCCCCCTTTGTTTCCATATTTTTGGCCTGCGCACCACCATCTTGCACCACCTTGGCCACCACTTGCCATCCAATGGTCGGTGGATCGACCACTAAGGTCACCCCAACCTTCCCCAACACCGTTGCTAGCCATCGCGGCCGACCATCGCCTCTTTTCCCTTCTTCTTTTCCTCGCCATTGCACTTTTCAAAGCGCATGGCCTTAAGCACGGCCATGCAACATTGAAATTTCCTATCACACACCCGTACAACTCAATACCGACTGGCTATACATGATCTTTTCTCTCAACTAGGGCTACACTGTCTACCTACAGCACAGTTGTACAACTTTCCATTTGTAGTCGATCACCCTTGTTTTCACCCAAAGCGTATCCAAACATCACAAAAAATTTACCACAACTCCACCATATATTCCTCTACTCATCCACACATCCCAAGCTTCCATTTGACTATAGTTATTTTTATTTTTACCCTCTTTACCTTAATTTCTCCTTTGATTTAACTCTTTAAGCTTAACCATGAATTTTTATTATTTTCGTAGGTAGTATTCTAGTAGTTTCAGAGGAGAAAGTCTAGGATTTGCATGCTTAGAGCTCGGAATCCTAGTTGGTAAGGATATTATTCGATGTTTAAGGTTTTTGTGTTAATTGCTTGTATGGTTTTATGTGTTTTCCATGATATTATTAATATATGATGTAACATGTGTTGATTATGATATTTGTGATGATATGAATATTATGTTGAAAGAAAGTAAAAATGGGTGAGATGCACCATTGTTATTTTTTTGTGATAATGTCATTTTTGTAGAAATATATCTTATGGTATGAAATATGGGCTTAATGATATTATATTATTGAAAGAAAGTAAGAATAGGTAAGAGGTACCATTATTATTTTATTGTGACAATGTTGTATTTGTGGAAATATATCTTATGGTACAAAATATGGGTAAATGAGTTTTGATAAGTGGGCCTAAGTATTTTCATGAGGTATGATGATAATTTGTGGACTTGAGAAATAATATGTGTGGAATATGCAAGATTTTATAAAATAAAGATGATTATTTGTGCTTAAGGGTAATTTGGTTACTATGGGGGTAATAAGAATTTTTTTGTATTTTATGTGTTAGGTGGATTAAAATATGATAGTGATATCATGAGGAATGATTGGAAGTATTATTGTTATTTTGGAGTCCTTAACTAAATTAATGGTTAATTTAGGCATAATATCTTATAATGATAATATCATTATTCCATGTATAAAATCTAGAGGTTATTCGGATTCTGAATATGTTGTTAATATTTGACCCTTTGAGGTTATATATTGAAATTGGTAATCATGTAAATTTCATGGGAGGTATTATGGCTAATTTGTGGAATTAGAGTTTTGGAGATTTCTGTGAGTAAGACCTTGAAATAAGATTATTAAGGTATGTGTATGACATGAGAACTGGACTGTGTATTTTAGGTATGATAATATTTGATGAAATGTGGAGATGATATAATATAAGTTGTATGGAATAATCATTATGGGAGAATGAATACTAAAGAGTGTGTAATTAGGTTTTGAAAGGATGTGACAATTTTGACCTATGTTATGTATGTATGTGCATTAATGTGTTTGATGCTTGATAATCAATCTCGAATAAGACACTAATCACTTAAAGTAAAAGAGCACGTGTGTGGTGCCAAGGTGATATGTGTGTGTGTGTGTGCATGTGTGCGCACGTGCGCGCGCATTCTTATTCCAATAGAGAGAATAGTGGCTTGGGAACATTTTACTCCGAGAAGATGATGTTTTTAATCTCCGTTTCACCTGAAAGAATAGTGGCTCGGGAGTGTTTACCCTGAAAAGGTGCTTCAGTTCGTTCCACTAGATTAAGAGTAATGGAGCCTCTACTCATCGTGAAATAAAAATATAACAGCATAACATATGAGAGAAGAGTACGTGAATCGGGACCAAGGTTTTATTTTTATGTATATGTCCCATTTCACCAGGGAAAATAGTGGCTCGAGAGCATTTTGCCTTGAGAATGTGATGTTTTCCGATCCGTTTCACAGAATGATAATAGTAGCTAGGGTGTGCTATCCCTAAAAAAGTACTTCAGACTGTTACATTGATTTAAGAATAGTGGATTTCCTACACTCAACATATATAAAAGAATGAAAATGGATTATATCCAATAAGAGACCTGGATCATTATTTGTCTTAAGAGATGTTTTATTTATTTTCTTGTATACCTTATTTATCTATTGTGAAAGCATGTGTTAAATATAACCCTATTTTGGGAGTATTGTTCCCTTACTTGGTACATAGCCTACTAACCACCGGTTTTATGGATGCTTCTTATTCATATGAGCAGAAGATTCTGATTCTTATGTGTAGGTCTTAGAAGATCCACTAAATGATTATGCTGCCTATGATGCCTTATATGAGGATTAGGAAATTCTTCTATATGAGTAGTTGGGTGAAGAGTAATTATTATCCGGTCGATGTATTTAACCGATTACCTTTTTGGACTCTTGATCTATGGTATCTTTTTTTTTTTTTGTATCTTGTATTATAACTCAAATTTAAGCTTCAAGCTTATTATTATATTATAAATGTTTCTTTTATTTCTAATTTTCTTATGTTACTTTAAATATTTTAGCCTTGTGATTGAAGTAAGAATAGTTGAATAAGCCGGACTTATATCAATTACGGCAGTGACCCCCAATATTTTACTTATTTACTTATGCTATAAAAATGAAAAATTTTTAATAGTAAAAAAATTAGGGTATTACACTAGACATATGAAGTTGAACCTTAATATGGAATATGATCTTAAATAATCATTATAGAAAGTGTAATTTACTTACCTCTAACTATTGAAGATTAATAAGCACTTGAAAGCATGAATTATCAACTAAATTATAAAATTTGATGGTTCTGCTTCCTAAACTTAGACCTAATGGTATGTGTCGTATAATAGAAACAGGAATAGAGATCTCTTTATGATCACTTCCGATTCAACAAAATTGATGGAAAAATAACACCTAATTTATACTCTTTTTGAATCATGTATATGTATGTATTGAGATATAGAGAAGAAAAGATAACTTCTAATGTACTCAATGATACTAGCATGATTTTGAATATTAAGAAGATAATCGTGGGCCTTAGCCTTTTTCCCTCCTTTATTCACATGTGATTGTAAAATGACTTTTTTCTATTTTTCTTTTCTTTCTTTTTGATAAAGTGAATATTTTATATATTTTTTCCTTGCATTACCTTCATTTTAAGACTTTATTTGGTATGTAATACATATTTTATTGTGGTTCAAGTCTATAGTTTACGCTACTAGTCTTTTGGTATCGTTTTTAGGGACTTGCACAATAATGCAAAGATCCAAGGAAGTAGTGTAGATTTTCGAAGCAAAAGACCAAGTATGAGAGGCATTGAAGGAAGATAAATTAACTTAGAATGTTTATGGAGAAGTCTAGGAAGTCAAAGAGCTGAAAATAAGCCAAGAAGGTCAAAGAAGGTAAGGAGATGATGTTGCACAACTAGCTGCATGATCGTACAACACTAACGCAGCCAACATTCTCAAAGAGATAAAAATAAGCCAAGAAGATCAAAAGAGGTAAGCTAATGGTGTTGCACAACTAGCTTCACAACCGTGCAACACTGATGCAGCCATCATTCGCAGACCAGAATGCCACACGACCAGACTGTGCAGATCTTGTACAGTTATGCCGAAGTTGAGCGAGCCAGGTCAAAGCTAAAAATGCTGCACGACCAAGCTGTGCAGATCTTGCACAGCTGTACAGGAGCTAAGCATACCAGTTTGAGACCAAGAATGTTGCACGACCAAGTCGTGTAGATCTTGCATGTCCGTGCAACAGCGGTTACCCACAATCGTCTTGCGCGATGTCCTGTATTATTGGTAGTTTTTAAGGGGGTTCTTTGGCACTTCTTGGGAATGTTTTTGGGGACATTTTCAGAGGAATTTCTTCCTCTCTTTTCCAAGAAAAAACCTCATATAACATGTCTTGAATTTCTTAGTTCTAATTTCCAATTTAAGTGTAAGTTTCGTGTATGATCAACTCGGTAATCAACTTTATTCTTCTTCAATTTACAGTTAATTCAATCCATTTTCTTTTTTGTAAATTTTTATAATGACATTATATTTGTTATGCAATTTACATCTTTTATATATCCTTGCAATCATGAGTGAGTAATCCGTTTTCTAAGATTGAATTAGGTCCATTTTAGTATTAATATGATGAATTAAAGTATATATTATATGTTTAATTCATATGTGTTGTTTCATATGTTAGGATTGATTGTTTTAATTTGGATTTGATGGAATCCAACCTTTTTAGATATTTTTTGCAAATAAAAGGTTGAAATAATTATCAGGAATTAACTCAAATGTTGAAATCATTATCAAAAATTAACATATGAGCAAGAATTCAAATAATCACGAAAATGGATGATTGGTTCTTAGGGACTATAGAATTGATGGCATCTAATTGGTTTAATTTAATTAGTTAGTCACGAAAGTAGTCAGCAAATTAGATTAAATACATTCTTAGATCTTGAAAGAGGCTAATGAATATGTTTAGACCAATTGCTCACAGCCATTGAACTAGACTACAACATAGCATTATTTCATTGTCGGACACCAATTTAGAGACCGGATTTCAATCGTTGATTTTATATTTATCATTTTAGAATCTATATTTAATAAGTTATTATATTTATTTTTACAACCTACATGCATATTTTTCCACTCCATAATGATCTAGATAGTTAAAATGATGATATTTGGTATTCAATTGCGAAGTCCTTGTGGGAAACAACCTTGAAGTGCTACAAAAAATTTGTGCACTTGTGGATTATCACCATTACTTTTTCAATACATGGGCTAAGCACATGTCACTTTAATACAATACACATATACATCCTACAATGATTTCTACTATCAAGAAGTAGATAAAGAGTTAATTAAGCTGATATACTAATTTGATACCTTATTATATAAATAAATTTATGGCCAAACTTTATATCTAAGTTTAATATAAACCATTATTAAGGGTTAATATATACATTTATTTATAAAATAATAATAATAATTTTATAAAATAAAGTATACACACAAACACACACACACACACACACACACACACACACACACACACACACACACACACACACATACACACATTAACATTCTCCCACTTGATCCATATAAATTATATTCTCAATATGGTCTCCTTATGTTAGTATAAACTTAATGATGAAACTAGTACAAGGATCATGGCGACAAGCCTTCAACATTTCAAAAGTTATCTTCCAATTATCATAATAAACTAATTCCACCCATAACTTTAGCTTTGTAAATGTACCTAATGTTTATTCAAGGCCTTTTACATAATGTGTAATTTTTCAATGTGCCATATGTATATGAACCAAATGAGAAACTTACACAAATTTATTTAAAATATCATAATGTATTCTAACAATAAAGTCACATAGAGGGTCCAACACTCATGTTATACAATTGATCCTTAAACTTGTTAGCGGCATGCCCTTAGCTAAAGGATCAACTAATATACAATTAATGCCTATGTAATTAAAGATCACTGATCTTTTTGAAATGTGTTCCTTTATCTTTAAATACTTGATGTTTATTTCCTTGGAATGACTATAACTTTTTTTTTTAATTTCTTGAGATAAAGACAACAACAAAGTTGTCACACTTAAGCATCAAATGTTTAGAAATGGAATCTAATATTCTAAGACCCGATATGAAATTTTTTAACTACACACCATGCTTTGTGATGATTTTTGCTTCCATTGTAGAATAGGTTATGCAATCCTAGTTTTTACTTTTCTAGGATATTGCTCCACCAGCTAATAGGAAAATGAATCCAGATGTAGATTTCCATGAATCTACAACCATTAAAGTCTGCATCTAAATAGTCAAGTACCTCTAAATCCTCAATATGACGATGCATGAACATGCAGTCCTTATTTCCCTTTAGATACCTCATAAATTTCTTTGTGTCTTTTTATAAGTTAACTCTTGGTTTACTCTAGTAACATCCTAATGCCTCAATGTAACACCCCCAAATTTACTACTGAAAAATTTCGTTTAATTTCAAAGAGTTTAACGGAAATGAAAAGATAAAACTATAAATTCGGGGGCATTACCGCCACACTTAGTAGCAGATCGGTTCACTCCTAC
Source organism: Tamarix austromongolica (assembly GCA_039764185.1). Taxonomy (NCBI): domain Eukaryota; kingdom Viridiplantae; phylum Streptophyta; class Magnoliopsida; order Caryophyllales; family Tamaricaceae; genus Tamarix; species Tamarix austromongolica. The sequence continues at coordinate 163,447,497 of CM077809.1, read as the reverse complement.
CATCCTGGTACTAAGTGCTAAGGATAAACCAGATTAACCATCAAATACGAGTTGATAATAAAACACAGATATAAGTAAAAAACACGAGTCATATAGAATCAGAGTGCGGAAAGTCAAAAGTACAATCTAAAGGTACAGTTTTAACGTTCCAAAAGTTTGAAATATCGTACATCAGAAATAGACTAAATTTAAAGCCATAAGAAAGATAAAGTGGACGATAGACTCCAACCACGTCACTCTCGACCCCCAAGCTAGGCCCGGACTCAACTCTCGGCTCCACCCGATGCCTCATAAGCGTCGTAGGCATTGAATATAGAATCACCTACCTACACTAAATCAAAGGGGCCTTCTGCTCATGGGAATGAGCAGCACCCATGAAACGGGTGGTCAGTACGCTTCGTACTGAGCAAGGTAACCGTATAACTAAGGCCAAACATACAAGACACACAATACATGCATGATCATATAGGCAACATAAAACAATACAGATAGTGAGGCCGATTATGCTCCAGTTAGACTTATTCTTTAAATCTCTTAATGACGTACTCAATTTCACACATACTCTTTATTAATCCATGTGAGTGCGAGAACCCCACTATTATAGCCGGTGGATCGGAGATACGTATAGGGCAGAACGCTCCTGACCACTATTATTTGCCAGTGGACCGGTCTGGCTCCGACTCACATGGTATTCCACTATAAGTATTAGTGCATTTCCCATGTCTTAGTTTTATTACGTTTGGTTTGTTGAGCACGGAATCTCCCACTATTATAGCTAGTGGACAGGAATCATACAGGGCAGCATGCTCCTGGCCACTATTATTCGTCGGTGGGTCGCTCTCCAGGGCACCCCGGCTCCTGGCCACTATTATTCGCCAGTGGACCGGTCTAGGCTCGGCTCAACAATCTTTCTCTTTAAGTGATTAGTATTTTATTGTATCTTTTTCAACAAATTCCGCCCTAGACATGTATGGCTAACTCCAGCTATACTTATCCTCCCAAGAGGGTTCGTCTCATATCTTGAGACTTCTGCGTCTCCTAACTCGCCCGACATCCTTCCCTTAATCCGCTTACTCACACTGGGAACCTGTCTCCTAAGTGTGTGGGTCTAGGCCCACCACCTTATACCCGAAAGTCCGCTCACCACCTTCCCTTATGGTTTTCTCCAGAAACCCTAACTTGGGCCTATGTGGCCCATCCTTCTCTGCCTCGTACAACCCAGACTCATTCTAGCACCCCTACACATCACGACTCCTCGATTCAACCCTCACTTCATGTCTCACTCATTCTCACCTATTTTTATTATTCTCTTTTTTCTTATTTCCCCTACCCAAATTAGGGTTCCCTCTAAACTCTAGCCTAGTCTCCTGCGCACCCTTATTTTGGTCCACGTACTATTTTTCGCCCAAAGCCCCCAAACACCCAAACGACACTTCTCTTACCTTCCACACGCCTCGAGGCATCTTTCCGTACGTAAGGTTCGCCCCCATGCGGACCTTAACCACCCCATGCAAACCCTAGTTCCTCCTATTTCCCCCACTAGCCAACTTACTTCCCCTTGGTTATCCTTCTTTCCAAATTTTCTTTTTCATGCCCCCAAACCACATCACCGCATCAAATACCCTAGCATTCATGTCCTAAGGCCACATCATATCACAACTTGTAGCACATCCACATTAATACATAACAAAAGCGATCACATGGACGTACCTCGATTCCAAGCTGCGCTACACGTAAAACAGGTAAGATAATAATATGTAAAACACGACATATAATCATACGAGGCATCCAAGGCAATAGGTCACATATCACACGAGCGGCCTTAGCTATACCCTTACCTAAATCAGCGCCGGGCTTGGATCACGCTCCTATGCCTCCTAGAAGTTTTGACTCGATTCACCTATAAGAGGGAAATACTATAGGTTAATCTCCCTCTATCAGAATTATCCAAATTCCTATCTTACCCCTATCATGGCCTAATACTAAGGCTAATATTAATAATTAGTAGTTTATAAATAAAAAGGTAGGGTTATTATTATTCTCAAGATAGTTAATCGACTCCCTACTAATCAAAGTAAGTCTTGGTATATTCACAGTATTAAGGTAAGGGTTCCAATATTACTAGTAATAATGTTATTAATAATACTAAAAATAATAAGAATACTAATAATAATGATAGTAGTAATGATAATAATGATGATAATAGTAATCAAAATCATAGTAGTAGTAGTAGTAACAATAATAATAATACTAATATTAACAACGATAATAAGGTTAATAATACTAATAATAGTAATATTAAAAATAGTGGTAATAATAATAATAATAATAATAATAATAACCATAACCATGATAGCAATACTAATAATAATGATAATGATAATAACGATAGTAATAACACCTTAATAATAAGAATACTAAAAATAATAATAATAATAATAATAATAATAGAGGTAATAACAATGATAATAACGGTTAAAATAATAAACATAATAATAACAACAACAACAACAACAACAACAACAACAATAATAATAATAGTAATAATAATAACACAACTAGGTTTCAGTCTTAATTAATACCATTAATTAGAAACTCTCCGGAATTAAGGTTAGGACCTAATAGTAATAGTAGTAGTAGTAGTAGTAGTAGTAGTAGTAGTAGTAGTAGTAGTAGTAGTAGTAGTAGTAGTAGTAGTAGTAGTAGTAGTAGTAGTAGTAATAATAATAATAATAATAATAATAATAATAATAATAATAATAATAATGATAATGGTGGAAATAATCATAATAATGATAATAATAATCATAATAATACTAATAATAATAGTTAATAATATTAAAAATCATTAACACTTTTATTATTCAGGGTTTAGGGTTCAAGGAGTGGGGAGGCAACCTAGCTGGGTGGCTGTGTCAGCAGTGGCGGTGCGGCGGCGGTGGTGGGAGGAAGAAGTGGAGAGGTGGATGTGGAGGCTAGGGGAGAGGGACGTAGGGGGGAAATGGAGGTGTGGGGTGGTAGGGAACGATTCCCTGGTTGTTTTGAGGGGTAGAGGTGGTGCTATAGGCGGCGGCAACCGACGACGTGAAGGGCAGCACTTGTCGAATGGGTTGTTCGGGGAGGCAGTTTCGCACGGCCATGGTGGCTCGTGCAGGGCAAGGTAGGGAAAGCTGGTGGTTGGGTTGTGTAGAGGGCGATGCCAAAAGAATTTTAGTGGCCGGGGCGGGCGACAGAGGCGGCCGATGGCGGAGGAATGGCTGACTAAAATAAAGGTGGCGCACGACTTGGTTTTCTGGGCTCCAATTTCCAAACCTAATTATGGCAGCCCTCGGGGCTATTTATAGGCCAATTGGGAAGGAAAACGAAAAGGACGCGTGGCAAGGTAGAGGGTAGGGTTATGGGGCTCCTGTCCGGCAAGAGTGGCCGACGCAGGTCTGTAGGTGCAGACCGTGACTTGCCGGGGAGAGAGAGAGATGGTGTGCGGGAGAAGGGAGGAATGGTATGGTCGAAATTGTAGGGGAGTCGACGTGGAGGAGAGGGGAGGAATGGCCAGTGCAGGGGCGTGGGCATTGCAGCCTTTTTCCGGCGAGATTTTCGGCTGCAGGCTTTGAGCTGGAGGTTGAAGACGATGGGGCTAAACCGGCGGTCCAGGGGAAAAGAAAAAGGAGAGAAAAGAAAGGCCGAACCGGCCGGGAGAGGGGGATGAGTGATGAGGGAGGCTGGGCCGCGCAGGGGGAGGGGAGCTAGGCCAACAGGCCGGCCCAAGTCGGGGAGGAAGAAAAAAAAATATGGAAGAGAAGGAAAGGAAAAAAATAGAAAAAGAGGGGGAAAAGGAGAAAAAGAAAAAGAAAAAGAAGGGGAAAAATGGTGGTTGGCTTAATTAGTATAATTTGGGTAATTTGGGATGTTTAATAAAATATAAATATTAAAATAATAATTAAATTCTTTTTTTAGGTTAATTTAGGGATTTTTGGAAGAATTTTCTTAAATTCCATTTTAATTAACAAAACACTCTAATTTTCTCCAATTAGATTATTTATAAAGTTTATATTAATTTGAAACTATTTTATCCTTCTTACTTTAAATAAAATAATTTATTTAATTAATTTCCAAAATAAAATCCTTAATTAGCTTAAAATACCAAAATTTCTCCTATTTAAAACACTTATAAATTTCTTCTTGATTTGCCCTAATTAATTTCCTTTTATTTAATAAAAGTATTTTATTTAATTAATTTCCTAATAATCCCTTATTTTGCCATGATTTCCTAAATTAGTGTTTTGGGGTATTTCACTCAATGACATATGTAATGTCATGCCTTATGTAAACTTGAGCATACATAAGGTTTCCAACTGTAGAAGTATATGGGAAGTTATTTATCTAATCTATCTCTAAATCATTCTTAGAATACTGAATGATGCAGGAGCATCCGTAGATGATCATCAAGATGATAGTGATTTGGCAAACTTGATTACGAAATCGATTATATTATATGTCTTTGATAATAATAATATGAGTGACCTTGATGATGTTACTTTAAGTCATTCTTGCAGGTATGTAACATATTTGTGGGAAGAATATCAAACCATTTAAGAAGTCAAGAATTTTTTTTATATGTTATAAGCTATTACAAAGGAAGCTATTGTGTATGAAAATCAACTTTGTAAGTCAAGATGCCTAGTCAACATTTTAAGTCAACATCATTATTTTAATTAAGATTCTTATTAGTTGTTTTCATGTACTAATTAGCTTACTTTGTTTGTAATAATCTTTTTTGAGCCATATATTATATAGGATATAATTATAGTGTTAATACTATTTTATATGATATTTAGCCATTTATGTGTCATGTGGCTAAATTAGTGTGCTAGTTAACAATGTATGACCTTTATATATAACATCATGTTGACAACTTGTAACATGATGGTTGAGTATATTGAAATCTAATACAAGTAAATTACTAGGTTAATTCTCTATTTGTGATTGAATAACCCTACCTAAGAATACTTGGAGTAATATTAGATAGGTTGACATTCAAAGTTGAGTTCTTGTTGAGTTATTTATCAATTCTTGCTTGAATATCTTTATTCCTTTTCTCCTTTGAGAAGTCGTTGATCCTAATTCACTCTAAAATCACACATTTCTTCAACATCCTTATAAGACTTCTATAATTTTTGGTATCAAAGTCTCGGTTAGCTTTGCTCCAAATTCAAAGATCTTCCACTCTTTTTTTTTTCTTCTTCCATGCCACGTGATATTCTATGATTTTTGTTTCTCCCATGCATGTTAGTTAATCTTCAACTTAAAAACTTAAAGGTGATTGATTTGTGTAGTATATCTTCAACCCAACACTTCGTACATCTTCATCCTACTCTTCACATCTTCAAAGTATAGGTTGAAAATTTTCTTCTCCTCATCCACACCTTTGAATAGTGAAGGTAAGTAGTTGATTATTCTTCTTCTTCTTTCGATATTCTAGCATTCTTCTTCAACCATCCTTAGTTATTTTCGAAGCTCTTTGATTCTTCAAAGTGCTTGAGTGAATTTGTTATTTCTCTCCCTCATGATAATCTCCTTCTTTTTATTTCATGAATTCTTTTTCCTCTCACCATCGTGGGTTGAATAATCCTTGCTAATTCGACACCAATCATGAATGATTTGAATCAAGCAAGAATATCACCTATTCATCCAGTTTAGTCGAGTATAATCTTGATATTCAAATTCTATTATCTTCTTTAGCATTTGATCACAATTTGGAAAGAACCTTTCTTCACTTATATTTAACCATCATCCATTCTTTCACCTATTTATTTGTGTTTTTCCTTTAATCAAGATCTAACTTGTTAGCCACCAATATTGCATTAAAGTGTATCAAGAATATTTACTATAACATCCCAGACTTTACTTTCTATCCCCATCATCTTCTTGAGTCCAAGAAGGCTTCAATATCCTTGCCACACCATCAAGAAAACAGCAAGAAGTGACTTCCAGCATTAGTTGAGTTGTGTCGAGGCATTAGTTGACAAAATAATTCAATAATGGGTGAAGAGATATCAATGAAGACTATGTACGATACTCTTCAACAACTTGTAGCAATTGTACATGTAGCAAATACACAATTACAACAACTCCCTTCCATTAAAATCTAACTTCAAAGGCTAGAATCAAGGGTAGCTGACCAAGAGAATCTTCAACACGTGTACAACATCATAGAGGCTATAAATGACTGAGTAGAGGGCATGGTGAGGAGGGAAGTCCAAGCTTAAGGTGACCACATCAATACTCGAATGGAGTATGAAGAGTGAGAACAAGGTAAGATCAAATTACCTTAGCCAAAATTGAAGAGGCTATGCAAATCATCTACTAAGGCACAAGGGAAAAACCAACAACATACGTGGAATACATATACACCATAACATTTGCACTAATAACAATACCACGATTCCTACATAATATTATCTATTAAGCATTATACTCTATTTTTTAAAACATATCAACACAAAAATTAACAACATAAAGTATGTAGATATACACTACAACATCATATATAGTATAATGAACAAAGAATGATGAATACACAACATATAGGTTCAAATAAGAAATAACACAAGCAAAGTTCAAAAATAAAGAGAAAATTATACACAAAGCTTAAACTTCAAATAAAATAAAAAACAAAGAATAATGAACATATTGTGAGTAGAGAGAGAAAGGCGAAGACAATAACCTATAGAGGAACAAAAATGAGCAAGAACTCCGACAAAGTGAGTAGAGAAAGCCAACAGCGGTTGTAGAGCTTTATCGCTTCGAATGACATTATCTGGATATTGAGAGGTCAAGTGAAAAAGTGCTGGTGGCTCTAGGTTAAAAAATGACGAAGTGAAAAAAATGGGGAAAAAGGGTATACTCGGTGGTTGTAAGTTAAAACCGCCGCGTATAACCTGATAGTGCAAAAGCAAATACATGACATTGGCCTTATAACCACCATGTACTCCCTCAGTGAGAAAGGTAAATATCGGTTAAGACAATACAAAATAGTTTTACCTTATAACCACCATGTATTCCCTTCTACACTATTAGAGTATACACAACAATTTTAATTTATAATTGTCATTTATACCCTTACCCATTATTTAACTCTCGTTAAAAGTATACACAGTCATGATAAGTTAAAACCATGTGTATACTTTCCGCTTAAATTGCAAAAATGCTCCTTTTGTGTTGTTTTTTTACTGGGCAATGGATTAGACAATGACTTAGTTTAAAACCGCCTCATACTAGCCGCCGTTAAATCCAATTTATGTATTATTGTATGCTTGGGTGTTACCTTTTTGCCTTTGTGATATTGGGATTTGTAATCTATACTAGTCGATGTGGCTCCTCTAAAATGCTTCAAAAATAGTATAAGGTCTTGTAACACAACATAGAGAAATGATGGGTTTTAGTTTAATGAAGCGGCATAATTGGTGTTTGAAGGTCTGTAGCATGATTAGAATTAAGTTCTTATAGAAAAATGTTGTTCCATCATATATGAGTCATGTCCACTTACTACCCTTGAGTTATAAAAGGGTTGGCTATTTGTTCATACGTTTTGGGAGAAGCAAAACTATATCTATAGCTCTCTCAAAAGGCAATATACTTGTGTTAAGTGCTGTTGCAACCATATCTATAGCTTTCTTGACTACATTTCCACTGGGTTTGAGCTTAATTTAAGGGTTGTTGTTGTTGCATTCACTGCTATGTATAGTACCAACTTATAAGGCTCATTATGCGTGTTGCCTTGTCCTAAGGTTAGTCGACTAATTTTGTTGTGATGATTACCTCTCCTAACTTTTCTACATCCCATCAAATGGAAAGTTTTACAAGCCTAGGCTCATCCCATAATACTGATCCATATGGTCATTTGAATATTTAGGTAGTGATTTGAAAATTTCCTATTGACCAAATTGTATGTCGAAACTATATTCATAGCTGGCATTAATTTGCTCGTAAGCATCAATTATTATTATTATTATTACACACACACTATTCTATTCTAGTAATGCCATTTGATTAGTCACTTATGAAGTATTAGAATGTTCATGCGAAACAATATTGTTTGTCATTATGCGTACGGGCATTATTTATATTACAAAATTCTATAATTTGAAATTTGTTTACTATTAAATTAGATATTTTTAATAATTAGTATCCACAAATAAAATATAATTACGCTACAAGATATTAAATGTTGTTGTAATAGAATACTTAAAAATTTTCATACAAAGTGTGGAACTTGTATATGCGGAACATCCACTTTAGGAGAAGCCCTTGAAAAATTATAAAGTTTTAATCATAAGAATGATACAACTCCAATAAAAATCGCAAACGGGACTTATTGTAGAAATACAATAAATGAAAGAAATTTTATCCTACCACAATTTGTTTCCACCCCCCCATTGCCCCTTGCCTTGAATGTACATACATACACCAAGATATATATATAAAAACGTTGATCAATTGTGTGGCTAGGCTTTAACGAGCTCTTGAATATTGAGTGGGATGCAAACAGAAGAACCATTAATGCATCTTGATGCAATAACAGAATACACAGCTTCTGTAAGATGATAAGCATCCCAAAAGTAGTATTGATTTGGGTCGGAGCATGGAGAAGCTCCTGGAATGCATGATGATGTGCCATCGAGCCAAGTTTCACAGCATGGGTTGCCGGTATCTCTTAGTCCTATAACATTAAAACAAAATGATTAGTTTGCACTCTATTTATTTATTTATTTTATATATATCAAACAAAAAAAAAAAGTGTAACTATGTCGATGGTAAGCACATGAGCTACTTGTTAGATCGAGAAAAAAAAAATCACCAAGAGAGGTTGAAGGTTGAGTTGCTGAAGGATCAAAAATATTAAACAAATATTGGAAGAAAAGAAATCAACCGCCCTGTGGATGATCGCTAGTAAACTAAAGTTCTGATCATCCATGTTCGAGTTATCCTACGTCAAAAAGAAAAGAGGTAAAGACTAATGTAGAAATCTGGTTGGTTATTAAATGTATTTTAATTAAAAAAAAAATCGATTGAATTTGTATGTGGCCTAACTCTTCTCCGGTTCACGTAATCTGCTTTGGTATCAATTAATTTAAGGATCATTTCACGAAAAATCCCCCAAGATAAATGTTATCTATATTTGAATTTAATTGGTCCTTATCTTTTCCATGTGTATGTAGCAATGAAATTGGGACGAACATATCCTCTCGTTTTAACGGAAGGGGCGAGTATGGTGAGAAATATGTAAAAATTGTATGTGCTGGTTGTAATATTTCTTCATGTTCTATTTGATTTGAGGTGAATGAGGGTTAACAGAGGTGAATTAATTGATTTATTTAGTTTGAAAATAGATTTTGTCAACATTAACGAGGTAAATCAATATTAAAGTTTTTCCTCCATTTACCCTAATTAACCTCATATTTGTTAACCTTGGATATTGGGTGTAATGAAGGTAAAGATTAAAACATAAGTAAAATTTATTTATTTTTTTAAAGTTCCATTCGTCTCAATCCAAACAAAAAATTTAAGCTATTAATCCTGATTCATCATGGTTAGCTTAATATCATCGAAATAATATTTTAAAACATATACCCCAAATTACTTTCATTCTCTTTATCTACATTAATTTTTAATGTTTATTTTCATTGTCATTCACCCCAATTGAAATGGACTATAAAAGTCCTTATAAGCTGAGGTTAACCTAAGTTAAAACGAATGAAGTAATTGAATTTACATTAGATGAATGTAAATGTTTTAAAGCATTGGTTGGGTATTTATTACGGTAACCTAGGTGAATAATTCATAACCTTCTTTGTATTGAGACGGATGTAAGTGAACAAGCCATAACCTTATTTTTATTGAGATAAATGAAGGTGAATAGTCAAATTTTATAAATAAATTAACCTTGACCTTCTTTAACCACTAATCCGGCGATTAATATTTTAGGATGATAAGAGTTAAATGTTAATTTTTAACATAACCTAACTTAGATTAAATTCCAAAATTAGTGATGAAATGGGTTAAACTAAAAAAAAAAATATTACTAGCTTCCATGAATAGCCATTCAAGCGTGCCATAAAAATAAGTACCGTATCGGGAGGGGTTGATGACGCCGTCGTAGCCAAGCCAGTTAACATGCCCGAGAATGAAAAACGATCCAGGAAGGGCAGAAGTCAAGTTCTTCACCATGGGTCCAAGCCCATTATTGAAGTGCGCTATGATCCTATTCTTCTCTTCATCACAAGGTCCGTCTCTGTGTTTCATGTTCTTGGCAATGGACGGTATGCAGCCGATTGGCCCAAGCTGAAACACCACAACTTTTCTTGCTCCAAGATTATATAACCTCTGTTATGAATAATAAATAAATAAATCAAAGATTTTATACCCTCTACAAACCAAACGTATTTTATTTTATTTTATTATTATTTTTTTTGCAAATGATGAGAGTAAAACTATAATCTTTTTAACAAAGATGAACAACTACAAAATAATAAAAATAAAATAAAATTAATAACGATATCAGATAATTAACATTTAACTTTTTACCTCCAATCTCTTAGCATATTCATCGATGAGCAACCGTGAAAATTGCGGGGGAGTGTAACGTCTGCTGGCATCGGAAAACACAACATCAAAGTAGTTGTTGATATAGTCATTGTTACCCATTGAGAAGATTAAAATGGCCTTGGACAAGTGATTGGAAATGTCGGATAGACCTCGAGGCAGCACCCATTTAATCGTCCGATCAAATAAATTAATCTGGTCATCTAAATGCAAACATGATCCCTGCAAAGGCAACAAAATATATGCATGCCTATAAGTTAAAACCTTTAAAACAATAAAGAGCCATCTTCATGTCAACCGTCATGGTAACGCTAGGTAAAAGAAACAAAGATATATCAGTTTTTCCTTACTTTTTTATTTTCACTCCTACATGTTCTCTTTCTTTTCCTATATAATAATTGTCATATTATTTTTTAATAAAGAATACTATTATCACTATAAAAATATATTCATTATCTCTTAGAATAGTATATATATATATATATATATATATTATTAAAAAGGCTTTATTTTAATCGGATGAGGTTGGATATAGTAATAACTAGAAAATAAGAAAATGATGGGTTCTAGTTTAATCCTATTTTTATTTCTATTAAATATATGGGCCATTAGCTCACAAATATTGTGTCAGGGTGGTTGGTATATATATTAAAGACAGGATACCATCGTTCTCATACCTTCTTATATGCACAGTGACTGTTAATATTATGCATGCCAAGCTGTACGTAAATTGATTTAATGCTTCTAGTTTCCATCAAAAGTTTAATTTTAGAGGCATTTTCGGAAGCCAAGATAGTTATAGAAGTAAGCGTACGTACATCTGAATCTCCTAGATCCTGCTGAGTGTTACTGGTGAGACTTATACTATCGGTTTTTGTTTTAACGCTATGATATGATATGAGCATTTGCTTTCACATGATAAGATAATTTTTTTGTCATATCTTCGCGGGACATATTATATATATAGGACGAAGGTTCCATACACATCCTTTCTAAGATATATATATAGGAACTAATTATAGCCATTAGATTAATATTTGATCAATGGTCAAGATTTAATTAGTAAAAACTTAATCTAAATTATTTTGATCTCATCCCTTAAATTTTCTAGATCTAACGATGATTAACAGTTCCTACGTTTGTATTTTAAATAGTAATTTGTACCAGAGCCTAAATCTATATATATATATATATCAAATAGCTATTCATGATAAATATATGTACTGTGTGTGGTTATATTGAATGTTAGAACCTCCTGCAAGTTAGAATCAATCATGGAAAATATCAGAACTTAAATACTTAATTGAATGATGTAAGAAATTAATTGTTTGTATATATAAATGATAGCTATACCTCCAAACTACGTTAGAAAATACTATATGATATTTAAAACTACTCCTATCATTTCAAATAAATTAAAAACATCATGTCATGATACCCTTTACGAAATTGTTGCAAGCCTATGTGATTCCTAAACAAAATTAGGGCAAATAGTATGAAATCTAAATAATTAAAATCGATCCTAATTAATTAAGTGATTGATAAGCTGACAGTTAATTACTACTGGTTTAGAGCTTTCGACGCAACAAAAATAAATGCTGTCAACTTACAATCTGTTTCCCAGTGTTAGGTAAGATACCGCACGATCCGGATGCATAATTGAATCCAGTTAGCGAGGTAGGTTTTGGAGAGGCCATGTATGGAGGAGGATACGGCAGTCCCAGATAATCGGCTGTCCACAAAATTAATACAATACAATGAGGTCAGGGAAGGAAGAGGAAAATATATTATCCAAAATATTAATAGGAAAGAAAGAAAGAAAAAAAAAAAAAAAAAAGAACACAAAATATTGATAATTTTTGCAGAGATAAATATGAGATATCGAGCGAGAACCGCCCCAAGGGTCGGAACCGATAACTCTCATTCGTTAGACCATCTCATTCATTTATAGTGGCACTAATTCACTCCTGCAAGCCTCAAAACAATTGCCCATAATTTCATTTATAGTGCCAGCGAATGTGTGAAGGATCAGCGAATTGGTTCATGGTGCTCGCAGTTGCCACGAATAGATAGCTAATCAACGTCGCGCGCCGACAGTCATCATTGCCTGACATAGTTCAGCCTGCCCGCCAGATATTAATGGCTTCCAACAAAAATAAGGTGTTAGGGAGGGGGGAAGACATGCGGACGCGAAGAGGGGAGCACGAAGTGTAGTTTCAGCAAGTGAGTTTGATTAGAAATTTATAGTAGTAGTTTAATTTATAGTAGAAGCCATGGGCGCTTAATCTCGAGTCGATTCAAAATCTAGGAATCTTGCTGCAGAACGCACTTCACGATCGACAGGGGATCAAACAAGACGGATGCTTAGTTAATTCACCAACAACATGTATAGTGCAAAGTACGTACGTACGACCGACATTTCGAAATGCGAAGTGGATGTAAATTCACTTGCTCTGTATCGCGCACGTAGCATGCAAGCCAACATAACAAAACCCAGCTGACATGGGCTTGATTAGGAAGCGGTGAAGCGATCGATGCCCATGGTGGGAGGCGGAGAGAGAAGGTTGAGAAGCTTGCAGCGTAGCAAACCAAGATCCGAATGAGAGATCAGACTGAGAATTATGAGGCGACGGCGATAGAGGATAATTATTTTGGGATGGGTACGTATGAATTCGGCTTCCAGTTGCACACATGAAGAAGAAATTAACAAGGTAGGATTCATGGCTTAGCTAGAAAGGATGGAGAACGCGGGAAGTAAGGAGGTTATTTATTCTATCTAATTATCTTGGTCATTGATTTTAATCTGAGGGATGATAGCCGGAGTTCTCGATTGAGTTCTCATCTCATTGGATACCTATATTATATATATGTATGCATGTGTGTATAATCAATTACCTATAAAATCAGCAACAATTCTACCATTAGTAAACCTTCCAGTAGAACCGCCAGGAAAATCATCGCCATAAGGCGGATAATTCGCCCTCGCTAACGTCGGCAAGAAATTATTATTTCCACAATCAAGTAGTGAATCTCCGAACACATATAACGCCGGTGCTAGAGGCCGTTGCGCCACCGCTGCCGAAGAATAAAATGTAGAACGACCGTGAGCAAACAATAATGAATATGAACCGAAGCCCCGAAAATGTAGCAGGTTGCAGAAGATGATTGCAATAATCAATGGCGACATGATCTATATATGTGGAGAATAATTTTATTGTGTTATATATATGACAAACGTAGTGTTGTTGTGTATGATGGGGGTAGGAGTACAAGAAAAAGAAAATGAAAACTGCAGCTAGATGGCGTGTGAGGTGTGGAGGGGAAGTCATGCATGGAACGAGGAAGCTAGCTTGGTATGCGTGTGTATATATAAATATCTATATGTGTGTGCGTGTGTGTGGGGGGCAGACTGCAGACACAGTGAGAGTGATTGGTGATTAATAAGATATTGGTGGATGGGTGGTGGTGCTGTGAAAAGTCGGAGATTGTCACTTTTCTTACAAAGAATCCTCAAAATGAATATTGAAAGTTACCATGAACATGAAGTCCCACATTTATTCCTTATTTAGAGTTAGCTATCAAAAATAATTATTTAAGGTGACTAATTATTTCATAAATTTTTTAGACTATATTTTTTTTTTCAAATTAACTAATTTTTTTTATATAACTATTTTTAATAAGTAACTCTGAATATGAACTATTCTTGAGTTGTAAGTAGGGACGAAGCCAAAATATAAAATTCATGAGGTCCTAATAAATAACAAGTATATATCTAAATATAAAATAATAATAATAATAATAATAATAATCATAATCATAATAATCATATATAGATATTCATTTATAATTGTACTCATTGATGTTTAATATTTTAAAAGTGTGCTATGACAATTTCATTATTAATTCAAACAACACAAACACCTAAAAATTACACTATTTCAAAAATACATAATTTTTTTTTTGATAATTTCATAAGAAGGATCCAAAAGTGCATATAACACTTTCGGAAACCTAGACAACACACCAAGGAAAGAAAAACTCCTACTATAAAAATGCTTGCACATTATGCACTAACTCCTCAATTCTGTAGGGAAACTCCTTACTACTGTATTTTAACCAGAAGCCAACTCTTATCTTGATAGTCATGAGCATCCAATTAACGCAAAACTCTTGATTTTCAAAAACCACCTTATTCCTGGACTCCCAAATAGAACATGTGATAGCAAAAAAGGCGGCCTACCAAATATCTTTTCCCCATCCTCTGCTCTGAACCCCTAACAAAGCCAATGCATTCTTATCCATTGTTTCAGGCATTACCCATTCACACCTGATCCATTTGCAAAGGTCATACCATAGTCTCCTAGTCAATTTACAGTGTAAAAAAATATGATTGCTCGTCTCCTTCTTTATCTGGCAAAACGGACAACTTTCCTTTGATTCTTCAATAATTCGCATCCTAACCAATCTATCTCTAGTATTGAGTCTGTGTTGAACCGCGAGCCAAGACAAAAGCGCTATCCGTGGCAGGGCTACACTACACCACATTAAACTTGAGCTTCTTGGATTCTGGCCCACCTCAGCTATCCTCTGGTACCCAACCAGACAGAGCGATCTCACAAAAAAGATACTGGTAGTGTCACCCTCCCATCTGACCGTATCCTACCTACTCTTGCTCAGATGAAACCGCTGAATGGTTGTTCTCAGATGCTCTACTTGGTCCTCTTCCCATACAAAAAAGACTCTTCTCCACTTAAGATTCCAAATCCATCGTGCTCCTTCCCATTTTCCCATGTCCGCCACTTTATCATCTTTTTGACCCAATATTGAAAAGAGTATAGGGAATCGACTTCTCAATACTCCCTGCCCTTTCCAGTCATCGTGCCATAATCTGACCCTTTTCCCGTCTCCAAGCTTGACCTTTAGCCGTAAAATAGTATTCTGAAACAAGCAGCCTATCTGAGCAATGTCCCTCCAAGGTGTCCACCCTTTGTGATCCTGTGGGATCTCTATACGGCCAAAGTGGTCGTTCGAGTAGATCGATGAGATAATACTCTTCCATGACGCTCCCTCTACTGTATAGTACCTCCACCACCATTTGAAAAGTAAAGCACTATTTCTCATCACCAAATCCCCTACACCCAACCCCCCGAAGGCTTTGGGTCTCTGAATCACATCCCATTTCACCAACGACAAACTTTTCCTTTCTCCTCTACTACTCCAGAAAAAGTTTCTCTGGATACTAATGATCTCCTTCACCACACCCTTAGGGATTCTAAACAAACTCATGTAATACAACAGTAAACTGTTGAGCACACTTTTAATCAGAATCAGTCTCCCTGCTCTTGACAGAACTTTGCTAGTCTCTTCTTAATCTTGTCCACTACCAGCTTCCACACCTCCTTTCTACTTGTATTTTCTCCCAACGGAAGACCAAGATAACTCATAGGTAACGTTCCAAACTTGCACCCCATAATTCATGCCGCCTCTAGTTGGAAGCATGTATCCACACCTAGACCAATAACTTTCGATTTTTCAAAATTGACCCAAAGGCCTGGCAATAAAAAGAAGCAGTCCATAAGTCTTCTCCAGTCTCTGATACTCTCTAGAGACTCTCCACAGAAGACCATTGTGTCATCCGCAAACTGTAAATGAGTAACCAAACATTTATCCCTACCCACCGTAAGACCCTGAAGTAGGTCTTTCTCCACACCTCTTCTAATGAGCTGATTAAATGCCTCCACAGCTAAGATGAACAAGAAGGGAGATATAGGATCCCCTGTCTTAACCCCCTACCCATCTCGAAAGGTTCAGATGGTACTCCATTAATAAGAATTGAAATCCTTGCTGTCGTGATGCTCTCTTGGATCCATCCTCTAAATACCTTCCCGAACCCCATAATGCTAAGGATGTTGTCCACAAAATCCCATATGATGCTGTCATATGCCTTTTGAAAATCCAGCTTGATCATTACACCTCTCGCTCCTCTCCTCTTCTTTGTCCACTGTACTATCTTATTGGCTATCAAGGCCCCGTCCAGAATGCTTCTTCCTTCGATAAAGGCCGCTTAAGAGTCACTAACCAAAACACTGACCACCTGCTTCAATTTTTAAGCCATAATTTTTAAAATCACCTTGTAAATGCACCCCACTAAGTTGATGGGCTGAATTGGTGAACCTCTTCCGCTTCTTCTACCTTGGGGATCAACGAAATCAGAGTAGTGTTGAGTGCCCGAAGTAGCCTACTTGTCCTGAAGAACTCTAAAACAGAATTGGTGAACTATCCCCCAATAACAGCCCACATTTTTCTAATAAAACTCATATGATAACCATCATACCCAGGTGCTTTGTCTAGATCGCATGACCAGACCGCCTTCTGGACATCTTCCTTGCTAGGTACTCTATCCATCCTCCAGCTCTGCTCTCTTGATAAACTCTGGAACCTGTTGGCTGAAATGCTCACCTGTGGAAGATTCGGTTTCTCATAAAGCTTTTTGAAGTAAGACAAGATTCCTTCTTTTATTCCTTCTAGATCTAAAACCTCCTAGCCCTCTACTACCAATTTGCTGATGGTGGCTCTCTTCTTCCTGACAGCAACTATTGTGTAAAAAAATCTCGTATTTTTTTCACCATCATGAAAGCCTCTTATCCTGGACACCTGCCACCAATACTCTTCTTTCCTCCTATGCAATTTCCAGAGTTGCACCTGCAAGGTTGCCCTTCTAACTAGATCAACATCAAGTGGGGCGCCTCCATTCACTATCCTATCCACCCTCTCTAATTCCTCTTCAAAACACTTAATCATTGACTCGATATCCCCAAACACCTATTTATTCCAGTTCCTTAGTGACCCCTTCATATCCTTCAGCCTGCTTTGACAAGAAGCCCCTTCCAGCTTGTTCCAACATTCTGTGACAAAACCTCGAAACTTAGGATGAGAGAACCACATATCCCAGGCACGAAATGACTTCTTCCCCCCTCCTTTAGACGCTTCTTTGAGGCAGATTGGATTATGATCCGAGAGAGATCTGTCTAACCCTTGACATGAGATCCTAGGAAATTCAGATAACCATGTCGGACTAACAAGAAATCTGTCTAGTAGACTAGCTGAGTCTGCCTTCTGCCACGAAAACTTCATGTTAGCAGGATTAAAGTCAATAAGGTCCATCATATCTATCCATTCATTGAACGCCTCAACGCTATTTTTATCAATCCAACCCCCTTTTCTCTCATTCGGGCCTCTGACCTCATTGAAGTCCCCCATAACTAATAATGTCTATCGTATAGTTGACAGAAATCCCACAATTCCTCCCATAAAGCCTTTCTTTCGCTTGTATCCGAGAACCCATAGACAAGCAACACCCCACATTCAAATGCTTTCGGCCCCAGGAGGCCTTTGATCAAGATCCATCTACTACCGCTCCTGAAATTACTCAACGAGAAAAAATGAGTGTCCCACCCAATAATCAGACCTCCGCTCCTACCTCAAGCAATCGAGTCTCTCCATTCGATCGAGTGACTTCTCCATACCTTCTTCTTCCAAGATTCCTGCAACGACTAGTGTTTCATTTCAACCAGACCACATACCCACGATCTTTCCCTATCTAACACCCCATTAATACTAGATATTTTTCCCCAAGCTCCAATCCCCCCAACATTCCAACTAACTATTATCATAATAATTAGCCACACCTTTTTCCACACAACAACCCTCCTCATATCTTCCTTCTCTTGATATTCCCCTAGCTTCTTCTTAGAATGAACAAGCTCTCTTTACACATATTCTCCCCCTTGGACCCAAGCCTAAATTCCCTTACCAAACTTCCAGGTTTCTTCTACCTCCGCCCAATCATTTCCCATCACAGAATCCTTCTCATCCCCTACTTGCTCCTTTTCCACCCCATCCACTTTCTTCTTCATCCTAGGGGAAACACTTTCGAACCCTGGTGGAAACTCTTTTGAAGAGTCACGAGAAACCACCCCATCCTCCTCCTCTTCATTGTGTGGTCCCAAGCCAGACTCTCCCACTAAACAGTCAAAGTGTTTTCTACCCTCGACGTTCCTCCTCCAACTATTAATCAATCTTAATTCTCCTTCAAAATCATGGTCCACGCCCGCAAGCTTCGTATTTTCGGACCCTTAATCCCCTTCTTCTTCGATCCCCTCACATCCTCCTCTACTCTCCTCCACCTCCTCTACTCTCCTCCACCTCCTCCCTCCTCCAAATACCATTTCCTTCTTCCACTCTTCTCACCCCTTATGAACGCACCATAAAAACCCCATCTCCCTCCCTTTCCCATGAAACAACATTCACAACATTCATTCCCTCCTTGCCACTTCTCAGCCGACACTCTCCCTCTTACTTTTCTAGCCAGCGCACATCCACATGCTGATCCACACCTATCAGCACATGCACGTCGACAACACTCTCCACTTCCATGAATTGAGTTGTCTGTCTATTAATAATATCTAGCGTAAGATTTTTAGCTCCCCAATCTTCTATGTACTCTCCCCACACATCCGCTGCCTTTTGACTGCCACCTACCACCGAAGCCTTCCCAGGCCCTCCCACTCTCCCTATTCCCCTACTACTTTCAGCCTTATGATATATCTTATAGCCATCATCCCCTATTGGACCAACGACCTACCCCATGTCCTTAACCCCGCGCGTACCCCCTGGACTTCCTTGCCTCCCCTCCGCCCTGAGATAACCACCGATCTCCGACTTCCTTGCCTTCCGTCCGCCCGCCGGGCATGACTAACTTTGAGTGCTGCCATGACATGAAGCTCTCCCCCACCTCTTTGAGTACCACCTCTACCACTAACTCCCGCACTCTTACTTTGACGGACTCCCTGATATCCTCCATGTAGGGAGTGTTAATCAATACCCGATTTGTCGCCATACTTGCACCGTATTCCCCCTCCTCCTCCCAACAAACCCACGAACCCCATGGAGCCACTAGAGAGCGCAATGTTTCCTCCCTCTAAACCAGCACAGGCAGCCCCCTTACCTCCACCCAAGTTCGTTGTAACCTATAGGCGTCCTCCCTCTTCCATCTCCTAACCACTGGTAAGTGACCACGCAACATGCTTTCCTCCTCCATGGCCCTACAACACTCTTCCTTTGATTTAAAGGTAATTAAGAATTTAAAATGGCCAAAGTCGCGTACCTTTGTGGCTGTGCTCCAATCTCTCTACAACTGAGGGACAATAATCTTAGGGTTTAAGGGCTGAAAGGATTCAACCACAACACTCCTCTCCAGCCACTCTACCGCCTCCCTGTCCTTCTGCAGCACCAGCGACCGTTTTTGTTGCTGAAGATGTTGGTAGTCTGAACCCCTTACCACCATAGCAAAATTCCTGGAGTCCCTCGTAGCAAATTTCCCCCTTCCCTGCCCTCGGACTTCCCAAGATTTTCTAATCAAAATAGGCTGCATATCATCCTTCATGTTCTCCCTTTCAAACAAAGCCATACGAACGAACAAGTAGAGCCCTTGCAGCGGCATATTACTAACTCTCCTTACCGCTTCTCTTGCTTCTCTCTCACTAGCAAACCTTACGAACCCAAAATGTAAGTTTGAATTCTTCCTCTCCCTTCTGCTGATGAAAATATCCACCACTTTGCTAGCCTCCCCAAATACGTCCTGCACATCCTCGACCGATACATGCTTCGCCAAGTTATCCACGAAGACTGTGACTGGCTGTCCATCTCCCTTCCTAAGATGAGCTGCATGGGGCTTTGGTTTGTAGCTCACGAGATTAGGAATGGGCCTACTAAAATTTTGATTGAACGTGGCTTGAAAACTAGGTCGCTGGGTAGGTTGATGCATGGGTTGTTATTGGAAATATCTACCATAATTCACCTTACGATTGTTGCTCAATATATCATTAATTCATCTTATTATAAACCAAATACCAAATACTACTCAATCAACTACTACATATAACCCTAATTCAATATTACTTTACAATTGACATGAAAGCAACAAGAGTCAAGAAATATACAATATCACAATGAAATCAGAAATAGAAACACAAAATAATTCAACCAACAAAAATTAGGTTAGATTCCAATTTCCAATTAATTCAAAAAAAACTCATGGCTACTCGTTGGGCTTGTGGTTCAAATGAGTCGTGACTATCAGTGAGTGTTGGGTTGGGACTTGGGACTTGGGCATCGACGGGCAAAGGTGAGTGTCGACGATTGAAACGGACCAACCAATAATGCAAAAGTTGCCAATAAAGTGGATGACGTCATTTGCAACCTTTTAGGATAATGCCACGAAGCTGAAGGTGAGTGGTGGTCCAGTGGACATTGAATGCAACTGAAGGCAGGGATGAATGGACTAGACGAGGGCTGAAACTTGAAGTGAAGTCAACAGACGAACAAAGTGGAGAGAAAAGTGTAATCCTCCAAAATTTTAAAAGCCTATAATTTAATAAATAAATTTTATTTGGGATAAATTAGCCTTTAAACCTATTTATTTTAATTATTTTATGGATTTTTGAGTAAATAAAATTAGGTATAAATATTTAATGAATTAAAATAAATATTTTGTTATTTTAAAATACCCTTTTATTTTATATAATTTTCCAAACCATTATTTTACTAACATTATCCTTTTTAAACCCCTTATGTTTTAATTATATTAAATTAGATTATTAAATAAATATATTACCCATAAATATTTCATTTTATTATTTTATAAATTAAATTATTTTAATTGCCCCATTTTCCCTTTTTTCCCTTTGTCCTTTTTCCTTCCCCTTTTTTCTCCTTTTTCTCCTTTTTTTCTTCTTTTCTTTTTCCTTGGGCCGCCGGTGCCCCGGCCTGTCCCTTTTCCCCTATGACTGGGCCTCTGGCCCATTCTCTCCTCTCCTCCCTCTCCTTCTCCCTGGTGCCCGGGCCGCTAGCCCAATTTTTCTTCTTTCCTCCTTCGCGTGAGCCAGCCGCCTCCCCCTTTCTTTTCTTTCCTTTCTTCCTCAACCGGGCCGACCCGTTTCTTTTCCTTCGGCTGCCCGTCACATGCACCTAGCCTCCCCTTTCTTCTTCCCTTCCTCTTCTTCCTCTTTCCCAGTCGATAATCCCAGCCATCCTCCACCATTTTTGCCGCCCAACCTGCAACCCCTCTCCCCGTTGACCTCCCCCTATCTCCCTCTTTCTCTCTCTCTCCCTCTCGTCGTTTTCCTACCATACCGGCTCCACCATCTCTCCCTCTCCCTCTCCCTCCCATTACCATATCCCTTCTCCTTCTCCCTGCAACTCCCATTTCCCTAACACCTACCGCCACCCCTCGAGCTCCCTATGATAAACGTGAAGGGCAATTTGGTAATTTAACCAATGAAAGGGGTAATTTGGTAATTAAGATAATGAACGGGGGTAATTTGACCAACTAAAGGGCAATTTATTAATTATAATAAAGGAAATGGGTAAATTGGTAATCTAACAAACCAAATGGGAAATATATTAAGTGTAACGATTACGAAGGGTAATTAGTGGCCTAACAAGTGGGGGAAATAGCTCGGTAACCTAAACCGAGTGAGGGTGTAGCTAAGGCCGAATGTGTGCTTTGTGTCCTACATGCCTTAGATTTCCTATATAATTATATGTCATGTTTTATATGCTATTATCTTAATTGTTTCATGTGGGGCGTGGCTTGGAACCGAGATGTGTTCATGTGTCCTCTGTTGGTATGTGATAATACGGATATACTGTAAGTTATGATGTGATTTGATGTGACCCTTTAGGACATGCATGCTAGGATAATTAATGTGGTAATGTGGGATGGATGCATGAAAAAGAGAAATGGGAGAGAAAGATAAAGGGGAAGTAAGTTGGCTAATGTAGGTATGGGAGGAACTAGGGTTTGCATGGGATGGTTAGAGTCCGCATAGGGGCAAACTTTACGTATGGAAATTTGCCTCGGGACGTGAAGAAGGTAATAGAAGTGTCGTTTGGGTTTTTGGGGGCTTCGGGCAAAAAATAGTACGTGGGACAGTATAAGGGTGCGTAGGGGATTAATCTAGGGTTGGGAGGAAACCCTAATGTGAGAAGGTGGAAAAGAAAAAGAAAAAAATAAAAATAAACGAGAATAAGTGGGGCAGAAAGTGAGGGTTGGATCTAAGGGTCGTGACGTGTGGGGTGTTAAAATAGTTGGGTTGTGTGAGGCAGAGAAGGTTGGACCACATAGGCCCAAATTAGATTTTTGGAGAAAACCCAAGGGTAAGGTGATGAGTGGACTTTGAGGGTATAAAGTGTGGGCATTGACCCACGCACTTAGGAATTGGGCTCCTTGTGTAAGAAAGTGGATTGAGGAAAGGATGTCGGGGCGAGTTAGGAGGCGCAGAAATCTCAAGATATGGGATGAGCCCTCCTGTGAGGATAAATATGGATATAGTTAACCATGCATGTCGAGGGTGAAATACTTTCGAATAAGATACGAATAAGACACTAATCACTTAAAGAGGAAGATGTTGAGCCGAACCCAGACCGGTCCACCGGCGAATAATAGTGGCTAGGAGCTGGGGTACCCTGGAGACCGGTCCACCAGCAAATAATAGTGGTCAGGAGCGTTTTGCCCTGTATGTATTTTCAGTCCACCAGCTATAATAGTGGGGGATTCCGGGCTCAACAAACCAAACGTAAAAACGATAAGACATGAGGAATGCACTAATTACTTACAGTGGAACACCTTGTGAGTCGGGGCCAGACCGGTCCACCGACGAATAATAGTGGCCAGGAGTGTTCTACCCTAGAGACCGGTCCACCAACAAATAATAGTGGTCAGGAGTGTTCTGCCCTGTATGTATTTTCGGTCCACCGGCTATAATAGTGGGGTTCCCGTACTCACATGGACATTTATAATCCAAGATGATTGATTAATTATGGACTAATGGCCTTAAGGCCCTAAAAGTATCGATTATTCATTATGGCCCATTAACATTTGGTTGACTTATTAAGTATGCGAATGGACGAAAGTGAATGTTACGTATACACCATTGATATCTAATTGAATTGTTGAATATGTGAATGTATGGATCTAAATGTTATGTTGACACTTGTCGTTATGTATGGATATAGTAGTATAACATGTGTTATATTGCGTGTCTACTTTTAAGTACGTTTTTAAAGGGTTACTTAGTACCGTATAACTAAAGGGTTCCATTCGTGGGGCCCCTGTCTATTCAATGGGCAGAACTCCTTGCAGGTCGTATTCAGTGGTATTCAAGTAGGCCTCGGGAAAGAGCGTAAGGAATTATCCGGAACTGTTAGGGTTTTACTCAATCTCCTTTAAATTCACAGTTTCTATATATTTGTTGTCTTGAACCACCATTGGTGGATTATATTCTTATACAATGTTTACTTGCGCTACTCAATATGTTTGAATTTCTTGTAAATTGTGGTTTACTCTTTTAGCCTTAGCACTTGGTACTGGAACGATAGGAGTGAACCAGTCTGGTACTAAGTGTGGCGGTAATATCCCCAAAGTTCATGGCTTATTAATTTGCTTACGCTAATTTTTTGTTAATTAAATAAAATTTTTCAGTAGTAAATTTTGGGGGTGTTACAATAAGCTCGCAAGTTACAATGGTGAGATTGTGTCATCGACTCATTGTGACTAGTAAGGGACGAGGAGGGATGACAATTTGACGGGTTTTAATCAAAACCCGATAGGTTTTATCCGTTATATATATAAATAAATATGGATACACGGATATGGATATGGATATGAATGAAGGGGAGAAATATCTACTTGATTTGAGTATTGATATGGGCAACAGATCTTTAAATCCATACCCGTATTCTCATCCGTTTACTCGATATAAAATTATATTTTTACCCTCATTTATAAAGCCTTAAATATGTTTTCTAAGGCTAAAAGTGAAGATATAATTAATTTTTAACAATCTAAGTATGTAATTCTAATATTAAATGATTAACTTGATTGGTTTTACCCAAAATCCGATGGGTTTTACTCTAATGATATGTAAACAGATATAAAGGAAGAAAAAAATATTCGTCGGATTTGAATAAGAATATGGGTATAACTTTTCTTATCGATTTTGGTAACAGATAAGAGATAGTCGATCCATACTCGATCCGTTATCATTCCTAGATGGGAGTAAGGGGTTTGGGACAGTAGGATGGGAGTCACAAGCGGGTGTGAGGGAGAAAAAGGAGGAGAGGAAAGATGAAAAAACAGCAAAGTAAAAAATATTATGTGGGAGTTTGAGCTCACAATCCCATACCTCTCTTAAAACCATATCTAATTTTCAAACTAGTACTAGCAGTTTTTGATATTTTATTTTTGATATGTAATATATAATTAAAAAAAATATACATGGGGTTAGGAGACCCATGTGCTTTTAATTAGTTCCGTCCCTGGTTGTATCGTAAGTTGTTGAGAGGATAGTAATTTTTTTTTATTTGGTCCATGCAACTGTAGGTACGATCTATCATTTAATAGATGTAAAAACTACAATAGGGTGAAAAAAATACTAAGGGAAAGAATATTCGGAGTCCTCCAGTGCCCCCAGGCCCCAACCCCAGCATCAACCACATACTTGACGAGGTCCTCGCCGGTGATAGGTGTAAATATTAATAGCCCGAAGATGACCCAAGCCACATGCGTACTCCTCCCATCCATTATATATGACATTTTAGAATAACAAACGCGTTAAAGTATATACTATCCGACTGTGATTTGGTAACTTGAGTTGAACTATATGCTTACATTTGATTTTTCATCGTAGTATAATTTATCTTTAATATCATATTTTACCCTTGTAGTTGCTCCACTCTCCCTTATAATCCTTTAGTTCACTAATTTATTCCTCTCGATATCAAATGGGTATTTTTGGTATTCTTTCCATGCTATTGTACATTTAAAGTTTTATAAATGTACTAATAATGACTATAAAAAAATTGCTAATTTTATCATATACTTGTATTTACTAAAGTAATATGCTTTCCATTGTGTGTGTGTGTATTCGGTCATAATCTTTCCCGCGCATTACTGTCACCAACATGTAAATATATATAATCAAGTTCTTCATTATGTATGCGTTGGGAAAAATAAAGGACGTGATACAATAAAGTATGCTGCTGATTTTTTAAAATAACAATAGTAATAGACTAATAGGTGCATTAAATTTAATTTGCACATACTGAATGACGGATATTGACAACGCCAATCAAAATATGGGGGAAAAAAGGAGGATTCGGTCATAAGTGTGCACATTAATCGTAATGGTCAGATATGAATTTGTGGGGAGGGGGGTATTTACTTCACATTGATCGGTTTTTTTTTTTTTTTTGAGTGGAAAAGGTCCACGACCTCGCAGATATTATTACTGAATTTTGGGCCATACTGCATCAATAATGTTATTACGAGGGATTATTACTACATTACCCTCCTAATTAATGATCCTCTGATCGAGAGTCGATAATTCTGCACAACATAATTAGCCATAGCTACTACCTCCATGTATCCAGGAGAGTTTAATTTACTGCATCTAATTACTAGGTGATAAACAATGTAAACAATAACTACATTCTATTATAAATAAAAAAGACTACTCGTGCAGCAAAGATAAGCCGAGTAATTATCAAAAACTCTATATGGTATCAACCAGGTTCGACTAGAACCTCATGTCTAATCTTTCTCCTCCTCTGCTGCAACTATTGCTCCCTCTCCTGCTTCCTCTACATCTTCATCTCTGCAAATCACTCATATTCAACATCAAATTACTATTAAGCTAGACTCCTCTAAATTCTCCTATGGCTCACCCAATTTAAACCTTTATTAAAAGGTCATGATCTTGAAGACTATATCAATGACACCATTCCTTGCCCGCCTCACAAACTCTTACCCACAGATACTGAGATCAACCCTGCCTATATTCAATGGCAAAAGGAAGATCAAGTGCTTCTCGGCTGGATTTTATCATCCCTCATAGAATCTATTCTTGCTCAAGTTTTAGGCCTATCCACATCTTGTCCTGTTTGGATTTCTCTTGAAAGCCACTATGCTTCTCGCTCAAAAGCTCGAATAATGCAACTCCACTATGCTCTTCAAGCCTTTCAAAGAGGTAACAAATCCATGTCTCGATATTTTCTACATACTAAGCAATTGGTCGATAACCTTACTGCTTCCAGCCAACATGTTGATGATGTTGAATTGCATTAAATAATACTTGATGGTTTTGACTCCACATATGACCTAATAGCGACTACTTTATCCTCTGCCACCATTTCTTGTCCTATGAAAGATTTTTATTCCCATTTACTTTGCTATGACATGTGATTAGAATCCCACCAAACTCTTATCCAACAACAAGCCATAGCCAATATTACCTCCCAGCCAGCGGCGGAGCCAGTGCTTTTCAATGGTGTCCCGAGACACCATTAAAGCCCGGTATAATAACATAAAACGCACCAAAATGATCCATAAGAGTAATAGTTAAGTGGCAGTGCACCCCTTAAAACTCATGCAAATCCAGGGTTCGAATCACAGGTGGCTCATCCTATTTTTCATTTTGCTTCGTCAGTGTCACTAATCACTATCACATCAATTTCATATATGATTGTAGTCGTTACCCTTCTTTCCAAGATTATCTTAATACTTTTTTGTTTGATTTAGTCATTTCCTTTTTTTCTTTTCTTTTTCTCATGTGTTTTATTATTAGTTTGGGCTACTTATTTAGTATTTTAGTTATTTTTAAAACTTTAATTTTATATTCTTTATTTTCTTAAAATAATTAAAATTATTTTGGCAAGTTTTTAAAAAGATTTATAATTAAATTTTCTTTTCATTGTAATTTAAAATAAATTGTTAAAATGTTTAAAAATATCAATGAAAATTATTTTCGTTTAATATTTATTTTATTTAATATATAATTTATTGAACAAGTTGATGCTAAGTAGTGATATCATGGACCTAAAATTGTGGCTCCACCACTACTCCCAGCATCGTTCTAGTTTTTCTAGGCCTCCTCAAAATCCTAGAGGTAATAGCTCTAACACTCAGTCATACCAAATAGTGGTGGTCACAAATATATGAATTCTCCTCTTTCTAATTCTAATGCTCAAGGGTCTTGTCAAATGTATGGTCAAAATAAATTGTAATACCCTAAAATTTTAAAATCTAAAATTTAATTATCAAGAAATTAATTTAACCTAATTTTAAGATTTTTATTTTAATTAATGAGTCTAAAATAATTTATAGGCAATATATATATTAGTTTTATTTATTTATATAATTATTTATTTATTTTATTATTGGAACTAACCCAAATTTTATCCCAAAAATCTAATTTAAATCCCACAATTTTCTTTATTCCCTTTTTCCTTTTCTTTCTTTTTCTTTGTCCTTTTTTCCTCCTTTTCCTTTTCTTCCATCTTCTTCTCTTTTCTTTCTCTCTTCTTTTTGTTCTTCTGGGTTGTGGCACTCCTCTGCCCAATTTTTTTTCTTTTCTTCTTTCTCTCCTTTCTCCTCGGGCGGCCCAAGCCCTTATCCCTCTTTTTTTCTTCTTTTTCCCCTAAGCGGCCATGCGTGCTTAGAGACCAGAGCCAATTTGATAAAGATACATGTCATAGATAAGGCTTAATGTCTTATAATGTATATCTTTGGCTCCTCCACTATCACTAGAGTTTCACCAAGAAATAAGAATATACAAAGTTTAGACTCTTTTTTTTTTTAAGATTTCAACCTAAAAGAAGACCAAGGAAAATGAGAGGGTAGGAAATAGAGGTAACTGAATTCATAAAGCTTGGGTAGGATGGTGCACGACAATTGCCACGGTGGTAGCGACGATATCAGTTTAAGGCTAGGTGATGGGTGGAAGCTAGGGTTGAGGTGATGGTGGTGTTGGGTCTAGCGGGAGTTAGTGATGGTGTTAGAGGCTGACAGCCGAGATGGTGCAAATGGTGGCGATGGTTGCTTGGGGCAGATGTTTAGTGGCTAAGGGTTGTTGCAGGTAAGGAAATGGTGTTAATCTGGAGGGGCAATTGTGGTGGCCTATAGGTAGTGAGCAGGGCAATAGCGGTGGTTGATGACAATAGAGGTAAAGGGGGTGGCTAGGAGAGGGAAAGAAGGAGGGAGAAGAGAGGGATTTGTGTGGTGGTGATGATGGGTTGAGGTGCTTACAATGGTGATGTTGGAATGGTGGTGGCAAGTAGGGGTAAAAAAGAAGGTTGGTTTTGGTGGTGCAACATGGGCAACAACAGATGTGGTAGGCCATGGATGTAGGCACAGGGGAGGGAGAAAGGAAGACACTACAGTAGAGAGGGAGGATTGGCACTATCCAAGTAGGGAAAGGGAGGTGACAAGGAGATCGACTAGGGTAACGGCAGACGACGAGGGTGGTTTGTCCTGCAAAGAGGGGGTAAAGGGCTCGGTTGGCTTGTCGACAAAGGGAAAAAGAGAGTATGGGAAGAAAGGAGGGAGACCTACAAGGTATATATAGGCGATGTGGTTTTAGGAGAGGGAAGATGATAAGGGGGAGATTTTGGGGGTCTCGGCATGCATGGAAGGTAAGGAAAAGGGGCAAGGGCACATGGTACAAGAGTGTCGGGTAGTGTTGCAGGGTAGTACGGCGACGGGTGGTGTAATGTGCATGGCGAGGGCTATATGGCTAAGGGGGGTAAGGGGAGACGTGCATAGGGGAAACAAGTAAGTCCTTGTTTAGGATAGAAGAGGAAAGGAGAAAGGGAGGTGGGGAGGGCGATAGGCAGGAGAAGAAGGAGAGAAAGAAAAAAAAAGAAAAGAAAAGGAAGGCATCTAGGCTAGACACTGCCCGAGAGCGGGAGAAAAAAGAAGAAGTTGGTATAGGCTGGTGTAGCTTAAGAAGGAGAGAAAAGAGAAAAGGAACAAGGAAGAAAAAGAAAAAGGGAAAAAAAAGGAAAATTTTTTAGTGTAAAATTTGG
This sequence comes from Tamarix austromongolica, assembly GCA_039764185.1. Classification (NCBI taxonomy): domain Eukaryota; kingdom Viridiplantae; phylum Streptophyta; class Magnoliopsida; order Caryophyllales; family Tamaricaceae; genus Tamarix; species Tamarix austromongolica. The sequence continues at coordinate 163,417,971 of CM077809.1, read as the reverse complement.
GTTTAGGTTTAGGGTTGAATTTTGGATATATAAATCTAAATATTTTATCTATAATTTTTTTTTTGGATTCGGGTTAGGTTAAAATAAAAATAAATAAATCTAAATATTAGAAATTAGGTTGGGTTAACATGTTTGATAAATTAAAATCAAAATTTTATAAGATTTTGGGGTATTACATAAATTATTGTGCAATTTGTGATATATATATGATCAAATTATAAAATATTAATACGTAAAGTGGAAAACCTCAAATTTTGGAATGATTGTGTTCTAAGGTTATCTATCCTAGAAATAAGGTAGAAGCCCTCAGTTTATTTTGGTTTGTTGATGTTCTGTTATGTCCTAGTAAAGCCCTAGTATACTTTATAGGTTATCTATGTGCCCTATAGGATGTATCGATACTTAAGAATTAGGTGTCCTATGTTTGGATGGTATAATGTCACCTTATGCACCTATATGGCCAGAGTAATGTTATGCATCTGAGTTGGATGGTTAAGAGGGTACCATGATGCTTTGTGTACCAATATGACCGATGTTATTTTATGTTTTTGGATTATTATTGTATCCCCCTTGAGTAATTAAAAATGGAAGTATTTGTTTTGTAGGAATTAAAAAAAAAATTGTTGTGGTTATGGTTTGGTAGTTACCTTTGTGTGCTACTTGGTTTGATTAATTGGTTCAGTAGTTGCCTCAACACCTAAACTTTGATATTGGAATTGATTTGGATATGTTGATTCATTAGTTGTCTCAATGCCCTACCTATGATATTGGGATTTATTTAGATTTTTTGAATTGGATGTTGTCTCAATGTCGTACCTTGGTATTTGGAATTGATTTGATTAGTCAGCTATGGTCATGGATTTTGATACAGATATAGTGTACTTTGAAATGATGTGAAGTAGTTAAGTATGATATGATGTTGAGCATGAGACTTTGATATTGTATATTGTCCTATGATTAGTATACGCTGTCATGATGTGTGCCTTGTGATTGAGCATGTTTTTTGGATTATTGTATGATTATCTGTAATGTGATTATACTACTTGTAGTGAGACATTGTGATTTACTTAGTATGAGGAATCATCCTTATACTATATTTTTAGATGAGTATATGAAGGTCATGGTTTGGCAAAAATCATATAATAGCGGCAAAGATATGTGGAGCCCCTAGGAAGAGGTTTTATTTTTAGAATGGACTTATGGGTTTAAGAGTTAGGGCAAACTCATGATTTACTAGTTTTTATTGTAATCAGTTTTTCTTTAGACTCTTATGACCCCTTTTGTATTTTGAATTTCATTGTTGTATCAATAATATTTATCTGTAAATTTTATCTATGTTATTTTTTTTTATTTTTTTTTTATTTTGGGTATGACTTGTTTTGAGCATTAGTACTTGGCATAAGAAAGGTGAGGGAACTAGACTTATGCTAAGTATAGTAGTAACACCCATTATTTTTGTAATTAACACTTCCAAAAAATGATACTTTTAAGTAGAAAAGTGAGGGTGTTACAATTACCCCAAATAGCCCTAAACTCTTTGACCCAACCAAAAATTTGCTACCACCGCCAACAAAACCTTCAAGGTCATGATTATCCATTTAATAAGAAAGTGACCATGAAGTGAAACATAGTAAGACGAAGTATACTGAGTGAAATAGTCTACTTTAAGTATGCAAATATCTCATAAAACACATAACATTAATTAAGGGCACACTCAATGATGCTTACATATCAATAATTCACATGCATTAACAATAATATAAGCAACATTACATGAGAAGCATATATTTACACAACAAGAGATATATACAACATTTAATCAACAACCAATCCATCAATATAAACTTATACCAAAGAGTAGTACCCGAGGGTAGCTACCAAATGATACTTAAACCACATTCATAAATAAGGAAAGTGTAACGAATTAACTATCAAACCACTATGCTAACAAATTTCCAATTATGATACGGTAGTGCACTAAGGTAACTACCAAACCACAATATTACCACCTACATTTATAAAAAGGGTTGTGCAACAAGACAACTAGCAACTACCAAACCAACACACTAAAACCAATTCCAACAAATCATGGGTAGTGTATGGAGGGAACTACCAAACCAACATATCAAAAGCATTTTTAAAACCTGCAATATAAGAGTTGATTCCTTTTTAATTACTCAAGGGGAGATAATATCAAATCAAAAACACTCACTATAACTCCCTAAAATTTACTATTAAAAATTTTCATTCTTGTAGAAGCAATAATAATAAATATTGGGTGTCACATCATATCCATTATAGAGAAAATACTCTCTATACTCAATCTATGTCGGGTGCAAAACTAAAAAGTAATATTTGTTTAGAAATTAGGTTTATGAAGTACTTAATACCACAATGATACAATATTATGAAACAGAGAGAGAAGAGAGAATATATGAGAGAAAGTAGAGGATTTTGAAGTCTAGAGAGAGAGATCCTGATAATTATATGCTCGAACCAACCTATAAAATAGTCACCACAGGTAAGCACAATGAAAGCATTGAATCAACATATAACAACAAATAAGGCAGTATTTGCTCATGGGGATGAGTAACACCCATAAAATGGTTTATCAGTATATAGTGCACTATATACTGAGTAAGGTAATAGTGCACTATATACTGAGTAAGGTAATAGTGCTCACCAAAATGATGAGGCATACATAGCAAACAAGATTCATATGACAAGATGTATTCTATATATGCATAAATGGTTATGATACAATATAATTCTAGAAAAAAAAAAGATTAAAGTTAATACTTAGGTGATCACACAACTCCGTATATTTAATCACATTAAGATCAAGGAACCATTATTCACACAACCACTTCTCTCATCTTTTCCTCGTAGATAAGATAAAGGTAGTCAATCTCACTGATATATAACATTTACTCTCCCATTTCTCCTATAGATGGGAGAAAGGTAATAAACCTCACTAATATTCTTACATAGAGGGTAAAATATGATTAGGCTACTAGTAAACCTCTAATCCTTAAGTCCTTATAGGCCAATGAACCAAACTAACATAGAGCATATTAGGATCCTTTAGTCTCAATAGACTTGAGCAATATATTATCAAATAATTTCAAAATTTTGAATCATCTTGGACAAGATTCATATGATCTTTCAATTTATGTAGTAATATTTTATTAGATCATTATCCAACACGTATCATATAATAATGCATTACTTGATTTAACTATCATCATAACACTTTTACTTATTATTGTTGCCTTATTACATGGGATATTGTAATTCATTAATTACATGCAATGCTAACTATTTCTAAATTTAAACCAACTAATTTTATAATTAAGAACACTTGGAAATGCATCAAGGTTAGCCAAATCAAACACGTTATAACAACATGAAAAAAAATATAATACATAAGGTAATACAACAAGCACAGAGTGATATTACACAAGGAAGAAAAACCATAATGCCCTCATTAAAACCCTAATTTACCCTCAACTCATAACTTCATCCATAAAACTCCCAAAACCAAAAAATCGGTATAACTATCCCATATATCATGCTGAACAACATATCTAAAAATCAAGAATAAGCTACAATATTTCACATAAAATACCAATAATATCCTTAGGGTTTCTAAGTCTATTTTAAGTTATTTTTACATAATATTAATACTTATGATACTCATAATTTACCCCAAACTTTCCACATAAAAAATTTATCATAAATTAATCCAAAAAACGGTTGCATATCCTTGAAATTTTTAGAATTAACCCAAAATGGTTGTTATACTCCTAATTCACCTAAACACATTAAAACTTATTATTATCATAACCTAGACCATACTCATTCAAACCCTAGAATATTATATATCCAATTTAATGTAATAACCTCAAAGAATACAATGGCATATTGATTTCCGAAAAAAACATAGAAAGACCAAATTTTCCTCTTGGTTGAAAATCACATATAAACCACAAAATTCTACAAGCTTCCAAAATTATATTCAACCAACCCTAAATTATTAGCAACTCCAAATGGAATGATATAGAATTAAAACAACCCATAATACCACAATTTACCCTAATACCAAAATCTCCATAAGCATAAACACCAAATCTTTCAACCTCAACATGCTACACCAATTATAATATTTAAACATTACTCAATATACTCATCTATGTACTAATATATCAAAATAAGATAATACACATCAAACTTTAGATTTTATGGCAAAGCCTAGTAAGACATAAAATAGAAAAAGTTTACATAAAATCATAAAATTTATAAAATTATGAATTGACCGAGTAATACATGAATATAAATAAAATAAAACCTAAACATGATTTCTTAACAAAAAAACATGCTAACTTTAAAATTCATAAAAAAAACACATAAAATTTAAATTTCCTAATCTAGAAACATATATCCTTACAAAATTCTACATCAGTCTCTAAGGGAAAAACAAATACTCCTAATTACCACCTTATAAGTATCGCCTAAACAAAAACAACAAGAATTAGATAAAAGAATTGGATTAAGGGTTAGAATAGAAGAGAAAATTCAAGGGAGGAAAATAACCTTAAGGCTCAAAATGGAGGATTGAAAAATCTTGAGAAACATTCACCAATATATAACCTTAACTCTCTTTTGCTTAAAAAAAGACTGCAGAGTAGCAAAGATGGAGGGTCTCGTCACAAGAGGAAAGAATAAACAAGAAGATTACCTTAAGAACAAAGAGAAAGAGAAGGTATGAGAGATCAAATTTGAAGTGTAGGGAATTGGCTAAACGGAAACTGGCAACCAAGAGATCAAATTTGATTGTCAACAAGGACTGGGGTAGGAAGTGAGATCATATTGGGGGGGGGGGGGGTTTCTTATGAGGCATGAAGGTGTGGAGTGTGGGAGAAAGGATACGGTGGTGTAAGAGTTTAATATCCCATATTTTTAAAATTTTAATTTTATTAAGCTTTATTATTTTATTAGCATAATTTGATTCAAGATATTTAATTATTTTAATTTCAATTCATTGTATGGATTTATTGATCATTTTGACTTCATATTAGAATTTAATTAATCGTTGTCGTTGCACATCATTCTATATAAGTGATTTATTATATTCATATGATTTTCAATGTTCATTAAACAATATATATTTTCATTCTTTCTTGTATTTTAATTTTTAATATTTTGGATTCGTTTTTAATTATAACTTCATCATGTGATTATGACATTGTTTTAGAGTTATATTTTGTTAACAAAATATATTATTTAAATTATAAAAATTTCCTTTAAAATAGTAAAATTACTTTAATAATTGTATTTGTAGAAAATATTTCTTGCATTGAATTTATCCATTTTTCTGAGGTCGTTAAGATATTTAGAAAATTTTAAATTAAAAGATATTTTCTTAACTAATTTATGATTTTCTTTTCAAAATTAATTTTCTTCCAGTTTACCCTTTTTGATTTACAAAAGACCATTATCAAAAATTATTTAAATTAATCTTTGTCTCTTAGAATTTGATTTAAATATTTTTCTTATATGGTTTTAAACATTTTTTGAGGTCTTATTATGTATTTTTGTAAATAATATAGTTTTTTGTGTTTGTTAGTACTTTCTTCTAAAATTATTTATATGGCTCTTATTTTAGATTCATTTTTGTATTTGTATTTGCAAAGAAAAAAAAACCATGTACCGATCCATCCCCCCCCCCCAAATTTCATTTTCTCTCTTCTGCTCTCCCTTTTTTCTTTTCTCTCTCTTCCTTCCCGAAACCTCAGTGCCCCACCTACCTTCGTACCCTTCTCCTTTGTTACCCAACACAACCACCACACTTGCCATAGCCGGCCACCACCACGACTCCACTCCCTCCACTCATCGTCGTTGATGCTAACCAACAGCAGCGCAACAGCTGAGCGAGGTAGGTCGCTCAACCTTGCTCCAACTCTAACGCCAGCGCCAAACAGCTCAAGCCCAGCCGACCATAGGTGAAGCTCCAACAACCCTCATCTTCTCTAATTTCTCAACAATTCATTTGGTATATTTACCCTAAACTCTAACTCTTATTTCAATTAAATTTCTTTGAATTAGCTTATGATAAGATATATTGGTTGTTTTATTATGTATATATGTGTGTTATGATTGATTTAGAGTGGTTAATTATTGTGTATGTGGTTGATTGTGAAAACTAAAATTTTGACCCGATTATGTCTGGATTTTACGGATTTGTCTCATTAAGCTATGTTTTATAAATTTATTATACAATATGTTGTAAAATGTATATACTTTCATATTGGAATTTTTAATTTGAGAAATTTATGCGGAATTAATCGGAATTGGATTTCTAGTTCAAAATCTGCGTGTGAAAAAATTAAATTGCATAATTGAGTAGTTTCACTCAATTGATTTTATAATACTCTTTGAAATATATTTAATTGTATGTTGGAAGTGTCAATTTGGGAAATTTGGGTGAAATTGATTGGAATTGGTTTTTTAGGCCAAAACTCTTGCAGATCTAAATTGAATTGTGTGATCGAGTTATTTTATTCAATTGATTATATAATGTACATTATAATACATCTAATTGCAATTCTGAACCATCAATTTATATGTTTAAGTAAGAATTGACCTGATTTACATTTCAGACTCAAAAACACTAATTATGTTAAATTGGATATTTCTTTCATTGGTTTTGATCAATTAATTATGTAATATGTTATAAAATAAGTCTAATTGTATTTCCAAACATTCAGTTTAAATAAATTAATTAAATTTAATCTAATTGCATTTTTAGGGACTAAAACCCTAGATTTCAAATAAAATTATGAGATTGATCATTTATATAGTTGTTTTTCTAAAATTAAATTTATAGAAATGGTTGAAATGACCCCAATTTCATTCTAACACCTTAAATTGGAAGTAGTTGGTTTGAGTTATCCATGTTTGTGTCATTGGCTTAAAAACCCTAATTTTGGGAAACGATTATCTTAAATTGGCTGCTCGTAAGATTATGTTGTTGAAATTGATTATCTAGATTTATTTTTAAAAATTTTAATTATAGTCCTAAGCTATCAATTTGAGGTAATCAAAGTTAATTAGTTGGGTTGCCATTTGGGCTTAGAAACCCTAATTTCCGGAGATAGTTTTATGAAAATGATTTGCTTATTCTTTTTTCACCTAGATTAATAGCTTCGATTTAAAACCTTTTGAATTATATTTTTATGTTATCGGGTTGAATCAGTTCCCTAAAAATGGTTGGTTTTTCCTTTTAGTCGTAAAACTTAATTAGTAAGTCATTTTTTATAAAAGTTAATTATCCTCCATTACTCTTTCCTCGGTTTTCCAAATCAACTTGAAATGCCCTAGGCGATATGTGTTGAACCTGATTTGGTTAATATTTAGTTTAAATCTTAATAGAGCTATGCTCACGAGTCTTATGTTTTGGATATGTTTTATAAGAAAAATTGTCTATGTCTCTCTTTGTTTAGTAAATTGTCATATTTGAATTATTGATCAATAAGGTAGTTTCTAACCTAGTTTTTTTTATTTCTATCAGCGATCTAGAAAAACTTTCTTGTGGATTATCAAGCTCTCTCTCTCTCTCTCTCTCTCTCTCTCTCTCTCTCTCTCTCTCTCTCTCTCTCTCTCTCTCTCTCTCTCTCAATTTGCTTAGCTATCTTTGGATTTAGGTAAGTCATTACTTAACTTTACTTATGGCAGAATCCAAAATGTGTGTCTTCTTGAAGTGGAGAGTAATGAGTATGCTTTATGATTATAGGAGTATTCTAAGCATATATTATCCTTTTGTGTGTAAATGATATATACGTATGAGTTTATAACTTCAATATGAACACAGGTTAGGATGCCTCTTGAATATTGTATGTGTTTGAGTATGTGAAGGGCTGAGCATGGTTATGTAGTTATCATGTTAAGCTAATTATGAAATGTTGGTGATTTTAAAGTATGTTCTAATGTGTTTAGATTAAAATTAGTTTAGAAAATTGTATCATTAGTTGAGTATGGATTGAAATTGTATGATAACTTATATTGTATTTTTATGCCATGGAATTATTCAGCTCTAACACCACCTGAATTATTCGGCTCTAACGCCACCTAAATTTATTTAGCTTTAATGCCATGTGAATCATATCGACTTTAAAGCCACCTAGAATTGAATAGGCTTTAATGCCGCCTAAAATTGATCGACTTTATTGTCACTTGGATTGGTTCAGCTTTAATGCCACTTGGACTAGATCAGCTTTAATGCCACTTGGAATGAATATAATAATAGATATTCATTATGTTGATGGAAGTGATTAGGTGTTGTTATGTGGGCTTGCTTTATGATTGGTTAAATCCTTAGATAAAACATTAATCACTTAAAGTGAAAGATCTTAAGTCGAGCCTTATACCACTCAAGGTAGCTATCCGAGTTAGATTTGGTATTTACTTGGCATCATTCTGGTATTTTTCTCTTCTGTGATCCTCAGTACCTTACGAGGTCCGAAAAGGCTCTCTTCTACTCTATAGGTGTCTCAATATATTTCAGCCCTATAGGGGGTATGCATACTTAAGTGATTAGGTGCCCTATTTATTTGTGGCATAGTTACGTTTCTAAGCAGGCCAGCTAGGACTAGAACCATTCGAGTGCTAAATTAGTTATTGCAATCTTTCTTAGTTTCTGTCTTCAAGATAATATAATCAAACGGTTGTGATCACGATAATGAAATATAATAATGAATTATTCTCATTCATTTATGGACTATATATTTTATTACCCTGTCTATGTCTCTTAGTTGTCTTTCTTATAATAGTGTTACCATATGACACATGTTCGTACCCGATTCTCATATGATTTAGTATTTAAATCGCATGTGGGCCTTATATGCGGAATGCTATCATTTAGGGTTGTTGTGTTACTCAACATGCGATCATGATTCCTTGTATACTGTTAACCTATGTCTTGTTATGGCTAGTCATGTATTTATAAGCATGAATCCAGGAACAGATGTTTCATCGTATGTATTACCTGTATAATTAAGCATAAGTTATTGATTGAGTGGAATGGTGTATGTATCAAATATATAATTGACTATGAGTATTGTAAACTAGAGATTATTATATCTTATGTGTATCATTTTTCCTCCCATGAGTTAGGTAGTCATGATTGACTCAGTACTAGACCCGTACTAATACTACATTGGTTGAATGGATCCTGCGACGATCCACTGATGTTGGGGAGCAGACCTCTTATGTAGGTCTAAGATCAATGAAATTATTGGGTTGAAGACTTGGCTTTGAAAGAGTAGGCAATCAAGAGTTTCATCCCTCGGGGATTTGTTTTTATTTACTTGTATTTACTTTGGAAAAATTTTCTAATGTTTATTAAAATTTTAATGGCTTAGTATTAAATTTTAATTTAACATTATTTTGATAAGCTTTTAAAATCTAGAGTTATTTCATAGGTTTTCCACTGATTTATTTAGCAATGATTTTATTTAGTGAAATTGTTGACTTACCATCTGCTAGTGGATATCTCCTTGTGGGAGTTTATCCTCATAGCATAGATATTGTTTGGATTTTTGTTGGACATGTTTTAGCCTTAAATCTAGCATGAGATAGATGGTGTGCATTTATCTTGTATTAAGTGTGGCAGCAACATTTTCCATTTCCTATTTTAGCTTCCATATTATTCTCTTAAACAAAATTTTTTGGGAGTGAATTTTGGGGGTGTTACAAAGAATGTGTAAAAGAGTGGTTGGGGTGTAAGGTGATAAGATTATGGCCATTTTTGTGGTTTATTGCTAGAAGGTAAGGGGAAATTCTAATTGTGGAAGGTAAGGGAAGGGATTTCCTTGCCAACAATGATCATGAGGGGTTAAACAATAATCAAAATGATTAAGGTATCGTAAAAAGTCTAATAAATATTTAAAAATAAGAAAAATAATCAAATAATTCCCAAAAGTTATGAAAAATGAATGGAAGGTGTGTAAATCATCTAAGAACCTAAATATATTAAAATATTTAACACATGAATTTATTTGAGGTAAAAATAAATTAAGAAAATCAAGAAAGGTAAAAACCACCCAGATTTAGTCAGCCAGGTAAGATTGGCGGTCAACTTTCACGTGCCCTGAGAGAATGGGTTTCGAGCATTACTAGCCAGCTAACTAAAGGTATGGTCCAATCGATCGTTGGTAGGATAATTTGAAAAGAAGAAAAAAGAAAGGTTTTGAAGGGTAGAAAGGTAAAATGAGGATTTGAGGGGTATGAATAAAATTTTCAAGCAAAGGTTGGGGGTTAAGAAAGGGATTTGGAGACTAAACACCTAGGAATTAGGATTAGGGAAACTTAGGGTTTTACACTCATACACATCGATCATATTGGTGCATGTGACAACACAAGATCCTTAATCTTTATAACTTTAAGACATATAAAGTTATTCAATTATACGAGCGCACCAAGGCAACCTAGTACTTTCCACCTTAGTCACCTAATCTTTAAGTATCAATACTCTCTAAAATGTCTGAGGAACTATATAGAGTAGATATAGGGCCTTAGTCAAAATACTGAGACATTCGACTAAACCATCAAAGCAAATTGAGGGCTAAATCTCATCTTTAAAGTATTTATCCCTAAAGAGTCACCATTTTAAAAGTCAAGGCTTACACTTTAAGAATTATTGTTTTATTGAAGTGATTACCAAATATATTGTAATACCCTAAATTTTAGCTAATTTAATCCTGAGTAACTAATCTCTTAACCTAATTCTAATTGAGAAATTGATATTTCTATCCTACCCAAATTTCTTAATTCTAATTCCTAACCTAACCCTAATCTCTATTTTGAATCATTAATATTTGTAACCTAAACCTAATACCGGGTGATTGATAATTAAATTATCCTAATACACTTATCTAAACTATTTTATTATAATCCTAATTCTAATCCCACCTTATCTTCCTCCCTCCTTTTTCTTCTCATTATTCTTTTCCCCTTCCGGTCAACATTCTTTTCTCCCTTTCTTCTTACGTGAAACATTCTTCCTAGAAAATGCCTTTGCCATGCCTCCATAACCTTCACCTTATCTTTATCATCACCCATGTGTTGCGCTCATGGGTTAGGTTGAATATTTTGGTTGATCGCTACACTTCTCCTATTTTCCCTCTCCATATGCACTCAACCCCTGCATATATACATACATATATATAATAACTCACAGTGATGCCTCATTTAATGCCCTAAAACACTCCTTTCCTTCCTCTAAATTTCTTTCAAAAAAAGCACCATCAAACGCATCTTCATTTCCTTCCCTTCCTCCTTCTCGTTTCCGCTAAACACACCCCACAACCAAGAAACATAACTCACCATCAAACCATAATCCTTTGCATCGGCCAAAACTTTTGTTCTACCCACCAACCATTGCCCAAAACTATCATTGCACATCCCCAACGATCGGCAAAACCCATAGAAGCACCCTACCAACCTTTGACAAAACCCACCGAACCACACTACTTCTATTCAACCTCCTTCACCATTACACGCCCCCACCTTTTATCGTCTTTGCCATTCTCCTACCACTAAAAATGACAACTTGCACCATTTCCACCCCCATGGCTTCGCCACTTTTTGTCATTCCTCCCTTCTTTGTTATGCAAAGTTTTACCAATCACACCAATCCTCTATCTTCTCCTTAAAACATATAATCCAAAAATTTTAAACTAAACCACATAAAATATCAAAAATATAACAACAATAAACAAGAAAAGAAGCCACACCGTATAATAGGTTGGCACACCAAGAGGGAAGAATAGGAGGAATAAGATCTTCAACTTTTCTCCTATATCTAACATTCTTATGCTTAAGAAAATATAATGGGACTAGATAAAGGATTAAGAGAATGAAGCAAACAAATAAAATGGAGGAGAAGAGAAATAGGTTAGGCACAACTCTAGCAACAAAAAGAACAAAAGAGGAAACCTTCTAACACTTAGGTAAAACAAAGTAGCGATAGGAGAGAACACTTACACCAAGGTTTATTAATGAAGAAACAAAACAAATAAGAGCATAAGGAGGCAAGAGGGGGAAGGGGAGGTCAACCAAGGTTTCTTCATTCATGCTTGGATGAATGAGGTGATGGAGGAAGGTATTGTGTGTATAGGAGTAGATGGAAGGTAAGTTCAAGTGACTTATGGATAAAAATATGGCTAATGAGTACACTAGTCAACATAGTACCCTCCAACTTTGCAAGTTGGAGACATATAAAGTACACTAGTCATACTAGTGCACCAAGGCAACACATTACCCACCCATCCTAGGATACCTAATCCTTAAGTACATATACCCTCTAAGAAGTCCCAAGAACTAATTAGAGTAGACTAGGGCCTTAGTTGGAATGTTGAGGAAACCAACTAATCACCAAACAAAAATCAAGAGCTCTTACTTCATCTTTAAAGTAGCTAATCCTAAAGAGTTAACCATTCTCAATCTTAAAATCTTCCACTTTAAATATTAATGTTTTATTGAAATAACCACCAACCATACATAAGGTACATAAAATAATAATTTCATATTTAACTATTTTTCTTTAATTCCAATTATTAAAGCTAACTAAAAGGTCAGTGGTTAAAGACAAGTTAATGGTTAACACTAAGGCTAACTAAAATCTACAAAGGCCATCCAATTGTTTAATTCTTAGGAATATTTAGTCATAAATGACCAGAATGCCCTTAAACCTTTATTATCTCAGTTTTAACTATTTTAAAACTAAACTTAATTATAACTCTACAATTCTCATGAAAAGGCTAAAGAAATTAAAAATAACATGTTAATAAAAAAATATAAATTATAAAATTTCTAGAAATGGTCAAAATAATATTTCACCCCTACACATAACTTAAACACATATCATCCTTAAAATGTAGAGCTAACAGACTTTAAACCACGTACTTCATACTTAACCTAATATAACACATATAAGGCATATGTGTTGGAAAATAGAAGCATGGCACATGTGAAAAAGACATGTTTTCGCCTAGGGCACACATTTATTAATGCATGTATATATAAGTTTAAACATGTTCACCTACCATGTTATATATGAAATTCAAGTAAAGCATAAAGGATTTACCGCAAACTCAAAAATACAAGAAGATGTATCAACAAGGATAATATGCCCTTGATCAAACCATAAACATAACACATACATAAATAATTCACCATATTCACCCGTAGCCTAGCATGCTATCATACATATATTAATATGTATAAATGTAAAATGTTCTTACATAAAATCAAATGGTCTCATACTTAAGAAAATTTACAACAAAATATGGTACATGCATATAATTCACAAAATCACACCAAGGCATAAAATAGAAAACCTTAACATACTACCATATGATTTTTGTAATACCCCAAATTTTAGCTAATCCTAATCCCAAATAATTAATAATGTAATATAGTTCTAATCTTGAAAATTTTGTATTTTTATTTTACCCTAACCTAAATTATCTTAACCCAATTCTAAATTAAAACCCAAAACTAATTTCTTCCTCTTCTCCTTTTTTCTTTTTGTGTTCTACCCCACCTACCTAAATTATTTTTCTTCTTCTCCATGGGCTTGTGTGAACTTATTCTTTTTCCTCGACCAAATCTCCCTGCCATGCTTCCATCCCATGACCACACAATACCCTCACCATCACCCACCAACTCTCCTTTTGGTGTGATAGGTTGTATTGACATAGGTGCCAATCCCCTCACCTTCCCTTCTTCCTCTCTTCGTGCACACAATATGTCCATGTATACACACACACACACACAACTCATGCACTAAGCCACTCCTCCTTCTCCCTCCACTTTTCTATCAAAACATCACCAATGCAACTTCTTCTCCTCCTTAACTTCGCTAAAACAACCTCAAAAACCCACTACTGGCAATCCTAACCAAATCATCCACACCACCTTCAGTCACCTTTTCCTTTCCCTCATCCATAGTGTCGACCGAAACCCCCCATTACTACCACCATTCACAGGCAAAACACAACAACCTCTTCCTTTTTTCATTCCCCTTGGTTGCAGCAACAACCATTACACCACATCATCCCTCTTTGGCAACTTCAACCATAGCCCATGCCTCCACCCTCAGTAACTTTCACTGTAGCCTCCCCCTTTTCTTTTCTTCCTTCACTACGGTAGCTTCTGCCCGTGTACTCCTCCACTTTTGGCAGCTTACACTGCACCATACCCTCTATCACTCAAGCCCAAAAACCAAACACCATTCCCCTTGTTTCAAAAGCTTCCACTAGTGCACATCCACTTCTTCGACTAATACCATTGGTGCACACCACCTAGCAACTGCATTTTGTGTTATTGCTACCACCCCTTTTGGCTTGCCTCCTTTCCACTCCTCTTTTTTTTTTGTAAGTTCTCCCAAAATAGTTTGTCTCTATTTAATCCTCCATTCTTTCACCCTTTAATTTCCTTAACATTACCTTAATTATGTGGTTTAATTATAATGGTATTTTATTATGATTTATTAGGTGATTTTTTTGAGGTTTCTAAAGAGGCAGAATATGATTTTTGTGCTTAAAGACCAGAGTTATTTCTGTAATGATACTTATCATAGTCTAGGATTTATGGTTGATAAATTACTATGCATATTTTTGTGTTATACCATGATATTGTTACTATGTGATGTAATGTATTATTGTTAATGATATGATATGCGGTTGATATTATATGATAAAAAATGTGTAAGTAAAGATTATGCAGTATCCTTAATTTATGTGGAAAAACTCTCGATGTGGTATATGATTGTAACATAGATTTATTAATTAATATATGTTGAGTAAGAGATAAGTATAATAAATTATATGGAGGTAAATGGAGGGTTTGGGTAAAATGTTACTAACCATATAAGATTTGCACGAAATAAGGGTTTTGTTATTAACAAGGGCATTTTGCTCAACATGGGTTAAATATGATAATCATGATATTTTGAGGTGTTATTTCATCTAAAATATGCTAATTAATTTATATTAAGTGATTAGAGTATTTTTGAATGACTTAATTTTAGTAAAGTGTGAAAATAGTTTGATTTAGGAATAGTAGCCTTAAAACTAGGAGGCTATTATTACATATTTAAAATGGAAGAGTTAGGCCACCATATTCAAATATGTTGTTAAAATTAGTGTTTTGGAGATGTATATTGAATATAGTATTTTTTTTTTAGCCCTACAATAAAAGTTATGATGGATTTGTAAAATTAGGATTTATAAGCTCAGAGATAATGGTCTTATAATCTTCACGATTTTCTTTAATTGATTTAAATGTATTATTTACTCTTCATATCAATCAAAAATAATACATTAATCATTTAAAATTAAAGATCATGTGAGTTAGACTAAGGTGTTTTATAGATTTGTTCCACTGGACAATAATAGTGGCTCATATGTGTTGTCCCTAAGAGGTGCTTCAGTCTTCTCTACTGGATTAAGAATAGTGGTTCCCTATACTCAAAGTGAATACGAATATTATTTGAGATAAGTAATGTAATTGATAAGATATTAATGATTTAAAGTGGAAGAGTACATGAGTTAGGACCAAAGTGTTAGGTCTGTTCCACCGAACAATAAAAGTAGCTCAGGTGTGTTGTCCCTAAGAGGTGTTTTAGACCATTCCACTAGTTTAAGAACAGTGGCTCGGGAACATTTTTCCTTAAGAGGTGTTGGGTCTGTTCTAGTGGACAATCATAGTAGCTCAGGTGTGTTGTCTCAAAGAGGTACTTCAAACCATTCTATTAGTTTAACAATAGTAGTGTCCTTAAACTCAATGTAAATAAAAGAATAAAATGGTTATATCTAATAAAGAGGCCTAGATCAATGCTTACCTTGTAATATTTTATGTGTTTGCATGTGTACTTATTATATATTGTAAATGTATGTATTTAATTGTATCTCTAACTCAATAATATTGTCACTTTGTTCTTTGCGTAGCATACTAACAATCCTTTTCATGGATGTTGCTTATTCCCATGAGTAGACGACCCTAATGTTTTTATGCAGGTCTTTAAGGACCAATTAGATAATTTTGTTGCTTATGATGAGCTGTATGGGAAGGAATATTTTTCCTATATTGAGTGTTTGGGTGAAGAGTTATGTTATCTAGATTATTTTTTTACCCAGATACCTTTTGGACTCTTCAATCTATGGTATCCATTTTATTATATTTTGGTACAGTACCCCAAAGTTAATCTCTAAATTCATATTTACATTTATATTGCTTCTTTAATTTCTATTTACCTTGTTTTACTTTTAATGGTTTTAGCCTTGTGATTGATGTAAGAAGTGTATGCTAAACCATACTAACCTCAATTGTGGCAGTAACACCCGATATTTTGGTTATATGCTTCCACTATAAAACAAAATTTTTCAGTAGTAAAATTTAGGGTGTTATAATTTTCATGCATTTAGTAGGAGCATATGAATTATATCCTTTCTAAAAATTTTAAGAAATAAAATACAAGCAAGAGCCTCTAAAATCCCTAACTACCAAACTATCCTTTATCTTATCCTTAAAATACGTAACCTAAAATTTTAAAACTAAACCACATAAAATATCAAAGATATAACAACAATAAACCATAAAAGAAGCCACACCTTAAAATAAGTTGGCACACCAAGAGGGAAGAAAAGGAGGAACAAGATCTTCACATTTTCTCCTAAATATAACATTCTTATACTTAAGAAAATATAATGGGACTAGATAAGGTATTAAAAGAAGGAAGCAAACAAATAAATGGAGGAGAAGAAAAATGGGGGAGGCTCGGTTTTAGAAACAAGAAGAATAAAATGGGAAACCTTCTAACACTTAGGTAAGACAAACTAGAGAGAGGAGAGAACACTTACACCAAGATTGATTTGAAGAAACAAAATAAATAAGAGCATAAAGAGGTGAGAGGGGAAACGGGAGGTCAACTAAGGTGGCTTCATTCACACTTGAATGAAGGAGGTGATGGAGGAGGGTATGGTGTGTACAAGAGTGGGTGGAAGGTAAGGTTGGGTGACTTATGGATAAAAATATCGCTAAAGGGGATAGAATAAGAAATAGTCAAATATAAGACAAGGGAGTTTGTGTGAAGAACCATATCGTCAAAGAGTTGACCACAAAAGGCCAAAATAAATCAAAAATAAAATAAAATTTAACGATGCCCAATTGAGCACCAACCATAAAACTTAAATTCTACTTATTTTAATCAAATGTTCTAATCCATTTTCACCCCAAACTAAAAATGAATAAAATAACACATTTATCATTATATTACCCTCTTACAATGTTTATGATAAAGTTCACATAAAATAATAAGTTGTGCTTAGGTTTTTAATTGGGGTTTATGGGAAATGGGGTATTACACTACAATAGATTTTGATTTGGGCACATCCAAATTCTTTATATTTTTTGCTACAACAAGCATATCACAACTACATAACAAAAGATCAGCCTGTAAAAAATCATGTAGCAATGTCTAAGTCTACCAAAGAAATCACATCTCCTCAATAACAACAATATACTATAAGGGAGAATCAAAACCAATAATAGACTTTGAGTCTAACATTGACTTTAGTACGCTAATACTACCTGCAATATACAAGGTATGACAGGTTAATTGCTCAAAGCCATATCCAACATAAGCCTCCACAAGCCTTTGTGCTCTACCTAAAGCAATGCCCATTGCTCCTCTTGATATCTAGATCCATCATCACTAGAAGAATCTATACCATCTAAAGGAACTAAAACCTCCACCTTGTCTAAAGCATCCTACATATCCTTATGCTCCACCTCTTTCTCAACAAGTTATTCAAACTCATAAAAGGTATTGGTAACAAGTTTGGATGTATCTAGGTTACCTAACTTGGGCCCCCTTATCTTCAACCATGCTAATGACACTCTTATGTTTCAATCTCATATTCCCAAAACCAACAACAATCGATTTATGCATCCTCATTGTCTTCCCAACTATACCCTTAGTATTAGTGTCAATAAGCTCATATAATATCCCAACCTGCTTGTCTACAATCACATTCACAACCCCTTTAGCAACCTTCAATGTAGTATTATTAATGAAACGTATATATCCTTTGCTATCCAAAGAATTTAGAAAAATATATTCCTTGGTCATATTATGGACATAAAAAAAACTAAACAATGTATTCACCACACAATCATACATCCACACTCTTAAATCCCTAATCTCAACAATTCCACATGAAGAACCATTACTTAAGATAAGAAATTCACCTTGAATTGTGTTGCATGTCTAGAACTAACATTTGTTAGAACTAACATGGTAGGAGCACTCTAAATCCCTGATCCATCTATCAATCAATATGGTTTATCCATCTATAGTTGTCAATATATAAGCATCACCATCCTCCTCAACTATAGCAGCCTCATCATCATTGGATACATTATCAGTAGTATTTGTAGGTTTCATATTTGGATAGTATTTTCTAATATGGCATTTCTTGTGATAATCATGGTAGATGACATTCTTGAACCTATCATTCCTCAATATGAACTTCTTTTTTCCATTAGGCCCCTGATACAAGATGCTCAACTAATTTTTCATCACTCAATTGATTCTTAATCAATTTACATTGAAGTAAGGCATTCTTGACATCCTTAATAACCAACTCATTGTTACCATACAACATGATCTCACAAAAGTGTTAATATGTAGGAAAAATAACACAACTTAATAGCCAAATCCTTATCATCTAATTTGACATCTATATTTTGCAAATCCATAACAATAAAGTCAAATCCATCAAAATGATATTTCAATGATTGACCCTCAACTAAATTTAAATCATGTAGCGACTCTTTAATAAAAAAATGATTCATGACCAACTTTATCATGTACAAGGATTTTAGCTTTAACCAAAGGGTGGATGCAAGACCTCATTGAATAGGCATAACTATATGATAAAGAGGATCTTCATATTGATCTCCTAAAACTTCTCATTAGTCATCAAATATGACTTATTTTCTTTCTATAATAACACCTTTTCCAATCCATTATGTAGCAAGATTGCCTTCATCTTCAAATTCCACAAGCTAAAGTTCACAGATCGATCAAATCTCTCGATCTCAAATCTTTTAGACACCATCCAGAAGTAAATTCAAGCATACACCCAAGATCAAAAACTAATTTGTTAGAAAACTCATTGATGTGAATGCATAGGACTAGATTTAATAGCAATTTGGGAATCCAATATTCAATTGAGAAATAAAAAAAAATATTACAGAATTGGGGGAAAATGATGATCTTAGTACTTTCACTAATTGTGATTACATTAAGAATCAAACAATCCTTATAAAATCACTCAAATAACAAATGTTCTCACTTAGAGATATACAAAACAAGAGAATTGAAGAAGAAGAGTTTTAATAAGTTTTATAGGAGCTGGGGTTTCCATATGCAACCTTTTATAGCAGTATGAAATTGACATATAGACACAACACATGGAAAACATAATCTGTGTAAATAACATAAGGTCCCCATAATTTTCTACTAACTCTTGAGCTTTAACCAATTTTTCAAAATTGAGGAGAACACTAAAAACATAAGTCATGTTAATTAATACCCCCTGTGTTTCCTTATCTAGTCACAATTTTGCTCCAAACTCCTCTAAATACCTATAGGTAACCACCCATGTAATAATTCACACCAAATATGGGTTACAAGCTCACAAAATGTAACCTTAGTGACTAGGGTTCAAATACAAGAAATTTGTGACTATTTGATTAAGTTGAATTGTGTATTGTGCTTTGTAATGAGTGCTAGTATTTTAATTGGATGAATTCACTTTATTGTTGTAATATGAGCATTTTAAAGTGCACCGCATATATATTAAGTTGCATAAGCAATGCATGGTAATCTATTACTAAGATGCAATACAAAATAGTAATAAATCTAAAGGAAAAAATGCTATATTTTTTTTCTTTAATAAAATTAGTTTTGAAGAAGTACAATAAATACTTCATATACATTTCTAAAAGTCATTTTCAAACTATATAATGTTGAAATAAAAATGGGCTATCACAAGCTTATTTTTTATCATATTTATTTTGGTTATGCATATGAAAGATAAAAAAGAAGTATTTTGATATTTAAGATATGTTATGCATATATATATTTTACCTAATAGTTCTAACTAGAGGTGGCAATCGGGTCGGGCGGGTCGGGTTATTTCAGGTCAATTTGTCTAGTCGGGTCAGTTCCGGGTAGGGTCATTTCGGGTCAATTTGTCAAGTCGAGTTGGTTTCAAGTCGGGTTAATTTGTCGGGTCGGGTCGGGTTCGCCCATTCGGGTTAAGAAAACTCGGATTCGGATAATTTCGGGTTAACTTGACTAGTAGGGTCGGGTTGGTTTCGGGTCATTTTCTAGTTCACATGAGTAGGTAGCTTTGGCCCGTTCAGGCCATTTCATGTAATATGACAAGTTAGTCTCGCTATGTCCAAGTTGTTTCGAGTTAAGTTGATGGGTGGGGTCATTTTATATAATTTGACGGATTGGATTTAATTAGTTATGGGTTAACTTAATGGGTCGGGTCGGGTCGAGTTTTAACGGGTTGACTCATATTCAAGTCCAAGTAATTATCATTTCTTGAATCATAAATATTAGAGACAGACAATCATAAGATTAATATTGCAGATAAAAGAATTAAAAATATTAAATGCGCTTTATTTTCACAAATAAATAGTAAAGATATTTATAAATTTTAATAATAAAAAATATTGCGCTTTAAATCAAACAAAGATATTTATCATTGATTATAATTTATTTGATAACTTAAAATATTTAATTACTTAAAAAAAGATAATTTTATAAAATAAAGATGATCAAAACAAAACTATACAATGTATAATTATCATTTATTATATTGTATATATTATATACAATAATAAGATTACTAGTAAAGATAAATAAAATAAGAATATTATATGTGTTTTATTTTTACAAGGGTAAATAATAAAGATATTTATAAGTTTTACCAATATTATATTTGATTGCTTAAAATATTTATAAATTTTACAAGTAAAAATATTAGATGTTTATCATATATTATATTTAATTGAATACTTAAAATATTTGATTACTTAAAAAAAGATAATTTTATAAAATAAAGGTGAGCATAACAAGAATATACAATGTATAATTATCATTTATTACATTGTAAATATTAGATACAATACAATTATAAGATCACTAGTAAAGATAAATGAAATAAGAATATTATATGTGTTTTATTTATACGAAGGTAAATAATAAAGATATTTAAAAGTTTTAAAAGTATTAATATATTGTATTTGATTGCTTTAAATATTTATAAATCTTAAAAGTAAAAATATTAGATATTTATCATATATTATATTTATTTGATTGCTTAAAATATTTGATTACTTAAAAAAAGATAATTTTATAAAATAAAGGTGAGCATAACAAGAATATACAATGTATAATTATCATTTATTACATTATAAATATTAGACACAATCATAAGATTACTAGTAAAGATAAATGAACTAAGAATATTATATGTGTTTTATTTTTACAAAGGTAAATAATAACAATCATTTTTAGTTATGAATAAACTAAATTTTATTTTTAAAGTCTCAAGAGATCAAAATATAGTATTAACTTACACAAATATAAACTATACGAATACTTTAATTAAAAAAAACTAACAAAAATAGTTCGACCAATTTAATATTTATTTAGAGCATCTAGTGTAAAAAAATATATTCTAATTTCAAATTTAGGGACTTTAAATTTAGAATTGTGGTTATGGGAAAAAAAAATTTACCCACAAATTCTGTGTGCTTCAAAAATTTTGAGTTCTCGATCCATATGTGCAGTACGTGGATCACAAGTGCTACACGTAACTAACGAGTGTATGTTGTCGTACGGATCATTGAAGCTGATTTTTTATACTTTCTAATATATTTTTGGCTCAATTTATATTGTTAGAATATATATATATAACACGGTTAATATTAACAGTAAAAAAATTTACCTACAAAAGTATTTTTTTTATCCAATAATTTTTATATCGTTTATTCTATCCTTTTTTTCATATTCATTTCTCTACATAATTTATCTTATTAATTTATCTAGTCGTATTTATTTTATTAACGTTATTATATTTATATTTTTATTGTAATATTTTTATTAATTATTATTATTATAGTAAAAAAAACTATAATAAGTTATTTTAAACATAATTTAAATTAAATAATAATTTCATATATTTTCATAAATTATTAATTATTATATATAAATTGATATAAATTAAAAATTAAATAATGTAAAATATAAATAATTAATAAAAATAATTGGATATTGTAAATTTAATATTTATGAACGTAGAATGCTAAATTATATTTAAAGTAAATTAATAATATTAAAAGAAAAAATATAACTAAAACTTTAAATTTAAGGTTGTAATGTGAGATACTCTTGATATGGGGTATAGTTATTCTTTATTGGAAATTGTGGGTAATAACTGATAAAGGACACTATTATGCTCTTCTATTAAGAGTTTCTTCAAATAGGTGGATTAGTGGATGTAATGAAATACTTTTTGAAAATTATTTTACAGGCTTACAACTGGATGCTTGCCTTTTTTTGGTTATTTATTTATTAATAATAAATTTTATTAGGATATCATTAATAAATAAGAATGTCTAAGGTAAAATTATGAAAAATAAGTACAATGTTGAATCAGATCGGGTGATTGTCGGGTCGGGTCGGCTCCGGGTCGGATTGAAGCGGGTCGGGTTAATACCGAGTTGGGTTACTATCCGGTCTGGTTGGCATTGAGTTGGGTCAATGACGGATCACGGGTTCGGATCGGGTCGGGTCGGGTTGCTAAATTTTTTGGGTCTTATCAGGTCGGGTTTTGTTCGAGTCGGGTCGGGTTGGACAGATCGAGTTAACTTTTGTTTGCTCTAGTTCTAACAATAAAATGTGCTTACATTTCTAAAAGTCATTTTCAAACTATATAATGTCGAAATAAAAATGGGCTATCACAAGCTTATTTTTTATTATATTTATTTTGGTTATGCATATGAAAGGAAAAAAAATATTTTGATATTTAAGATATGCTATGCATATATATTTTAACCTAATAGTTCTAACAATAAAATGTGCTTACATCAATTAAAATTATTTTAAAGAAGATAATAGACTGACAATTTTTAGAGGAGAATGACCCTCCTAATAAACAAATTTAATTTTGAAAGAGGGTTATTATGAAAAATCAGAAGAAAAAAAAAAGCTGAACTTATTGAATCTATCTATATTACCAACTATTTTGTCATCTTTTTTCAATAATATTTTGGATATCTGTATACCTTTTGTATGTCGGGCCGCTGCAAAACTTGTAATTCCTTAAAATTTTCAATAACCCTGTCAAAAGACTGGCCAGACTCAGATCCACAGTTGCGAATAGCGTGTGGAAGAAGGGTATGCACTAAAAAGGTGGGGTTGGTATTGAAAACAACAAACAGTATATGTAGAGTAGACCCTATCATAAATGAGTTTAGGAGTCCGGTGAATCTTGGGAGGATTTTACTTACCCAATTATGTCGGCATAAATTTTTAATTGAGTATAACTATAGGTGTTAATTGGGTTTGACAGGTCGGATTATAATAGATCAGGTTATTTTTTAATAGGATTATTTATGAGTTAATTTTTTATGAGTCTGTTGTCGATTAGGTCGGGTTATTTTAGCTTCAGGTTGTCTTATTATTTGGGTTTGGGTCATTATAGATTCAAATTGTATCAGGTTAATTTATCGGATCAAGTTAGGTTTGAGTTGAGATAGTTCAGTTTCGAGTCAGGCCAAGTTTGAATTATTTTAGGTTAGTTTGTCGGGTTGAGTTTATAGAAGTAAATAGGACAGATTTTACCCAAAATTCGATGGATTTTATCAGTCAAATACTTAAACGAATATAACTATATAGATATAGATGATGGAAAAAAATACTCATCGGATTCGAGTATGGGTACAAATATGAAATATCCGTACTTATTTACTAGATATATAATAACCTGTTTACCCTTAATTTTAAAATAAATATAGTATAAATTAAAGTTAAAATTGTCATTTAGTTTAATTCTAAATGAGTTTACCTATCGAGTAATGGATTTATCTATTGGATAATATCCGTTCACAGGTAAATGAATTATCCATCGGATAATATATATGTAACAGATATGGATATGAATGTATTAGTGGATTTCCGTTTGGAGTATAGGTACGAATTTTTTTATCGAATACGGGTATGGGTATACCTGCCCTAAACCGACTCCGTTTACATCCCTATTGGGTCAGGTTTGGGTCGAGTACGCTCGTATTTCGGTGATTTCGTATTTGAGTTAATTTGAAAGATCAGGTTTGGGTTAACTTAATAAATCACGTCTTTTTAAGTTTTGATTGATCAGGTTAGATTCAGGCCGAACTAATCTTAAATCAAATCACTTTAGAATTAGGTTAAATCGAACATTAACTATTAACATTAATCTAACTCATTATCCTTGTAAGAAAAAATTGAGTTTAACTTTAAGTTAGCACGTGATTACGTAGGCAAAAATTATAACTTTTTAATATTGTATTTTTACATATAAAAAAATCGATAAAATTAGAATTTTGTTAGTGAATAAGTAAGTTTCTAATAAAAGTAAGAAAAATAAGTAGAATTTAAATAATAACAATATATTTTAAAAATCTTTAAATAAATAATAAGATATGTTTTTTATTTATTATCATAACTAATTAAAATCGAATTTGGTTTTGTTAAATCGGATCGGGATGATGGCGGGTCAGGTTGATAACAAATTGAATTAATGTGCATTACTAGTTAGGGTATGATCGGGTTTATGCGGGTTACAAGTTAGAGTCAGGTCACTTATATTCAGATTAACATCGTGTTGGATTAGTTTTGGATCGGCACAGATTGATGAATTTATTAGATTATATCAGATTAAATTATATATAATCGGACGGATTGGATCAATTTTTATCGGCTATAAGAATAACATATTATAAATCTATCTTACAAAAATATAAGCACTACAATTAAAAGATATTAATATTTTTTCAGACGATTATAATGAATCGGACTGAGCGAAGTATCTATCTTACAACAGACAACAATAATACTAGTACGATGGTACCCTGTCATAATTGTGAGTCCGCAAGTTTGGCAAGATTTCGCTGATGGTTTCATGATTTTACGCCAACTGTAGTAATCGAAAGAGGTGTTGCTCATCAGTGAAAACGGTAGAACTTTTTCTGCTTCCTTCAGCTCAAGGAATGTTGGTAAGTTATCCAAAAGTCAGAGTCCAACCGTAAACAGGCTGTTAAAATACAACTCCAGAGTAAATCGAAGGTGCGGAGAAGGGAGGAGACTAAAAAGTTGGGACAGAGACTTGATTTGAAGTCCAACCCAACAGCAGCATCGTACCGAAGACCAGCAGTTACAATCGCTAATTAGATGTGAAGATACCAGTACTGAGACTTGCAGTTGAGCCAATGCCGGTATAGGCAAGATAACTGGAATCATCTCTCAACCAATGCGACTGATGCATATTCCATTCTCCAAGTGGTAGAGCGTGAAATAAGGGCCAAGAAAAAGACAGTTGGGATCAGATTACGGGAATACAGGTGCTTGGCTGAGGAGTTTTTAGTTTGCAAATAGAATCAGATTGCTTCTCAGTGAACAAGAGATGTGTTTATTAGCCTCTAATGCAGCCATCAAAAGTTGATCCACTCCTTCTACTTCGATTAGATCCGTATAAAAATCTAAAAAGTTTATAAATCCTACCTGATCCGGATATAATTAATTCAACCTGAATTTAATCTTTAATTTGGGTTAATCCAACATCAATCCAATTTAATCATAATTTGACTTGATATTAATCTAAACTAAGTCTGGCCTAATATCAATTTGATATCGATCCGACCCAACATCAATCCGATTTGACAAGATGAAAATCTAATAGTAATAAATTATGAAAAAAAAGATTACACACATTTTATTATTTATTTAAAGCTTTTAAAAATATATTATTTTACTATTTTTTTTACTTTTACCATGGACATACTTTTCGATATTGATAACCTAATTTCACAATTTTTTCGGAACAAAAACACAACATTAAAAAAAGTTAGAATAATAAATAAGTAACAGTTAACAACATATTTTTAATTATATATTTAAATGAAGTCAAACTTAATACTTGTTTACGAATTTAATCAATTAAACTAATTTAGTGATTAATATTCGATTTAATCCAAATATAAAGTGATCAGATTTGAAACTATCTCAACCCAACCCAACCAAATGTTATGGTATTTTAATTTTTCCACATACTTTACCCTTGTAGTACATTTTCCACTTAATTTATCTAGTCATTAGTTAAGTCCATTAAAACTCAATAATATATTTATTTAAATGGACTAAAATGTACTCCTCACCAACACTATGCATCTTCTCCATTCTTGCCCTCAAAGCATAGTACAATTTAAATATATATATATATATTATAAGATTAACATCACCAATGTTCATACTCCAACTATCACTAATACTCAATTAAAATAGGAATATTATATTAAACCTAACAAAAAAAGTGTATTGAACCCAATTTTCCCCCCTCTGAATACGTTCATCCATTTTGTTTCAACCCATACAAGTGCTACTCGAGGACCACCCCACACTTTTAATCTCCATCATATTTATTGCCATCATAATTAAAAACCACCTTTTACCCCGTGTCATCTCCTTTGTTCTCCACCTTCTACCTCTTCCAATCCACACTCATGGTATGTGTTGAAGCTATTTTGAATGAAAACCTAAAATTCACTCAAATATCAAAGTTTTAATAGTTGTTGAGAACAAAAATCTACATTTTAAAAGTGATTGGTGTTATTAAAAAGATTTCAGACGCACGTAGAACGCGCCTCACGCGCTCGTCTCCCGCTCCTCAATGTGCGATTGTTCACTAGCTATGGCTCGAAAGAAATTGATGAAGAAATCTCTACGTAGTGATCTGAATGGCTCTTCCCCTATTGATTCTTCTCCGATTGAGATGTCTGCGAAAGGTCAATTACAGGGTGGCGAATGTAGTGATGGAAAGATTAAATTCCCTAACAGTCCGATTCGATCAGGTAAAATCAATGATTTTGTGCCGATTGATTCAAACCCTAATGCGAAGATTTCTTCATCTTCTCCTGTGGAATCTATCTGTTTGGTGCTGGATGATAATTTTGACACTACTGTTGATGCTCAAGAAATTTCGAATCCCTTGTCTCCTGCTGATGGGGATATCCCTCTCTCTAGCCATAAACCTGAGGCTATGCAACAGATGAATTGGAAAGATGTCCTTGCTTCAAATCGTGGACCGGACATGGGAATTGCCCTGAAATTTATTCCACCTACCATTGTTGATGGAATATCCCATGCTGAATTACAGGCAAATGAAATTGAGGGGGAAAAAGATCGTTGGAGACATACCCTCATAGCTTATATTGCTGGACACAGATTGCCTTATAAACAAATGTTGAATTTCATTCAAGCCAAATGGACATTCCTGTCAGCATTGCCTGAAGTATTATCTCATGACTTTGGTTATTACCTTTTGCATTTTAATACAGAACAGGATTTGCATGCTGTTCTGGAAAAACCATATTGGAATATAGGTATTAGACCTATGATCTTAAGGAGATGGCATCCAGGACTACAAATGACCCCTTTTGATTGGAATATTATGCCATTGTGGGTTAATTTCCCAGGCCTTCCCCTGCATTTATGGTCAATGGATTCACTTAGTCGTATTGGAAGTTTACTTGGAACTCCTATCTGTGCTGATGGTTTTACAGCAACCAGGGGGAGAATTTCTTTCCCTAGATTGTTGATTGAGACTGATATAAGCAGGGCCTTGCCCAGAGAGGTACCCATTTATCTCCCGGATGGATGTATATTGAAGCAGAAGGTTGCATTTGAATGGAAACCTCCATTCTGTACTCACTGCAATACGACTTGGCATACTGAAACTTTTTGTAGGCATTCTAAACATGCAAGAACCAAGATGGATACTCAACAAAAGGTGTGGGTGAGGAAACAGGACCTAAATAAGGGTGTGGAAATAACCCCAGTTGATAATCACCTGTCTGAGGAGGCCAAGAAGGAAACTATTTCAAATGGTAAAGTGTTGGAACAAATGCCCACAGGAAATGTTGTACCTGTATCCGAGCCTGCAAACTCTACCATTCAGATCCAAAAACAACAGGGGAGCTTACTGACTGAAAACACTGACTCTCTAGTTTACCCATTGACTTCTCATCGTTCACCACAATTTGACCATGCATTACTGCATCAATTAATTGCTGGGACAGTGGATAGAGGCGGAGGCTCTTCCTCCTCTATTATTCAATGAATTTGCTATCATGGAAAATTAGAGGGTTAAACAAAACCCTCAAGCACAAGGAGATTAGATCTCTTGTGCGTAATCATGATGTGGGTATTATTGGTTTGCTGGAAACAAGAGTTAAGGTGCAAAATGTTGATAGAATATGTAAAAAGTTAAATTTGAACTGGGATCTCATGCATAATTACCAGTGGCATGGTAATGGTAGGGTATGGGTGCTCTGGAACTCTGATTTATATAGCATTGATCACTTGGACTCCTGTGCACAGGGTATTCATTGTAAAGTTACTTGCAAAAAACTGAATATATGGTTTTATTTGACTATGGTCTATGCTCTTAACTCTGGAACCCAAAGAAGAGAACTATGGGCCTGGCTGAATCTTATTAGCACAAACCTTTTTAGGCCTTGGCTCATTATGGGGGATTTTAATGTGGTTCTAAATGCAAGGAAAAGTTAGGGGGAAACATAGATCAACAAGATGTGGATGAGTTTTGCAGATGTCTCCATGATTGTGGTTTGTCTGATATACCTTTTACTGGAGACATGTATACTTGGTCCAACTTGCAATTAGCTGCAACCAGAATTTGGTGCAAATTGGATAGAGGTTTATGCAATGGTTATTGGTTTGATCAAATACCTAGCAGTTATATTGATGCTCTCCAAAGCCCTGTTTCTGACCACTTTCCCCTACTGTTGCATTTACAAACTACAACTTCTAAGAAGAACTCCTCCTTTAAATTTATAAATTTTTGGACTGACAGAGAGGACTTCCTACCTCTGGTAAAGGAAATTTAGTGCACAAAGATTGATGGTAGCCCATGCTATAGAATTGTCCATAAGCTTAAGCTTCTTAAGCATAAGTTGTGTGCTCTGAATGTCTCAAAGGGTCATGTATCCAGTCAAGCTAATCAAGCATGGAAGGAATGGGAGTCTGCTAGGAATCTTTTATCTACAGATCACACTAATCAGGATTATATCAGCCAGGAAAGACAATCAACTTTGATATTGTCCAGAAGAGCTAGGGATGAGGAGAGCTTCTATCAACAGAAAGCAAAAATTACTCACATCAAGTTGGGAGATCAGAACACAAAATATTTCTATTCCCTTACCAAGGCAAGGAATCGACATAATCATATTCATAAAATCATAACTGATACTGATTCTGTCCTTCTTGGAGAGGATGATATAATTCAATCCATCACTGCATTCTATAAAGATCTGCTTGGTAAATCCACTCCTACCATCCAGAATATAAAAACTAGCATATGCCAGGATGGTCCTCTTCTATCCCAGGCAAGTGCCATATGTTTGTTGGAAATTCCCACAGTGCAGGAGATTAAGAAAGCAATTTTTGAGATGGGGGACTTAAAAGCCCCAGGTCCAGATGGATTCAATGCTTTCTTTTTTAAGCAAACCTGGGCCATCATTGGAGATGAAATCTGTGCTGCTGTTCAACTTTTCTGGAAAACAAACTTTTTGCTGAAACAGATCAATCACACCTCTCTCACTCTCATTCCCAAAATCTCAGGTGCATCTAGAATCAAAGACATTCGTCCCATTGCATGCTGCAATGTTTTATACAAGATTTTTTCCAAGGTCCTTGCAAATAAATTGCAAAAAGTGGTACATGAAATTGTGGATAGGTCACAAGCTGCTTTTATCAAGGATAGGGGCTTATATGATAATGTCCTAATGGCCTCTGAACTCCTCAAGCATTATAACAGGAAACATATGAGTCCTAGGTTGATGTTGAAGATTGACTTACAAAAGGCATATGACACTCTAGAATGGGGATTTCTCAAACAAGTCCTTCTGTCTTTTCATTTCCCCTGGCAATTTGTTGATTTGATAATACAGTGCATTTCTACTGTCAGGCACTCCATTAACATTAATGGTCCTCTGTCTCCTCCTTTCTTGAGCAGAAGAGGGCTGCGTCAAGGTGATCCTATATCTCCCTATCTTTTTGTGCTTGCTATGGAATATTTACATAGATCTTTAAAGCAGCTATGGAATAAAGTAGGTTTCAAAGGACATCCTGGATGTAATGTTCTGAAGATTATTGATCTCACTTTTGCTGATGACCTCCTCATTTTCTGTCGAGGAGATATGATTTCTGAAACTTATCTACATGAGGCCCTGGTTGAGTTCTCCTCTTGTTCTGCTTTGCAAATTAATCCTTGTAAAACATCTCTATATTGCTGTGGAGTTTCTGCTGAGACAAAAAATGCAATACAGGGTTTATTTGCTTGTGCAGAAGGTATTTTTCCTTTTAGATACCTGGGGATCCCTCTGGATAATACTTATCTTGGCATCCATCATCATCAAGGGCTTCTGGATAAACTCCTCTCCCAGGTGAAGCACTAGTCCAGCAAGTTACTTAGCTATGCTGGGAGAGTTCAGCTAATAAATTATGTGCTCATGGGTACCGTAAGATTTTGGTCCCAAATCCTGCTATTCCCTGCAGGAGTTGTCAAATATATTGAGAGAATTTGCAGGAAGTTTCTATGGTCAGGTAATATGGAAAAACATACTGCTTTGGTGTCTTGGAGGGAGGTATGTCTACCCAAACAAGAAGGTGGTCTAGGCATTCATCACATTTGCAGATGGAATATTGCAGCAATGGGGAAATGGTTGTGGCACATATTTCATCACAAAGAGGGTTTGTGGATAAAATGGGTTCATGGATACTACATTAAAAATAGACAAATCCAGGATGTTGAAGTTAAGATGCATCAATATTGGATTTTTAGATGTGTCCTGAAGCTCGGGACTCATTTGTTTTCTGCAATTAACAGTGGTCAGTGTGGTGTTGATAAATATCATATACACAGAGCCTATGATCTTATTCGTGCCAGAAATGATATACAACCTTGGTTTCCTTTTGTTTGGAATCATGATGGTGTTCCTAGCCATAAATTTATTGTTTGGCTAGTTGTACGTAATGCACTTCTCACTAGAGCCAGATTATCCCAATGGATGCCTACTATTCATAATTCTTGTGGTATTTGTGGAACACATGAAGAGTCCTTAGATCATTTATTTGTCCACTGCTCTTATGCCAGGTTATGTTGGCAACAGGTATTATGCTGGTTAGATCTACACTTCTATCCGCAGGACTGGAAAAGTTTCATTGATCGAATGGCTGAGTATCATGACCATCATTCAGCATATGTCAGGCTTGTCAGAGGCACTATTGCTACTAGAATTTACTACATTTGGAGAACCTGTAATCTTGCTGTTTTCATATTACAGGTTACCCGGCCTAGACTAGTAGTTACGGAGATCATTGGTAGGATTCATATGAGATTATCTTTGTGTAGTAGGAATAAGCTGTATAGGCATCTCTTACCCTATTTTGATCGCTGGGCTTAATTGTAAGCACAGCCTTGACTTTGTATCTTCTCTTTCCATTTTTGGTATATATATATATATATATATATCTCATTCATTTACCAAAAAAAAAATCTACATTTTGCTCAAAAAAAGAGTAGGTGTCATCGAATCTAGAAGATCTACCCTCAACAATCATTAATTTATTCATCTTCTGTTTATGTGCTTTAGATTATGAAACATGTCCTCACCTTCAATTCACTTTATTCAATACCAATCAAGCTAGACTCGAAGCCTTTGCAAATTCATCTAGGATCACATTATTAACTTTAGTATGGAACAAGGTATGCAGTGGCCAACTCTTATGCAAGCTTTAGCTAACAATCCGAGTAAAATAGTTTCATCCGTCATTCTCTCTCAATCCTTTATTTTGGTTTCTCAACTAATTTGAGTGTCAATTAAGACAATCTCTTTTAAGCTTTGGTAATTTTGCATTTCCAATTGTGTTAGTTGTTGATAGAGGATGGAATGAATTGTTATTAGACTAGATATTCTTTATGTTTCTATTCACTGTAGATTTAAAGTTTAATAAGGTGTGGAGTTTTTCGACGAGCTTTTAACAACACAGGTGTTCCCTTTCCTTAGTTAATAAGGGGGTTGTATTATTATCATAGTTTGAGATTTGGTTGTAGGGGCTCAAGGAATGGTACCACCAGTTGCAGGGTTCAAAAAATTTGGTTGCACCACAGGGATGTTTTGATTACAAGGGATGATGTTGGAGAACTAATCATAGTTGTTAAACTGTCAATTTGGATCTTACAATTCTATGATACAAAATAAACTAAATGATCCACAATTCTAGGTTAGAATCTTAAAGTTATAGAATTGTAGTTAGATCTTATGACCGTATATAAGATGAGTAGAATCTTAAGATCCTAGTTAGAATATATTTTAATGCCCTAAATTTTACTATTAAAATTTTTAATTTTTTGCAACACCCCCAAATTTACTACTAAAAAATTTCGTTTAATTTAAAAGAGTTTAGCGGAAACGAGCAGATAAAACGGTAAATTTGGGGGCATTACCGCCACACTTAGTACCAGATCGATTCACTCCTACTGACCCGATACTAAGTGCTAAGGCTAAATAAGATTGATTGTCAAGTACAATTCGTTAATAAAACACTGGTCATTAGCAAAACACAAGTCATACAGATCAGAGTGCGAAAATCAAAGGTTACAATTCAAAAGTACAGTTATAAAGTACCAAATGTTAGAGGACGTAATACAGAGGAATAAAATGAAATAAAATAATACAGAGAAACAAGACGGATGATGGACTCCGGCCACGTCACTCTCGACCCCCAAGCCAGGTCCAGGCTCGACTCTCAGCCCTGCCCGATGCCTCGTAAGCATCGTAGGCATCGAAGACATCGCCCCTACCTATAAAAACTCAGACGGGTCTTCTGCTTGTGGGAATGAGCAGCACCAATGAAATGAGTGATCAGTACGCTACATACTGATTAAGGTAACAGATGCACTAAGGCCCACATACACAGAGATACATGACATAATTACGTAGATAGCATGCAATAACACAGATAAACAATACCGGTTATGAACCAGATAACTTTTTCATTAGATCTCTGATAATTATAATCGATTCACATCATAGTATTTATCAATCCATGTGAGTGCGGGAACCCCACTATTATAGCCGGTGGAACGGTCATGAGGGTCATGCCCTGCCACTATTATAGCGGGTGGACCGGTCATGAGGGTAACATACCCTGCCACTATTATTTGCCGGTGGACCGGTCTGACCCCGACTCACAAGGTGTTCCACTATAAATATTCGTATCTTTCCCATGTCTTATCATTATTATGATTGGTTTGTTGAGCACAAAATCCCCCACTATTATAGCCGGTGGAACGGTCATGAGGGCACATGCCCTGCCACTATTATAGCTGGTGGACCGGTCACGAGGGTAACATACCCTGCCACTATTATTCGCTGGTGGACCGGTCTGGGTCCGGCTCAACATCTTTCTCTGTAAGTGATTAGTATCTTAACGTATCTTATTCGAAAGAAAATCACCCTTGACATGCATGGCTAACTATATCCGCCCTTATCCTCCCAGGAGGGCCTGTCCCATATCTTGAGACTTCTGCACCTCCTAACCTGCCTCGACATCCTTCCCTTCCATTTTCTCACACCGGAAACCCAACTTCTAAGTGTGTGGGTCAGGGCACACCACCTTATACCCCAAGGTCTACTCACCACCTTACCCTAGGGTTTTCACCG
Organism: Tamarix austromongolica; assembly: GCA_039764185.1. Taxonomy (NCBI): domain Eukaryota; kingdom Viridiplantae; phylum Streptophyta; class Magnoliopsida; order Caryophyllales; family Tamaricaceae; genus Tamarix; species Tamarix austromongolica. Next base: position 163,383,822 of record CM077809.1, on the reverse strand, counting down.
GAAACCTTAATCTGGGCCTATGCGGCCCTTCCTTCTCTACCTCGCACAACCCACACTATTTTAACGCCCCACGTGTCATGACCTTCAGACTCAACTCTCCCCTCATACCTCGCTCCTCCTCGTTTATTTTTATTATTTTCTTTTTCTTTTTCCACCTTCTCAAATTAGGGTTTGGGGAGGTCCCTAGGTAACCCTTATATTATCCTACGTACTATTTTTTACCTCGAGCCTCCAGACTCCCAAACAGACCTTCCATTACCTTCCCCACGTCCCAAAGTAACTTTCCATACGTAAGGTTCGCCCCCATGCGGACCTTAACCTCCCCATGCAAACCCCTCGATCTCCACCCTGCCAAACCCTATTATTTCCATGCAAACCCTAGTTCTCCCATGTAACCTTAGTTTCTCCCACTCTTCCATTTTATTTAATTCCCCTTTTTCTCATCCATTTACGGATCACATATTACCTAGATCATCCTTACCTACGTTAGCCAACTTACTTCCCCTTGGTTATCTTAATCTCTCATTTTTCTCTTTCATGCCCCCATTCCATAACACCTCATCAAATAACCTATCATGCATGTCCTAAGGGTCACATCACATCACATCATATTTGTAGCATATCCATATTAGCACATACCAGACAAGAGCATGAGAACATACCTTAGTTTCGTACTGCGCTACACAATAAAACAGATAACATATAGCATACAGCATATAAAGGCATCTAAGACAAGTAAAACACATAATACACAGGCGGCCTTAGTTACGTCCTTACCTAAATCGGCGCCACGCTTGGAGCACGCTCCTACGCCTCCTGGGGGCTTTGACCCGGTTCACCTATAAGAGGGAAATACTAAGGGTCAATCTCCCTCTACCAGAATTACCATAATTTTCCTATCTTACCCCTATCATGACCTAATACTAAGGCTAATATTAATAATAGTAGTTTATAATTGAAAGGTAGGGTTATTATTATTCTCAAGGTAGTTAAACAAATGACCACTAATCAAAGTAAGTCTTAGTAAAATCCATAGCATTAAAGTAAGGGTTTTAATATTACTAATAATAATATTATTAATAATAATAAGAATACTAATAATAATAATAATAATAATAATAATTATAATGATAATAATGATGATAATAATAATTGAAATCGTAGTAGTATCAGTAATAATAATATTAATGGTAATAATAATAATAACAACAACAATGATCACGATAATAAGAATACTATAAATAATAATAATAGAGATAATAACAATGATAATAATAGTTAGAATAATAAACAGATTAATACTAATACTAATAATAATAATAGTAGGAGTAATGATAGTAATAATAATAATAATAATAATAATAATAATAATAGTGGAAATACTAATCATAATAAGAATACTAAAAATAATAATATTAAATAATAATAATAATAAGGATAATAATGATAGTAATAATAGTTAAAGTAATATATATATATATATATAGTAAATATAACAATAATAATAATAATAATAATAATAATAATAATAATAATAATAATAATAATAATAATAATAATGTTGATAACCATAATAATAATAATAATAATGATGATGATGATGATACTAAGGGTAAGAACAATAAGAATAATAGTAACCATAACCACCTTAACCATAATAATAATAATAACGATAATGATAACAATAATAATAATAATAATAATAATAATACTAATAATAGTAAGAATACTATAATAATAATAATAATAGAGATAATAACGATGTTAGTCATAGTTAAAGTAATAAACATGATAATAATAATAATAATAATAATAATAATAATAATAATAATAATAATAATAATAATAATAGTGATAATAGTAATATTAGTAATGGTAATAGTGATAATAATAATGATAACACAACAAGGTCTTAGTATTGATTAATACCATTAATTAGAAGTTCTTAGGGATAATTGTTAGGACCTAATGGTAATAATAGTGGTAGTAATAATAGTAATTATAATATTAGTAATAATAATAATAATGTTAATAATAATCATAATAACACTAATAATAATAGTTAATAATATTAAAATCATTAATCACTTTTATTATTCAAGGTTTAGGGTTCAAGGAGTTGGGGCAACCTGGCTGGGTGGTGGTGCCGGCGGCAGCGGTGGAGGAAGGAAGAAATGGGAGAGGTGGATGTGGAGGCTAGGGGAGAGGGAAGTAGGGGAAAATGAAGGTGTAGGGTGGTAGGGTAGGATCCCCTGGTTGCTTTGGGGGGTAGGGGTGGTGCTGCAGGCGGCGGTATGGGCGGCGCTGGCGGCGTGAAGGTGGCGCAGGAGGTCGAATGGGCTGTTCGGGGAGGCAACTTCGCACGGCCAGGGCGGCTCGTGTAGGGTAAGGCAGGGAATGCTGGTAATTGGGTTGTGTAGAGGGCGGTGCAGGGAGAATTTCGGTGGCCAGAACGGGCGGCAAAGGCGGCCGACGACAGAGGAAGGGCTGACTGAAATGGAGGTGGCGCATGAAGGAGTTTTCTAGGTTCCAAATTCCGAACCCGATTATGGCGGCTCTTGGGGCTATTTATAGGCCAATCGGGAAGGAAAATGACAAGGACGCGTGGCAAGGTAGGGGGCAAGGTTATGGGGGCTCCTGTCTGGCGCAAGTCTACAGGGGCAGGTCGTGCGTTGTTGGGGAGAGGGAGAGATTGCGTGCAGGGGAGGGGAGGAATGGTTTGGTCGAATTTGCATGGGAGACAACAAGGAGGAGAGGGAAGGAATGGCCGGTGCAGGGAGCGTGGGCGTTGCAGGCTTTCCCGGCGAGATTTTTGGTTGCAGGTGAGCGGGAGGTAGAAGATGAAGTGCAAGGGGTGGACCAGCGGTCTAGGGGAAAAGAAAAGGAAGAAAGAAAAAGGCCGAACCGGCCGAGAGAGGGGGAGAGGAGGTGCACGGGGAGTTGGGCCGCACAGGGGAGGAAAGGTGTTGTGTAATACCCCGTATTTTTAAAATTCAAATTTATTAAGCTTAATGATTTTATTAGCGTAATTTGATGTAAATAATTAATTATTCTAATTTCGTTTCGTTTTACAGATTTATCGATGATTTCGAATTCATAATTGAATGTAATTAATCATTGTCGTTGCGAACCATTCTAGACAAATTCGTTCACGACAGTGATTTTATTATATTCTTATGATTTCAATCTTCGGTTAAAAATATATATTCCCGTTCTTTCTCGTATTTTGGGTTTTAATATTTTTAATTCGTCTGCCATTATATCTTCGTCAGGTGATTACGACCTTGTTTTGGAGTTATATTTCGTTAACGAAGTATATTAATTAAATTATAGAATTTCTATTTAAATAGTTAAATTTATTTTAATGATTTTATCCGTAGAAAATATTTCCAACTTTAAATTTATTCGTTTTCGAAAATTGTTAATATCTTCGAGAAGTTTTAAATTAAAAAGATTTCGGAGTTTATTGATGAATTTCTTTCCGGAATTAATTTTCTTCCATTTTACGATTTTTGGTTTACGGAAAACCGATTTCGGAAATTATTTAAATTAGTCTCGGTTTATTAGAATTTAATTTAAATATTTAATTTTATGCTTTTAAATATTATTTTGAGGTCTTATAATGTATTTTCGTAAATAATATAAATTTTTACGTACGTTGGTAAGTTTTTCCGAAAATGTTTCCGAAATTCTTTATGTAGCTTTTATATCGATTTTAAGCCTTCGGAACCTTACGAAATAATTTTCATTTAATGAATTTTAGATAAAATTCCCCAATAATAGTTTTTAAATTTTTAGTAGTTTATTTTATATGTGTATTTATAAAATAAAATAATAAAAAAAACCCGTCGACCACACCCCGACCCCCCTTTCTTTTTCTTTCTCTCTTCTCTTTCCCTGCCTGTGCTCCCCGACCCCCTGCGCCTTGCGTTGTCCCGCAACCCTAGCCAGCCACCACCTTCTCTTCAGCTCCTCCCTGCTCGCCGACCTCCAGCCACCGTCGACCACCACCACAGCAACCACAACGGCAGCAGCCGCGCGACAGCAGCCCACGCAGCAGCGGGCGACAGTAGCGGGCGACAGCAACAGCAGCAAGCCACGCAGCCCGCGCCACCGCCCGGCCACCGGCGAGCCCTGCTGACCACCGGTGAGCCACCCTTGTTCCCCGACGAAGCTTCTCCGGCATTTTCTTGTCCCGATTGTGTTGATTTCTTTCGGTATAAATTTCCGAAAACCCTAACCCTTGTTTTGGTTAATTGGGTATGAATTAGCTTATAAAAAGCTAAATTGATTGTTTGATTATGTATATATGTGTTGTAAGAATGATTTGGATAGGTTAATTGTATGGTTGTTTTGGAATTTTGGAAAAATTGGATTTTTAGCCGGGTTATGCCCAAATTTTTCGGATCCGCCCGTTTTTGTGATTTCGGACAAATTGATTATACAATATGTTTTAAAATGTATCCAATTTCGTTTTGGAATTATCAATTTGAGAAATTTATGCAGGTTTTATCGGAATTTGATTCCTAGGTCAAATTTCGGGTATAATGAAATTGGGTCATAAAATTGAGCTATTCCACTCAATTGATTTTATAATATTGTTTAAAATGTATTTAATTTTATATTGGAAGTGTTGAATTGGGAAAATTGTGCGTAATTGACCTGAATTGGATTTTTAGGTCAAAACTCCCGCGGATTTAAATTGGTTTGGGTAATCGTGTTATTTTATTCAATTAACTATATAAATTACATTAGAATATGTTTAATTACATTTCCGAACTGTCAATTGATATGTTTTGGCAAGAATTAATCGGATTTGCGTTCCGGGCCCAAAAACCCTAGTTGTGCTAAATTGGACATTATGTTATCGGTTTTGATCAATTGATTATTTGATATGTTATAAAAGGTATTTAATTGCATTTCTAAACATTCAATTTGATTAAATTTATAGAATTTTACCGAATTGCATTTTCGGGTCTAAAACCCTAGATTTTAAGTGGGAGTATGAGATTGGTTATTTGTATAGTTGTTTTGCTAAAATTAAATTTATAAAAGTAGTTGAAATGAGCTTAATTGTATTCTAATACCTTTAATTTAAATTAACTAAATGGAATTACTTGAGTTTGTGTTATGGGCTTTGAAACCCTAATTTTCGGGGATGATTTTATAAAATTGATTTTTGCTACGTGTATTTATCTAATCGAATTCTATCTTTGGGTTTTAAATCATTTAAATTCTGGTTTAACCTAATCGGTTTGGATTTGGTTCTATGTAAACAGTTGGGTTACCTATTTAGTTATAAAACCTAATAAATAAGTTAATTTCGGTAAATTAACTTATGATCGATGATTCTTTTCGGGCTTTCCAAATTAAGTTGAAATGTCCCAAGGGATATTTGTATTAATCCGTTTTTATTCAGTTTTAACCTTAAATCTTAATAAAGCTATACTTTTTAGTTCTAAGTTTTATACACGTTTTCTAAGAAGGATCATTTGTGTAGTTTGGGTTTATTTAATTAGGGTATGTGAATTATTAATTGATAGAATAGTTTCTAATTTAGTTTTTGATTTCTATCGGGTCTAGGAAAGCTTTCTCGTGGACCCACGAACTAGGGATCCCTCTCCCTCTCATTTCGCTTAGCTAGCTTCGGATCCAGGTAAGTTCTCTACTTACCTCTACTTATGGGTATTTCGTAAGGACGTAACTAAGGCCACTTGGGTGCATCGCATGATTTACCTGCCTTTTATGCTTTGTGCGGTTGTATGCTATAATCCTGTGTATTATCTGTGTATTTGTGTAGCGCAGCATGGAACCGAGGTACGTCCCCGTGTCCTCGTCTTTGTGTACTAATATGTTGTGGAACAAGAATGATGTGATGTGATGTGATGTGACCCTACGACATGCATGCTGGGTTATGTGAGGAAGTGTAGTTATGAATGTGGAATTTCATTGTTTGTGATGTGTAAGTATTGAAGTGAATGATTTATGCATGTCGAGGGCGTGATGTGAACTTAATAAGACACCGATAAGACATTAATCACGTAAAGCGAAAGATGTCGAGCCGAGCTTGTGATCCGGTCCACCGGCTATAATAGTGGAGCAGAGGCGTTTTGCCCTGTGCGTTTATTTCCGGTCCACCGGCTATAATAGTGGATCAGAGGCGTTTTGTCCTGTGCGATATCTTCCGGTCCACCGGCTATAATAGTGGGGGATCTCGTGCTCGACAAACCAAACGTATAAGTTAATCCATGGGAAAATACTAAATACTTACAGTGAAACACCATGTGAGTCGGAGCTGCGATCCGGTCCACCGGCTATAATAGTGGATCAGAGGCGTCTTGCCCTGTGCGTTTATTTTCCGGTCCACCGGCTATAATAGTGGATCAGAGGCGTTCTTCCCTGTGCGATATCTTCCGGTCCACCGGCTATAATAGTGGGGCTCCCGCGCTCACATGGATTAATGAAGAATGCTTTGAATGTATCTGAATGAAGTAATCCACAGGGAAAATACTAAGTACTTACAGCGAAACACCATGTAAGTCGGGGCTGTGATCCGGTCCACCGGCTATAATAGTGGATCAGAGGCGTTTTGCCCTGTGCATTTATTATCCGGTCCACCGGCTATAATAGTGGATCAGAGGCGTTCTGCCCTGTGCGTTTACTTTCCGGTCCACCGGCTATAATAGTGGGGCTCCCGTACTTACATGGATCATTACAGAATATGTGTGAAATGAACATATTATTAATGAGAATAAAGAATAAGTCTAATTGGACCATTGCCAGCTTTTATTATATGTATTACCACATGCTGTTTACGTGCATATTGAGTCACTTATTATTTCGGTTATACTATGCTTATATGTTAAATGGGATGTTGCATATGTGTTATATGTTACTATGCGTGTTTGACAAGAGCCATGTTGTGGGTTGTGAGTATGACCGATATTGTATTATAATTTAATATGTACTTGAGGTTACAGTTTACGTCTCTCCCATAAGATAGGGTAGTGAGACTTACTCAGTACTGGACCCGTACTGATACTACACTGTTTGAATGGGTCCTGTGATGATCCACCGATGGTGGGGAGCAGACCTTTGATGCAGGTTTTGATCGGTTACTAAGTTGGGGGTGGAAGGCTTGGCTTGAGTGAGTAGGCGATCCGGATACTTATTCCCCGGGGTTTGTTTGTTTAATTGTTTTCATCTTTCGAAATTACAAGTGTTGTATTTAAATTTTCAAGGATTGTGTAATTGACTTTTAAATTTCTCGTAACGCTATTGTGCTTTTAGAATTCGGATTTAATGGTTGACAGGTTTTAGCCTTGCATCTAACATGAGATAGATGGTGGACATTTATCTTGTGTTATATGTGGCGGTAACACTTCCTAAATTCACTCCTAGCTTCCGCTCTATTCCTTCAAAAAAAATTTTTTTCAGGAGTGAAATTTGGGGGTATTACATGTTGGGCCAGTGGGCCGGCCCAAGTCGGGAGAGAAATAGAAAAAAGAAGAGAAGGAAAGGAAAGAAAAGGAAAAAGAGGGGGAAAAAGGAGAAAAAAGAAAAAGGAAAAAGGAAAAAGAAGGAAAAATGATGGTTGGCTTAATTAATATAATTTGGGTAATTTTGGATGTTTAATAAAATATAAATATTAAAATAATAATTAAATTCTCTTTTTAGGTTAATTTAGGGATTTTTGAAATAATTTTCTTAAATTCCATTTTAATTAACGAAACACTCTAATTTTCTCCAATTAAATTATTTATAGAGTTTATATTAATTTGAAACTATTTTATCCTTCTTAATTTAAATAAAGTAATTTATTTAATTAATTTCCAAAATAAAATCCTTAATTAGCTTAAAATACCACAATTCCTCCTATTTAAAACACTTATAAATTTCTTCTTGATTTGCCCTAATTAACTTTCTTTTATTTTAATAAAAGTAAATTATTTGATTAACTTTTAAAATAAAAATCTTATTTAATAATAAATAATATAAATTAGGATTTTTTGGGGCATTTCATTTTTTGTCAAAGCTATTCATAAGATAATTGGGTGTTATCTCCATACTTAATATATATATGATTTCCATGTCATTCTCATATTGAGTAAAAGGCAAAAACATTAAGAAGTTTAAATGAGATAATAAGAGCACTTTTATAAACATAGATAAAAGTTTTGAAGATAAACTTTGAGTACAATACAATTTAAAGTATAACTAAATGTAAACATGGATCTAAGAGTCCATAAGGTATCCAAATAGAAATAATAACTACTAGATAACTACGACTCTATGTCTAATCCAACAAAAGTAGTCACTCCTCTTCAGGAAGCACATCAAAGTTAGCAACATCCCCAAGATAGTTATCAAAAACCAATACTTCAACAACAGGGTCATCTATTCGTAGAAATAAACAAAACCGATGAAAATGATGATTGATATTTGTATATTAAGTAAGGTTACAAACATATATAACTAGGTTAAGGCATACAACACATAAAATTACTAAGAGGAGATTACAAGTGCACACTACTCATGATTAGAAGATACATAAGATGCAACCTTATTAAATACATATAATTAGATGGTTAATGAAACCATATCATTGACACATTGAGGTCAAGGAATTGATAGTAATAATACTCTCTCCTTTTTCTCCCTAGATAGGAGAAAGGTAGTTAACCTTATTGATACTCTCACATTTAGAGTAAAATAATCCTAGACTACTAGTAAACCTCTAATCCTTAAGTACGCATATCCCCTATAAGTTGGTGGATTAATCATATAGAGTATACCAGGGTCCTTTTCATCCTTTAGGACCAAGAAATATAATCAAATAATTTAAAAGTACTTGGTTCTGACTCTTGTGTTATCCTACTTTAAGTGTTAACATTTTATTAGTGCCTTAACCAACACTTAGCACATAAGAATTGTGTTCTTGAGTTCCTTAAGTAATTTTACTTCCACTTTTATTATCATTGGGGTATTATGATATAAACTAATTATCAACTAACTATCAAGATCTCTAGTTATCACAAATTTATTCCAATAATTGATAGTGCATCACTAATAACATATTAAACATGATGTATGGAGTAAAGGTATGAAATAAGAACACATGTTAATTACATAAAGGAACATTTTCCATGGTTAAAGACCATCATACTCTTATAAACTCTAATTTTTCAAGTATATTATAATTTCGTCTATAAGATTACCCAACTCGCCAAATTTAACACACTAATGCAAAATATTATTAAAAATACCATATCAAAAATCATATCCTAACTCCAAATTTTTACACATAAAAAACTGATGCTACCCTTTTTATTTATTATTCCTAACTTAAGTCATTCCTCATAAAAGTATACTTGATGTTTTTTTTTATAAATTATCAATATACTGTATAATTCATTATTATCATATTTTGGTCCACAAAATACTTATACAACACTAAATTTCCATATTTAACCTAATAATATCAAAATGTTATTAGTTCACCTAAATATCTATAAATTTATTATTTTTATAACTTTAGTCAAATTCATCAAAAAATTAGCATATTATATATCAAATTTATTGCAAAAACCTCAAGGTACACAATGACATACTTATATCTACAAAACCTCAAAAGAAGACCATTTTGCCCTTAATTTTGAGACTTCCTCCATAATTTATAAAAGTCTACAAATCTCTAAATCTTACAAATTTTACACAAAACTACCTTTACATTATTATCATTTTAAAAATATAATTTTTAAAATTAAAAATATCATTTTAAAACTACCTTTAAGTTATTTTCTAAAATTAAAACAACCCACAGCACCTCAAATACCACATTATCGAGACCACCCTAAGGCCTAAAACTCCCAAAATTTGAGATTTCTACATTTTACACCAATCACCGTAGTAAGACATTTTAATCTACTCAACCATAGATTTAAAAGATAAAACATAATATACTATCATGCTTATGATTTTATGACAAAGCCTAGCAAAGCAAAAAATACATCAACTACTCATAAAATCACAAAACTTATAAAATCATGCATTTATCATGTAATGCATGCATATAAATGAAATTAAAACCTATATGTGGTTCCTAGCATAAAACATGAAAATCATACAAATTAACAAATAAACACAACAATGGCCTGATCTAGATATACATATTTCTTACCAAAGCTACTCCGATCTCTATAGACTAAATATTCCTAGCATCCTTCTTCCACTTTTTTGATCAAATAAAATAAAATAAATTATACAAGGGAAATATAAATGGTTAGAAGAGAAGAGAAAATTTAAAGGAGGTGAGAAGAACCCTTAAGATTTTGAAAAGGATATTTGGAACAAGTTTGATCAAACATTCACCAATCTATGAAATTAACTATCTTAAGTCTCAATAATGGTATCATCTTGTATGCAAAGAATGGAATATTTTCTAAAATACTGTAATATAGAAAATAATATATAAACTAATGCATCAATTAAGTTTGCAGAAGATCATTGAAGGGGGAATATGAATGATAGGAAAATTAAAGTGTGCAAGATATAAATTCCCAAGGAAGAAAATTGAATGGAAGGTGAAAGACATAAGAATACATGAAAGGGCCACACACATCCTAAGAAAAATCCTCACCAAAAAAAATTAGAGATAATAAAGCAACTACTAAATAGATGTAAAGGTAAACTATTATCCATGGGCCAACCAAATATAAAGAATTGACAAGGTATTACCTCCTTTCATAATAGGATTAACACATCCCAAACTATCATGAATTATCTTTATGGTGGAACCCTACTTTTCAATCTTACCACTAGCATTATTTTGATAATGGTATACCCTCGAGTAGGAACAACATCACCATCTAAATTAATAAGTTTTTCATGAAATCTCAACACGGCATCCACAACAAGAGGCATAAGAAAATTTGGTTCTTATTTTGTTAAAAACGTCACCTTAGGAAAACATAAAAAGCCCAAGGAAGAAATAAGAGGCATTACAATTGAGGGCTAATAATCTTAAACATGGTGTATCATCTAAAATAATATTCAAAATATTAAATACATATTTTTTCTACAAATTGATGCATTTACAAACTTCCAATAACTACTTTATTAGTAAAATACAACAATTACTGGTATTGCTAGATATATCTTGTCATCATCTTAAAAGTTAAGATTTTTCCTAACCTATAAAAGGATGAAGATTACATATATCTAACAACAACGAGCACACAATAAATGAATAATTTTATATCATCAAGTAAATGTTATGAGTGGTAATTTTAACAACAAAGCAATTTGCCTCCTAATCTAGCTTAAGTATCTCTACATATAACTTAAGATGAAATTTTGAGCTACCATGATTTCCCTCCATTATTATACCTCTAGGCTTCAAGACACATAATAATGATTTCAATTCCTCTTTTGATAATAGAATATCACATTAATGCATTTTACACAATTCAAAATCACTTATACACAACTATTAATAATTCTATTATATGCCTCTGATGTAAGCAAACAAGTTGGCCATACCTTCCATCCAGATATCAAACACTTATAGAAAAAAAGTAGTTAAGAAAATGAAGTCAAATATAGAGGAAATAAGCAATCTTCTATGCAGTAAACTCCTCCTTTACAATTTAAAATTTTGATGGAACGGAACAACTTTAGTCATCTTTTGAGCCATTAGATACAAATTAGTGTTTAAATTTATGTTATAAATTCAATGCATAAAATGAGTCTAAACTTTAAATCGTAGTTATAATAACATAAAGACAACCCTACAAGTTCTATGTATTGGCGACATTGAACCAGTTGGGAACTATATTCACTAGCATGTTGATGTAAATTTAACATGGTTATCTACTTGTTTCTTTATATATTTTTTTATCTTTTATTGCTGAAAAAAAAAGAAGGCACATATAATGAAGGGGGATGAAAAAAAAAGGAAGGCACATCAAATGGAAATTGATATAGAGTTTCCAACACATTTATACATGGTGTATTTTCTAATTGGTGAGACTAGTGAAAAAGCAAATATGTTGACCTATAGTTTCCTACACACTTTCCACATGGTGTATTTACACATTTAAGGCACATCTAATGGAAATAGAGATATGGTTCAACATAAAGAATATAAATTCATTGTTTATATATAATGAGTTAGTATTCTTACTTAGTTTCATCAAATTCTTTGTCTTTTGAGATAACTCATCTTAACAACACTACACAATGTAGAGAAAATCATATCAAAAAATAAATATAAAATTGGCTTGATATGACACTTAGAATTTACCTCTTAATATTAATAGCCATCATTCAACTCTTTTATAACATAAAATCTTGTTTCTCTGTAAGCTTGCCCACTTCACTTAATAGAGTAGATATCTTATTTTGGTGGTCATTTATCATGACTTGTTGCTGAATAATTTTTTGTTGTTCTTCTTCTTGAATCCTTGATCTAATAAAACCACTATACCCACTACATTTACCTCATGTATATATAAACTTTAAGCCATGAAAATAAAGAACATCTATTCTTGTGTTTGTAGGGGGAGCCTTATTCATCCTTTGTTTTCACAAGCGGGTGGAGTTCTCCCTACAATACAAAAATTTTCCCACATATATAAATATGTATTGATAAAAAATAATTCTTTGTATGAACTAACACATTAAAGGACAACTTCTTTGATGATATTATTGAAAAAAATAAACACACATCACAAATTAATGTAGAAAACAAATGAAAGGTATTAATCTAAATATAGATATTACTCACATGAATTTTCTTAAAGTGCCTATCATTAACCCACTCCAGTACTCCTTAGTCATTTACATGTGTGTGTTCAGAAAGCCAAATCCTATTAGCATTCGATTTGACATCACCGTTCTTCTTCGTTTCTTAACCCCAATTTTCTAAAACATTCTTTCATCAAGATCAATTAACCTATTAAATATCACTATGTCATATCCTTACCATTATAGTTTCTACCTTTGAAAAGGATAAGTTTCCGATGGCATGGACACCATTTTTTTGACTTTAAATTCATGTTGTTTTGTTCAGTTACTTTCTATACTTTGAGAATAAAAGAAATCAAGTTGCATAACATATAAATAATAAAATAAAACTTATCAATTAGTGAATGAATTTCCTTAAATTTATTAGAATTTAAAGTCTCAAAACATATTTTCCAACTTTATGGATTAAAATCATTAGGTAAATTTTCCAAGCATTCCTCATGTGTTATCTCCCACATTCTTTGTAGTAAGCATACAAATGAGCTTCCCAATAATGATATAAACATTATATTGCAAACAACACAAAATATTTGAATATAGTAAATTGATTGACATCCATTATGATGAACTTATTCTATGGTGTCACAAAAAAATAATAAAATAAAACACAAACAACATGGTCAAGTGAAAAAACTAATGTGTATATATATATATAACTCATCACTTGCAACCACATTACATCACCGTGTTTAGCCACCACTTGAATATAAGGTGACACTTCTATGAGGGATTTTGTCTACACAATGTGACCATAAAAATTCAAAAAGTTTCTAGCATCTTCTCTAACATCTTGGAGGACATAATTAGGTATGCCAACCACTAACTTCACAGTACCACCTAATGTCTTCTTCTAAATCACATAAGTTTTGTACTTGCCTCCATGCCCCCTTTTCCTTTTAGCACTAGTAGTTGATGCTATTCTCAGTTCTAGTTAATATAAGTTGACTCTTTATACATCATAGGAATTCAAAGGAATAAAAAATGTATTTAAAAAAATGTTGGTATAAAAAAAGGATGCAAATAAGCTACTATAATTGTTATTGCCATTTTTTATGGATTTGCATATTTTGTAAACCTATTTTCATGCTTATATCGAGTTCTTATTCAAATTTGAGTATTGTTAGGTTAATTTCTTTCTTATGATGTTAGATTAGTATTTTTATGCAAGTTTAAAATCATCTCAACTCTATCAACACACTTCCTCTTTATCTTCCTTTTGGTTCCACCTTATTAGTCATATAAAAACATAAAAACCACAAGAAAAGATAATTCAGTCCATTGATAGAGTATAATAGGAGTGATTTTAAAAACTTGAATATGTATATATATACACACACAATAAATTATGAATTTAAGTATATATTGACCATCTACCTGGATCATGTTAAGGCTCACTAGATAAACCAAGGTTTTAATATTCTTCTTCATCAATATTATGATTATTAGAACCAATAATGTCTACAACAACCATATTAAGTTCAACTTCATTACAATTAACTTCTTCTACCTAATTGCATTGAGGTCCATTGTGTTGGGGTCCATTGGCAACAAAGTTTAATTTCCTTTTATTTATTTGGCTCACATTTTTAGCTCTTAAGCCTTTAGCTTCAGTATCTTCAATCTCATTGATAAAAATAACAATAATAATAATAACAGTCAATAAATGAAATAAAATTAAGGTAAGGAAATGACATTAAATAAATAAATAATAATATATATAAATAAATAAAAATAAGGAATAATAAAATATTATAGATTCCAACATATAAATTTTGGCAAGCCTTATTCCAAGTCACAACAAAGTAAGATATTTCTAAAAAAAAGTAACTGTAGTTGAAGAACCAACACGATCACACCCAAACCTTTCTTTACAAATTAATTTATCTTAACAAGATAATTACCTAAGTATAGTAAAAAAAAAAAGGCACAAAAGGTAGCGCATTCAACAATTTCAATCAAGTGTAAGAAGCTAATGAACTAAGCATTTTTGATTACCTAGCGGTGGCGTGTTTACCATTCAGATGAGTTTGTTTAGAGGCTCTCTTAGTAATAGCCAGTGCTTATAATCCAATCAATGAGTATCATCACAATAGTAAATACCAAACTTTGTCATAAACGAATAGCAATAATATTCTAAAGTTAAATACAACCCAAACGTCAATGACATTTTGATTACTTGGTGGTGGAAATTTCTTACCATTCATATGAGAAAATTTAAAGGTGCTCCTAGTGATGGCAGGTGAGTGTAATCCAACTAATGAGTTTCATTATAATAGCAAGTAAGTAAAATAATAAGTAGATCCAAAATACCTAAAAACTTCAATAATACTAGTAGTATGATAGAGGCATGGAGAAAGAGAAAATCAAAATCAAAATATAGTAATAAGATATATTTAGAATATATTCTCCTCTACAATCATCAATACTTTCATTTGCAATGTTCTTACCTATGGTCTTTAATCGATCTCAACCAAGCCCTAACATATATGCAAAATAATTAAATAGGCAATTAGATTTAGCATTTTAAAGAACAATAATGAAATACAATATTAAGGTACAAAGACTTACACACACACACACACATAAGATAAGATTAGTATTTATATATATTATGTTTTTAGATGTCGTATACAAGATTGTGGTCAACTTTAGATAAAAGTAAAATATACTACTAAATTAACACTTGGTAAAACCTATGTATGGACATTTATTTTTAATTCTTTATAGCATGCTAATTATAAAGGATTATGCTAAGTGATGGATTACATTAAGTGTCCAGTAAAGGAGTCTAAGGTGAAACATTAATGATAATCTTTTTTATTTCAATGTTCTAAATGAGAGAGGACAAGATTCTATTATCATCTATAAAGAAACAAATAACATACCCAAAACATGTAAAATTGAATGCTTAGGTTTGTTTTGGTTATGACACCATTCTTTGATTTGAAGTTAATGATGCTCTATTGTGGGGCATGTGGTAGTTGAACAAACATATTCATATTCTAATAAGAATTTTGATTAAAGCACAAAGAGATATTTTATGATCGATAATGAAAATGAAATAAGCATTAAAACTAAGATACTTTTAACACATATAATGCAAGCATAAAGTAAAGGAATTAGCATAAAAGGTCATTACTAATGTTGAGAGTATATTTGTTACTCTGTATATGACAATTCAAGTAAAAAAAATCCCAAATATATTATATCTTATACTAACATTATTCAATACACAATACAAATCAATAAATCAAATAAAGGGAAGGAAAAACACAAATCTTGCCTAATAGGAAAAAAAATAATAGATACTTAGAAATTGGAAATTGATATACTTAAATACATAGAGAACTGGATATTTTTTTTATTGCACCCCAACTAGTGGCCGAGGTAGAAGACAAACAATATATTGTTGCGTACTAGGGTTCTCACTATTAATCATTGATGGTGTTTCTAGTTGTTTCTATTGCTCGAGTCAAGATTGCACCTCATTGCTACTCACTGTAAGTCTTTTAACATAAGAAAATGGAGGTAAGATACTAGTGTGGCAAACTACTAGTGAAAAAAAAAAGAAAATAAAATATAACATATAAGAAGAACCATAACAATAAAATAAATCAATGCATCAAGCTAAAATATAAGACAAAACAAAGGGAGGTAGAAGACAGAGTAGAATAGAGGGAAGCAGAGAGAGAGAGAGAGAGTATAATGGAACAAAAGAGAAAGGGAAGTGACTGAAGGCTAAATGTGAGGGTTAAGTTTTTAGAATTTTCGTTCAATTGGTAAAACATGCCACAATAATTTATCTATGGTAAATGTGAACATTTCTTACATAGTGGGACTCTTGCCAAGAACCATTCATTAACTCCCCATAAGATGGTTTTCTTTTTTCAAAGCTTGTATCTTTTTAGCATATTCCTCCATTTGTTAAGTAAAGAGTTGAAGTTATTGCTTAGTAGAACTATAGATGGGCTCAGGATCATTTGGTGGGGGTATTTCCCTTCTTGAACTATTAAGTTCCTGAATTCGCCTTTTTAGAGTGGTGAGTGGGCTAGTTATGCTATAGATATGATTATTAGCACATTAATGTAATTTACTACACAAGGATTTGTAGGGGGCCATGGTAGGCGCCAAATTGTATACCCTCTAAAATATACTATTGAGGAGAAGATCATGATCAAGTGAATCACTCTTGATCAACCCGCAAGAAAGATATAATTAGCATTATGAATGCCAAAGGAGCACAAGTGTGGCATTAGCTTAAAAGTAGTACTCTAGCCCTCTAGTCAGCAACTTAGGACTCAAATATTAAATAAAAGTGGAATAAAAAGGGTAGAGATGGTTAAAGTAGCCTAGCCATAGGATTGATGGTATACTCCTATTGATGATGTCAAAGGATCAAGGTTCTTAGAAGAAAGTGTGAGTAAAGGTGCCTAGAGAACCCCAAAAAGAGACTGGAAATAGAGTAAGCTTTTATCATAGTGAACTTGATTGCTTTTGTAAACTTGGGTGTTGCATTTTATGTTGGTAAGGTTGGCAACCCCCCCCCCCCATATGTAGAGAGTGATAGCCACTGAATTGTCTGAGATTACAAGGATTAGGCGACAGTTGAGGTGGTTATTGCCCTAGTTCGTTGGGGTTGATGATACTCAATTAAAAATTATAGTGAATATCATCCTATTAGAATTGGTTAAGGTACCCATTGTGGCATAGTTCTAGCATAACGGGCTAGATCATGGCACAACTAGCTCTTAGTATTTACCTACCTAGCAAGGTTGGTAAGTTGGTTTGGTGTAGCCTACTTGGTCCTTCTATTGGGTTGGCTCCCAAGGATTATTGGTCATTGAGCATTTAGGAGTAAATTGGGTAATATGGCTTAATTCTTTCCTTCGCATTTCCTTTCATAATGTGCATTATGAATTCTTGCCAAGGTTTTAGCCAACAAATTTAAGATTATTTTACCCAAGCTTAACTATCTCTTTAAACTGAAGCATGTTTATATGACTATTGATAAACATTAGTGTAGTTCATGAGACTCTACATATGACAGAGAGTAAAAGAAAATGGGGAAAGGGGTAGCCCCTTCAAATATTGGTACGAATAAGGCCTATGATAATGTTAATTCAGATTTTCTGGAATCTACTATGCGTCGAATAGGATTTGTTGTAATTATTGGGTGTGACTTTTTTTGTGTTTCCGTTATCACACTTTCTTCCATAACAAGGAGGTTGGGGCTATATTTTATGGGAGGAGCCTTAGGCAAGGAGATTTTCTATCACCTTGTATGTTTGTCCTTTGCGTTGAAAATGTATCTCGCTTGATAAGTTTGCCAAATTAAATGGAAGCATCCACGACCTAAAAATTGTTCAGGTTCATAGTGTACTTACAGTTTCTCACCTCTTTTGTTTTTAGATGATAATTTTATTCTTTATCATGATTCATGCTATAGAGGAAGAGTTGGAAGAACTTTAAAAAATGCTTCAAACCTTTCAGGAAACTTGAGGTTAAAAAAAAAATACTTAAAGTCTGTGAGGAAGCTTCGGGCCAGATATAAACTATGATAATTCATTCATTGTCTTTAGAAAAAATGTCAATGAGAAACGTGTTCTGTCTTTCGCAAGCATTTTTGGTGTGCAGTGTGTGCACAGCCCGGTTAAATATTTAGGATTGCCTTCGCTTGAAGAAAGAAAAAGGAACGAAGGATGTCAGCATTTATGTAATCAACGTTGGCATAGGAAAATTCTCAAAAGGATTAGTAAGGAAGTGTTGATAAAGGTAGTTATTATTTCTAACTATGTCAGGTAGTACTCTAAGCAATTTTTAACTATGTCATGTCAGTGCTTAGACTTCCAAAAGGGCTTTCCAAAGTGATCAAAAATGATGTATGGCTTCTTGCGGGGCTATTGGGAAAGTGCAAAGGGAGTAAGATAGGGCTAGTTGGCAGGATTTAAGCAAGTTGAAGGGATATAGGGGAATGAGATTCATAAGATTGAAGATTTTCAACTCAGCACTGACTGCAACATAAGGATAGAAGCTAATATAAAATTATGATCTCTAACCTTTCAGATCCTTGAGGCTAAATACTGCACGAGATCATCCTTCTTTGAAGCAAAAAAAAAAAAGCCAACGGGACTTTTCTCGCTTTATTTGGAGAAGTGTCTTTTGCTCGAGGTCTTCTTAATTAATAAAAGATGAAGTAAATAGAGAGTCGGAACAGAGATGAGATGCGTGTGGGAGGATAATTGAATTGGAAGTAATGGTATTTATCGTATGCATGGTAACACCACAACCAGAGAATTCACCTGATATGCAAGTTTATAAACTAACTATGATTCCACCCCTCAATAGAAGTCCGTTCTTTTGGAAGATAACTTCAAAGTATCAAATGTCAGGGGAAAAGGGAGAATCCCTTTGAGTCTTATGGATATCAGCGATAGCTTGAAGAGACGCTCGATTATATATGGGCATTGGTTGGAGCATGCGATTGAATGTGGTAGGAATGAGGAAACTTCACAGGGATGGTGTAACTTCAGTAGCGGTTATGAACTCTTCATATCATGAAAAAGGTTAAAATATGTGTATGGAGAGCTTGCCGTGCTAATATGTTAGTAGTTAATAACAAACTACAGGAGAGAGGACTGTATATAGGCTTGATGCATGATATGTGTTGGGAGGGTATGAAAACCATGTTGCGTGTCTTAAATCCTACCCGGTTGCAAAGCTTACCTGATTTTCGTCATCGCTTTCCATACCAAGTGTGCATATCAAATATGAAAGGGAGATGGGCCAGTTCTCCTACTTCCTATCCACAATGTCAGATGATGAGCAGCTTGGAATTGCTATATGATATTTTGGGCCTTATGGTGCACCGCCCTTACACCTCTAATCTATTTTTGATGTGCCTTATAGTTTACCTATAATTATATGTGTTATACTCATTATTATTATTTATGTACATAAAAAAACACTAATGTACATAGAATTTAATTATAATGCATGAACCTATAATTAATTGTACATTACTCATAATTATAAAAAATAATTAAAAAATATTAAAAATATAATAAGTGCAAAGACAGTTGCACCTTACTCGGTGCAACCCATGCATCTAATAACACCCTTTATGGAAAAATAGAATAAGTAGAGAAAGTAAAGCAGGAAAATAAGAAGTTATGAAGAACCCCCTACAAAGCC
Source organism: Tamarix austromongolica (assembly GCA_039764185.1). Taxonomy (NCBI): domain Eukaryota; kingdom Viridiplantae; phylum Streptophyta; class Magnoliopsida; order Caryophyllales; family Tamaricaceae; genus Tamarix; species Tamarix austromongolica. The sequence goes on along the minus strand of CM077809.1, from coordinate 163,363,824 downwards.
TAAGTGTACTTACGTTGCCGCTGAACACAGGAAGCAAATAAAAAATAAAAATAAAAATTACTACCATCATGCCACAAACTTAAGGATAAGAAAGACAAAATGGAAAAATATTTGCCTTAGAGCTCCATGGTGCTCCTCAAAAAGTGAGTGGCGACTAGTAAAGGGAAAAAAGGAAAAGGAAAAAAAAAAGAAAGGAAGAAGAAGAAGGGAAGGAAAAGAAGAGGAAAAAAAAAGGGAAATAAGGTGTGTTTGGGAAGTTGGGCTTGTTGAGACGTGTCAGTCAACTATTGGAGAGGGTTACATAATTTATCATTATAATAGAGAATAAAAATGTGGAAGTAAAAAAGAGTAAGAGGTCAAATGATAAGCAAATATTATTTAGCATACTAGAAAATGTGATGGAAAACAAAATAAGAGACAAGATTGCAATTAGTCTAAGAGAGTATGGTGTGGCAAATGACAATATTATAAAGGACTATTGTTAAGCTTATGGAACTTGGATACCATAATAGAAGGGAAGGAAGTAGATGGAGACAACTACAACACACATGTTGGTGGTGAAAACATTAGTGTATGCATATTAGTGTTATTACTAGAGTAGCACGATACTAAAATATGTATATTCACTACTATAAAATGTAAAATAAGAAGTGTATTTGTTGATATAAGATATGTATTTATAACCATAAGATTGTATTTTATAAGGATGTGCATTCTTTTCAATAAAATTTATATTTATAACATGTGTATAGGGCTGTAAATGAGTTGAGCCAGTTCGGTATTTTACTCGTTAAAAGCTCGGTTCGGCTCGTTCGTTTAGTTAAACGAGCCTAAAAAATGAGCCGAGCCCGAGCTCGAAAAAGCTCGGCTCGGCTCGACTCGTTAAAAGCTCGGTTCGGCTCGTTCGTTTAGTTAAACGAACCAAGCCCAAACATCATTTTAGGCTCGTTTAGTTAAACGAGCCGAACTCAAGCCTAAGGGTATTCGGCTCGGCTTGACTCGTTTACAGCCCTACATGTGTATTTGTACCCTATTACTTTCTAAAAAAAATGATGCCATAAGATATGCATATGTCGATATAAAATATGTATTTACTACTATAAAATGTGTATTTTATTTCTATGAGATATGCATTCACAACTATAAGTTGTGTATTCATTCTATAAAGATGTATATTCTTTTCAAGAAGATATATATTTTTAATACATGTATTTGTCTATTGTTGTTTTATAAATAAAGACTATGCACTATTTATATTCAAAATGCGTGTATTTTGGTGAATAAAATGTGTATTTATATAATAAAATATGTGTATTTTTATTTTTGTATCTAAGATATAACAATATTAGCATTTATTTATAGGAAAAAAGTGAGATTTTTTTGATTTTTTTTTTCCACTTATTCAAGTTAAAAATAATTAAATTTAATTTTTTTAAAAAGTAAAATTATAAGACATGGTACTAGTAGTAGCTTGAAGCAAATTGTCCTTAAACCAATTACAAAGCTGGAAAGCATGCCTACAGAGTTAAGAATGGATAAAGTGATGGCAATGTCATTCGATCTTTATATGGGCCTTGGGAGTGTTGCTTCTTGACCAAGGAGATTGAGACCGACACTCTAAGAAAAAGCAAACCATGAAGCAACGAAACTATCTTCATTTATCAGCATTTGGTAAAGTTTATTGTTGATTGTCTCAGTCTTTTGTGGTGTTCCAATTCTTTCGTATTAAGCATTTACAATAGTTGTGGGCGGCCGAAAGTTAGACAATGAGATAATATGGGTTGATGAAGAGCCTATGATCATATTGGACTCTATGTTAAAATAATGAGATGTTCTTCGAAAAAAAAATTCATAATACAACTTAAATTATAAAAAAAAAATCATTAATTAAAAAGAAACAAAGAATAGCAATTATTAATAAATAATATAGCCACCCAGCCGGCCGTCGCCCGACTCCACTTACAAGTCACAACCACCACTAGGTTTATACCGCTGACCGCTTCCAATACTGGCTACAACCAGAGCCTGTTCTGTTGCTTTCGCATAGGTAGACCAGAAAGATTCTAGTTTCGAAAATGGGCCAAGGCAATGGAGCTGTGGAAGTCCTTAGGCTTATATAGTTATATGTATCAGGATTAGAGCTGGCAATCGGACGGGTCAGGTCACTATCGGATCGGGTAACATAATAATCGGGTCATATCGGTTTCGGATAATTTCGGATCATTTTATCGGGTCGGGCTGGGTCGGGTTTGATTCGGATCAACTCAGTATCGGATAATCTCGGGTCATTCTAAGTTCTCGGGTCGGGTCTGATTGAGATCGGATGGACTCAGACTCGGATAAATTTGGGTTGTTCTAATTTCGGTTCGGGTTCGGATCGGGCTCGGTTGAGTTTCAATTATTATATTTTCGGGTCGAATTTAGATTGAATTTAGGTCATTTCATATTTGAGCCATGCTTGTGTCATTTTCTTTCTTTCTTTTTATTCCAAGATATTATTAAAAGCTACTTATTTTGAGATCATTTATTTTAATTTATCTTATTCAATTAAAAGTGAATTATTATATTAATTGTTTTGGGGCCTTAGAATTTTTTATCATTATTTTATCTTTGGAGATGTATCTGACGTTTCATATTTAAACTTTTTCAAATCGTATCACTTTTCTTTTTATGTTAAGGTATAACTTATAATTCAACTCCATTATTAGCTTGGTCATATTGAGTTCTAGTATTATTTTAAGTTTATATTATATTTACATCTTATACGCTCCTTACATGATATTAACTTATAATAGTCATTGATAATTGATAACAAATGAAGACTTCTAAGGTTGTACTTCTCATATTATTTTTAAAAGAGATTGATCACATCATATCAACATAATTTTAATAAATATGATAATAATAATAATAATACAAAAATAATGATAACAATAATAATAGTAATCAATGAATATCAATTATGGAAAAAATAATAATAACAACATATTAGTTTTTTATTATATATTTTGATTAGATCATATCAAGCTAAATAAGATAAAAATTAAATAAAGTAAGTAATAATGACTATTATTGACAAAAGACCAACTAATATTGACTTCTTACTATTTAACACTGTTGATGTAATAAAAAATATTAATCTTCAATTTTTATAATGAATAACTAACATTCTCACTCTAGATTTTTCCTACTTTTCTATGATGTTGTAGGTACTATATTGCAAGGTATGGCCGTATAGATACTAATATATAGTGTTCAAGGTTGCACTGTTATTATCTTATGGTACTAGATGGAATAATGGAATTGAACTAATATTTAAATGACATAGTAGTGTTATTCTTTTTTTTTTCTCTACTTTTATTTCTATTGGTATCATTGGATATTATATTTGTATATACATAAGTGATATAAATTTTATGAAAGTATATTGTTTCTAGATTTTGATGTAAGTGCTAGTATGGATTAGTTGCACATCTATATTATTTCATGTTTTATGAAGTTTTAAAAATTTTGAGTTATGGGTTAATGTTAATTTTTGGGCAGTACCAAGTTGAATCTTTATAGATTTATAATTTTTTAAATAATATCATATTTCGGATAAATAATGGATCGGGTCGGGTCATTTCGGATTTATAGTTTTTCGGGTTATATCGTGTTAAGGTGAATAGCGGGTCGGGTCGGGTTTATTTCGGGCTTATGATTTCTCGGGTTATATCGGATATCGGATATGTATCGGATCGGGTCGGATAGGTTTCGGGCATATAATTACTCGGATAAAATCGGATCGGATTTCGGACGGATCGAGTCGGTATTTATCGGATTTTTCGGGTCGGATCAACTTTTGCCGGCTCTAATCAGGATCATATGTTTAATTAATTCTCCAAGCCTGCTTTCCAACAACGACAAAAAAAAAAGGTACTAGTGGGACTCAAGCTCAAGACCGTTTCTCCGCCTTTCTGGTCGCTTTTCTCTCCTTTACCAACTCTCCCAGAGAGTCAAGTCCTCTCTCCATAATCCATATCCACTGAAGGAGGAAAATAAACATCAGATAGGGCGCAGGAGCTTTTCTAGGCTGCCATTCTTCTTGCACCAGCTAAGATTTAGCCGAAAGCTAAGGTTTGTTTTCTTCTTCATTCATTTGTTTCCTGATTTGATCTTCAATCTTGTGCCCTGATGCTATTTGGGTTCTGAATGTTCATTTGAAAGTGGTTATATAGCTCTTTATGTATCACTGACAAATGGTGTCCTAGTCATACCTTCTTAGGGGTATAATGATGTTCTTGTGATCTTGAAATCCTGAAATTGATTTTTGCTCGATGAGAATGAAATACTTGGGCAATGATTTGATAAGGGTTGACGTAGATTGTGGAGTCAATTGAGTTATATGAAAATGATTTGTTTCCTTTTTATTTAATTTGAAGTCCATTTTTATACCTGTCTGAATGATTAGACGAAGATTCCAATTGGCTGCTCTGTAACCGATGGGGCTTGAGTAAAACGCGAAATTGTTTTCATGCTATTCTTCTACTGGTGGTTTACACGGGGTAGTTTAGCGCCCCTAGTCTTAAGAACGAAGATTCTTGCTGAAGCTTTTACACTTCCCGATTTCAGTTATCCCAAGAGCCTAACTGTAGCGCAGTTTGATATGTTGTTTACTTGGCGGCAATATCCTGTGCTTTATGGTATTTTGTGATGCTGGTGGATTACTGAAAGATAGCAACAGGGTTCCAATCCATAATTCAACGGTGGAAGATGTTTGGCCATATCCAAGAAAAGAGAGCACTCATACTAGTTATTTGCTACTCAAGTAAGGGAAAGAGGACTTGCCTAGTATCATTATTATTGTGTAAAACGTGTAGAACGCCACATCTTTGTGAAGGAAGTCACAAGTTTCCTAGTTAAATATTTCATGCTACTTATGTCTATTTTCATACCGCTACATATTTTGCAATGTGCTATAACCATTTGGCATGTTCCAATGGCTTCCTGTTTTGATCAAGGAGCAAATTCATTGACAAATATGAGACCTTTAGATGGTATTCCTTTCCCCCTTCCCTGATGATGTATTTGGATGAGACAATAGCAAACGTTTCTTTAGCAAGTTTGGCCATATGTGATATGCATTTATGTGGAACTGCGTGATTATTTACTTTGTGAATGCTCTTGAAAGAGTCATCAATACGATATCTGTCAATTTGTTGGATGTAGCACCATGCATGTATTTGTTTAAATTAATGGTTTGCACGTGAAAAGATATTTCGAGCTGTACTTATCTTGTTATGACTGAATCTAGACTATTTGTTTGCTATTTAAGTTTTTCTTTCTGCATTAAATTCATATGTGTTTTCACCTGTAGCAACTTGATCTCAAGATGTTCTCAGTGCCTGAACTATTAAAGACATCAAAGCATGGTTCGTCAGGTTGAGTTGGTCATTATATGTTCCACAGTTGGTATTGCGGTTGGCATTTTGATAGCTTCACTGGTATTTTGTTGCATAAGGTGGTGCAACAAGCGTACTCGTGTTAGTGTGCCGAGTCCTTGTTTCCAATCAAATGGCCTAGACTCTAGTGATTCTTCCTCCAGATCCATTGTCGTTGATTTACCAGGGGTCCAAACAAAACGTCCACATGCAAATTGGTGGACTAATAATAGAGATCAATCACATTCTGCGTCTGGCATACCAAGATATCTATACAAGTAGGTTTTCTCATTTGCAGTCTCATTTTCCCTTTCATATATTTGGTCATCAGATTCTTCTAGCGAGATGATGACACTGAGCAGAGATTATGAGAAAGAATTACCAGGACTATTGAAAATGCAGTGAATGATTATAAACATTTCTTGACGAAAAGAGTCTCAAGAATTTTTTTTTTTCCCATTTTCGTAGAATCAGAAGAAGAAATGATAATGCTAATAAAATTGATGGTAATGACAGTTTGTACACTTAGACTAGGGGTGTTAAGTTCCATGGCCGTTTCAAAACCTGGTAGCTTTGATGCTAATAGTAATTCCTTAAGTGACATTTGATTTTCCTTTTGGGACTACTTAAAAAGAATAGTTACAAAAATAAATACTTTTATTGGTAACATTCGCCCTTCATTCAAAGGAAACCGATTGTGGATTAAACTACTCTTTTTAACTAGACCCAATCAGTGACTTAGTGGCTAAAACCTGCCTCGATTGATCGAATTTTCTCAGAATGAGGTGCAAAGATATAGTATCTGAATTCCCAAAGGGATCAGACTATCAGATGCGGGTGAATTGTACCTTAAGAATCATGTGCTCCCACTTACTAGGATATATGCTGCTGCATATAGCCGTATATAATCTTAGGACCAAGTTTCCAGTCCTAAGTTCAGTAATACTAGTTGTTTACTCGGTTATACAATTGCAGTTACACAAATTCATTCTTTACTATCAATATTTGATTCCATCTCTCATCATATTTTTACATTACCTCACCAAAAAGGAGAGGGGGGGATTTCAGATCATAAGCAGCACCATGAAAGGTTGTTGAATTATGACAATCAGTTGCTGTAATCTATTATGCTTATTGCAGAGATGTTCAGAAGGCTACTAAAAACTTCACAACCATGTTGGGGCAGGGGTCATTTGGCCCAGTGTATAAGGCAACAATGCCTACTGGCGGAGTTGTAGCTGTCAAGGTGCTGGCTTCTGATTCAAAACAGGGAGAAAGGGAGTTCCAAACAGAAGTATGCCATCATTTTCATCATGTTTAACCTCTTTGATAGGATGCAACTTTGGTGAGAATACTGTGTCAAGCAGATAGCTAACCATGGCAAATTGAGTCTCAATTCTACTAGATGGAACATGGTACATGGAGCGATTTGTGTGGGAAGGCTATTTGCTATTTGGAAAATAACTCTAGAGCTAAGCTAAAATCATAACTCTGTAGAGTTTTTAAAAACATGACAGCTTATAATGCATCTTAAGTGATATATTTTCTTCCTAAAGTTCCAAATCTAATATAGAGTTTCTGACTGCATTTTGTGGTTGGTGTACAAAAGATTCTTTTTAGTTGGTAAAATTGGCCTATATTCATTTTTCAGGTGTCACTCCTGGGTAGATTGCATCATCGGAATCTTGTAAATTTGGTAGGCTACTGTGTGGATAAGGGGCAACACATGCTGATCTACGAATACATGAGTAATGGGAGTTTAGAGAAACATTTATATAGTAAGTCTTGTGCCCTATCCCCTTCACGTCTTGAGATTGTTCCTCGTCACATTACGTGTAGAACCTTTAAAAGTGCTTTCTTTCCTTTGTCGACATTGAGTGTCCTAGTTTTGGCCCAAATTTTATGTTTTCAATTTTTTTTTTGAGTGACTAGCTCATTTTAAAATTTAATTATAGTTGAAGAAGATGAGGGTGCTTTGAGTTGGGATGACAGGCTTCAGATAGCTCTTGACATCTCTCATGGAATTGAATATCTACACGAAGGAGTATGCTCTATTTCTTCTGACTCCTTTTTGTGTAAAAAATTATTTTGCCTGTTTTCACATTTTATTGTATGATGAATCCATGGAATGACAGGCTGTTCCACCTGTTGTGCATCGGGATCTGAAGAGTGCCAACATTTTGTTGGACCACACGATGAGAGCTAAGGTAACTAAGAGTGGAATATGTTTGCATGCTAATATTATTAATGATTCCAACGAATGATTGAAGCTCCTCCTTTTCCGAACCTTGATCAGGTAGCTGATTTCGGTTTGTCAAAGGAAGAGCACTTTGACGGGCGTACCAACAGCCTGAAAGGTACCTATGGCTATATGGATCCTGCATACATCTCCACAAACAAGGCATCAGTCAAGAGCGATATATATAGTTTCGGCATCATTATCTTTGAGCTCATTACGGCCATCCATCCTCAACAAAATTTAATGGACTATCTTAATCTTGTGAGCCCCCCCCCCCCCTTCCTTTCATCTATCAATACTTTCAGAGCCAGTTTCATTGTTATACTTTAACCTAATGGAATTTCATGTTTTAGGCATCCATGGACCCAGAAGGTGTTGATGAGATACTTGACAAGCGACTCATGGGTAAATGCAATCCACAAGAAGTGAGGGATCTTGCAAGGATTGGTTACAGGTGCTTGCGCAAATTACCTAAGAGACGCCCTTCAATTGGTGAGGTCTCACATGCAATACTGAAAATAAGGCAGATAAGGCTTCCTAAGTTGGATACGACGATGTCATTGGCTGGTGATGATATTACGCGAATGGTCAGTAGAATCGAAACCCAACAGATTGAGTTGAGGAATATGGTGAGCAGGAATGATATTCAACCTTAGTTCTGGTTTCTTAAGCTGAGAGTTATGACACCTGAAAGTTGCATATCTGAAATCATATGAAAACGGGAACAAAAAAAGAAAAAGAAAAATCAATATGTTTTGTTGAGTGAAACCTCACATGTAAATGACTAACTACTACCAGTAGTAGATAGTGTGCGCCCACCCCACCTCCCCTGCACATAATCGAACTTTTACTCCAGAAAAGAAACGAAACATGAAATCATCTTTGTGGAATGGATGTGACGTACGGTTTAGTTGACTCAATTCGTCGAAAAGCCTAACGTCTTTAAGAATGATATAATATTTGAATAATAGACAGTAAGACAAAGACGGCAAGTTTCAAGATTGTTTATTTGTATATCATGTTGAGTTGTAAGAAAAGGTGCTGGGGGTGGTGTGTGTGAAGGATGTAAGAGTTTAATTGATAGAATGTTTGCTTCTTAAAGCTATCATTTTAGCAACCCAATGGAGAAATGGCCAGCAATCATCTTTAACATAGCAGAAATTATAAGAGGTTTTTTTACAATAAATTAAAATTCAGGCGTTATCATACCTCGTAAAATTTGGTATTTATTGTCTTATTTTAAGTTATAAATTAATTTTATCTCCACAATAATGATTTTACATATTAATTATTAATATCTCTCTCATTCTTTCTTTTTTTCTTTTTCTTTTTTCACTCTCCTAATCTTACATTGCATTATTTTTTTTATTTCTTAAATTGATTAGTGTCAGTTTTTTGGATTAAGATAGTCAATAAATAGTTTGGATGCATTTTGTAGATGTTCTTAAGGAATATTGAATACTCCTTGTTATAAAATTGATTTGTAGTCATTTGCAACTTAATTTTGTTGTAGAAAATAACTTGGAACATTGTACCATTATTCCATGGAAAGGGAAATTAAAGCTTTATTACATGAGCAGGCTATTGGAAATGTAATTGTATTTTAAGTCAATTACATATTATCTATTTATTTATATCACTAATATGAGTTGTATCATTGGATCCATTGAGATATCATATTAAAGATTTGTATAAAAAAAAAGTTCATCAAAACTTTTAGATGATAGAATTCTTAAGTAAAACTAAAAGAGGAAAAAAGGAAGAAAAAAAAATCTTATCCACTCACATCATAGATGTAATATAATATTTTCTTATGGAAAATTTTCATCAACCTTGTTTTTTATAAATTAACTTGTTTGTATAAATAGTCTATATGCATGTCATAATCAAAACATTTGTTCTATCTTTTGACATTGTCAAGTACTTAGAGATATTGGTGTAGACTTGAGGCCAACCCCTCAAAACAGAAGAGGCTTGGGTGGCTTGGCTCCCCCAGTTAGAGATAATTATTGTTGTACTTTTAGCATAGTTATATGATAATTTTAATATATTTTATTATACCTTTATAACTATGTGTATAATATGATTAATTATAGTTGCACTAGTAAATTGTATTGTACATTCAATACATTTATGTTATATGTCTGTTTATGTGTATAACAAAGTTAATTATGAATAAAATCAAAATATACAATTGTGTTAACTAAGCCGTGTAATATTTTCCCCCTAAGCCCCTTTAAATGTTTAACAATTAACAATGCTCCCTCTCCTTTTTTTCTTTCATCGCAATTTCTATTTGCAAGGGCATGTCATTAAAAGGCATGTTGCCAACCACTGTGCCTTCCCTCCCATCAAACCTGAAGAGCCCCCAACGAGATAACAAGTCATTGTTAATTACAAGCTAACAATATAAAACTATATACCTCCATATAAGAAATACTCCCATATGTTGATATCTTCAGCTCACAAAATCAACTTCATTCCTCAACTTCTAAATAGACAATAACTTGATTCGCCTTTTCAACCTAACAAAGATGAATCCTTTCATTGAGAACATAACAAATCAATTTGAGAGGAACTATGTAGAATAGTTAGAAGTGTTGTGTATAACTTCATGAGGCCATGCATGGGAGGGGAGAAACAACCGATAAGAAGTCCATCATTTAGAAGAATTTGAGGGAGAATCGAGTAGGAAACCTGGCAACAAGAAAGAGAGACTATAATGCTAGCATAGATGAAGATAGGGAAAAAAGCTGAATCTTTAAGAGGAAGTGTTGGAACAATGGCAATACTATTGTAATCTTTATGTAGTCAAGCTTTTTTTAATATCCCACATCGACGGGATGGATGTGAAATAGTTTGAATTATATTCCCTTACCTCTCCATCTTGGTTTGAGAAAACTACTTTGGATGTTTTAGATGGTCTAGTGAGTTGGGCCTCAACTAAGCGTGCATGCAACGCCACCGACTGCCTTTCCACACTAGGCTAGGCGTGCGATGTGGTCTTTGATTCTAAGACCCAATCTTTTTGTCACTCTAAATTTCACTACAGTTTTGCTTATTCATTTTGTACATTATTTTCCAGTGGCTCTGGTCAAAAGGAGGTGAATTAGTGGTGGTTGTGTAGAATGGTTTTGTCTCTTTTTTACTGTCTATTTATTTTGTCAGTTTCATGTAGGGTACACAAGTTTTCGTCCAATTTTTCATTCTTCATATTTTCATTCAATTGCTCTTCTACAGATTTAAAATTATGATTTTTAGGCAAAGGTTTCTACAAATTTCCTTAGCTTTATGTTTTAAGTGCATGTACTGGAAGCTCGTTGTGTTAACTTTAGAGGTGAGGCAACTATTAGGATTGCATCCTGGTCCGACCGTATTATCACTTCAGGGCAACACTTTATTTTATGGCACAACAATTACTTTGATAAGTACTCTTTCATTTTGCATATATTGCTTCATATTTGTTATTCTAACATTCTAAAGCAATAATCATATACATTACTATACACAGTTATGGTTTTTTGTTGTTTTACCCCTCTCTGTTTGGTTTGAGTGTTGTGCTTCATAGTTAAATCTATGGCCAACTTATTCATTTAAGTCTCGATTGTTCTTTAATTGAATATAGAGAAAATTTTGGTGCAGTTATTTGGTATCTACTTTTAATGTATTTGACATATATTGGTCTAAGTTCTTTCTTTAATTATGTATCATTGTGCTCACTACTACCATTTTAGAAAGTGAAATTTGTTGTCTTATTTTTAATGGCTTTGAATCCAAAGATTATTCCTAACATGTCTAAAGCTGAGCCGCTACATGTTTCAAACTAATAGAGGTAGTCCCAAGGGCTACTAATCTTATTTAAAGCTTTGGAAATTGATTATGTGATGTTGTCAAACCCACCCGCTCCAAATACAATACCAGCAACACCTCCTACCACTTATGTTCCTACTACGGCCAAGAGAGCTAATGATAATGATAACAAGACCATCCAATGTTATCTATTGTCTCATATAAACAACAAATTGTTTGACATGTTATTTGGCGTTGAGTCTTGTAAGGAGATTTGGGACACTCTAAAAAAAGTATGGTTTTTAAATTTTTAGGTGAAAGAAAGATGTTGTTGGCAACTTGTTGAAGTTTTATATGATCTTTGAAAATTCGATAATGGGTCAAGTGTAAAATTATGAGATGATGGTTGTTGAAGTCTTGGGTGAGGGTATAAAGATTTGTGAGACATTCTAGGCTAATATGCTGATAAAGAAATTTATAACATCCTGGAATGATTTTAAAAACCATTTGAAGCACAAGAAGAGAGATTTGACCCTTTCAAAGTTAATAAGTCACATAAATATAGAAGAGGCTAACCAAACGAAGGAAAACTGAGTGTCATCTAGTTCTAATTCTGTAAGCTCAAATTCTGTGGATTTAGGTGTTACTAAGAAAAAAATTCAAGGGTAAAGGTAAGAAGACTCAAAAGAAGGGTCAATACAAAAAGTTAACCTAACTTCAAGAAGAATGATACCAAGATATAGAAAAAGCAGGTGACTTACTATTTTTGTGATAAGACAAGTCAAAAGGCATATCGATGTTACAACTGGAAGGGATAAAAGTGTTAGAGTAAGAAACCTAACATATCTCTAGCTCCACAAGCTAATATTGTTGAGACAGAAGAGGTTGTGTCGCAATGGTAGTAGAAGCCAACATGGTTGACAACAAAATCAATTAGATTTTAGATATTAGGGCCTCAAAGCACCCTTATGCCAACAAAGTCCTTTTTCACCAATTCAAGGATGCAATTGATGGAGAATGTGTATACATAAGAAACTTTGCAACAACATGAGTATTGGGAAAAGGAAATGTCTTTCTAAAACTTACGTATGGTAAATCTCTATGTTTAAATTATGTGTTTTATGTTCCTTTTTAGTGTATAAACTTAGTTTTAGGTAACTTACTTAATAAGTCTAGACTAAAACTAGTTTCTGAGGCAAATAAGGTCATGTTAACCAAGAATGGAAACTTTGTGGGGGAAGAGTTACTTAGTTGGTGGCCCTTTTGTATTAAACACCATTCATATTAATGAAATTGGTTCTACTTCTGCTTATATGGATGAGTCATTAATTTATGGAAAGGTAGGCTAGGGAATATAAATATTGCTTTCATTGATAAATTAAAAAGTATGAACCTAATAAATGTGATGAACATTGATAATTATAAAAAATGTCCTATGTGTGTAGAAGCTAAATTTTCTAAGAAGCCCTTTAGACTAGTCACAGTGAGAACAACATAATTACTTTAATTTATATAGACTTAGCAGATTTTAAGAACACCGAGAGTATAGGAGGTAAACAGTATTATGTGACTTTTATTGATGATTACTTGAGATATATTAAGGTTCATCTCCTTATGTCTAAAGATGATATTGAATATATGTTCTTAAAATATAAGGTAGAAGTAGAAAACCAATTAGAACGAAATATTAAGAGGCTTAGGTCTGATCAAGATGGTGAATATGGAACTAATTTCCTTAGGGATTTCTGTATTAAGAATAGAATCATACATGAAATTAGTTCCCCTTATATTCCTCAACAAAACCAGATAGACGAAAGAAAGAATAAAATATTGAAAGAAATGTTAAATGATATACTTTTGAGTTATGGTATGTATGATCAAATGTAGGGGGAAGCTATTTTATCTGTTTGTGGCTATGTATTTATTGGTTATGCTCAAAACAGTATTGCATAAAAGATTATTATGTTTAAGTGATAACCTAAGTTTTGAATTGAGAAATGTAGAATTATTTGGGAATGTGTTCCCTTTAAGAAAGATTATGTGTGATATTGCTAGTTCTTCTAATGTTTATTCTTGTGTGACTTTTTCTATGCATTCTCCATATAAAGGCATTAATGATAATGTGTATGAACGTAGGAGAAGTAAACGACCGAGGATAGAAACTAGCTGCATGCCTAATTTTAGTATTACTTTCCTAGTTAAAAATGATCATCTTGATATGATTGATTTGAAATGCGTGTCTACTTATTTGATTGAGGATGATCCTAAAACCTATAGAAAAGTCATAACATCAATAGATGCTAGTTAGTGGAAAGAGGCAACTAAAAATGAATTGGATTCAATCATGATTGATCACACATGGTAATTAGTTGACCTACCTATAGAATGTAAAGCAATTAGATGTAAATGAGTTTTTAAAAAGAAATTAAGAACCGATGGTGCCGTTGACAAGTTTAAGGCTCAATTAGTAGTTTAGGCTATAAACAAAAGAAATATGTTGAATTTTTTTTCTACTATTCTCCTATAACTAAGATTGTCACTATTTATTCTTTACTTGACTTGGTTGCTATCAATGGACTTGTAGTCCATCAAATTGATATTAAAACTACATTTTTAGATGGTGACCTTAAAGAAAAAATTAATGTGAAGCAGTCCAAGGGCTACGAAGATGAGGTTTAGGAGAAAAAAGAGCCTAGATTGAGAAAATTATTATATGGCTTTAAACAAGCTCCTAAAAAATAGTATGAAAAGTTTAACCAAACTTTAATGAGCAATGGTTATAATACGAATGCATCTGATTCTTATGTTTAGTCCAATAAGTTTGGACTTGATTTTGTGATTATTTGTCTGTACGTTGATGACATGTTGATTCTTGACACTAATATGATTGTGGTCAATGAGACTTAATCATTTTTGTCTTATCATTTGATATGAAATATTTAGGAGAAGCTGAATTAATTTTTGGTATTAAAATGAGAAAAAATAAGAATGGATTTTCCTTAAGTAGTCACACTATGTTGATAATATGGAAAATTTTAATTAACATGATGAATTGCTTGTAAAAGCTCCCTATAATCTTGACATTCATTTGAAAAAGAACCAAGGTTCTAGTGTTTCACAAGAAGAATATGTTTAAATCATAGGCTGCATGATTTTCCTTATGCATTGTGCTAGATCTGACATAGCCCATGTTGTGATTCAACTAAGTATGTATACTCACAAACCAAATAAAGGTCATTGGACTACACTTTGTGGTTTACTTAGATACATTAAGGGTACTATGGATTGGTGTTTGCATTATTGTAAATTTTTTGTTATGTTAGAAGGATTTACTAATACTAATTAGATTTCAGATAATGATGAGGTTAGTTCCACCAGTGGATATGTTTTTACACTAGGAGGAGGAGTTATGTCATGGAATTTTGCTAGGAAGACTTTTATTGCTCAATCTACGATGGATTTTAAGTTTTTTCCTCTTGAGTTGGCTATTCAAGAGGCAAAATGGTTGAGGAACTTGTTGGCCTTATGTCATTATGGAGGAAGCTAAACGTTATGGTTTCCTTGCATTGTGACTCATAAACAACTATATGTGTTGCCAAGAATAATGTATATAATTCTAAGAGGAGATATATTCGTGTAAGACACAATTCTGTGAGATAACTATTGAGGAATGGTGTGATCTCCTCAAAGTTTGTCAAATAAGATAGAAATCTAACAAGCCCTCTCATGAAGCGTCTAACAAGGAGAATCATCCTTGAATCGTCGAGGGGGATGGGTCTTAAGCCTTAGAGCTAATTTCTATATTTCTTGTATGTTAGTTTTTTTTATATAATTATATTATGAGGGGCATTAGATGATTCTTGTTACCTACCACGATGATATTTATTTTTATTGGTTTAATTCATTAGAGAATAAGAGGTTTCATAAGATCACCATTTGGTAAGTATATATGAATGGTATATTGATACATTTTTTTTTTCAAAACAATGAAATTATGTGATATTAAATATGTTGGGTTCTAGGCATGCTGGCGGTTTGACTATGTTACAAGAGGTGACTACTAAATGACAATTTCTTATAGTTGGAATGTTATTATTGGTTCCAATTTACCTCAATAATCAAAATGATAAGTTGATGTCATGTATGTATCATTTTATTAAAAAGTTAGATTTATATAGTTATGTTAATGACTATAACATTTGCACCATTTTCATAGGAATGATCGTGGAGCTTACATATTGGCATTCATGGAATCATTTTATATCAATGGAAGAATAATTCAATTTCAATCATTATGTTTTGTAATGTTATACCATACTATGTTTATTTTTATTTTACATCTTTTAAAATATCACAAATATTAATATTTTTTTAGGAAGATGTCTTAAATATAAGGTAATGTATTGTCAGTAATATGAGTATGGACTATCTCATTCTATAAGAATATGGGATTGTTGAATTTTTAATCATTGTACTATATAATTTGTAACTATTCTATTGTATTATGTTATATATCACAATTTTTTATTATATTATATAATATAGTAAAATATTTTATTATTTCTACACCATACTCTATCATTTGAACATCATACCCCCATCATTTGAACACAATATACATCATTTGTATACCATACCACATCATGTGTACTCTATGTCCCATCATTTTCATACCACCATACCCCATCATTTGATAACCCATCATTTAAACACCATACCCTACTATTTCTACACCATACCCCCATCACTTGAACACCATATCCCCATCATTTAAAATGGTGTAGAAATAATGGGGTATAGTAGGGTATGGTACACAACTAATGGGGTATGGTATAGAAATAATGGAGTATGGTATATAAATGATGGAGTATGGTGTAGGAATGATGGGGTATGATGTATAAATTATGGGGTTTATGGTGTACAAATAATATGATACATTATTCAAATGATGGGTATGGTGTACAAATGATGGGTTATGGTATAAAAATGATGGGCTATAGTATATAAATGATGGAGTATAGTGTAGAAATGATAACAAATTGTGCTATATTATATAATAAAATATTAAAAAATTGTGATATATAACATAATACAATAGAATAGCTACAAATTATATAATACAATAATGATCCCATGAATAAACATCTTCCTATAAAATATTAAGAATTGTGATATTTCAAATGATGTAAAATGAGAATAAACATAATATGATGTAAAATTACAAAATATAATGGTTGAAATTGAATTTTTTTTCCTCCACCGATGGCAAATAATGCGATGAATGCCAAAATGTACACACCACAATCATTCCTACAAAAATGAATGCCTTGTTCGCTTTGATGTCTTAAAAAACTAGAAATTTGGTTGAGTTATGTCAGTTTAGATTGAATAACATCACACACTTAAGTGTATCTTCTCCCTCTTCCTATTCACCCTATTCCTCTTGCAATTTCACTATATTATTCCCCTTATTCTTTTCCACTTCCTCGGATTCTTCTACTCCTCTACCAACTTATTGCAAACAAGCCTTGCCCATAGATACTACTTCATTCATTTTTATTAGACATTCCACAAAGTTAGTTGAATTTTTGATAGCGCACTTCATTTATCCAACCATGGAATTAATATTGAACTAATTATGATGAAAATAGTTAATTAATAACACCATACCCCTAATAAAATAAAGAACATATATATACCATACATAATATTAGGGTGTACCAATTTTTGTACTATGTTTGCATGTGGTTGATAATGAGATATGTGATTCTGACATTCCCATGGTAAAGTTTGTGGTTCAATAAGAAGGTAAGCGATATATCGATATGACTCCATATAATTAGCCTCAAATTGCAAAACATTAGGACCATCATCAGATCCTACAATGCTAACATCCACATTATAAACCCATTCCTTAATGCATTGTATATGGAGTTCCTACCAATATGTGAAGTTCTTACTACTCCGGTCCATTTTATGAATTTCATCATTTAAGAGGCGCAATAATTCAGGAACCAGATGCACCATTCCAAATCGTCTCAACACATAGTCAGGATAACATAACTCTAAAAAAAGCATAACAAATAATTGGACTACGCTTGATCCATATCATAAAATTTGGTAAGATTGATGGGGGGAGGTCATCATACACATCAATATAAGGCATCTAAATCACCTTCTCAATATACGTTCAAATACAAACATATCAATATTTAGTATATATTATAAAAAAATAGGAACAATTAGGAAATTAGACATTCATGCATACCTCACTCATCAAATCTAAATAATCTCTATGAAATCCCAAAGATCCATGGGGAATTTTGTAAAATATTTTAGTTCCCAACCATCTAAGAAATGTTCCAACCTATTATAATAATTTCCTTTAAGTGTCATTTCATGAAGGAAGACATAGACCATGGTATAGACAAGATAATGCAGCCAAACCCTAATTGAAATTAAGCATGTCATCAATGTCTTGTATATAATGTAGAAATAGTAAAGACACCAAATGATGTTGTTTAGTAGGAAATAACAACTTCCCTATTACTGTGAGGATCCATGCCTTAGCATGAAACTATATGCGCATGTTGTTTGCATCATCAGGCCGCTCTCCAAAGTTGGTACTGAGCCAAAATAGATCCAATGATCTACCTTTGATGTATGAAATAGTAGGCTCTTTACCAAAAAAAATATCTATGCATAGTTGCCTACGATAAACTCCTTCCATTCCAAATATTGGTATCCCACCAATAGGCAACTCTAACATCACAACCACATCCTCAAATGTGATTGTCATCTCACTTACTCTCATAAATTACTCATTCATGGACTCCACCTTTTAACTAGTGTTGTGATTATGGCCCCATCAAGTTGCATGTATTGCAGGTGCAGTATATGAATAAAACTAGAAATTATCAAAATATATATGGGCCCTTAGATATAGCATATACATATCTCTATAATAACATCGACACTTTACCTTTTCATCTACACCCTACAATATATCATTAAAAAATGTAAAATATTTGGGCTTGCATATAAAATAATTGTAAGAATTGAAAGGCAAAGGTGTACAACTATATAAACAAGAACATGTCTACACCAAATTTTGAATGAAAAATGTTTATATTGTTCTACCAAAATGGAAAAGTCTTCAAACTCAAAAAAAAATACCATATACTAGATCCATGAGGCTAAATGAAAAATACAATATGTAAGAGATACAAATAATGCATTTGAATCAAATTCATGTAATAACGACATACCCTATAATTTAAATTACATACTACAAAACAATTCAACATATAATACAACAACAACAATATATATCGATGGCTATAGAGATAAAGGTCTCCAAAATTACATACTAACAACATTTATTACAAGATTTTAGCATTAAATACTTTAAATTATGTAACTACTTACACTACCAAAAAAAAATACTATAGAACAACAAGAATCTATTAAAGGTTATAAGCATAGGGGTCTACTGTAACACCCCAAAATTCACTACTTTTTTTTAAAAGCGGAAGAATTTAAAATTGGAAACTCATGAATTCTGGGGATGTTAACGCCACACTTAGTACCAAACCGATTCACTCCGACCGTTCCAATACCAAGTGCTAAGGCAAAAATAATTTTTTGTCAAACTTTGATTAATACTTCAAGAGCGCATAACATTCAAAAATCAGAGTACGCATAAAATAATTATATTTCATGTCCAAAAAGAGAAATAATTCATCTCAAATACTCAATATAGATAATAAATCATAAGAGGGTAATTCTGATACAAAAGAAATAGCAGAAGAATATAAAATAACAAGAAGAGCGGATCTGGCCACACTCTCAAACTTCGAGCCAAAACATGCTCAACACTAAGCTCCGACTGATGTCTCGCCCACCTGCACAAGTCAGAAGGGCCTATTACTAGTGGGAATGAGCAACACCCATGAAAAGGGTGATCAGTACGCTACGTACTGAGTAAGGTAACCGAGCACTAAGGCCAACACATAAGCACATAAAATCATGCAGCATAATAAAAAGAGCATAATCCAACATAATAACATAAAGGCATAAGAGCATTCAGGCGAATACACCAAGATCCAATATAGTCCAGATTGATTACTTAATTAATCCTTTATCGAATTATTTTCGCACCATACTCTTTATCAAGTTCATACGAGTACGGGAACCCCACTATGTTTGCCGGTCGATCGGTCTCCAGGGCACTTTGGCTCCTGGCCACTATTCTAGCCGGTGGATCGGTCACTTAGGGCACATGTCCTACCACTATTATATGCCGGTGGATCAGTTTGACCCCTTTTCTCGCACGGTATTCTACTGTAAGTCATTAGTGTCTTCCCACATCTTAACAACATATATGGTTTGGTTTATTGAGCTCAAGATCCCCCACTATTTTAGCTGGTGGATCGGTCACATGGGTAACATATCCTACCACTATTATACGCCGGTGGATCGGTCTCTAAGATACCGTAGTCCCTAGCCACTATTATGCCGGTGGATCGGTTTAGGCCCGACTCAATATCTTCTACTTTATATGATTAATGTTTTAAGTATCTTATTCAGAAGCTTTCACCCTAGACATGCATGAATCACTCCCTTTACACTTCACACCTCACAAATCATAATTTTCATATTCATCATCATACTTTATTCACCAAGTACACATGTGCTACCACTGAACCCTAGTTAATCACAACAACCCATAGCTAATCACTCCAAACCCTAGTTATCCACAATCAACCTTAGTTAACCACTCCAAACCCTAGTTAATCACAACAACCCATAATTAGCCACTCCAAAACCTAGTTAATCACAACAAATCATAATTAGCCACTCCAAACCCTAATTCAGCCTCCTACGTACCCATATAATGCTCCACATACTATTTTTCATCCAAAGTGTTCAAACACCCAAACAACACTTACATTACCTTCCTCACATCCCAAATCAATGTTCTATACATAAATTTCACTCCTATACATACTTTATAAATCCCATGCAACCTTTCAAAAATTTCATGCAGAACCCTAAGTTCATCCATACGAAACCCTAAATTCTTTCATGCAAAACCCAAGATTATGTCATACAAAACCCTAAATTCAATCCATACAAAACTAAAGATTCATCCATACCAAACCCTAGATTCAAACCATATAAAACCCAAAGATTCATCCATACCAAACCCTAAGTTCCAACCATATAAAACCAAAGATTCATCCATACAAAACCCTATATTAGATCCTCCCATACAAAACCATAAATTAGATTCTCCTATATAACATCATAAATTAGATTCTCCTATATAACATCATAAATTAGGTTATCCCAGATAACACCATAACTTATATTCTCCCATACAAACTATAAATTAGATTCTCCCAGATAACATCATAAATAAGATTCTCCCATACATACCATAAATTAGATTCTCCCATATAACATTATAAATTAGATTCTCGCATACAAATCATAAATTATATTCTTTCATACAAAATCATAAATTAGATTCTTCCACACGAAACCCTAAATTTCCCATTTTATTCCTCCACTCATAGATTATTAAAATACTTAGGTCAACTCATTTCCCCTTTAGTCAACTTACTTCCCATTTTCCATTTTCAACCCTTTTCCCACACAATACCACTTTTATACATCTTCACATGCATGTCTTACAGGGTCATAACACATATCATCACATATACATAATACACATGCCATGCAAATATATGAAAACATACTTCAACTCCACATCATACCATATACGACATAATTAATAATGATAAACATAGGATACATAGCATGTGAAGCACATAATGCATATAAACACACAAAAGGCCTTAGTAATACCTTTACCTAAAACGACACTGGTCTTGGAGCACGCTCCTACGCCTCCTTAGGGCTTTGATGAAATAATAACATATGAATAAAAATAACAGTAACTAATTACTAACTTTACTAAAGATATAAGAAATAATAAAAATATTTTAAAAGTTGATAATATAAGGTTGAAAACTTTACATATTAATAATAGAAATAATAATAATAATAATAATAATAATAATATTATTATTATTTATATTCAAAAAAATGAAATAAAATAAAATAAGGCTTGTAAAAATAAGGAAAAGGATTGATAGGGTCTAGGGTTCAACCTTAGGATGGTGATGCACGGCAGCACTAGTGGTGGTCGGAAAAAGAAAAGAAAAGGGAAAAAGTTGAAGGCTGGGAACAAAATAGGGAGAATGAAGGTGGGGGTTGGGGTGTTTAAGACTGCCCAGGTGGAGAGGAACAGAGTAAGGGTGGCGATGCAACCAAAGGTGGTGGCACACTACAGTGGTGGTGGTGGCTAAATGAAGAAGAAGAAGAGAAAGAGAGGAGGAGAGGGAGGAAGAGGAAAATAAAGGTAGGGAAAGATAGATGAGGGTTTGAAGAATAGAATGGGACATAAAAGAAATGGCGGTAGTGGCGGAAGAGGTGGCAGACAACGACGCGAAGGGTGGCAGAGATAGAAAATAGGTTGGTCGAGGGGGCTACTTCACACAACGGGGGTGGCTTGTGTAGGAGGAAACAAAGGATATGGGAGGCGTAGTTAGTTAAAGGACGGCGCAAGGATGAATTGGGTAAGAAGGGGTGGCAGCGAAGTTGGCCGGAGGCGGCGAAAATGGTGTCTGAAGGGGTTGCGGCAAAACGAAATGATTCCCTGGGTTCGAAAAACAAAACTGGACTCCAGGGTTGGTAAGGGGTAATTATAGGGTTCAAATGATAGGGTGAGGTCTGTGGGACGACGAGGGAATAGGGCAAGTAGGGTTAAGGCTCGCCGGTTGCAACCAAACCGGTGAAAATCAAATTCGGTAAAGGGCGGTTGTGCATGCTAGGGAGGAGGGAAAATCACACGAGAATAGGGGAGATGGATTGGTCTATGTGGTCGTCGAATCAAGGGGAAGAGAGAGTGGAAGAAAAATGGCCGTAACCGGTGGCGAAAAACCAGCGCGATGGCTACGGAGTTACAGGTCAGCGGCGTTGGGAAAGGAGTAAGGAAGAAGAAGGAAGAAGGGGGCTGGATCGGGCGGTTCGGGCAAAAAAGAAGAAAAAGAAAAGGGAGGAGACCAGCTGGGCGCAACGGTAAAAACAATTAATCAAAACGCAGCATTCCAAAAGGAAAAGAGGGAAAACGCAGCGCGACGAGTTAGAAGGAAGGAGGCCGGTCACGTGGGCTGGGTTGAGCTAAAGGAAGGAGGGAGGGGGAAAAACTGGGCCATGGGAGGGGCAGGCCCAAATGGGGAAAAGGAGAGGAAAAGGAAAAAGAAGAAAAAGAAAGGAAAAAGGAAGAAAGAAAAGGAAAAAAGGAAAAAGGAAAAATAATGGGTTAGGTTAATTAAATTAATTTGGGTATTTGGGATATTTAAAAATAACAATATTTAAATCCCTTTTTAGGCTAATTTAAGATTTTTAAAAGGTTTTTTATAAATTCCATTTTAATTAGCAAAACACCCTAATTTTATTCAATTAAATTATTTATAAAATTCATATTAATTTGACACTATTTTCTCCTTATTATTTTAAATAAAATAATTTATTTAATTAATTTTCAAAATAAAATCCTTAATTAGTTAAAATACCCAAATTTCTCCTAATTAAAATACTTATAAATTTCTTCTTGATTTGTCCTAATTAATTTCCTTTTATTTTAATAAAAATAAATTTTTTAATTAATTTTTGTAATAAAACCTCATTTAAATATAATTTTTAAAATTAGAAATTTTCGGAGCATTTCATTTACATCATCAGCTGCTGAGGTTTGTGAAGCATCTGGATGATTCTTATCATATCCTTTTCTATAATTGTCACATTTTTTTTTACTATTATGCCCATTTCTTCCATAATCTTTAGCCTTAGTACCCTCTTTCCTTACTCCCAATCCCTTTTTTTAGGCCTTATTTGTCTCTTACGTCTTCCTTTTCCTTTTAACCAATATTTTTTTCGGTATGACGTTAGGCCCATCATAGGACTCCTAATAACCTTCATCATGGATAGGATGGAATATTGATGCATAAGTCTTTGGCTAGTTTCACATATAATGCCATGTACCAGTATAGCATTAGGAACCAAAGTAATGATAGATGCAACATGCTAATAAATAGGAACAGGGATTCTTGTATAATTGTTAGTTTTGGCAAGAACATGTCTTTTTGTGGATATTAACCACTTGTGTATGATCTCCTTTACTATAACCTACATTGATTATATGATAAATAGTGTCAATATCAAAGCATTGTTGCTTAATATGATATGAAACAACCTAATAACCATAATCTTTCTCTAAATTCCTATTAATCACTAATTCAGTTGCTTGCAAAAAAAAATTATCCTCACCAATGTACTTATTCACTTGATTTCCTTTGATGACAAACCAACTATTACTTGTGTAAAGATCATGGCATCCATCACTTTACATTTCTTGTATTATACCCTTATACCAATCGAAGATGGCAGACAAGTGCCTATTGTGTACAACTTTTTGTCGAATGATGTCCATGCACCAACCTAAATTCTCACCACTCTCTAAATGAACAACAATAAACACCAGTGGAGATATATGATTATCCATGCTAATACCCACTACAATAAGTAAAATACTCTTGTGCTTACTATATAAGTCTATGTAATCTATATAGACACCAAAATATACCATTTATACCCCTCAATGCTTGATCCAAACACCCTAAATATACTCTTAAAAATTGATGCAATAGGATCATCAACATATACAACTTCCAATATAACAACAGAACTAAGATTAGCTTTATTCATTTCAAAAAAGTATTATTAGAAGTTGGGTAAAAGACTCATTAAACTCTTTGTATATTTTATTTATTGTGTTTTATTTTTTCACCCACACCTTCTTGTAAGGCACCATAAATCTCCACTTCAGTTTTATGTATTTAGTGACAGCTTTTACACTTATAGATAACTGGGCTCTTACTACACCTTCAATCTCTTTGCTAATAAAATTGATTGTCGAATTCAAATAACCACAATTTGGTTCCTCAAGGAAAATTTGATGCGGACCATTATATAATGTGATCTTCATCCTCCTCAAATAATCATTTATAGTGCGTGCTTGAAACCTCTAAACACAACTATCACAACATGCCTTAAATCTTATTTCGATTATCGATTGGTCTTGTAAGGTAGCTTCACAAAAAATGAGTAGGGATTAATATTATGCACTAACTCATCTATTAAAGAAATTATTTGGTTAACTTCAAAATATTGTACAAAGATTGAAGTTGATGCTACCAACTACTACTCTCAACCAATAATAGCTTGTTTGGCTTGTTTAGGATCAATAAATTTAGGATGTACACACTTCCACAACTCTTAACATGCCTCTGCATCTAATCTAGTCAACTTTTCTTCTTCCAAATATTCTTCTAACACGTCATGTTCATAATTAGAACCAATCATTGTAGTTATCTCATTAAAAATTTTATATGCATTCGAATATTCAAACATTCTCCTAACTTCATCTTTCACTTTAGTACTATGTGTTTTAATAGGTTCATATTCATTTTCTTCTTCTTTGACATAAACAACCATTTCACCTAATTCATTCGTATCTATCATATCATCAATATGTGTTATGGAATGTTGATGTTAACTTGGTGTACAATCAACACCCATGTTGTATAATGGATTTGTGTATTGAATTTTTTATTGATCAATGGATAAACTCTAAAAAGAACCAAACATCAAATGGTAAGGTTCGAACCCTTGATAGTTGATCTCTATGGAAATTTACACAAAGCCTCCTAACCTTGTTGAGTCTT
Organism: Tamarix austromongolica; assembly: GCA_039764185.1. NCBI lineage: Eukaryota > Viridiplantae > Streptophyta > Magnoliopsida > Caryophyllales > Tamaricaceae > Tamarix > Tamarix austromongolica. The sequence continues at coordinate 163,338,520 of CM077809.1, read as the reverse complement.
TCATTATTTTTAATAACTCATCACTATCTATCAAAATGAGAAGACATCTCTCCATTACCTCATTCTAATATATCCCTAATATCTTGAATGAGTATATATTCCTGATACAATTTGTCTATAAAGGCGCAAAATTTATAAATTTGCTAAAAGTTGTAGACAATACAATTTTAACTTCATTAGAGTTTCCTTCAAATGTTGGTTTTTTTACACTCACACTTTTATTTATCGTTCCAATATAAAATCAATAAAATTTTACTCATCCTATACTTGAAAATATAAAAATAATATATTAGTATATTTTCTATATCTACTATTTTTGAAGATATAAAAAATATTCATCCTAATTTTTTTCTCTTTTCAATCATATTTGACAATGGTTTCACATAGCCATATCCAACACACACACACATCTTAACAATAGAATATTTAATTTTTACAAATGTAAACATTCAGATTTAGTTTGCACCACTAGTATAGGTTAATTATAAAAAAAAGTATACCTAAAATAATTAAATTTAGTCTAACACAATTTTAGCACATTAAATATAAACTGAAATTAGAGGGTAATTATATATAACATAAATTATTATATATGTGTGTGTGTGTGTGTGATAGCATAATTATATACAATCTAACAAAATTTGACACATATTATAATTATTAAAAAAAAGAAGATAAAAATAAAACCATACATGATATTTAAGATGAAAATTGAGTAATAACCAAAATTAGCACAAAATAGGAAACGATGGAGGCAAAAAAATATTGAATTGCAAGAAAGGAGATAAAAATTGAAGATAAGAAACAAAGAATTGTAGAGAAGGAGAGAAATGGAGACCAAAGAGCTTCGATTGAAGAAGAAGGATGAAGAAAGTGAAAAAAAATAGGGTTGTGCAAGGGGTTACATTTAAATGAAACACACCTAATCATTGGTCTTGTAGTGAAATAACATACTTTTAAGTAAACATGCCCAACAGTCAAACACACTTTCTAAGACTTTGATTTCTCTCGCATGCTTTAACATTTAAATCTGGCAAAAAGGAAATTTAGTTTTAATGAAACACACCTCATGATTAGGCGTGTTTCTAGCAAAACAGCATATGAAATGGAGGGTTATTTTGTTTCTTTTTTCCAACTAAATGCTATTCTGATGTTTGTCAAACTTAAATAAGTTATTCTAGTAATTGGTTCTAAACAAACTAAATAACAGGATGGTTGTGTTATATTACCTTATAGGATTATCATATGTGAGTTGGTAAAAAAAATACACCTGGCTTAGCACATAATGTACACCCAATTAAAGAAAGATGTTTAGAAATGGATGGAAGATAACACAAGTTGGTGTGCAATGTGAATTGCCTATAGAAAGTAGATAACCAAAAGTTGTTGGTCTTTTAAAAGCCCACTTTTGGATATCTCCTTATAAGGATTGAAAGTGATAGCAACTAGATAATGGACATGATTGAGAAACATCCATGATACGATGGACATGTCCCTTTAGCAATAAGCCTGCCAGAGATTTACTCCCTTGAATCTTTAATAATGGAAAATGGAATTTCCTAACGGTTATCGCCTTATAAGGACTAGAAGAGTCTTATTAAAAAAACATAAATTGTGGTGTGTATGATATGAGGATTCTAAACAAGACATGGAAGATTTTTGCTACCTTGATAGGTATGTTGTGGAAAATCATATAAAGAATTGGTGTTTACATTGGTGCACAACATGGTTAGCCCTACAAGGGCATGTTGAGGTTGTGTAGGTGGAAACCTAACCACCACCTCTTCAATAGGATCAATCTTGTTGATTCACACTCACACTACATCCATAGGAATTACTTTTGAGAAAGACAATAAATCATCTAGGAAAACATATTCTAGGTTGACACGTGCTAATTTAAGCAGGGAAAAACCCACCAAGCACCCTCAAAAGGAAGAATGGGGGTTGTCTAGTTCACCGAGTTGTATAATCATCATCATCATCATTGTAACACCCCTATTTTTCACTGCCAAAAATTTTCATTAAAATAAATTGTAGAAGTAGTAAAACACCTAGGAAAAGGGGGTGTTATCATTATACCTATGATAGGATAGGTGTCTGTCACCTATCCCATATCAGATACAAGGCTAAACCAATCAAACATTTAAAACAACAAAGTGCACAAAAAATGATTTAATTAAACACCTCCAAAAGTGTTTATATTAGAGGAATCTAACAAAATCTGATCAAATCATTATAAAATACGTACAGATAAGTACGAGATTACAAAACATAAGTTAGAGCATGATACTTAAATAAAACCAAGGGTCTATCATGGACCCCATTGAAACTTTCCGGATGTTCTTACTTTCAAGCCCCAGCCCAATTGAGGTAGGCCCTTTATGAGATTACTCTTTTCTCAATAGGTAGGCCCTTTACGAGATTACTTTTTTCTCAATAGCATCACTTATCATAAGTGAAATATACATTTATTTTTTCATTACCCATAGAGTATACCATAATTCATGGTCTATTTTAATCTTTTGATTAGGATAATAGTCTATGATAGAATTTGTATTTTATCTCATTAATAACCATGGTATAGTCCCAATAATAATCTCAAAGTATAACCAAACCAAAAAGAAGTAATTTAAGCAAACCAGTCAAACTAGTCAATCTATCTAGCCAAACTAGTCAATCAATTACACCAACTAGTCAATCGATTTGGGTCAACCATTTGATAGGTTTGAATCAAGCAGGCTATGCTTTCCTCAAACCAATCAATCAATTTAGGCAAACAAGTTGACTATTCATTGATTACTTGATCGGTTTTGCCAAACCAGTCAATGGGTTTAAGCATAGAGCAAGACAAAGGTCTCTGCAAGTGTACCAGTCAATTGGTTGGGTCAACCACTCGATTGTTCTAGGAACCAGTCAATTGGTTTGACCTAACTAGTCGATTGGTTTTCCCTAATACAACACTAACTCACAAATTTCATGTAGATTCTTTTATATAAATTATTTTTAGTCATATCTGAACATATATCAACATCAATTAATATATTTCCAACCAAATTAACATGTATTTCATATCATGATAAAATCATAGCCTACTTTTATCTATTTTCATGATATTTACTCAAATCATGTCATTTAAGCATGCAAATCATACATACAACTGCATATCTTCATGCCAACATGCATGAAGCAATTAAAGATAACCACTAACATGCAAGAACGCATGCTAAACATCTTAGAAGCAAGAATTACTTCCTTAATACAGGTAAAATCCTCTTAAAAAAATAGAAATTCCAACCGTGTAAATTCTCATCTTTAAAAAACTTAAAACCAAAGTCTTAAAATCAGAAATTACACCAAAATCTTATGAAATTTCAAAACAAAATATAGAAGTGAATAATAACATACCAACTTAAGGTCAAAATAGAGAAAAGGCTAACTGAACTACTCAACATTTTCCCATAATATAACTCTGCCTTGTTTGAGAATATAAACAAGAAAGAGCTACAGATATGATCATAAGAGTGTGCGAAAGTATATTAACAAGGCTCAAAAAGTGGAAGGAAGAGAGGGAATGCAAGACTTAGGAAAATTTAGTGGTTGAAAGAAAAGTGAAATACAAAGATGATTGGGGCTATTTTTAGCCAACCAATCAAAAAGGATTACTGAGGGTTTGGAGATCAAATCAAAACCCTACCATTGACCATCTAAATTTGATTAGAATAGATGGATTCATCTAAGATTTGCTAACCTCATTTTTCAGAGCTTAAATGGTGTTTCTAGAGAGTTCAGGTCAATTAAGCCAAAATTCACATTCACACATGGAGAAATAGAAATTTAGTATGGAAGGAATATTCTATCTACTCAAAAACATGCCTTAGATCGAGGCATCCGATCTCATAATCATAAAAAAGAGAGATGAGGAAGAAGATAATTGCTAAGGTGCTCTCTCCCCCTATTTTTTCTCAATCAACCACTATATTAAATTGTGGCAATATTTTGGGTTAAATGAATCATTAAAAATGGTTAGTAATCTCTTAGGGACAATCTCCCATGGATTGGTAAGGTTCCAATTTAGTACAAGGAATTTTTATAGAAAAATCAAGCTCGAAAATGTGACTAACACGATAAACCAGTCGATGGGTTTGGGTCTACCAGTCGAGTGTTCGCCCATCAATCGATAGGTTTCCTGCAACCAGTCTATCAATTTAGTTTAGGAACCTAAATGGGGTAAAATTACAAACCAATCGATCAGTTTATGGAACCAGTCGATGGGTTTGTTGGTAAAACTCAATAAACTTTATTTTTCAGCATGATTTCAAATCAAATTTTATCCCAAACCAAATCGCAACATTAAATCAAAATCAAATACCTAAATTTTGACAAAAATTATCATTCAACCATTATAAAAAAATGTGAGGTATTAGAATGACCAAATCTTAACCTCAAATGATGAATCCTTGGTTATGTGGAATTAGCTTGATAAGTTTAGAGTAATCAAGGATAGACCACACAATGTTATGCATTCAATATATAAAAGTGCATGTAGTTGGAAAATCATCTCTGTAACTATATGGTGATGACATATCATTGTTTCCATAGAATCGCAACTATGAATACATGCTAATGAATTTCTATGGCAACAGAAAAGCATGTCGTCGATATAACATTTATAATAATGACAGTAAACATTATATATATATGTATGTATGTATTTATATATGTCTTGTGACAACAAAATTTTAAAGTGTGTTAACTTGTTTTAGAAAAGAAATATAATCATTAGGGATGGCATGTTGTTACTGAAGATGGTTTTAGCATCGACACATTTAAAGTATTTTTTTTTATAAATAAGAAAATTTTAGGAACGCATTATCCATGACACGTTGTTGCTATAAATTTCTATAGAGATCACATGTTTTTCAAAAATGCTATTGAACTTTAAAAATATTTTTAGAAACATTCAAATATATATATATATATATATATTTGTATGTATGTATGTATGTATGTATGTATGTATTAAAACATAACCATAATGTGTTAAATTTAAGTATACCAAATGTTTTATATACTAAAAAAAGTTGTTGCATCTCTGAATGTTTTACATATTAAAAAAACTATATAATATAATCCAACAAATATATCATCATTATCATTTTCTTCATTCTAAGTTTCAAGTAGATAAAGAGGTTGTTGTGTAGGGATGCAATGCATTGTACCATCAATGTGTCCATCCACATGATCCATCTTGGCACCGTAACTTGGGAGGTGTGAGACTCAACCCATGGAGCATAACTAGAAATAGATTCATTGGAAGAAGAAGAGGCTATCATTATGCATCGGGTACCTCTTCTAAAGCCTCAACGTTAATCAAGCACTTCAACCACTATCGTAGTCACATTAAATGGTTGTGGCTTACAACTCAAACCAGCCTCTATTGTTTAACTTTGATATACTAGATCGCGACTTCTAATCCTTTCATCTTACAAAAAAAATTAAGTATTGGACACAAATCATTTATGAAATATCAAGGTATAACATTAAATTAAAATAATTACATAATGTTTTCCTTAACCCTTAGAGATCTAATCCCCATTTCTATACCAATCTTTGATAACTTCTTTTAGGTTTGTAGATTAGCCATTTATTTTCATAAAAACAAGAAGTTAGTAATATTATAAAATAATTATTATGACAAATGATTATTATTAAAGCATGATGATGTATATACCTTCTCATGTCGGTGCCTAGAAATAGGTCTGAACCATGAAGACTTGGATCAACTAAATTAGATCTATTAATATTGTTCTTCTTTGATTGTACCTATAAAAAATGAGCTGAAGTTAATAATGCATTTTAATATTCACTTGAGAAAATATAACTTGAATAAGAAATACTTTTGTCTTAATAGAAGACTAAAGGTTCATACATTGCTGCCATGTCTCCAGATGAAAATCATTATTATATTTAGTCCATTTGCTCTTGATCTTTTTTTTCTTTATATTGTGGTAGGTACCTTGAAAAACCCATAAGAGCACTCTAACCACCATATCCCATGAAACTTTTTTCCTTCATTCCTCGATATCAAGATATTACTACTCAATAAAAATATAATATAAACACTTGTTAAAATTAAATGGATATGTATATAAATTTAAACTATAAAATTATTACCTCAAGTTTTTGGCATTATCTTATTCTTATCTTTTTGAGGAGCCTTTTCCCAAGAATCATATTATGATAGAATCTCATAAATTGCATTGTCAATGTACTGATTAAATTAACCAGCACATAGCCCCCACAATATGAAGTGTGACATCAACCATGGAGAATTTGATATGGAATGACCACTTTCCATGTGCCATTGGTGGTGCTATAATAATAAATTGGTGGTGATTTCCCTTTTATCTTGTAGATTGAGGTATTTCCTTTTTTCCCTACCTTTTGGTGCTTCGATAATAAATGTATTAGGAAGCAATATTACTAAGACAAAAAAAAATTATTCACAAATTTCAAGTATTCCTGCATTTACCTGACTTACACCTAAATAGCGATTAATAAGGACTTGGAGGAGGATCACCACCTTTATACCCACCATGGTGTCTAGTAGCCACATCATCCATAACATAATACACCCAATAACTAAATAATGTATACAACACAATTAATTTTGAAGTAGCATGCTGTAACACAAAATGTGTAAGTTATATAACAACAATATTATGTAGAGTTCAACAAAGATAACAAATACATATCTAAATACCATGTACATACTAATCCTATGAATCATTGATTACCTTTATTTGATCGACATCTTGAACCCTGATGAAACGAACCCGACTAGCCGGATCGTACTCGATCCATTAAACGGGGGTCGGGAACGCACTCGTTTCCCCCTGAATCGAAGTAATCTCCGAGCCAGACGTTGATACTTCAACGGATTTGTGCGCGAGTTAACAAGAAAACCCAAGAAATTTCATTCCAAAAACCTCCCACCCTTACAAGAAAACCCCGCCTGTTATATATGACGGGAATCGAACACCGACAAAAAGGGAGAGAGGGCAAGGGTGAGAAAATGATTGACCTAAGGCCTCAGATTTGGTGTTAGGGACAAGATCCGGGGCAGGCAAAGGTGGACATGCATTGATGGTGACCAGCAACGGTCGACGACAGGGCAGAACAGAGAAAAGGGGTCAAGCCACCAGGAGAGGAACAAAAGGAAAAAGGTGATCGGTGCTCCCCGAGGAGGAAGAGAGCTTAAATAGGTGGGTAACTAGGGAACGAGGAGTCACCCGCCAATTGGGCCAAAACTTGGGCCTGAGCTCAAGTTTTGGTTCAGTCCAACTTAGCTTAAAAGGAGGTTAACGCAATTCTCCTATTTTCATTAGATTCAAGAGGCGATTATTACGGGATAATACCGATCCTGAATCCAATGCAAATAGGGAAACAAGGACTAAGTTACCCATACTCATTTAGGCTCGGGGGCGGCCATTGATAACCAACTCCGCCTAACCCGAGACTATCAATGGGATTTCCAAAAATTAGGGTAAAATCATCATCGGCCACTAAACACACACACCCTAAAAATATTAATGTTCCAACCATGATTACACATGTTACACATTCAAGCTTAATTAATTACAAAAACACATTTCAAAAGTGCTTCCGCCCACGCTTGTTGCCTCCACTCCTCAATCTGGCTTCAGATCCCAACTTACCCTGAAGATGGAAAACGTGGAATTATATGAGTGAGGAGACAACAGGATATGATTACCAAAAAGTAAAAGGAGAGGAGTAGTTGATGAAGTGCGGTCTGTATCACCTGATACTCAATTTAATAGACATATAACATCCACATTCACCACATCAACCTCATAATCATCATTTAAACCCTAAAAATGGTGATGGTTAACTTCCCAAACCAATCTCGAGTTAGGGCCATTAATTAGATCATCAACATACCAAACTTATTTTACCTAAGATCCCAATATGTACTGAATATTCATTTACCATTCTGATCTTATATAAACACTTGTGATGTTTTTGTATTATTATGTTTTTTCATTTTAGGGCCAGTGTCAAACCATTTGTGCTTGAAAAATACAGCAGAGAAATCATGAAAGTAAGAAAATGATATAAGATATTGCAATTTTCCATTAAAATAAGTATCATCAACTTCAGGGATATACACACCACTATGATGTGTTATTTTTTTGGAGTCTCTATGATGAGTTAATTATTTAAATTTTTGAATCACACATGCATGATAGTTTAATGTCAAATTGAATGGATGATATGATTAAGAATAATTTCCAGTGCACTCAAGCCACCAACTCTATCATAATTGGTACATGTGTATACATTGGGTGTAAAAAGGTTATCAATTATTAGAGTTGTTGAGAATATATGACGAAAGAAGCTACAAAATTCAATGATTGCATTGCTAATAGGTTTCTTTATAAATGCATGAGCACTAACCACTAACAAGTGTTGTAATATCACATGATGATCATGTGATTACAAGGTTGCAATCTAACCATCATTTTTTTTATCACATTTTCCCTTTAATTCCCAACAAAATTGTCATGAAACTTCAAATCCTTGAAGAACCTTAAAAATTGTATCCTATCATCAAATGAAATAGTATACAATGCCTTAGGTTTCATCATCTTATTCCCCTCATAAAACAAATACAGCTCTAGTTGGATATTCATATCTTTTAGATCATGTTATGCATTGTCAGTGTCTTTCGACTTCTCATCATCACAAATTATTGGTAACAACAAAATTTAGCACACATTTTTCCACATACATCACATCCAAATTATGTTTCAATAATGATAATGACTTGTACAATAGTTCATAAAAGATGCTCTTTTTATTCTTCTAATTAAGCTCATCAACATCCCTCTTCTTCTTTAAATGATTGGGATGTTTCCCTAACAGATAGTCAATAACATTATTAAACTATAGTAAAATATCATCAATCAATAATTTTCTTAAAGGATCCTTTTTCTTTACCTTACCATTAAAAATTTGATTTCTCTTAATTGGATGATTAGTGGGGAGAAATCGATAATGATCAACATAGTCAATCTTACTTCTCATCCTTATGGAAGGACCAATCTCATTACAATTAGGGAATGCTAAATATCCTTGACCAAACCACCCTAATAGATATGATTGTGCTAAAAATCATTAATGGTCTATTGTAATACATCATGCATTTAAAACACCATATTATTGACCAAAAATTGTGTATCAACCCCTAAAGTCCATAGCTCATTCGGTTCATCTACTAATGGCTGGAGGAACACATTGATATTCATCTTAGGGCAACTCAAACTAGGAATTAACAAAGTCAGCATCAAAAACAAGTCTTTCATGCACAACTACAGAGGTATGTTATAAATAGTCAACATAATTAGCACATACTATACTTCAAACTCATGGTACATAGATTAAAAGCATTAGATGTCAACCCTAATTGTTAATTATGAGGATCTATCACAAATTCTAGATGTTTTACATCAAAATATTTCTATGCTTTACCATCAACTGCATATGTCTCATAACATAATTAGGGCAACTAATTTCCATCTTGTAGTGCTTATTTAAGAAATATTAGAATCTCATCAAACAACTTGTTAGTCCACTTTTTCAATACCTTATGATACATCAACTTCACCACAAAATTAATTAATGATAAGAACTTATTGCATCCTTAATACAATTCATTCTCCATATTATAAAATAATTTTTCATAATATAGATATGGTTTATTGTAAAACTCATCATCTAAATAGACATCAATATTGCTGCTATCAATATGCGCTTCGTCACCAGTAGCTAACAAACAACCCAACAATCCGCTATCTCATGTGTTGTTGCCTTAGTAGTTTCATTAGCTCTAATTCAACTTCTCCATGGTATATCCATGTGTCGAATCCTTATATGAAACCATTATTTAATATATGGAGCTCCACATTATCAAAAAATAAACATATTTTCTTATTGAACTCCTTACAAGATAACGAATGTATCCATCACCATTTTGAGCATAAGGTATAGCCATCCTTAGAAACTATTTAAGATTTTATGTATTCCATCTCTCATAAAAGAAAATTTACTCAACTATTGGTGTGTATGTGGAACTTTATATTTTTATATATTCTAAAAAAAATCTTATCTTCTTATTAATCTTAACTAATTTGCAAATTCATATAATATATGTGTGGGTGTGTGCACGTGAGCTTAGGCAGTTAAATATTTTATTATCAATACATATATAAAGGGTAAAATTTACTCAATATTTTTTAAATTTATTTGAAGAGTATTTTATAAATTACATGGATGATAATATTTTAATTTTTTTAAAGAATGTTTCTTAAATTTATGATATTAGTAAAAACAATAATGCTTAATTAAGGATTAGCTAATGTACTTATATTTTTTTTACAAACATTTGAGTTATAGTTAATACTACTTAGTGATAAGTTAATTTAGTAGTGTTAAACTATAAAAATAAAATTAATAGATACTTTTTTGATATAATATTCATAGCTTATAAATCATAAAAAGAAAATAATGCCTAAAGTCCTTAAATATAAAACAATTTTCTAATTTCTAATTTATCAAATTTAACCCTAGACTTGATATATATACACACACATAGAGACATACACGAACATTTTCTAATATTTTATTTTCAAAATTTATCTAATATTAAATTATCATTATATCATTAACAAGAACTATATATATACATGTTTGTAGTTCATATATATAAATTACTTACACAACATAAAAAAATAATATAAATTATGAAATATTAACAAATATACATGTTTACAACATAAAATTACGTACTTACAAATAACCTATATATATATCGTACATGCTTAAAAAATCACATGCCCACAATTTATATAATTATAACCGTATAACCATATATCTAAATCAAACATTGAATCATATATATATAGATATAAATAGATAGATAGATAGATAGATAGATAAATAGATACACACACACACGCACGCACACATACATGCATCAAATATCATATATACCATATAGAATATTTCAATATGATGAAAATAACATTTTAACAATAACTAAACTATACTAAAATATACTAAAAATATTGGAAAATAATTGATAAAGGTGGCTCAATAATGGCGGTAGAAATAGACATCCGATGAGACTCTGGTAAAACATAAAAATAAAAAATTAATCCCAATGTAACTTAACTAAAATAAAAGCAATAAAAAAATAAGAAAATAACAAAGAAAAAACTCAAAAATAACACTCGATGGTGGAAGATGCAACAGTAGGGGATATGGTTCAAATTCCACATTAAAAAAAGAACCACAAATATAAATAAATACACCAACAAATGCATAAATAAGAGAAATTAAAAAAAAACAAATATAAAATTGATATTAATAAAAAACATATTTTCATAAAATTGATAATAGTAAAAATAATACTTTCAAAATCCACCTAGAGTATGACAGAAAATCAACTCAAAGGAGAGAAAGAGCTACAAAAAAGACAAAAAGGTGGGACAAGGAAAAAATCAAACCACATAGCTTTAAAAGACTTATAGAGATCTAAGTACTTCACACTTGTGACAACTAAAATAAGTATGTATGGCACATGAGCCATGTTATCCGTAAAGTAGCATTTAGCGACCATAACACCCCCATTTTTAGTTACTAAAATTTTTTATTTTGAAACATAGCAATAGCACAAAAGATAATAAACACACCTAGAAAAAATAAGATTTTATTGCCAAACCTAATACAGGATCGGTGTCAATCGCCTGTCCCATGTAAAATACAAGGCTAAGAAACTAAACCAAAAATGAAATACAATAAATAGAGTGTGTAAGAAACATAGTATATACATACATAAAGGAAATCTTTACAAGAACAGGACCTCAATGGTCTTTAAATGTTCAAATACATAAAATTCAATTAAACCTAAGTATAGAATTACAATGATAGAAAACAAAAGTGGGCCATCGCCCAAACCCTGGTCCATCAGGGACTGCACAAAAGTCTTTGGATGTCCAAGATCTCACATCCCAAGCACAAAATGAGGTATTTCTACTACCAACCATCCCTAGAAACCTACACATAATTCTCTCTTCGTAGGAATGAGTAGGAGATAGAGCAAAAAGGCACATCAATACATTACATACTAAGTAAGCTAAGTTACCTCCCTAATGGGAGTCACAATCATACGAAGTCCTAGCATAATGATTAAATCATACTAACCTATATCATGCTTATGACATGTAAGTAGATGTAAACGCTCTATCATGGTCATTTAATGCATTAGAACTTCATACCGTATATGTATCAAACACTTCAAGACTTATCATACTTACCAACATAATGCAAACATCATAGATAACAACATCAAATTTACTAAGTAGGTTATTCAACTTGCTATTAAGGTTTCTACCATCCATTCACATGATATTCCACTGGGTTTATTTTCCAACATACACAATCCATTGGGTCATCTATTTAAAGGTCATTATTCCTTTTCCTATTTTTCCTTTTTTTTATTTTTCTATTTATAACATTTTTATTTTAAATTCTTATCAAGCGATGGATTGTGCACCACTCAATGGTCTCACTTATCATGGAATTTTATCCAAATTGAAGGACATAAATTCGAGACAAAGCCAAGTAACCACTAATGGACATAAAGTTTAGTCGAAGCTAAAAAGAATCTAGGTGACCAAACCCTTTAGTATCAATACCCTCTAGTACTTCATCAGTGTCTAAAGTAGGTAAGACACTAGGATCTAAAAGGATCCGGCTAGAAGGAAAAGTTTGAAGGCACCAAGAAACGCCTATAGGTAGACTAATTCGAGGTAGCTAATTAAGGATTGGGTAACCCAGACCTATACAGAGCTCGATCATCTTCCACTTCAACTAATTAGAACATTATTTTCTAAGGTTATGTGATTATACAAGGCTTGTACAACATCCAAGTAATGCATCCGAATACTTATTCCATTTTACATATTTTTATTGCTGAACTATGTGGTTTATTTTCCATTAGTGCTTAACAGATATTAATCAATCCATCAAAAATAATCCATTATAGGCTAATATTTCATATTACATTACCCTTTGAAGTCATAACATACTCATTTAGATTTTTCCATTAAGGCCTTCACAAACACCTATTGAGAATACAATGAGTTATGATCCATTTAATCAACCCGTTAAGTTTGTCAATCCATGCCAAAAAGTGCATTTCCATCATTAAAGATTGTATAGAATAATTAGGCATAGTCTCAAAGCATATAAAGGCCAAAAGATCAAAATCACACAATTAGGCTGAACCAATCAATCAGTTTAGCCTAACTGATCAATTGATTAGATCAACTAGTCGATTGGTTTGGGTAAACTAGTCGATTGATTTAGCTCAGTAAAACTCATGCTTCCCTAGAACTAGTTGAAAGGTTTGGATAAAATAGTCGATTGTTCAGAGACTAGTAAATTGGTTCTGCCAAACCAGTTTATGAGTTTAAGTAAAGATTAACCAAGGTCACTATAGACTAACCAGTCGATTGGTTGGGGTTGACCAATTCATTATTCTAAGGACTAATCAATAAGTTTAACCTAAACAATCTATCGTTCTACTCTAAAACAACATAAAACAAACAATTTTCCATGTGAATCACACTCTAAAATCCTACCAAATCAAAATCCAAACCAAAGCATATCATAGCAACATTTTAGTATTTCGCCAGCTCCTTTTTTCTCTTAAATCATGCATTTTTCTCTAGATTTACAAATAATTCAACATGTATCAATCTAAATCCAAACTCTTATGTAGACCTATAGAATTAACTCTTTATAGTATACATCACTTTATATGCTTATTCAAACCACATTTCAATGGTAAGAATGACTTACTTGATGTTAGAAAAAAAATTTCACTAATTGAAAAACTCAACCTAGAAGATTCTCAATTTTCAAAACCTTTAAAAAAAACTCACAAATCATAACTCAAATTAGAAAGGAAAAAAAACCTACCAAACCTAAGAGAAAAAAAAAAGAGAGGAAGATTTGTCTAAGATAAAATCAAATTCCTCCTAAATCTAACTCATTCTTTCTTAAATATAAAAACAAGAATGAGCTAAAGAAATGATCAAAAGATTGAAAAGAACTCAAAAGCAAACTTGATGTGGAGAGGAGAGGATAAAAGTGCTATAAAGCTAAGATATTTTGAAGGTTAAAAGAAAAGTGAGAAAAAGGGACAATTATGGTTATTTATAGTTAATGAATTGGTTTAGGAACGAGTGAGGTTATATAGAAGATTGAAAAAGCTTAACTTACCGTTCAAATTTGAGCTAAATCGAAAAATATATCAAATATAGGTTAACTTCCATTCCATGGATCAAATGGTGATTTTAAAAAAAAAACATGTCAATTTCATTTAGAAAATCTAAATAGAGGATCGGCGTGAGAAGAAATATCCCAACTGAGCAGTGACAGTCTGGAAATTAGAGAAATTCTTCCAGAGGTGTGCACGGGAGAGAGGTTAAAGAAGACATGGGTTAGGTCATCCCCTTCCTTAATTGTTAAAATTTACCCCCAGAATCAATTTGAGGCAGCAACTAGTGCCGAATACATGATAGAAATGGTTAAGAATCTATAAAGAACAGCTTGGAGGTAGATTATCAAGGTTCCATTTTGATATAAGAAATTTTCTATAAAAAATCAATATTAAAAAATAATACTTATCCTGACTTACCATTTGATCAATTTAGCCTACCATTCAACTATTATAAACACCAGTTGATTAGTTCCCCAAACCAATTTATTTGTTTCATCAAACAAAACCCTTTAACTAAAAGGATGAACCAATCGATCAATCCACATGAAAACTTGTTTTATTCGATTTTCAAGTTTTATTTAAAGCCATATTTACCTCAAACCCAACTTTGGTTCAAATCAAAATTAAACACTATCAAATTTTACTAAACATCATAACTTTTCATTCAATAGAACTTTAGAAAAAGAAAAAATAGTATTACAGCAACGATGCTATAGGTAGTGTTTATTGAAATTTTTTTGGAGGAAAATTAAACAGACCTCTTTTTTTCACCAACTATGTCATGGAAAAAAAGGCTCAATAGCGATGACATATGTCGTCCCTAACAACTATTTTGTAAAAAACAAATTATTTATTCTGGAGGAAAATTTACCTATTTTACTTACAAATACAACAAATCATCGCTTAAGGTTCTTATGACAACTATTTTCCTCTAACATGGCAGCGTCATTAGTATATCTATATCTATGATTTTTCATCATTGGTGTGTTTTTTAGCTATGACTTGATGTTGTTGTTATAACCATCATCACTATAGGTGCTTTTCTTACACTGATTGGATGTAAGCTCATCAAGTATGTGAAGCACTGATGTTGGAGGATTTGGTAGCCCAAGCAAAAAAGATGGAGTTAACAACAAAAAATAGAAAGGCATCCTTTAGATGAATCCCAATAAATGAGTGTTCCACCCTTATATTAGTAGTTACCTATCAACAAACATTCTACTAAACTTGTTGGAATTTTCCCAAGAAAATGCAATAATATTTTCCTAGTTAGTAACTAATAGTGAACGGACATCAACAATGGCTAATGAAAATTGTTTGGATATATTTATCAGTGGCAAACATACATCAAACTAAAAAAAATATTTGGTCAAGATTTTTTTTAGATGAGTTATTTGCAAGGAAGTTCTTTGTTTTTTAAAAGTAATCTTATAAGAGAGATCAAATATGAATAATGGACTTCAAGTTCCATGAAATGCAATTACTGAATGGGAAATAGTGATTGTGCATAGTAATTACTAAGTATCAACTATCCTGTATTATATTGATAGATTAATTGATGTAATTGATAGGTTATGAGTGCTTGAGATTTATGGATAATTTTTAGGGGTACCATTATTTAATGTTGCCAAAGATGACTAACCAAAGATGTCATGTATCATGGATGAATGAGTGTTTTGTTATAGCAACATGTCATTTAAGCAACATATATAACTATAACTTCTTATAGAAATCATTGAGAAGGTACGAAAAATGAGGCATACATCAATAGTGAATAGTTGGTAGGGACAAGGAGAAGGATCATGTTGGAGACTTGAAAGAAATATTCAACACGTTATGATGCTATATAATGAAGCTCAACCCATCAGAGTGCATTTTGGGTTGATGTAAGCAAATTTTTCTCCACATATTATCAAGTCAAGGCTAACATGTCAAATAATATATCATATATAAATAATATGAGTCCATCAAAAAGAAAAGATGATATACAATAGTTAGATAGCTTATTGGCAACCTTGAATTGTCTCTTATCTAGGGGATGGGCAAGACACTTCCATCCTTCCAATGGTTAAATACGATAGGGAACTTCAATAGATTGAAAAGTGATAGGAGACATTTGAGGAACTATTAGAATGTTTCCACACATTTCTACAATAACACCCTCATTTTTAACAATAAAAAATTTTCATTATAAACAAAAAATTGGGGAAGTGAAATACAAAAGTAGGGTGTCATACCCGCACCTAACATAAGATAGGTACCAACCATCTGTCTTATATTAGATACAAGGATAAAACAAAACTTAGAATAGATAATATCCAAATAGAGAACTCCCAAGAGAGGTAAGATTTAAGATAAATAAGGTAATGATGTGTGTAAAAAACTAAGTACAACACTACTAAAATAGGGGAAGAACAAGGTACCAAAAACTAAAATTTTAAAATATTTGACAAGAGAAAAGAGATTCCCAAGCATAGGTAAAACAATTCTATGCCTGATAGCCTAACTCTCAAACCAATACCCCAAGCAAAGCATTTTTTTTTGCCATCATTACTAAACAACTTATAATCATCATCAGTAGCTCACCCAAGAAGCAAAGATCATCACAATACAAGGTAGTATTAATATGGTTAAGTAATGAGTAAAGCAAATCTACTCTAATATATGGAAGGCTTATGCTACGAAAACATTCATGGCATAATACATGCATACAACTCATGCTGAGACATGCATATATGTCATATAACTCAAATAAAAGGGAATCATACGACAATGTGCCTATACTAAGAGGATAAAAGGGCTTGAGGCATTACTTTCAACACATCATCATTCATTATCATGCCAAAAAAGTGGTTATATAACTTCATTATTGAGATATTCAAGCAATTGCACTAACTCTCCACTATGAAACATGATAACTTACCAAGGATGGTGTAACACCCCAAAATTCACTAATTTTTTTTTTTAAAACGGAAGTAATTAAGATAGAAACACTTAAAACCTGTGAATTCTGGGAATGTTACCGCCACACTTAGTACCAGACCGGTTCTCTCCGATCGTTCCAGTACCAAGTGCTAAGGCTAAAGAAAATATTTACGTTAAATTCAAATTAACAATTCATAAAAGAATTCGAAAGATCATACAACAAAATCAGAGTACGCATAAACGTTTATTAATACTTGTAACTTCCAAATAGAAATACATTTAAACAAGATAAAACCCGATGGGTCAAATTCCGGATTGCCTACTCACTCAAGTCAGGTCTGCCACCCCAAAACAGTCTCTGGTCTTAAACCTGCACAAGAGGTCTACTCCCCACCATCGGTGGATCATCACAGGACCCATCAACCAAGGTAGTATCAATACGGGTCCAGTACTGAGTAAGGTGACTTGATCACTAAGGCCATCACGTAAACACATAAGCCATGCATAAAAATAGAAGAACACAATCATAAATGCATATGATCAACCAAGTAAAAGTACAAAGGCCCAATAATCCAAATTAATTACTTAATTAATCTTTTATCAGAAGTCGATACACACCATGTCTTTTATCAATCCATGTAAGTACAGGAACACCCCCACTATTATTGCCGGTGGGCCGGTCACTTGCGGGACAAAGTCCACACCACTATTATTCGCCGGTGGATCGGTCACTTGCGGGACAAAGTCCTCACCACTATTCCTTACCGGTGGATCGGCTGGTTCCTGCTCACATGGTGTTCCACTGTAAGTAATTAGTACCTTTTAAATGTTTTGGCAACTATGATTTATTTTTATTGAGCTCGAGTCACCCCCACTATTATTTCCGGTGGGCCGGACACTTGCGGGACAAAGTCCTCACCACTATTATTACCGGTGGATCGGTCACACATAGGGTTAAACCCTAACCGCTATTCCTAATCGGTGGATCGGCTGGACCCGGCTCAATAATCTTCCACTTTAAATGATTAGTGTCTTAAGTATCTTATTCAAAGGCTTTCACCAAACATGCATAAGTCACCACACATCACAAATCATAAAATTCCATAATTACACTTTAATTACCAAATACACGTGATAACCCAAACTCTAAGCAGCCTCAAAATCCATAATTAACCACTCCAAACCCTAATTCAGTGTCCTCCGTACCCTTAATTTGCTCCACGTGCTATTTTCCATCCCAAATGCTCAAACACCCAAACAACACTTACATTACCTTCCTTACATCCCAAATTAACTTTCCACACGTAAATTTCATACCCATGCAGACATTAATCCCCCCATGCAAACCTTAATATCATCATACAAATCCTAATACCAACATACATCCATTAATACCACCAGGTAAACCCTAGATTCCGTCATACAAAACCATAAATTCAATCCAACCAAAACCAAAGATTCACCCATTCCAAACCCTAAATTCAAACCATAAAGATTCTTCCATACCAAACCCTAAATTCAAGCCATAAAGATTCTTCCATACCAAACCCTAAATTCAAGCCATAAAGATTCTTCCACATAAAATCATAAATTAGAATCTCCCAAGGAAAACTATAAATTGAAATCCCCCAAGCAAATCATAAATTATATTCCCCCATATAATATCATAAATTACATTTTCCCAAATAACATCATGAATTAGATTCTCCCAAACAAATTATAAATTAACTCTCCCAATCAAATCATAACTTAAATTCTCCCATATAATATTATAAATTACATTCTCTCAAATAACATCATAAACTAAATTCTCCCAAACAAATCATAATTTAATTCTCCCAATCAATCATAAATTAAACTCTCCCATATAATATCATAAATTGAATTCTCCCAAATAGCATCATAAACTAGATTATTCATTATAAAACCATAAAATTAGGTTAACTCACTTCCCTTAATCAAATTCTTTCCCCATCCTCCTTTTTCATCCTTCCTCTCACACAAACCACATCGACTTCCTCACATACACAACACATATCATCATACATAATTAATACACATACCATGCACAACATACTTCAACTCCAAGTCATACCACATATAAAATATTCAATAATAATAAACACTAGATACATAACATGCGAAACACATAATACACATAAGCACATAAAAGGCCTTAGCACTCCTTACCTAAAACGACACCGGTCTTGGAGCACGCTCCTACGCCTCCTTAGGGATTTGATTGGGTTCCTATTATATCAAAGCATACTAGAATTATACTCTCTTATATAATTCTAACTTATTTCGAGGTTTGGTTTTAGGATGACATTTTACTATTCAATAATTAACTATAGGAACTAATATAATTAATTCACTTATTTTCTTTTGAAAAGGTGATAAACTAAGGGTTTCTACCCTTCTCCCAAAATAGATTTAATAATAACATAACTATGATGATGATAATAATAACAATAATAAGAATAATAGTAATAAAAATAATTAGTAATATAAATAAAGTACAATAATATTAATGATACTTTTTATAAATAGAATATTAGATATTAATGATATCAAAATTCTTAAAATTAAAAGTTGGATTTCTAACCTTCCCACAATGATAAAAATAATATTATTCAGAATTTTGACAATAAAATTAATAATGTATATATATACTTATATTATATTTTAATAAAGGTAATAATGGTAATATAATCAAAATAATGTTGAAAAATGTTAATAATGTTAATAAATTTTATAAATGCGAGGCATAATTAAAATTTAAGGCCTCTGTTCTTCCAGTAATAATCAAAGTATCAACCAAGTAATTATACTAATAATATTGTTATTATAAATATTATTAATAATAACATCAATTATGTAAAAAATCTAAGCAAATAGGTAAAGGCCGAGATAATTACTGTATCTTACTCAATAATACTCCCAGACCTGTAACCAAAATTTAGAAATTAGAATACAGTCAATATTACTAATAATAATTATTATAATAATAATAATTAAAGTTGAATTAATACTAAAATTTTGGCTAAAATTAGAATAATTATAAATATTTTGAAATAAAGTATTTAAAATGTCTATGGCATCACCTTCAGTTGGAGGATGAAGGTGGAACCGGCGATGGTTCCCGGAGGTGGCTGGAAAATGGATCTAAGAGAGGCCAAAAATTAGGAAAATGGGTGATGGAGAGGAAGAAAATTAAAATAATTATATGGGGCTGTAGAGGAGAATTAGTAGGAGTTAATGGTTGGTTTGGAAGGTGTTAGAAGCGGCGCATGTGGTGGTGGAAGGTGGTTCAACGTTTCGGGGTGGAATTTTCTGGCGAGAGGACTAGCCAACTTTGCACGATTATGGAGGATTGTACAAGGTGAGTTGAAGATCTAGAATGGATTAGTTAGCTAGATGGAGTTGCAGGGAAAAGTTTGGAATGAAGAAGTGGCGCTGAGGTTGACTATCGGTGGCGGACGGAGCGTCTGAATCTGCGGTGGCTGGGTTTCTTACTTAGGGTTTCGGGAAATAAAAGATTTTAAAATCATCCATAACTAGGCTATATATAGAGTTTAGATGGGTTATTAGGGTTTTGGGGGTCGCCTGGGTGGTATTGTTTGCTAGGGTTATGGTGGCCGGTGGCAGGAATCGATCGTCGATCATTTGGGTCGGGGCCGAAATTTTGCGAGCCAAAAGAGAAGGAACGAGCGAGAGTTGAGGATAATTGATCGTTCCAAGTCAATGTGCGAGTCAAGAGAAAGAAAAAGAAGGGTGAATCGTTCGGTCAAGTTCCGCGTAGCCGTCGCCGCCATTATCAGGCGCAGGAGTTGCAGCAGCGGCGACGTCGGGGAAGAAGAAGGGAGGAGATGGGGGGCTGGACCGTTTCGCGGGGAAGAAAGAAAGAAAAAGGGAGGGAGACCGGGCGGTCGGCGCGGGTCGAAGGATTATTAAACGCAACGCGGCGTTTTCGTGAGAAATGACAAAGAACGCGGCACAGCGTGGGACGGTAAGGACGCCGGTCGCGCGGGCTGGGCCGAGGAGGAAGAAGAAAAGAAAGACTAGGCCGCCGGGCTGGCCCAGTTCAGGGAGAAGAAGGAAAAGAAAAAGAAAAGAAGAAGAAAAAGAAAAAGAAAAGGAAAAAAAAAGGGAAAAAGGAAAAATAAAAATAGTGGGTTGGCTCAATTAAATTAATTAGAATATTTGGGATATTTAAAAATGATAATATTTAAATAAAATATTATTTAAATCCCTTTTTAGGCTAAATTAGGACTTTTAAAAGATTTTCCATAAATTCCTTTTTAATTAGCAAAACATCCTAATTTTCTCTAATTAAATTGTTTATAAAATTAATATTAATTTGAAACTATTTTCTCCTTCTTATTTTAAATAAAATAATTTATTTAATTAATTTTCAAAATAAAATGCTTAATTAGCTAAATTACCCAAATTCTCTTCTAATAAAAATACTTATAAATTTCTTCTTGATTTGCCCTAATTAATTCAATTTAAAAATAATTTATTTAAATAATTCTTATAATAAATATCCTTTAAATGTAGTTTATAAAATTAGAAATTTTCGGGGCATTTCAGATGGTGTTTAGAGTGATTACATCAAACACAATACAAATAACATAAGACAACTCACCCCACCACCAATGGTTATATACTCCAATGGGAACCCACTAGGACATCTGATCCCTCCACAAAGGAAATATATGCTAAAAGGTAAAAGAAGGAAATAAGAGAATCCCATTCCACCCAACACCAATGCCAAGGGGCTTGTACCAAGACTCCAACATCTACCTCACTTGAACACCAAATGCCATAGGACACCAAAACCACGACCTAGGTAACCTAACCCTTAAGTATTGATATCCTCTAAAAAATTATAATTTAGAAGAGTAGAAAAGGTATTCCCTAAAGGAAAAATATATAAAAGTGCTCTCACATTACCAACTCCTAACTATCTAAATCAATAATTGAAAAAAAAAAGGTTCTAACAAACTACTTTTTAATAAACACCATATTTATTTATAGTAACACTTAGCACAAACTAAATCATATTCATTAAACATCCATGGTATTTATAGTGATAACGCCTAACACAAACCAACCATCTTATTATCATTACTTGTGCTTCTAACATAAACCAATCCATTCCATTATTACCCCTAGTTCATTTATTTTCTTAGATTCAATTATTCAAAGTTAAATGCCTAATCAAGGGTCAAAGAATAAGGTTAAAGCATGATCTAACATAGCATTCAAGCCCAAAAAATGTCACAAATTATCATAGGGGGCTAGTTGACCGGTCCCACTATAACACCCATATTTTTAGCACTTAAAATTTTTAATTAAAAGAGTTAATTGAGGAAGTTAAAATATTAAAACAAAATGTAGGGTGGTACCGCTACAATAGTATAAGTCTAGTTTTATCTACCATTCTTACACCAAGTGTAAGGCTAAAATATTACTCTACTAAGATTAAGAACAACAAGCATAAGGTGCAAATAAGAAATTATATTATAGATTAACACTATATGGACATAACAAGATTGGAAAATGGTTACACAAGTTAAAAGAAGATAAGTACAAAAGAGAAATAAGAGTATAAGGATATCTAGATCAAAAGATGCCAGGTCGGACGCCAAATAGTCCTAACAGTCAAAGCTCCAAAATACTAGCCAACAAGCTGAAATTACAAGAAATCCTACAAAGTTACAATTATCCATTGAATAGGTAAGGGACTATAAAATGAAACTCATAAATACAATGATACTAAGTAAACCACTAAAAAATATTATATATGCAAAGGTTGCAAGGAACTCATAGAAGGTATCACAAGAGAACATGTTATACCATATCAAATCATACATACAAGAACATGGCACACACATATTGAATCATAAATATGATAAAAAATATCATAAACATGTGGTAATATAAACATTGCCAAGGCAAATTCTCATCATACTATTATACTTAACCATTTTCCATCACAATCACCTCATATGCTATAAATCTCAAACAACTATACTAATAAATTTCAAAACACCACAAGTGGTTAAAATAAAATAAAAATAAGAAGTATAAATTACTCCGGTTATATTAATTCACTAGGGAGACTTAGTACCATCTAATAAGATCATCAAATCACTTCATATAACTCATAGATAAGAACACATTATTTATTTCCATTTTTATTACTTGAGGGGATACAAGAGACAATCTGATACTCCGGTCATACTAGAGCACAAAGGCAACACAGTACCCTTCCAACCATATAATCTAGAGATATATAAAGTATACCACTCATACTAATGCACTAATGGTGGCACAATACCCTCCAATATTATTCAACTAATTCCAAAGTATAAATAATTTTGTAGGACCTGTAGGTCGCCTATAGAGTAAACTAAAGCTTTATTGGGGCACTAAGGCACATCAGTGGAACCAAAAAATATATGGACTCCTACCTTATATCTATGGTAGCTAACTCTAAGGAGTAAAATATTTTTAAATCTTGAGGTCTTCTACTTTAATAATTAGTATCTTATTTGATGAACATGAAATCACAAAATACACCAACAACTCTAGTTTCCATACTTAGAAAATTTTCCTTATTTCCATATATTCAAGTTAACCCAAAGTTAAAGTCAACACTAAGTTTAAATTAGTGAATCTACTAAGACCAACCAATGTCCAATTGTTTGCACTTAGGTGCATTAGGTCATAAATGACCAAAATGCCCTTAAAACTAAATTACCACAATGTTATCCATTATAGATACTAATTTATTTTCAATTAATATTTTTTCATAAAAAGGTAAATACAATAATCTAAAGCACTTTAGCATATAGTTAAATTACAATACATGACAATCACTATTTTTTCCTTATACATGATTAAGCATATAAAACTCTAACATGCATATCTAACTTGTCACAAATCACATGCTTTCATACTTAACATCATATAATATATGTTAGGAATACATGTTGGGATAATATAAATATATATATATAGTACACTTAAAATACAAACTTACACCCAAGGCATACAATTAATAATAATCATGTAAAAATAAGACTAAACATGCTTAACCTATAATGTTATACATATACATCATACATAATTAATCCATGATGTTAAACCTATTATAGAATGATTTTTTACACTTAATACTATAAATAATTTAACATACTCAATGATACATAATTTAATACTAGCATATTTAAGAAAATAAATACAACATAACACAATTAAAGTCGTATTATGCTATCATGTAATTTTTCCATTCTTAGAAATTCATATGGTTACCGCTAAATCCCAAGAAAATATCAAAATATAATATAAAAAAACACCAAAATTAGAATCCTAATAACCTCCTTCTTTACCTAAAAAAATAACAATCAAAATATATATATTAGCAACTAATAATACTAATCACAAAAATAACCCAACAATGAACAAAATCAACCTAATAACCCACCAACCAAGGTTAGTTTTGGAGTAAAATGCATGACAAAATCACATTAGGCAAGAGGAGGATGGTGAGGAGGTTGTGTTATAGTATCTTGGAGGCATACAACATCCATGTTACATGAACTCAACTACATGGATAGTTCACACTACATAGAGGGATAAATGTGAGTTGTGTTGAAGATAGAGGCTGATGAAGTAAGGCCTTGATGCTGCAGAGGGGATGGTTATTAGGCAATGATGGTTTAGTAATAGGAGGTGATATAACTAGGTATAAGGCAGGAAATATTAGGAAAGAAAGTAGTGGAGTGATGTAAAAGGATTAATGGAAGTAGGGGACGGTGTTAAATAGGGGCTACATAACCAGTGTAAGAAAAGGGAAAAATATGGGTGCTAGAAGAAATAGGAGGTGGCAGACGATGTGTAAGAGGGTGGAAAGAAAATTTAGGTAGTTATGTGATGTTAGCAGTTGCAAGTTGGTGCATAGTTGGAGAGCATAACTGGTTCAAGGTTGTGTAAGGCTGCAACAGTGCTAGGGGACCAAATTGAATCAATCATGCCAAGGGAAAGGGGTTATATGATAGTGGGATTTTGTATGAATATGGTTTCATTAGGGTAGTGGTTGCATGATCAACTCACATTTATGGTTACAAAGTTGCACAAAGGAGAAAGAGGTAAGGTGGGTAATGTGATGGTTTTGTGTGAAAGGTGGAGGGTGTTTGGCAATGATGGGTTATGATATAGGTGGTACAAGGTTAGGAAAATGTAGAGATGGTTGGGGAGGTTATCGATAGGTGTTGCACAAAGGATGGTGGCAGATGGGGAATACACAAAGGTGGAGGTTTAGGGGGTGAAGGCACGAGGCTAAAAAATGGTGCATCATGGATGGGGAATTCATGGAGGTATGATGGTGGAGGTGTGTGAAACAAAAATGCCAAAACATAGAGGGAAGTGTTGGGATTGATAGGGAAAAGAAAACTTAATAACCAAGGATAAAGGAGGATATTGGGGGTTCTTTAAGTTGGGAATGGCCAAATAAAATGGAAGGAGACAGAGGGGAAGGTTGTGTGATTCAAAGAGTGTAGAGATGGTTGTGTGAGGGGAAGTAAAATGGAGATAGTAAGGGGAAGGTTGGTGATTCAAAGAGTGTTAGAGCATAGGGAAGGGGTGAAGGGGGAAATATTTGTATGTAGTGTGGGGGTTGTTTAGAGAAGCTATTAGGTTGGGTTTTATTTAGTTGGGGTAGTTTGGTTAGGGCTTTGCTGGTGGAACAAAATAAGAAGGGGTTAGTCACGCGAGAGGGAGAGTATATTAAGATTGGAGGGTTGGTGTAAAGGTTAAAATTAAAATAATTAAGGAATAATAAATTAATTAATAAAGATATTAATAAATACAAAAATTCTACCCGATTAATATATCTTAAAATTTTAATCTTTTACTCTATATTACTAGCATAAAATAATAATATACATAATAATAGAACATCTAACCCTACAATAATATCTATAACTAATTACAAATAATTAATAATATTATATACTCACAAATTAGGCTTCAAAAAATAGGGTATTACACTAACATACTAGTGCATTAGTCTAGAATCTCAAAATAACAAGCAAAATAAAATTAGTAGAGGAACTGGTCGGCTAACTAAACTCTTAACTAATGGATTGATTAAGTTCAAAACCACATACATTTTAGCACATTTAAACAATTGATTGGTTAGCCAAAACCAGTTAAATAGCTTTGGGAAGGGATGCAATGAAATGGGTCAAGGATGGGGAACCCACCCCCATACCTAAACTTGATAAGCAAAATAATCTCTAAATCTGCCTCGATCTCTAATTTTTCTTTATTAGGGAATTTATGATATGATATTTACTGGGATTAAATTCTTATCCCTAACCCAATCCTTGATCCATTTCTCATCCTAAATTTATTCCCCTACCCCAAAACCTAACTCAATCTCATCCTCGATACCCAATCTCACTTATCTCGAAACATACAAGTATATAGAAAGTTTTAAAAAAATTAAGATAATTCAAAATTTATATAAAATCACATTAAATAAAAAAATATTGATAAGATATCACAAAATTTGATATCATAAGAGAAATACTTGGGATTTTTTCGCCAAGATTTTACTAGACGTGATGTCATAGTTATGCCTGAGGCAAAATGTTAAGCTCTGCATCTTCTACTCTCTCAATTTGTGAATAGAAAGGGTTATGGGATTATATATATATATATATGATTCTTGGAGAGTTCAAGGATGGTTTCCAAACCCATCCTTACACCATTCTCACACGTTCTTTGAAAAAATTCCCAAACCCAAGCCCAAATAGAAAATCCACCTATTTCTAATCTATTTAAAACACATATAACATGATTCCATGTATCAAAAATGGCTATAAAAATACTTAATCATGCTCCACACATAATAAAATCAACATGTTTCAACACCAAAACACATCCAACATATATGCTTACTTTAATTCCAAAACTCAAAAAGAGGTTAAATCATGCTTTTGTGCTTATATGTAACATGTTATATACTATTCATCATGATAAAATAAAATAAATAAACATGGATATCTCAGCATACATAAAATAATTTTAGAGTGGCATGAGGATAAACCAACCAGAAATCCTCAACTTTCTCCAAAATCGAACTCACCCTTGCTTGATGGAAAGTAAGAATAAGCCACAAGAAAAATTAGGAGAGTGAAAGGGAATAGAATGAATGTTTAAAGTGAAAGGAAAAGAAAAGAAAGGGATAAAGCTTAGTGGGAATAGGAGAGCAAGGAATTAGAAGGAAAAAATTTCAAACATTTAGGAATTTTTATTAAGAAAATGAGAGTTAATGAGCATTGTGAATTGTGAATTATGATGAGGAAAAACAAATAGCCTAGTGCCTTATTCCCCTTTTTTCCTAAAAAAATTAGAGAAATGAGAGAGGGAAGAATGTTGGGAAACCAAACACATGAGTGTTAGAAGTAGGGGGAGGGTAGCTTGGGGATAAGGTGTAGGATAAATCATAAAAAAAAGGAAAAAGAATAAAAAAAAAGGAAGAAAAGGAGTTGTTAGAGGGAACAACATTGTTGTTGGTGCTCATCATATTTATCAAGGAAAAGAGGAATTGACAAAGTGCAAATGATAACAAATAACTCAAAAGTAACTTTTGGAAAATTGTTATCTAAATAAAACAAAATAAATCTCAAAACATTCAAATTTATTGGTTTTATAGGATCAAAATATAATGATCTAGAGGTTTTATAGGAATTAGATTAACATTCAAATTGGAAAAAAAAGATATTAGGATTCCTAATCAAACCAATTGATGGGTTTATCTGTTCCAATCAACTATTACTTCTAAATTGAAAATAAAGATTTTGGTGTGAATTAGTTAACTAGTTTGTGTACCAATGGTTTGACCACTCCCTAAAGAGCTATATTTACTTGAATTTTCCAAGTATTTATCAAAAAAAATATTTTATACATAATAAACACATATTTAAAGATATTTTTGAAATGTTTTAGGATGGGGTATTACATCTACATGGGTGCTCCAAACCTTTGAAAAAAATTATTTCTATAATAGGGAACATTAGATGTGGTTGTCTCACCAATTTGGGTTATCAAAAAAAAAGGTTCCTGCAAGGCTCAAACTCCTATATACTCTGCTGGCAAAATGTTGAAGGGTATCAAATAAGATATATACAAACATTATGATTTTAGCATATGCAACTCCTCATAGTGTCTTGAAAATTAAAGCTATATTTCAATTCCTGGTCCATTATTAGTCTAGCTAACTTACCTCAATGAGCCATAAATTGTAGATCTTATTAGGTTTAACATCTAATACTGATTAATACTTATGGTCAAATGACATAACTTGATAGATTTCATTACTAAATAATCATTGTTAGAGAAATGTTTCTCTTTATTTTTCATTATATATCATTTTTGAATTCACATAGGCTTCTCATATTTGGTTAAGTTTACAAATAATAGACGACTGGAAAAGCACTTACGCTAAATAATAAATACTAATAGTTAAACTAAGGGAAATGAAATATTGATAGTTCTAAATGAAATTTGTACATAATCTACAAGGTAATATTTTTTATTTCCTTATTCTCCTTAACTACCAATAGTTCCCATGAGTCTAAGAAAGAGTAGAGTTTTATAAACCAGTAAGCCATTGCCATTTGATGATAGCTGGCAATGCTAGGGCTTTTTTTTCTCCCCAAATGTGAGACTCTAATGTTTTTTGTTGTTTTCGGACTTTGAAAATAGTTGGATGGTGCCATATTATGCATTATGTTGTTGATTCTTAAATGAGTATCTATATTGAGATACTACATGTGTAAGGTTATATCGTTGTGATGTACTTCTTACCCAAAGTACCAAAAGGTTGTGCTTTCTTGGTGGCCGATTGAGTAAATAGAGGCTAAGAATATTGAATCTTCTCCTTTTAGTTTCCAAAACACCTTAACATGTCTCCTTGGTAGCTACAACTTAAGGAAGAAAAATTTTAACAAAAGTATAAAACAAGTGACAATATTTAAGCATAATGATCACAATGTGTATACCATGTAACTATTTTCACAATTAGCATTATGCAACTGATTGATCTAAATATTCGATGGTGACTACTATGCTACTGATTGCCATATCAACTTTTTCATTATAACTACACATATATTTTACGACACATATAAGTATATTTCCATCATCATTAAGCATATTTTTTACCACTATTTTTCTTTTAAAAAAATCAATATTGATCAAAATCTTGTTTATATCTTTCATAAAAATTACAGATGTTTCATCGTGCAACAGTGTCTTTTGTCATTGTTTAACATACTTTTTGCCATTATTTTCCTAAAACATTTCAACATTCATCTAAGCATATTACCGGAAATGTGGGTATCTTTCATGGCAACTACTTATATATTTCATCACACATCTAAGTATCTTTAACCACCGTTAAGCATATTTTTCACCACTATTTTCTATAATATTTCACCATTTATCTAAGTCTTATGCATATCTTTCCCTAAATTTTACCATACATCTAAGTATCTTTCACCTCTATTAAATATATTTTTCACCACTATTTTCCTTAAAACTTTCAATATTAATCTAAGCATATCACTAATATTATGTGTATCTTTCATTGCAACTACACATATATTTCACCGTGTATTTTTGTATCTTTCACCACTATTAAAAAAATTGAACTTTTTTTTTGAAAACTTTCACCATTGATATAATTCTATGTATATTTTTCACCAAAATTACACATATTTTTCTCCGTTATTTTGCTTAAAATTTTCAATATTCATCTAAGTATATCATCAATCGTGTATCATTCACTATATCTATATATATATCATTACCATGTATCTAAATGTCTTTTATCATAATTGAATTTATCTTTTACCAACATTGTACTTATCTTTTACTTTATACACATCTTTCTCCATTATTCTACTAAATTTCATCATTATTATATTAAAGTTGATCTTTAACTTTTGCTACACACATCTTCCGCTATTATTCTACTAAAATTTCATGATCATTTTAACTCAATTTATTTGATAATAATATTCCATAATTTTACAAATATTTTACCTTAATTTTTTTGCCATGACCATATCAATATGTATCTCTATTCGTAGTCTCATGAATATTATGACATATCTTTCTATTTTAATATTTCTAATGAAAGATATTTTAATTTAAAAAAATTACATTAGCAAAACCATTCGCACAATACACATTGTACGAATGGTTGCACAATATAAATTGCCCACTGCTTAAGTCAATTACAATAAGTCTCCTCCTTTGACACCTAGTAGTTGCATATTTCCCATTAGGGTCAAACCTGAGTTAGATGAGACTCATGTGAATATTAAGATGCAATCCTATTTTATTCTATTATTAATTATTCTTCAATTTCAAACATACTTTTTTTTATTTCTAATACCATTAAAGTATAAATATTTACAAAATAAATAATTAGAACATATATGAAAAATATATGGTGACATTAAAAATTTTAATATACATATTTTAGATAGAAGATTGACATACAAATTATAACAATGTGGTTGTGTGATAACAAATTTTTCAAGAGATCCTCTTTAACTAGCAACCAATTCCTCCTCTCTTCTTTTTCTTTTTTTTTTCTTTAGCGATTGACATGACTAGATTTACATTTTCTAGTTTCTAAAATTCCAAAGTTAAATTATAAAATATCAAAAGTCATTCATCACTTCAAAAATTATTATTATTAATTTAGTATATATATCTACTATAGTCATTAGTACATATATATGTCACTTGTCTAGCTATAAAAATAGTATATGTTTTCTGATAAAAAATTACAAAGGATTATTTTTATTTTTGAATCATCTATATGTCACTTTGTGCAACATTTGATAATATAGGTCTTTTTTTATTATATTGCATACTAGCTAATTTAAATGGAATTTAGCACATTGTGGTTGCAAATTGAATGTTGGTGGCCCATCAATATCAAAAATATCATTAAAACTCCACCATGCTCTCACTTTGTAAGTAGTAGTCCTTGTATTTTATGTACATTGATACTAGTTATTATATAAAAGTTGGATAATCCTAAATCAGAGATTCCCTAAATCAGAGGCCATGTTCGGCCACACCACCAACACTGTCATAGGGTCAACCCTACTTCCCATTGTGTGGCCCTAGTTCTTGGTGAACCATGTTGATAATAAAAATTAGACACTTGAAAACTCCCAAAAAATTTATGAGGCTTGAAATTCAAAGATGTTGACAAGGAAAGTTCTTGGTGCCCCTACTTTGGTCTTGAGTAGGAAGAGAACTATATAATCATTGTGAATCATCATGATAAAAATTTGCGATGATGGTAGGTGCACCATCATTAAAAACTTAAATTTTAAAAATTAACCTAAATTGTAATATCAATATGTGTATAATCGTTGTGAATCATCACCATAGAATTTTTTGATGATGGTAGATGCACCTTCATTAAAAACTTAAATATTAAAAATTAAATAGAATTGTAATATATATACACCTTACATTTCCTTACACACCTATTTTTATAAACACACGTCCATATACCCTTCCCCCCTAAATTTATTCTCCTTTTCAATTTTATCCTTCTTATTTTTCCACCCCTCTTATATCTCTGTCAAATTTAATCTCTCTTCTCTCTCATATCAACTCCTTACACAGTTACTTAATTCTTCTCAAGTCTTATATCAACTCAAGAGAGTAGATTTTAATCAAAATTCCAATACATACTAAATCTAAAGTTATGGAAGTTTTATCCTCTTTTTTGTTCATTTTTATTATTTTTTTTAAGTAGCTAAAAATGCAAGATTTGATTCTTTCATTTTTCTCATTTTAGTTATTATGTAACTAAAATTAATGTTTGTATACATAGATCGAACTTAGATTACTAAATCTATTGTAATTTTAAGTTAAAATCTGAACTTTGAATAATATTAATGGAGGTTGGGGAAAAATAGTGGCTACGATGGATGGTTCACTCAGTAGTCAAAACTACCAATAGATATTTAACCCATCAGGCCTCCCCCCCAATGGGTAAATCCCCGTCAAAATAATTTACAGGAAGGTAAGTCACCCATCGTGGACCTTTATTGGCAAGCAATTCACCTATTGGCCTCCACCTCCACCTAATAGTTCACCCATCACACTTTGTCCCAAATGGGTAACACACCCATGGAAATCCTATAACCGTATAAGCCTTAACCCTAAACCCCAAACCTTAAACCCTTAACCCCAAAGCCTAAACCCCTATCCCCAAACCCTAAACCTTAATCACCAAACCATTACCCTTAACCCTATACCCCAAAACCCAAATCCCTAAACCATTAATGAGCTAATTCATAATATTTATTTGTAATATTTTTGTTATAATTGGTAGGTGGCTAATAGAGGAGGCATAGGAAATGATATGAGACAAGTTACTCTTGCTACCATTGAAGTGGTAAAGAGGGAAGTCACTACCAATTCTCAAGTTAGTAGCTGATTTGAGTAAGTTAGGCTATTGTGCCCTTAAATCTAGAACTTTAGCATACTTATATAAGCAACTTAGGATAAAATCTAAGACTAGGTGCAAGTAGATAGATAGTTGCAAAAAACTATTAGAGGTAATTATTTATTACTAATTATTAGTTAAAAAGTTATTTAATTGTATTATATATGTGTTATAATTGTGTGTAGGATTGGATTTAAGAGTATTTCAAGTGATTTCGATGGAGTTATTCTTGCACGTATAATCCATCATGCAATACCGCAATGATGAGGTGGTATTGTCAAATGCTTCCTCTAATCCATGGTTGGTGTAATTTAGTATCTAAGGCAATTAGATTCTCTAAACCAAGTGGGTGAAATACTTTATATGAACAATTTTAAATTGTAGTTATTTGTAATAATTGACATTAATATTTTTTTTATATGCATTAGTAGGTTGACTCTTTACCATTCAACCAAGATCCAGGTATGAAACATCCCAAGTTGATGTACCGAGGTGGCATACACTTTGTGGATGTTGGGGAGGCCTACATGTTTATTCCTCCTATTATTCCAACATATGGATTCTATTGGAGTGTTAAAATTAAGAAGTATATGGCAGATTACTCTAGTTGTGCATCATTTTGGAATGTTTAGCCACATCACTAGCTAGACTTCAGCTTCTATTTTCATTACTTTATATATAAGCATGATGCCTCAACTAAATGCCTTCCTTCTTATCATCCTTGAACACATCCATTAGTCTATCAAATACTAGTAGACGAAGGGTAGGGTGATGCCCCATACATTAGGAAAAAAGTTGAGATAAATAATGAATTGATGGGTTGATTCGGCTACTGGTTCAAAGAAGAGAATATGGGTAAAATTAATAAGGATAAAAGTTTTGATAAGCTTAATGGGGTATACCTCACCATAGGTGGGCTCAGAATCTCCTCTAGTGAAGAGGAGGAGATTGACTAACCCCCTGCTAATGATGTTTAGTAATTTTTTTCTTGCATTTTTGTTTTAAGTTTATAAGATTGTTATGACCTTGTTATTGGAGTAATTTATTTGTATGCTAATTTTAATTTCATGTTAAACTATGATTATTCCTCAACAAGTACATAAAGTTTTGTAACAAAATACTTAACCAAATATGATAAACCAATGTAAATAAAGTTCTACACTAAAACACTAAAGAGAATGCAATAAACTAAAGTACACAGATTTCTTCACTAAACTTGTTAAATTAAGCATAAATCATCAA
The DNA here is from genome assembly GCA_039764185.1 of Tamarix austromongolica. Classification (NCBI taxonomy): domain Eukaryota; kingdom Viridiplantae; phylum Streptophyta; class Magnoliopsida; order Caryophyllales; family Tamaricaceae; genus Tamarix; species Tamarix austromongolica. The sequence goes on along the minus strand of CM077809.1, from coordinate 163,304,417 downwards.
CCTAAGTCTCCACCTTAGTTGAGACTCATACCCATTACATTTTGATTCAAATGAATACAATCACGATATGGCTCTTTCCATCTAAATACGCTTAAAGCAACATGTCTATACCACTAAATAAATACAAGTGGTAATATTATGTTTTCTAACAAGGTTAACTAAAAGCATATAAAGTATCATAACATAATTTTCATACATATAGTATAATGAAGACTATATAAAAAATTAGTGTGAGTAAAAGACAAATTGATATGCAATGCAATAAATTGTTGACACTTAAGATGGTGGTGATTTGATCAGGTTTTCGGCTGTTGTATGGAGTTATTTGCGGTAAATACTCAAGCAAATGAATGTAAATTGTCATAAAGAGGAACTCAAAATCAGTTCAATGCTACCATTTCTCCATTAGAGCTTATCACCTCTAATATATCACACATTACATGTTTTCAGCAATAGGATTTATAGAGGTAAGCTCATATAACTCTTGATGCGTCACTAATTCCCTGTACATTACAACTATAACATTTGACCATTTTAATTCCTTGCCTAATATTTACAGTGCAGCTACTCTAAACCTACAGCTTTCATTATCCAAAACATCATGATTCCAACTATGGGAGCATAGCTACCTCAATATCAAAGGACCATGGAAAATTATAGATGAGCCGATAAGTCCTCCTAGTACTACAGCTCCTACCATTACTTCTTCCTCGATCCAATCGACCAGGGGAAGATGAACATCTACCAAGAGATGCATAACCATGCCCTCAACTCGATCAACCTTGCCCCATAAGTGATTTCGAATAAGCATGCTCTATGTGATCCTACTCTGATGGTTCCCTCTATGAGCTATTGCTAGGGCTCCATTTTCTTTGTAAAATGTTTTTTTGTACCATATGTATCTTTACAAGTTCAAGAATCTCATCGATAAGATTATAATAGTATCATAAATGTGAAGGTTAACGATTAACAATAATTTACACCATAGATATGGTGTCAGAAGCAAATGGATGTATAGATGGATCAACATTTGAATCATCAAAAGAAAACATTTCTTCTTGTGATCTAACAAAAGTGAAAATCTTTCACAATTTATGCACCATCAATACGGGAATAGGTTGATGATCTAATTTATAATGAAATATATCGTGTGCAAATGGCAAACCATGTATCAATCTCAAGTAACACTCACGTCCTAAGGATTCGTGACCAACCATATTAAACCTCCTACTCTTCTCTTCAATAAAATCCAACTCTCTATGACATATGGTAGATGTGAGCGCCTTGAATAATATGTCATCTATAGAGCAATGTGGAATAATAACCCACGATTACTCTACATCTTTTTCACCTCATTAATTTGGAGTCTTATTAGTGTAATACCCTAAAACTTTAAAATCTATAATTTAATAAATAACCTTTATATGGGATAATTTAAACTTAAATTTATTTAATTTAATTATTTTGTGGATTTTTGAGTATATAAAAATGGATATGAATATTTAATAAATTAAAATAAATATTTTTTATTTTATCATACTCATTTTATTTAAATAATTTTTCAAACCAATATTTTACTAAAATTACCCTTTTTAAACCAATATATTAAATTATAATAAATTAAATTATTAAATTAATTTACCTATCAAAAATATTAAATGCCATTAATCCAAAAAAAAATTATTTTATTTTATTTTTCCCTTTTCCCTTTTTCCTTTTTTCCTTTTTTCCTTTTTCTTTCTCCTTTTTCTTCTTTTCATCTTGTTCTCCTTTTTTTTCCTTTCTCTTCCCCTTCGAGCTGCCCTTCTTCTTTTTTCCTTTCTTTTCTCCCTGAGGTTGGGCCAATACAACCCTTCTTCCTTTCCATCTCCCTCACGTGCACAGGGCCGACCCACCCTCTTCTTTCCTTTCCTTACCCAACCGGCCTATAGCCCCTCCTCATTTCTTCTTCCCTTCTCCTTCCTTCTTCGACCACCTGCCATGGCCAGCCTGCTACAACCGCCTGCCACCACCTGCCTCCCCTTGTAGCTCTGCTCTCTCCCCCATCCCTTTCCCTTCCATTTTTTAGCCAAACACAACCTCTCTCGTGTGGCCTTCTCTTTCCTTTTCTTTGCTCCACTTTCCCTGCCACCCTACACCAGTCGACCTGCAAGCCCCTACCACCACCTAGCAAGTGCCCCTACCTCCTCTCCTCTCCCTCTTCTTTTTCTTCTTCTCTTCAACCTATTTTCTTCCCCCGAGCTCCTTCCTTCCCTACTTGCCAAGTGCTTTTTCTTCCTTCTTTCCCCTCTTCTCCTATTTTTTGCTTTGCCGCCTCTAACCACCGCTGTTTCCACCCAACCAACCACCACATCCACCTCATGACACTCCCTATTACATCCTTGCACCACTAAGCCACCACCACATGCCCCTACAACCACCTTTCTCCTCCCTTCTTTTTCTTTCCCCCTTCTCGGCCTCCACCTTGCACCACCACCATCCATCGCCCTCCTTCCTCTTCTGCCGCCTCCATAGCCACCAATCCACACCCTGGAACCTCCCTTACTACCACCTTGCCTTCCTTGGCCGAAATCCAGCCCTACAAGTCCTCCACTCCCCTCTTATTTTTCCTTCCTTATTCTCCTCCGCCACCCTTGCATCCACTTTCTCAGCCTTGTAGCTGCCACCTCAACCTCCTTGAGCCACCGATCACTGACCCCCAACCACCATCTATACCCCTACTCCCTCCCTGCACCCAGCCACTACCCTAAATCCCCTCCACAATCCCTCAACCTAAACCCCAAAACCCTTACCTAAACAAGCTCCCTTCCTTCTCCTATTCCCTTCTTTGACCCTTCTTCCTTCAACCTTGCGTGCGGCATGAGTTTGCTGCCTCCCTTCAGAAAACTTAGCTAATAATATGAGGTATAATAATGGTTAATATTAGTATATATTTAATTAAGCATTTGATAAAATTTATTATTTTGATTTTTCTATTTCTAATATGATAAATATTGATATTATTTTTAGGTATTGATTTTACTAATCAAGGCTCAAATCTTTAACTAGGGTATCGGTAAGGTTTGATTATTACTAGAAATAAGATAACTATTATGCCCCACTAAAATGTGTGGATATATGCATGCTAGCACATCAGGATTTTTAATATGATTCATAAGCATGATGTAGGTTGCAAAGTATAATGTACTTAGTGGCATATGCTGGTTGATGAAAAAAAAAAGTATGTTAATTCATGTGTCATGTGTAGAAATAATGCTTAAGGGAAGAGCCTTGTTGTTAATGATGAGGTTAAATACATATGTTTGATATGATAAGCTAATGTGGCCATTTTCTGCATGAATAATGTTAATATGGGCCTTAGGGGTATTTTGGTAAATTTGCTTGTGCAAAAGGTGTGGCTTAAATAGGTGTTTATGGTAGATACTAATGTATATTAATGACAAATAATAATAGTTGGTGGTGTAGGATGATTTATATGAACCATGTATATTAACATTTCATGTAGTGAGGGTATTTTAGTAAAAATTGTATAATAAGGGTAAAATGGTAAATGGATAAGTGAGGGCATTTTAGAAATTTTACATAGAATAGGGGATAACTTGGTAATTTAATAAACGAGAAGGGTATTTTGGTAATTATGTAAAGTAAAGGGGTAAAATGGTAATTTGGTACAAAAGAATGGTACTTTGGTAATTATGTAAAATAAAGTGGTAAAGTGGTAATTTGGTATAAAGGAAGGGTATTTTGATAATTATGTAAAGTAAAGGGGCAGAATGGTAATTTGGTATAAAGGAAGGGTAGAATGGTAATTATGTAACGTAAAGGGGTAAAATGGTAATTTGGTATAAAGGAAGGGTATCTTGTTAATTTTATAAAGTCAAGGGGTGAATGGTGATTTAATAAAAGGAGAAGGGTAGTTTGATAATTTGGCTCAAAGAAAGGGTAATTTAGTTATTTTGTAAGTAAAAAGGGGCAAATGGTGGTTGTAATAATTAACAAGGGTAATTTGGTAATTTAACCAATCGAAAGGGCAATTTGGTAATTTTAATAAGTAAGAAGGGTAATTTGGTAATTTAACTAACCAAAGGGGCAATTTGGTAATTTTAATAAATAAGAAGGGAAATTTGGCAATGTGATCAACTGAAAGGGCAACTTGATAAATTTAATAAGTATGAAGGGTAATTTGGTAATTTAACTAATCAAATGAACAATCTGATAAATGTAACAAATATAAGGAGTAAAGTTGTGATTTAACAAGTATGGAGAGTAATTTGGTAATCTAACAAATATAAGGGGCATTTGGTAATTATACAAATATAAAGGGTAATATGGTAAATTGACAAACGAAAAGGGGTGACTTGGTGGTTTTACAAATATGGGGTATTTCAGTAATAATTTAGGGATGATGAGAGTAATTTGGTAACTTATATATAACATATCAATGGATTAAATGAGTCTCCTTAATAAGACATAAGTAATATTGAATAATAAGATAAGGGTATTTGATAAGTCTGTGGGTGTTACAAGTGAATATCAAAAGAACATGATATAACCTAGGATTGGATAGATAATTAAGGGTGTGATATGATGTTAATCTCAAAACCATACAAGAGGTGCCTGGTTGGTAAGTATGCATGGAAATGTGTGTTAGATATATTTGAAGTACGTGTTAGGGTTTTGTGTATGCCATGATCATTGATGTGGAATGCTTGATTCTATGACCGGTATACCTTTGTGTCTCTAGATTCGTGACAATTTTCCTTCCCTTGGATTATTTAAATGGACCTGTTGAGTAAGATATGTATAAAGTACTAATTATGTAAAGTAAAATATTATTAAGTCGGGCCTAGACCGGTCCACCGGCGAATAATAGTGACCAGGTGCAAGATGCCCTAGAGACCGGTCTACCGACAAATAATAGTGGTCAGATACATTCTTTCCTAAAGTATTTTTCCGGTCCATCAACTATAATAGTGGTGGATCTCAAACTCAATAAACCAAACAGCGGATGTTAATAAAGTATGGAAAAACACTAATCACTTACAGTGGAACGCTATATGAGTTGGGGCAAGACCAGTCCACCAGCAAATAATAGTGGTCAGGTGTGTCATGTCCTGAAGCATATTCCGGTCCACCGGCTATAATAGTGGAGTTCTCACACTTATATGGATATAATTTGAAAGATGATGATTGAATAATAATTAATTAATGTCTTAAGACCAAAAGAGTTACTTTCATCCTCATGATCTATTGTTATAATATAAGTTCAGCCTTGATACCTATCTCTCCCTTGATATGTTATGGTATTGCTAAGTGAATGGGCATTGTGCTATGCATTTCTTCTTATATGAGTTGTTGCACTATATATTGTTCCTTAAGATGCTTATGGTTATCCCTGTCGTTGTGTATTATGTGTTGCATGCGGGTCCTGTCTTTCAATTTAGTATAAATGGTTACTCCTTCTTATAGTACTGAAGGGTTCCATTTGTGGGTCCTTGCCTATTCAATGGGCAGTGTCCTTTGCAAGATTATTGCAGGTGTTGTTCAAGTGGGCATCGAATAAGAGCGTAAGGGTTGTTTGAGAATGATTCAGGGTTTCTCTTTTACCGTTTTATTTCCTTGTTAAAATGATCTATATTATTGTGATCACTAATAGTGGGTTTTATTCTTGTAAAGATTTTATTACGCTACTCTAATTTAAATAAAGTTTGATTTTGAGGAAATTATATTTTGATCATTTAACCTTAGTACTTGATACTGGAACGGTAAGAGAAAACAGATCTGGTACTAAGTGTGGAGGTAACATCTCCAAAATTTATGGTTTTTGCTTTTTACTCCCGCTAATGTTTAAATAAAATAAAATTTTTCATTAGTGAATTTTGGGGGTGTTACCATTAGTGTGTCAATCTTCAGGCATAATGTGTCAAAAATCATCTATGATGATGATATATATTTCTTTAGCTTGCCATGTTCACTATCCACCCTATGATTAAAATTTCAAAATATAAGTAATGCTTAATTGTTATTTATTAATGATTTAAATGACATTGAATATTTACAAGAAAAATTTATACATGTTGGTTGCCACCCATAAGTATAAGCTTATTATCATAATATAAAATATGTTAAAATCTACCCCATTTGTCACCCATAAGTAGAAGCTTATTCTCATATATCTCAATTATAGTCACTCGTACAATATTCCTCCAAACACCTAGGAAACGTTCCCCCACTTCTATACTTCCTAGCTTTTTATAGCATAAGAGATAACATTCTTATTAATGTATTATCTACACAAGAAGGGGGATACATTAGAAAAGACTATTGGCACTATTTGTGTCGGTCATAGTTCCCTATCACCGATTCCCACAATTGATTCATGGGACTCCATCAATGTCTTTACTTTATTAAGCACCCAGTGGTAGTTATGTTCATTTTCCTTCATCAAAAATACTAAGGCAATGGTAAAATTCTTACCAATAGATATACAACAAATGACCTCCAAGAAAGAAAGATTGTATTTATTGGTTTTGTTTATGCAATATATAAAGAAATGACGTATGGAAACACATGCAATAAAGCAATAAAGCAATAAAATGCGGGTGTGCAAATACAATATCACTAACCACGGAGTTGGGCAACTGAAAATGTCATAAATAGTATTTGTTAGTTTCCATGAAGTACAATATATGTTGCATGACCATATGTCTCATCAAGTTATGCACCTTAAACTTTGTATAACATTTTAGATTGTCCTAAGTGTTATAGTATTATCTTCATCACCCCTTTTTAACTTGTTGATAATCTTCCTTAGTTTGATATTTATTTAGGTTAACTCATGCACCAACTTGCATTCTTCTAGAGATAATCGACAAGCAAATAAATGCCATTACAAATACTTACCAAATTTATGATTATGCATTCCATATTCTACCACTAATCTCCGACCATTGCAAGCATCTTCTCTTCCATGAATCTTGAATTCACAACCACACGTTTTGATTCCAGTAGATCGAACACTTTCAGGATTCAATGAATGTTGTCTTCTATAAGCACCGCCTCTCTCACAATGTCAAACTCTATCTTTTTTCAACATCTCAATATCTATATTATGTGAATTTCCAATTTCTATAACCCATAGAATTAATGACTCATGTTCATTAAAAATCTTATATGTAGTAAATAATCTACTCCAATTAGTATTAAATGGATATTAATTATATAATTAATATTCAAAATATAAAATTATAAGGAATACATAAATATAAAAATAAAAATAAAAAAATTATGGAATGAGTATTTTTGGGTAATTCAACTGCTATAATTTAAAATCGAATGACAAATATCCAAAAAGATTTTAGCCTCTACTAGATAAATTGCCCTTCAATATTAGGATCTAACAAGTGAAATGCCCATCATAGTTACTTTATAACGAGTGAGATGCCCATCAGAGTTACCTTATGACAAGTGATCAGCCCATCAACCTTCTCTTTTGACAATTGCATCACCTGGAAACTTTACTTTACAACGAATGAATCGCCTGCCAGCTAAGAGTTTTAACAGGTTAGTTGCCCATCAAACCCAAAAGTTTTAAATGAAAAAATTACCTTACCATTATTTCGTCAAATTCATTTTTACTAAAACAATTGTTAGATTTATTATCTTCTTTCATACTCATTGTATTTAAGATTGAAATAATAAAAATATTATGTAATTAATTGATAAGAAGTGAAACAAAAGAGAGAAAAAAAGAGTGATGAAAAGAATAGTGAACAAATGAAAGGGTTGAATTTGTCGAACAAATAAAATAACCCATTTTAAAGGGTATGAATTTATTTAAAAAATGTGTAACTAACAATGCCCATATATATATATATATATATATATATATATTTAATCAATAATAAGACAAGAGAAGCCTAATTTGGAATTATATATTTTTAACCTATAATAAGACAAGAGATGCCTAATTTGGAATATACTAAGTAATGATCCATTGTTGGCAAGTATATATGTTTAACCCAAGTGCAAACCCGTTAATACATGAGAACGAAGTTGCCTTTCAAACTTATGAATTAAATTAATATTTTTCAATTCTGTTTTATTAATTCTTTAGAGCAACCGAGATTTAGAAATACAGAATGGACACCCAGGGTAAATAAAAATAAAAATAAAGAAGGAGAAAAGCACATCAAGGACCGCCAAAAAAACATTAATCAACAGAACCAAAAACAGTGCTGCTTACGGGGGGACAAAAAGTAAAATAAACATGGATAAGGGAATACCCATACAATACAAGCAAGCAGGCAACACCCGAAGGCAACTTTCAACGGCAGACTACCCTCCGTTAGATGAATGACCAAAGCATTCCATCGCCGGATATATTTACAGAGTTTACATCAACTCGACAACAACCCAAGATAACAAATTGCCGAAAAAAACTCACTGCCCCCAGTCACACCTCCCAGTTCTAATCGGCTGAGATTCGCAGTTTGCAATTTATTTCACCCTATAGTTTATAACATTACTATTACGAAAGGTATTAAGCTCCTTCAAAACCTGCAGGAAGTTCCAAGCCTCTGTCTCTGTCTCAGACCCAAGTTCCCGGATCCGCGAACATCTAAAGCTGGATGCAGAAGCTTCTGGAAGTTGTCGAGAAACATATTCCATTCTTCTTCGGTCATGTCCGATAACATCACATAGCCTGAACTTTCTACTACCTGTCCGGTTACACTTCTATTCCCAGATGATATGTCTCCCAAGTAACTGCTGACGCCTTGTATCATCGAAGAACCTTGATGTTGCGAGCTTTTTCCACCACGGTGGCTAATCTTGGACGGAACGCAATGCTGCCGCTCTTTCTGGGGCGAGGCAGTAAAGTCCTCTAAGGAGATTGCCGTGGCTGGCTTAGAATAGGCAACAATAATATCCTGCTCGTCTTCCTCGTCATCATCCTCCTCTTCTGGACTGCAAAACATCTTACAACCATTCTGGACTGTATACCCATCTTGCACCAAGTCCTGAATAATTAGCTTCTGTTTTACATGTCCACCAAGATCCCAACATTCATCCTCACAGTCAAAATCAAACTGGAACTGATTGGAATCATCATGTCGACCATTAGCCCTTGGCTTCTTTCCCATCTCCTGCAATAATAACTTTCTTGCCTTGATACATACAATCTCGAGCTCACTTGGCCCTTCTTCATGACCCCGATATTCCCTACTCATCATTTCACCAATCTCAGCAAGACAGAGACCAAAATCAGCTGCTTTCTTGAGGAAAATTGTGCAGAGAATCAATACACGGAGGCATGCCTCTCGAATCATGGGAAGCTCCATTCTGAGCATCTCAGCATCACGAAATGGATCGAGATTAATTATATACTCAAGTTCATCTTCTGAGAATGGTATTGACGCCTGTGGCCAGTGGATCCACTCAAAATATGGATCCTCCAAGCTTTCTGGGAGGCAGAGGCCATGATCAATTGGGACAAGCTCAACTAGTCCGAGTCTCCCAACCCCGTCAAGCTTCCTGACCAAAAGGTTGCCAGCATGTCTATCTGTATTCAGTATACGTATATCTAATATACCGATTCGGTGGACAGCACTAACAGGAAAACTGGAGGTGCCATAATCATTGGCATCACAATCATGAAAAATATACTGCTGAATTGATGCAATTTTGCTGGTTTGACTCCTCTCTTGCTGCGTGTTACCATTTACCCCATCATCGTTAACATGAAAAACTGAATGGGTAACCTTAACAAGAGCAGTTAATGGTACATTGGCAGAGCTCTCGTGATCTAAAAGATATGCAGCAACCTCCCTAAAACCTGTCTCTCCAACCCGAACAGAATGTTTCAGTCCCGGATTCCCAAGAGCTTTCCCCACAAAACCTTTTGGGTTGTTCGGTGCAAAAGGTTCCTCATCAGTTGGCTTTACAATGGCAGCATAATCTCCATTACAGTTTCTGAAAAAATAAGCACCTCCAAGACCACCATAGGTAGGGACAGGATCAATGCCACTCCTCATGGCCTTGACGATATCTTTCACCAACGCCTTTGTCTTAGAGAAGTGAGTGGAGCAACCTATGATCTCAACAGGATCACTCAGATCCCTCTGTAAGACATCACTGCCAAAAGGAGAGAAGCAAGGGGTAGATAAGCTCCTTTGTATGCCCTTTCTTGTTAGAAGCAATGGAGAATCATTTCTCACTATGCTGAGATCATTCTTCAAAATCGTATCTCCACAAACTAATGAGGTCTCCTCAGTCTGAACATTGAGAGCAAGCTTTAGTCTCCTCTTCACAGTGTTAGCATTGTCACTTCTATCCAATTCTATACCCAACACACAACCAGTCTCAGTCTGAACAAAGACACGCCTCCTTCCAGAATTGCTTCTCTCCATATTATTCTGGTGATCAACACAGAGTGGTCTTCTTACAGTTGCAGAGCCCATCTATAGCATGTATAATACTCTTGCAGTTATGAGACATGAAATGATGAGAACTCCGAAAACTCAAGGCCAGGTGTAGAGATATCGGCAACAGAGCCCTGTTACCTCAAGCAGACACCCAACACAGGTGCCAGCAGTGAGAAAAGATAAGAGATTGACACTTGAATATTCATATCAACCTCGAGGGATTAACTGTCTTCCATGATTCCCATCAACAAGGCATCAATCATCAAACATGACATGTGATAGCTACACTAGAGAAGCCTTCTGCACATTCTACAATGTTTGCATTTATCAGGACTCGCAATGAAACAAATGCAAGCATAATTGTCTGCAGATGAAACACTGCAAACCTTAATACAAAGATCCAAAAGGAAGTAAACGTAGCCAGGATAAAAGACTAACTTTTTCCTCATTAAGGACCATCATCTTAGAGATCAGCCTCTCACCTTCAAATATTGGCAAACAATAACACAAGCATTAGTTTTTCCTGAACATAGGAAGCCTTTGTTGATAAATTTCTTAATCTTGTCATGTACTTTAGCCATTTAGATTTCCAGAGGTGAAATCCTCTGGACAAAAATTAAGTAGCATAGTAGAACCAAGAATCAAATGATATACTAAAACCACCAGGAAGCATATTGAAGGTCCTTGCCTGCAGACACCAACGGTCCAACCCACCTAATCCCTGGCTCTCCCCCACAAAAGAAAATAAATATAAATCAATCGTTTCCTAATCAGTAAAATGAAGGACCAGGTGGAACCCCATGGGCCCATCCACCACCAAACTCTGAATTGTGATAATGGTCTCCCTGTCACCAGATCTGAGACATAATTATAGAGCATTTCTTGTAAATAAATGAACCAGGCATTCATAACATTCAATAATATCTACAAGTTCAGAAAACGATCGTTTCACCCTAGTAAAATCTTAAAAAATGATGGGCAAAAGAAAACAAAGACCATTAAACAGCCAAAGCGTACAATGATCCTGGTTTGAGCAAATATGATCCCACGTGAGAACAACGCTCACGAAAGGAATCTAGAAGAGACTACTTTTTTCTTCCAAAGAATTGTTTCTAAAATTACATTCATCACTGTCTCTAGTAGTATGAACTGCCACAGAAAATTGCAAAGATCAAGAATAATCAATACTGGTTTTAGAAAAGAAAAAATGGCAATCACAGCTTACAAATGAAATCTATCTTCATACACATAATTAAAACACAAAAAGGCTATCAGAAAACATTGGCAGAAACGATTGGAACAGCACGATTTAAAATTTAAATCCAGCTCGTCTTCAAACAAACTAATGATATTAGATATTTTTCATGACAAAAAGTATTTCATGAAATAGTGCAGAAAGAAGGATAATCTACAGCTTACTAATCGATTTCTCAAACGAGCAAATAATAATTTATCACCAATCAGTAACACATATATTAGAATAGAAAGAAAAAATGAAGATTTTCTGCTCAAATTAAATTTGATTAGGCTAGAGTATGTATCAAAAGTTGTAGTTTTCACATATCAAGATTCAACAGATTCGTCATCGGTTCTCTCTTTATTTGCATGCCCGCCATTATTAGCATACAGAACCACAACCTTTCTCGATTGTTCCAGAAAACGGCAATATACTGTATATTAATTTACCTATATCAAAACCGATCTCGAGAAAAGAAGTACTCACCGGAGATAGGATCAGGATTCAAAGCGGCTGCAAACGGTGGCGACGGACAAAGAACCACCACCTCTGCAGACACTTCCTCCGCGGAAAAGGAGAGCAATAAGACGTCAGAGCAAGAAGCGAGGAACAGAGAGTGATGAGTTGTATGGAGCAAAGTGGAGGAGGAAGAGGGATCAGGATCCGACAGTTTAGATTGAAGATTATTTATAACATACGGCTACGATCAATCTCTCCTCACTCTCACTCTCCCTCTCCCCACCTTTCGCTCTTTCAGTCGAGCTCAGTAACTTCCGTCCGTCGGAGCCTTCCTCTCCCGCCTTCTTTCCAAAGCATAATCTGACGCCTGATTTTAATAGAAGCCGAAGGACAATAATGTAACAGAGTAAAACGATAAAAATTAGCAGCATTATTTAAATAAGATTTTTCTAACCATGGCACTGACAAGTGACAAGCACACGAACTGTTTTATGTTATTGTTAATGTTATATTTGAAGTTAGCCGTTACAGTTAAATCTTTTAATTTATTTAAAAATTAAAATTTTTAAATGATTTTAAATTTCTTAAAATTATATTTATAAAATAACTATTAGAGTTCGAAACTCCCAACATACTTTAAGTTCCTTTTTATATTAACCAAAGCTTCTAAACAAAAAGAAATGATAGTTTTGTTGGTTTATACTTCTAAAATTACTTATTTATTTATGAATAATTTATTATAAGTTATTCAAAATTGAGAATAATCTTTAAATTTCTCAATAAGTAGTGAAATTAATCATTTAAAATAAAATACTATGCACAAATAATTTGGTTATATCATCGACAATATACAATAACCATATCAATTTGGAGATAAAATATATTTAACTAAGCATAAAATAAATGGGTCGACTATATATAAAAAATTTTAATTTTATTTAGATATATTATCATATAAGTTCATCAATACGATCGCATGCCTATAAACGTGCTCCTGAATGACTTTAATTTACTTTAAAAAAATTACAAAAAAAATATAATTATAAGTTTTTATTAACACACTATATAATACACAATTATACATCATATAGTTCTATTTTTTTAATAGATATACATTAAATAACCTTTCATACACTTTAAGAACTTATACTATATTAATATAATTGTGAACTTTTAAACGAAAGGTCACGTGGTACGTAAAAATATAAACTTATGGTTATATTTTTTTTTTAAACTCGTGATTATATTATGTGTTTCTGAAAATTTTGAGTTATATTGTATATTTCTAATACTTCAAGATTATATTGTTTATTATGTTTAAACTTAGGATTATACAGTATATTATTCTAAAAAAATATGAATTGATTTTTAGAACAAGTTATTAGCATATAATACATAATGTTATTGTTTGAACGTATACTTAACATGAGTCGTTTAGGCCAATAATGATATTTTTTTTAAATTTTTTAGAAGAATACAAATAACTATATAATAATAATCTAAAAATAATTTAATATTAAGTGTTTGTTTGATATGGGAATAAGAATAATAATAAAAAGGTTACATCTGAATTTTACATCTCTGGTACAATTTATTTAAAAGAAAACAAAATATTGTTTTCTAACAAATATCTATTTCAAATATTTGTTCAGACTAAAATTGGTATTTTGGCTTAATATATTAAATGTAGGGGTGTGCACATATTGTATTAACACAAAATTTTATATCGGACCAAATCGATAAAACAGGGTTAAGGCTGGATCGTTTGGTTACAGATCATACTTGTTTGAAAAAGTGAGCATTCGTGATGGTTTGAAGTTGACTCGAGTTTTTGAGTCTAGCCGGTTTCAACCTATTTTATAATTTTTTTAGCAAATAAAATGTGAATTAGTTTGAAAATTAGGTTGAAACAGAATTAGTTTGAATTTAAATTGATTTATATATTTTGGGTTCAAAAGTAAATCATTTTAAAATTTAGATCATAATTTTATAAAAAAAATTAAATTAATTTGAATTAAATCCGATCTAAATTTAATTACGCAAACATCTCCAATCAAATGAGTCCTAAAATAATTGTTTACGCATTATTGTTATGGAATACGTGTCCTTGGCGCGCAGGACATATGGAGTGACGTGGTATTAGTATAGCAGATGAATGAACCGTTCGATTGGACATACACTAAATGGCCGGTTGAAGCTCCAATTAATAGCTCTTTCGTTCAATTGGAGATCCGTTTATGTCGTCACTCATAACGGCGTTTGTCCGTCCACGGCTAGGACCCGGAGTTGTAAGTCGTTATTCTTTCATCAACGGGGTTAATAATTACAGTGGGTGTGATTTGGGGGGGACCTTATATTATAAGTGGAGCCTAGCTAGGGGCCTAAGCCTAAGCTGACATATGGCACTTGTTTTGTGGTTGATTGATTATTGCACTCCACTACTTGGTCAGTGTATCAAAGTGTTATAATTTTTAATTTAGGGTAGGATTTAGGTAAACTTAATCGGGTTGACTAAGAGCCCATTAAGAATAAAATTATTTAGAAATGAAATTTTATTTCTAATTATTATATATTAGAATTCTAGTTTAATTGTTTGGAACTTGATACAAAATAAAATGTAGAAATAGTTTTGTATGAGATTTGTATATTTAAATTATTTTGGAGTTAGAATTACATTTCTTATTTATTTTGATGTGCTAAATAAGAAAATTATAAATATGTTAGCAATGGAAATTTATTTCCATAATCCATAGGCATTGTAAGGAAAGTACTAGTTAGTTAGGTCAGCTAATGCATGCTAGAGTATATTACAATTTCAAGTAAATAAGGAGATTTAGAATCGATAAGCTCATTGTCCTAGTAGAGATGAGGTTAAGGAATAATGAAATAGCCTATAATTTGAGATTTATAAAATGTAAAACTCTTGTGTTTAATAAAGTTCGGATGATATTTAACCTTAATTTAAAAGTATATTTTGGGTTTGATTTGAAAAGAAATTGGAAAGTTTGGAAAATTTAAGAATAAATAAGTTTTTCTAGCGTACCAGTCGATTGGTTCTATGACTTGATCAATTGATCTGTTATTCTCAACGAAGACCACATTGAATAATCATGATAGCTTTTTTGTTGAGAGTTAGTTTTTCTCTTATTTGCATCAGTGAGCTCATCCATCTTCTTTTCCACTAGTTCACCATTGACATTTTTTGTTATTTTGATGGGGCCTTCAGTGACTATTGACCACATGTCATCATCTTATGGCTTGATGAAGATCATCATTATGTTCTTCTAGTAGGTGAATTTCTCACCATTGAACAAGGGTAGTTTTGTGGTAGAAATATCTTCATTAAAAATGATTATTTAATGATAAAAATACATATCTTAGCTTAAATTAACTAACATACTGAGTGGGTTAATAGGATTATAGTCCATGGCATTCTCAATAACTGCCTTTGGAAGATTTTAGTGGGTAAATTGGAATAAGTATATTATGACGCTACTATTGAATGACATAATCCAGATTCGGGGTATAAGTGGATATACTTGATGGATGGATTAAACTTGGTTAAGTATTAATGGGATTCGCCTTACGTGTTTTTGGATAATAATGATGGTTAAGTTAGAATGATTATATGGATATGTTTCTTGGTTGTTGTGTGGACCTTATATGATAACATCACTTAGTGAATAAAATATTAATCACTTAAAGATAAAAAATAATCGAGCAATACATGGGTCTAATTTATTTGATCATCGATTACCTACTGGAGTTAGTATATTGCTAAGTGTGTATGGTACCTTTGGGCTTGCCTTCGATCCTAGTAGATCCTGGTGTCTTATCTACTCTAGATACTACTTAAAGATAAAAAATAATTTATTTGATCGAGCAATACATGGGTCTAATTTATTTGATCATCGATTACCTACTGGAGTTAGTATATTGCTAAGTGTGTATGGTACCTTTGGGCTTGCCTTCGATCCTAGTAGATCCTGGTGTCTTATCTACTCTAGATACTACTAATTGTATAAACCTAGAACATAGACCTGATGGGTGATCTGTGCAAGTGGATTGTATAAGCCCTAGTGAGTTGCTTGAATAACTTGCTTACATAATTATAGGTTATTATCATTGGTGTGTAAATTTTTTTTAAAAGCATGATGACTTGTGATTTGTCTAATTTTAGAATTGCATGAAATACTTGTGCATTCTATGTCTATGACAGCGCAAATTATGTAAGAATGTTAAGTGTTAGAGCATTATCTATATACTTATTTTGATCTTGCATGCTCAATCCCACAAGTGAAGGATCGTGTGCAATTTTTTAGGATGGGTGGTACTCAGCCTACCTTGTGTTGGGCTAGGGGTCGTGAGAGCGGGGACATTTGGAGATTCTTTTATAGGTCCTTAAGGGACCGAGGGTTTTGACTTTGTCCTACCATTGTCATAATCTCAAAGTATTTTATTACCAGTGGTTTACACCCTACTTTGTATTTCATATATTTTGGGACCTAGTGTGGTCTTATTTTGTAAACACTTACGCTTGATATCTCTATATTATGCGTTTTTGCACACTCTACATCTTGTGTGTTGGTCTTGTTAGTTTCTTAGACGTATGTCTAATATGAGATGGGTGGTGGGCGTCTATCATGTGTTAGGTACAACAATAGCACCTTATTTTTCTAAGATGTTTGGCATTTTTCACTTCAGCAATTTTTTCAAAATATTTTTTTTGTAGTGAAAAATGGGGGTGTTATAAATACTAAAAGTTTAATTTTTGAATATCTTTCTCTTAATATTTTTTCGATAAGTAAGAATGGGGTCATTATTTCAAGAATAAGTGTTACAATCTAAACATATAATCAACACATATCATCTACCATCTTATATATTTAACTTTAAAATGAAGATGGGGCATACATCTAGCTACCTAAAGAACAATATATTACACTACAGTGCTCTCATCACACTATCCCCTTCAATTATCCTCTAGCTCCACCCATACCAAATTGTTTCCATATACACACCAAACAATGCATCTAAGACACGTTTCTTGAGTTGTGATTGTCTCATCCTAAACTTTCCAAAATCATTTATAGCCTTTTATTAATCATCTAAGTAAAGGTGAAATGCTTATTTGTGTGGCCTTACCTGGCACTACCATGCCTCACCTTTGGATTGATTTTTGTAGATAAATATATTAACATAATTTAACTCTTAAGATTACATCCCTTTAACTTAACCTTATCCATTTCTTTTCCTTCTAAGTACTCTACTCTCATTTACCTCCATTTTCATGAGCTTCCCCTACTTTTTCCGCCATTTTTATCACCTTGTTGTTACTTCTAAGTTATATTCTCTAACTCTATTTTACTTCAATTAATTAAATGAGGGTGAGGGTTTGAGAAAGGTGAAGTGTTTTGGATCTTCTTACTCCTTGTTCTAGCTAGCCTTGAATCTTTCTTTCTCTCCTTCTTTCTTAGAGCTTAAACTTTAGGTAAAAATCTTAAACTTTTAATTAATAGAAATATTTGGGTTTGTATATGATTTTGCATATTTTTTTCATGAAAGTATGTATATATGTTAAATATGGAATTAATGTCCATAAGAGTTTCTTATGTTGTATATAAAAGCATGATAATGTGTATTTTCAAGTGGATTAAGCATGTATGAATTTGTATATTGTAAATGAGATGTTTGCTCTATTTGTTTTGCTTATCCAATAGTCCAATTTTTGTGCTTTTTTGTATTTAATTTGTTTTGATATATATGTTAAGGTTTGAGCATGTTTAGGTTTTGTTATAATTATTTCAAGTTTTAAGCATGTTTAAGGATGTTTTAGGTATTTTACTTGTGTTTTATCATTTCTATTTAGTAAGCATGCGTCCATGATGTTATTCATGATAAAGATTCTAAGCTCATAATGTTTGGTGATTTAATTATTTGTATGATAAGTTTTATGTGAAAATAAGTTTTTAGAGCATAAAGGGTAAAATGGTATTTCCAATCAAGTTCTTATTTTGTTTTGAAATGAAGCTAGGATTTTTAAGTGTTGTTTTTCTATAATTTGTCTTTGGATTGATTCTTATAAATTTTTATAAGCGTTGGATATTTGTCCTGTATTTTATAAGTTACGTATGGAAATATGGGTAAAATAGATATTTCACCAAAAGGCTTGATATTTTGACTATAGCAATCCATGGTTTACCATTAACCTTGACCCTTGATCTTTTATGAATACTAATTATGTGTGCATAGTAATTGATCGGGATAATTATTAACAATTTTGTACAAGTGTTTGTTGATATCTTTCAAAGAGTGTGAATGGTGTCGAGTATGAATAGTAAATTTTTGTGTAGTGGTTGTTTAATATTTTTAAATACTTTACTAGCTATTATAGCTAAAATTATTAATTATATAAGTGGTATGGTCTATTTTGGTATAATACTTAATGTTAGAAAATACTAAACATGAAAGTGAAAAGAGATGTGTTAACTACTTCTTATTAGATCAACTAGAAGTTGTATATAGTGGACCATATATGAGTTTAGGATATAGTTGAGTAACCATGGAGTGACCTCTAGGTTAGGGTCGTATATTTGTATGCATTTCCTATTGTTTCAGTATATGTACTCATCATTAGTGTGTTAGCAAGGTCCCTGTCTATTCTATATGTGATTTACAAACCCCTATTGAGGGTATCGATACTTGAGATTAGGGTATACTTAGTGGTTCATAGTTTCCTAATCCTATAGTGTTTTGGATTTGTTCTTGGTCTCTGAACTATTGATTCAAAGGTTTGTCTCTTGTTATAAATCAAATGGATATTAGTGTTGTGGTATAATATCAGTATGATGGCATATTATCAATGTAGTATTATGAAATATCTGAAATTGCTTGTGGGTTCACTTATGGCCTTTGTGCCCTATATTGTCTATTATAACATGTTCCTTCTATGATAATATATTTATCCCATGATAGTGTGCTTCTCTTGTGATTTTCTTGTTTACCCCATTAAGATGTGCTAAGTGTGGCCATAATATTTGCTATTAATTGGGTATTTTACTCAGTACTTTACTATAACAATACTACACTTATGTAGTTGTCTATATGCAGGTGGTTTTTTGTTTCTACATTTATGTTGGGTAGGAAAAGAGTATAGCTTTCCAATGGAGCTCTTTAGTAGCTTTGGTTCAGATCCTTGGGATCTTATCTTTTCATTTGCTACCTTCTTCTATTTTATTTTATTTTTCATGTTGTTTTATAATTTTATATCAATATTGGATTAGATCCTAGAAACCTCAAACCATTAGTTTTAAGTTTAATTTTAGCCTTACATCTGACAAAGGTTAGATACTAGTCACACCTCTCTCTTTGTTGGATATGACAGTAACACCCCATATTTATTATTTTATCTTCCACAAATCTATTTTTAATAATAAAAAAATTAGATTGTAAAGAATAAGCTATTACACATGATTGATGTATTGGTGAGCCTCAAAGGTATCACCATGAACTCATAATGTATGTACAGTGTTTGAAAGGCTGCCTTCAAAATATATGACTCTATGATAAGATGCTAATGGTGATCAGACATTAAGTCAATCATTGAGAATACTTCTATCCTTTAATCTTGATTAAATAAAACATTAATTCATGTTTAAATATTGTGATTTTTCACCGTTGATTGACTCAGTAATTGGTGCACAAATGAAGATTGTCATCCTTCTTCCTCACGAAGATAATAAGTGACATGATTCAAATCAAATATTTACTTAAAGATAGTCAATTTTAATTTCCCCAATTTATTAATTCCTATTCTATACCAAGGAAATTCTTACTAATATCTCCATTAATGATACGTCATTTGCCCAAGCACGTTAAGGTGAACTAGTCATATATGGCTATGGAGGTAACCAGTAACCTCCCACGAAATATATCAATAGCCCAATCCTTAAATATGCACATGATCTTATTTGTTTACATAGTCCTTGTATAATAGATATGAGGCATTAGATTTTTTATAAAGGTAACAAGATGGTAAATCATAGGGTAGCCAACCTTGGAGAGCCACCACAACCAATACACGATCTTTCACTGGAAGTTATGCTATTTTTATTAGAGAATCAAAATTGTCACCACCACATAATAACATGTTTTTACACCACTTTCATGAGTCCATCATACCATAATTGTCGCAAAGGATGCCACTAACCACTTCCACTTATACCACCATTTGTTACTCATTATTCCTTAATTAAGGCTAAGGTCAAACATGAGATAAATAACAAAGAAAATTTTTAAACCAATCAATGAATTGGTTCCCAAAATAGTGGATTATTTTGGTAAAATTGAAAATAAGAAACATGGTTACAATAGGTAAAACAGTTGACTCCTTAGGGGACCTAATTGATCGGTTTTTTTCTTAACCAATTGATTTGTTTAATTAAGAAAAATATATATACAATTTGAAACACATAATTTTCAAACTCATTATAAAACCTTCCCACATATATTCTCATGCAATGAAACTCTATAAATTATACTCTCATATCAACATTACACATATGCTTTAAATTGTAAATAAAGCTCTAACATATGCTTAAATGACACACTTCCAACTCAACGCATACCAAATATATCTTTCATGATACAAATCATATTTTACATGCTTAAATCACCATCCACATCCTATACAGGTCAACATTCCACAATATGAACCATATAAAAAATATCTAGGATCACACATGCCTAAATAATGTATACATAAATATGATCATTTATATATAGGATTAATTTATACAATACCCATCATTATTACAATTCATATATAAGGCTAACGTTGGATAAAATTCCAACAATCTTCCACTTAGGCTATATATGTGACCTTATAACTATGAATTGAAAACTAACTAAATGAGATCAATATTGTTGTCATTATGAAATGTATATATAACCAATATGGTCTATTAGTCACACCAACATAAGATCAAAGTGGATTTCATTGTATTTGTTTATAGCTAAACCTTCAATGATCATGTATGTGGATATAGCCAAATGACAAGGATCAAGATGTGGATGTATAGCATGGAAATGTCATGTAATATGATATTAACATGCCTATCTCCAACTAGTCTACCTTCAAATTTTAGTGATATCAAATCATAAACAAAGCATAAAGGAAAAAATTGAAACTTTATGCCAAAAATTTATTTCTCCAAATAACATATGGTAAAAATGTCCATTAGCCAAAACAAAGTTTCCATACATAGAGAAAATGAAGTGGAATAATCCCATTGAAAATAAAAATTATCAGCTGACATAACACCTATATGAGAAACATGTTCAAGAAACTATTTGGGTGGTTAAGACTTAGTGAGTGGATTCAATATCATGGAGTCTGTATTGATGTGCTATATGGATAAGTTTACTTTTTTTACATTCTCTTTAACAACCAAGTATTTATTATCAGTACTTTTTGATTTTGTAGAACTTAGGTTGTTATTGGAATACTAATGAAATACCCCAAAATCCCTAATTTAGAAAATCATGGCCGAATAGGAGATTATTAGAGAATTTATTAAAATAAATTACTTTTAGTGAAATAAAAAGGAATTAATAGGATAAATCAAGAAGGAAATTATAAGAGTGTAAATAGGGGAGATTATGGTATTTAAGTTAATTAAGGTTTTCATTTTTGAAATTTATTAAGTACCTTAAATTATATAAAATAGGGAGGATAAAATAGTTTCAAATTAATATAAAATATATGAGTAATTTAATTAGAGGAAAATTTAGGGGTTTTGTTAATTAAAATAAATTTAGGAAGATTTTTCCATAAATCCCAAAATTTACCTAAAGGTAGAAATTAATTACTGGTTTTGATAATTATATTAAATACCCTAAATTATCCAAATGATATTAATTAAACCAATCCCAAAATTTTCCCTCTTTTTCTTTTTCCCTTTTTCCTTTTTCCTCCCTCCTTTTTCCCTTTTTCTTCCTTCCCCTTCTCTCCCCTGTTTTTCCCCCCGACCTGGGCTGGCCTGCTGGCCCAAACCCCTTCCCTTTTCCTTCTTCTCGCCGCGGCCCAGCGAGCCCGGCCGCCCGTGACCCAAAACGCGGCGTTTCGACACTGAAGTCGCTGAAACGCCGCGTCGCGATACAAAGAAATTTCGACCGTTGCCTGACGACGCGAGCGCTGCGTTTTCGCCAAATACCGCCCAAAACGCAGCGTTTCATTTAAAGGGAAAAGAAACCGTGCGGTCCGGCCGGTTTCCTCCCTCTCCTTTCTTTCCCTGGACCGCCGGTCCAGTCCCTCCCCTTCTTCTTCTTCCTCGCGACGCCCCGTCCCGCCTCTGCAACTCGCCAGCTCGCCGGAAAACGCAGCGGCGAGCGTCCCGTCCCTTCTCCGTCCTTCTCTCCCGTCATTTCACCCCTGATTGACCTCTCCTCTTGACGTGACCCATCGGGCAGCGTTTTCCCCACACGCAAGCCCTGACTTTTCTTCCCCGACAGGGTTTGGTCTGCGCCGGCAGACCTGCGCCGGACAGCTCACCGGACCTAACCCACCTAACCTCCCACGTGTCCTTGTCGTTTTCCCGTCCCAATCCCTCTATAAATAGCCCCAACCCCTGCCTTAATCGGGTTCGATTTTTGGAACCCAGAAATCCAAACCGTCGCGCCGCCCCACTTTCAGCCGCCGTTTCCTCCGCCCTCGGCTACCGTTGCCGCCTGCCCTCGCCACCACAATCCTCCCTGCACTGCCCTCTACGCAACCAACCATCTTAGCCACCCTAACTCGCGCCGCACGTGCCGCCCTGGCCGTGCGAAAAACCCTTCCCGAATCGTCCCTTCCAGCCCTGGCGCCACCTTCGCGCCGCCACCGCCGGCCACGCCGCCGCTTGCAGCGCCACCACCACCCTCCAAAATGACCAGCAACTCCTGCCCTACCACCCCGCACCTCCCTTTCCCTTTGGTTTCCCTTCCCTAGCCTCCACCACCATTTTTCCCTCTTTCCTTCCCTCCACCGCCGCCGCCGCCGCCGCCACCACCACCCCAGTCAGGTTGTCAACCCCCCCTGAACCCTAAGTCCTAGAAAATAAAATAAATAAATAAATAAGATAAGTAAATAATAATAAGGGTTAAATAAATAAATAAAAGGTGATTAGTGGGATTAATATTATTAACTAATATTATGAGTATTATTATTATTAATATTAACACTATCATTATTATTACTAATACCATTATTACTACTAATACTACCACCCATTCAATTATCATTATTATTATATTATTGTTATTATTATTATCGTTATTATTATTATTATCTTTATCATTATTATATTAATATTATCATTATTATTATTATTCTCATTACTATTATTATTATTATTATTATTTTATCCTTATTATTATTACTATTATTATTGCTATTATTATTATTGATATTATTATTGTTATTATCTTTATTATTATTATTATTATTATTGTTGTTATTATTGTTATCATTATTATTATTATCCCTATTATTATTATTATTAAGTGTTATTATTACTAACGTTACCATTAGGGTTAGTATTATTATCGTTATTAATATTAATATTATGATGGTTATTACTATTAATAGTATTACTAGTATGATTATTATTATTACTAATATAATTGTTATTATTAATATTATTATTGTTATTTTTACTATTGTTATTGTTAGTACTATTATTGTTATTATTGTTATTATTGATATTATTATTATTATTGCTATTATACTTAGGGTTGTGTTATTGTTATTAATATTACAATTATTATTATCATGGTCATTATTTTACTATTAGTATTATTATTATTATTATTGTTATTTTTAGTATTATTATTGTTAGCATTATTATTGTTATTATTATTATCATGGCTATTATTATTATTATTGCTATCACTATTACTATTATTGTTGTTAGTAGTAGTGTTATTAATATCATTATTATTATTGTTGTCTTTACTATTTTCTTATCAACGTTATTAAAGCTGTTGTTATTTTTATTATTATTATTACTATTATTATTAGTATCATTATTATTATCATTATTATCATTACCATTATTACCCATATTACTATTATTATTGTAATATTATTATTATTACTTTCATTACTATCATTAGTATGGTTATTATTATTATCATTATTATTCTTATCATTGTTTTATCGTTATTGTGTTTATCGCACCTATTATTTTATCGATTATTACTGTTATTCTTACTATCCTTATTAATATTATTTTTAATCGTTGATATTATTACTAATACTTTCATTGTATTTATTATTATCATTTGTATTATTATTGTCTTCATTCCTATCATTATTATTATTATCACTATTATTATTATTAACATTATTATTGATTTTGTCACCTAAGTGACTATGGCTGCACTAATACTTTATTATTATTATTATTATTATTATTATCAATAATACACTATTACTAATGCTAATATGATTTCAATTATTACTATTATCATTATTATCATTATAGCTACTATTATTTTTATTAGGAGCACTAGTATTATAAGTAGTATTCTTATTAGGGTAGGTATTATTGGTGCATATTATTAATGTTGTTAAGACCCTCAGCTTAGTATTTGATTTCTAAAATCTACTTAATTAGTGATAATCCGTATAAGCTATCATAAGAGTAGTAATAACCTAATCCTTTTTAATTATAAACCCCATTATTAATAATAGCCTGGGTATTAGGCCATGATAGGGGTAAGATAGGAACTTTGATAATTCTGGAAGAGGGAGATTAACCCTAAGTATTTCCCCTCTTATAGGTAACCGGGTCAAACCCCAGGAAGTGTAGGAGCGTGCTCCAAGCCCGGCGCCGATTTAGGTAAGGACGTAACTAAGGCCACTTGTGTGCTCTACATGTGTTAAGTGCCTTATATGCTTTGTATGGTTGTATGCTATAACCTGTATTTTATGTGTTTATTTGTGAAGCGCAGCATGGATCCGAGGTACGTCCCCGTATCCTAGTCTTCGTGTACTAATATGCTGTGGTGCAAGTGTGATGTGTTGTGATGTGGTAAGGTGACGTGATTCTTATGACATGTAGGTTGGGTTATGAGAGGGAGTGTGGTGAAGTGGAAGACTTGAAAAAGAAAAATAAGAGGTTAGAATGACCAAAGGGGAGTATGTTGGCTAAACAAGGTATGGACGACCTAAGTAGTTCGCCATTTGTGAAATAATGAGGAGAAAGTGGAATTAAGTAAACAACAAGGTGGGTATGAATTAAGGTTGTGTGGGGGAGTCTGTTGCTTGGTGGTATTGGAGTGTATATAGTGGTTTTAATGAGTATTTGGTGGTATTAATGACTTATGGTGGTATTAGGGTTTGTAAGGTGGCATTAGGGTTTATATAGTTGTTTTAATAATTCCTAGGTGGTATTAATGACTAGGGTAGTATTGGGCTTTGTAAGATGGTATTGTGGTATTAGGGTTTGGAAGATGGTATGGCGGTTTGTATAGTGGTTTTAATGATTTATTGGTGGTATTAATGACTATTGTGGTATTAGGGTTTGGAGGATGGTATTGTGGTTGATATAGTGGTTTTAATGTTTTCTTGGTGGTATTAATGACTTATGGTGGTATTAGGGTTTTCGTGATGGTATTATGGTTGTTATAGACAAAAGAAGGTTGAGAGTGGTTAACCATGGCTTGGTGTGGACCATCATGGTTCGTATGGCTGTTTAGAGTTGTTTGGCGTTATTATGTGTATTATTGAGTCAAGTATAGTTGTGAATGTGGAATTTTACCATGTGTTATGTGTAATGAATGTAGTGAATGACTTATGCATGTCAAGGACCTGATATGATTCAATAAGATACGAATAAGACATTAACTGCTTAAAGTGAAATACTGATGAGCCCGACCCAGTCCGTTCCACCAGTTATTAATAGTGGTCAGAGGCGTGTTGCCCTGTAATTATATTTCCGGACCACCGGCTACAATAGTGGAGGGATCCGGGCTCGACAGACCCAAACTAATAAGTTAAATCAGGAAAGATACTGAGAAGACACCAATAACGTAAAGTGAGATTATTGAGCCGAGCCCAGTCCGATCCACCGGTTATTAATAGTGGTCAGAGGCGTTCTGCTCTGTGTTTATTTCCGGACCACCGGCTATAATAGTGGAGGGATCTCGGCTCAGTACATCCAAAGTAAATAAGTTAAATCAGGAAAAATACTAATCACTTACAGTGGAACACCATGTAAGTGCGGGGCCAGTCCGATCCACCGGTTATTAATAGTGGTCAGAGGCGTTCTGCCCTGTGATTATATTTCCGGACCACCGGCTATAATAGTGGAGGTCCCCGTGCTTACAGGTTAAATAAAGACTGTTGGTAAAAGAGATTATTCTCATAATAAGAAATAACGGACATTGCATGAGCATGATTCAGCTTTCCGCTTACTTATCCTGATGTATGGCTGACGTATTGAGCATGTATCTTGTGTATTATTGCATGTTGCTGTTATGATCGTGTGTGATTGTATGCTTGGCCTTAGCGCCTACGCCTTACTCAGTACTGGACCCGTACTGATACTGCCTTGATTGACCGGGTCCTGTGATGATCCACCGATGGTGGGGAGCAGACCTTTGATGCAGGTCCTGATCAGTTACTAAGTTGGGGTGGAAGGCTGGATATGAGTAAGTAAGTAGTCCGGACAATTACCTTCGAAAATCGTGTGTTTTAACCGTATTTGTCTTTAGAGGGTACAAATGCCGTATTTAACTTTTTAAGGGTTTTATCGTATCTTGCGATTCTGTTGTTTTAAGTATTCTGATATTTGGACATTTTAAATTGTATTTCGGAACGTAACTTCTTATCTTCGCACTCTGGTTTGTAGAATTTGAGTTTTATGAGTGATCCGTTTCTAGCTTTATTCTTTTTAGCCTTAGCACTCGGTATCGGATCGGTAGTTATGGATCGATCTGGTACTAAGTGTGGCGGTAATGCCCCCGGATTTACGGTTTTAATCTTCCTGCTTCCGCTAAAACTTTGATTTAAACGAAATTTTTCAGTAGTAAATTTGGGGGTGTTACAACTAAATTGCATCTTTGTCATATAACAACTTCTGTGATCTTTCAATATTGTTAATTATACGTAGCCTCATGATAATATTGTGTAATCATGTAGCATGCTACAAATTTTGATGCCATATTGGAAGAGGCCATAACTATCTTCTTAGCACTCTGTTACGAAATAACACTTCTAGCCACTAGGAAAACAAAACCTGATGTAGACTTTATGTTATCTTGGCATCCAAAAAAATTAGAGTTAGAATATCATACAATATCAAGCTTGTCAAACCTCTAATATGTGAGCATATAATCATTCATTATCTATAAGTACCACATGACTTATTTGGTTGTTGTCTAATGGTCAAGTCTCAGATTACTCAGATATCTGCTAAGCATTCCAATTATGTATGCAGTATACGCATGTGTGCACACTTGAGCATGCATTAAACATCCCATTGTTGAAGCATGTGGAATACTTTGAATTTTCTTTCTTTCAAAGTCACTTTTAGGGCATTGACCGAGACTAAATTTATCTTTTTTAGCAATAGAGGTGTTTTTTGGTTTGTAATTCTACATAGCATACAACTTAATAACCCTTTCAACATAAGTATTTTATGAAGGCCCTAGGATACTTTAAGAATGATCAAAATGCATCTCTAAGCCAAATATAAAAGTTACATTACCAAGACCTTTCATCTCAAAATTCTTAACTAGAAATTTCTCGACCTCATGCAAAAAACCTATGTCATTACATGTCAACTGAAATGCCCCAGAATTATTTATTTTATGAGATATAATTAAGTAAGGATTTATTAGGAAATTAATTAAATTATTTATTTAATTTGGAATATGAAGGAATTAATTAGGGAAAATTACTAATAATTTGTAAATATTTTTATAAAGGAAAAATTGGGCTTTTTGCTAATTAAAAAGGGATTTAAGAGGAATATTTTTAAAAACCCTAAATTAGTCTAAAAAGGAAATTTAATATTATTTTAATTAAATATTTTATTCTAATTACCCAAAATATTCTAATTTATTTATTTAACCCCAAACCACTTCAAGTTTCCTTTTTCCTTTTTTCCTTTTTCTTTTTCTTTCCTTCTTTTTCTTTCTTTCCTTTCTTTTTTTCCTTTTTCTTTCGTCTCGCCGGATTGGGCCTGGAGCACGGCCCAATCCTTTCTATTTTCCTTCTTTCCTCCCGCGGCCTAGTGCCGCTCTTCCTTTTCTTTATTCTTCCAATGCGGCGTTTCGTTCTTTATTGCCCTGGGACGCCATATTTCATTAAACGACTTATAACCACAGCCAACCGGTCGGGTTCTCTCTTCTTTTTATTTTCTTTCTTTTTCCCCTCGACCACCCGGCTCACCTTCTTCTTCTTCCTCCTTCCTCCAACGTCGTCCACATGTAGCTTTGAAGGCCGAAAATGGCACCGCCGGCTACACGTGTCTTGACCGGCCTTTCTCCTGCCCATTCTCTTCCCCTCGATGCACACTCCAGCATGACCTGCCCCACTCCCCTTTTCTCCCTATTTTCTCTCGCGAAGGTTGGGCATGATTTGAAATCGTGCTGACCAATCAATGCCATAACCACCCCATTATCTCATCGGCTTTGACCTCCTGCTAACCTCTAGAATTCGAGCCTACCCTCTACCATTATAAATACCCCTCGCATGGTCTGAATTTGAGTTTTTTTCCCCAAAACCCTAAGTGTAAGCCTGTGTGCCACTGCAACCTTAGATGCACTTTTCTCCGCCGTTAGCCAACCTCGCTGCCGCCTCTACCTCCCAAACTCTTCCCTACAACGCACTCTAACTAACTAAACCATCCACCTCCTTCGATTCTTCTGGCACGGGCCACCATAGCCTTGCAAAGTTCCCTATCCCTCTCGCAAAATCTTTACCCCTAAAACCTTGAAATTATCGTCCACCACCACATCTGACGCTTCTACTACCCTCTGAACCACCCAAAAAATCCTGCTAATTCCCCTCCACCGACCCATAACCTTCCTTTTTTTCTCATTCCCCTTCCCTCTTTTTCTTCATTTTCTTCCCTTTTAGACTACTTTTCTGGCCACTACCGTGCACCACCGCCGGTGCCACCCATCCCTGCCAACTTAAGGTGAAACCCTATACCTTCTCAAGCCTTCCTTTCGATTTATTGAGATTTATTCTGTTTTTATTCTAATTTTCAATGTTATTTCAATTATAATTATTAGTATTATTATTATCAGCTGTAACTTATTTGATAAATTTTGTTGGTAGGTTTGAGAGTATTCTTGAGTTAGATAAATTATTAGTTTTGAAGTTTAGGGATTTAATGGAATTATTATATGTTTACTATTATTATTATTATTATTATTATTATTAGTATAATTATTTATTTAATATTATAATTATTTAATGGGGGTTGAGACCTTAAATTTTAATTAGGTCTCACACCCTTACATTTTTATTACTATTATTAGCATTTTACTATTATTAATATTATTATGGTTATTATCTTTACTAATTTAATATTATTATAAGTATATATATTATTAACACTATTATTATTATTATTATTATCATTGAGCAGTAATTTTATTATTTGGGCAGGCTCAAAAGCCCACTTTGTAATTTAAAGATTTATATTATTATTAATATTATTATTTTACTAATATTAGTATTATTAACAATATTTTATTATTATTATTATTATTATTATCTTTACCAATATCATTTTGGGTGAAGGGTAGAAACCCTTATATCACCATTCATTTAAATTACAATAGTATTTTATTAGTATTTTAGTAGCATTTTGTATAGTTAATTATAGTATAATATTAATTTAATGAAAAACCAAGTATTAGGATAAGTTAGTGAAAAATAATATTTTTAGGAGGGAACCTAACTCTAGTATTTTTCATAATAGGTGAGCCCAGTCAAAGCCTTCAAGTGGTATAGGAACGTGCACCAAGACTGGTGATATTTTAGGTAAGGGGTGCTAAGGCCATATGTGTAATATGTGATCTTATGCTATGTATGCCGTGTACTATGAATTATAGCGTATTTTATGTGAATATTGTATAATTGTTGTTAATATAACATGATTATGGAGTTGAATTATGTTGGTGTGAATAAATTGTGGGATGAGAATTATGTGTACAATTGTGGTACTATTATTGTATGATGTGGCCTTAAGACATGCATGTTAGGGTTGTAAAATAATGATGGAGGGTGTAACAATGTGGTGTTAGGGTTTTTCATGAAATGGTATGGTATAGGGTTTTGCATGAAATTGCATGGTGTTAGGGTTTGCATGAAATTGCATGGTGTTAGGGTTTGCATGAAATTGCATGGTGTTAGGGTTTGCATGAAACCGTATGGTGTTAGGGTTTGCATGGGGTTACATGGTGTTAGGATTTTGCATGG
Organism: Tamarix austromongolica; assembly: GCA_039764185.1. Lineage (NCBI taxonomy): Eukaryota > Viridiplantae > Streptophyta > Magnoliopsida > Caryophyllales > Tamaricaceae > Tamarix > Tamarix austromongolica. Next base: position 163,273,816 of record CM077809.1, on the reverse strand, counting down.
TGGTATTAATATTGCATGGTGTTAGGGTTTTGAATGGTGGTGTTAATATTGCATGGTGTTAGGGTTTTGCATGGTGGTATTGATGTGGTATGGTATTAGGGTTTACATGGAAGCGTGGTTTACGTGGAGTTAGGGTTTTCATGGGAGCTAGGGTTTGCATGGAAGTGTAGTTTACGTGGATTTAGGGTTTGCATAGGAGTGTGGTTTACATGGATTTAGGGTTTGCATAGGAGCTAGGGTTTTCAAGGGTGTTAGGGTATGTCATGGTTAACTATGGTGGGATGGTTAACTAGGGTTGAAGTGGTTAACCTGAGTTGAGGACTGAGCATGGTAGGAGCCTGATTTGTATGCCTTGAAATGAACATCTAAATAAGATACTTAAAATATTAAATACGTAAAGTAGAAGATGTTCAGGCGAGCCCAGATTGATCCACCATCATAATAGTGGCCAGGTCCTACGGTAGCCTGGAGACCAATCCACCGGCTTAATAGTGGTAGGGTATGTTACCCTAGTGACCGATCTACCGGCTAAAATAGTGGGGGATCCCGAGCTCAACAAACTAAACTATATATGTTGTTAAGATGTGGGAAGATACTAAAAACTTACAATGGAACACCATGCGAGAAAGGGCCAGACCGATCCACTGGCATATAATAGTGGTAGGTCATGTACCCTACGTGACCAATCCATGGGCTATAATAGTGGCCAAGAGCCAAAGTGCCCTGGAGACCTATCCACCGGAAAAAATAGTGGGGATCCTGTACTCGTATGGACTTGATAAAGAGTATGGTGTGAAAATAAATTTGATAAAGGCTTGATGAAGTAAATAATTTGATCAGTATTGAATCCTGGCTTTTCATCTGAGCATTATTGTATGCTATTATGATTGAGTTATATGCCTTTATTATTATGCATTAGTTGTGTGAAATATGTATGCTGGCCTTAGTGCTCAGTTACCTTACTCGGTACATAGCGTATTGAATTACCCGTTTTATGGGTGCTGATCATTCCCATGAGCAAAAGGCACGTCTGATATGTTGTAGGCATAAGACACTTACTTTGATGCTATCGATATCTATGGGACATCAGAAGGGGCGGAGTGATAGTTGGGTGAGATCAATCCCTAGAGTGACGTGGCCTTTTTCCCTTTTAATTTGTGACACATGTTACTTTTTATTATGTTTGAGTTACAGAAACAATTTTATTAATGTTGTTTAGTTATTATCTGGAAAAACAATAGCTAGTATTTCGAATTATATAAGGCTTACGCGTACTTTGACTCTCATTTTTATAAATTTGGATTATAAATGGTATTATTCGTAGTGTTTCTTAGCCTTAGCACTTGATACCGGAACAGTAGGAGTGAATTGGTCTGGTACTAAGTGTAGTGGTAACATCCCTAGAAATTTACAGTTTTAATTTATAAGTATTTTGTTTTCTTTTTAAAAAAAAGGTGTAAACTTTGGTGGTATTACACCGACGGTATGTCATCACCATACAAAACCAGACAAATTTATTTACTCCTCCAAACTTATAGTATACATATTCATCCACCGAATGTATATCAAAACCAAAAGAGGTGAGAACTTGATTAAATTTAAAATAACATTGTCAAAATGCTTGCTTGAGCCCATAAATGGATTTCTTAAGTTTGCAAACTATATTCTTTGGTCCCTCTGATACAAAGTTTTCTAGTTGCACCATATATACCATTTCCTCAATATCACCATTAAGAAAATTGGTATAAACATCCATCTGATGTAACTCAAGATTAAAATATTATACTAATTTCATAATCACCCTTAAGGAATATTTAGAAAATACTAGAGAGAAATTCTCTTTAAAATCTTCTCCTTTTTTTGTGTAAATCCCTTAGCGACAAGACATGTCTTATATCTATCCACATTTCCCTTTAATTCCCCTTTGGTCTTAAATATCCATTTACAACCAATGAGTTTCTTTCCTTCAAAAAATGGGACAAGATTCCATACATCATTATATCATGGAATTTATTTTCTTATTCATGGCATCAATCCATCTTTGAGAATTCGAACACTTCATAGCACGTCAAAAGTTAATTAGATCATATTCCATCACCCCCAATGCCTAGCTCATGTTCTAGGAGAAATACAATGTAATCATCTAGAATAGAACTTATCCTTTCTATGATGGATCTCTTTAGATCTTGAGGTTGTTGAGATTTTTCTTATGGAATAATCGCCTCATTCTCAATAGGTGGTTGGTCGATATTATCTTGAGGAGGCTATTGATTTGCCTCCTAATCAATGGTTGGTGCAAAGACTTGCACATAATTAGAGACAATAGTATTAATTGTAATCTATTATTCCTCAAAGATAATATCCCTAACCTTATCTCTCCAAGTTCAACACCCTCAATGAATGTGGCAAATCATATCTCGAAAATAGATCTAAGTGTGGGATTATAGAAATTATATCCCCTTAATCGCTCAAAATAACAAATAAAACAGTTAAAAATCATTTTTTAGTCTAGTGTCTTTTCATGTGATGTATATGGCCTTACCTTAGCTGGACATCACCAAATACGAAAATGCTTTATACTAGGATTTTTGCTTATCCAAAGCTCATAAGTTATTTTAGTAGTTACCTTAGTTGGTACTCTATTCAGAATTTAAGTTGTTGTTTTTAGTGCTTATCCCCAAAGTAACTCTGATAAGGTGAAATGATTAATCATGCTCTTTACCATGTCCTTAAGAGTTCTATTTCATCATTCAAGTAGACCATTCATGCTAAGAGAACCCGGCATAATGTACTATGGGGCGATTCCATGCTCCTCTAAGAATCTACCAAATGATCATGGACATTGTTCACCCAAACTATCATATCTACCATAGTATTCATCACCACACTCAGATCTTATTCACTTGATCCTTTTGTTGAGCTGATTCTCAACTTCAAGCTTAAAAGATTTGAATACGTCCAATGATTGTGAATTTTCATAAATGAGATATAGGTAGCCATAACATAAGTAGTCTTCTATGAATGATATAAAATATTATTTACCATTCCAAAAATCCATAAGGAATGATCCACAAATATCCATGTGAGTCATTTATAAGACGTTTGAAGATCCATTTGCGCTTGTTCTTTTTATTTTGTTCTATTTTTCCTAAATGCATTCAATACAATTGTTTAAATCTATAAAGTCAAGGGAATAATGCTATCAGATACAGGTCTCTCAATTCTACCTTTAGATATATGACTTAAGAGCTTATATCATAATGATGCCGAATTTTCTTTACTTAATTTGCATTTAGTGTTGCGTGATTACACGCGCAAGGTTTTATGATATAAAGTGATGACATCAAGCATATATAAATTATCATATATACATAATGAACCAATACCAATAATACTTGAATTTAATGAAATACTAAATTTATTATTTCCAAATGAACAATAATAACAGGATTTTTCCAATAGAAACCAAATTTTGTCTAAAAAAGGTTACAACAAAATTTTCTTTCAAATTCAAAAAGTTATCAGTTTATAACAATAACCTAAAAGTGTCAATTTCTTCAATCATTGATGTCTTTCCATATCCCACATAGATGTGTCTTTCACCATCATTTGACTTTCGATATCTTAGGCAACCTTACATAGAAACATTTGTGTGAGTAGTAGCACCACATTTTAACTACCAAGTATTTCTATGTACTGAAACTAAATTAAGCTCTATACAGACCAAATTAAGGATTGTACATTTTTTCATGCACCATACATGGTACTTTTGAAAATTATTCTTAACATGTCTAGCCTTTTTATAAAAGAAGTAACTTTCTTCTTCCTTCTATTTTTTTTTACTAGACCTATAGGAGCAGCTTCATTATTTCTTTTCATACTCTAAATTTTAGGGGTAAATGCTAGATGAGCACTTTCAATCTTATCTTGCTTCAATTATTCTTTCTCTTGCACACAATATGAAATGAGCTCATTAAGAGTTTGTTTCTCCTTTTGGTAGTTGTAATTGACATTGAATTGATTGAATTATATAGAAAGAGAGATTAATACTAAATGCACATGTAAGTCATATGATAACTCAAACTTTATTGCCTTAAGTTATGAAGTAATATTAGATATCTACATAACGTACTCCCTTATATTTTCTTTGCCTTTATACTTTATTGAAATAAAGCTCTGCATAAGAGTTCTTGTCTTAGATTTATTGTATTTTGCAAAATATTTTCTAATTTCAGCAAGGAAATCCTTAGCATCGATGATCTCATCAGATAATCCACCCCTAAAAGTCTTTGAAATGATACAATTAATGATCATGAGACCTATTGTAACACCCCCATAATTCACTACTGAAAATTTTTGTTTTATTAAAAGAATAAATGGAAGCGAAATAAAAAAATGTAAAATTTGAGGATATTACCATACCAAACTGATTCACTCCTACCGTTTCAATACCAAGTGCTAAGACTGAAAGAGTACAAATATAATTTACGAGAAACTCAAACCATATTTAAATCAAAGTAGTGTAATAAAAAATTTACAATCATAGAATCCACCAATGGTGGTTACAACAACAAGGATCACATTTAAAGTAAGGGTTAAAAGAGAAAGAGTAAAACCCTAGGACTTTTCAGATAATTCCTTATGCACTTTCCCATTGCCCACTTGAATAGCACCTAAAATGGACCTGTAAGGGACAATGCCCATTGAATAGGCAGGGGCCCCATGAATGGAACCCTTCAGTAATATAGTACTGAGTAACCCTTTAAAACACATTGAAAAGTAGGCCCGCAATGTCACACATGATACAAGCCCATCAAATATTAATAAGTCATCAAGCGAAATCAACACTTTTGGGGCTTAAGTCATTAGTCCATCATTATTCGATCATCTCTCGGATTATATCCATATGAGTACAGGAACCCTACTATTATAGCCAGTGGCCCAGAATACATACAGGGCAGAACACTCCTGACCATTATTATTGCCCGTGGACCGGTCTCCAGGATAAACTGCTCCTGGCCACTATTATTCGTCGGTAGACCGGTCTAGCCCCGACTCACATGGTGTTCTACATAAGTGATTAGTATTTTTCATGATTTATTCACATCCAAATTGGATTTATTGAGCTCGAGATTCCTCACTATTATAGTCGGTGGACTGGAATACATATAAACATCATCCAGGGCAATACACTCCTAGGCCACTATTATATCTGGTGGACCATTACTCATAAACATCTTCTAAGGCACACGCTCCTGGGCCACTATTATATTTGGTGGACCGGTACTCATAATCATAATTCAACTAGGCCTGACTCATTAGTCTTTCACTTTCACGATTAGTGTTTTTCCTTTTTAATCATCACAACAATTCTATTTATTTGCCTTGATAGGGAGATCAAGATCTCAGGACACAAAGGTACATCGGTCATACCGGTGCATATAAGCTACTCAATACCCTTCAACTATCAACCCAAAGATGCAAAAGTACCCTAGTCGTACTAGTGCATACAGTTACTCAGTACCCTACCGATAAGGACACCTAATCCATAAGTATGCATACCCCCTAAGTAGGTCTGTAGAGCTAGAGAGAGTAAGATGTAGGGCCTGGCTGGGCCACAAAGGCACACAAGCAAATACCATAATAACCGTGGGCTAAACCATGTATTTAGGATAGTGACCCCTAAAGAGCTACCATTCCCGATCTCAAGGTCTTTCATTTTAATTATTAGTGTCTTAATTAAGGTGATCATGAAAAGCACAACAATTAGATACTTATTCACTTTCAGTCGTTCTAATATCATTAGGTATTTCTTATTCATACACTTATCCAAGACAACTTAGAGGAATCATTAAGGCCATCATAATCTCATCCAATTCCGATTTAGGATTTGTTCTCGTGATACTTACTAATTGTCAAATACCATTATCTTACTATTCAGTGTTACTTGAGTCTTATTACAAAACTCCATTATCATAACGACATATTAAATATGGGTTATTGATTTCCCTTGCTTGTATAATTATTAAGTCCTCCCTTCTTTACTTGTCAATTTACCTTATTACCCTTCATGTTACATTATTACTAAATTATCCCTGGCTCAGTTTAGGTTACCAAGTTATCTCCCACACTTATTAGGTCACCAATCACCTTTCATAATTGTTACACTTATTATATTTCCGTTTGGTTGGTTAGATTACCAAATTGCCCTTCTCCTTTATTATAATTACCAAATTACCCTTTAATTGGTTAAATTACTAAATTACCCTTCTCCATTATCATAATTACGAAACTTACCAAACTACCCTTTAGTCAGTTAGATTACCAAATTACCCTTCTCCATTATCATAATTACCAAATTACCCTTTAGATGGTTAAATTACCAAATTATCCTTCTCCATTACCATAATTACCAAATTGCCCTTGTCCATTACCCTAATTACCTAATTGCCTTTCAATTATTATAATTACCAATTTACTCTTCTCTATTATTATAATTACCATTTTACCCTTCTCCATTATTATAATAACTATTTTACCCTTCTCCATTATTATAATTACCATTTTACTCTTTTCCTTACAAAATTACCATTTTGCCCATTGCTTCTAAAATTACCATAATACCCTTTTACTTATAAAATTACCATCTTTCCCTTTACCTCTAAAATTAACATAATAACATTTTACTTACAAAATTACCATTTTACCCCTTATTACACCACTTTTATTAAATTATCATCACTACATGAAATATTAATACTAATACTCCATTCTCATCATCCAACTCCACCAACTATTATATTTCAACATAATACTCATTAGCACCCACACATATTAGGCCACACTCTTACATAAGACATATTACTAAAATGCCCTTAGGGCTCATAATAATATTATTCATGCATTAATGGTCATAATAATATAATATATCATGGATAAGTACTTAACATTTTCATTAATAACCAATCTCCTTCCTTAAGCATTACTTCCATATATGGGACATAAAATTGCATGCTTTCTTTTTTTTTTTGTCAATCAATATAAGCATCTACATATATTATATTAAATAATATATATCATGTATAATAACATATCAAAACCTAATGTGCTAGTATACATTTATCCATGCATTTAAGTGGGGTTTAACTATTACCTTAATTCCTGCAAAAATTGAACCTTATCGGTATCCTAGTTAAAGATTCAAGCTTTGATTAACAAAACCAATACCTAAAAATAATATCAATACTTATCATATTAGAAATAAGAAAACCAAAAGTATAAGACTTTATAAATACTTGATTAATGAAATACCTAAATTAAGTATTATTATACCTTAAAATTTATTGACCAAATTAGACCAAGGCATAAAGCAACTCACACTACTCATGCAGCATGAGCTGTATGCAAAATAAGGGTTAGAAGGGTCGAAGGTGATGGAGGAAAGGAGGGGAGAGGCTAATTTCGGGTTAGGGTTTTGGGGCTAGCAAAGAAGGCGGATGGGGGGAGATTTAGGGCAAGGGAAAGGTGTAGGGGTGGAGAGGGGGTGTAGGTGGTAGTTGTGGATGGTTTTTCCGTGGCCAAGGGTGGTGTTGGCGGCAGCAACGAGGCTGCGAAGGTGGAGGTGGTTGAAAAGGAAGGAAAGTTGAGGAGGAAAATGAGGGAGTGAAGGGATTTGTCTCAGCCAAGGGAGGTGAGAGGGTACTAGGGGAGATTGTATAGAGGTGTTTGGTGGTTCAGGCAGCAACAGAGGTGGCGTAAAGAGGAGCTGCAAGGTGGCTGCCGAGAAGGGAGAAAAAGAATAGGAGAGGAAGGAGGTGGGCTGTAGGGTGGCTCGAGGGATGTTGTGGTGGTGTAGGGATGAGGTAGGGGTGGTAGGAGGTGGTGTAGGCGGCTGGTGAGGTGGAAGAATAGCGGAGGGAGCAGCAGTGCAAAATAGGGGTGCTTAGGGTGAAAGAAGAAGAAGGGGAGAGAAGGAGATCGAGGGGAGGAAGAGTGTTCGAAAACGGGGCAGGAAGGAGCCGTTGAGGAGAAGAAAAAGGAGATGGAGAGAAAGGGGGTAGGTGGCTTAGTCGGGTGGTAGCAGCGTAGCAAGGGGTGGTCGGGTGGCGGGGAGAGGAAAGGGAAGAAGTGGAAAGGGAAAGGGCCATGCGTGGCTAGGGTGCAAGCTGGGTTGGTCCAAAATGGGGAAGAAAAGGATGGGGGAGATAGAGGGAGTGGAAAGGAGGCAGGTGCGTTGCAGGATAGGGTGGTCGGGCATAGCGGAGGGAGGAAGAAGAAGGAGGAAGGAGGGAGAAGGAAGAAGTTAAGCCGGATGAGGTAAAGAAAGGGCGAACATGGGCCGACCCAGTTGAGGGAAAAAAGAAAGAAGAGGCTAGGCTGGGTTGATCGTGCAAGAGAGGAAGGAAAGAAAGGGAAGGGGATGGGCTGAGTGTATGGGAGAAGGACAGAAAGGGAGGGGCCCGGCGGCCTTGCACGTAGGGGGGAAGAAGTAGGCCAGGGTCTGGCGGCCCGAAGGAAGGAAAAAGGAAAAAGAAAGAAAGGAGAAAGAAAAGGGAAAAGAAAATGAAAAAGGAAAAATAGGGAAAATAAAATAATTTAATTTATAAAATAATAGAATGTAATATTTTTGGTAGATAAATAAATTTAATAATTTTATTTAATATAATTTAATATATGGGTTTAAAAAGGTTAATTTTAGGAAAAATATTGGTTTGGGAATTTATTGGAATAAAATGAGTATGATAAAATAATAAAATATTTATTCTAATTTATTAAATATTTCCGTCCAATTTTATATGCTCGAAAATCCATAAAATAATTAAATTAAATAAATTTAAAAGCTAATTTATCCCAAAGAAATGTTATTGATTAAATCATAGGTTTGAAAAAGTTTGGGTAATTACACCTATGTAATTAGATCAATCCCACTTCTCAAAGTTTCTTTTCTCATTTGATGAACTTTTAGCCATCAGATTAGTGAGTTTCACTGACTAAAGTGAATAGTCTAGATCCATACAGCCAAGAGCAAGTAAAACGTTGTTCTTCTATTCCTTAAAATTATTCTTGATCGGCATGGGATCGAATATTAAATTAGTAAATGTAGTAGTAGCAGACATAGTTGTATATAAAATACAACAATAACATAAATATACATGCTCACAAAAAAATGCATAATAAATAATCAATAAATTTAGATAATGGCAATTCTATCACAAGAAATCGATGCAACATTAATATCAAGTCTTTAGATAATTATATTAACTACAAGTGGTATTCTTGTCGTAGTGATCAAACATTAATACTAAGGCCTGTCAAATAATAAGTCATCTTTGGATTAACTCATTATAAATGTGGCTTCCAAATAATTACTACATATTTATCACCACATGTATATATATAAAATTCTGTCAAATATTTGACTTCCTTTGGGCCGACAAATTATTCGCATAAATAAATATTTATACCTAAACATCTAATAATTTCAATAAACTAATTTTCACAAAAGATGTTACTTTAGCGACATATTATGTTAATTAGTCTTTCTACTATTATTAGACAACCAATTACTCCTTCCATATTAAAAAGAAAATCATCCTATCAATCTACACACTTTTTAAGAAACAAATAAAAGTAGTATTAAAATTACACTTACACCCTTCATTAAAAAATAACAAAACATTTAATGGAGAGATAATGGAAAAAAAACGAGGTAAAAATAGAAAGTAAGTTTTGACTTTTCTAAAGTAACTTTATTTTTTATACAAATATTTAGTGATAGAATGACTTCATTTTTAAGTAGATGGAGTATTTAAATAAATTTATCCTTCAATTTTATTCATAAATTTTTACATATAATATTAGGACTGGCTTTATTTAGATTCAATATTTAGAAAAAAAAAATATTAAATCTAAGCTTGTTAGCGTTAAAGTAAAATTAATGCCAAACAACACACATAAAAGCCCACGCAATAATTTATTAGATTAGAATAAAATAAATATATAATTAAATTAATCATGCTAATTAATTATATATTAATGTTATTATTCAAATAATTAAAAAATAAATGAGAGCCAAATTTATAATCCAAAAGTACCAAAATTATTAAAAGCTAAGCTATGCAACCAAAAGGCTAAAAAGCAACACAAGGAACCCAATATAGGAACCGGCACAATAAGAGAATATTAGAATAGCCCAAATAATAAGACAAATGGGTTGCACAAAAATTTAAGAAAAATTAGCTAGCATAGTTGGTTAACAACTCCTCCTCTGGCAACTCAGTCTTTGATTCAACTCCTAGGCACGACTAAGCACTCCCCTTTTTTTAAAATAAAATTACAAAAATGCCACCAGTTAAGTATGCCTTAGTCACCTTCTAATCTTTTCTCCTACCTTATGCATGTCGCCCAATGACAGTCTACACCAGTAACTACTGCCTTCGTCCATCACCTGCCAAAATCACCATGTTGACTGCCACCCAGATTTGTCTTCCACCGACCACCAGCAGTGGCCAGTACAGACGTTGAGCTAGCCAAGCCATGAAGATCAATGACCAAACCTAAAGGCGAATGATGTCCAATAATGATGAATGTCAAACTAGTCGAAATTGGCGATGGGCGAGGGAGATGGATGACCGAAAGAATTGCAAAACAGGAGATCTAGATCTGTACCGATAATGAAGGGAAAAGGAATTCATAGATCCAAATCTAGTAAAAAGAAAGGATATCGAACAGTATAAAGTCAAAATAGATGAAATCAAAAAGTACGAAACAATACCGAAAATAATTTTCAATTCTATATTCAAAATAACCTTATGTCAATAAGTACCGATGATATTTTATTCATCTTGATAAACTAGGCATGTACAACTCTAATATCAATTGATAGATTAATTTAATCTATAAATCTAACAGATTCATATATTAATTCATCAAGATTCATACCAAAAAATAATGTAGAAGCGTATCTAAATCCATAACAAGGGAATAAGCGTATATCATTAGATTTGAGATAATGATTGTATTGGTGGTACTGTGGTCTTCTGGATTAAGCACACATTTGTCAGTCTCTATATAATGATGGGAATCGAATAGGGTAAAAATGTGTGTGTCCCATTCACCATGATCCGATATATAGACAACTAATATGTTATCTATCTGACTATTCTAGTTTAGTTCATCAACAATATAGAATATTTAAAGTCTCTACACATATAGGTCAACATATAAATAGATAATGTAAGCCCAAATAATTTATACTTAAATATAATCGCTTATATACATGCTTAATTTAAATAACAATCCGCAATTCTTGTAGTTTCCACCGGATAAAAATAAGAACATGATAAAGTAGTGCCTAAAGGGTTAAAAGAGATATCTAAGTACAAATGTACAATGATCCTACGAATGAGGGAATAAAGGATAAAAGAGGGGATGCGCTCATTTCTAGTAGTTGTTGCTACTGATAGAATATTTCCACTAGGCGGATATGAAGGGGGGGAGAATAAGAGATGACAACGAGTGAAATAGAGGGAAGGTAAAAGATAGCTTTTGAAGGAAATCTTGTAAAATCTTGGATAAAATTTGCTAAACACAAGTAAGGAACTTCATAGCCACCCTAAAAATAATTTATAATCAAATTATAACATATCTCTAAGATTATATAAGCATTTGAAAAATATTTGAAGTAAACAATGCCGAAATCAATTATTCTAGTAAAAATTCGTCCGAGTTGTTTTGGTTTACTAGCTTGTTGGTTCCTCTAAAGCATTATCTGTAGGCCTTGTAAAGGGAATTGCTATGTTTCTCGAACATGCTCTAACACATTTAGACCACAAATAAATAATATCATACTGCTATTTTGGTTTGGAAATCAAATAACAGACCTAGGTTACTCTCACCAATAGAATTGTTCACAATGGGAAGGAGTATACAGAACGGGCATAGAGCAGAGCGATCATCACCTCTTTTTTTAAGAGGTTGTACGAGCAGTAGGATTTTCCTGATGTTGAGATTAGCGAGGAAGGCTTCAATAAGTTTACGACTGAGAAGAGCTTGGCATTTGATAGCATCCCTATAGAGGAGGACGTGAAGAAGGCAGTTTGGTCATGTGACCCTCTGAAAGCACCAGGTTATGATGGGTATCATATGGGCTTTATTTGGAAGATGTGGGATGTAATTCGGAATGAGTTTACGGATGTTGTCCTGAATTTTTTCTGCTTTAATAGACTATCGCCTTCAATTAATATAGCTTTGGTAACTTTGATCCCTAAAGTGGCTGACGTAGAAGAGGTGAATCAGTTTCAACCCATTAGCCTGGTAGGATGCATTTATAAAGTGATTTCGAAGATTATTGCCCAAAGAATGAAGCAGGTGGTTGATGATCTAGTAGGTAATTCACAGACAACTTTCATTGAAGGACGAAGTATTTTGGATGAGGCCTTGATAGCTAATGAAATTGTGCAGTGGTCCAGGAGGAGGAGGGATATGAAAGGGGTTATGATCAAATTGGACTTTTAGAAGGCTTATGACAATATCATATGGGAATTTATGGATAATATTTTTAGGATCATGGGATTTGATGGTGTTTTTAGGGGATGGATTAAAGAGATACGCTAGTAACTCGATCCTTGTGAATGGGTCCCATACTCCCCCTTTTATTATGGGCAAGGGGCTTAGACAAGGGGATACGCTATGTTCGTTCTTGTTTGTGCTAGCGGTGGAGGTGTTTAACTAGATTATCAGAAGAGGAGTGGAAAAGGGGTTGATTCAAGGCTTAAGAGTGGGGAGGCATAGGTGTCATGTTCCTCATCTCCAGTTTGCTGATGACACGAATATTTTCTACGGGGCATCTACAGAGAAAATCAGAAATTGGAGGAGAATTCTTGATTGTTTTTGCTTGCTCTCGATTATGGGGTTAATTTTGCGTAAACGGAACTCATAGGTATTGGCGTGGATGATTAGTTTCAAAGGGAGCCAACTGACATTTTGGGATGTGTCGTTGGTAAATTTCCTTCCATTTACCTAGGCCTTCCATTAGGGGAAAAAGCGGGAAGAAGTCGGACTTGGAAACTTGTGATCGATAAAGTGAAAAAGCTGCTAGTAGGGTGGAAATTGAAAGTCCTTTCTAGAGCAGGAAGGCTGGTTCTGATCGATAGTGTTCTTAATAGCTTACCCATGTATTATATGAGTCTCTTTAGGATTCCGAAATGTGTGGTTAAAGAAATTATTAGTGTTCAGCGTAATTTCTTCCAGAGTCAAAATGGGGACCGAAATTTTTTAACTCTAGTCAGGTGGAGTGTGATTCAGAGACCTAAATATTTGGGAGATCTCAGAGTGGGGGACCTAATCGTGAAGAATAATGCTTTATTATTCAAATGGTGGTAGAGGTATTACACTGTCGATGGTGCTTCGTGGAAGAACGTTGTATCCTTAATTCATTATGGGGACCAATGTGGGGGTATGCACAATCTTGTTAATCGGCGAGGTTGGTCGCCATGGGCTGACATAGTCAAGGTGGGAAGTGGGAATCATATTCTGAAGGAGGGTTTGTCGTTTGTTGTTAGGGATGGGAGATATATTAGCTTCTAGCATGATGATTGGACAGGTTCAAGAGCGTTGCGAACCTTATTCCCTAAACTCTTTAGAGTTTCTAGCCAATAGGAAGAGAAGTTAGCTGGTATGGGGAGATGGGAAGGAACACAATGGACATGGATCCTATGGTGGAGACGATTTCTTTTTGATTGGGAAGTTGAGCAAGTGGAGCAGTTGGAAGGGTTTATTAAATAGTTTTCCCTAAGTAGAGATAAGAAGGACAAGTTCAGATGGACATATGAAGGGGACAGCTCTCGAAACCTGAATCTCAATTTGATTTGGAGCAGCTTAGCCCCCCCGAAGGTTGAACTTATTGCTTGGTCTGTGGTCCGGAAGAGACTTAATTCTAAAGACAGATTGGCTAGACTTCAAATTGTGGATCCTAGGGAAACAAGGTACCTGTTTTGTAAGGTGGAAAGAGAATCGGTGAATCATGTGTTCCTTCATTGTATTGTGGCAAGGAAGATTTGGTACGAGATTAGTGATTGGTTGGGCATTGCATGGGTGATGTCAGGTTTTATTAAAGAGCAAGCTTATGCTTGGCTTAGTGAAAAAAGAATCGGGTTGAGGGAGATATTTGGCATACAGCTTTTTTTTGCTATAATTGAAACTATTTGGGAGTTTAAGAACAAAGTGGTGTTTAATAATTTTAAAGTGTGTGATAAATGGCTGATCCTACTCATTAAAGTTAGAATGGGCTCTTAGATTGAGGCTCATTAAAGTTAGAATAAGCTTTTGGATTAAGGCGAATAGGAGAGGATTTCCATATAGAATCTACAAGTGGTTCATAATATTTAAGATTTTTTGTGAGGTTGTCTTATCTTAATAAAATCGGTTGTTATCTACTTATCAAAAAGGGAAAAAAAACTGACCAAGGTTACGTATAAGCAAGCAATTATATATGGTAAATTATATATTTCGCTCTACCTTTGGGATGGATTTGGTCTAAAAAAATATCACTAATCATAAGCCAGGGTAGGGTAAATCTAAAGAAAGCCCAACCCCTTGAACGTACATATGAATAAAGCTCAAGGAAGAAACAAAACAACTTTCAGGTGAAGACACACAAATGAACCAAAACAGACGGAAGAACAGTAAGGACGTCGATGATCGAGGGGTAATTATTTTTCATCCCATTTAACTCCCTGTGGAGCAGATTCATCCAGCCACTGCTTGTATAACTCCCTGTACATGTCATTTTCCATCAGCCTCCTGTAGCACGCACGCCTCATGCTAGCAAACAGCAAGAAAAACCGACTCACGCAAGCCTTCGTCAACCACCCGGCCGTAGCTTTGACCCCTTTTGCTGAGGAGGACTGCTGATAGAACCAAGTTAACTCCGGACGAGGGTCATGATCAGGCAAAAAAAAAACTGCTAATAAGTAGTTCACCAATACCTTTTATCGTCCTTTTGGGTAAGATCGAGTGTATTGATTAAGTAGGCCACCTCCATCTTCCGACCGTTGGAAAAAGATGAGAAAAAACATTACAGAGAAGAAAATGGAAGTCGGGGAAACCGTGGCATCTCTCAGACCAATTCGGCTCAACATGTAAATCGCAATGACGTAGCTAGGCTCTGATTCCGCTTAATTTGTAGAAATGTGAAGTTAGACCGACGTGGTTATAATATACATTTTAAGTGTTTGTTTGGCAAGAGGGTAATATTATAAAAAAAATTATTTTCATATTTTATATTTTTTAAATAATATATTTAAAAGTAAATATTTTTATTTTAATAAATACCTAATTTAGATCTTAATTTGATCTAAACTAGATATTTTATTAAAAATATATTTATTATTATTAAATACTTAATATAAAAGATATAAAATAGAGGGAAATTTTTTCCACCCCTATTATCCCTATACCAAACAAGCATTAACATGTATGAAGTTTGTAGTAGTAAATTTAATTTGTACAATACATCTTCTTTTCTTTTTCTTTTTCTTTTTTAAATTAAATACGTCACGAAGTGATGAATATCAAAAATTAAGATAACAAACAAAAGAATTAAGCCTTTTGCCAAAGAATTAGAAGTTGCTCGCAAGTCTCAACATCAAAAGGGACTATATGCTAATACGATAGTAAGAACATGAATGAAAAAAAAAATCATTATGAAGATATATATATATATAGGAGAGGAGTCACATACAAACTACAATTAATATACAAACATAAGAACTAATCTCATCCATTGGATCAAAATTTAATCACATTCAAGATTTTATTAATACCAAACCAAAAAACTAATCCAAACCAAATATCCAAACCTCTAAACCCTAAACCCTAAACCCTCTAAACCCTAAACCCTAAACCCTAAACCCTCTAAATCCTAAACACTAAACCCTAAACCCTCTAAACCATAAACCCTAAACCCTCTAAAGCCTCTAAACCCTAAACCCTAAACCCTCTAAACCCTAAACCATCTAAACCCTAAACCCTAAACCCTAAACCCTCTAAATCCTAAACCCTAAACCCTCTAAACCCTAAACCCCCTAAACACTAAACCCTATAAACCATAAACCCTAAACCCTAAACCCTAAACCATCTAAACTCTAAACCCTAAACCCTCTAAACCCTAAACCCTAAACCCTAAACCCTCTAAACCCTAAACCCTAAACCCTATAAACTGTAAACCCTCTAAACCATCTAAACCTTAAACCCTAAACCCTCTAAACCCTAAACCCTAAACCCTTAAAACCCCTAAATACTATAAACCATAAACCACAAACTCTGTAATAATAATAATAATACAATATCTTAGCATCCATAAACTTTATTTAGTTAGTCAAACCATATATTATGCAAAAATATACAACAATACCATATTAATAATCTAATTATTAATGAAAATAATATAAAACAACAATACAATATTAATCAGCAATAGAAAATACAACATCAACAGAAAATCAGCCCACATTACTCTGATTAACCCTAATTAGGAGATTCATAACAGATGATGCTGAATATGGAACCAGATACCAATATTCAGACATCAATCAGCAATACCAACACCATACCATCATATATTATGCAAAAATTTACAACAATGGCTCATTAATAATCTGATTATTAATCAGACTAACATAAAACAACAACACACCATTTTTAGCAACAGAAAATACAACAGCAACAGCAACATAATATCAGCCCACATTAATGTAATTAACCCTAATCACATTATTCATAATACAACAACAACAGAATTTAATCAAAAAACAACAAACATAACTCAGCAAACAACAAAAAATACTTACTAAATCAACTCAGCAAATTCGAAATCAACTAAAGTTTAGGCATATTACTTCGATCGAATGCTGAATCAATAAAATCTAAAACACAAACAAACAAAAATCAGCCAAATCAATACAAAAAATTAGGTTAACAAACACTAGATTACATAATAATATAACAATAATGAATAAATTAACAGGTTTAATACTGTCGTTAAGGAAAATTTTCGACAGTAAGAATAGCAGGCATTTTCGGGAAAAATGGTGACAAACAAAGGAGAAGGAGTACCAGCGAAAAATGGTAGCGGAGAATAAATGAAATCGATGATTAAGCTTCGGTAGGTTGAAGAAATGTGCTAGGATGAGAATACACCGGTGAAGACGAGCAAAAAAAATGGAGATACAGTGTCGAAAACGAACGAGGAAAATTGCTTGTGAAATGAAAAAAATTAAAGATCGGTACAACAATACAAATATTTACCTGCTGGAGACAGAAATCGAAGATGCGAAATGAAAAAAATTGAAGAGGATGAGCGACTATTGACGGAGCAGGAAACAGACGACAATGGAGGAAGAAGCTCGAGCTCGGGGGCGGAAGTAACAGAGACAAACGACGCACAGCAAGACAAAATAACAGAGGCAAACGACGCATAAGAACAGCCGATGGAACTAATTGAAGAGGACGAGCGTCATTTGACAGAGCGGCGAACAAACGACGATGGACGAAGATGCTCGAGCTCGGGAGGAAGAAGGGCGGAAGTAACAGAGCAAACTCACGCAGAACAAGACAAGGGCAAACGACGCGTAAGAACGAGGTTGCAATTTTGTTTGATCTGACGGTCCGTATTGGTTTAATCCAACGGCCACAATCTATTCCTACGTATGTACAGTAATAAACGTACGCACAGGACACTAAATCTCTCTATATATATATATATATGATAGCCACATATTGTTAATATCTACATGTTTCTTTCTTTAAACACCCTACTTCTTTCTTTTAATCAGAAACTGTTGAGGAAAGCCTTAAAAAACCATGAATCTAATTTGGAGGCAATGACAATTGTCATCCTTGCTCATTTTTGTCCCACGTTGGTGGGATAAGAGGTTTTAGATCTCCTTTTATATTCCTTGTTCCAAGATTGTGTGTGAGATTTTACTTGGATTATTTCAACCAGTTATGGGCTAACTAAAACGTGTGTATAGCCACCAGGGCCAAGCTAGGTTGGGTTTTTGATCCCCGAACGTTCTTCCTCTTTGTGTTGGTCATACAGGAACATGGAACCGGCTACCAGTATATTTTATCTTCTATTTAAAAGAATGGTATCTTTATAGTGGTGACAAGTTTTCCTTCCGAACAACAACCTTTGTTTTCTTCTTCATTTTCTGCAAATATCAAACTTCATTCTTAAGTGCACGAGAATAAGATGTGTTGTATCAACCTTGGAGGAATAGGTATTGAATTGCACCTTGATCTAGTCAAATTTTGCTTCAAGGCGGCGGATTATTTTCATAGCACAACAAATATAAGTGACAAGCTTTGTTTTATTCTATAATTTTGATTCTTATGCTCATGTTTTATTGTGTATACTTATGATATATTCTAACATTTTGAAGTGAAATTGATAATAGTATATGTAGTAATTTATGTTCAATATAATGTTGTACTTCGGTAATTAATTATCGGTTATCTGACTTTGTTCGACTATTATGGTTTATAGTTCAACCCTATTGATTTTGTCTACCAAATTTTTGGGGTTTATCCCTTGTCACTAGATCTCATTTATTTATCTTGGTATTAATTGTGGGTTTGGTTACTGATTGCTACTAGGTGCTTACTTAGTTTGAGTTCGAACTCTAAGTCATTACAGTGTTTTTGGTTATGGTTTCGTGTCCAAATTGGTATAGTGTACTCATGTTATGGCTGCAGTAGATGCAAAAAGTATTCCTAATGTCTAAAGTGGAACCACTCAATGACACTAATTACTGTTGATGGTTACAAAGGGTCCTTATTTTTTTTGAAGCTCTAGATGTGAATTATGTTATGTTCACTAATCCTCCTATTGAAGAAGTTGTTGCAGCCACTCCCATTGTTACTCCAGTCAATCCTACAATAAATAAATAGAATAAGACAGATAAAGAGAAGTATGATGAGGATAAAAGACTGTATGGGGCCACTTATTGTCTCATATGACAAATAATTTGTTTTATATTACTTTGATGTGGGTTTTGTTAAGGATATTTAGGATTTTTTTTAAGAAGCATTATGAATCCAGTAAATCTGGTATGAAGAGATACATGGTTGGTAACTTCCTGAGATTTCATATGGTTGATAACAATCCCATCATGGAGAAAGTACTTGAGTTCAAGAACTTGATTGTTGATGTAGTGGCCAAGGGGATGAAAATATGTAAAACATTCCATAATAATGTTTTGCTTGAGAATTTTCTAACTTCTTGGAATGAATTCCGAAACCACCTAAAGCATAAAAAAGGATATATGATTTTATCGGAGTTTATTAGCCATGTGAGGATTGAATAGGCCAACCTACTAAAAGATAAACATGTGTCTTGTGTTGTTAATTCTTTTGATGGAATCTTGGTTATCTCTTGTGCTAATAAAGACACATTCAAAGGGAAATATACCCCAAAAGAGAGGATAATATCTAGAAGAAGAAAGTGACTTGCTACGTATGTGGGAAGACAGGTCATAAGGAACACAAGTGTTAAAAGAGATAGGGTCAAGGAAGTTAGACTCAAGAAGCTCATGCACCTCCAATTCCCTTGGTTGATGTTGTTGAAACTGAGGATGTTATAGCTGTTGTGGTGGAAGTCAACTTGGTTAACAACATAGCTAATTAGATTCTAGACATTAGCTCTTCAAAGCATATGTGTGTTATTAGAGAGATGTTCAGCTAGTACAAGAATGCTGATTAGGGTGAGCTTATCTACATAAGTAACCAAGTCATAACTGGATTTCTTGGCAAGGGAAAGGTTCTACTCAAACTTTTTTATGGAAAGAAACTATCATTAAATGATGTTTAATATGTACATTCCCTGTGTAGGAAATTGGTTTATGATAGTTTGTTGATTAGAGTTGGCATGAAACTCATATTTGATGCTGATAAGGTAGTAATAACTAAAAATGGGGTATTTGTGGGAAAAGGGATATTTAGTTGATGGTATGTTTGTACTAAAAACTATCCCATTTGATTTGAATGGAATGACTTATGCTAGTTCTACTTATTTTTGCGAGTCTTTTAATATCTGATATGGTAGGCTAGGGCATATGAACATAGCTTCCTTTAACAAGCTTAAAGTTTGAAACTAATTAATGTGATAGAGAATAATTACGAGAAGTGTCATATTTGTTTGGAAGCTAAGTTGAATAGAAAGTCGTTTAAACATGTCACAAATAGAATAAATGAGCAACTTGAATTGGTCCATACGAACTTAGCTAATTTTAAGAACACTGAGAGTAGATGAAGTAAATGGTATTATGCGACCTTTATTGATGATTACTTGAGATATACTAAGTCCGTAAGTTTAAAGATGAGACTGAAGGTATCTTATTAAAATACAAAGCAGAAGTCGAGAACCAATTAGACCAAAAGATAAAGAGGCTTAAGTATAGTAGGGGTGGTGAATATGGAACTAGCTTCCTAATGAGATTTTGTGATAGGTATGGTATTATTTATGATACTAGTTTCCCTTATACCCCGTAATAAAATTGCATAGCCGAAAGGAAAAAATATGACTCTTAAAAAAAGATGAATGATATGCTTTTAAGTTATGGTATGTCTAACTATATACAGGGGAAGTTGTTTTATCTTCTTGTTATATTTTGAACCTTGTTCCTCATAAAAAGCTAGATTAAACACCCTATGATCTATGGAAATGTGTTGCACATAACCTAAAAAAAATTAAATGAGGGGGTGTCTAGCTAAAGTTGGCTTACCTAATTTTAGAGGAACAAATGTAAGAACTAAAATAATTGATGTATATTTATTGTTTATGCCTATAAAAATGTTTCTTATAGATTCTTATGCTTAAGTGATTATTCTATTTATGAATCTAGAAATGTAGAGTTAGTTGAAAACGTGTTTCCTATGAGAAAGAATGCATGTGGTATTGCTAGTTCTTCTAATGTTGTTCCTATGTGTTTGATTGTGGCTTTACCTTTTGTTGCTATAATGATATTGTTGTTAGTGAACCTAAGAGAAGAAAAAGAAGTATGATGGATACTAGTTTTTGGACCTAATTTCATGAATTCTTTTTTTTTTATTGAGAATGATGATATAGAAAGGATCAATGAGGACTTTGTGTCTACCTTTTTGATTTAAGAATATACTAAATCATATATTGAAGCAGTAACTTTTTTTAATGCTAGTTTCTCAAAAGAAGCGATTAAAAATTAGTTAGATTCAAGAATGCATAATCACACATGGGATTTAGTTCACATGTTTATAGGGAACAAACCAATTAAATGTAAATGGGTCTTTAAAAGGGAATTGAGAATCGATGGAACTATAGATAAAACTAAGGCTCGTTTGGGCTATAAAAAAATGGTTGACTTTTTCAATACATATTATCCTATAACTAAGATTTCCACTATAAGTTCTTTAGTTTCCTTGGCTGCTATCCATGGACATGTAATTCATTAAATGGATGGTAAAACTACATTTTTGAATGGTAACCTTAAAGAAGAAATTTATGTGGAGCAACCCGAGGGATGTGTGGTTGAGGGTCAAGAGAACAAAATTTATATATTAAGAATTTCATTGTATGGCCTTAAATAATCTCCTAAATAATGGCAAGAAAAATTTTACCAAACTTTAGTGAGCAATAGTTATGCAGCAAATGGATCTGACTCTTGTGTTTGCTCCAAGATGTTTAGATGTGACTGTATGATTATATTTTTGTATATTGATGATATTTTGATTCTTGGTACTAATGTGAATGTGGTCAATAATACCAAATCATTTTTTTCTTCTCACTTTGAAATGAAAGATCTATAGGAAGTTGATGTAATTCTTGGTATTAAAATAAGAAAAACTAAGAAAGGTTTTTCCTTGAGTTAGTCAAGCTATGTTGATAAGATATTAGAAATTTTTTATTGTCATGATAAAATGTGATGAATTCTAACCGCAAGTGCACAGTGTTGAAGTAGCATGCAAGGTCAATCCCACAACAACTAGGAAGTGAGCAATAGGATAGTGAAAAAATCTCCTATGTCTAGATTAACAATAGGGGCAGATGATATCTAACTCTAAATGAAAAGAAAATGTGCAAACTAAATTCAACTATAATACAAGAACAAGTGAAATTCAATTAGAGAAAAGGCTAAGGTTCCGGTCGATCCCCCCAACCCTAATGTGATTGAATATTAACCTCAAATCCCAAATCAAAACAATTTGTCATGAATGTCAACCAAATTGTGTAGTGTAATTCTCTCTCGATCCACTACACCCTATTTTCTATTAAGACTCATCTATCTCTAGTATGAATGCAAAAATAGGCAATGCATTATTATGTATCATATCCTTTTTTTTAGTTGTAGAAGCCAACCAAGGTCTCTCGACTTTATGATTTGGTCTCTAGTCATGCTAATGGAGCCCACTCCTACTCATCTCTTAAATCTAGTCGGGTTTCTCTAAATAATAATAGAAAAGTGATCAATTTTCTCTATTATTTCAATTAAATCATTAGCACAACACATATGACAAGGAATTAGATTGTGCTGAGTTAACATTCTCAACACATTTGGATCAGGGGATTTCCCTTCACTTCGGCACAGATCAATTAGCCAATCATGGCTTTTATTAAGCTCAACATCTTAAACATAGAGAATTACATCAATTGAAAAAAAAAAAGAAAAAATACAATAACCTCTTTATTCAAGATGAGAAAATCACTGTTCTATCTGTCCGATCGGGAACAAGAAATTGAGATAAAGAGATGGAAGATTGTGGATGAATTAGAGGTGGGATTAGATTGGGTGATTCCAAATAAGTAATCTTAGATATCCCTTTAGTGCTTTCAAAATCACCATCTTTTTATCCCATTCACTTCTCTTCCAAAGTGAATGAAAAAATAAGTTTATATATATGTAACTGCCCATCGACACGGCCGTGTAAATCAACACTGCAGTGTTGTGTCACTACTTCAACTTTGTGCATGTTTTGTATTTCGACTATAACTTCTTTGTTTGACTTTAGATTAAATCGATTTTTTATGCGTTGGAATGATAACAAAAATATCTACAACTTTCGTGTGCAATACTTTTCCAAATTTAGATATAATCATGTTTGGATTTTCAAGTCGTTATTCCTTTTCATACTTTAAGCACTCACATTTGCTTCTGTTTTGTTCCAACTATTGCATTTTATCTCTTTTTGATCCCATATTCTTGAAATACCTACAAAATATGATCAAGAGAAATAAAAAAGAACAAGTGGACTAAAGTACGTAAAAAAAATCATTATATAATCACATTAAATCTTCATGTTAAAGTTCGTATGATTGACATAATTCATGCCTATCAAAATGTGTACGAAAACTTCCTATGATCTTAGTATAAATTTGATAAAGAACTTAGGTTCTAGTGTTTCACAAGAAGATTATGCTAAAAGCATACATGAATCGTACTAGACCTGATATTACATATGTTGTGAGTCAATTAAGTCAGTATACTCACAACCTAAATAAAGATCATTGAATTGTACTTTGTCGTTTACTTAGATACCTTAAGGTAATAAGGATTGGTGTTTTTATTTGTAAATTTCCTACTATATTGGAAGAACTTACTGATACTAATAGGATTTTAGATAACAATGAGGTAGGTTCCATCAGTGAATATGTTTTCACACTGGGATGAGGAGTTGTGTCATGGTATTCTGCTAAGTAGACTTGTATTTCTCGGTCTATGATGAAGTCCGAGTTTATTTCCCTTGAGTAAGTTAGTCAAGAGACGGAATGGTTGAGGAAACTATTGGCCAATGTGCCATTGTGGAGGAAACCTAGTGTGTCGATTTCCATGTAATGTGAATCATAGAAAGCTATCCGTGTTACTAAGAAAAATATGTATAATGCTAAAAGGAGACACATTTCTATAAGAGAACTGATGAGGAATAGTTTGATCTCCTTAGAGTTTTTAAAATTAGAAATAAATATGGCATATCCTTTTATGAAGGGTCTAACGAGGAGAGTTGTCATCGAATAGTCGAGGGGGATAGGGCTTAAGCTTTGATTTGAAGAAATTATGGCGGATACCACTCATGGTCAAACAAAGATATATGATTTCTCTATTACACTATATTCTCATCCCTATGGCGCATGGTAGTGCTTTGACTGTAGGCTGAACATAGTTTCTTAATGAATTCATAGCCCTAATCTTGGGTGGTCCTGATAAGACGGACTTTAGTTCCTTAATAAATTCATAGTCCTAATCTTGGGTGGTCATAATAAGATGGACTTGATAAACTTGCCGCTTGACATAATTAAGGTTGATCACTTCTATGTTCTTAATGAATCCATAGCCTTATATGGTACTGCTTTTGAGACACACTTGATGGATTCACCTATATGAGTGTGAAGGTGGAGTCACCTTCTATAAGAGACTAAAGGTTGTCTTTCTAGAGTATTCATGAGTACCTAAGGTATGCACATGGTCATTAAAAATGATTGTGTTACTATCGCGATATTTGTAGATTTTAATATAAGACATGTGTTGTGGGAGTCTCAGTAGAGGTCAAGATCATTCAAGTTTTGTTCACTTCCTTAACATGTATGTTACCTAACTTCACTACGTATGAATTCAATTCTTGTGATATTAGTACTTAACTATGATTCCTTCTTTTACCTGGATATTCTGTTTTTATTTTTTCCATTAGTGAGGGATTGTTTGAGGCAATGACAATTGTCAGCCTTGCTCTTTTCTTGTCCCACATTAGTGGGATAAGAGGTTTTAGATCTCATTTTATACATCCTGTTCCAAGGCTGTGTTTGAGAAATTTACTTAGATTATTTTAACCGATTGTGAGTTGGGATAAGACACAAGTGCATGTATGTCGTCGTCCGCCCATCCTGGCCAAGCCAAGAGTGGGTGGAGTGTGGTGTCGTCTTTGATCCTGAATCTTGTTTTTGCTTTCTACTAGGATTATTTCTATAGTTCGATTGTTCATATCCTTTTTTTTTCTCCACTTTCTTAAATGTTATGCCAACATTCTTCCTCTTTCTACTGTTATTACAAAGACGTGGAATTGGTTACCAGTTCATTTTTCCTTTTTATGAAAAGAGTGGTATCTTTCTAGTAGTGACAATTTTTCCTTATGAACATCAACCTTTGCTTTATTCTTTAGTTATTCCCAATTTCACCTAAAAAAAATCTAGGTAATTGTTTGGAAAATATCAAACCATTCATTTTTTAGTAAATTATAATGAGAAGTGTTGTGTCAACTTTAGGAGAATCCCGAATTTGCAAGTGCACCTCGATCTAGCAAAATTTTGCTTCAAGTTGGCGAATTATTTTTGTGGCGTAACTAATAGAATTGATAAGCTCTTTTTTTTAGTATTTCGGTTCTTACACTCATGTTTTACTGTGTATCCTCGTGATATATTATAACATCTAAAGACCAAACCATGTATACCATACGATTGTATGCCTTCTGAAGAGTAGTTTTTATGCCGAACTTACGCCCCATTTTGCTCACCTTATTATCAAATTTGAACAAATTCAATCATAATAATAATCATAATAAAAATATTAAGAATAATAATTATTATAATTATAATTATAATTATTATTATTAGTAAAACTATTATTCTTATAAATACTATTATTTTATTTATTATTGATACTATCATCGTCGTTATTATTATTATTCTTACTATTTTTATTACAAACTATTAATATTTCATTGTCTTTATTAATAATAATTATAATATATTAGTATTATTATTTATAATATATTGTTATTTATATTAATATTATTAATGGTATTATTTTTATTATATAATATTATCATTTATAATGCTTATAACTCTATTATTATTATTATTATTATACTATTTATAATAATAATAATATTATTATTCATAATAAGGATACTTAGTAATAATTATTATTAAGATTATATTGATTAATAATAATATTATTATTATTATTATTTATAATAATCATATGTAACAATAATATTATTATGTATTTAGTAATATTAACACCAATTCGATCCGATTCCATCCTAATACTCAAGCGATGAAAACAGAGGGGGGAAACGTGGGTTGTTACGTCATTTTTTTAATTTCGAGGAGGTGAAGTGCTCAAAGCCTATGACAGCTTTCAGCCCGGAGGCTTTGATAAGTGATAACCGTTGCATCAAAGCATTTCTGACCGTATCACGAAACATGTAGGATGCGTGGTTCCGTTTGGGTTTTTTTTTTTTTTTTTTTTTTTTTTGCAGCGGAGTGGATGGTGTTTCCACTCTTTTTCATCAAAATTTGGATTCCAATAGCACCGTCTCAGGCATATATTTTTAAACTGCCTGCAAGTTACCTTGAATTGGATATTATTATTATATTATTTATATAATAATATTATACCATCTTGGACATATATTCCTAGTTTGAAGCAGCTGTTATAGCATTAGAACTAAAATTAAAAAAAGTTGATCTGATCCGTCTGATCTTATTTTATTCATATAAAATTTAATATAATATAATTTAAAATTTTATCTACCCACTTCAATCTAAATTTGATCCAAATTAATCTGACTCAATGTTGACTCAAATCTAACCTATAATCGAGCATCAACCCAATTCACTATCAATTCAACTCACTATCAACCCGAAATTCCATAACTCGATCTATTATCAACTCAATTTTAATTGACAAAACCAGATTTGATCTTAAACAATTATGATGATAAAAAATATGCATATTTGATTATTTATTTAAAATTTTAAAAATATATTATTTTATAAAATTTAAATATATTTTTTACTTTTATTGTGGACATACTTACTCACCAATAATATTCTAATTTTACCAAATTTTTTGCTTAAAAACACAACATTATAAAGTCATAATAATAAACAAATAGCAATTAATAATGCATTATTAATCACATGCTTATATGAAGTCAAACTTAATGTTTACTTACAAAGTTAATGAGTTAGATTAATATTAGTGAATCCAAAATAAATCGATTCAAAATTAGCTCGGGTTAAATCCAACTCGATTCATCAAAATCTAAAAATAAGCAAATCAAACACGAACTCGTCCGAATATTAGCTTGTTGGGTCTAAATCCAATCCGACCCAACCCGACAAGCAAATCTAAAATAATTGAATGTGACCCGAATCTAAACTAGATCAACACAAACCTAACCTGATACTGATACAATATGAATCAACAGCGACTTAAATTCAAACCGACTTAAATAATAAGATGATCTGAAATGATCAGACCCAATCCATAATCAATCCATAAATAATTAAATCTACTATAATTCGATCCGTCCGACTCGATTATCATCTATAATTGTCACTTGATACGTTGCTTTTTTTTAACTATTAATGATGGTAAATACGTATCCTCCATATTTTTAAAATACTCATAATTTAGGTTCGTCGCATTAATTTATTACAAGGTTAGACGCGCATTGCCATTTAAGCTCATATCAGCAACCATTTAAGAACAGTTTATTTTTCCATCGGTGTATATATATATATATATTTTTTTTGGTCCAGCTTTCTAAGCAACATCTTCACAATCACAAAGTTCCACTCTACTCTCTTTAGAGCTTGGGAAGGTTGTTTCCCCATAGCACCCACATCAGGCTTCTCGTCAACTAAATATGCATCTAATTTTTTTATTTGCTTCAAGAGCTGAAATATGTGCCGATAATTGAGTACATGCGAAGGAGCATGAAGTCGTTCAACAGCTTTGGAAACCTTGAATTTGAACTTCGTGCAAGTACATTTCTGATTTCTGAAGCAAGTTGCATCGAGTAGAAGGTCAGATCTCCTAGAAAGGTGTACTAATCCCAACTAAATAGCTGTAGTGTTTTTACCGGAACGATATTATTGATTTTATCTAAACTACTACCTTCGACCACTTTGAATGAATTTCGGCGTGTGTGTGTACTCAATTACTCGGACACATTTCTAGCTAATTTAGTTTCCCAATCAAGTTTTCCCGCATTGTGTGTGTGTGTGTGTGTTGTGGACGCGCGCGCTTGTATCGTAAAATATATAGTATTGTTGTAGAAGATGTGTAATCAAGTGTTGGAAGCAGTATATTTATTTTATAGAGGATTTGTAATTTTATTTTAGAATATGCGTATTTTAGTCATACAAGATGTATAATAGGAGATGTGTATTTGTCTTTGCATGCATGTATATTGTATGTCTTCATATATATATTATATATATAATGCACTAGATACAAGACTCTCTGCTCCCTTTTTCATCAATATAGAGAATTTACAAAACTCTCCCATTTACAATGGGCATGGTGAAAATGACTCCACCGTGCATTTTGTTGTTCTCAACGTGAGGAAGGGGCTTTGTGATAAATATATTATCATTAGCACTCTTTTTGTGTATTGGGTAACATGGATTAAAAAATTACATCTATTTACATATTTTATATAATATATTTAAAATAAAACAATTATTTTCAAAAAAAAATACTCATTTAAGATTTTGATTTGGACTAAAATGAACACTTTTTTAAAAATATTTTTTTATTATTTCTAAATACTTCAAATAAAAAACATATAATAGGAAGAAGAAGAAGAAAAACTACTCATGAATTCGAGCTCAACTTATTTAATAAATGAGTCTAAAATAAGGTTTGAATTTTACATATTTAACTAAGTGAACAAGCTGAGTAAATTTATGCATATTAATATATGTATGATAGCATGCTAGACTAGAGTTGTTTGTGGTAAAATAAATATGTATGATTAGAGTTTTTTGTGTGAAATGGGCTTAATTGTGTTTTAGGGGCAAAATGATAATTTTTCCACTTTCAAAATTTTCTAGAATTGTAATGTTATATTAAAGAGATTATTTTAATGTTAGTTAGTCATACCATAAATTTTGTTTAATTCTAATAAAAATTGGTATTAAAATGAGTTGAGTAAATAATATATAAGGGTATTTTGGTCATTTATGATGTATAAAAGTGTGAATAATTGGACAAGGATGGCCTTAATGGATTACTACATTGACCTTAATGTTGACTTTGACTTTGAATTAGATTATTTACCTTATGGCAAACAAAATAATTGAAAATAAATGAAAAATGGTTAAGTATGGAATTGAAATTATTGTACATTATGTGATATTTTCTGATTGTCTTATTAAGATGTTAATATTTAAAGTAAAAGGCCTTAAGATTTGGGAACAATTGCTCTTTAGGGTTAGTTGCTCAAGAGACAAGGTAGGATCTCTCGTTTTCGTTTGATGGTTTCGTCAGATGCCTTAACATTTGATTAAGGTCCTAGTCTACTCTATAGATAACCTATGGGCCCTATAAGGGATATCGATACTTAAATATTTGGTGTCCTAGGATGTGAGGATATTGTATTGTCTTGTTGCACCAGTATGGCTAGAGTGTTTGTGTGTCTCTAGGAGATAAGTTGTGAGGATATTGTGTTGCTTTAATATTCTGGTATGACCGATTTACTTTATATATCTCTAGATTTGAAATAACCCTAAACCCTAATTAAGGAAATTGTGGCAAAATAAGAATTTATTAAGAAAATTAAGTAAACTAATTATTTATTTTTAAATAAGAGAATGTAATTAAGGTAAAATTAAGAGGAAAATAATAAATAATTTAATTAGAAAAATTTTGGGTGTTTTGCTAATTAAAATGGAATTAAGGAAAAACCTTTCAAATATCCTAAATTAATCTAAAAATGGAGTTTAATCATTACTTTATTTAACTATTATTATTTTAAATATTCAAAAATATCAAAATGATCTAAATACCCTAATCTAATTATTTTTCCTTTTTCTAGTTTTTTTCATTTTTCCTTTTTCCCTTCTTTTCTTTTTTCTCTCTCCTTCCTCTTCTTTCTTTTTTTCTTTTGCCCTTCCTTCCCCGATTTAGGCCAGCCTACCCCTGCGGCCCAAACCTTCATGCCCCTCTCCTTTCCTTCTGTGCGACCCAAAGCCCGTTGTCTCTTCTTTCTCCCTCGCCAGCTGCCTAGTCTGGCTCCCTCTCTTTTTCTTTCTTTTTCTCATAGGCTGATCGGTCCACCCCTTCCTTCTTCCTTCTTCCCCGACCCTTCGTCTTCCTAGTGTAGGAATGCGGCCTCTACAACGCCGCACACCGACCTGCCACCTCCCCTCTCTCCTCTGATGTTCCCTCTCCCTCATCAGCCCAATCAATGCCTCTCTCTCTCTCCTCATACATGCATTATTATTTGAAGTATTTAAAAATATTATTATTATTATTATTATTATTATTGTTGTTGTTGTTGTTGTTGTTGTTATTTTTATTATTATTATTATTGTCACTATCATCATTTTTATACTTGGCCATATTATCACTAAAGTCACCAATATTATGATTATTAGGACCCTTGCTTGTATTATTCTTAAGATTAGAACCATTAGTAATATCAATATATTTACTACTACTACTACTTTGCCATTATTATTAATATTACCTATACCATTAATATTACTATCACTACTAGCATTATTATTATTTAGTATTACTAATATCATTATTATTAATAATAAAGTTTGGGTTGCTATTAGTATTACCACTTCAACTATGATTTTTATCATTATTAGTAATATTAAGCTTTTATCTTTAATAATATAGATATTGCTATAAATACTTTAACATGAACGGATATATCTTCTAAGACCTATTTTGACTAGTAATAATATGGTTAGCCACTTTGAGGATAATAATCCTACTTTTATTTATAAAAAAAACTATTATCATTTTAGCCCTAATCTTAGGTTATGTTAGGGTAAGGTAGAAAATAATGGTAATTTTGGTAAGAGGGAAGTTAACCCTTAGTATTTCCCTCTCATAGGTGAATCCAGCCAACACCCTAAGGAGGCGTAGGAACATGCTCCAAGACCGCTGTCATATTAGGTAAAGATGTAGCTAAGATTCTCTATGTGTGTCTTATGTGCCTTGTATACCATGTGTTATGTTATGTTGTGTACTCTATAACTTTTATGACTATTTACTTGTAGCGCAGCTTGGAGTTGAGGTATGTATATGTGACTCCCTTATGGCATGTGTACGTGGAGATATATATATATATATATGTTGTGCATATGATATTATATGACGTGACCCTTTAAGACATGCACGCTAGTATATTTAATAATATGATATGGGGTGAAAGGATGAAAAGGGGAAAATGGGAAAGTGAGTTGGCAAAAAGGATATGAGATTGACCTAATTATATCATGATCCATGAGGGGGAAAATAAAAGGGAATTATGAGCAAAGTAAAAGAGTGGGGTGAAGTTTGCATGGGAATTTCTAAGGTTTGCATGGGAATTTCTAAGGTTTGCATGGGAATTTCTAGGATTTGTATGGTATGGAAGGAGTTTGCATGGGAATGATCTTTACGTGAGAAAAATTTTCTTGGGGTGGTACAGGATTAATATTGTATCCACTTGGGTAGGTAAAATGAAAGTAATTATTATATAAGGATTCAAATGGATTATTGTTGCTTGTTGGTTTGGTAGCTGCCTATGTGCTCTACTTGGCTTTGTTATATTGGTTTGATAATAACTTTCATACACTATTTGGATTTGGTATATTGGTTGATTATTGACTTAGTTCTTTCCTTATTATGTTCTAAGTGGTATAGAGGTGGTTATTGGAAAAATGTCTTAATTATAGTTTGGTATTTTCCCCTTCGTGGGACACCCTTTTGTAATTGGATTAATGAAATATTCCTAATATGGTGAAGTTTGATGTAATGAGCATGTGACATATGGTATGATATGATTTATGATATAAATGTGGCACCTAGCTACGGTATGTGTTATTTGACACGTTATACTATAATATTTTATGTTACCTTCTATATGCTCCATGTGATATTTGTATTCTTAGTATTGTGTAGTGGTTCACTCAATATCATTGAACTAATGGGTTCTATTTTATGGTCTCATGCCTATTAAATGGGCAATTTTCACTTTATAAGAGTACTTTGATAGTACATCTTAATGGCTTTTGTAGGGGTTGAAAGATAGGGCTATCTAGTGTTCATCCTAACATCTTTGGATATGTATATCCCTTTGACTCTTTTGTACCCTTCTGCATTTCTTTCTCTTATTAGTTTTAACTCTTTTGTTTGATCTTTTATTATTAGAATAATTTAATAATATAATAAAAATTTTATCTACTTTTTTTATCAATTATTGTTCTTAATTTAAATGGATAAATGTTTTAGCCTCAACACTTAGTGTAAAAAAGGTAGAGGAACCGGATTTATAATACGAGTGACTATAACACCCTACATTTTTTATATTTTAGCTTCCGCTTTAACTCTTTTAAAAGAAATTTCTAAGTGGTAAAAATGGGGGTGTTATAGGTATGTTCGGTGATAGTTATAAATAATGATGCATAACATTTGGTGTTATCATACAAAACATTTTATTTTTCTAAGCAATAGGGGCACACGTTGGTTCCCAGATACATTTGGTGTAATTGTACAAAACACATTCCACTCTCTATCATTTTATGTAATCATAAACAAAAGGGTTTTTAGTTTATCTGGTGGTCTGGTACCTTCTCTACTCTCATAGGCTCTACATACCCTATCAGATGTTGTGTATACTAAATATTAGGAAACCTAGGTTGGTGGTATAACCATCATAGTTAGATGAACATGGTAAAGGGTATTGAAGACCCAAGCCATCATGACATCAGGTGTCACAAGTGGGGTAGATGTGTTAAAATCCATGTACAACCCCCTTGGTTCTGAATTTCCATTGGTGGTAAACATTGAAGGTATATATCACTATCCTTACAATTTGATGATCGCAATTGACCATGAGTGATGGGTGTTGATGCTCCGATGTGTTTTCTTATATGATTTAATATACATTATTTGAGCTACCATGGATATGAGTGTTGGGTGTTGAATACCCAATGTGTTTGTTTGTATGCCTTAATGTACATTATTTGAGCTACCATGGTTATTGGCCATGAGGGGTGGGTGTTGAAGACCTAATATGCTTGCTTATATGCCTTGATGTGCTCTATATTGGACTACTTTGGCTATAGAACATGATTAGTGGGTGAAGCATACCCAATGTGTAACACCCCGATTTTAACTACTAAAAAATTTCGTTTTACAGCGGAAGTAATTAAGTAAAATATTAGGGTTACCGTCGTAATCAACATAATTATAACTTATGTAACCATCCTTACATCAATCACAAGGCTAAAACATTTAAAGTAACACAAGGAAATAAGAAACAAAAAAACATTTATAGTATAATAATGAGTTTGGAGCCTAACTCCAAGTTAATAATACAAAATACAAAAGAAGGAATACCATGGACCAAGATCCAAAAAGGGTATCAAATTAAATACATCAACCAGATAACAATTAATCTTCACCCAACCCTTAATATAGATAAAGTCACTAATCCCCACATAGGGTATCATAGGTAGCATAATCATCTTGTTGATCCTCTGTGTAACACCCCCAAATTTACTACTGAAAAATTTCGTTTAAAATCAAAAGTTTAGCGGAAGCAGAAGAATTAAAACCATAAACCTGGGGGTATTACCGCCACACTTAGTACCAGACCGGTTCACTCCTACCATTCTGATACTAAGTGCTAAGGCTAAACTAAACAATCGTTAAGTAAGAGTCATCAAAACACAGGTACATAGTTAACATAGACCATTCACGAAAACCACGAGTCCACAACAGTTAAAATATCGTTAAGATTACAACTTAAGAGTACGGTTTCAAAACAAGAAACGTAGTACAAAATATAGCTAAATGAAACAGATCCCAATGGAGCAATATCTGGATTGCCTACTCACTCAAGTCAGGCCTTCCACCCCGAAACAATATACGATCTTAAACCTGCACAAGAGGTCTGCTCCCCACCATCGGTGGATCATCACAGGACCCATTCAACCAAGGTAGTATCAGTACGGGTCCAATACTGAGTAAGTTCCACTACCTTATCTTATAGGAGAGATATCATCAAGTGCATATTAGATCCGGGTACAACACGTTGATACAATATCATGCATATTCACAACCCACAGCATGAATCTTACCATACAACTAGAGTAACATATAAAAAATATGTAACATTATATTTAAACATATAAGCATGGTAACCGAAATATGAAGTGGCTCATACGCCTCAGGTAGGAATAATCCATACTATTAAAACTCAATACGTGGCATACTCACGTAAGCAGCATGTAGTAATACAGATAATAAAATCCGGTCATAGTCCAATTAGACTTATTACTTATTCTCATTAATAATATGTTCATTCCACACATATTCTTTAATAGTCCATGTGAGTGCGGGAACCCCACTATTATAGTCGGTGGACCGGAAGTAAACACACAGGGCAGAACGCCTCTGATCACTATTATAGCCAGTGGACCGGAACGAAACACACAGGGCAGAACGCCTCTGACCACTATTCTGACCGGTGGACCGGACTGGCCCCGACTCACATGGTGTTTCGCTGTAAGTACTTAGTATTTTCCCATGGATTAACTTATTTACTTGGGTCTGTCGAGCCCGAATCCCCCACTATTATAGCCGGTGGATCGGAATAAACACTCAGGGCAGAACGCCTCTGACCACTATTATAGCCGGTGGATCGAAAATAAACACCCAGGGCAAAACGCCTCTGGCCACTATTCTAACTGGTGGACCGGACTGGGTCGGGCTCATCAGTCTTTCGCTTTACGTAATTAATGTCTTATTCGTGTCTTAT
The DNA here is from genome assembly GCA_039764185.1 of Tamarix austromongolica. Lineage (NCBI taxonomy): Eukaryota > Viridiplantae > Streptophyta > Magnoliopsida > Caryophyllales > Tamaricaceae > Tamarix > Tamarix austromongolica. The sequence goes on along the minus strand of CM077809.1, from coordinate 163,239,010 downwards.
CGAATCACATCACACCCTTGACATGCATAAATCATTCTCTTTATACTATACTCATCACAATTAATAAAAACCCACATTCATAACCACACTTTAATCAATAAAAACACACGATAACGCCAAGCAACTCTAAGCAGCCATACCAACCCTAATTGTCCACACCAAACCGTGGTTAGCCACTCTTATCTCTATTTCACCATAACCCCCATACTTAGCCATCCCAAACCTTAATTATCCTCAACAATCACGATTAGTTACTCCAACCCTACTTAATCACAACGTCCCAGAGTTAATTACTCCAAACCCTAATACCGTACAATCATTAACTCCCATGCAAAATCCTAACTCCACCATGCAAACCCTAATGCCACCATACCAACATTAATACCACCATGCAAACCATAACACCACCATGCAAACCCTAATACCACCATAAGCCATTAATACCACTATGAAATCACTAATACCACCATACAAACCCTAATACCACCATACAATATTAATACCTCCATAAAATCACAAATACCACCATACAAACCCTAATACCACCATACAATATTAATACCTCCATAAAATCACTAATACCACCATACAAACCCTAATACCACCATACAACATTAATACCTCCATAAAATCACTAATACCACCATACAACCCTAATACTACCATACAATATTAATACCTCCATAAAATCACTAATACCACCATACAAACCCTAATACCACCATACAATATTAATACCTCCATAAAATCACTAATACCACCATACAAACCCTAATACCACCATACAATATTAATACCTCCATAAAATCACTAATACCACCATACAAACCCTAATACCACCATACAATATTAATACCTCCATAAAATCACTAATACCACCATACAAACCCTAATACCACCATACAATATTAATACCTCCATAAAATCACTAATACCACCATACAATATTAATACCTCCATAAAATCGCTAATACCACCATACAACATTAGGACCACCATAGAACATTAATACCATCATACAAACTTCAAAACTCCCATGATGGCTCCCAACTCATATTACCGTTTATCCTAATATGCAGGTCCTAGAGGGCCATAACATAATACATCATAAACATCATACATATACATGTCATGCTCATATCATGGGAGCACATACAACATACCTCAATCTCCAAGCTGCGCTACACATATGACAAGTTATGCACAAATCATATAATATATGGCATAGCATGGCATACACAACATTCAACACATCCACGTCACACATAACACAAGGCCATTAGCTTCGTCCTTACTAAACACCCATAAGTAGAGGTAAGTAGAGACTTACCGGGATCCGAAGCTAGCTAAGCGAGATAAGGGGGAGAGAGATCACTAGCTTGTGGATCCACGAGAAAGCTTTCCTAGAACCGATAGAAATCGAAAACTAAATTAGAAACTATCCTATCAATCAATAATTCACATATTCTAATTAAATAAACACAACAACAACACAAATGATCTTTCTTAGAAAACGTGCCCAAAACTTAGAACTTAAAAGCATAGCTTTATTAAGATTTAAGGTTAAAACTAAATCAAAACAGATTAATACAATATCGCTTGGGACATCTCAACTTAATTTGGAAAGCCCGAGAAAGAATAATCGATCATAAGTTAATTTATTGAAAATAACTTATTTATTAGGTTTTATAACTAAATAGGTAACTCAACCATTTACATAGCACCAAATTCAAACCGATTAAGTTAAAACATAATTTAAATGATTTAAAACCCAAAGATAGAAATCGATTAGATAAAAGACGCATAGCAAAAATCAATTTTATAAAATCATCCCCGAAGATTAGGGTTTTTAATGCCTAAACTACGAATCAGCCAAATCACTTCGATTACCTCAAATTGATAGTTTTAAAACACAATTAAACTAATTTTAGATAAATCTAGATAATCAATTTCAACAAAACAATCTTCCGATTAATCAATTCCAGATAATCAATCTTCAAAATTAGGGTTTTAAAGCCCACGACACAAACTCAGGTAATTCAAATTAAGGTATTAGAAGGCAATTAATACCATTTCAACCATTTCTATACATTCAATTTTAGAAAAACAACAATACAAGTAATCGATTTCATAATCTCACTTGAAATTTAGAGTTTTAGGCCCGAAAATACAATTCGTTAAAATTCTATAAATTTAATCAAATTGAATGTTTAGAAATGCAATTAAACACATTTTATAACATATCAAATAATCAATTGCTCAAAACTAGTAAAAGAAATACACAATTTAGCCCAATTAGGGTTTTTGAGCCCGGAACGCAAATCCGATTAATTCTTGCCAAAACATATCAATTGACGGTTTGGAAATGTAATTAAACATATTCTAATGTAATTTATATAGTCAATTGAATAAAATAACCCGATTACATAATCCAATTTAAACCCGCGGGAGTTTTGGCCTAAAAATCCAATTCTGATCAATTATGCACAGTGTTCCCAAATCAACACTTCCAATATAAAATTAAATACATTTTAAACGATATTATAAAATCAATTGAGCGGAACGGCTCAATTATACGACCCAATTTCTTTACACCCAAAATTTGACCTAGGAATCAAATTCCGATAAAACCTGCATAAATTTATCAAATTAACGGTTCCAAAATGAAATTGGATACATTTTAAAACATATTGTATAATCAATTTGTCCGAAATCGCAAAAACGGACGAATCCAAAAAATTCGGGCATAACCCGGCCAAAAATCCAAAATTTCCAAAATTCCAACACAACCACACAATTAATCTATCCAAATCAATCTTACAGCATATACATACATAAACAAACAATCAATTTAGCTTTTTATGAGCTAATTCATACCCAATTAATCAAAACAAGGGTTAGGGTTTTTCGGAAATTATACCAAACGAAAACTGACAAATCGGGGCAAAGGAAGGCTGGGGAAGCTTCGTCGGGGGTCGGGGGTGGCTCGCCGGTGGTCAGCGAGGCTCGCCGGTGACCGGCGGTGGTGCACACAGCGCAGCTCGCCGCTGCTGCTGTTGTCACCCGCTGCTGACGCGCTGCTCCGGCTGTTGCTGCGGGTTGGGGCCGACGAGGACTGGCGAGCCTGGCCGGAGCGGGGAGGAGCTTGGGGAGAAGGTGGCGGCTAGGGTTGCGAGACGGGAGCAGGGGTCGGGAAACAGGGCCACCGGGGAAAAATAGAGAAGTGAGAGAAGAGAGAAAAGGAAGAAGTGGGGGGGGTTTCGACCGACGGGTGCGGGGTTCTTTTTTTTTTTTTGGAATTCACATATAGAATAAAAGACTAAATATTTAAAAATTACCATTTGACGATTTTATCTAAATTTATTAAACGAAAATTATTTTCAAAACTATCCGAACGCTTAAAATAATTAAAAAGGTTATATAAAGAATTTCAGAAACATTTTTGGAAGAATTTACTAACGAACGTAAAAATTTATATTATTTATGGAAATACATTATAAGACCCTAAAATAATATTTAAAAACCTATAATAAAATATTTAAGTCAAATTCTAATAAATCAAGACTAATTTTAATAATTTCCGAAATCGGTCTTCCGCAAACTAAAAAGCGTAGAACGGAAGAAAATTAATTCCAAAAAGAAATTCTTAAATAAGTTCCGAAAATATTTTTAATTTAAACTTCCCGAAAATATTACATTCAATTAATTAAAACGTCGATAAAATATTACTTCTCGAAAATGATTAATTACGTTCAATTATGAATTCGAAATCGTTGATAAATCCATAAAACGAATCGAAATTAAAATAATTAAATGTTTACATCAAATTACGCTAATAAAATCATTAAACTTAATAAATCTGGATTTTAAAAATACGAGGTATTACACTCTGAGACTTGCACATAAGAATCAAGACCTCCTATAGTTTAATTGTTAGTATATAATAAATAGTGACTCATATAGAAGGTGAATATCAGATGGATGTGTTATAAATTATATTATGTTGCATATTTTTTACTGCTCATGTGGCTATTGTTAATTGTATTTTGTTTGTCTCTTTATAACAACCGAAAAATTTTGAATTGAAATTGGAGAGGGAAATTTTGAAAACTGAGCTTTATAATTTAAATATTTGATAATCGTATATAAAATTTTTTACAAGGCATATACTATTTTTGTTAATTATTTATGATTACATTTTACAAGCTAATAAAATATTATTCTAAGTTATTTATTGAAAAGATCCCCATATTCCATCAAGCATGACTACACCGAAGGGGCATCAATGAAAAATATTACATCGTAACACAATTAAACAATTTTACTATAACACCCCAAAATTTACTATTTTTTAAAAAACAAAAACCTCTAAATTTGAAAACCATAAATTCTGGGGATGCTACCGCCACACTTAGTACCAAACCGATTCACTCCTATCGTTCCAGTACCAAGTGCTAAGGCCAAGAAAATATGTCCATCAACTCATATCAATACGTAAATCAAGGTTCGCAAATACAATAATTAGAGTACGTATGAATTATTACATAATTGAAATACGAGAAACGTTTCTTAAAGTGGAAAGTCATCTATAACATTAAAATTGTTTATGGAATTCAAAACATAGCCAAAAGGTTAATAAGGATAGTAATAGCATTTGAAGGGGAGATCTAGTCACGCCACTCCGAAGATTAATCCAGCCCAATATCAACACTCGCCCATGCCTGATGCCCCATAGACATCAATATCATCAAAGAAGGTATCTCCTACCTGCAACACTTCAGATGGGCCTCATGCTCGTGGAAATGAGTAGCACCTATAAAACGGATACGCTACGTACTGAGTAAGGTAACCATGCACTAAGGCCAAACACACAAAATTTACATAAACCATACAACATAATAAAAGAACATAAAGTCCAACATGATAACATAAAGGCATACAATCATTCAGGTAAAAATACAAAGGCCCATTTATAATCCGGATTAATTACTTAATTGATCTCTTATCAGAATTCTTTCTACACTATGCTCTTTATCAAGTCCACACGAGTACGAGAACCCTACTATTTTAGCCGGTGGATCGGTCTCCAGGGCACTCCAGTGCCTGGCCACTATTCTAGCCGGTGGATCGGTCTCCAGGGCACTCCAGTGCCTGGCCACTATTCTAGCCGGTGGATCGGTCACTTAAGGTAACATACCCTACCACTATTTTATGCCGGTGGATCGATCTGGCCCCTGCTCGCATAGTGTTCCACTGTAACTATTAGTGTCTTTTACATATCTTAGCAAACTGTAGGGTTTGGTTTATTGAGCTCAGGATCCCCCACTATTATAGTCGGTGGATTGGTCACTTAGGGTAACATATCCTACCACTACTATATGTTGGTGGATCGGTCTCCAGGATACCGCAGTATCTGGGCACTATTATGCCGGTGGATCGGTCTGGACTCGCTCAATACTCTTCCACTTTACATGATTAATGTCTTAAGTATCTTATTCAAAAATTTTAACCCCAGACATGCATGACTAACTTCCTTTACTCTTATCACCCCAAAAACCTGTCTCATTCATAGGCTTATCATCCTCCTAACTTAGCTCATTATCCTTTCCCCTTTACCAGATCTATGTTAGAGTCCATTTCCCCCTACTTGTGGCCCAAGCCCACTACTTTTCCACCACTTATCCATTCACTTCCTCACTAACACACTTTACTTCATCAGACACACACACAACCACATACACCCCAAAAGTCATGCCAAACCCTAACCACCACACAAAACCCTAGATCGGTCTACTATATGCCCTTATACTATCCCACGTATTATTTTTCATTTAGCACATTCAAATGCCCAAACAACACTTTCATCATCTTCCTCACACCTCAAATTAACTATGCATACATAACATTTACCCTCATGCAAACTTCATATCCCCATGCAACCCTTCGTACTATTTCATGCAAAACCCTACGCTCCCACGTGAAACCCTAGATGCCCATGCAAACTCTAGATTCCCCCATGCATGGTCATACACCACTTAGATCATCCCCACATTATCTCACTCCATACCATCATATTACACAACCTAACATGCATGTCTTATGGGTTGTACCATATCACAATAAAAACACAACTTTACATACATTACACATGCCATAAAATATCTCATGAACATAACTCAACCCTACGTCATACTGCATATATAATCGTTATAACATGCACATAAAATAAATCATATTTCATATCACATGGCATGTAAGGCATGTAAAACACTTTACACACAAAAGTCTTTAGTTACACCCTTACTTAAAACATCACCGGTATTGGAGCACACTCCTACGCCTCCTTAGGGATTTGACTGGTCTCACCTATATAAAGGAAAAACTATAATTAGATTCCCTCATACCAAAAATACTATTATTTACTAACTTATTCTAAGACTAGGGTTTAAATAAAATAATAATATACTAATAATAACTATAAGAAATAATACTAAAAAAATACTAGTAATAATATTAATACGATTTAAAATAGATGGTGATATAAGGATCCCACCCTTTACCAAAATAATTCTAATAACAACATTAAGACATTATTAATAAAAATAGTACTAATAATAGTAATGAAATAATAATCGAAAATACAAAATAGCAATACTAATAATGATAGTAATAATAATAATAATAATAATAATAATAACAACAAAATAAAATAACTTAAACCAAAAATAATATAAGGTAGGGTTTTCGACCCTACTTCAAAATAGTAAAAGTACCATTAGTAATAATAATAATATTATTAACACATATTACTTATAATAATATTAATAATAATAATAATAATAGTAGCAGCAGCAGCAGTAGTAGTAGTAATATTAATAATAAAAGTAGTAGTATTCGAACTATATAAATAAAATAGGACTTCGGCCCTCTAAATAAATAATAGTAATAGTAAGAATAATAGTAGTAGTAGTAGTAGTAGTAATAATAATAATAATAATAATAATAATAATAATAAAACTCATAATGATACTAATAATATTAATAATACGAAAATAATAGTCTAAATAATTTAAATAGGGTCTCGACCCTGATAAGAAATACTAATAATAATAATATTGAACCTAATAGTAGTAGTAGTAGTAGTAATAACACTTGAATAATAGTTAAATTTTGAAATAAAATAATGTAAGCTTAAATAAATAGGGGAGAAAGGCTGAGAGGGCTTAGGGTTCCACCTTAAGCTGGTGGAGATGGGCGGCATCGGCGGTGGTGTATGGCGGCGGCGGAGGTGGCCAAAAAAAGGGAAAAAAGGAAATAGTTGAGACTTGAGAAGAAGAGATGGAGAATAAGGGCGGTGGTTGAGGTGCTGGTGGTAGTCTAGATTGAGGGGAGTAAAGTGAGGGCGGTGGCGCCGCGCCGGCGACAGTGGTGGAGGCCGAAATAAAGAGAAGAAGAAAAAGAGAGGAGGAGAAGAAGGAAGGGAAAAAGAAGGGTAGGGCGAGGTAGAGGAGGGTTGGTAGCTGTCTTTGGGTGGTGTAGGAGGTCGTGATAGAGGTGTATGTGGTTGTGGATGGTGGTGTCAAAGGTGACAAGTGTACAAATTTGGTTGGCTAGGCAAGAAACTTTACACAGCTGTGGTAGCTTGTGCAGGAAGAATCAAGGGAGATGGGTGGTTCAGTTAGTTAGAGCAAGGTGCAAGGAAGACTTAGGTAGGTAGAGCAGGTGGCGTAGTTGGATGACGGCGGAGGAAAGGGTGTCTGAAGTTGCGGTGGTGTGTAGGGGTAAATACTTAGGGTTTCGGGAAAAAGTTTTGAGATCAACCAAATAAGGGGTATTTATAGAGTTTGGAGGATAGGGTAGGGTTCTAAGGGTCAATATGAAGGTAATGGAAGTGGGGTTTGGTAGTCGGCGGCACCAATTGGCCGGTGCCAATTCAAATCGTGGCAGCTCCTTCTCACAGAAAAAGGAGGATTTTGCGCAGAAGAAAATGAAGGTGGGTTAGATCATGTTGAACTGCAATTCAGGGGGAAGAGAAAGAGAGAAGAAACAGCCAGTCAAAACGAGTGTAGCCGGCGGCGCCATTTTTGGAGGTGACGGAGTTGCAGGTCGACGATGGAGGAGGATGGAAGAAGAAGGAGGTGGACTGGCCGGCTGGGGAAAAAGAAAGAAAAGAAAAGAGAAGGGAGAACCGAACCGAGCCAGCGTTGGTTATAAAATTTTTAAATGGAACACGACATTCCAAGGAAATAGGGAAGAAGGAGTGTTGTTACATCGAAGGGATGGGCGATGAGAATGGGTCGCGATAGGCCCAACCAAGAGAAGAAAGGAGAGAAAAAGGAAGAAAAGAAAGAAAAAGAAAAGAAAAATGAAGAAAGAGGAAAAGGGAAAAAGAAAAATAGGTAAGTTGAGTTTAATTAAATTAATTTGAATATTTTAGGTATTTAAAATAAAAATATTGTAAATAAAATAATATTAAATTTTCTTTGTAAGATAATTTAGGATTTTTAAAAGATTTTCCCTAAATTCCTTTTTAATTAGTAAAATACACAAATTTTCCCTTATAAAAATATTTGTAAATTTCCTCTTAATTTGTGCTAAGTAATTTCTTCCTATTCCAATAAAAATAATTAATTAAATTAATTTCCTAATAAATTCTTATTTAATTACACTTCTTAAAATAAGTATTTTTGGTGCATTTCATTTACACTTGTGTTTTTCTATACTATTAAGATCTTCAATGATTTTAATATTCCATAAAGGCAAAGGTAGATGACTTACTATTTGTTAGAGATATTTTGAGCCTTATACATCCTCATAATCAAGACTTGATAATGAGCCAAGTAATTGTGATTGATTATTAATTTTCTCATAGTCTATTTGATAGTGATGTATGGGATCATTCCATTATGAATTATAAATAATAATGAGGCAATGATGATATTTGGGAGAAAACATTTATAATGGATTATGTATAATTGATTATTAACCAAAAATGATGAATTGGTCATTTTTGATCCCTTCAAATAGTAAGCAAGTGTTCAAACAAATTGTTGAAGGAAATAATCAATTATATATTAACATTTATAAATAAATTGCATTTTAATCCTTAGCTAATGATAATTGGTTCGTAAATAATCTTCCTGAGCCTCAACAATATTGAATGAGTATTCTTCTTTGTTATTTAAAAATGATATCAGATTGTTATCAAAGAAGTATTCTTGGTTAGTATTTTAATATGATAGACGTTGGCCTATGATCATTGGTTGTTAAATAATATACATTCAACCAAGATCCACCGTTTATCTCCTTACCCTCTCTCCAATCTTATGTACACATATCGTGGAAATATTAACTGTTAATATTATACAACTTAAATCTTGGTCATTGATGCCAGCTGAAAGTACTATCATTGTCGTGTCAAATCTGCCAACATTGTCAATAAATTTTCACCATTGAATTAAAAAATAAACACAATCGCACCCGCTAAAATGATTTATTTACATAAATTGATGTAAAACCTTAAGGTGATAATGAAAATTTTATACATCTACCAACAATTAAATAATTATCATTTTCCATATTAGAAAGTACTAATTTCCTTTCTACTGTTAAATAATTTCCTTTATCTTTTTAAACATATAAATAAAAATATTATGAATTAATATGATTTTTGGTTTTCATGTGCCTGTTGGTGGTATATACAAATGTGGAGCTTAATTCATGGTACCCGATGTATGATTTTATATGTTCTAAACTTAATCTATTGGCCTTTAACTCTATAACTAAGGTTCTATATTAATTAATAGTGGTTCTTTTTGGATGTAGGTACGAAAACAAACATTTCTTCTTTGTTGATTCTAGTTTTGTAAACTAGCAACGAATAATAATTTTTGAGGTATGATACTATAATATTCTTTTTATGTGTGATGCCTTACCAAATATATGTTGACCCTTGAGTTTCATCTAAGGGTAAAAATTGTATTCTCATATTACATAATTCATTTTTATCTTGTGCCTGATTTAAATTGCTGAAAAAAGTTTTGAAAGATTATTTAGGGTTGTTGGTGTTAGTTATTGAACTATGATTGTCAATTTATCTATTAAACATCACAATTATTATACAACCTATTTCACACATTAAAATTAGTGTTAAAATAAACAAATTAAATATTAGCTATCATTTAAATTGGTATGTGAAACCATTTTAAATTACGATATGATGGAAACTTTAAAACTTAATTTTTAATTGCAATTTATTTTTGTCCCGCTCTATCAAATTTACTATATGTATAATATGTGATAGTTCAACTTTTTCTGCATGTAAAAAATTTGGTAATAGTTGGTGTGACGGAAATGGTAAACATGATTGTCTTGTATTTTTACTCTTGTATGAAAGATGAAATTTCAACTTTTATTGCATATTTAAGTAAATTGATATTGTTGGAAGATAAGGCCTTACCTATAATAGGAATAAGTTGATAAAATTTTGGCTTTTTCATTTGTTGTAATCTAATGTGTTAACTTAAAAAATTGGAATACACACACTTATCTTCCAAATATGATATCCATTGTTCTTTATTCTATGTCTATAAGATAGGAGATAATAGTGTTAATGGAATAGATCCATTAATTTAACAATACTGATTCATTGTTTTGGATACTAACAATAAATATGTTTTTTTTTGCTCATATGGTGACTGTCAATTGTATGTTGTTTCTATTTATAACAATTGAAAATTTTTAAATTGAAATTCAAGAGGGAAATTTTGTAAACCGAGCTTTACAATTCAAATTTTTTATAATCTTAGATAAAAAAAATTGGCCCTGCATATACTATTTTTTAAAAAAAAATTATGATTACATTTTAGAGGTTAATAAATTATTATTCTAAGTTATTTATGGAAAATATCCTCATTTTCCATCAAACATGGCTATAAGGAAGGGGTAGTGATGACAAACATAACATTGTAACACAATTAAACAATTTTACACTTATATTTTTTCTGTACTATTAATATCTTCAATGATTTTAATGTTCCAAAAAACCAAGGGTAGATGCTTTAATGTTTGTTACATACACTTTGAGCCCCATAAATCATTATAATCAAGACTTAATGATGAGCTAAGTAATTGTGATTGATTATTAATTTTCTTATGGTCTATTTGATAATGATGTGGGGGATATTTCTCTTATGACTTAGAAATAATAATGAGGCAATGATAATATTTGGGAGAAAACATTTATAATGGATGATGTATAATTGATTACTATCCAAAAATGATGAACTAGTCATTTTTTATCCCTTTTTAGCGATAAATAAATGTTCAAACAAATTTTTGAAGGGAATAATTAGTCATATATCACCATATAAAAATTAATTGCATGTTAGGTGTTGTCCAATGATCATTGGTTTGTAAATAAACTTCCGAAACCTTAGCAATATTGAATGAGTAACCAAGTTTGTCATTTAATAATGGTATCAGACTATTATTGAAGGAGTGTTCTTGGTTGTAATTTAAATATGATAGACGTTGGCCTATGATCATTGGTTGTAAAATAATATGCATCCAGATTCACCACAAATATTAGGAATTAATTCACAAAAAAATATGCCTTTTTAGTTTCATTATGTGTTTGCTTTGTGATAATGTTTGTTATAGCATTAATTTAGTGAGGGTGATAAACATGTAAACATAGTAGCAAAGTATTAACTTCTAATCCAAAAATAAGTGGTAGTAATAGTATTAACATTTAATTGATAATACCCATTACATAGGAACTTAGAGGTTCAAATTTTCCTATGCTAAACTCAGCCAAATTAAACGCGTAGTCAAAATATTGGACAATCAACCTCATATTTTATCTAAAGAGGTTTAAAATACCTTACAGTTTCTTACTTAATACTAATCTAGTAGCATAATACATCCTAGTACTTATAAATAAAAATCTAATCACTTTCATATCAAACCCATTCCTTCTTCTCATTCAATATAGCCTTCTTCTTCTAAGAAAGTGATGGGGAAAAACCACCATTAGGCCTTCTTTTTGTTAACTCTGCCATTGTATTTTCCAAATCATTTGTTACAAACTTGGTTGGATTTGTAACCTCATATTTTTGTGATTTAACCTTCATGAATGTGAAAAAAAAAAATTGTGATATCAGTTAGGAGATTAATCTGATCCTTAGAATCATATCAACATAAATTTGATTTGCATTGTTTGAATCTTACCTACTCATTAGTTTTTTTTATCTAGTTTGGAAAGTAAATATAATTCCTAACATAGTAAAAATAATGGGTTAATTAAAATATGTAATAAAAAATAAAGTGTAGCATTACAAATAATAACTTATGATATTTTTTTTATTTTAGAAAATTTATCATTAAATAGAAAAATAAAGTGGGAAATTTTTAGAAAAAATAGAACCTAGTTGTTCGAGTAATAGGGACCATTATACTTGCACACCAAAACTTCATATATAGTTAATTTAATAACTTAGTAAGCTCCCATTTGAGGATCCCTCACTTGGTGTAAGAAAAGGGATTTTAGGTTGATTAATTTTTTCAATTTTGAGGTAGTCGTTGATTATCTCCTTTTTGCTTGCATTGTAAACTTGGAATTCATATGATACAACACTATTAACTATTGTCTAACGTTAATAAATGAAAATAGTACCTTGTTTTTCTCCTTGATTTATAGTGTTGATTTTCCTATCACTCGTGTACAATCCCTATCCCAAAGCAGTAGTGCAATGTTTCCTATTCCATCAACAACTCTAATATGCAATTTGTACCTTAGATTTCCTTTATTATTTTATGTGTTGCACTTCTCATAAAGAAATACTTGGTCCACAGGTTTGAGTTTCTTTAAACATATTTTGCATGTAACATAAAACCTCTCCCTCACAATTTCTATCCCTGCAACTCTAATATTAATCCAGAATTTTCCTATCTGAAAAATTTTTGGTTAGATATCGAAGACAAAATAAAAAATATAAATTGTTTAGTTAAAATAATACCTCATTTTCTTGTAGTTGTTCAACTATTTTGAATATTGCTTTTCTAGATGATAGCTCTTCTGTTATTGTTTGTGAACTTAAAAGTGGTTTTGCTTACGAAATAGTAACAATTATGGTTTGCCCTAGGCAAACTAATGGATAAAGTTGGTTATTTTTTTTTGTAGTATAAATATTTTTACTAAAATAGTTGAGTAATTATAATATATAAAATACCAATTGACAAAGTCTTTTATCTCTTGCATGTCGGGGTCAATTATGAGTTTGGTCATGTTCCATGTATTTGATACCTTGATTTGATCAGGGAAACAAAATAAAATAAGGATAGTTAAGATAATAGGGTTATAATAATTCCACTCTATATAAGAAATTGAAAAAAAAAACTCCAAATAAGTTGACTCTATAAAATTTGAGAACAACTATAATTGGATTAGGATTAATGATTTCAAATTAATCACTTAGTTCAATTGTGTAATCTCCCTATAGTGTGTACTGAACTCCATTCCTCCTATAAAATTTGAAAGAAGTCAAATTGTTATTATAATGGTGGGTATATATGAATTGAACGATGTCTCCTATGTTTTTACATTAGATCTTCAAGGACAAGGTCCAAGTATCTAGTCACATGTCCAAATACTTCCTTCTCTATCACTGAGTGTATATTTGAGACTCTTCAAATGATATCTATAATATTAAAACATGTTAGTTTGTTAAGTATAATATGAGTAAAGTTGTTGTCTCTATATCTTTCGTCTTACCTATGGGAGTTGATCTTTCTATTGTGGCTAACTGATTAACTGGTGTAAACTTGAATAATTGAGCCTGGAATGCTTCTATCTCTGATTGCATAATACAATGTATGAAATTTTTGAAGTACATTACATGAAGTATGTAGTTTTTTTAATTTTAGATGATTGTCTGCCACTATAAAGCTTTTCACTTGATAGAGTTGGCATTCCATCAATATTATCTTGTATTGTTATATCTGTGATTTTCTCATAATTTCATAAATCCTTAGGCCCCGTAATTGATTAACGTATCAATTAAAATATGAAAATATGATGCCAGATTGATAAAAAAAAATTGTTCAAAAGTGGAAAATTATATATGTGTAATTGAAACCCACTTCTCTGTCATGAAATATACATTCCAAACCGAATGCTTTATGTTTGTTACCATAATAAGGCTTTTCATAAACCGTTATTAACCTAAGCTTCAATGTCTGTGTACTATTTGAGGGTTGTATGCCACTAAGGACGTTCCACGTTGCCATTTTTTGAACTGATATGCAATATGTTAATATTAGTATCAATAATAATGATGTATTAATTTACTCTTCATGTACACAAAGAGATATCAATGACATGTGAATTAAAATATGAAATCTATCATTACTAATGACAACTATTTAAAATTAGTTTGATTTCATAATGTAAAAAAAAAATTACCAACATTTGCATATATATAAAATGTGTCAGATTATATTTTAATAATTGTTAAAGTAGAAAATTTGAGCCCAACAAAGGCTCAATGTTTTTTATATTTGAAAATGAGATGTATGTGAAATAGATGGGGTAGTTATAGACCATATTTGGTTATATTTGGGGATTATAAACTTTCAAGATATAAGCATGGATAAATACTGTCTACCAGATGAAAAAGGAGGATTGATGACCTGTAATAGACTTGACCTACTACATAAGGATGTTAGCTAATGGGTTGTGACACATGGCAATCTCGAATTGTTGTTATTTAAAGTTTATTATATCCAACTCACTATAGTCAGAAACAACCAAAACAAAAAATATATATAATAAATAATATTATAATATCATATAAAGTTTTGGAGGATAAGCATGTCACAATATATTCTTCTTTTATATATAGTAAGATAAGATGAGCTTACCGATTTTTCTATAAACAGTTACAAGATTACTCTATTCGTTAAAAGTTAAATAAAGTGACTTTAAAGTTATTTTGGTTCAAGTAATTTATAACCTAGGGGAGCTACCTTCTATGTGTGTACCTTTTATCAAACAAGCACTCCCTTCTAGAGCTAACAAAAGTTGACCTGATCTACCCAACCCAACCTTACTCGTATGAAACTCAAATCGATAAAATCCGAAAAGATCAGCAATCTGACACAACACTAACTCGATCCAATACTAACCCAATAATAATTAACCCCACCAAAACCTAACACTACCCGACCTGAACCCAACCTATAACCCGACATAGACCTGACCCGGCATCAACCCAACTCAACACCGATCCGACCCCATATCAAAATCCATTATGATAATAAAAAAAGTTACACATGTTTCATTATTCATTTAAAGCTTTTAAAAATAGAGCATTGTATAAATTTTACTTATTTTTCATACGTTTACCCTATACATCCTTATTTATTAATGATATCCTAATGAATCTTTCCACACAAAAGCACAGTATTAAAAAGTCGTAGTAATAAACAAGTAACAATTAATAAAATATTTTTAATTATATGCTTACATGAAATCAAAATTAATACTTACTTATGAGGTTAATGAGTCAGAATAATTTTGATGGTCAAGGTGTATATTAGACAATTTTTTAATATCTTTTACCTTCTTTACCTAACTACTTTTACAAGTTCACATCTTGTAACCATACACATATCCTATAATATTAAATGAACTTATACACATAATCATTAATATTACTCAAATAGCAAATTGGTAAATTATTAATTTATTATATTATATATTATTACTTATAGTGTGGAAATCTAATTCCATCATCCATGACATATATTATGTATAACATGTAAACAACTAGTAAGTATCAATCTATTATTCTAATCATTTTGATCATTACTCTATACTTTCATATAAAATAAAATAATTCAATTTATATATTAGCAAACTCATTTAACCTGACAATATTTTCTAAAATTTTCCAACATCTTCCTTAACAAATAAAATATATTATTGGCAAACCAAAAGCTAAAATAAAAAATGCAAACATCCAACTACCAGACTACAAAAGTAGAAAGATAGAACTATCAACAAGATAAAAATAATTTCCAAAAAGTTTTCCATTGTATCCATCCATTTAAAGAAGCCCTTACTAGAAGAGCACAATAATGTCTATTATTACCCACACAATCCAACAAGCACTAGCTATGTCCAACAAGAACTTAACAAAATTTGAAGATCCATAGAATTATTTGATAACATCCATAATTCAGCATAAGTTATAAACTTATACGTTACAACCTATAGGTTTTATAGATAAAAACATTAAAATGACCTACAAGGCACCAACACACCACCTACAAGCTATTACAAATTCCAGACAAAATGTCTACAACATACAATATGATAGTAAAAACTAACAAGGCAATATAACAAGAGCAACAACCCCGCAATATGCCATTTGTAAGTTGTAACACAACGCCAATAGCAGTAATAAAACAATGCTAGTAGCCAATAGTTTCCAACAACATAAAGAATATCCAAGTATGGTAAATCTTCAACATAAGGAACAAATGAAATGATTGAATAAAAATTAAATTCCATGCCTACTAAAAATTATTGCAAATGCAAAGAGTATAGGACACTTAACAACACACCCCTATAATTCACGTGAGGAGTTAAATGGTAATGACACAAAGTTATATATATGGTCTTACCTTTTGCAATTAGACTTAATTACATGATTATGCATTTGGCTTCCCAAACACAACTCCAACTCTAATTGGTATCATATACTTCTCTATCTCTTACATAACAACATGAAGCACAAAAAGAAAGTAAAAGCAAAATATTCACAAAAACTATCATTTTTAGAAAATATTATGCTAATTTATGAGGTATGATCAGTTAAGAATATGTTTTGGAAAACTTTTTAGTTGCAAAATAATTGGATTCATTTAGCTATCCATCGACAACTACTATTTACAACTGGTCTACTATTAATAAATAACAATTACCCATGTTTATAGGCAAAAGCATGTGAAACGTTACCACTATTTTTAAAGTTCCTGAATCCATTTCATCATTGTTACTACTTAACTTTGATGGCTCCACAATAGTACCTTCTTCTTCTTCTATTTATGTAAACACCAAAAAAAATATTATATTAGTATCTTCAAAATTCATTAATTAAAAAACTATAAAATCAAAAAATACAAATTCATAACAACTAATGTTGTTACTATCATATCTGTATAACCAATTACAGGTAGTTACCAGAGCATCAATATTTTTGACAACAATGAGCTCCTCCACATATTTAAAATTCTACCACCCATGCTAAAAGTTGACTTAGATGCAATGGTAGTAATAGGAATGACAATGATACCTTTAGCCATAAAAGAAATAATGGGAAAACTTTTAGAATTATTTTTCCAAAATTGGATCGCATCAAGTGGAATTTTACGATCCATCCGCTAAATTTCGATATACATCTTAAATTCTTTTTTTTACAGTTTTTACCTCTACCTCCAACAGTAGTAGAGGCATCAAAATCCTAAATTGTAAACAAAGGGAAAACAATAATTAGATTTGATGTAAACAAAAATTAGTAATAACACAAATAAACGTGTAATGAAGATAAACAAAATTTTTGGTGATGTATAAATTACATCATAAATTTATTATTTACCTCCATTTCATCATTTCCTATGTTCAATCATATGAATTTGGAGCATTAGGACAATGATGTTCATAGTGTTTGTATAGCTCAACAAATTTGACATATACATCATTAGATAACTATGTACCTTTCTCATTACCATGCAGTTTGACTAAGGCAAACTTCACAAAGTTAAACTTATAATGTGGATCAAAAATTACAGTAAAAACAAAAATAGTACTGTAGTTCGACCAATACTTTTCAAATTGTTGCATCATTTATTGTCCCGTTCTACTGATATCATTATCATCATACACCACTGTCTTCTCCAATCGTTGTTGAATCCTCCAAACATTAAGAAAATACAAGTTAGCAGTAGGATACTAGGATACAAAAAATAGACAGGTAATTTCATAAAAAGGTTCCAACAACTTACAAATCTTTTCCACCTTACTCCACTCATTTGATAAAATTTTAAGTTTATAATTAGCTTCAACATTACCAAATAAATCCAAAACACATTGATAATCTAATGCTCTATGAAGCATAATATATTTATAATTCCATCTTGTAGCAACATTTAGCCACAACTTTCCATAAATTGATAAATTCACTTTTACAGCACAATCATAAAATTGATTTATGCTACCTTCTAAAGCATCTATATACTTCACATTCTCTCTAATTTTGATCACACATCCTTCAATATTTTTCAACATTTACCTCATTATCAAATTAAGAATATGAGTTGAACATCTGATGTGGAAGTATTTCCCATCACATACCAAGTTTTGAAGCAGTGTGGGTTTCAAGTGACTAATGATGTTATCCATATTAGATGCATTATTCACTATCATAGTGAATACCTTCTTCTCAATACTCCACTCTTTAAGCAATGAATACAACAAGTTATAGATATCAATATCAATGTGTGGAGGATGAAAATGGAAAAAACTCAACACTTTACAATTCAACTTTCAATCATCATCCACAGAGTGAGTTGTAAGAGTGAGCTACCCACGAGAAGTGTGAGCTGCCCATATAACACAAGTCAAATAAACCTTGCTAGAAATTGTACCAATAGTATGTTTGAGTTTACTTTTGAAATCAACATGCTTTTCTAGGCAAATTTTTTTAATAGTGTTTCTAGATATGGGTTTAACAAGGTGATTAAGATATTGATGATGGTTCCTAACTCCAAATGTTTAACATATGAGAATAGATACCCATGTCTAAAAATTACCTCAGCCAACATCTCATGATAAAATTATGGATCAAATGGAATCTCACTAGATTTAGATATCAAGGTATATACTGGAGTCATTTTTTTTTTGTATTCTTCACAAGCTTTTACAATATCTTATAGTTAGGTGTCTTAAGGCATTAGAAGTACCATATCTAACTTCACTTCTATACTTTGCCTTTTTACAATACTTACATAGAGCTTGTTGTCTTCCCTCTTCATCTTTAAATTGATCAAAGTTCTCCCAAACCTTATATTATCTCTTCCGTTTACCAAGAATTTTTCAAGTGGTAATTTAGCATCATTAGCTATGGTGATTGGAGCTTCATTTATAGCTAGATTTGAAGCTATAGTTGGAGCTTGACTATTTGACTCATATTATTCCTCTTCAAGATCAATAGCTACAAATTTAAAACATAAAAAGAATAATTTAAATCTTAAATTTTAAAGATTCATAACGTTAAAGTGTAAACTAACAAGCAATAATTATAAACAAAAAAAATACAAGATGCTTATTGTCAGCCAACAAACACTGACTAATTACTAACATCATATAAAAAAAATTAATACCTCTGGTAGCTATGAGATCATAAGTATCTATAAAATCTTCTTGAGGTGTCTTAAATGGTTCATCCTCCATATCCTTTTATCCTTGTGTAGCTATATACATAGATAAATTATTGTATAGTATTAAAGAATTTTATATAATATCATTTAGAATAAAAAATAATAATTCTCATAGCTCCAACTTTTTATGCATATTTTTAAAACAAGAAATATTTGGCAATGTTAGGTTCTTGCAACACCCCTAAATTTACTACTTAAAAAATTTATTTTACAAAAATGTTAATTACAAAAATAATGGGTATTACCGCCACACTTAGTATAAGTCTGACATCATCTACCATCCTTATACTAAGTGCTAGGGCTAAATTATTACTTTATTTAAATAACATTTATAATGAAGAATAGTTATCAAATTCATTATAGATACATTATCTTGATAAATACAAAAAGATCATACAAGAGTGTAATATAACAAAAATGGAAATAACAAGGGACTTAATAGTCTATGAAATATCCGGATCAAAAGATGTCGGAGTGAACACCGAATAGTCCTAACTCTCAACCCTCTACTAGAAGTCATCAAGATGAACCCTTAAAGTACTCCTACAAGGTCATCACTGCCCACTGAATAGGCATGGGACCATGAAATGGAACCCATTAATACTATGGTACTGAGTAAACTATTACACTAACACCAACATGTATGGCCACCTGAGGCACAAGATAAGAACATAGCATAGGTGTATTAGGCAAAACATGGGATCATAAAATGGACACAACTGATATGGTCAAAAGAAACCCAAATACTGAGGTAGGGCACTAAGGCAACTACCGACACAACCATCCATATAATTTTCAGATACCAAGGTAGGCCACAAAGGTAACTACCAAACCTCATATCAAACATGTAGCGCGTAATGGCACAGTAAATCTAGAACAACCCATTAAAATCTTCACGCAATGATTATTTCTAAGTTTAGTTAATCAAAGGGGATATAATAACCTGGACATATAAAAGTACATCAGTTATATTAGTGTACAAGGCAACACAATACACTCCAACCATCTAACCCAGAGGCATAATAACACTCTGGTCATACTAGTTCTCAAGGCAACACAATATCCTCCATACCTAGGTCATCTAATCCTTAAGTATCGATACTCTCTATAGGGCCCGTAGGTCACCTATAGAGTAGAATATGACTTTACTAGTGTACAACCGGCACGCTAGTGAAACCAAACAAACTAAGGGCTCTTACCTCATCTCTCATCTCTAGAGTAGCTACCCCTAGAGAGTAACCATTCTCAAACTCGAGGTCTTCCACTTTAAGTATTAGTATTATATAGGGTGACCATAGATATCACACATTTCACCAAATGTTCCATTTCATACTTAACCATTTTCCTTTATTTCTAATTATTAAGGTAAACCCTAGAGCCATATCCAATTATTCACAAAAAGGTGTATTAAGTCAAAATAACTAAAATGCCCACAAACCCTAATTTTACCATTTTATTTGATTTCATACCAAACAACATTATTACGAGAAATTTGTTATGAAAATGCTCAAAGCTAATTATTCATGATATTTTAGCATGTGAATAATTTTAACATCCTAGCGACTGACTATACGTTCTACTTTTCATACATTTAGTGAGTTACGTCTACAACCTTAATCATAAGTTTCTAGTGTGGCGTATATTCCATGTAACACATGCGTATAAATCTATAGCATAATATGTCATTTAATAGGAAAGTTTACATCACGAGGCAGGTAGGGAAACATCTCAACTCTAGAACATAAGACTAACAATTACTGCGTATTAACCCTAATCATGTGTGCATGCTTATTGCCATTTATTTTAACCCTAGTCACCATGCAAAGATAATTGTGATACACTTATCATGGTAAATTACATTATAATATTGTAGCGTTTCAAACTCTAACAAACCCTAGGCATGTATATGTAAATCATTCAATAAAACACACATGTGTATATTATCAATCAAATAATACATTGGAAACATGCAAAATATTTAATATTATTCTATTTAAGTTCACACCTAATCACAACACTTGCATTTCCATTATAAAAATTCCGAAGTGTAATGCATACATATATTCATTTGAAAATAAGGCATAAATCATACCCCTAAGCATATAACAAACTTTATGTGTTACCACATGATCTCACATCTTAGTAGAAGGGTATAATTTACCTCTTATCTAAGCAAAAGAAATAAGCAAGATTCACAAGAACTGGTGGTCAACAGTGATGGCTAGCGACGGTGTTGGGGAAGGTTGGGGTGACCTTGGTGGTCGGTTCATAGGTCAAAAGGCAGTAAGTGGTGGTCATGGTAGCGCACGGTGGAGGAGATGGTTGTGCGTAGACAAAAAATAGGGGATGAACGAGAAGAAAAGAGAGGGAAGAAAGGAGAAGGAAGGGGGAGCTTGGGGCAGTATTTTGGGACACCAAAAGGGTAGAAGGTAAGGAAAACAAAAAAGAAGGGAAGGGGAGTGTGGGGTGGGTGGGTGTGTATGTGCATGTGTGGTTTGAATCAGGGAAAAGGAAAATCAGTAGAGGGGGAGACATGTGATGGTTATGTAGGGTGATGGTGCATGTCACTAGGGTGGCAGTGGAGATGATGAAAAATGCAGGTGATGGTGATGGTGATGGTGAGTGTATATGTTGCGTAAGGATAAGAGGAAGAAGAAGAAGAGTAGCAGGGTGTGTGCATGGTGTGTAGATCAGCAAGGATAAGAGAAGAAGGAGAAGAAGAAGAAGAAGACAAAGAAGAAAGGAAGTAGGGTGATGGGTGATGGATGAGGGTGAATGAAGCAAGTTGGAGTGGAGATGATGGGATATGGTGTAAGTGGTAAAGTGGTAAAACAAGTTGCAGGGGGAAATCAAACATTGTGGTAGGAGATGGAGAAGAAAGAGAGAAAAAGAGAAAGAGGAAAAAAGAAAAAAACATAGGGGATTATTTTAGATAATTTAGGATTAGCCAAAATAGTTAGAATTAGCGGAAATTTTAGTGGGTTTTGTTTTTGGTTTATAAAATACAATTTATCTGAGTTAAGGTTTTTGATTCAGTTGAAGTTTAGAGCTTAAAAAATTAAGTTAAGGCTAAAGTAAGATTTTTCATAGGATTAGAATCAAATTAAAATATAATTTATATGGTATTAGGTTAGCTAAATTTTGGGGTATTACAACTCTTCCCCAATTAGTTGGAAATCCAAACTAGATAAAGTGTTTCCTATACAACAACATTAGCATTTACTACCCAAGATAGAGACAATCCCTTTTATCCTATCCTTATTTCATGAGGTTGGTTTCATTTCATCTCCTATTATCTCAATCAGCAGATACACACTCAAGACAAGTCAGTAGACTCAACAATAGAAATACCAAGTTATTTTAATTAATTAATTCATTTTCTTGACACTTGAAGCAAAACTAACCTTAGAGAAAGTGGTGGGAATTTTCATTGGTGAAGTAAGTACACCCGGCCTTCTTAATAACAAAACATTTACATGACACATATTATAACAAGAAGAAAATCAAAATTACACATATTCAAAAGCATTGGATTTTCACATTAGCATCAAAATTATAAAGATCCATTTATTAATTAATAACTATGGGCTATGAATCTGATGACGAGTAGCAGTATTCTTATTCTTAGCTATGGAGACATAATAGCTATTTATGATAGACAAAGCATTGCTTGTAAGTTGAGCAAGATTCAACATGTTTCTCCTCATAATAATTTGGACATTTCCATTCATACCCTCTCCATTAAATTCATTCATACACGTATATGCAGACATCGGTGACCTTAGTACTTACCCAAGTTTGAGTGCTACTCACCATAAACTAAAAATTGGCCCTAATAGTGCTACTATCCAACACACAACAAACTCAGACATAAAATACAAGCATACAACAACCAGATCCACAGAGGCAAGGTCTAATTAACATAAATTGTTATTGATCATTAATAATTCATATTATCTCAATGAACTAGATCCGAATTAAGAGGGGAACAAAGAAAGTGGAATTACCCCAGGCAAGGCAATGTCTAGTGGAGTGATGAACCAGAACCACTACGGTGTTAGTAAGGTAGAGATAAGGTCAATGAGTATGAACTCAAATTTACTATAGAAGAGAGGATTGAGATGGAGACAAAGATAAGATGTCGATGAACGAGAACCCAAAATTAGAAATGCAAATATACCTTAGATTACGGTGTTACCATCAATGGTTGTTAGCATCACTTTTGGGTAGGGCGTCAAAGGTTGAAGGTCATTAGTGATGTCGTCAGGGAGGGTGTCGAAGTTCAAAGGTTGAAGGTTGTTGGTGTTGCCATCGAGGATGGAGTCAAAGGTCATCAGTCAAAGGTGGAAGTAATAGGGAGGATAGGAGGAGGTAAGGAAAGGAAGGGGATGATAAGAGATAAATGAGGAAGGGGGCTGATGAAAGCTCAATATGATAGATAGAGAGTGAATCAAGAGAGGGAAGTGTAGGGAATGGTATGACAGACGGGAGTCACAGGACGAGGATGATGGATGGGATGAGATGAGAGATGATTGACAAAGTGAGGAGTTGACGAGCAGGATAATTTTGTTTGTGTGTGTCAGTGTGTGAGGTGAGCTGCTGGCTACATGAGGAGAGGAGAAGGGGGTGTTTATGTGTTTGTACTGT
Source organism: Tamarix austromongolica (assembly GCA_039764185.1). Classification (NCBI taxonomy): domain Eukaryota; kingdom Viridiplantae; phylum Streptophyta; class Magnoliopsida; order Caryophyllales; family Tamaricaceae; genus Tamarix; species Tamarix austromongolica. The sequence goes on along the minus strand of CM077809.1, from coordinate 163,214,860 downwards.
TGTTACTTGTTAGGTTAAGGGAAATCGGGTTGGGTTGGATTGTAGTGGGAAAGTTATTTTCAATTTCAATTTAAATAGTTATATTTATTAAACTATTTAGTGATCTTTTAATTATCATTTTAAACGTTATAGTTAATTTTTAGTTTTTTTTAACATATTTCGTTTTTAGATTGAATCATGTATTTTTTTTAAAAATAAATTATAAATATCTTTATTATTTACTTATGAAAATAAAGCGGGTCAAATCTTCTTATTTCATTTATTTGTAATAGTTATCTTATGATTGTCTCTAATATTTATGATATAATAAATGATAATTATACATTGTATAGTTATATTGTGATCGCCTTTATTTTATCAAATTATATTTTTTTAAGTAATCAAATATTTGAACTATCATACTTTATTTATTTTAAAATACTCATATGTTGTATGAATACTCTATATTAGATGCATATTAAAAAGAATTTATTAATCAACAAACAAAAAAAGTGAGATAATATAATTGTTATTGTTATATGCTTATATTGATATATTACACTCTATGAGCAATAGTTTTTAACATATTGAAATGTAGAAAATGCCAAAGAGAATTGATAGACTTGGATTTGAAGTTTAAAATGTGTTGAATTTAACTTACTTTTATATTCTTAAATGTAGAAATATATAGTGATTGATTTGTTATAAAACTGGTAAATAGAAATATAATGATTTTATTAATGTGAAAAAAAGGTAAGTTATGAGAATTTAGATAAATATGTATAGTTGTATTGTTAACACATGAATATACATATACTTAATATTCGTGAATACTGTTATAGATAGTTTATATTTTAGGAGCAACATTCTTCAATAATAATCAAGTGAGATTAAACATTTTTGTATGATATTCTTCTTAATGTAATATTTCACCATGGTTTTAGAATCTAAATTTTCTAATCCCACTACATCATATATGATCTTATAAGTATTGATATTATATAAATTAAAATCTAATATGTTATTATCGTTAATCATATTATTAGTATAACTGTATAGGTACTATTATTAGATCCGATTGATGTCGATTTAATATCATTTGGATATAAGATAAGAAAAATAGAGTCTTATTGTTAATTGGTATATCAAACACACCATCAACTTTATTAGGCCTACTCATTAGAGAATTTATATTTAAATATTCAATTCAAATATATAGGAATATCTTTATATCCTTTTTTTTACCCATTTCTCTTATTTTCATCTTCTACAATTTTAACTTATATGTGTATCCGAGTATGAAGCATCTAAGTTTTATGTGATAAAAATAATATTTCTTTTTGTGTTAAAATAATGAATATAGTTATTCTTATTAAACTATGCGATGATATTTTAATTATCATTTTGAACTTTATAGTTAATTTTGAGTTTTTTAATCTATTTTGTTGTTAAATTGAATCATGCTTTTTATTATTATTAAAATTTATAAATATTTTTATTATTTACTTGTGAAAATAAAGTGGATCTAATATTCTTATTTCATTTATTTGTAATAATAATTATATGATTGTCACTAATATTTACAATGTAACAAATGAGAATTACATTGTATGACCATATTATGATCAACTTTATTTTATCAAATTATATTTTTTAAGTAATCAAATATTTGAACTATCACACTTTTATTTATTTTAAAATACTTGTATGTCATGTCAATATCCTATATTAGACATATATTGAAAAGAATTTATTAATCAACAAACCAAAAAAGAGTGAGATAATATTATTGTTAATGTTATATACTTATATTGATATATTACACCACATGAACAATATATATATATATATATATTTAACATATTAAAATGTTTAAAAATGTCAAAGAGAAATTAGAAAGATAGTTGATAGACCTAGATTTGAAGTTTAAGTTGCGTTGAATTTAACTTAACAAAAAAATTAAAATTATTATAAGTCACATGAAATGATCATTGAGTTATTTGCCTATAATTTAAGATACTTCGAATCCACATAATCATATTCAAACTAACCTAAAACTCAATTATAATTAAGAATTAACCCGTCATAAAATAATTCAAAAGTAACCAAACCAAACTAAATAAAAATACTTGAGCCTAAAGTGACTCAATTGATCTAACAAGACCTGATAAATTAACTTGAATCTGAAATGACTCAAGTTCAAAGCTATTAATTATCCGAAGTAACTCCAACCAAATTACCAAATTGATAAAGTGATTTGATAATGAAATAAGTCAAGACTTGATCTAAACTTTACTCGAATTGATAAATTCACCTAAATTAACTTAAACCCGAAATAACCCAAACCAAAGTAATTAAATTAAATTTGGTTTACTTGAACCTAAAATTATCCTATTCAAGATTACTTAGACTTGAATTTGACTCAACCCATGAAAGCTGAACCCAACCCAATCTATCAAGTTAACTCAAAACAATTCGAATTCAACCCGTTAAGTTGTACGAAATGACCTGAATTTGACCGGTCAAGTTAATCTAAAATGACTCGAACCCAATTAGACCATTCAAATTAACTCGAAACAACTCAAACTCAACTTACTAAATTGCATGAAATAATCCAAACTCTACTAATCAAGTTAACCAGAAAATAATCCGAACCCAACCTGACCTTATATTCAAGTTAACCTGAAATGATCCAAATTCGAGTTTATTTAACTCGAATTTGACCTAACAAATTAACCTAAAATGACTTGAAACTGTAACGATTTGATCTGAATCTGATTCAATCCAAATAATAAAATGATCTAAAATAACCCAAACTCAGAAGGATCCGGCCAACCCATAACTAATCCGAAAAAAATAAATGACTTGAAATAACCGGTTATGACCCAACCAGACCCAGCGGCACCTCTGCTCCCCACTGATCCACGATAGTCTGCGAGCATAACGCGTTCATTCATTCAATACAATCGAAATCGAAAATTAACTAAAAAGACGAAATCAGTTAAATAGAGGAAGACTGACTCCGACCAAGACAAGAAACTCGTTCTAGGGCATATGTTTTGTTCTTCGTCTCCCACTCGTTATCAATTTCCGAAATTCGATTTTGATCATTGCTTCGCAATTCCAGTTACTCCTCCACAATTTCACAGTCCTCATCGGAAAATTTCTAGTCTTCGTGGACATTCCCTCTCTCTCCTTCCCTTTCGTCCTCTGTTGGTTCAAGACTCTGTACTGTGCGTATATCATGGTGAAAACGGCGAAGAATCATCAGCAGCATCAAGAAGAGGATTTCGACGATGGCGAAGACATCGTTACCCCTGGAACCGATGGTTCGTCTCAAAGAGGTATGTCTTCCTTCTCTGTCTCCCTCTTTTCCCTTCTATATTTTGGTGTATTGCCTGCTTTTGTAATGTTGGCCTTGTGGTGGGAGAGTGTAGACGGGAAGAATGTTGAGCAAAAGGCGACCAATTCTAGGTCGAAACATTCAGAGACCGAACAACGTCGGAGGAGTAAAATCAATGAGAGGCAAGTATATATATTAAACTTCGTTGCGAAATTCTTAATTTTTCGCTTTATACGAGATGTTTATTCTGTTTTCTTTGAGTTTTGCTGGCCATCTATGGTTTTGTTGCGTGCCTTAAAAGCTATGTTCTTGGTTTGACGATAGCTGCAATTCTGCTATGGATTGATTTTGATGGTTTTCGAGTTAGTGACTTGCGACCTTGCTTGGAGTGTATTTGGGGAAATTTTCCGATGGCATTGTTGACAACCTGATATGCTTTTCAGTGTCAATTACTTTGGGAAGGACATATTATTACAATCACGTGCTGCGTTGTTAGTCATTAGTTACTGACGACTCCAACACTCTCTCTCTTAACCCCACCCGTTACCCCGCACCCACCCATAGAATGCCCCAAATACGCACACGAAGGCACGAGGGCTGCTGGAATACTGGGAACATGCAGCAAGTATTTTGCTTGGTTTGAGTTCAGATTATTTATTCTGGGGACTGTTATTATCTCCCATCCTTTTCTTAAATAGATTTTGCATTCCATATTCAAAGAAATAGGAATCATCCAAAGTACTCATGGAAGGAGGAAGAGGCACATGTGTTGGTAGGGAGATTTCCGCTCCCATTTTTCTAGCTGCTTCTAATTTTTCTATCCCAACCATATTATCCCTTTTCACTCTTTTCCAAACTCCCTTGTTAGGTGATTTGAGACTAGTAAGCTTCAATTGTTGTATAACTCCCTCGCCCCTCTCTGACCCTGTTAATTTCTCTTCTTTTGTGACGTATCTTGAAACATGTTTATCAATGACATCATAATCACTAGCAATATAATTAACAATAGGCGAATTTTAACACTATTAACAAAATAATGCAAAACTTTTAAAAACCGGCTCTATTTTAGTGAAAGGAGATATCAAATTCGAGTGGGAGAATAAGATAAAAAGATTATGAAGCTCAGGAGAGTTGAGGCATATGAAAATTGGAACCTGTGATACTGTGAGGGGACGAAATCATGGAGAGTGTTGCTGTAAGGCAGAGAGTGGAGAAGGAAATATGTTTGCCAATTTAGGAGTAGCTGAAGCAGCACAAGCTGGTGACCGTGGGTTGTAGAATTTTTGAGGTTGAATTTTGGCTATCTAAGAACGGGAAAAAACTAGGCCTGAAGAATCATGTGTGATCAACATTGATGATGTAAAGGGTCAGTGAGATACTTGATTTCTGATCCCTTCCATGGCTGTGTTGCTGACTTGATATCTTGTCTTTCTTACTTTGAGGTGAGGCTTAGAAATGGCGGATGTTATCATTATAAAAATTGTTGATTGTGCTAGAAGTATTATTGACCTCTTTAGTAATCACCCATGGGGTTGGCTTTACTGTTTTGCCTTTTGTGGAAGATGGAAATTCAGTTGTGGTGGTATTTTGGGTCATGATGGTAAAATATTTAGTGAATACTACTTGTTTTGATGTCATGAAATTGAACTTGATGAATATTATCAAGAAAAATTCTGTTTTAGAAAGTCTGCATTTATCCTCATAGACTTGATATCTATCATTTTGATTTATTATTCTTGTGGGCTTGACCAGTTGAATGTGAAACCATATAAATATTATCTGCAGATTCCAGATATTGAAAGATCTAATCCCTCCTAATGATCAGAAGAGGGATAAGGCTTCTCTTTTATTAGAGGTGAGTTGTTATCTTGTGCTTCGTCCATTAGTACCTTAATTTTGCAATGTTAACTTATGATGTGATTTTCTTTCCTGAGATGGATCGATGCTTGTAGATTGGATGGATGTGCTGAAAGATTTTGGATCTGCCCTGCAGGTCATAGAGTACATCCAGTTTTTGCAAGAGAAGCTGCAAATGTATGAGGCATCTTATCCAGGGTGGAATCAGGAACCTGCAAAATTAATACCATGGGTATGAAGCTGGATATCTATCAATTTTTGTGCATAAATATGCTTGTGGCTCTTAGAAATATTGTGGTGTGATTCACTATTTTATTTTTCCATGTATAGATTTTGAAAGTTGCGTACTCTTATTTTTTTGTGGCATTAATTGTCCATTAGTATGAAAGGAGGATATGGAATAAGGGTGATGATAGTAGTCGCTCTTTCTACCTCTAGGAATGCTAGAGCCCTTGTGATGTAAGGTGGAAAGAATTGAAGAAGAGATTGAGACTAGGAAGGAAACCGGGAAGAGAATTGGGGAATTGAGAGGAAATTAATCTAATACTTTTATTAAAAATTTATTCATTCAATGATACTAATAATAATGTCAAGTCTAAGACCCTTTATATAGACTAAGGGTCTTTTATAAATTATATCTAATAATATCTAGATAGGAAAAGATAAAAATACAAAAGATAGGAAGAATTTATTTTTTATTCCTATTGAAATGCTTACTCTTATAAAAATCTTTTCAATTTACATTATTCTCCCCCATTGGAAAAGAACTCAACTCCACCAAGTAAGATTGAAGAAAATCCGCAAGCAACACTGGAGCCATGTTGCGAAGATCGTCTTCATGGACCCAAGTAACGTCACAATCAAGACGATTCTTCCAAGGGACCTAAAAACGATGAAAACCTCCGCGTGAAGAAGTAACATATTCAACATCAACAATGGAAACAGCTTCTTCCTTGGGTAGCTGAATAGATGGCAATGTCGGCTCCTTCAGACTTGGAGAGGCTTGCAAAGGCATAAAGCTCCCGTTGAACCGTTATGTTTGATTGCAAGACTAATTGCCAAAGTTGATTTCTGATTTTTTTTTACCCAAAACAAATAGGGGAAAAAAGAAAAGAAAATCAAAACAAAAAGTGTTGCTCGTTCCGCGCATGAATAGTGCTGGCCGGCAGTGGTCTACAATGGTGGTGGTGGAAGCAACGAGTGTTATTGAGGCTCTGATGACCGTCGAGCATAGGGTGGGTGATGGATTTTATGATTGTCAACGATAGGAGTGGTGTGCGACTAGTTCGCAACATCTGGGCAAAATTTTGACAAAATTGGACTATTTCTACTAACTTAATGTGTTTCTCTCCCTCTCACACACTCAGATCACTCTCTCACTTGGATTTGAAGTTTAAATGTTTAATTGATGTATCTAGACTCTCAATTGCTCCAATTTCTTCAATTTTTTTTCGAGTGACGAACTAGGGTTAGGGTTCTTGCAATTGTGGCAAATCAGGGTTCAAATTGAGTGAATTGGGGCTCGATTGAGGTATGTAGGGGCTGAATTGCATGTTTTATGGTGTTAATTGCTTCAGATTGAGTGTGATTTGTGGTTACTTTGAGGGAACCAGAGGCTAGGGTTTTGCAACTTGGGGATTATTTTTGATTTTTGCAATTGAAGGCGGAGGCTGCAGTTGAATTGAATTTTAGTTGTATTTTGTATGAGTTTAGTGGCAGCACAAGTTGTGGGGATCGAAATTCGTGCTATGATGTAAGGTTGAAAGAATTGAAGGATAGATTGAGATTTAGGAAGGAAACTGGGAAGAGAATTGGGAAACTGAGAGGAAATTGTTATGATAATTTTATTCATTCAACGATATTAATCATAATAACAAGCCTAAGACCCTCTATATAGCCTGAGGGTCTTGAAATCTAATCATATCTTACTAATAAAGATAAATCATATCTAATTATATAGGAAAGATAAAATATAAAAAACTAAAGATAGGAAGAATTTATATTTTATTCCTATGAAAATACTTCTTCCTATAAAAATCTTTCCTATCTACATCACCCTGCTCCCATCCACAACATCTGTTGGTGAATATGGTGGTTCACATTATGACTGATACATATTGAATGCCTGATGAACAATTATGAATTATGTTTCTCATTATTTCCAAATGGCTATTCCTTTTGTGTCTTTGCTTCATGAGATACTTGTGTCTTTGCTATAGCACCACAGATGGGATGCATCGAGCAAGTTGTCTGTTTTCTCTATCATCTTTGGTTCCCCCTTTTTTTTTTTCTTGATTGGGAGCTGAAAAGAAAGAAAAGTATTATTATCTTAAACTTAAGGGGAACACATCACCTAAACCATCTGCATGTTTTTAATTTCACGTTAAGCCGTTCCTTGCTTTCTCCTGGAGTGTTGTACCCTTTTTAGTTGAAATGAACAAAATTTTGAGTCAAAAGATAGCCCCCCCCCCCCCTCATTCTTATTCTTCTCAACTGAAACAACTAAGAAAATTAAGGGGCATTTTGTTGTTTTTCACTGTTTTTGGCCACCAAAATTGTCGGGCTGGTACAAGGTTAACAAAAAAGCTTAGTGGTGGTTCAGTGAAGCCCCAAAATTTAAATTTGTATCATGTAAATCTTTGAATGTGTGGATGATTTTGGTGACTAATCTCTAGAAGAACTATCTCTTGAAATACCTTTTATCCTTTCTGGCTCTTCAGCCAATGTTAAACTTCTACCCCCCCCCCCCAATTTCTATTTTGGAAGCATTATCTTATTATTCATTTTTAGTATCTGTAAATATGCTTATGAGATTTAAATGATGATGGAAAATGTCTGTTCTTCAGCCAATTATTCCTTCCTAGGCCCTTTCTTTTGTTTTTTGGTTTCTGCTGAATTAATATGCTTACAAAATTTAAATGCAGATGCAAATGTCTTTGTTATATTAGTCTATGAAGTTGGTGATTGGTTATGTGCTCATATCTTGTCAACATGCTAATAGGAGATTTGGAAGATTGAAAGGTTTCAGGGTGAGGGTACTCAACTATGAGAGAGAAGAGAGAGTATATGGGAGGGCTAGGAAATTATTAGTTAATTCATTCTTTGACTTGCGTTATTTGATATAAGTAGAGGACCCTGTATATAGGGTTAAGGGCTTAGTCCTTGCTCCTTAGGTTATCATAAATTATTATCTCCTGATATGTTAACACTATCCATAATGTCCAACTCAACAATATCGTTACTAAAACAACTGCTGAACAACATCTGTATAATATCTTAGATCTCTATCTTCCTAAATATAAATAACTCATACTTTGCCACGAGCACTTACTAACTAGACCATGACTTGCCATGTTGGCTTCACTTCTTCTCTAAGCTCAAACCTAACTCATAGGCTATGCCCATGAAGTAATCAACAGCTGATGACTCCGTTGAGGCCTGCTGACACAGCTCTTAACATTCCTCCTCACTGAAAAGCAAGCGTGCCCTAAGCTCATAATCAGATTAGAAGTAATAGAAATCAACATCAAACTCTTGTGTAGCTTGATCAAGAGGAAATCCATTAAGGCTGACCAACAACGCCCATCAACAAGTAACCAACCAAAAGCTGAAGAACTGGTACACCATCTTGGACATCCAGCTTTTTTACTGTATTCCTTGAAATAATGAGGACAATAGAATATTCCATAGGAACGTTGCTCTGCTGTAGGAAATCAATTATGGATTCTGGTCTTTTTCCAGAACATCCACTTCTTCATTAGCCTTTGACCTTGCTTAATGTTTTGTAAATTATTCTGGTGTGCATATGACATTGGAGTCTCTAGGACTTGGTAACAAACTTTGCCAATACCGACTGTTTATTTTGTTGCTATGTTACCCCTATTGATGTTTAAGAGGAAGCCTTTGGATTGCTAGTAAATCTCGTATGAGGATCTTTTGACAATAACTTGTTCACAATAACTACTGAATTTGTTGACATAGTAATATTGTCCAGATTAACATAAAAGGCTTAATTTTGGTGTGGCTCTGGAATTGTTGCCAGGACCTTTGTCTGGGTTACTGTTGTTTAAATGCTGGTAAGGTGCTTTAATGGCTCCTGTCAGCAAGTCAGGTGGTGCTGGAGCAGGTCACGCCAATGTGTTGGGTGATTAGTAGCCTGAAGGGGAGGTGGTGACCACGGTGGTGGGGTGGGTTACAAATGGAAGGGGGTTGCTGCCACCCTGGTCTTCAATTTCCTTCACCGATGGACTTGGGACTGCTAGGCTTGAGGGTTGGGTGTCTGTAGCTTTGTTAGTGCTGACATACGGTCTGTGAGGGCTGCATTTGTGGTTTTTTTTGGCTCATTGGTGAGGCTGGTGTGGGTTGGCTGATGATGCAGTATCTTGTTGTAAGTGGTGTGCTGGAGGTGCTATGGGTTTAAAGGTAGGCTGTTTGTGGGCTGGTGAGTGAGTGAGGGGTTGTTGGGGTTCTAGTGGTGTGCATAGATCCAGCAGTGGTGGTCGGGGTGTGGTTGTTTGTGGATGGACGATGGAAGGATGTCTAGTTTGGGTGGTTTTGGTTGCTGGTTTTGGTCTGTGCAAATGGAGGGTGAAGAGATGTGGGGGTGTCTCTGTCTCTGGTGGTGTGATGGTTTTGGGTGTAGGGATGGGTGGTGCAGCAGTGGTGATGATTAGTGATTGGATGATGGTGTGTGGTGGTTGGTTGTGATAGGTGGATTGATGTTGATGGATGATGGTTGGACATTGATGGTGGGTTGAATGATTTCGGCCAACCTGTTGAGGAATTGATGCTCACTACTTTGATGTCTAATGACATTGGCTCTTATAATGGCTGCAATAGGCCTAGATCTTGTCATGGGATTGCGAAAGATTTGGAAGAATGAGAAGGATTTTGATGTAAGGTTGCTTAAATATGAGAGGTAATAGATAGTATTTGTGGTGGCTAAGGTATTAACCTATCAGTTAATTCTCCAACTTAGAGGGTCCTATATACAGCATTTAGGCCTAGGGTTATATAATCTTATGCTTTGTTTGGATGGGGTAGTCCTAGAAGGAATTATACTTTAAAAAAGAATTTGTGAAGTTTTTTTAACTAGAAAAACTTAACAATTTTTTTTTTTAAAATGAAATCTTCCAAAAGAAGCTTTGAATTAATCTTTCTTATTATGGTTATCCAAAAGATAGTAATATCCAACTCAATATTATAATAATGAAACATCTACTAAATAATACAAGTATATCAACAATATCCTAGACCTCTATCTTCCTGAAGATAAATAACTCATACTTGTGTGGCAAGCACTTAATATAAATAGACCTGGGTGCCAATCAGGGAACCCCGGCTTGTTCCCCACCTCAAGCATAACTCATTGTCTAAGCCTGTCAACTAAGCCGAAGCTGCTGCCTCTGCTGAGGCCTGCTAGCCACAGCATGTAGCATGATCCCTCCCTCTCTCACTCACCGATTTCCATGAAAGTGTTACCTGTTGCATTTGTCTTAGGCTTCACCTGTTTTCTAGGTATCGGATGGTATGTTGCACTCCATCTTCTTATGTTGAGCTCTTACCAAGCTGATTTATGTGATAAATCTTTCACATTTTGAAACTTGGAAGCAGAGAGGTAATGTTCCTGTGGAAAGCTTTGCTGATCGAGCCTTAATCATGAAAAATGGCTCTGGGCCGGAGAATAATTCTGTCCAGTCAATGAGAAATGTCCAGAATTCAGTAGAATCTGACTTGGGGGTTGATGCTGCATATGGAGGATCAGATCATTTTGCCGACCCAGCAACTCCTACTGTTCCAATAAGCATGCAAGCAGACATGTATGCCTCTGCGAGGGGTGTTTTGCACAGTGAAAATCTTGTCTCTGCACCACAATTGCAACCCTGGCAGCATGGATTATCCATTGCAGACTGTACTGTTGCTGGAACTGCACCGGTTGATCAGGATAGAGCAGCTGTTGGAAGTGGCACAAGTGATGTCTCAAGTGTGTATGCTCAGCGGTGTGTTCCTTGTCTATTGCTCCTTTGTTTCTTCATTTTCTAATGGGTCCTTTTGCCTGCGTTAGAAAATACTTACAAAGCACAATTAACGCATGCATACTGCCACCCATGCTGGGAAACCCTGGGAGTCATAACGTGTCATCCCTCAGACCTTTTCACCGTAAAGTAGTATTTATAGGAATTTGTTACATTGAGAGAACCGTGCAATGCATGCCTTGCCCCCATCTTTAAGGACCTTTAGCTCCATGTATTATCATCATTGGAGTTTCAGGGTTTTTTATTCTCTTATTGCTAGGCCGCAAATGATTTTGTTAGTTATTCGTAATATGTGGCTTTATATTTCCCATCCGTTATTGTAATTTGGAGCCTTTAATATAAGCTTTTGCACATATTTTGTTAATTAACTTAGTTCTTCTGTTGAACAGGTTACTGAAAAATCTTACCCAGGCGTTTCAGACCTCTGGTGTGGATCTGTCACAAGCTAGCCTCTCTGTCAAACTTGACGTTAGCCAACGGGCAAACAACAGTCTCGTTTCTGGCACATCCATTGTGGAGGTATAAGAAATCTTCATACCTGTTTTTGGTACATGTATTTCATTTATGGGACAATAGAGCAACGTCAAAGCTATGGTCAAAGTTAAGTAGTTTTTTTGCAGCGCCTTTTTTGGTGGGGTATTAATTCATTTTCATAGTCCTTTCAGGATCCCGGGAATCATTCCCAGAGTGATCAACAAACCACGGGGCACCACTGTGGGGCAGAAAGAGATGCCAAAGAGTCTGATCATTCTGCCAAGAGAATTAAAACAGGGGAGAGCTAGCACACTGGATAAGTTTCTGATTCTTCCCTTCTCTTTATTTTTTTCTACAATTTTCTTCCTTTTTAGTGTTCCTGTTTAGGTTAACGGTGTGGGTTTTAGAATATAGATTGGAGGTTTTGGGTGTTCATTTTTTTTCCATCTTGTGACCCCAACCCACGCTTGTGCAACTCAATTGTATATCTTTAATTTTTTTCGCCACAGCCATTCTGATGAATACAACCCGGGATATTGTTACCATTAAAATTATACGCAGAGATTTGTGTTTGTTACTAGCAAACTGTATGCGGAGATTGTGCTTAATTGTAACCACGTTCATTTGAGAGAAAAGACTGAAGAATAATTTGCATGGATTTTGTTAGAGATGCGTATTCATTACTTTTGCCATATTCTGTTTGTTCAAAGCGCTGAACTATTGTTATCTGGCATCATATATGGATCCAGTATTTCTATAGGTTTATTGGATCACTAAGTAGATATCTGCATACCTTATGCTGGTCACGATTATTTAATACCTAAATCAATACTTTAAATATTGCCATATTTTGATTGATTAGTAATCGATACTCAATTGTATTTCTTCTTTTATATTTTCATTCCGAAATTTTGCTTATTTAGCTGGAATTCATCATAGTCAGTATATATTATTAGAAAATATTATATGGCGGTGTTCATGGGAAAATGGATAATAGTAGCAAGTCTGTTAATACGGAAAACCAATAGTTTATCTAATTTCCTTTCAAGACCATCTGCAGCGGCGAACTTTTGGCGGGAGAAGGAAAATCGAGCGCCCCTTATACTTTACATTGGTAGAGCATCAAACGAGAAATGAATAAATTGAAGGAGCACAGAGCAGCAAAGAAAAGGGTGAATAGAACGGGTGTGTTTTTATACATAAAAAAGAAGAAGATATATTTGGCTGAATATAGATTATTTAATGTTAATTAGTGATGTAAATAAGATGGGTTCAAGTTGTGTATACATATACTTCTATCTGTATCCGATAAGAAAGTTTATATTCAAATTTGTTAATGGATAATAATGGATATTATCCAACATATAAATTTATTTAAAGTTAAGATAAATAATATCAACAACCTTATAGAGAAAGATCAGATGATTTTGGAATTGGTAAGGATAAAGGAATTGATCATCTTCTATTTTAAAAGGCTTTATAATGAACCCGATCTACCATAAATTTGAATTTCACTTGAGGGCTTCCAGAAGCTCACGACAGAGCAAAGTCGGTTGTTAAAACGCCTTCCATAAAGAGAGGAAGTATAGAAGGTGATGTGGGCGTGTGAGTCATTGAAGACACCAGGATATGATGGTTACCACATGGGTTTCATTCGTAAAATCTAGGGAGTCCTAGAGCAAGAGTGTACGGATTTTGTACTAGAGTTCTTCAGATCCAGCCGCCTGCCACATGTGCTTAATACCACTTTGATCACCTTGATTCCCAAAGTAGAAGAGATGGTGGAGGTCAGCCATTTCAGACCTATCAGTTTCATAAGGTGTATCTATAAGGTTATCTCGAAAATTTTGGTGAATAGGTTGAAATAGGTAGTGGACAGTTTGGTTAGTGACTCACAATCAACTTTCATTGCGGATAGAAGTATTTTGGATGGAGCTTTGGTCGTCAACGAGATTGTTCATTGGTTTAAGAAGAATAAGGGATTGAAAGGGTTGATGATTAAGCTGGACTTCGAGAAGGCTTATGACAACATTAGATAGGACTTCGTGGATAATATTTTGGGGATAATGGGCTTTGGTAAGGTATGGAGAGGGTGCATAAATGAGTGTCTAACAACGGTCGGTATCTCAATTTTGGTGAATGACTCACCTTCCACTCCTTTTAAGATAAAAAGGGGAATTAAGCAAGTGGATCCCATATCCCATGTTCTCTTTGTCTTGGCTATTGAGGCCTTCAACCAACTTATCCAGGGAGGCACTGCAAAAGGGTTGATTTAGGGAGTGAGAGTGGGGAGTGATAGGCTTGAGGTGACCCATCTTCAATTTGCAGATGATACAATAATTTTTTTTATGAAACATCACAGGATAATGTCAGGAATTGGAGGAGACTGCTGGAATGTTTCTTTCTTGTGTCAGGGTTGAGTATTAATTTCACACAGTTTGAGCTTATCGGGTTAGGAGCGGATGCACAATCTAGAAGAGGTCGTAGATATCATGAACTGTAAGATTAGCACATTGCCCATCACGTACCTTGGCCTTCCATTGGGGGTAAACTTGAGGAATAAACAGACCTGGAAGCCAGTGATGGACAAGATTAAGTAGAGATTGGCAGGGTGGAAGGCAAATACACTATCTAGAGCAGGGAGACCGGTGTCGATCAAGAGCGTTCTAAACAGTTTGCCGATGTATTATATGAGCCTCTTCAAAATGCCAAAAGGAGTGGTAAAGCAGATTATCAACATCTAAAGGAATTTCTTTTGGGCCTGAAGTGGGAAACCGAAGAAGCTACCATTGGTAAGATGGAATGTGATTCAAAGACTTAGAAGTTTGGGTATCTTGGTGGTTGGGGACCTAGCTATGAAAAATAATGTGCTATTATTCAAACGGTGGTAGAGGTTTTGTACAGCAGAGGGGACTTTATGGAAGCAGGTAATATAATATATTTACGCTTATAATCAATTTGGAAGGCTAGAGATACAAGAGCAAAAGAAGGGCAGGACACCTTGGGTGGATATTGTACAGCTTGGAAGGCGGAAATACATCCTAGATTCAATCATAAGGATTATTCTGGGAGATGGTAGTAGATTTAGGTTCTGGCATGATAAGTGGCTAGAGCAGGGTATCCTAAAATCTTTATTTCCTAGACAATTCTTAGTGTCAGATCAGTAAGGAGATAGAATAACAAATATGGGTTTCTAGGATGGTGTGGTGTGGCACTGGAACTTAACATGGTGTCGAAGATTATTATTTGGGAGGAAGAGCAGGCAGAACAGTTGGAAAGTATGATTAGGCAATTCCTCCCATGTAGAGATAGGAGGGATTCGATTAGTTGGGCGTATGACAAAAAGATGATCTTTTCAATTAGTTCCTTTTGTGAGACTTCGTATCAATTGAATGACGAAGATGGAAGGGGCAGTAGGGACTACAGCAGAATATGGATCAGCATCGCTCCGTCCAAGATCAAATTCATTGTATGGTTTTCCATTCAACAGAGACTTAACACTAAATACAAACTGGTTAGGCTCCAACTCATTGACATAAGGGATTCGGGTTTCCCTTTCTGTAAGGTTGAGTAGGAGACAATCAACCACTTGTTCCTACACTACACAATGATGGGTAAGATTTGGTATAGGATTTGTGGCTAGATAGGGTATACTTGGGTAATGTCGAGGTCTACCATTGATAATGTTCTTACTTGGCTTGGAGGCCGAAGGAGAGGTATAAGAGAGCAAATATGGAACACTATATTTTTTGTAATAACGGGAGTAATATGGGAGTACAGAAACAAGATAGTGTTCAAGAATCAACAAGTATGCGTTCGATGGATGACAATACTAGTCAAAATGAGGATTGAGTTCTGGATTAAGAATAGCCAATAAGATTTTGCATACAGAATCAATGAAGTGATCCACAATGTGCAGGCACTCTTTTGAGCAAAAGAGGTATTGCTGAGTTTTCTTCCTTCTCGTATTTTCCTTAATTTTCTCTGTTGTTCGTTTCGTTTGATAATACAGCTACAAAAAAATAACCTTAATTTTACTATATTTATTTAACAATTAAGGTCAAAAGAATAATTATACATCATATAAAGAGCATGAATATAGATATGGATATGAGTATGAGTATGAGTATTGATGGATATGGATATCTTATATCCATATCTGTAATCGAAACTGATAGATACTTTTTTTATCATCCGTATATGTATATGTTTAAGTATTCATGGAATAAAATTGGTTGAATTTGTCTTGTGTACTTAATGCTAATATGATTATATTACAAATTATTAATCTGAAATTAATATGGTTGAAGATTAAAGTGGAGGTTTTTAAAATTATTTAATTATTATAATTATGTAAAAAAGTGCGAGCGATGCTGAAGGGAAAATCACCCATTACGGATCATGTAATAAATTCAGGGAGCTTCGAAATCTGGACGTGCCAAGGCCAGATTATTTGGTGCCAGCGAAGTGCCCTTTGTCTTCCGTATTTGGGCGGGGTACATATCTAGAAAATCAGAGAGGTAGAAAGAATTTGGGTTGTCCAAAGACACGATCTAGACCGTATATCCGTCGACTTATAGTTATAGATGCCTACTGTGTCCAACCACCGAAATATCTCAACATTTTATCCCTGACACGACCTAAATTTACATAGCCGAAGTTGATCTCCCAACCGCCGGCGGTCCCTTCTTCCGTTTCTTTTGAGCCAGGGAGGCAGGGAGTCACAGCGTTTGTTGCCAATCATACTACAGCTGGAGCCTGCAATCCATGATGACTCGATACAATTTCAGAGAAAAGGGAGCTAGTGAGTTATTAACGGTCTCCTTTTCTCATGAATGACAGCAACATCCATGGATATTTGTCCCCTACAAGGACACTTTTAGCTTTTAAGGCACGCATCATTTCTCAAGTGTTAAAATTGTGTTTGACCTCCAAAAATGTTTTTATTTTCTTTGTCTTATATTCTTTTTAAATTACACACAAATATATTAATTTATTATTATTATTATTATTTCGCATTCTCGTTTCGCTACCCGTATAATACTATAAACCACCACAGCTAGTTCACAATCAATCACCAGTTCACCACCACGACAGCCAGGCTACCACCATCGCCTATCCGCTTTTCTCATTTTGTCACAAGGAAAAAGACCATTTTAACAGAACAACCACCCTCTCCCTTTTTTGTTTTTTTTTCTCCCGTTACTTTACGCACGTTATGGTCATAGATTTGGACTTTGGAGTCCCAAACCGAATATTTGGACCAACAGGAACTGCCTGATGAGGGAAAATCTCACAGAATAAACTAAAAACATAGAAGTTGGTTCTTGTAACTTGAAAATAAGAAACGCTATTCTCTCTATTTGCACATGGCCGTCTGTTTCACCGACTAAATATATCAGCCTCTCCCAAGCTGGCTGCATGTTGGCTTTAAACTGTACATGGAATCCAATCAACTTATTAATTCTAATAATAATTTCCAAACCATATATCTCAGCAACCCAGAAACACATTTCGCCATATCTGTAGGGCGAAAAATCAAGTGCCCTGTATGCGTTTACTTGTGCTTTCATGTGCTCCTTATGGTTGATTGCCTTGGCCCTTGTCTGAGAAGTATCAAAGGACTCCTGTCTCTTAGCTGTGAATGGTCATGCTGATTGTAACGGTTCATCTGATGGGTTGTGGTCATGGAGAAGGCATTCATACGGATTGGCATAGAAGTAATCTTCTTCTTTCGGTTTATCTGGAATCACCATTCGTTCATGATGGCTTCCCATTCGATTAGCATGAGCTTCCTTCACATTGGAAGAGAACTCATCCCAATTTAGTGAACCGTTCTGGTATTCATCAATTAACTTCACTAGAAGCTTTCTGTCCAGAGAAATTGTTTTCCTGAAATCCAAGTACCTGCAGAAAAAGCAAGTAAAATGTAGTTAAGAGGCAATGAGATGATTATTGCCACAAAAAGGCAAAAACGCGTAAAGGAGAAATCTTAAATATACATAATGACACGAGGAGATATATACCTCCGATGGCCTTCAACAGCCTTGGCCATGTTTCCATCATATGTGGGAACAAATATGTCACTTTCCAAGGAAACCATATAATCTAACGCAGCCATCTGTGATGAATGATTCTGGAAAAACTTCAAATCCTGGGGCTCTAAAAGTGTTTCCTTTCTAACCTGTTCCATCAAATTAATATGAACATGTCAACAAACTACGACTAACCAACCAAGAGAGTTTGAATTTACACTATAAGGAAATTTGGTTGAAATTTCCATTATACTAACCAAATTTGGGAAGGCTGATGCTAAACTCTCTAGTCTCCTTTTCCCACCATAAATTTCTCCCGAGGCAATATAAACTTGGATGTTTCGATCAATACCAAATGCCTGTAAGATTAAAGTCGTTTCTTCGGGTGTCAATGGGCATAAGCCATCTTTTCGTTTCATATCTGAGGCTATTATCTTCTCCTTCCACCAAGGATATGCGTACCTATAAAAGCAAACGCTTCAATAGTCAAACCAAATTTACAAACTATGATCTACCAAGTCATCTTCATGGCCCAAATTGTATTTTCAGGCAGGCAAGTAAATTCAGTATAAAAGTTACCTCATTCTTGTCAGTTCTTCAGCCTCTTCCTCAGTACAACCATGAGTACAACCTGAGAAGGACAACATATCCATTTCATATCTAAGATGAAGCACTAGAAATGGACCATTTTGTCTCAGGATTCTCACAACCCGCCTTCCTAATTCCTCTATTTGAGGAGTAAATTTCAATGCATGAAAGTTAACTCGACATCTCAACTTCTGAATATCGAATGGTAGTCCATTATTGGCAAGTCGAGCATCAGTTTTGTTCAAGTGTACAACCTTGTATTTGAGCAGCAAAGGAAGAATCTGTTACCATGAACAAAACAATGCATCATAGTGTCAGTGTCGCTCCAGCTGAAACCTACAGACCATTCTAAGCTAGCAAGTTCAATACCAAACCTGATTTTGGTAGTAAGAGAGGCCAGACCAGCTAACAGGAGGCAAAGAATAGTAATTTCTTAATTGAACTCTTCTCTTGAGCCGGGGTGGCAGCTCTTTTAATATCCTAACTTCATCTCTCAATGAATTGATGAAATGGTCAACATCAAATATGTCGTGAAAGTCACTGCCATTTTAACCAGAAAAAAAAGAAGAAAAAAAAAGAAGGCATTATGACAAAATTTTGAGAATTCATCATGCCAAATATGATGCCCTAATCACATTAATAATAATCGAATTGACCTACCTTGGGTCAGCCCAAAAAGAAGTTTTATCTAACTCCGGGACAATGAGAGTAACATTAAGGTATCTCGCAATAGAAACCATGTCACAAATCTGCAGAAAAGCAGCAGAGTGGGCAGGGGCACAAAAACCTAATTCCAAACAACAAAATCGCACAACATTAAGGAAGATATGGAAATATTGAGGTTAAAACTTACCGCTGCCCTCATTTGGTTAAGTCCTCCATTGCAAGAAACCATAAGATAACCATTGTTCTTATAAACTCCTGCCCAACAATCAACATTGTTAAACAAAACTGTCGCTGAAACTACAATCAAAACCCATTAATGATACAACAGAATAATTAGAAAAGAAAAACGACTCGTTCTATCCACAGTGAGCATCAGATAGCTCCAAACCATACATATAAACAATTGAACTTTTTCGCTATTTTTGTCATTGACCCAAATTGAAGGACAATTAACTTATACGTGAGCAAAACTGACAAAAAGCAGTCCATTACTATAGTACTACAACTCGTGACTAAGAGAAGGAAAACACATTTATTAATGAAAACCAGTCCTACCCACAAGAAAACAAAACTGCATAGATATATATCAAGAGCTTTAATCAGCCATATAATTGACGATCGACATCAAAACACAGGGAGAAAAAGAAAGAATGTTGAACTTACTTTTTGCAGGGCGAGTGATGTTTGGAATAACAGGAGGGAAAAGAGAATTCAATGGATGCTCATCCGACTGCTTACTAAAACAAGAAGGCCAACCTTTCAACAATCTAGGCTTCCACAACTCTTCCACTGCCGTCAGCTGAACAATACAAGTCCAAAGCAAGATAGTTGTCGTTGCTCTCAACATCCATAACTTAATTCTAGATCTATTCACCATTGTCGATGAATTGCCGCTTTTTAACCCCAACATCTTCCTCCACACTTTCGTCCTCCTCCCACATCCACCTTCAACTCTTAGTTTAAGCAGACTTGGTCCCTCTAACTTACACATTTCTAACAGAATAAAAACTGGGCAATCAATTGATGAAAATGCTGCCTGACATTTCTTTTTGCGCTGAATGGGAGTCAATATTTTGTTGAAAGAATGCAGATATTTTTTAATTGGGCGTGGAATTTCCAGGTAAGTTTTGACGAAATCCCCTGAAAGGAGAGAGATCAATTGAAATCTGAATCTTATTTTTTTATGGGTTGCCTCGAACGTCTAACGAACACCTCGAAATTTTAATAAATCAAGATATACCCACTTGGGGATTAAAAATTGCAAGTTCCGATAAAAAGGATTGAACAAATAGTAATACTACTAAATCAGTGAGACAATAACGAAAACCCAGTAATGCTAACAGAAATCTAGAGCAAAACCCAGATGACTGGCGCGCGCTGCGTATCTATATCACTGTGAAATCATTGTGGTATACATGCATTGGAATTTGGAATCACAAGTATAAACAAAAACAGATAGTACTATGAGGAATTCTGCTTGAAGAGAGAACACGGATCGATTTCTTTGAAGGAAAAGTTATTTTCCGACCAGATCCCGGTGAATGTGGGCGGAGAAAGGGAGAAGAGAAGGATTGACAGGAGACGGAAAGCGGCGGAGGAGGTTGAAGGAGTTAGAAGAGGGAGGAGAAGATGTGCTGAGATTGGGTGGACGATGTGTTTAATATATTTTTTTTTTATGTCCGGAGGTGGAGGGACGAGGTAGTTTGGGGAGGGGGCGTTTTTGTCAATGTCAATGGGATGAAGCCCCCATTGATTACGGCATGGCCTGCTGGCAGTCGTAATTTCAAGTCAGGTGCTTAGCTTGATCTTATTCGATAAGAACATGTATTTATACTTGTCGGTTAATATAATGTTGTAAATATGGAAAATATATGAATCGGTAATATCACAATGAATATTGTCCCAATATATACTATTAAAAGAAGTCATTCTCTTGTCAAATTTTTTAACTAAAAAAATTATTTTAAAATAATTAAAATTATTTTTTATTTTTATCCTTATTTTTTTAATTATATATGTGTTAAATAATTTATTATTTTTAATGAAAGATATTAATATAATTTAAAAATTATTTATATTATTTTTTAAAAAGTGTGTAAAATGAATATTTTTTTCTATACAAAGAAAGTATTTTATATGATATTGTGATATTCAAATTATCACATAGAACAGAATAATAGTTGCTTGATACGTAATCTATGACTACTTAGTAATCCCCCCAAGATAAGAGTACAGGAATTACGAAGATTCATCTATTGGCTGCCCAAATCTCTAGTGAAGGTATTTAGAATGTTGGCTTGATGAGCAAACATGAGAAGTACGATATTTATGCCGAGCAACTGTTCACGAAAGTAATAACAGGTGATCTCGTTAATCATGGTGCATCCTTAAAAAGTGATATCCAAGCATCCTACCTGGGTGTCATAGAAAAAGACGTATTAGGATTGTCAGGAAATGAAAAAAAAAATAAAAAAAAAATCTAATGAAAAATACTTTTAAGCTGTTTGATTACTAGAAAAATTAGTAAAAGGATTAAAAAAACCATCAATGAAGATTACACAATCATAAAAATTTAGGGAAAGTTAAATCAAATGCAGTATAGGAGCCTCATTAAGAAGAAAAGTTGTTCATAACGACGATGTCAACTACGGATTGCTTGAGGTGAGCTTGTTGGTCCAAGTATGTATATATATATAATTGCAGAATAAAGTTTAGTAATCTAATATTTTCTATCAAAAAAAAAAAGTTTGCAGCAGTAGGTTGATAGATGTTTGGCATGTAGTCACTTGGCTTCACGAATAAATTTATTTTTTTCTCTTTCCTTTTTTCTTTTTAATTTTATGAATAATGAAGCCATGATTCACGCTATAAAGGCTGAGGTTTTTGCCTGGATTGAGTAATTCTACTTTATTTTTAGTTCCATTTCTTTTTTCACTAACTTTGTAATAGATACAAAATTGGCTTAATAAATAATAATAATAATAATAATAATGATAGACAATAATAATAATATAAAAAATGATGATAATCATAAAAGTGTTTTCTACAAAAAAATTTCAAGTAACCAAATGGAGAAAAAGAATCAATTCATCATCTTTATTTTTTTAATTTTTCTTTTCCTTTTCTTTTTCTTTATCTTTCCACCCAAATTCCCATAAATCAAAAAACAAAACCCCTAAGAGATGTCAAAAAGAATTTTATCCCCAATAACTCACGATTAGTCATAACTATGACCGCAATACTTAGTTTAAGTAGAAGGGTGAATGACAATATATTATGTTTTAGCCTTTAATGACCAACAAACCAACTGGCACAATGAGACTACTAGTGACATTTCCAACTTTTAGAATATCCACTAATATGGATTAAATATGGGTCGGATCCTATATAAATTTGATTTTTTGTTCAAAGCTCTACTTTATTAAGTTTATTTTATATATAAAAAATATATATAACTTTAGATAGTTAGTTGGATGTCATATCCATATCTATTTGTTGAGTGTCCTATTTTATCCAAAAAGAGAATTAATATATCATTATACATATTTGCCATCCAAAATCGAATCGTATATTTGCTTCAACTATCTTTTTTTTTTTGTTGAGAAAATCACATTTGGTAGCTAATTTATTTTTTGAGACACTTAAAACAAAATTGAATTTGTTTTAGATATCTTTTTTTCTAGAACCCTTTAGTCATGAAGGTGATGTGTTGAGGGTTGTGGGGATTGATCGAGCTAATATTTTGGTTGCTCATTAATGCCAAAGATGAGTTGATGTGGTTGGTAATGGTTATACATGTAACATCCCCAAAATTTAGGGCTTAAAATATTTATCTTTAAAGAGTTAATTGTGGAATCCAAAACACAAAACTCAGGGGTACTACACTGCATTAACATAGAAGAGGCATTTTCTATGTCCAGTCTGTAACACCATGAAATTTTATAACCTTTACTTTCAGGTGTTTAGCCTTTTATTTAAAATTAACCCATAAACCTTGACAAAATTATTAATTAATAACTTTCACGCCTTAACCTAAATTAAATCCTAGACATCCTTCCCAATTATTCTTATCTTTTTCTTCCCTATTAAACCCATCCTAAACCGAATTATTTTTCCCAATTATTTTTATACCTAATATCCTAACTTAGCTAAATTAAACATAAAGCTAAAATAAAATAAACTTGTTTCTATCCTACCATTTTACCCTATATTCTCCTACCCTTGCGTGCTCCAAACTCCTCCCCCAAACACTCTCCTAGTCTCCCTCCCTTTCTTACACCTTGGCCATACCTCTCATCCCTCACTCTTTGCTAAACCATGCTCCTCTCCCACTTACAACGAAACTATACCCACACCTCCCATCCTTACCTATATATACATAAGTAGCCCTCCTCTCCTCTCTTCTCTACATGCGCACACTCCCTTCTTTCTTCTCCTTTTGTGTGCAGCCTCTTACCTCCCCACTATTTTCCCTATGTGCACACACTACCACCTGACCTTCCCTTCTTCTTCTTTTTCTCCTTCTTCTTCCCAGCCACCTGTTTCTTTTCTTTTCTTTCTTCTCCTTCCTTGTGGCAGGCTTTGCCGAAGCCTTTCCCAACCCTTCACTCACTCTCGTAGCACCCCATCTAGGTAATGATAATTATTGTCGTTGTTGCTTCCTTCATTTCCTACCATAGCCAACTACTTTTGCCATCGCAACACCACACCACCAACACCCAGAAACCTATGCCTCACCATTCCTAGCTACGACTATCACCATCACCACCCATCGCCTTGCACCCTTCTCCTCCTCCTCATCCTTCTTCTCTACCGCCACAACCTCCTCCTCCTTCTCCTCCCCACCATCACATCCTTTCCTTTCTCCTCCTTCTTCCTAGCCACTGCATCTTTTCTTTTCTTCTCCTCCCCTATGGTAATCTTCACTAACTTTATAATAGACACAAAATTGGCTTAATAAAAAAATAATAATAGACAATAATAATAATATGAAAAATGATGATAATCATAAAACTATTTTCTAAGAAAATGTTTTCTACAAAAAAAATTCAAGTAACTAAATGGAGAAAAAGAATCAATT
Organism: Tamarix austromongolica; assembly: GCA_039764185.1. Taxonomy (NCBI): domain Eukaryota; kingdom Viridiplantae; phylum Streptophyta; class Magnoliopsida; order Caryophyllales; family Tamaricaceae; genus Tamarix; species Tamarix austromongolica. Next base: position 163,190,803 of record CM077809.1, on the reverse strand, counting down.
TATCATCTTTATTTTTTAATTTTTCTTTTCCTTTTCTTTTTCTTTATCTTTCCACCCAAATTTCCATAAATCAAAATACAAAACTCCTAAGAGATGTCAAAAAGAATTTTATCCCCGATAACTCACAATTAGTCATAACTATGACCGCAATATTTAGTTTAAATAGAAGGGTGAATGACAATATATTATGTTTTAGCCTTTAATGACCAACAAACCAACTGGCACAATGAGACTACTAGTGACATTTCCAACTTTTAGGATATCCACTAATATGGATTAAATATGGGTCGGATCCTATATAAATTTGATTTTTTGTTCAAAGCTCTACTTTATTAAGTTTATTTTATATATAAAAAATATATAAAACTTTAGATAGTTAGTTGGATGTCATATCCATATCTATTTATTGAGTGTATTATTTTATCCAAAAGAAAATTAATATATCATTATGCATATTTGCCATCCAAAATCGGATCGTATATTTGCTTTAACTATCTGTTTTTTTGTTGAGAAAACCATATTTGGTAGCTAATTTATTTTTTGAGTCACTTAAAACAAAATTGAATGTGTTTTTAGATATCATTTTTTCTATAGCCCTATGGTGATGAAGGTGATGTGTAAAGTGTTGAGGGTTGTGGGGATTGATCGAGCTAATATTTTGGTTGCTCATTGATTCCAAAGATGAGTTGATGTGGTTGGTAAGGGTTAAACATGTAACATTTACAAAATTTAGGACTTAAAACTTTTATCTTTAAAGAATTAATTGCGGAAGCCAAAACACAAAACACAGGGGTGCTATACCACATCCAACATATAAGAGACATTCCTTATTCCTAGTCTATGTCAAGTGTAAGGCAAAAGTAACCTCATATTTAGGAATCATGTATGAGAGGCACTTGATTCCACCACAATACATGATATAAAATAGAGAGAATGAAATATGTATAATGAAAACAAAGGACTAAGAGTCTATAAAGATAGAGACATCCAAATAACCATATCTTATACCAATTTGATTATGCACTCACCAAAAGCAAATACATTAAAAGTAATAATCAACAATCACCTGCAAAACAAGGATGATTTGCTCATGGGAATGAGTAGCACCCATAAAAAAGATGATTAGTATGTTACATATTGAGTAAGGTAATAATACAAGCGTAAAAGGGTTACAAAGAGTACATAAGATCATACAGAAAAATGATCGTGTATAATAATTAAACATTGTACAATGCAAGAGGAGAATTGTATTAGAATTCCATTATTAGGTATATCCACATTCTATTTCTTATTTACGTTGAGCTCAGGACTCCATTATTCTTAATCTAATTGAATGGACTGAAATACCTCTCAAGGCATACCATACATGTCCATTATTATTAAGCCGGTGGAACAAACTCAACACATCTCAAGACAACATGCTCCTAGCCTCTATTCTTAAACTAATAGAACGGTTTGAAATACCTCTCAGAGTAGAACACACGTGACCATTATTATTAAGCTAGTAGAATAGACTTAACACTTCAGTTCTAACTTAAGTAATCTTTTACTTTAAGTGATTAATATATTATTCCTCTATCTTAAGATCATATTCTTATTTACAATGAGTTCAAGGACTACAATATTCTTAATTTAGTGTGGCAGACTAAAGCACTTCTCAGGAAAAAAAACACACACACACACCTATCTACTATTATTATGCGGATGGAACGGACACACAATAACCGTAACATCCTAAAATTTTGTAACTTTTGCTTTAAGGTGTTTAGCCTTTTTATTTAAAACTAACCTTTAAACCTTAGCCTAATTATTTTATTATTAACCTTTGACCTGTACACCGAATAATTTCTTAAATATATTTTTTTTTACATCTTTCCTTTTTGTTAAATCAATTTGAAACTAAATTGTTATTATTTTAGCTGATACCATAACTTAACAAAACTAAACCTAAAACTAAAATAAAATATTTCTATTTCTACCATACCATTCTATCCCTCCTATTTACCTTGCATGCCCCCATTTCCCTCCTCAAACATTTTCTCTAAATCCCTCCACTTCTTAGCTATCCATACCCCCTCTATTGAGCTATACCCCTTTTACCCATCTACATGTATATATATACATACACACATGCACCCTTCTTCTCCAACTCAACCAAACCACACACCGATCGTTCCTCTTACTCCCTTTCATCCTTTTCCAGATAATACCTCCACCCCTTACCCCTTGCATTGGTGGAGTCACCACCACCAACCTCCTTCCCCCTCTCTTTTCTATGTTGGATTATTTCCCATCCTACCAGAACCCAAACACAGCTCTCGCAGCCCTTCCCTTGCTCCCTCTCTCTTAGGTCTGTTTGGTTCCACTTCCTTAACTAAACAACCCTCTCCAACTCAACCCAAACTAACCATCCAACCTTCCTTCCCTTTATTTTCGTTGAATAACCCCGTCCCTCGATGCCCTTGTACCATCACCATCCTATTCCTTTTCCATTTTCCCCCTCCACTAACTCTAGCCCCGCCCCTTCTCGGCCCTTTTTGGTTTCACACAACATACCCAACACCATATGTAGTTCTCCATCACTTGAAGATGATGGAAAGCCATCTAAAGTGATAATGTTAAAAAAAATACTTAACTTAAATGTAATAGATTGGTGGTCCCATCGCCTATCACCTTATGTATAAAAGTGATGGATTGATGGTCCCACTGCCCATCACTATATTCATATCTCAACACTTGAAGTTGATTAGAGAATATAATATAAATCTCCATTACCCTAAGTTAATAGAGGGCCACCAACATGGATAATTTTTCCCGCATACCCAAAGTATGGATGAGTGATTGCACAAGTATTGGTAGAAGCATAAAGCTCCTAACCAATTATATTATTTACTAATATGTACATGAGGTACAAAAGGAAATGATACAATTGAAATAAAAGCAAAAAGTTTCAACTAATGATTAAATGGTTTTAAAGACCTTATGCACAATTTGATCCTAAAGATCAAATGATTAAAAGGTAATACCTTATGTGTAATTTGATCAAGGAGATCAAATAGTTGAAAGTGTTTTACGACTAATGTAATACTGGTAAAGAAGATTGGATGGTGTTAAATATCCCAAGTGCTTTTCAATCCAAAAGATGAAACTATTTGGTGGTTTATAGACCCCCACACTAAATTTTTTTTTTCTAGTTATGAAATTTTAATTCTTGCAATTGAGTGTTTGTAATTTTAAATTTTGCAATATTGAAAGCATTTATTATAATCATGAAGTAGTGATGATGGCTTCTTTATGCATAATTTGTCAGTCACTTATTCATGAGACTATACACCTACTTTGCAATTGGTAGTGGCCAAAACCTACTATAGTCAAGTCTCCTCCATTGTCGCAGAGGTTGGAGTATTTATAATAGTCTCGCCATTATATTATAAATTTAGTGGGTAGAGATATTTGATAGTTGAAGTTTAAAGCTTTCTGTCCAATAAGTAGTTTAATGGTTAAAGCTTGAAGCTTCCTATTTAGTTATTAGTATAATGGATAAAACATGAAGTTTTCCATTTAATATAAGTAATTTAATGGTAGAGGCTAAATTCTTCATGTATCATAGAATTGAATATAATTCAGAAGATCAATTTATCTGATTGAATAGCCATTGCACATTCTATTTTAAGGATGATGTATTTTATTAACTTATAATTGACAAGAATGTATACATGTATGTGACATGATAAATTTATTAAAGGATTTTCTAATTTAACAATCGGATACCAAAATTATGCATGATATTGTACCTAAGTTCCTAAAGAACTTACTATGGTATATGAGTATTTGATGGTATTATTACCATCAAGATCAGTTAGAAGTAAGCCCAAGATAAATGCACAATATATGTATTTGGTAAATGTAAAAAATCAAAAGGTATTACTAACTAGAAGTTAATAGACCATAAAATATTATCTTTGTGGCATGAGAAATGAGATCACATTAGTGCACCAATGATAGGAAAGATCGTTAAAGCTTGCATGAGCACCCACATAGAATTCTAAATATTCATTTTAATTGGTGATCTCATATAAATGACATATTATTATTAGCAATTTTATAATCATGATAATGTAAGAAAATACAAAATCTTCAATGTACTTGATACTTTATATAAATCAAGTTGACACATGTGGAAAATTTTAAATTTACCATGGTATATAATGATGCATCAATATAAGGTCACATGTTGTATTTTGCAACAAATATTATTACATTGGCACAAAAGTGAATAGCCATCCAATTGTGGTAAAAATATAATTAATGCTTTAAAATGGGAGCAAAATGCCATGATAGAGTCATTAAGTATGCATTTGATTCGTAGACCCTTGTTAGTGAGGTCTATAAGTGATATGCTAATATACGTGCAATGATTTTTGGTATGTACTAATCATATATCACATTAACCCTTAAGCTAAGTTAATTGAGATTATTGGATGAGTCTTATGTGTACTTATAACCCTCCATGAATATGAAATTAAGCCACAAAGAAGGATAGAAATGTTTGTTTCCTCAGCCTTAGGAGGAAAGAAGAGGAGATTAAGATTATAAAGCAAGCAAGCACTTAGAAGATGTCTTCCATGAGATATGAACCCAAAGAAAAATCAAAGTGCACTTAATTATACTTATGCTTGCTAGATGTAGCCTAGCTACAATTTGCGTTTGTTATAGCCAAAAAATTATGAAACCAATATGTGTTTTGATTAAAGTTCCAATTCACATAGAAGTTCTTGTAGTGACTTCAAATAAGTTAATGGCAAGTATAATACAAATACAGTAGAAGAATATAATAAAGGTCCAAAGAGCTAAACTCTCAAAAAATGAGTTATAATCCTTTTAAAGGATAGAAAAATTTTCATATTGAGTTGACATGTCCATATGGATAAAATCTGAGAATAGATTACTTGGGTAAATCAAATATTCATTAATTATTCTTACACAAGTGTAAGGGGTATGAGGTAGATATTAGTAATATTTTTACCTAAACAGTTGCAACTGATAATGGATAAAAGTAATAATTATTCTCGATTCATTGTAGAATGTCATTGGATAAATTATTATCAAATTAGAATAGTCAAATGTATCCGCTTAATGAGTGTGTTTTGTATGGACAATAAGTCCAAATTTTAAAGGTGTCAGACCAATTGGCTATAAGTGGGTGTTTTAAAAGAAATGATTTAAAAGTCAATTTGGTGACATATGTCTTTGTACAAAATCTAGGATTTTGTCTCTGATAGGGTTTTTATTGGTGAAATTTTCAAATGTAAATATTAAAGTGTGCTTGTACATGCAAATATAACCATATGTAATATGACATATGAAGGAGACATACTAAGTTGGAGGAATAAAACTGTACTCTTTTTCTTAGCCATAGTTTTATCCTACTAGGTTTTCCTTACAAGGTTTTCAATGAGACAGTATTTTAGAGATATACTCTTAAGGGGAAGTATTATAAATATCAAAAGATATACATCCAAAGGGAGTGTTATAAGTATTCAATTTACATATTGTGGATGTAAAATGTATGAATGTATATTGTATTAAATCATAGGTTTAATACTCTTATTAGTACGATAAGTTGTAGCAACTTCTTGATTATGATTCCACCCCCAACTCTATGTATCCTCTACCTCCTTTCATATTCTCCAACTCTTTCTCATTATGGATATAATAAGTGTGGGTATTATATATATGGGATATTGTGAATTATAAATAGAAGAAGGAATCCATACATATGAATGAGAATAAGAAGTCACATTCTCACTTCCTTTATATATTTTTCTATATCTCTCTTTGATTTTATCAACATTACAATAGGAGTGAAATTTTTAGAGCATAAGGGAGAGGAAAGGGTTTTGTGGCTTGTAATAAATGACCAATAGTGAGATACTCTCTCTCTCTCTCTCTCTCTCTCTCTCTCTCTCTCTCTCTCTCTCAATTTGCATGCAAAGGATGGCATGAGGGAGTGGGGAAGCGAAGTTAGGTAGCAGGGCTAGGTCATAGAAAATAGGGGGAGAAGAAATGGGAATGGGACATTGAGGTGCATACCAAAAAAATAAATAAATAAGGAGATTGAGTGTGGGTGTGGGAAAAAGTTAGCCGGTTCTAGCTTGCTTAAACAAACCGAAGCAAATTTTGGCCGGGGCAAGGAAAACCAGGGAAAGAAAGAAAGGAGAGAAAAGAGGGGGGAGGGGGAAGAAGAAGATGGATGAAATAAAGTTTAGGGTCAGAGTAAGAGTTAAAATTATGATTAAATGATTAGGAAAAAAAATTAGGATACTAATCACCTAAAATGAAGGTTAGGCTAAATTTGGAATATTACAAATATAGTTTAACTTTTATTATTTATTTAAGATCATTTTATCGTAAATTAATTATGATAACATATAAAAGTAGTTTTAAATATTAGTGGGTCACATAAGGTCAATAACTATAGTAACAAAATTCAAATACTTTTTCTCAAGAAAAAAAAAACAAAATTTAAACACTTTTTTCTCAAAATTTTTTAAAATAGTTTGTTTACCAAAGAGAGCCTAAATAAGCTTAATTTGACTTTCAAAACCATAAATACCAATTATACCATACAATATTTTCGACCAATTTGCTTTTAATTTCAATATATAAATCCATCATAATCATCATTATTACATTTATTTTTAGCTGAATTTTGCTATCATTATGCAACAAATAGGAGATCCATTCACGTCAAGCTCAACTTTTACTCATTTGATGGTCATTGTATTTTTCATTCTGGTTCGATGGAAGTCTAACAAGAAATGAAAGATAATACTATTCAAATATATGTGGCAAACGGCATTAATAAAATAATAAAACTATTTTAGCTAAATCCTTCTCATTATCTTTCATTTACATGCAGTTTTTAAGACATGTAATTATCCAGCGGTTGACCCAAACACTTCTCCGCATTATGTGAGGACGCATTTAATTTATTATGCTATGCTATGGCGTGCGGATGCAGTGTGAGGCAGAAGGTATTTCGGGCCGCTTGTTTCGTTGTAGTCTATGTTTAAGCAAATTATGTTCCACTTCCATCACTTCCTTGCCTGGCTCCATGCAATGCAGCCACGATCGAGTAGCATGTCACTAGAATAATTTTGTGGACCACCTTCTTCCACCGGCCTTGCTTTATTATTTAATGTTTTCATTACTTCAGTGTTAAAATTCTAACCGAGCCATGCCGGGTTGATATTTCAACACTACTACTATCACTGGCACGGCACCTGACTTGGCCCCATTTTTCTTATAAAATAAAGGTCGCTATATATTAGGTTTATTATTAGGGATGTCGGTGGAGCCTGTGGGAACGATGATCATTATTCTCATTTTTAAACTCGAAATATATCGTCATTCCCGAATACGTTCATTTTCCAATTTTTATTAACATGATTCTCGGCCTCGATCATATATTTTCATCTCCATCCCCATTTTTAGAAATTTACAACAATTTTTTTATTATTCTTAGTTTGGTATATATAGACTTAGAAATGTGTATTATATTCTTATTCTCACCCGGCCTTAAAAAAAATGACCTTAATCGAATTCAATTTTCAAAATAATTTTTCAAACCCAATTTCAATAAAAAATTTCTAACAGAGTTCTAAATACACTAAAAATATTGTTACCCCTATTTATTATTTAAACTTGTATCGCTGCATATTTCTACTTTTTTTGTTCTCTTTTATTTTATAACACTTATGAAAACGATATTAAACTACACAACATTTGTACAATCTTAAAAGTGTAGGCAGAGATGCTAGTGTATCATTGTATTTTATCTAACTTAGAAATAGTAGTGTATCATTCATAATTTGGCTCATATATATACATATATATATTATGCATTTGGTTGCTATTTTATAAAACAACAAAATGCTTTATTGTCTATATATCTACGTATAGGACGAAATCAATCTACAACCATATATAGTCATTCAGGCATTGTACACGCATCGTGTGCTTTCAAAGGCCCGTTCATGATATCTTCAACTATATTATTACATAATTATTTCAATCAAATATTCATAAAATATATCACCCATATTTATATTAACCAAATATTGACTTTATGAATATATTTAAAGAAGAGAAGAAGAAGAAGAAGAACTTCTATAGAAAGATAGAGATACTAATAATTAAATAAATACACAAAAAGACTACTACATGCCAATAATATCTCTGTAATAAACATATAAAAATACTGATATAAACAACACATTTAGAGTACTCCAGGAAATATCCTAACATACTATTATATAAAGGTAAATACTTAAATATAACTATATGCATCGATAAAGACGCTGCCATATATAACCTTTAAAAATTGCTTGACTTTTTTTTTTAATTTTTTATTTCCTAATTAAGTTGATCATCAAGCTTTAAATTTGATCTATTTAAGTCTCTCGTCTTTCTATTAAGCTTTAATATCAGATAATTATTATCGGTAAGTAAATTCAAACATATCCTACATTAGTTACGTACCAACATAGAATTTTAATATCATATAGTCATCGCTTTTATTAATAAAAAATAACATAACGTTATATAATATCTTTGCGAATGAAGAATTGACCGTATTAGTGCTTCGCTATCTTTGATATTATGTCCATATTCTTCTCAGGCAAACAAGGATCCGTCAATCAAAAAAAAAAAAAAAAAGCAGCTGCATGATTAGGAACTGAGAAAAGACAAAAAAAAAAAATAGAAGAAAATGGAAACCACGAAATCGACACCTGGCAGTCTGACTTTATTTTTATTGTCTTCGAATATGCTTTAGATTTCGCTTTCTTCTCTGAATCACAATTTCTTCAACAGTGTGCGCGCTGATAGAAGATTTGTACCCCAATCGGCGATGAGAAAGTTTTCTGAACTCTAATAAAGTAAAAAAAAAATAAAAAATTGCGGAAATAGTTGAATTCTCTAAACAATCGAACTCTACAGCTACAAGCAAGGAGAAACGATCAGTGTTGAAGAGAGCTTTTAGGCAGATGAGAACATATGCCAGAAGCCGATGTATCTTAGGGCTCGAATCTGGATCGTATTGGCTGTGGACGGGAAGGACTGCATAACTCTAAATAATTTATATAGCTTTATGTTATTTTTTTTAATGTTTATTAGGATATTATGTATATTAATTTAAATTATTAACTAGCATGCCTGATGTGTGACCTGTTTAATAGGTCAGTTTGGGACTATAATACGGCCAATTTAAGTTTAATGGATAAGAAGGGAAAATAAATAATATTCCTTCTGTTTTAAAATAGCTGTTATTATATATTTTCAAAATAAATTTTAATTATTAATTTATGATAAATTACAATATACAAATATAATAATTATTATATTATTAATAATTAATTTTATAATATTATTTTTTTATTAATATATATTAAAAGATGTAATTAAAGAGTTAATTAAAATTTATTTTAAAAATGAGACAAGTAGTATTAAAAAACACAGATTAGGACAGCTAAAAATATATAAGGACAAAAGTAATATTAGACTCCTAGCTATAAACAATTCAATATGACGCGCAGATGTTATCATAAAGAGCTCATAAACTGATATAGACATCAAAGATACATTTTGTAATACATCAAAGATACTTCTAGCCCCTAGGACAATAATTATATTAGAATTAGAATTATAAATGAACCAAAGTAAGTCAAATTATTTGTGTTCAAAACTAAGATTATAAAATGAAGTACCGTTAACTTGATTATGGTTGATCACTTCATATATGACATAATTCATAGTCTAAACTAATTCTTGTGTATGAATGCAAACAAATAATTCAGATCTATATTTTTCTATTCTATATTTTGAATATTAAAAAGTATCAAAGTTTAAATCAAAAGATAACCAAATTGAACAAAATGCCCAATTTTATTATTATTAGATACATTAATGACGTGGAGATAGGATAAAATTTATATACGAAGTATTAAATTTTTTTTTTATACATTAACTTATATTATGTAATTACATAAAGAAGTATATGCACTCTATTGTGAAACAAATAAAGTAGCACAATAAAATATAAAGTACATGGAAAATTTAACTATAATACATTCAAACTAGTTCTTGACCCATTTTAGATGGTTTATCCATTCCAAAATGTAATAGCCAATACTTGACCATTTTTTTGGTCTTTGACATCTAATTGATTTAAAGAGGTAGCTGATTTAGCCATTCACTAGTTGGATAGTTCAATTAGGTTTAATTTTCAATTGCTACAGTGAAATGTACGATATGACTTTATACAATCGGTATTATATAAATATTTTTTTATCATTTTCCTAGTATATTTTATATTTGATTTACAAGAGTTCTTAGAATTGGATGATAGGATCATACTATAATCTTACTAAAAATGTAAAAATATGGCCATACTATGTTGTAGGTTAAAAAGAAAAAAAAAATCATATTTAATACTAAAATACACTAAAAGGCACACACCCATAAGCTTCAAAGTAATGACTAATTAACTAACTTAAAAAAACTAATATATTATCAAATTAGTTTTACAGAATAGGAACTATATATAAAGCCAATAACACAAGAAGAAGAAAAATGCAAAGAGAAAAATGATAGTTACAAGGAGCCATGGGAATTAACAATAATGTCAAGAATCTTTTATATATCAAAGTTTCATTATGCAACCATACCAAGAAAGTTGACTGTATTCGATAGTAGTACAATCCATCAACCAAGTTAGACAAAATAGAAGCAATGGTGTGATAGAAACAAAATGTTAACATTATAGCATCAACTTTAAGAGTGAAATTGAACAAGTTAGGAAATGAGCCCCTCCCCCATAGATAATTCAAAGAATATAAACATACTAGAATAAGCACATTTTTAAACAAGTATCATATTGAACCATTTTTCCACCTTCAATAAATTGACATTCTCCACATTGGGAACTTTTTTAAGCAAGTGTGTGTTTTGGATATTCAGTTGATTGTCACTATCTATTGGTCGAATAGTTGAGGTTATTAACCAGTTGACTGGTATACTATAACGACAAACTAAATACCTTTATTTTCTCGCATCGTTTATTCCTATAAATTATTTAAGTCTTGATTTGTGGGGGTTAATCCACCATCCCTTGCGGCTTGTTTGGACATGTTACTATCTTTCTTATGTATGTCCAAACTTGTTGGCTTTAATCGACCTTAATTAGGGGTTAGCCTTGGAATAATTTGGAATTAATGAATAATAAGAAATGGAAATGGAATGAGTTGAATTGATTGTTTGGGCTATAGCATGACGCCTAACCCTAGGTCATGATGACATTGAGTATGGTGACCATTGTGGTCCTTTGTTGCTTTGATTGTGTGATGGATCTTAATTTCCTTTGAGGAATAATAATCTTAACTTTAATAAAATAATAATCATTTAAGGTGAAATACTTGAGGATTTGGAAAGGGGTCTCATGCCTTAGTAGGGCTATTGAGTGCATACTTAGATCTCCTAGGACGTCAAAGGCTCATTTTTACTTATAGGGAATCAAAAACCCTATAGGTTGAACCTAGATGCTAAATACCAAATCTTGGATACGAGATGCCACAGCCCACAGGTTTGAATCATCCTCTTTGTATTATAAGACTTCTATGATATAGTCGCAGCGATACTTCTATTTTATACTAAAGACACAAATAGTTCAGAGCTATATTTTTTATTCTATATTTTGTACATTAAGAAGTACTAAAGTTTAAATCAAAAGATAACCAAATTGAACAAAATGAACAATCTTTTTATCATGAGCTACATTTATGATGTGGGGAGAAGAGAAATTTATAAAAATAGTATTAATTTTTTTCAATATAAATTAACTTATATTATGAAATAAAAATAAAGAAGTATTGACACTGTATTGTGAAACAGAGAAATTAGTTCAATAAAATATAAGGTACAAGGAAATTTTAACTATAATTGATTCAAACTAGTTCTTAACCCATTTTTTCAACTGGTTGTTCCATTCCAACACGTAATAGCCAATGCTAGACCATTTTTTGGGTCTCTGACATCTAATTGATCGGAAGAGGCAGCTGGTTCAGCCGTCCACTGGCTGGACCGGTCAATTAGGTATAATTTTCAATTGCTACAGTGCAACGTACTCTATAGCTTACTATTGGTATCATATAAATAATTTTTATTTATTTTTTTGTATATTTTATATTTGATTTTTAGGAGTTCTTAGAAATTAATGGATGATGGGATCGTACTACGACCTAACTAAAACTGTAAAAATTTGGCCATGCTATGTTGTAGGTAAGAAAAAGAAAAATTGACATATTTAATACCGAAAAGCACACATCCATAAGCTTCAAAGCGATGTCTAATTAACTAACTTACAGGAACTAATATACATCAAATTAGTTTTACAGAGTAGGAACTATGTACACATGCCCAGTAACACTCACATTCATCGCATCATGATCGCATTCACAAAACACAAAACAATAACTTGTTTCTCTCACCTCCATTATTCAACCGTTTACGTGTATTCAAACGATACAACTCTTATTCAATGCCTATGTATGTTAATTTGTTCCCGCTAATTAATCGCGCACATCTTAACTATAACATGAATTACCAAGAAAACAGGAGACAATCCTGCAAGAGGTACACACCACATAGGTCATACGATGAACGTGCAACCTAGATTAGAGAGAGAGAGAGAGAAAAAAAAAGGCACGAGGAATCTTCATCGCTATTAGATAGATATCCTAAATTAATCGATCATGCGTGCATTAATCAATATCATCATGTATCATGATTATTCCATTTTCGTTAATATACATTTTTTTTTTAAATATCATTCTATTTCAAACCAATATATATCAGTCACTATGACCATCTACTACGTTACGTTAAATACGCAGAAACGTCGGTGGAACCAGATTTGTCGGGCAGCATCTTTGTGCTTGGCTGCTTATAGGGATGGCAATGGGTTGGGTCTGGACCGGGTCCAGCCATACCCAGACCCGGACCCGTTTATATTACCTAGATCCAGACCCGACCCAGACCCGTCGGGTCTTAAAAGTTCAGACCCAGATCCAGATCCATCGGGTCTAGCGGGTAAACGGGTCCTAAACGGGTCCTAAATGGGTCCGGTTATTTTTTTTAAAAATAATTAATAATTTATGCTAATACAAATACATTTATGTTTTATATAACTTAATATGTATTTTTTTGTTAAAAAAATCATCCAAGTGAAAAAATAAATATATTAAAATAGTTACATTAACTTTTTAAATAGTGTTTTAATGGTTTTAGTAGGGATGTAAATGGGGCAAGTATACCCATATCCGTATCCGTATCCGATAAGAAAATTCGTACCCGAATCCTTACCCGTACCCGAATCCATATCCGCTAACATATCCATATCCGTATCCGTTGGATATCCGTTACTCGACGGATTATCCGTTTACCCGTTAATGGATATTATTCGATGGATAAATCCATCACCCGACAAATAAACTCATTTAAAGTTAAGCTAAATGATAATTCTAACGTTAATTTATACTATATTTATTTTAAAATTAAGGGTAAAAAGGTAATTATATATCGGGTAAATAGGTACGGATATGGATATGGGTATGGTTACGGATACGGATATAGATATCTCATACCCGTATCCGTACTCGAACCCGACGAGTATTTTTTTTCCATCATCCATATTCGTTTATCCATATCCGTTGGACAAAATCCGTCGGGTTTCGGGTAAAATTTGTCCCTTTTATATCCCTAACTTTTAGAATACAATGTTATACATATTGTTTATAAAGTAAGTATACAAAAAAAAAATGAATAAGGAGCTTATATAAGATTAAGAATAATAAAAATCATAATATTAGTATGTATTTATATATGTATACACACACACACACACATGTATATTAAACGGGTCTAGCAGGTCGGGTCTGGGTCTAGAACTGGACCCAAACCCAGACCCTTTAAGGTATATGTGGATCCAGACCCGATCCAGACCCGTCGGGTCCAAAAATTATGGACCCAGACCCGCTAAAAATGAGGCGGGTCTAGCGGGTCTGGGTCGGGTCCGAGACTCATTGCCATCCCTAGCTGCTTGCCTTGTTGTAGTAACAAAACGGATGATTGTGATCGCATATAACGTTTTACGGAGTAAGAGGAGGGTGGGGGCTATCGTTTATGGTGATGGCGAGTCGAAGTCTCCTTGTATTCTGTCGGTCGCGCATAGATCCTTACTAGTATCAACTTGAGTTCAGATTTCCGACGACGAGAGGGGGTATTGTTATATAAAAAATAAATTTTTATTCGGTGAAAAATAATTTATAAAATAACCTTCTATCTATTGAATATAGTTGTCGAAGCTAAGAGTTTTTTATTTTTTATTTTTTACTCAATTCAGTTGTTTGATAATTTTGGTCAAAACCTATTCACACCTATCGACAATAATTGTAGAAGTCCTTCCCTTTTTCTTTTTTTCTGCTTGATCCAATCGTTTAGCAATTTTAGTCGAACTCCATTTATACCCATCGATAATAATTATCGAAGTCCCTTCTCTCTTTTTTTTTTTTGCTTAGAGAACCCAGCTATCGGCAATAATTGCCGAAGCTCCCCATTTTTTTTTTCAACCCACTCGTTCGACAATTTTGGCCGATAAGCAATCTATAGGGGTAATACATGAAATTTTTTTTTTTCTATATAGTAAAAGGCTGTTTTCCGATTAACAGCTACGGACGAGAGGCCATGGAATGGGAGGATCATCTAATCTCACGCGTCGCAATACTTATCTATGGAAGCTGGGACACAAGAAGACCGTGCGGGTCCGATCATTAAAATGTAGCTTAGCTGGCTGGGGCTGGCTGGGGTAGCTTCCGTATTTAATTCATTTGGGCGCGCAACGTACAGCTGCACCACGGCTAGAGCTGGCAATCGGACGCGTCGGGTCACTATCGGATCGGGTAACATAATAATCGGGTCATATCGGTTTCGGATAATTTTGGATCATTTTATCGGGTCGGGCTGGGTCGGGTTTGATTCAGATCAACTCAGTATCGGATAATCTCGGGTCATTCTAAGCTCTCGGGTCGGGTCTGGTTGAGATCGGATGGACTCGGATTCGGGTAAATTTAGGTTGTTCTAATTTCGGTTCGGGTTCGGATCGGGCTCGGTTGAGTTTCAATTATTATATTTTCGGGTCGAATTTAGATTGAATTTAGGTCATTTCATATTTGAGCCATGCTTGTGTCATTTTCTTTCTTTCTTTTTATTCCAAGATATTATTAAAAGCTAATTATTTTGAGATCATTTATTTTAATTTATCTTATTCAATTAAAAGTGAATTATTATATTAATTGTTTTGGGGCCTTAGAATTTATTATCATTATTTTATCTTTGGAGATGTATCTGACGTTTCAAATTTAAACTTTTTCAAATCGTATCACTTTTCTTTTTATGTTAAGGTATAACTTATAATTCAACTCCATTATTAGCTTGGTCATATTGAGTTCTAGTATTATTTTAAGTTTATATTATATTTATATCTTATACGCTCCTTACATGATATTAACTTATAATATTCATTGATAATTGATAACAAATGAAGACTTCTAATGTTGTACTTCTCATATTATTTTTAAAAGATATTGATCACATCATATCAACATAATTTTAATAAATATGATAATAATAATAATAATAATAATAATAATAATAATAATAATAATAATAATAATACAAAAATAATGATAACAATAATAATAGTAATCAATGAATATCAATTATGGCAAAAATAATAATAACAACATATTAGTTTTTTATTATATATTTTGATTATATCATATCAAGCTAAATAAGATAAAAATTAAATAAAGTAAGTAATAATGACTATTATTGACAAAATACCAACTAATATTGACTTCTTACTATTTAACACTGTTGATGTAATAAAAAATATTAATCTTCAATTTTTATAATGAATAACTAACATTCTCACTCTAGATTTTTCCTACTTTTCTATGATGTTGTAGGTGCTATATTGCAAGGTATGACTGTATAGATACTAACATATAGTGTTCAAGGTTGCACTGTTATTATCTTATGGTACTAGATGGAATAATAGAAGTGAACTAATATTTAAATGGCATAGTAGTGTTATTTTTTTTTCTCTACTTTTATTTCTATTGGTATCAATGGATAGTGTATTTGTATATACATAAGTGATATAAATTTTATGAAAGTATATTGTTTCTAGATTTTGATGTAAGTGCTAGTATAGATTAGTTGCACATCTATATTATTTCATGTTTTATGAAGTTTTAAAAATTTTGAGTTATGGGTTAATGTTAATTTTTGGGCAGTACCAAGTTGAATCTTTATAGATTTATAATTTTTCAGATAGTATCAGATTTCGGATAAATAATGGATCGGGTCAGGTCATTTCGGATTTATAGTTTTTCGGGTTATATCGGGTTTCGGGTGAATAGCGGGTCGGGTCGGATTTATTTCGGGCTTATGATTTCTCGGGTTATATCGGATATCGGATATGTATCGGATCGGGTCGGATAGGTTTCGAGCATTTAATTACTCGGATAAAATCGGATCGGATTTCGGACGGATCGAGTCGGTATTCGACGGATTTTTCGGGTCGGGTCAACTTTTGCCGGCTCTAACCACGGCGTTTGTTATTTGTTTTTTCGCCTTTGGGATGTTGGAGAGCGTATCGCCCGACACCTGCCAGGTATATAGAATATTATTAAAACATTAACTAAATCCGATAAATTTATAATTTTACGGCATGATTTAATTGGTGGTTTAAAAAATTGTATTTTAATTCGGCTATTTATTTATTTATAATGAGACAGCTAACGGTTAAGGGACAAAAAGAAGATTTTAGAAAACAATTTCGGTAATTTTTCAAAGATACGGAGGGTCGGATACGAGATCTCCATTTCCTAATCGGTTCATACACACATAAATAGTAATACTTATTTAGGGTACTAAATTACTTTCTTTATTATGTGAACA
Source organism: Tamarix austromongolica (assembly GCA_039764185.1). NCBI lineage: Eukaryota > Viridiplantae > Streptophyta > Magnoliopsida > Caryophyllales > Tamaricaceae > Tamarix > Tamarix austromongolica. The sequence goes on along the minus strand of CM077809.1, from coordinate 163,173,721 downwards.
TTCATTATCTTATTTTTCATAATATACATGAAGAGATTTTTGACACATGACTCATAATTATAAGAAGAAAAAAATCTAATTAAAGAATAATACAGTTTGGTTATAACTTTGGAAATATATTGGATTTCGAGGGTAGCAATAAATTTTAGAGATTGGGTCGGGTTTCGAGGAATGGGGATAAGTTTCACCAATTGAGGTGGGGATTTGGAGTGAGGATGGGCGGAAATTCCTAGATAACAAAAACATGGATATCAAAGTAGGTTTGTGGATTAATTTGCTTATTAATTTCAAAAAGAGAAAAATAGATGCTTCACCAAACCTCTAGCATTTGGCTTCACCACCTTTAATGTTACACAAACTGCATGAACTACACAATTTTGTTTTTTTTTTGGCTTATTCTCATCCTTTATATATTACTCAAATATTTGTATGATTTTTTTAGGTGAATTATATTATTAATTGATGAATATATAATGTTATGGTGAGATGTTTAGGTAAATTTAACTTGATATCTTTAATTATGAAATTCATAACCCAATTTGAAAATATTGTCGAGGCAAGATGAATGATATATAATTGTTCATTTTAAGCACTTTAATTATAGTTAATAACATACATAAAAATTATTATTATATAGGGACACCATTGTAACACCTTACCCTCACTAAGGCTACAGATAGTTGTTCTAGAGTACTTTTGAGATCAATGATCGATCCTAAAAATCAAAATGGGTCCTTTTAAGTTTATTTTTTTAATCAACTCATACATATCCCAAACTTATTTTTAGAAGGCTGCTCATTTTTAAATTAATCAAAGGTAAACACATTAACTGTAGAGTTATTTAATAATTAATATTCCAAAAAGAATGTATACTTTATTAATATAGATAGTTTTATTAATTATTTTTAAGCCTCTATCACTAAATTGGGGTATTACAACCATATAGTTAGAAATCTGGCTCCACCACTAGACCAAACACATGTAAACAACCAAAGATACCAACAATGCTTAAGCATACATGAAAACAATGCCATGAACTATTGAAATTGCACACCTACAAACATCAAACATCAACACAACCTACCAATTTACACGACTATAGGAAGTGACCCCAATTGTAACACTATCTATGACATAAATGCTCAAGCATGCATGAAAACAATGCCATGACCTATTGAAATTGCACACCTACAAACATCAACCCATAACCTACCAATTTACACGACTATAGGAAGTGACCCTAATTGTAACACCATCTATGACATATATCCTATGAACGACACCTTACACAAAGAATGACAATATACTAAGGAATGATAATGGGGCCTAAACTTGGTCCACTTGAGAATACAATTATATCATCAATGGATAGTAGGTGAGAGAAGCTCATCTTATTGTTAGCTATAGGTATGAACATCTTTAATTAGACCTAAATAAAACCTCCCAATCTCAAATTTGAGGTACTCAAGGTTGAGGAAAGGGTTGTAAGAGTAAAAAAATTACCTCAAAAATTTTAGATACTCAAAATGGTAAAATCAATGCTCATTAGGATGTGTGAAGGGGCAAAGCTGCCGCTCATCACACATGTGAGCGCCACTCACCAAGTTCTTTTAAGTACAATTTTTAAACATTTTTTTACTGTAGGAGTGTATATGAGAGGGGGGGTTTGTGTGTATATAGCCATTATTAATAATAGAAATAAAAAATACCTATAAATACATCATATTTTATCCAATTATTTTCATATAATCTTTTGTATATTATTATCATAAAATTGTTATATTATCTCCAAATATATTCATCTTCTTCATTCCTCTTCATCATTCCCATTTTAAAAAAATGGATCCTACTCAATTTAATTTTTTGAGTGATTTAAATAATCAAAATGATTCAAATTTAAGAGAGCGTTCAAACCAAAATATTCAAAATTCACAAAACTCTAATTTTGAGAATATCACAAACCATTATTATCCTCCAAATGAAAATTCTCCAAATATCTGACATTTCTAATATCCACGAAATTCTAATTTTTAAAGTATGCAATATTATCAAAATGAGGCACATCACTCATTCAATCTAAGCCTTCAATTCTTTTAACCTCCAAATACCACACTTCCATTTGATTAAACTTTCCCAAATATTCAAAATTCCCCACAACATGATTTCAACTCTCCCTTAGTTGTATCTATTAGCGATTCTAAGTTTTCAAAATTTTCCACCCAAAATTAGGTGGAAGATGACACCCAAGTGGAATTTTCTTACGAGATTGGAAGCTAATCTTACGATAAACGGATGGATAAAAAGATCCTTTTTCGTGGATTGTTACATTTTTTAGATGATTCAATTCAAGAAAATGGGCAGAAATGTAAGGATTTCTAGAAAAAAAAATCATGGCTTACTTTGAAGAATATCATGGTAAAGGACCAAAAAGAGCTATAAAGACAATGATGAATTGATTTTCTTATGTTAATAAAGATGCTAATTGATTTATTAGTCACTATAATCATATTTTTCAATGTAATCAAAGTGGTGTTGGTGAAATATATATAATTAGGAATGCGAATAAAGAATATAGAATAAGGTATAATAGTCCATTCAGTAGTAAACATGTATGGAAACTTGTAAACAACCATCCAAAATGGATGGTAATGAATCAAGGTAGTGGAAAATGTTCTATATCAAAGCGAACAAATGTTTCAAATTTAAGTGCGATCATTGATTCATCTACTCCTGATACTTCTGAGACTGAAGCTCTATTGGAGTGGCCTATGGGCCAAAAAAGTAACAAAGTGAAAAGTGATGGGAAAGGCAAAAGAAAGTATCCAATCTAAAGGAGGAGGTTCACATATTAATGGATTTTGAAAATTGCGCAAGGGCGAAATGGGATACTAGATAAAATGGCAACAAATAAGGAGAAGTATAGGGCTAAACAAAAATAGTATAGGGCTAAATGAAGGCGGTTGAAGGAAAAATAATTAGACATGCCTATAATTTGTCATGACACGTTCAATATGACCAACTAAGAAAAAATAGATCATCATATCTTATATTCAACTGCTATGAAAAGGATAAGGGAGAATCTTAACTTTACTCTTCCAATTTAGCATATTTGATTGCATAATATTATTTTAATGTATTGTTTTTAACTCTATTATGTTATTTATCATATTTGATTGTGTAATATTATTGAAATGTATTGTTTAACCCTTGTTTTTATGTACCATATTTTCTTAATTCTATTGTGACAATGTAACTTTAATTCCCTTACACCTAGTTGTCATTGTGTCATCACCTTAGAAGATATGAACCGACTAAAGCTCATGTGACAATGTATCTTTGATTCCTTTATGCCTATATGTCATTGTATTACCTTAGAATATATAAACCAACTAAAGCCCATATGAAAATGGACCTTTGATTACCTTACACCTATCTCATAGAACCTATAAATAAAGTCATTTTTATTCCACATACAATCACAACCTACCTTCATCTAAAACTATAAGAATGTATATAATTACACTCCTTACATCTCATCTTAACTAATAATGTCAATGGATTCATCCTATGATGAATCTACAACTCTTGAAGAGATATTAGTTGCCGAAGCAATGGATACTAAGTTTGAATATGCTATTAGAGAAACTGAGGGGGTCAACCATAGTAGAAGAAAACGACACTCATACATTGAACAAGGTTATGAAGAAGGCCACCAACGATTATACAATGATTCTTTCTCCGATAATCCAACATATCTAACATTTTACTGATCTTTCACCATTGTAGATCTAAAATATCACTAAACTCAAACATATTTTTCACCAGAAAAAAACCTAACATTTCACCACAGTATTATACAGTTTACCACAAATTATTCATTACAACTACACAAAAATTCATATCATCATTACGTGAAGGTTCATCAACTCAAGGAACAATGAATAAATGCTATGATAAATGAGCCTCAATTGGAATATCATCCATCATGCAAAGAAAAAATTAGGAATATAGAAAATTACTGTAATAATGATATAAGAATGAAAATTTCAAAATCAACAATGACGAAGAAAATGAAAAATTAAAATTTTATCATTCAATCCATTTTTTGGCGAGGAACGAGAACAATAAAAAAATAACAATGGCAAGGAACAAGAAAAATCAAAAATTAACTATGATGAAGATGAAAAAGTGTCATTGATAGAAATACAATCTTCCTTTGTTAGAATGAACGAATTCCAATGGTAGACAAATAAAAGTCCGTGGCACAATAAAAGAGCTATTTCATGCTAATATAGCATGTTTTCTTATATAGTTGATGATGTATCACTTGACAAATTGTACAGTATATTTTGCGCTTGATCGGTACTATTACATGTAAAAAAATTGTATTATTGATAAATGGGGTTTATAGATTATTTTCATGCATAAAAATGTCATTTATCCCTCATTAATTTTTAAGATTTAATCTTTTCTTCGAGTTTTTCTCTTTTGAATAGATTTTGTAGGAAAAGAAAAAATTGAAGAAATTCAAAGGAGAAATCAATGAAAAGAAGAGATCAAGTAAAGAACACATCAAGAAACATTGAATCAAGGAGAGAAAAGTTGGAAAGGAAGCAGATACACCAAAAGAAGTTGTGCTGAAATTTTAAGGGAAGAATAGTGAAAGAGCTAAAAACACGGCACCCCCGTGTTTCCTAAACACAGGCGTGTATTCAGAATCCAGCATTGGACAGAGAAGTTGGAGAAAAACATGGAGGTCTCGTATTTCCTAAACACGGACTGTGTTTTCCTTAAAACTTGTAACCGCCCGCGCGACCTATTTTCTGATATATTCTCTATCAATTTAGGGTTCGAAAATCAGTTTTTAGATGTCGAAACATTTTGAATGTACTCTCTTTCTTTATTCCCTCTAGAATATACATGTATTTTACAATTCCAACTTCCTTTATCTTCTTATATTCTAGTGAACAATTGACAATCTGCACTTTAATTGATAAGTCCTTCTCTATTCCTTTATCAATTGCAATTTCTCCATTTTGATTGAATGCAAGTGAATTGTCTGCAATTGCATTTTTATTTGTTTTATTATTAGTGTGTTGTTATTACTATTGGATGTTGTTTGTATTAATTTCAAGTCATTGTATGTAATAGTGTGATTTCTAAGTATGCAGATGTTAGAGTAAATAAAACAGGATAAGATGATTTGAAGATGGAATTATGTTTCAAATACAACAACGTAATTTGAATGTTTGATTCTAGATGAAATTTAATTGAATTAACGGATGAAATTGAATGATTTCATATCATAGATTAAGAATTTAAACTAATTAGATTGATCACCTATTTAGTTTAAAACTTAATCTTCGCTAAGACAGCACAATTAACTCGTAATTGTTAATTAATGTGTTTAGAGTAGCAAGAAGATTAATTGTTAATCTTGTCCCTTAATTCGTACAATTGCATAATCCGAGCTTATGTGGTTATGATTGTAGTTGACTTCTTTCCATGCATAATGCTGCCATTAATTGAATCTAGTGTTGTAACCTAGGTTATTAAATGGTTAGGTAATAAATTGAGAGCTTATTCAATTTATTAAGATTGAGAGAAAGCAAAGAAATGAATTATTATGAGTTTCTAGAGGTCAACATTAAATCACATAGAATCATTCTTCTTCTTTGAGTATTTGATACCTTGATTCCATCATCAATTCATTCCTACCCCTATTTATCAAGTAGTGAGCAAAGTTTAATATAATTTAGATTTAGTATTAGAATTAATGAAATTGTATAACCGGGATTATAACATCAATTACAAAATTAGTGATTAAAATACCATTCCTTGTGGGTTCGACTCCTTTTTACCATTTACTACGTAATTGGGAATTAGGATTTATGTATTAAATTTATTGTGTTTACGACATCACATCAATTATATAGTTCTTTACTTAAAAACATTATCCTATTTTTTTCATTAAAAAAGTGATCATATATGATAAATATTTTTATAATCAACACCAAATAAGCTATTAGCTTTCCATAACTAGAGAATCACCAATCATAATAAAATAAATAGTGATATATCCAAAATTTAGAATATCCACTAATATTGATCAAGTGCGGACCGGATTATATATATATTTGATTTTCTAAAAGAAACCCTGATTTATGAAATTCTTTTTTGTATATAAAAATTTGATTAGTTAGTCGGATATCATATACATATCTATATGAGTATCTTTTATCTAAAAACGGTATTAGTGTATCGTTGTAGAGATTTGGCATCCAAAATTTCAACCATATATATGTATATAGATTTGTTAAAGAATTGAATTAGTTTTCAGATGCCATTTTTGCATAGCCCTATAGCAATGAAGGTGATGTGTAAGGTGGTTGATGGTTGTGGGGACCGACCGAGCTTAATATTTTGTTGCCCGTTGATGGTACGGATGAGTAGATGTGGTTGATGAGGGTTACATATTTCGGTCATGCTTGGGCGTTTGTCGGTGCTTACTTTCCTTGGATTTGATACAATACAAACCTGAGCCTAGACCATTGTAAGGCAGTCTAGTCTAATTACAAGATAACTAAATAAAAACAATTACAAATGATTATATAATTATTTTACATGGCTAATAGATCATTAATGCTCATAATTTTACATGAAGTATACATAATTATGAAAATCGAATATTACTTGTAATTAGTCGGATTGAATATCCATTTCTATTTTCCAAATTAATTATCTGTTTTTTTTTTGTGGATCTATAAATAAAATATTAACTTTATTCACCACATATTGAATCTCTCGTAAACAGTCTTGATCAAGACTAATCATACCCCAAGCTCCCCTTAAGACAGTGCAACATCTATGTGGTTCAATTTTAGGGAACGTAGAACATGAATTGAATAATAAATGTCAGGATGGTCAAGTAGATGAGACAACCTACGAGACGACGATAGCTCTCAGAGTTGGCCCAAAGAGGCCATCAACCGGAAACAAGTATGTCAATGCATATTTTTGGAGAGAAAGAAACAAATAGTCATAATTCGGCATCTCAATGCTAAGAGATTATCTCAACGAACTTCTCGATCTAAAATCATATACAAAGATTAATTCAATGAAGGTAGGGGTTTACACGGTTTGGTTAATCGTTTTAATGCGGTTAATTAAATCAAATCATATTGTATGGTTATTTTTTTTACTTCAACTAAATCAAACCATATTTTATAATTAACTTATAGGTTGTTTGGATTTACTTATTAAAAGTACTTATATATGATAACTACTTATTTTAGAAATTTTTTAGGCTAAAAAATTTCTAAAATAAGTAGTTATCATGGATAATTAATTTTGATAAGTAACTCCAAACATGGGCTTAATCTAACCAAACCTACTTTTGTGGTTTGATTTAGTGTAGTTAATGGTTAACCGACATATTACAAAGAGCACAAAAAATGCCTAGTACTGTAGATGTCTGCAAAATTTTCACAATCAACATACAAAATGGTAAGAAAGTATACGAATTGAATAAAAAATAGTGGATGTATAGTATCAATTGAGGTTTATGTCACATATGAAGTAAATTCTAAACATAATATTAGGATTAGTGTTTATTAAATATATAAGTGTGTGTGTGTATCACTACAAGAAAAAGATTAATTCACGACGATGTTGTTATTAATGACTATTGGTGATAATAAATAGTCACTAAAATTAATTTTGGAGATCCTAAAAATTTCTCTTGCAAATGTTATTAACGATGGCAATATCTTCACCGTACAAAAGGTGGGAAAAATTCTCGCCAAAATTTTCATTCGGTGAATTTTTTAACGGAAATACTATTAGCGACGACACTTGTCATCGCTAATACCTTTAGTCGCGAAGACGAATCGGCCAAAAATTCGAGAGGATCGGTTGGAGGAAAATAATTTAAGTTAACAACATTGCATTATTAGTGATGGCATTTTGTCGCTAATGACAAAAATATCATTGGTAATGGGTCACGTGCTTTTTATGCTAATTTTTTCCCACTATTAGCAATGACATTAAGGGTATTAGCGACGGCTTATGTAAATTTAGTTTCCCCACATGCCTCATTTCCTTCGATCATCACTTTCTCTCTTTCTCGTGATTTTTTTTCCTTCTCCGTCATCATCGTTAGTTCCTCTCATTTCCTTACTTTAAGGTAAGTAGTGTGTTGTTGTTTTTTTAATTTATTGTGTTTATGATATGTATTATTCATATTAGTTGATGTAGATTTAATTTTTTCTTTGATTTTTAATTTTTTTTAATTTCCTTAAGTCCACCACTGCCTTTGCCACCACTCTACCTCCACTGACACCCATTTTTTGTATTTAATTTGGTGATTTTATTTGGATAATTAGTTAATAAACTCAGGTCAGTGGAGGAAGTACCGCCTGCTGCTGCCGCCCATTTAGGGCTGTTAACGAACCGAATCAAGCCGAGCCGGGGTAGGTTTGGGCTTGGCTCATTTACTAAACGAGCCTAAAAATAAAGCTTGAGCTTGGTTTGTTTATAAACGAGCCGAGCTTTTAACGAGTCGAGCCGAACTTTTAACGAGCCGACTCTCGAGCTTTGGTGCTAAACGAGCCGAGCTCACGAGCTTTTGCATTCTAAACGAGCTCGAGCCTAAATTTATTAGGCTCAAGCTTGACTTGTTTAATAATCGAGCCGAGCTCGAGCCAAAATTTTAAGCTTGTTTAAGAAGCGAACCGAGCCGAGCCGAGCCCAAAAAGCTCGCGAGCCGGTTTGGTTTGTCAACAGTCCTACGCCCATTGCTACCCTTATGCCACATATTATGTACTTTTTTTCCCTAAATTTTCAAATAATTAATATGTGTATGTGCTTTATTATTAATTATTCTATGAATATGGAATGTGATTATAATTTTGTTGATATTATGTACATTGTTGCCATAAAAAAACTTATTATTAAAAAGGTACAATAAAAAATGATTACTATATTTAGATAAAATATTATTAACTAGTATGTAGAGTAATAACATAACAATACTTTAAGCTACTAAATTAATTTAAACATTAGATAAAGTATTATTAAGATAATAAAAATTTTAATTCATCAAATATTATTGCCCTTAAATAATTGATTATTAAATATGTGGAATAATGTATTTTATAGCTATAATAATGACATAAGTATTTTAAAATAACTAATTTATGTAAAAAAAAAAGAAGAAGAAATAACATCTTATTATATAAGCTAAATTATTAGACTATAGTACTTGAAATTAAGATAGTATTGTTGTCATCAAACAAATTATTATTAAAAAGGTATAACAATTGTAATAAAAAATTATTCTTAAGTTTAGATAAAATTTTATTAACCAGGGTGTAGAATAATAACATGACAATACTTTGAGCTAATAAATTAATTTGAACCTTAGATAAAGTATTGTTATGATAATAAAAAATTAAAATCATCATATATTATTGTCCTTAAATAATTTATTATTAAAATCACCAAAAATGAAAAAATTTGAAATTGGTCAACGAAATTTTAGACTGCATTAATTGATAACAATGTAATTAGAGACAACTATTGTGTCGCTAAAAGTCGAAGTATTTGGAACGACGTTTTAGGGATGACAAGTTGTTAACGACGACTATAGATTTATTATTAGCGACAACAAAATATCGTCGCTAATGACTATTTTAATAAGAGTGAGTGTGCGTGCAGATTAAAAAGAATAATACAATTAAATGGTTAATTAAACTATATTTTGGGATCATAACTGCTGACCAAAACCGCTTAAAAAAATCTTAATCGAACCATTTATTTTTAGCCACTAAGCAAACCAAACTACAAAATTACAGTTTAGTTATATGGGTAACTATATAATATATACACCCCTACTTGAAGGTGGCGTAAAGACTTCACGTTAGTATTATCGATATAAATAGAAATTGACAGTACAGCTAAGCTAAGGAGTAAGCATCGATATAAATAGAAATTGACGAGAAGACAAAAAACCCTACAATAAATAAATGACATGGGGTCGGTTGAAGACTGTAAGAAAATATATGGTAATCAATCGATTTCTCATCGCGGAAGAATTATAATCGCTCGAGTCTTATTTATCAACGAATACGCGGTTCAATTCCAGCTTTGCCTTTGTCTACACCCAAAACCTTAGCGCACGCGCAATAGAATGTCTACGACAAACGACATACTTAGCCAGCGGGTATCGTCGTGTGTCCGAATACACCGACGGTATGTGAACGAGGGTCAAAAAGTGGATTCACGTGAGAGTAGAGATAATGGCCAGAACAGATAGGAGGACGACAAAAATATTAGCCGCGACCAAAATCACCATTACAAAGATGGCGACCGGTCCGGTCCCTAATCGAAGCGGAGGTCTTATTAAGTACACGCGCAGCTTAAGGAAGCACAGTACGATCGAGTTTGCATGTCGTGGCAATACACTTATTTTTCAGGCTTAAATGAATGACTCACGCTTGGGAATTAAAGAATAAGGGCGGCGATATTTAAGGACGTCTCGATTACTTTGGTTGTGTCGTAAATTATGTGCACCCACATTGGTTGATTAATAATAATATTACATCTCATCTCACCGTACATTTTCTTTCTCCTAATATATAATAATACATATGGTGTTTGTGATATAAGGTGTAATTGAAAAAAAAAAAAAGAAGGGAAATCAAAGTTATATGTAGCCTATTTAAACCTAAAATGACATTCTATTATGATTAATTTCACGTGTCAATTAAATATATTGTGTACAATAAACTCTAGTTATAGGATTGTAGTTTTGACTCAATCAGTAAAAAAAATTTATGTGATTGTGTGAACGCGTATTATAAAATTTTTAAAATCATTTTTGAGCCGTACTTGGCGAGAAAAATGACAATAAAAAAAATCTTCAAATTACCATTATAAGAATGAAGATCCTTAAATATTCAAAATAGGAAAAATTTAATTAGGTTGTAGTACAAGACTCGAGCATATCTTTACATATGATAATATTATGTGGTGTGCGTATTCAAGAGAATAAAAACTTGACATTTGCAGCAACACTACCAGAAGTAAAAAAAATCGTACATAAACCGCAGATTTCTATTCATGTTTTTCATGAGTTGGGGGTTCTAGTCCACCGACGTTTTGGTCGGGACCATACCATAGGCCTTTTAATGCATGACCCTTAAAGCATTCGTTGGTCCGCGGAATTGTGAGAGGAGAGACGTGTAAGCCCAGTTCAATTCATCAAGCTCCTCATCGAAGGCCACGTATATATCAGCGGATTATAAATGGAAATAATACACGACGGAAAAAAAATAATAAATTATTGTAGTATTTCTTAAGGAGAACATAAGTTTAATTACAAATACCAAGGGAAAGAGTCATCGCATATTAAATGCAATCACCAGATTATGACCTCGCGTATATTAACTTCACTAATTAATGAAGAACTAAAGTATATTTTATACTAGTTTACTTAGGCTCGGTCAGATGAACAATTCGTTAAATTTTACATGAAATGAAATAGTAGCTATTATAACATAGTTTAACTTTGATTATTTATTTAAGATCAATTTACAGTAAATTAATTTCTATAAAATATAAGAATAATTTTTAAATTTTAGTGGACCATGTAAGCTCAAATAGATACGGTAACAATTTTTAAATAAGTGAAAGTCTAAATAAATTCAATTTCACTTTTAAAACTACGAATACCAGGCATTTAGAGGCCGTTTGATTCTAATCATAAAAAATAGTTTATTATAAAAGTAATTATAGATTAACTAACAATGTTTAATTTTATTTTTTAAAAATTATTGTGATAATCAAGCTATCATGGTAAGAAGATTTAAATCATAACGTAAGGCACATAAATTCTATGTTTATAGAAGTAATCATCTTACCTAGCTTGACAAAATCGTCTAGGAAAAATAATAACTACCCATAAATAACCACCAATATTTCTCCTATGATTGATCATCTTCACCATATTAGGGAATAAAATAAGCCAACCAAGAGTTACATACAAAAATATTGAAAGAGCAAAGGAGGAAAAAGGATGGAAAATGATAAACATGTAAAATATGCACTATCTTAGTGTGTTTCCAACATGATTTATAGGTGTTTGATGCATATTTTTGTGTTTAGATTGACGATATTGCTTTATTTTGTATTCTGATTTGTAGGTATTAGATCAAGTTTGAAAATTTTGATGATTTTTGGAAAGAATTTAAAGCCAAATTAAATTTATAATGCATGGTTTGAGGAGAAAATGGATGTATGTGTATAAAGACCTGAAATTTAAACCATGATAAAATGTGAGACCAAATTTGTAGGTCTCTTTAATAGCTTTCCAATATAACTTTAATCACATCAATTCGAGGTCGGAAAAAAGAAGAAGTTACAATCAGAATACCAAAGACTATCAAAATGAGCACGAATTATGTTAAATAAAACATGCTATACATATGGTTTGGTTATAAAATTTACCAAACTTCTTTATTTCTTTTGAGAATTTTATGACCTATATATATGTGTTTTAGCTTAGGGCTTAGAGGATATTGATTGGAACTTTCTCTTAGCTGCCTAATAGTATTTACACCTAAAACTCAAGTATTAAAGAAAAATGAATGATTTCTTATGCAAGATTAGATTACAACTCTTTACCTTGAATATTTTAATCAAAAGATTGCTTCTTTCTTTGTTTTATTTAATTAATTTCTTCATATTATTGAATTGCATATTTATTTGATGTTTTCTTTATTCCCAATTATGTGTGAGTAGATTCTTTATCCGGGATTGGAAAATAACCCAAATTTATGGTAATTGACAATAAATTAGTATACGTTCTTGATGAAAGTTTGAATATTTAAACTTAATTTCTTATAATTGAAATTTGTTGACTCGCTTGATCAATGAATTATCAATCGTAAGTAATTAATTTAAGGATCGAAAGGTGAAAATTAATATCAAAGCTTTAGAAATTAAGTAGAGAATTTAAACCACTAAAGTATGCTGTATTCTTGGGGATTCTATTAGATAAGTAAGAAGCTTGGTGGGTTTAACTTAATCTTATTTTCATGAAATTAGGTAATTAAGCTTAATTAGGAATAATCTTTAGACCTCAAAAGATACTTTAGAATAATTTAATATAATTTACCTTTTTATTTTAAACCAACACCGAGAGCTGAAATAATTCATCATTGAGTACCGAAGTTGTAGTGAAAATCTAATCCTATCCCTTTATTATATTAAATTCTACCCAATTAGCTATTTGATTTATCTTTATTATTTAATCTTATAATTTTATTCACTTTTAACTTACTCATTAGTTTATCTAGTAGAAAATATAAATTTTGGTAATCAACCCTTAGTCTCTATAGGATCAACCTTGATAGCTACAATGAATTCATACATTACAGATTTCCCTATCAGGTTCATGGCAGCGTTGCTGAGGACTATGGTGTTAATATTGATTGTTTACGTGATTAGGCTAGGCTTAACTTTCTATTTCTATTTTTATTTATTTATTTTCTTTGATACCGACTTTCTTTTATATAAGGGCATTAATCTGAAGTATACGACGAGAATGATCCTGAACTATCATTGACTGTTGCAATCATAAGAAGGTGTATAAGAAAGCAAAGGAACACATAACAAGCTACAATGGGTGATCATAATCAGCTTCTTAAGGATTTCGCTTTCACAAATGGTCAAGGCACGCACTCAAGCATTATAAAGCCCAATATTGAAGCTAATAACTCTGAGCTAAAACCATCACTTCTCTTGATGGTTCAGTAGAATCAATTTATAGGAGGCCCTATTGAAGGCCCAAACCTCCACGTGTCAATTTTCTTGGAGCATTGTGACTCCTTGAAGTTTAATGGAGTGATCGATGATGCTATTATTTCCATTCTCTCTAAAAGACAAGGCTAAGGTTTGTTGCATTAATTGTTGGTTAGGTCCATCACCACTTGGGATCAATTATCTAGGGTATTCCTAGCAAAGTACTTTCCCTTGAGTAAAATAACACAAATGAGGAGCTAGATCACAAGCTTTACACAAAAGGAAGGATAATCACTCTATGAAGCTTGGGACCACTACAAGGAATTATTAAGGATGTGCCCTCACCATAGATTAAAGAAGTAGCTTATTGTTCACACCTTCTATAATGCGCTTACTTATAATACCCAGATGACTTTTGATGCTGCTGTATGAGGAGCTTTGATGAATAAAACAATAGATGAGGCATATACTTTTATTGAAGACATGTCTCAGAATCACTATCAATGGGCGAGCAAGCGTTCTCAGACATCAAATGGTGGAAGATATAACATTGATGCCATAGATCATACGGCTTCTAAAGTTGATGCTTTGTTTAAAAAAGTTGAAAACTTGAGTATCAATTCTGTGGCATCTACTTCAACAGTTGCATATGAAATTTGTGGTTATGTGGGTCACCCTACACTAGAATGCCAATTAGGAAACCCCCATCCCATGATACTTTTTGTAATAAACAGGTCAGCTATATTAATAAAATTAATTAGAAAGGATGTCTATTATCCAACACCTATAATTTAGGGTTGAGGAATAATCCAAATTTATCTTATACAAATTTGCCTCTAAATCCCATGCCCGCATCTAATTTTACCCCTCCTGGTTCTCGTGTCCCTCAACTAGACCCCCCCTCAAAAGGTCTTATTTAGAAAATATAATGGAAAGATTTGTGATGACTCAGTTGAAATTGAATGAAGAGTTTAAGCAACAACAAAAAACTATAAATGGGGTAGTAAAATAATTGGTATCTAACATGGATTCCCTAGTTACGCATAATAAGATGTTAGTGGCACAAACAACTCAATTGGCAAAAAAATGCTAGCTCTTCCTCTAGGCCTTTGAATATACTACCTAGACAACTCGAGAATAATCCCAAAGGTTATGTGAATGCTATATCCCTTGTGAGTGGAAAACAGTATGAGATGAAGGAAAATGATAGGGTATATGGTTATCATAAAGGAAAAGATGAAAAGATAGTAGATGAGGATAATAAGACCTAAATTCATTAAGAAGAAAACGTTGAGAAATATGTGCATCCCACTCCTTACAAGCCTCCTCTACCCTTTTGCCCAAAGGTTAGCCAAGGCTAAGTTAGAAACGCAATTTAGAAAATTTTTAGAGATTTTGAAAAAATTACACATTAATATCCCATTCACTGAGGTTATTTCTCAAATATCTTCTTATGCCAAGTTATTGACATAAATCCTCTCTAATAAAAGGAAGTTGGAAGAATATGAGATTATGGCCCTTCTTGAGGAATATAGTGCAATAATTCAAGTTGTCACCTAAATTTAAGGATCCCAGTTTATTTTCTACTCCTTGTGTGTATCGGTAATATCTCTATTGACCGTGTTTTATGTGATTTGGGAGCAAGTTTAAGCTCGATGCCAATATCTATTTGAAAGACGCTTGGTATAAGTGATCTGAAGCCAACTGCGATATCACTATAATTGGCAGATTGATCAGTAAAATATTTGATAGTCATACTTAAAGATGTGCCTATTTAGGTCTGTAAGTTCTTTATCTCAATTTATTTCTTTATTTTAGAAATGGATGAGGACTCTAACATTCCAATTATATTAGGAAAACCCTTTCTTGCTATTACGGGTGCTATAATTGATGTTAAAAATGGAAGGCTCTCCATAAATATTAGAGGGTAGAAGGTAGAATTAAATTTAAGCAAAGCTATGAAACTCCATTTAACTATTAAAGTTTGTTATAGGGTTGACATGATTGAAAAGTGTACACTTGAATAAAATTATATGATGATAGTGTAAAGAAAGGTTGAGTGCGTAAGAGTTTTATGACAAATGTTATGACTAATGTACTTTTAACCAAGATTGGAATTGAATAAATATAAATAGAATACAAATATAATTGGAATATAATTATATGTTGGTTGGGATCAAATGAGATATTGTATAATTAGTTTAATGAATTAAATTGTATAGAATACCCAAAATAGGTATTTTCAAAGCTTACAAAAAAATTGTGGGAAGGGAAAAAATCATCTTCAAATGTAGATATAAATAAATATTTGGTATTGGAATTGGTTTGAAACTTGATGGATGAAAATGAGCAAAAATAGAAAAATCAGATAATCAGCAAAATGCATTTTTTCTTCAAATGTACAAAATGAATAATTAAGATTTCAAATTACCACGAATGAGTGTGAAATAATTTTTAAAAACCATATATATATATATAATTGGCATTGAAATTATTTTGATACCCAACATATTAAAAATGGCTAAAATTATCTAATCATATAAAAAAATTATGATTTAACAATTCGGAATGAATAGGTGAACAAAAAAAATTAGGGATACATGCTTAAGCTTATAATTTTTTGAGAAAAGCGGAAAAAATTTAGACATGTCTAAACAAGTAAGAAACAACATAGAACAAAAAAATTGTGTAAATTATGTGTATTCACAAACAAATAAATAATTAACAGAAAACTCGAAAAAGATACGGAAAACATCAAATAAAAGAATGTGCTTGAAAATAATCTTATGAATGATTTGTATGTTAAAAACGAGTCTAAAAGAAAAAAAGTACTAATATCAAAGAAATTGCTTACAAATACATATATGTGTGTGTGTGCGTGTGTACAAATGCATATATATATGTGTGTGTGTGTGTGTGTGTGTGGGTGTGGGTGTGGGTATTTGCAAATGGATAAATGGGTTGTGGAATACTAGAATTTAATGTGAATGGTTTAGAAATTATTATAAAAAATTTTTAGAAATAAATTATGAGTCTAACTATATAGTAATTAGGATTAGAAAGAAAATATATATTACACTAATAAATTTTTAGGATGTTCGAAGAAAACAAACATGAATAATGTTCAGTCCTAGTACTGTATTAGCACCTATATAAAAAGTGGCTCTGTGAATATCTTCTTCGGTAATGCCTTGTCAAGAGCATCCATATCCACATTTGAAAACATTTCAAGAAGTGATCGTTCATTTGCCTGATAATTGAAAGAAAAATGACTATCATATGAGGAAAGGTTGGAGAAGTGATAACAATACAATATTTTCAGTGAGTTTTTGGTCATCTATAACTCATTCTCCCACTACATTTTGTAAATGCCCAACCTTATTTTGATGGCAACGCTTAATTGCTGAAATATGGTAAAAAAATATATATATTTAAAGAAAAAATTATCCATTTTAAATTTATTACTCTAGAATCTTGAGCCTTGTTCAAATTTCACCGAGGCTTCTTCAAGTCAAGATAAATCTTCAATCATCTAAATCACCCAATCTAATATTTTGTGATCCAAGTAATGGCACAATTAGCCTAGAGGATTACAATTTTGATCAATATGGGTTAGCTAATCCAAGTGATCCATAGTTTTGTGATTCAAATAGTGTTATCATGGCAACTAACTATCATACTATCAATAATAATAATAATAATAATAATAATAAAGTCAGATGTATTCGGATAACATAAAAACATATTAGTTAAGCAAAAATGAGCTGAAGAGAACATACTTTAAGTCTCATTTACATGATAGTATAATACCTATATTGTGCAACTAGTCTCATGGTTCTCCACTATGATGCATATACTTCATTAAACTAATATTTCATAATACATCTTTCTACCAATAAAAACATATTTTTTCAAAGAATAATTTTTAACAACCAGGGAGAAATATATTTTATTGCTAAACAATATATCTTTCACCATCACATAACAAATATTTTACATCACACATAGAATATCATTCGGACCTACCAAAATTCTTGTACAAAAAATGATCTTTCACCAATGTACACTTAACCTTCCACCATTATTTACCATATCTTTCACTATTGCATGTCTAAAATGTTACTAATGTGAAACATATTTTTCGCCAACAAATATCTTGAACTTTTTTAGCATTCATCTAAACATATATCATTATTTATATCCATATCTTTTACTATAGATATACTGATCTTTTAACGTAGTTGATCTAATATTTTACTATAACCGGATTAATCTTTCACTATAGAATGTAGCCAACATTTCACCACACATTAATTAATATTTCACTATACATAAACTAATATTTCATCAATCTTTCATTACTGATGTATTGATCTTTTTCTAATAAGTCAATTCATCATTATTCAACTTAAAACCGATATTTTACCACTAATATATTAATATTTTACTAGTGAGAGGATTTTTTATCGGTACTCTACTTAAAACTAACATTTTATTACTAATGCATTGATTAATTTCCATTTGTTTAATAAAAAATATATTAATATAAGTATTTTTTTAAAATTTTTTTAGGAACATTAATATGCATTTTGTTGAATAAAACATAATTAATATAATTTAGTTAGAAAAAATTGGAAAGAAGAAGAAGAATGATGATGTAGCATCTGTTTGTTTTATGGTATTAGACTATGCATAATAGTACATGGTATAAATTAAGACTAGAGGTGGCAATTTAGTCAGGTTGATTGAGTTCGGTTTGAGTTATTTGTAGGTCAATTTTCTTTGAGGGTTAGTTATGGGTTGAGTTGGGTCGTGTTTAGATTAATTTGACAAGTAGAGTTTGGGTTAACTTGATAGATTGAGTCTTTTCATATTTTAATGGGTCGTATTAGGTTCGAGTTGAGCTACTTCCAAATCGAATCACTTCAAATTTGGGTTAAATTAGACATTAACCACAAAAATTAATTCAACTTATTAACCTCATAAGCAATTATTAAATTTGAATTTATATAAGTATGTGATTAAACATGTATTATTAACTACTATATGTTTATTATTATGATTTTTTAATGCTGTATTTTTATGCAAAAAAATTAATAAAATTAAAATATCGTTGGTGAATAAGTATGTCCATAATAAAAGTAAAAATAATAAGTAAAGTTTACATAAAAACAAGATTTTAAGAGGCTAAAATAAATAATAAGATATATAATTTTATTATTATCATAACTACTTAAGATCAAATTTGATTGTAGCGAGTCGAGTTGATGGTTAATTGAGTTGATACTGGATTACGAGTTTGGATCAGGTTAGATCGATTATATTTTAATCAGTTTCAAGTTGGATTGAATTAATGAATATTTTGAATTGTGTTTGTTAAGGTTGATTGAATCAACTTTTGTATGCTATTAAAATAATGAGATGTCATCTATGGATCGTCCAATTTTACTAGAATTCGGGCCTTACTTAGCAGATCAGTATGACATATACATAAGCCCAGATTGTTTCAAGATCTTACAGCCCACATACATAATATCAATACAACTACTCTTCGTGACTCCCGTCTTTCTGCAAAAATATTTGCGTTTTTTTTCCCTCCTAGGGTTTTATATCTCTCTCTGTCTCTCTCGCGCGCGCTCTCTCTGCTCTCCCCCGGTCTCTTTGCTGTTTGTAATTCTGGAAGGATGTCGAGGAAGCTCAAGTTTCATGAGAAGAAATTGCTGAAGAAGGTCGATTTTCTAGAATGGAAGAGAGAAGATCATCACCGCGAAGCTACTGTCATGCAACGTTATCATGTCACCGGACGCGACGATTACAAGAAGTCAGTTTTCTCTCTACGTTTATAATTTGATGAAATTATGTAGATTTTAAATTAAAAAAAATTCTGCGTTATACTCGTTCTTTTAGCACTTTGTGCCCTTCTTATTGAGCTAATATGTTTCTAATGACTGATATGGGTGAAACAGATATAATAGCATTTGTAGAATGGTGCAAAAGCTGGTGAATATATTGAAACAGATGGATTCAAGAGACCCTTATCGAATTGAGATGACCGATGCTCTTTTGGAGAAGCTGTGAGTCGCTATTTCTTTTGCATTTTTTTCTCTTGCTGCTGTAGTAGTGGCATTGAAATGATGGCCGGTGTTTTGATTGAAGATTTTGTGGAAGGCACAAGATTGAGCCTTATGGTTTTGGTTTTGTCACAGCTTCAATTTTCTTTTCACTTATCTTGAGAAGTATTTAGCATCACGGGGGGCACTAAGCTGCTTCCAAGTTTTTGAGACAGGATCAGGGAGATAATAGAATCAGTGTTCTTCATCGTTATTGATCAGATATATCAATATTTACCCGTCTCGGTATACGTTTTTTGTCTGTCGGAAACAGTCTGAAGCTAATTGATGTGAGCTACGGTCAAACCCTGGTGGCTTCATCCTGGGTACTAATAGTTGTTTCATTTCTGTACCAAAAGCTGTATGCCTCTGTGACTATCTGTTCTGAATCCCTGATAGAAACAGCTGAAGGTGACTCTGCTGCTTTCTTATGGTCTATTTTTTGACACCTAAAATTTAGTAGCGTTTGACCACTTCATGGTTGACTTGTGAATATTACAGTAGCCAATGAAATTTAGTATTTTATCTCATAGAAGGGCGTCTCTCAGCTACCAAGCGTGTGCATTTTGCAGCAAAGTCAGTTCTCGTCCTGATGCAATATAGCTGGATTTGGTCCTGATGCCATATAGTTTTTGATCGCAATTTTTGTAATATTTGTCTGTTGGAAATAGTTGTTTTTATGTTTTGCTTTGAAGACAATCTGCTACTAACCCACAAGCTGGTGAGTATGGAGGTTGCCTAAGCAAACCTTCCGGACTCCTGTAGTGACAGAATCCCATACGTGGTCTGTTCTTCACAATTTTGTTGAATTTTGGGACAACGACCCTAGTAGATGTGGTGTTAAAAGATTGTAGCTGTTTGTAATTATGTCTCATCTTTCAAAAGTGCATGCTCTACTGCCCAGTTGCTGTCATCTCTCCTCAATGTTGGATCACACGGGAAAGATTGTCGTTGTCCAAACTTCTATTGTGGCTATCAAGCTAAGCTTCTGCTTAACGTTGACCACATTATCTTCTGTAAGAGAATTGATCATATGCTCCATTTTCTACTTTTAGGTTCAATATGGGTGTAATATCCAACCGAAAAAGTTTGGCTGTCTGTAACCGTTTAGCAGCTTCATCTTTCTGTAGGTAAGCATTCACCCATTCCATCCTATCTGTTTTCTGCTGGAAGTTCTTCATCCCAGCTGTTGGTTTCTTTTGCCATCTTCCTGCGTGAGAACTTGAAAAATAAAGCTGCATGACAAAAGCCTTTTTTATTATATATATCCGATCTTTTCATTTACAGGCGACGGCTGGCAACTGTTATGGTAAGGTTGAAGTTTGCAGAGCATTTGAAAGAAGCCGCGACATACATTGAGCAAGGGCACATCCGTGTGGGTCCAGAAACAGTAACTGATCCAGCATATCATGTAACAAGGACTATGGAAGATTTTGTGACCTGGGTTGATTCATCGAAAATCAAGAGAAAAGTGCTCCAATACAATGACAAACTTGATGACTATGATGCCATGGTCTGAGGTGCCTTTCAAGTTTCAGCTATTATGCTAATGGCATTATAATTGTCGTATCCAGATATGGAGGTGGACAGTTGATTCTGTTGTCCTCCAAAAAGTTGAAGTGATGTCTGGAGTTGTTACTTTTCCATCTGAAAGGTTTAGTGACGGCACGTCGATTTTGGAGTAGGCTTACATTTGCGATTTTCTGGTTTGGGACTACATTACTCTTTGGGGGCAGAAGGATTAGCACCGTCATGATTCGAGTTAGTTCCGTAGATTACCACCGGGAACCGTGTGCCGATTGTAGCTGTGTCGAGCAGGATTCCCAAAAAGAAAAAACATTGTATCGTGCTAATTAATTGTGAGAAACAGTTGAATTGTCCAAAATTTATTCTTGCGAATATTTTCATTCCTTCTGATACATGGTTCAAAAAAAAAAAAGAAAAAAAGAAGAAATTGTTGTATATTTTTGTTCTAAAAAATAGAAAATTATTTAAAGTAGTTTATAACTTATAAACTCTAAATTAGTTTTTAAGTTTTAAGCTAGTGTTTTCAAACATTTACTAATTATTTTACTGCTTTTTAATAAAGAATATGTTTAATATTAAAGCTAAATTTATTAATTCATTCAGAGTATATATATATAAGCAAAATAGAAAGGAGGGAGTATTTGACGTGCATGAATTGTCCCAACATATGATGTTGATAAAACATGTTACACCAATGATGTTACTACCTTGATTTTTAAAAGTTAGTCTTTTTAGAAAGTTGCTTATTTTTTAAGAAGTTAATAAATTTGTTTTATTGTTTTTATTATAATTTATATTGAGAGAAGCATAATAATAAATGTATTGAAGAATAATTAAAAAATGTTTTTAAAATAAAATAAATTATACTTTAAAGGACTTTTTTTCTCCAAAGAACACGAGACTTTGTTGGGTAGTAATTGGATGCGATCACTTACAGCCATTTATGGCCTAAGCAGACATGCTCTCCGTACTATTTCCTTGGTCGAAAAGAAGGAAAGGCCCTCGCCCCATAGCAATTTGATGGGTTGGGCCATCAGACATGCTCCCTTTTAAAGAAAGGCAGTGTATTTTTTATTTTATTATTTCACCCCAAAAGAAGTATGGTTTAAATTTTGATAAAGGGGTTCAAATCACGATATGGTTTATTACATATCAAGTTACATAAATTTATTATTGATGAAGTTACTTTTAATAATTGGTACAAATTATGTGATTGAAAGTTCAAAGATAATATTAGATATGCTAACAAACATACCTTTGTGTGATATGCTAACAAACATACCTTTGTGTGATATGCATAATGTTGATGGAAAATTATTAGTCTTAATTTATATACTACTCACTCTAGTTTAAAATGTATGTCACCACATATTTCAATAACAAACTTTAACTATTATATATTGATAAAAATTATAAAAAAGATTATTATGAAAGTATTTTTTTGATATAAATTTAGCCATTATATTTTTTATATTATAATGTATTATATTTTGATAACAAATAATGGTCACATTTTTTTTATTGAAAAATATGGTGATATATATTTTGAATCGAATGGAGTAATAAGTACTTTTAAACTAAAATTAATCACGTAATATCCTTACTAATATACCCCATTTAATTCTTAAATTGTTTGTAAACTGCTTTATCAGATGGTTAATTGATTAGATACACTTGATTCTTAGAGGGGGGGGGGGATGGAATCAACACAGATGATGTATAAGAGATTAATGAGTAAGTTATTTTAAGTAACCTCCATACAAGCCTGCTACACATTAATTCCCCAGTGAGATGGACAAAAATAAATGGGCATATGAAATTTGCTTCATTAACGTGATATGACATATATATATATATAGAATTTTTGATACAACATATATATCCCTAATTAGAAAATGACACCAAGCGCGCGAAAGAAACATATATATAATATTGAACAAGCCAAAACCAAACCCTTTTAATCCGACATTATTAGTACTGAAACATCAAAGAATCGTACTCGTGGCATAATTAATACATTGCTAGTCATACTGCACACCCTCCTTCCTTTATGATCAAGGAGAACTTGCTTTCTCAACAGAAGACGACCTAGCAGGGGGAAGTGGCACACCAGGAATAACCGGAGGCAAAGGCAGTCCAGGAATAGCCGGAGGCAAAGGCAGTCCAGGAATAGCCGGAGGCAAAGGCAGTCCAGGAGTCACAGGAGGCAGAGGCAGTCCAGGAGTCAACGGAGGCAGAGGCACTCCAGGAATTAGCGGAGGAAAAGGCAATCCTCCAGAAGTCGGTGGAGGCCCTGCTGGTGGAGTCAGTCCCGGAACAGGCACGAGTGGCGGTAAACCAACAGAAGGTGCTGCTGGAGGTGGCTGGAAGGGAAGCGGTGGCAAAAGTGGCGCTGGTTGTAAAGGATTAGGAGGTAAGGGAATACTTATAGCTGGCGGAGGTGATGGTAGAATAGGAGGTAAAAGGCCGAAAATCTGTGGCCTTTCCACCACTTGATTTGGCTGTTCCACCCCGTTCTTTTGAACCTCACTGTTTTCTTCTGTTGAAATAGCTCTTCCTCCGCCTGCAGGGATGCCTGGATTGACTGCAGGGATACCAGGGACCAAAGGGATGGGAGGAATTTGAGGGATAGGAGGGATTTGAGGGATAAGAGGGATTTGAGGGATGCTAGTCCCAGGTGGTAAAACAGATGGTACACCACTTGAAGGGTCTGGAATCGGTAAAGGAACAGCAGGTAAAATTGTTCCTGGATTCGGAAGTCCTTCTAATATCTTCATGGAATCAAGATTCTTTTTTAACGGCTTAGAATTAGTAATACTAGGTACTTGGTTACATAAATCCGGTTGTTTTAAAGGCTTAAAGGTGAAGAACCCAGCCGAGAAAACACGTGTTTTAGCATCTTTAGTCTTGAGATGAAGTGGTGATGAAGTAGCTGTAGATGCAACAGCACAGTACGGCTCACTGCTTTTGATTAGTTTGACTCTACAACCTTCAATCTTCTTGGCATGTTTGCTTATGGAAACCGGGAGTTGGATCTTGAATTCTCCCTGTTTGTTTGTTTGAGCCTCTTGTCTGAAAATTGGGCTTGTGCCCGTGCTATCTTTGCATTCCACCGCAACCGTCGCATCTGAAAATGGATTATATAGGGAAAGGAAAACTAAGCAAAGAGCTCAATAGAGAAAATACTAGTAATATGTTACGTTGATGTAGTAAAAATAATAATAATAAATGTATTGCATTAATGATGAAGTACATAATTTAGCACATACCTGAAATGAAGTGGCTAGTTCTCGAGAAGTCATCTTGGAAGCAAGTGTCGCAATAAACAGTGCCAACAACAACAGAAGAAGAAGGGTTATGGAGGTGTTTCACATGCCTTGCTTCTAAAAGATTCAAACATGTTAGACTTAAGATCAAAGCTACAGCAATAGACCAAAGCATTGCTCGTCTCTCTCTCTTTTTTTTCCTTTTCTTCTTTTTTTGTCTGTTGTTCTTCCCTTCCCTCAAAATTAAATGGTATATTTGTTCTGGTGTCGAGGACTATAGGTTTTTTTTTATAGGCTACTAGCACGTACATATATATATATATATACATGTGGGCTGCTAAAGCAAGGGAAGGGGTTATTTATGACATTCATGCAAGGACCAGTGAACTGCAAACCAGAAACGATGAATGCATGTTCACACCTAAACTCACTAAATAGAGATAAAATTTTGGGCTGTCAAAAGTGTGGAGAGATTTACTGAAATGAAATTGTATGTTAGGACAATGTTCTGCAATTGTACTTTTGTTTCTTTTATGTAGTGCTTGTTCATAATTTGGTGTGAATGAAAGATGTAATTTTGGAAGGATAGTCTGGACCCAGTTGTGGTTCACGAGATAAGTTAGAGCAGCCACAGAATTCATGAGTCTTAATATTTGTCCTTTTTTTTGACCACTAACAATATCATATAGGATGACGAGGGATTGAGTTTGAGTGTTGGGGAGAGGCTAGCTGGATAGAAGTGTGGGCAACTGGACTTTTGAATCATCACCACTGAATGTCTGAATCTTCTCTATGGCTTTCCAAGAAAGCAAGCAAGATGGTATCACAAGTAGTTGTTGGAAGCAATGACACAATAGTAATTTTTTGGTGTGGGTATGGTATGGTCTTTAATTGGGTCAGGGCTTATCTTTTTTCTTCCTACCGATCTATTTAGTTACTGTACATTTATTTATTTTAAACTAGCCGGTAAATGTTCCACCACTTAAATTTAGTTCATATTCAAATTCAAACGTTTTCAAATCACCAATGAGAAGGAAATGTTTGACCAAACATTTAAAGGGGAATTAATGGTTTCTATTTTCGTGGCTCTTTTTTCTAGTTTCAAAAAGGGTGTTTCAAGTTCGATTCATAAAAAAAAAACTTCCATCTCTTCCTCTTTGTGTTTCTCACACTGAAATTTTTGGGAAATTGTTTTGTTTCTGCAATTTCAACTGGTTTTTCGATCTTGATGGCACATTAACGTGTTAGCCTTAGAAGCAAGGCAACAAGAGGATTGAACCCCAATCTGGTCAAAATTTCACTTCAAGCAATAAATTAGCTCACTGCTCAACTGAACTGATAAGATTCAATCATCTTTTTCCGCATCAGTTCTCTAATATTTCTTGCATATACTGTCTTTTTTTTATAACATTTTGAAGAAAAAATTTAGAGTAGCATACGTAGCATTCTATTCTCAATATTTTTATTTTTGGGTTTTTGTTTGGTTTGATATGTTTTCATTGTGTTTCGTATTGTTGCTTAGATTGAATTTGCCTTTTACTTGATTAGTTTGGCGGTTTATTTTGCTTTATTGTATTCAATTGATAATCGATATTATTGTTCTACTATAATTATCTATTGTGGTCTTCTTCTCTATTATGTTATATCCCATACTTGGTAAACCTGATGCGCTATTCAAACTACTAAATAATTATTAGATAGTTACTTCTTCGTTGGATTTTAAATATCATTTAGAACTTGATGTGTTGGTTTAGAAAAGACTAAATGTTTTTTTTTCACTCCTTTGTTATGACTACTAAAGGAGTGTTACAGTTATAATTATAACTATTAATAAGTTTTAATAGGTTCCCTTCATTACTAATGGTTACATATTAGTGGTTTAATAGCCAATCATTTCTAGTGCATTGTTTAAGAATATAAATAATGTATGAGAAGCATATTAAATTGAATTGGATATTCAATTTATTTATTTTATTTCGATTAATATTTGCATAGGCTTTTATGCACATTATTTGACATTTATTTTGTTAAATGCAAATGAGGTTATTATTGGGCTTTAATTTCGAGCCATTATTTGGTTGTTATTTAATTATTTTTAGTTATTGATGGATCAGGCTCATGACTATGAGCTTCTGGTTTTAAAGTCTTGAGTGAGAGAATGAAGATGTGTGAGGTGTTTTAGGCTAACATGCTAATTGAAAAGGTTTCTCCCTCTTGGAATGATTTTAGGAACCATATGAAGCACAAGAAGAGGGACATGACATTGCTAGAGTTGATCAGTCACATGAGGATAGAGAAGGCAAACCTTTTGAAGGATAACCATGTGCCTTATGCTTATCGCTCTGCTAATGCTAATGCTGTTAAATTTGTTGCTAGAAATGACAGATTCAAAGGTAAAGGTAAGAAGACTCAGAAGATAGTTAATCAAAAAAGTCAACCCAACTTCAAGAAGGGTGAAACTAAGATCTAGAAAAAGTAGGTGACTTGTTATGTGTGTGGTAAGATAATTCACAAGGCTTATTAGTTTTTCAAGAGAATGGTTCAGCAAACTTAGAATCAAAAAGCTGGTGGACCTCTAGCTCCATCGGTGATGTAGGAGCATCTTCATCTCATTTTTCTATTATTGGAGGTTAAGAGTTAGCATATTTGGATGTGGAACCAATTATTTTTAAAATTATTGAACACCTTCATGATAACTCTAATAATATTTTGTTTAATAATTCTTACATGCATTATATATGTTTGTAAGAAGAATAATTCGCCAAAGACATCTAGTGTATAAGACAATAGAAAGATGAAGGTTATAAAGTTCCATAAATGACAAATCTATAAGACACGAAGCTTGATTACTTGATTATTCAATTATTACATGAGTATGGTTTTGTTTAGCTTTGATATTTTATGTAAACTTTGTAATGTCTTGTAACTTGTTATTGTAGATTATTGTATGTATAATATGGTATGGATTGCACTAGTTTAGCTCTTTATTTAGCTAAGTTAGGTTGGTTGGGCTTGGTTAATAATGAGGGAACTAAGGGCTCATGTGTATATGTGTATGTGTGTGTGTGTCTATGTGCTTGTGTCGACTTGTACATTATAATAAAAAGATCAATAAGAAATCAAATTTCAGATTTTTGAAGTTCTTCCTTCTCTTAAAGTGAGGATTGTCTTAAAAGTTTGGGTTTTGTTCTTTGGAGAAAATGTGGTGATTTCTCTTCATAATTGAGTGGCTTTGTTGAAGTTACAAAACCACAATTTTAAGGTTTCAAATACTTCAACCTATTTGAGCCTCAAGTTTTCTTCTATAACTAAAACAAAAGGTCCTTCGTTTGTGAAAGATCAACTATCCATTATCTTCCACATTGATTTTTGGTATCAAAGCTGGTTTTAGATCAACCATCATTAGAAGAAAACTCATCTTCATGTGGAGTCAAGCAAAACACATCACCGATGGTCTTAAGTTGAGGTTCTTGATTCTTCTTGTTAGATTCTTTTGAATCTTGATTTTTTTTTATTGAGATCTTATATGCATGAGATTGATTTGAAGTGAACATATATAGATATTTCAAATGTAGTATCGGAATCTTGGAATAATCTTAACTATTTGCATGCATAAAAAACTAACAAGATAAGTCCTTATCTTGAGTGTTCACTCTAATTGTAACTTGATTGTGGGATTTGTGTTGAAAACTTGATTTACTTGTCAAACCATTAAGGCATAAGTAGTCCATGATTTAGATGAGTTTAGTTGTGGATTATTTGCATATGATGTGTGTAGATTAGTGCATTCATATTAACTTAACCATAATACACAAAAAGGACATAAACAATGTGCATGAAGATAATAGTGCATCAAAAGAATTAGAAGTTTGTTTAGTTGAATTCTACTTCAAGAATTTATCAAGAAATGTACAAGGTGTAACAATTCATTTGTGAGTGTGTTATATTTGATTTTTAGTTGTGTGTTTAATTCATTAGAGTCAAAGTTTTATGCATGAACCAACCAAGGACCGAGTTAGGATATCAGTTGATTTGGGTTTCTATTAAAACCCTAAGAATTACTAACCATTTTTTTTAGCGTGTTAGCAAATTGATTTCAATGGAAGGGAAGCCAAGTTTTCAAGTTATCTTTGAGGAAATCCAAAAGCTATCGACCAGCCTAGATGCAACCAATGCTGAAATTAAGTAACTTCTTGCAATGCAAACTCAATTGCAAATGAGGAAGTCTCAGTTTTATAAGCAAGATTCAGTCCAAAAAAATCAAGAGCAAAGGGAGTTCCATGGAGATCAAATGGGAGGTGTGATAAATTCAACCAACCCAGCAAGAGGAAGATATTTGAACTCACGTGTAGACTATGAAGATAAGTCACAAGGGAGTGGAAGCAATCAAATATTCTATTAACATCAATTGAGGCATCATCATAGAGAAGATAAAGGTCTCAAACTTGATCTTCCCAATTTTTATGATAAACTTGATGTTGATTTATTTCTTGAGTGGTTACATGAGGTAGAGGCTATATTTAAATTAAAGAATTATCATGATGAGTAAAAATGTAAACTAGCTACTCTTAAGTTTAAGAAGTTTTCTAGGAATAGTATGATAACTTAAAAAAGACTAGGAAAAGATAAGGTAAATCTAAAATCAAATCTTGAGATAAGCTTAAGAAAAATTTGAGAAATAAATTTGTACCTAAATTGTATGAGCAAGATAATTATATTAGATTATCTACTCGTAGGAAAGGACTTCTAAGTGTGGAAGAATATGTTAGAAAATTTGAGAGAACAACACTTATATGTGTTATCCATAAGAAAAAGGGAAAAAATTGTGCTAGGTTTTTAAGTGACCTTAACATGATGATTTGATATTCTTGTTTATATGATTATCTTGATGATATGATTAAGTTATCTTTGAGTTTTGAAAAGAAAATCAATTCCACTAAGCCTCATGCCAAATAAAGTATTTTTTTTTCTATAAAGTACTACTTGAGTACACAAACTACAAAGTATGGGACAGGTACCTCAATCTCTATAAATGTTGATAAGAAACAAGAACTTATCCGAGATCAGAAAGGTAAGGCCAAGGTTGATGAGGTATCTACAAATAAATATTTTAAATGACAAGGATATGAACACTTCGCTAGAGAATTTTCCAATCAAAAAGTGTTGTCCATATAAGAGATTGAAGCTATAGAGACTTGTTTTTAAGAGTTCAAGCTAAATGAAGTAATTTGAAGTGAGTCTGACGATGAGTGAAATTCTTGTTATGTGATGTGAGTTCTTCACATTCAAGCTAATGAGCAGTCCAATCAACAAGAGAAGATATTCAAGACTAAAGGAAGAGTGGGATACATAGTTTACCGAGTTATTATTGATAGTGGATTGTGTACAAATGTAGCTAATAAGAGGTTGGTGAAGGAGTTAGGATTATAGACAACACCACATTCAAAGCCTTATTCCCTTTAATGGCTTAACAAGGACAAAGGAGTAAATGTAACCAAACAAACCATAATCTCATTTTGAATTGGTGATTATCATGATGATGTGCTATGTGATGTTATACCTATAGATGCATGTGGAATCTTATGAGGTAGACCATGGAAATATGATAGATTTGCTATTCATAATGGTATTATTGATGAGTATCTCATTCAAAAGGATAAGAAAAATCACAAACTTAAACCTTCGAAGTGTGATAATGATAACATAGTTGAAAATAAAAAAGAGCTTATTTTTACAAGAAAAGGCTATGATAGAATGTATTAAGGAAACAAATAGTTGTTATGCTTTTATTATCAAAGAATCCCTACAGGAGGAGAAAAATGAAAGTAATAATAAATTAAATTAGCTTATTGATGAATATAAAGATATATTTTCTAATGACTTACCAGCTGGATTACCAAATAAATGAGGAATAGAACATGCTATAAACTTAATGCCAGGTATGTCTTCACCTAATTGTCATACCTATAGATGTAATCTAGAAGAGGATAAGAAATTATAGAGACAAATACAAGAGCTCATAGGAAAAGGATATACGAGAGAGAGTATGAGTTCATGTTGTATACCTACATTAATTTTTCCTAAGAGATATAATACACGATGCATGTATATTGATTCTAGAGTTGTGAATAATATAACTATCAAATATTGATTATATGTCATGTTATATGAATTATGTGGAGCACAAGTATTCTATAAAATTGATCTAAGATGTGGATATCATCAAATGAGAATAAGAGAAGGAGATGAATGGAAAACTACTTTTTAAATTAAATATGGTCTTTACGAATGGACTATGATGCTATTTGGATTTTAATACCCTATATTTTTGTAAATGGTTGGATGAAAATTTTGCCAATTTGTGGAAATTTTCTCTTGATGTAATGCTATGATTTAGTTTGAGGCAAAGTTTAATTTGAAATCACGTTGGAAAATGGAGTTAATTGAGCTTTTTAGGCACACCAATCAACTAGTTCCATGAACCAATTAACTAGTTTGTCGTTTCAACAAAATGGATTTTCTTGAATAAATAAATTGGCTGATTAGGGGAACTGATCAACTATTCTATGAACAGTCAACTGGTAGACCTAAACCCATCGGCTAGTTGGTTGAGCTGGTTATATTTTTTGAACTTAATTTTTTGAAAAATCTCTTACAAGGAAATGGAACCTTACCAACCTATGAAAAGTTGTCCCTAAGAAATTCCTAACAATTTTCATGATGCATTTAACCAGAAATATTATCTCAAATCGATCTGGAGATTGATTGGGACAATTGAGGGGGAGAAATGACCTCGGCCTTATCTTCTTCCTCCTCTCTTCTTTGTATGTTTTTGAGATCAATATTTCAATCTCAGGCACAAATCTGAGTAGCTAGAAGATTCTTTCCACACCGAGCTTCCGGTTAATTTTGGCCTAATTGACCTGTATTCTCCAGAGATATCATTTGAGCTCTAGAGAATAGATCAGCATATATTAGACAAAACCCGTCCGTTTGGATCAAATTCAAACGATCAATTGGAGAGTTTTGACTTGGTTTCTAAATCATCTGTGATTCCCTTTGATTGGTTAACTATAAATAACCCCGATCATCCTTCATATGCACATTTTCTTTCAACCGCCAAATTCTCTAAGTCTGGTAGTCACTCTCTTTCTTCCACACTTTGAGCCTTGAAATTTGTTTTCTTACACTCTTCTGATCATGTCTCTAGCTTTCTCTTATTTCAATTTTTAAGCAATGTTGAGTAGTCCAGTCGAGTATGTTCTTCTTTCTTTATATTTTTAAGTTCAAAATTTTAATAAGATTTTGGTGTAATTTCTGAGTTTAAAATTGTGGTTTTAATTTTTTTAAAGCTGAGAATTTTATAGTTGGAATTTCTAGGTTTAAAAGGGATTTTGTCTGCATCAAGTAAGTGATTCTTGATTCTAAAATATTTAGTAAATATAACTTCATGTTATGTGCTACCTTAAGTAGATTTCTACATGTTAGCATAAATGAATATAGCTTGCATAAGTGATCTGGATGGATAGATGGCATGATTGAGTAAAAAGCATGAAATTTGCTAAAAATAGGATATGATGATTTGATGTTGTAAAATGTAAGTTAGTTCGGTTGAAAATATGTTAGACTATATTGATAAATGTTTTAATGTGGTTAAGACTGATTTATATGAAATTTAATGGTTTGGTACTGTGTTAGGGAAAATCGATCGACTAGTTAGGTCAAACCAATCGCTTGGTTCCTACAATTGACTGGTTAACCCAACCCATCGACTAATAAGCCTACAGAGACCTTTTTCTTACTCTCTGCTTAAACCTATCGGCTGGTTTAGCTGAATCGATCGACTGGTCTATGAATAGTCGACTAAATTTCTCAAATAGATTAACTGATTTGAGGAAAAATATGGTCTGGTTGAGTCAAACTCATCGACTAGTTGACCCAAACAGATCGACTGGTTGGTGCAACCGATTGGCTGGTTGGGCTAGATAGATCGACTGGTTTGCATGATTTATTTTCTTTCAGTTCGGTTGTACTTTGAGTCTATGTTTGGGATTATATTATGAGTATTAATGGTATAGAATACATATTTTATCATGGATTATTAACCTAATGAAAATATTTAAAATGGATCATAATTTATGACATACTCTATGAGTAATGTAAAGGCTAAATGGGCATTCTATTTATGATAAGTAATGATATTGAGAAAAGAGTAATGAATCTCAAAATGGGATTGAATTAAACCATATTGTAGATATGAATAATATTGGCCAAGGATAAATGAAAAACCCACATGATTAGGAAAATGGAAAGAAAAAGGATTGATATAGAATGAACATGGAAAATTTCTTGCTTGCTTTTGTATGGGCCTTGTATGATCACCCATACTTATGGATAAAATACTAATCACTTAAATCAAAATACAATCGAGTTGAGTATGAGTTTGGGTTACCTGATCCTAAAGTAGCTATCGAGGGTTAGCTTACCTTCGGACATTTTTGGTGTCTTCGAGCTTTACCTTCGGGTGGGATCCTGAAAGGTCCCTGTACCTTACATGTTCTAGACATTGACAATGTACTAGGGGGTATTGATACTAAAGGGTTAGGTTACCTAGATGGTTAGCTTCAGCCTGAACTTATGTCCATATTGGTTGGCTTCGGCCTAAACTTATATCTATTCTAGTGATTGGCTTCAGCCAGAACTTTATGTCCCTTATTTGGATAGGCTTCCATGGTATGTGAGACCATGGGGTGGTGCACGATCCATTTCTCAATGATAATAAAATATGGATGATAAGTAACTAAATGATAATTGTGAATAGTGAGCAAATGAATGATAAATACTTGGATGAGGATGGAAGTAATGGTATGATTGACTAAAATGGATAAAAGCTGTTGTTAATGGATTATTGAATGGTATACCTATTGGATGATTGACCAAAATGGTATACTTGTACATTTGGCAATGGCCTAAATGATTAATTGGATTATTGAATGGTATACCTCTTGGATGATTGACCTGTCTCATATGTGGATAAATAAAAATTATAACCTAAAGGATTGAGTAATTGGAAACAAACTCTAGATGTTGCTTGGATTCTCTTTGCTATTACATGTGTGAGTGTTTATATGATGAGGATGTGAAACCAAGCATGATATATTCTATCTTGTTGGAGTTGTGCATGACAACATGTCCTTATGCATTTTTACCTTTATATATGACTTTATCATGATGCATGTTGTATTTTATATCCATCTATGATAGACTAGCATACTTGTGTTTACATTGATGGAGCAACTTGGCTTACTTAGTACGTAGTTTACTGATGTGCATGTTAGCTCGGTCACCTACTCATTCCTATGAGCTGAAGACCATGTGTAGGTCTTTGGGGATGGCCAATAAAATTCCTACCTCATTTGGGCCAGAGCTTGAGAGCAAGGACATCAGGAGGTTTTTGGTGGGATCCATGGCAGATTGAGATTTTATTGTAGTCCTGTACTTTATCTACATGTGTTTTGTAATGTTTTGGTCGGGAACTGTTAAAGTCCTCCGATGTAAATGATCCTTCAACTTGTTTATGTAATCTTTAATATCGCACTTTGTTGTTTTAATGTTTTGGTTGGTTTTAGCATTATATTTGATATGGGGTAGGCGATCGATGTCTAACTTATATCAGGTATGACGGTAACACCCCATTTTTCTAGGTGTGTTTCTACTTCTGCAATATTTTTAATTAACATTTTTTGGTAGTAAAAAATGGGAGTGTTATAGGTGGGTATCAGAGATTTTCTCAAAAACTTTTCGCTTTTGAAAAATTGTTAACTTTATACCACAAGGTTTTATCAAAGCGTTTTTTTAAATGCCTTACTTTCAAAAATAATGTTATGTTGATACCACAACATGGTATCAATCTTGATTGAAATCTTTTCTACTTATTTTTCTCAATAATTTTAATTATTTTCAAACCTGAAATGTCCGTGGGTGAGAGTGGGGTTAGAAATGTGCCATACATAGCTTTATGATAATTGTTGTACGAGTCTAAGTACTCAGTAGACTAAATTATGTCCCTAACTTCTTCTAGTATTTAGGACGTGATGGCCGCTAACCACTGCTATAAGCATATCAAAGCTTTCATGGAAACTGTTGGAGTTTATATGGAGGGCTAGATCCAAGCACCTCAACCTTCACTAGTGCCAGTAGTTGCACCTCCTTTGGAGGATTGGCTCAGGAGTGTTGGGCATCATTACCTACCAATCTTTAAGGGCCAAGAGGACTTCGAAATCATGGAACAATGGGTCTGATACATGGAGAAGGCTTTTACCACATTCAGTTTCCCTGGAGGTAAGAGTGTAGACATGGTCATCTACTATTTGAGAGGAAGGCCAAATGCATGGTAGAGGATCATCCAACGTAGGGGTGGAGAACCTACAAAATGGGGAGCATTCTTGGAGACATTGCGAGCTCGATTCTACCTGACTCACTTGCAAATGAAGAAGTACAATGAGTTCATGGCGCTTTGGTAGGGGTTATGTCCATCGAGGAATACTATACTCGATTCATGGAATTGGTCTAATTTGCCTCAAAAGTATAGGCCAATGAGGTGGTGCAAGTTCACCATTTCAAGATCGGAATGGAGATTTGATATTAGGAGCTGTTGGTGGAAGTCCCTCCACTAGATATGGTAGGAATATACGAGAAAACGTTAGAGGCATCATGAGTCATTCAAACCATGAGCACCCAATTAGGGAACAAGAGAAACTTTGAGGGTCACCAGCATTCTGGTGACCGAAAGAAATCCTTTTCGAGAGGTAGCTTACTACTAAGATTTGGCTAGAGCTTGGGGTCAGTACCCAGATCCGGAGGGTTGTTCAGGGGTCGTGCCAAGGAGAGGCACTACCACTATAAGAGATGTGGATCAGATCACCTAGGGGTCAACTACAGAGGCAACAAGGTGACATGCCATAGGTGTGGCATGGTGGGGCACAAGGTATATGATTGCCGAGTTAGTAGTGGAAGCATTCAGAGGAGCCATACTAGACCTTAGAGCATAGGATATATACAGTAGCCATAGTAGCAGATTCAAAGAGTTCCTCCATCCCTAGCTAGTCCCGCTAGCTAAGACAACTAGCCCAGAGGTCTAAGGCCTCACCTTTTTAGTAAAAGTAGGGATCAACTAGTACCCTAGGAGTTCTGTTAGTAGGACACGTGAATGTGATACGTCAAGCAAAGGCAGAACGCTGGGTTGGTTTGGTGATCGGTATTCTTACTATCTCTACTTATTCTGCTTGCATGTTGTTTGATTTTGGTGCATCGCACTCTTTCATGGCATCTACTTTTGTAGTTAGAGTTGCCTTATCTCCTTTGAGTGGTGTTTCTACTTTTGTTGTGTTACCTTCAAGGGATAGGATTGCATGCTCTAGGTTGTATCAAGGAGTTATTTGGGTAGTAGGAGGAATGGAATTCCCATTAGACCTCATAGAGCTAGAGTTAAGGGATTTTGACGTAATTATCAAGATAAATATGCTGGGGAGGTACTATGCGCTGATTAATTGTGTATAAGAACGAGTGGTTCTGCATGGATTAAAAGGTAATAGGGTTTATATCAGAAGTGTGAACTTAATCCCTCTGTAAGGATCATTTTGGCTATTGCATTAAACAACCTTTTACGTAAGGGATATCCACTCTACCTGTGCAGTGTCAGAGACACTGAAGTGACTGAGATACCATTGGAGCATATGGCAGTGGTCTGTGAATTTCCTGATGTTTTCCCTAAGTAGATTCCAGTAATTCCACTAGTTTGATAAGTTGAGTTCACTATAGTTGTATTGCCAAGAACAGAGTGAGTATCTAAGGCTCTATACTAGGTGGCACTTGTTAAGATGAAATAACTCAAGGCTCAGTTGGAAGAGCTTTTGGAGATGGATTATATCTAACCAAGCATATCACCATGGGGAGGGCCACTGCTGTTTGTAAGGAAGAAGGATAGGAGCTTGAGGTTGTGCATCGACTAATGAGGGTTGAACCAGGTGACCATGAAGAACAATTATCTGTTGTCAAAGATCAATGACTTGTTCAATTAACTCAAGGGAGATAAGGCATTCTCCAAGATTGATCTTCGATCAGACTATCACCAATTGAGGATAGCAGAACAAGAAATCCCTAAGGCTGCTTTCTGAAAAAGGTATGACCATTATAAGTTCACGGTAATGCCCTTTAGATTCACTAATGCGCCAACAATTTTCAGATCCCTGATGAACCAAACATTTTGTTCTTTCTTGGACCAGTTCATCGACGACATCCTCATCTACTCCGACGATTGAGAGATGCATGAATAACATTTGAGGTAGACTTTGGCCTTGTTGAGATCACACCATCTGTATGCCAAACTATCAAAGTGTGAGTTCTGGTTAGATTAGTAGCTTTCCTTGGCCATGTGATCTTTAAGGATGGATTAACAACGGATCATACCAAAATTCAAGTGGTTTCTGAGTAGCTAGCGCCCACTTGTGTCAAGGAAGTGCATAATTTTCTAGGGTTAGCTAGTTATTACCATCAGTTAGTTTTCCAAGATTGCATGACCATTGAATCAACTACCAAAGAAGGTTACATGTTTTTAGTGGAATGAGAAGTGTAGTGAAGCCTTCGAGGAGTTGAAGAGGCATTTGACTTTTGCTCTAGTGCTCACATTGCCAAGTGGGTCTGATGGTTTGGAGGTGTACAGTGATGCTTCTAAGTATGGACTGGGTTATGTGCTAATGCAACATGGAAAAGTGGTGGCTTATGCCTTATGAAAACTAAATCCACATGAACAAAACTACCCGACGCATGACTTAAAGCTTGTCACGGTAGTGTTCGCCCTTAAGATATAGAGTCATTATCTATATGGAGTTTAGTGAAAGTTCTACAATGACTATATAGAGGTGAACCTGAGACAACTTCGATGGTTGGAGTTGGTCAAGGATTATGACCGTAAATTGACCTACCATGAGGGTAAGACCAATGTGGAGGTAGATGCACTTAGCTAAAAAACATCACATTCGTTGGGCATGATTGTATTGTCAGATCATCTGTGCCAGGAGATTAGGAAGATGGAGATCAAACTAATCACTGTTAGGAGACTAGAGGCGATAATGAGTGCACTCACCATTATGCCTTTAATTTTTTAGGAGATATGAGCTAATCAAGTTGGTGATACTAAGCTCAAGAGAATATGGATTGGTATCATAGAAGGTAGAGTTGAAGGATTACATATCCAAGAGGATGGCAGTATCAGATACCATGGTAGGTGGTGTGTACCAAAGAGGTGTGTGGAGCTTAAGAGGAGGATCCTTGAGGAAGGGCATTATACTCCTTACTCTGTTCACCTTGAAGGAGATAAGCTATACAAGGTTCTGAAGGAGATATATTTCTAGCCCTATATAAAGAAGGAAGTGGCAAAATTTTTTGCTTGATGATTTACCCGTCAAAAAGTTATAATTGATCACAAGAAACCAGTAGGTTAGTGCAACCACTTGAAGTTCTTAAGTGGAAGTGGGAAACCATATCAATGGACTTCGTGGTTGGCCTTTCGATGAACCATAGTGGTTTTGATTCCATCTAGTTCTTATGGATCATTTGACTAAGGCAGTTGTGTTCATACCGATGAAGGCAACATAGAGCATGGAGCAACTAGCCAATGCCTACAGAAAGAGTGTGGTGAGACTATATGGAGTTCCTAAGGACATTGTTTTAGATCAGGACTCCAGGTTCTTATCACACTTTTGGCAAAAATTGCAAGCTGTCTTTAGTACTCAAATGAAGATGATTACATCTTTTCACCTAACTATGGATGGTCGGACAGAGAGGACTATCCATACTTTAGAAAACATGCTTTGAGCACATGTGTTGGATTTTGGGGAAAGTTGAGAAGATCATCTGGAATTGATTGAGTTCTACTATAATAATTGTAATACCCCAAAAATCCTAATTTAGGAATTATGGCAAAATAATGATTTATTAGAGAAAATTAAGAAAAATAGATTACTTTATTAGATAAAAAGGAAATTAATTGAGGAAAATAAATAGAAAGTGATAAATAAATTATTTAGAAAATTTTGGACATTTTACTAATCAAAATGAAAGTGGAGGAAAATTTATCAAAATAGCCAAAATTAATCTAAAAAGGGAATTAAATTATAATAATAATAATAATAATTAAATATTCAAGAAATATATATATATATATATAAATGTATAATAACCCAAAAATACCCCAATTTCCCCATAAGTTATTTTCCCATTCTATTTCTTTTCTTATTTTCCCTTTTCTTCCTTTTTCTCCCTCCTCCTCTTTTTTTTTTCTTTCTCCCCCCCGGCTGGGCCAGCCCACCGGCCCAGATCCTTCTCTTCTCCCCCTGTCTCGCGTACATGCCTCTTCCCCTACCTTTTTCCCTTCCCGTGGCCCAGCGCCGTTCGATGCCTCCCCGTGCATCCAAACGCAGCGTTTCGGCCCTCCTTCCACTGAGACGCTGCGTTCCGATCTCTGAAGGTAGCCGTTGCCAAACGGGCAATGCGACGCAACGCTCTATCCCCCATACGGTTAAAACTCCGCATTTCGTTTTAAAACTTTATAAACGCCACCGAACCGGCCGGTTCCCCCCTTCTTTTTCTTTTTCCCCTGGACCGCCGATCCTCCTCCTTTCCCCTTCCTTCTTCTTCCCCGCGCAGCCGCCGACCTGCACCGCCTGCCACCGGCCAGCCAGCCTGGCGCCTGCATCCCCCTTGTCTTCTTCCCCTGGCCTTGCCCGACCACCCTGCCTATAAATACCCCCCATTGATCACTTGGATTCGGGATTTGTAACCCCGAAACCCTAGATTGCTCCCTCTCGCCGCCGCCCCATCAGACGCGTCGACCGCCGCCGTACCCCAATGCCGCCGGTCTAGCGCCGCCCAAAACCCCACCTTGCACCACCCTCCACCTAACCAAGCCATCCTTAGCCCTCGATTTGCCTTGCACAAGCCACCCCGGGCCGTGAAAAAGTGTCTCCTCAAACAGCCTGTTCCAGCCCCTCGCCGCCCTTGCGCCGCCTTCCACCGCCAACCCAGCCGCCACCAGCGCCTCCTCCACCCTCCAAAATGTCCAGCAGACCTCCCTCTACTTTCCCATACCTCCATCTTCCCCTGCCTCCCTCTCCTTCTACCTCCCCCATCTTTCACCTCTCTCCACCACCCTCGGCTGCCGCGCCAACCACCGCGCGCCGCCACCCCTTGCCGCGCCGCCACCCTCATTCCACTCCCCTTCATCTGCCGTTTCTTCCCCCACCTCAGAATTTTATTTTCCTCCTCCCATCTAACCTCCACCTCCATTTTTCCCCCTCTTCTCCTCCTCCACCGCCGCCGCCGTCACCGCCACGCACCGCCGCCGAACCACCACCGACCTTAGGTGGTTTCCAACTTACCCAAACCCTAATACCTCCTTTCTATAACTGTTATTAATTTTTAACTACTATTAATGATATTATACTTAATATTATCATTATTATTATTATTATTACTTTCATCATTATTATTATTATTACTATTATTATCATTATTATTATTATTATTATTATCATTATTCTATTACTATTGCTAATGATATTATTATTATTATTATTACTAACAACTTAGTGTTAGTATAGTTACCTCCTTTGTTATTATTATTATTATTATTATTATTATTATTATTATTATTATTATTATTATTATTATTATTATTATCATCATTACTATTATTACTATTACTCAACCTAACCTTATAATTTTCCTAACCAATAATACTATTATCATTAATAATGGTCTAAGACTTTAGGGTTAATGTGATTAAGACTTCCCTCATTTACTATTATTGCCACTATTAACCTCACTATTATTTTTACTAATAATACTAACGCTAGCCATGGTTTATTATTGTCTTTATCTTTACTATTAGTATTATTATTCCTATTATTGTGACCAAAAACATTGAAACCCTTATATTATTACTATTCAAAAATATACAACTTTTATCATTATCATCTTTCGGAATATTTTACTTGTTGGTATTGTAATTAGTATATTATTATTTTAACCCTAACACTATTATTAGACTTAGCCTTAAAAACGCTAGGGTTTCTATCACTATAAACATTAGTGTCACTATTATTAGTTTTATTACTATTATCATTATCACTATTTTTCTATAGTTAGCATGAACATTATTATTATTATAAGAATAGGGCTAACGGGTCTAATAATATAAGTGTAACAATAAGCATTAAAAATAAACATATTTTGACTAGTAATATTTAATATTTTAATCTTAAGGTAAAAACCCTAGTTTTCGTATAATACTCCCTTTAATAACAATAGCACTAATCTTAAACTAGAATAAGGGGTGACGTTACTTTTGAGGGAAACTAATACTTAGTATTTTCCCCTTTTATAGGTAATCCTAACCAAAGCCCTAAGGAGTTAGAGGAGCGTGCTCCAAGCCCGGCGTCGCCTTAGGTAAGGACGAAGCTATGGCCTTTGTGTGATGTGTGACCTGTATGTTTTGAATGTTGTATATGCCATGCTATGTCGTGTATTATATGATTGTGGGCAACTTGTCTTATGTAGCGTAGCTTGGAGATTGAGGTATGTTTGTATGTGTTTCCTATGACATGAGCATGACATGTATATGTATGATGTTTATGATGTGATATGATATGGCCCTCTAGGATAAATGGTAATATGAGTTGGGAATATAAGGATGACTGGAAATAAATGGGAAGTGAGTTCACTAAGGGGGATGCGAGGTTGACCTAAGTACCTCATGATCCATGAGAGAAGATTTAATAAGGGAGGAATGACCAAAATAAATGAGAGTTGGGGAACCATGCATGGGAGTCGTAAAATTTGCATGGTGACTTGGGGTGTTTGCATGGGATGGCTAAATCTTGCATGGGGGCGAATCTTACGTGAGAAAAGTTGAATTATGGTGTAAATAAGAGAATGGGAGAGTTGTGGAGCGATTGGAGACTTGGGATGACAAATAGTACGTAGGTTGGTGTAAGGGTGTATAAGGAATCTGATTAGGGTTTTTGGGAGAAAGTGGAAATTTGGGAAGTACAAAAGTAAGAATGATTAAGGAATGTTGGAGTATGGGTTAGAGTGAGATTTCATTTATATAAAAGGTGAGTATGGGTTCCCATGTGGAAGAAGAGACTTTGGGATGAAAAGAGAGAGGTTACTTGCGAGAGAAGAAAGGTACTAAGGTTGAGGTGATCAACTAGGGTTTTCATGGTTATGTGCTGAGTCGAGAGGTAAGGTGATATGTTTTGGGATTTGATCTATTTGAGATAAGATGTGGGAGGATGAAGAAATTAAAGACAATTAGGGTTTACAAGGGAAAACCCTAGGGGGGTGATAGGAGGTGGAGTTGATGTCATGAGTTTAGGGCCTAACCCACACCCGTAGGGGTTGACTCTTTCATCCAAAGGTAAGTGTAAAGGGAATGGATGTCGGGGTGTGATAAGGGGCACATGAGTCTCAAGATATGGGACGGGCCCCCTGGGGAGGATAGACATAGAGGGTAGTTGATATGCATGTCAAGGGTGGAAAGCTTTATTTGATAAGACACGAATAAGATACTAATTACTTAAAGAGTAAGATCGTTGAGCCCGGCCTAGACCGATCCACCGGCATAATAGTGGCCAGGTGCTGGGGTGCCCTGGAGACCGATCTACCGGCATATAATAGTGGTTAGGTGTGTTCTGCCCTATACGTGACCGATCCACCGGCTATAATAGTGGGGGATCCCGAGCTCAACAAACCAAACAGTATGTTGTAATCAAATCATGGGAAAGATACTATATACTTACAGTGGAACACCATGTGAGTCGGGGCCAGATCGATCCACCGGCGTAATAGTGGCCAGGAGCGTTGCGCCCTGGAGACCGATCCACCGGCATATAATAGTGGTTAGGTGCATTATGCCCTATAAGTGACCGATCCACTGGCTATAATAGTGGGGTTCCCGTACTCGTATGGATTAACAAAGATTATGGTGTGAAATGACTTATAAACAAATCATGGAAAGATACATGATAATCACAGTGAAACACCATGAGAGTTGGGGCTAGGCCGATCCACCGACATAATAGTGGCCAGGAACGTTCTGCCCTGGAGACCAATCCACCGACATATAATAGTGGTTAGGTGCGTTCTGCCCTATAAGTGACCGATCCATTGGCTATAATAGTGGGGTTCCCGCATTCTCATGGATTCATAACGATTATGATGTGAATCGACTATAATTATCAGAGTTACGAAAAGAAGAAGTTGGATTGGACCATAACCGACCTATATCATCCATATTATTACATGTTACTTATGTGATTGTGCTGTGTGTGTTATGTTGTATGATGGTATGCTTGGCCTTAGCGCACCTGCGCCCTTACTCAGTATTGGACCCGTACTGATACTACCTTGATTGACTGGGTCCTGTGATGATCCACCAATGGTGGGGAGCAGACCTCCTATGCAGGTTTGATCGGTTACTAATTTGGGGTGGAAGGCTTGACTTGAGTGAGTAGGCGATCCGGATATTGGTCCCTTGGGATTTTTTTTTATTTAGCTATATTTGGTACTACGCTTCTTGTTTCAACACCATACTCTTAAGTTCTATTCCTAAACAATATCCTAACTGTTGTTGACTCGTGTTTTCGTGAATGATCTATATTAACTATGAACCTTTGTTTTGATGATTCTTACTTAACGATTGTTTAGTTTAGCCTTAGCACTTAGTATCGGAATGGTAGAGTGAACCGGTCTGGTACTAAGTGTGGCGGTAATACCCCCAAGTTTACGGTTTTAATTCTTTCGCTTCCGCTAAACCTTTCAATTTAAACAAAATTTTTCAGTAGTAAATTTTGAGGTGTTACAATAATAATTATCACGCCAGCATCTAGAAGGTTTCTTTTGAAGCTTGGTACTAGAGGAAGTGTCGTATTCCCTCGGGTTGGAACGACATCAGTGAGACGCTCGTGTTAGGACCTGAGGTGATTTAGGAGACGACTAGGCAAATCCGTTTCATTTAGGGCCGAATGAGAGCCGCCCAGGAATAATAGAAGAGCTATGCAAATCTGAGGAGACGGACTGTTGGTTACGATGTGGTGACAGGCTCCTTTTGAGGGTCTATCCCACCA
Source organism: Tamarix austromongolica (assembly GCA_039764185.1). Taxonomy (NCBI): domain Eukaryota; kingdom Viridiplantae; phylum Streptophyta; class Magnoliopsida; order Caryophyllales; family Tamaricaceae; genus Tamarix; species Tamarix austromongolica. Next base: position 163,129,828 of record CM077809.1, on the reverse strand, counting down.
AAGGAGTCACGAGACTTGGTAGGAAGGGTAAGCTTGGTCCATGGTACATTGAACTGTACAAGATTCTGGATTGTGTTGGTGAAGTAACTTATTGCTTAACTCTAATGATAGAGTTTTCACGTGTGCACAACATCTTTCACGTATCATATCTATAGAAGTGCATAGTGGATCCTTCTCATGTCATTTAATAAGATTTGTTAGAGCTCGATGAGTCTTTGACCTATGAGGAGCGACTAGTGAGAATTCTCGCCACAAAGATGAGAGAGACATGTATGAAGACTGTTCGTTTGGTAAAAGTTATTGGTTGGTTTTAGCTTTATATCTGATATAGGATAGACAGTAGAGGTCTAACCTATGTCAGGTATAGCGGTAACACCCTATTTTTCCTAGGTGTGTTTTTGTTTCCGCAATGTTTTTAAATAAAATTTTTTAGTAGTGAAAATTGGGAGTGTTACATGGACTATGTAATGCATCTAGTTCTTTTATGAGACTAATGAATTAAGTTATTCATCTTTTTCTTAGAAATATTATTGTGGTATACTTAGATGATATACTTGTGTATAGTAAAAATGAGCATGATCATTTTATTCATTTGAGGACATTATTTGATAAACTAAGCGAATATAAACTTTGGAAAAATGAAAAAATGTGACTTTATGCTTTCGAGTGTTGTTTTCCTTGGTTATATTGTAAGTAGGGAAAGTATAAAAGTAGATCCCACAAAGATTCAAGCTATTTAATATTGGATTACATCTAAAGATATTCATGAGGTAAGAAGTTTCCACAAGCTAGAAATTTTTTATAGAAGATTTATCAAGGACTTCTCAACTATTACCGTGCCACCAACACATCTCATGAAGAAAGAAAAATTCAAATGGGGAGAGGATGCAACTAAAGCCTTCGAGACTTTGAAAGATAAGCTATGTAATGCATCAGTATTATCCTTACCTAACTTATTTGAAGCTACATGTAATGTTAGTGAGGTAGGGATGGGAGGCGTACTCTAATAAGAAAAACGGGCCATTACAATTTTTAGTGAGAAATTAAAAGGTGCCAAATTGAATTATTCCATGTATGATAAGGAATTATATGCCATCATAAGAAGCTTAGAAACTTGGAGTCATTATTTGAGACCAAAACCATTTGTTTTGCATTCAGATTATGAAAGTATAAAATATTTGCAAGGGTAAAATAAAATTAATCCTAGACATACAAAGTGGGTTAGTTTCTTATAATCCTTTACGTTTTCTTTCAAACATTTTAATTGTTAAGAAAATGTGGTAGCATATGCATTATCAAGAAAATATTTGATACTTGTTTTGTTGGAGGCTAAGTTCTTTGGTTTTGAAATGTTGAAAGAGTTATATGCAAAATATGAAGATTTCTTTGAGATTTATGATGCATGTAAAAAGAATCATACTCATGATAATTATGCGCTTTAAGATGACTTTCTTTCCAAAATTAATAAGTTGTATATACCTCGCTCTAGTATTCGTGATTTACTTATTAAGGAAGTACATAAAGGAGGTATAGATAGTCATTTTGGTGTTTATAAAACTATAGAAATATTACAAGAATATTTCTAGTGGCCAAAAGTGATAAACTTAGTTCAAGCTATTATTGGAATATGTGTGACTTGTCAAAAAAAGTAAGAGTTTCTTTTATAAAATTTTGTATACTCCTTTACCTATTCCTAATCAATCATGGGAGGGAATTAATATGGACTTTATTCTAAGGTTACTAAGGACACAAAGGGGTAAATATTCTATTATGGTAGTGGTTGATATATTTTATAAAATGGCACATTTTTCCCTTGTAATAAAACGGATGATACAACTCATGTGGCAGATGTATATTTCAAGAAAATATTAAGGTTAAATGATATTCCCAAAAGTATAGTGTCGGATAGAGATGTAAAATTTTTAAGTTACTTTTGAAAGACACTTTGGCAAATGTATATTTCAAGAAAATATTAAGGTAGGTAGTCATTTTTTAGTACATCCATCATCTACAAATGGATGGTTAAATCGAATTGACAAATAGGACATTGGAGACTTTACTATGATGATTAGTTAATAGGAGAACAAAGGATTAGATATAACACTTGAACCTCCTAAATTTGCATACAATAGGATTCCTTCTAGTGCATCTCAATCAAGTTCATTTGAAGTTGTCTACAAATTTAATCATTATTTTTCTATTGATATGTTCTCGTTGAAGAAAGGTGATATTAAAAACTATAATGATAAAGAAAGAGTTGAATTCTTTAAAAAACTTTGAGAGAAAATTAAGAATAACATTGAAAAATCTAATGCTAAATACCAAATTCAAGCAAACAAAAATCAAATTACACAAGTGCTTTCTTGAGGATATTTGATTTTGTTACACTTAAGAAAAGAAATATTTCCAAACTTAAGAAAAATTGAACTAATGCTAAGATCGGATGAACCATTTAAAATCTTAAGAAAATTTTAAAATAATACTTATGAATTAGAATGACTTGAATCCTATGGAGGAGTTTCTAGGACTTTTAATATTGGTGATTTATCTTCTTATGATAGCGATGTTAATTTGAGAATAAATTCTCTTTTAAAATGGGATAATGATTCTATAACATTTTTATCTCATTTGTCTATTGTTGGAGGTTAAAAGTTAGTATGTTTAGAGGTAGTACCAATTGTTCTTGAAAATCTTAAACACCTTCATGATAACTCTAATAATGTTTGGTCTAGTAATTTTTGCAGGTATTCTATATGTTTGAAAGAAGAATAACTCACCAAATACATCTAGAGTACAAGACAATGAAAAGGAAAGGATTAAAAATTTGTATAAATGATAAAGTTACAAGATACGAAGCTTGATTACTTGATTATTCAATGTATTACATGAGTAAGTATTTAGCTTTGATATTTTATGTAAACTTTATAATGACTTGTAACTTGTAGTTGTAGATCACTGTATGTATAATATGGTATGTATTACACTATTTTTTCTCTTTATTTAGCTAATTTAGATTGGTTAGGTTGGGCTTGTTTAATAAAGAGGGAATTGAGGCCTCATGTACACATGTGTGTGTGTGTCGACTTGTACATTATAAAAAAAAGGATCAACATGAAATCAAATTTCAAAATTTTCAAGATTCTTCCTTCTCTCTAGGTGAATATTATCTTGAGAGTTTGTTTGTTTTTCTTTAGAGAAAACTTGGCAATTTCTCGTTAGAATTGAGTGGCTTTGTTGGAGTTACAAAACCACAATTGCAATTTGTCGAATACTTCAACCAATTTGGGCCTTGACTTTTCTTCTATATCTAAAAAAAGGTAATGCATTTTTAAAAGATCAATTCTCCATTATCTTCCACATGAACGAGCTAATGTTGCTTAGACAGAGGAGGTTATCGTTGCTGCGGATGTATAAAGGACATGGTTGACAATAAGATATATTGGTTTCTACATGGCCTCTAAGAATCTATGTGCCAACGAATAGCTTTTCCATTAGTTTAAGGATGTAGTTGATGAAGAATATGCCTACATGGGCAATTCAGCAACTGCAAGAGTTATGGGCAAAGGAAAGTGTAACACTTCCTTTTTTAGCACTTGAAAACTTCTTTAAAAGGAGTTGATTGTGGAAGCTAAACCATTTAAAACATAAGGTCTTATCTCCAGAATTAGTATAAGCTTGGTTTCTCTACATTTATTACACTAAGTGTTAAGGATAAAATGTTTATATACTTAAATTAAAATCAAAAATTGATAAGAAGCAAATATAGATTTTATTACAATATCAAACTGTTCCAAAATAAAAGATCAGACAAAAAAGTTACAACTAACAAGAGAAAGAAATATAGAATAAAGGGACATAAGAGTTCAAGGGATATCCAAATCAAAAGATGTCAGAATGGACATCAAATAGTCTCTCTCAACCTCTACCAAAATCCATCAAGTTGTACCCTCAAATTACTCTTGTTAGGTAGAGATTATTCATTGAATAGATAGGGGATCATCAAATAGAACCTATTAGTACAATAGTACTAGATAAACCCCTACACAATACTAAGGATGAAAATATCACATGGAGTACATAGAAGGTAACATAAAGTAACATGGCACAATATTTCAAATAGTACATACCATAATTAAGTGCAACATTCATACCATAACTCATATCATATCATATGCCACATGTTCATCATATTAAAATTAAGCATATTACAACTATTTCATCAATACAATTATACTAAGGGTTCCCCACCAAAGGAAACATGAAACCATAATTAAGGTCTTTTACAATAAACACATCCATATCACCATGATAAGGAAAGTACTTAGATAATTACCAACAAATATACAAAATCCAAAACTAAGTAGTGTACGGAGGCAACTACCAAATCAAAGAAAAAATAAACAATCCATTTAAGTTATTATACAACAATTATTTCCATTTTTAATTACTCAAGGGGATACAATAATAATGTGGAGACATATAAAGTACACCAGTTATACTAGAGAACAAAGGCAACACAATATATTCTCGACTTGTAACCCAAAGACATACCAGTACTTTGGTCATACTGTGCAACAAGGCAACACAATATCCGCTCATCCTAGGACACCTAATCCTCAAGTATCTATATCTCTTACAGGACTCGTATGTCACTTATAGAGTAGACTAGAGCCTTAGTCAAAATGATGAGGCATCTGAAAAAACCACCAAACAAAATCAAGGGCTCCTACCTCGTCTCTAGGGTTGCTAACCCTAAAGAGAAGCCATTCTCAAATCTTGAGATCTTCCACTTTAAATATTAATATCTTAATAAGATAATCATAAAATATCACATGATGCACAATAATTGCAATTCCATATTTAACTATTTTTCCTTTATTTCTAATTATTCAAGTTGATAATAAGTTCAACGATCCAAACCAAAATCAAAGTTAAAACTAAGGTCAAACTAGGAATCCATTAAGGTCATCCTAGTCCTATTATTCATACTTTTAGGCACAATAAGTCTTAAATGACCAAAATACCCTTATAATTAATACCAATTTTTATTAGACTTAAGAAAAAGTATTGATATGAATAATTAACATTAAAATAGGTAGATTAATATAAAATTTTAATTCTAAAAAATTTTCATAAGTAAAAAAATTACCATTTTTCCCCTAAACACAAATAAACCCATTTTGCACATAAAACCTTAATCACGTATAATTGTTTTTTACCACAACAATCCTATTCTAGTATTCTATCATACATATATTAAAATACATGAATTTACCATTTTCTTGCATAAAAATACATGATCACATGCTTAGAGAAATTAATAACAATACATGGTACATGCATATTTTTCATGAGATTATAAGGAACTATAAATTACACTTAAGCATAATATAGGAAACCATAAATATGCTATCACATGATTTTACATATTTATTAAGCGCATATGAGTTACCGTTTTTCAAGTATAAATAGCAAAATAAAGACAAAAAAACCACCAAAAGAACGTCAACGCCTTCGAAGAATGCATAGAGGTGTAAGAGGAGGAGATAAAAGATAGCAACTTCATAATTTAACCAAAAATCTAACATTATTTACTTATTTAAAAATAAATAAAGACTAGGTATAAGGAAATGTAGAAGTGAAAACAAGAGAGTAAGGAGAATGAGAGGAGCATATGTCTTGGTTACAGGTTCAACAAAGTTTAAGAACACTTAGTAAAAATAACCAAAGTGAAGAGAGAAGTAGGAGAAACTAAGAGGTGAAAATGAGAGAAAGGGTAAATGAAATAAAATGGAGACAAATGGATTATAAATAGGCGATGGAGGAAACAAAAATATTTAGCCAAGACAGGGGGAAGGTAGTTTGTTCAACACTTGAATGATCAAGTACAAAGTGGTTGAATGTGTAAGATGGCATAGTGTATTTAGGTTTAATGAAGTTATAGAAACCAATAAATCAACCAATAGATGGGGGAGGTGATTGTGTGAAGGTATAAGATCATATTTAAGCATACAAAATACAAGTGAAGAAGGTTAAGTGCAAGAAAAACCAAAAGGATACAACTAACATAGGTAGAAAGTGTAGGAAAATAACTTTAGCCCAAATTTTGATAAAAAAAAAATGGTCAAATTGATACAAAATATGATCATGGAAGTCTAGAGAATGAATTTTGTGGGTGAGAAGTAATTTTAGGATTTATAGATTATTTGTAGTGGTGGAAAAGTTAATAAAGAGGGTAAAATTAAGAAAATATCAGAAAAGCTTATAAATTATGTAATCCCTTAAAATAATATTTTAAATTCACAAGTAAATTTTAACAAATTTAAAATAAAGTTTGATATATAAAATATTGAACTGAAAGTGAACTAACAAGCCTACAACATAATTATAGAAATAAATACCAAACCTATTATAAAAATACTAAAATGTCCACATCCTCCTGTTTAATTATTTTAAAGCTAAATATAAATTTAAAAATTTCAACACACATTTTATATGAATTTTAGCAAGCAAACCCTCATACATTTTGCATATATAATTCAAACGGGAAAGCAAATACATATAAATTTAAACAAAATTTTCTAGATTTAAATTTTAAACCATTTAGGATCCAAATAAAGTTTTATAAAAATATTTCAAGATTAAACTTAAAAGTGATCATACATAAAAAAAATATTTTATAAAGAATGTGTATCTAGCCACAAAATTGTCATTACTACAAAATCACACACAACAAATTTGAGGCCATAAAATATCCTAAAATAATTTATATAATTAATTACACATAATTAAAACTAGTTAGAAATGAGGTATTATAACAAGGTCCTTCTAAAACTCACTTCTAGCAAAACTTTATCTTTAAGTGATGTGTTTTATGTTCCCTCTTTACGTATAAAATTAGTTTCAAGTAGCGTATTTAATAAAGCTAAACTAAAATTAGTTTTTGAGGCTCATAAAGTCATATTGACCAAAAATGAAAACTTTGTGGGGAAAGGGTACCTACCTGATGGACTTTTTGTATTTAACACCATTTCTATTAATGAAATTGTATCTACTTCTACTTATACTACTGAGTTTATTAATTTGTAGCATGGTTGGCTAGTGCATGTGAACATGAATTCCATTAATAAATTAAAAAATTATGATCTTGATAAATGTGATGGACACTAAATAATTATGAGAAGTGGCATTTGTGTACGGAAGCAATATATGTTAAAAAAAATCCTTTTAAACTAGTTACAATGAGATTAACTAAATTACTTGAATTAATATATACAGACTTATAAGATTTTAAGAACACTAAGAGTAGAGGAAGAAAATGGTATAATGTAACATTTATTGATTATTTTTTGATATATACTAAAATTTTCCTCCTTGGTCTAAAGATAAGATCAAATGTATATTCTTAAAACATAAGGCATAAGTGGAAAATTACTTGGACCGTAAGATTAAAAAACTTTGGTCTGATTAGGGTGGTGCATGGAATTAGTTTAATAAAGGATTTATGTGATAGGAATGTATCATACATGAAACTAATGACTCTTATACTTCTCAAAAAAATGGCATGGATGAAAGAAAGAATAAAAAACTAAAATAAATGATGAATGCTATGTAGTTGAGTTCTAGTATTTCAGATCATATGTGGGGAAGGAGATTTTGTCTAATTTTTATGTTTTGAACCATTTTCCCTATAAGAAGCTATATAAGATTTCCTATAAATTGTGGAAAGGTTTTGATCTTAGCCTAATTTTTTTAAAATTAAGGAGATGTCTTGCTCAGGTTGGCTTATAGACTTTAAGAGAACTAGTGTAGGAATAAAGACTTTTTAACTATGCATTTATTAGATATGATTAGAATAGTGCTGCATATGGATTCTTGTGTTGAATGATAATTCTATATGTGAATCTAGGAATGCAAAATTTTTTGGAATGTGTTTCCATTGAAAAACAACGCATGTGATATTGCTAGTTCTTCTTATGCTTCTTTCGTGTCCCTATCTTTACCTTCCTCATCTAGTGTTGAAACTACTAATGTGAATGAGACAAAAAGAAGCAAATGACAAGGATCTAAACTAGCTTTTGACCTAATTTTTTTATTGCTTTCCAATAGAAAATGATGACGTTGATATGATAGATGTGGACTTTGTGTTAGCTTATCTAATTGAGAAAAATCCTAAATCCTATAGGGAATATGTAATTTTTATATATGCTAGTTTCTAGAAAAATAATAAAAATAATGAGTTAGAATCTATTATATCTAATCATACATGGGATTTAATTGATTTACCTAAGGTTTATAAACCAATCAGACACAAATAGATTTTCATAAAGAAATTAAAAACTTATGGGACCATTAATAAGTTTAAAGCCATATTAATAGTCGTCGGCTACAAGCAAAAGAAAAACATTGACTTTTTTTAATACTTATTCTAATGTAACTAAAATTGACACTATTTGCTCTTTAGTCTTTTTAAATGTTATCCATGGACTTATGTTCCATCAACTGGATGTGAAAAAAAGATTTTCTAAATGGTGACTTAAACGAGGAAATTTATGTGGAGCAGCCTGAGGGTTGTGTAGTTCAGGATCATAAGAATAAAGTGTGTAGATTAAGAAAGTCATTTTATAGCCTTAAACAAACTCTTAAAAAATGGTATGAAAAGTGTTACCAACCCTTAGCATGAGATGGTTATGTTTTGATTGCATCTGATTCATTTGTTTACTCCAAAATGATTGGACATGAATATGTAAGTATCTACCTATATGCGGATGACATGTTGATTATTGGCACAAGTGTGGCTGTAGTCAATGAAACCAACTTATTTTTGTCTTCTAATTTTGAAATGAAATATTTAGGAGAAGTTAATGTAATTTTTGGTATTAAAATGAGAAAAACCAAGAATGGATTTTCTTTGAATTAGTCAAATTATGTTGATAAAATATTGGAAACTTTGGTTGTCATGATTAAATGCTTGTGAAAATTCCCTATGATCCTAGCTTACATTTGAAAAAATAACTTAGGTTATAGTGTCGCTTAGACTGAATATGCTAAAATCATATAGTGTGATGTTTTAATTGAATTGCATTAGACCTGACATAGCCCATGTCGTGAGTAGACTAAGTAAGTATACTCACAACCTAGGTAGTGATCACTGGACTACCCTTCGTTACTTGTGTAGATACCTTAAAGTTACTAAAGATTGGGGTTTGAATTTTTTTAGATTACCTAATGTGTTATAGGGATTTACATATGCCAAATAGGCTTATGATAATGATGGTATCATTTCCACCAGTGGTTACATGTTTACCTTAGGAGGAGGAGTTGTGCCTTGGAAGTCCACTAAGCAGATTTGTATAGCTTGCTCTAGAATGAAGTGAGAAGTTATTACCCTTGAGTTAGCTAGCTAAGAGATAGAGTGGTTGAGGGACTTGTTGGCCAATGTACTTATGTGGGGGGAAACTAGTTTTACTAGTTTCCTTACGATTTGATTCACAAACAACCATTTTTGTTGCTAAGAAAATTGTATATAATGTTAAGATGAGACATATCTGTGTTAAACACGGTTCTGCGAGATAACTTTTTATGAATAATGTGATTTAATTAGAGTTCATTAGATACAAGAGGAACCTGGTAGACCCTCTCATGAAGGGAAGTTGAGGAAAATATGGTGGATACCATTTATAGTCAAATGAAGCCATATGATTACTCTCTTGCACTATATTTCCCATCCATATGGTGTGTGGTAGTACATTGTGACAGGTTAAGCGAATGCTCTTAATGGGTTCATAGCCATTAAATCATCGGTAAGAAGGAAAATATTTGACCAGGCATTTAAGGGGAAGTTTATGGTTTCCCTTTTTGTTAACTCTTTTTTTTCCTGGTTTTAAAAAAGATTATTTTGGCTCTAATTCATAAATAATGGAAAAATAAACTTCCATATCTTTCTCTTAGCATTTCTCACACTAAAAGTTTTGGACAATTATCTCTGTAGTTTTCACTAGTTTTAAATATTGAGTGTACAAGAACAAAGCCGAATTATTTTAAACTTAGGGACAAGATAATAGGAGGATTACAACCTAATCTGGCCGAAATTTCCCTAAAGGCTAGCAAATCAGCTCACAACACCACTAAACTAATAATTTTCAATCATTTTTTTCGTCTTGGACTTGTTGTGGGTCCATCCCACATGTGTTAGTAAAGTATGTATTTTGTTTTGTCCTAATGAATGGGCTTTTGATAGTATCTTACTAATCTTGGATTAAGTCCAACTTGGGCTTATTATTTGGGCTTTTTAATTAAGCCTTTGGTATAAATACTTGCTATTCAAATTAGGGTATCAAATGAGGGTGTGCATTCAAAAAATCACACACACAATTAGAAGCAAAAGTAGAGAGGAAGATAAAGGGTTTAAGAGAAGAGTTATTTGCGATTTTTCAATGACATATTTTACAAAGTTGTCGATTTTCGGAGATTCCACAGTTGGATTTTTCTAAAATTTGGTCAGCTTGTTGTGGACACATAGAGCCTTATTTTGAATGGTTGGATTGTCATTTTGAGATTTGGTTTGTCTGTTATTGCAGCAGGACAAAACCTCTAAGTTTTGGTAATATTCTTCATCTTTGATCTCTTCTTACTTAATCTCTTATGTATGTATTTGTTGGTGGGTTGTGAATTAATGTGAACCTGATTTGGGCTCATTTTGCCCTCAATTTATCATAATAAGAAAATAAAATAGGGTGAATTACTCAAATATCCTGTGGTTTTTACTCTAATATTTATTACATATACTGCCTTTATTTTTATTTTTTTGCAACAATATCCTAGATCCCAATCCAAAGTTCACAACATTACGTGTAATATGTAAACTATAATATGTAAATGATAGCAAAACAATCTTTTTCTTTACATTTTTCTTGTAGACAAAATTTTTTGGCCAACTAAGGTGCTACTTTAGTTCTATACCTCTTCCTTTATATATGTACTTTATTTTGTTGCCTAATCTAATGGATCAAGCCATGACAATATAGCAAATATCAACATGTATAGGAAATTCAAGCGTAAAATTATAATATATCGATAGTAAATTCAAGGTTATAAAACTATATTACACATACTGTAGATCTCTCAGATACGTGGAAATAAAAGTATAAATGGAATTGCTTATGAATGAATATCTCACTCGTTTACCTTTTTCTTAGATAATAAATCATTTTTTTTGTTCGTCATGCTGCAAAAATACTTAGGTCATAAATGATTGTCTCCACCGTCTTTTTATATTCTTTCTTCTCTTTCCTGAGTGTAGTTCCACAATGAATTTGAGCCTAACTTAATAGTACTAATTATAGCTACTAGAGAATCTGTCTCCCCAGGTTAATTCAATCTCATCTCAAAAGATAATATGCTTGTCTTAGATACTGTCGTCCCAGTTTATTTCAATCGTGAATAGTATTGTGGTTCATAATACAAACTTGTGGCTTCAAGTCATATTATAACTCCATTATTACTTAGCTGATTGTTATATTAGACGGAAGAAATGAGGCTAGAAGTATAATAAAATGAAATGGTAAATTTAACATGTAATATAAGTCCCATCTTTGATAAAATTTAGAGATTTAATAATTCTTAGTTAATTAATAGGTTATCACATGACTAATAGAAATCGTTATAGTATACATCAACAAAACCTTCCTCAGATCAACATCATATACTTAATGGAAACTATAGTTGTAAATGAATTAAGTTGGCATTATAAAGGTTCAATCCAACTCATTCATTGAATTAAAAAAACAATGTTTATAACTAATTTTTAAATTTATTCATTAAACAAATTAAGCTCAAATTACACTAAATTCAACTTGTTTGTTCATAAACAAGCATATTTATAAGTAGTGCATATACTTTCATTTGCAACAATTAATTTCAAAGTATTGTATAAACTCTAAACTTGTTGGATATAATGGAAATAAAAGGATACAATTCCTATTATAATTTTAGTTTCAATAAAAAAAAAATAGTATATATAAATTAAGTCAATAATTAAATTGATAATAGAATAACTTAAAGTCATTAAGCTTATTTTTATTACAAGTGCCCACTCGTGAGTTGACTCGACTCAATTTTTCTATTACATGCGTTAGATATTTAGACTCATCAAGTTAACAAATTGATTCGGCTAGACTCACTCTTTAAATGAGTTGAACTTAAAGGTCTTGACTAGACTCATTTACAATCTTAGACTTAAATTAAGCACGAAATTAAAAAAATTAGTCCCCGTGCCACTAAACTAAAGATTAGAACTGACAAAAGTTGATCCAACCTACATAAAATCCGACCCAACATAATCCAATAAATTTATAAACTCGAACCCAATCCGAATAAAATCCAACCCATGATCCAAGCTAACCTAGAACGAGGTGGATTTTATCCAAAACCCGACGGATTTTATCCGACAGATATTTAAATAGATATGGATGATTGAAAAAAATACCCGTCAGTTTCCGGTACTGATACGGGTATAAGATATCTATACCCGTACCCGTAACTATACATGTATCCATATCCATATCTGTTTATCCAATATATAATTACCTTTTTACCCTTAATTTTAAATAAATATAGTATAAATTAAGATTAAAATTATCATTTGGCTTAATTCTAAATGGGTTTATCCGTTGAGTAATGAATTTATCCGCTGAATAATGAATTTATCCGCTGAATAATATTCATTAACAGATAAATGGATACGGATATGGATGTGTTAGCGGATACAGATTTTCTTATCCAGTACGTATGTGGGTATGGATATATCCGTAGGGATGACAACGGGACGGGTTGGGGACAGGAACCCCATCCCCCTCCCCGAACCCGATAAGAAAAATAATCCCCGAACCTCGATCTATTTTCCATCACCGATTTATTTTCCGTTCTTAAAACCCAACCCAATCCTCAAAACCTGACTTTATACCCGATCCCCGATTACATCTCCGATCATCAAACTATTTTTTGATATTATATTTTTAATTTATATTCTACAAAAAATTATATTATATATATATATATATATAATTATTCAAAAATATATATAAAAAAAATTTCGAGGCTGGTTCGGGGATGGGGACCCTAAACCCATCCCCGTCCCGTCCCCAAAAAAATTTTCATTAAGAATCTCCGAACCCGAACCCAATCCCCGAATTCTCTCTCCGAACCCGAACGGAGAATCCTCGAGGGGCCCCAAACCCACGGGAAAAATTGACATCCCTATATATCCATCCCGAACATACTCCGTTTACATCCCTACATAAAAAAAATAATAATAAATAATAATAAAATGAACAAACAATCTGAAATGTTACAACCATAATCAAATCCGAACCATAATCAAATCCGACCCACCGGATTCGATTGTTACCTAAAGGTTACCCCTTTGTATTACTTAAGGGCGGAGATTTGAAATAAAGAATATTTAGCCCATAGGGTTTATGCCAACCGCCCGAAACTCGCACAAAGATTCAGTTTACCACGAAATTTGTTAAATCCAAAAACTACAATCTGTTATTGTTTCCAAGCCAGTCAAGTTAGCCAAGCTAGGACCCTTTTTTTCACGGATCCAATATACAAGATAAAGGCTTCCATATGACGATGACTACGACAGCTTGGTGGAGAATGGCGAAATCCGTCAAACTCATCCATCACATGACAGATACCTGAAATGTCATCCAGGCCTGCTGCATAAACAAAGTATAACATTTGTTTTCAAGCAACTACGAAATCAATACATAAAAAATCCAATGACCGCAAGCTACTAGTAAGCTGTTACAACTCCTTATCATCAAAATCAACAGCATATATCCGGTAGGAGTACAGGTGGAACATGAGTTATACATATTGGGTTTAGGTTCTCTCAGAATTGAATATGCTATACAATCAGATAGGATTCGGCTAAGCTTTAAATTCGGGTCTAATACTGGTAAATGTAATTTAAGTCGGGTCTAGATATAAACCTTCGAATTTGGGTTTAATATGGGTTTATAGACTTCAAATTAAATTAGATTTGGGGTTAGTTTGATTCGAATCTAGAAATTCTAAATCGTATAAGGTTTGGGTTAGGTTAATTTAGTTTAAAATTTACATTGACATTCATTGTTATTAATTTAATAAATAAATTAAATTTTGTGATTTATTATTATTATACTTATCATAATAATTTTTATTATAATATATGTAATGATATGATAATTTATTATCATAAACATGTAATTATAATAAAAATTATTATCATTATTAGTATTATATTATGGTTATTATTATAATTACAATTATAAATATTATTACATATATAATTATAATGATTGTTATGAATGTTATAATAATTATAATTATCATGTTAATTATAATAATTATTGTTATTATTATAATTAATACTTTTTATTGTTATTATTATCATCTTTAGAAATATAATAATAATAATAATTATTATTATTATTAGAAATAAAAATATAGATTTTATTATTTTTATTATAATAATATATATTATAATTATTATTTACGATTATAAAATTTATTTTATATAATAATAATAATAATAATAATAATAATAATAATAATAATAATAATAATAATAGAGAATTCTATGATCTAATTTGATCGATGATAATATGATATTAAAATAAAGTCAAGAGAACAGAGCCTTACTAGTTTTGTTTTATTTGATATGTGTTATATATTATGTTTCTTTTATAAAAAAATATTAATGAAATAGTTTATTAATGTTTATACAATAATTTACATGAGATAAAATGTTACCTTTACATATCAAATTTGACTTTATTTTGAATTTAGTTTAGAATTATAGTTGGATGTAGATCGAATTCGAGTAATACCATTTCAAATTAAATAAGTTTGGGTCAGTACATTGTCGGATTTCTGGTTAGATATGAATTAATTCATATAGATTGTGTTATTTTATTTTAGATCATTTTGGATATGAGTTAACTAAAGTTAGACCAATTTTAAATTGGTTTGGATTATTTTAGATTTGCAGGTTAAATTTAAGTTTACTTTTTTAGATCTAAATTAAAATATTTAGATCGAATTACTTGAATAAAGTAAAATTTATCACATCTAACTAGGAGTTGATTTCCCTTTTGTTCATCATATATAATATCCAGCAACCAGATGGTATTCTTCCACCTACTAAGAATGCGATTACAAAATTTTCAGTAGTGCAATATAACAAAAATCTAAACCCAAACTAAAATTCAAATTTTTCTAAAAATATACATAATAACACATTGATTTTAATTTTTATTAATAATTAAATGACATAAACTAATAATAATACATTATGAAAGAAAATTATGGCATAAAAGTAGAATAAATTTATTATTAGTATTATTTTTATTATAATCATCATTATTATTGTTATTATAATAAAAAAAGATTTATATTTTTTGTGTCCTAATTTTATTTTATTTTGTATTATTATTAATTTGTATTTCTTAATTATTAACAAAAAATAAAATTAATACACTAATATACATATTTCTTAGTAAAATCTGATTTTTAATTTAAATTTAAAATTTGGATAGATAACATTATTCCAAAATTTTGCACAGAAAATATGTGGCTTTGAACTAAAACACGAGTATAAATGGAAATACTATAATAATCCAAAAAGTTCTCTTTTTCATGATTAAGGATAAGTTGTTTTCATTTCACGGGTAGCAAGAGTTAAAAATCAGACTAGTACAAACACCATTATTATAGCCCATGTTATAATATTTTCCATGATTGTGCTCACGGGCAGCGCTCTGCTGCCGCTTGCTTGATCAGGGTCAAAATTATATGGGCCCCTTGTCTGCCGGTCAGTCAGCCCACCCAGATGAATCTGTAGAAACTTAACACACCGGGAGGGCAACAAATGCAGAAACATCAACAATTAAATATTCAAATGTTTGCATTGGATGCACTCTGGTCACTGCCAAATTAACACCAAGGGCAGGCAGACAGACCAAGAGAAAGGAAATGAAACGAATAAGAATTAAATAAGAAAATGAGAACTGAAATACCTGTTCTGGGAGTACACAGATTTTGCAGAGATAACAACGTGATAAGCTCAGCAAACATCCATTTCTGTTTTACTAGTTTGCATGACCTGAGAATCAGTGTCTACAAGGTTGGATGGATAATTAAGGGTGTGATATGGTATTTATCTCATAATCATGCAAGAGATATCTGGTTTGTAAGTGCATGCAAATGTGTATTAGATATGTTTGAAGTACGTGTTAGGGGCAACGTGGAAGAAACAAAACAACCACCCCAAATTTCAATTACATCAGAAATAACATTTTACAAATACAGTTCTTTACAATCACAGTCCTCCTAACCAACCTCAACGATGGAGACACCAGACACAAATATAGGGACGGGCGAATGACACATTTGTATCAGTGGCATTCAATCCATGAATACAATGTGAAGATAAACAAGAATACAAGTGTGGTTTTCCTATTGCACAAAGAACCTGGCTAAATGAGAATTTTTCTGTACCTGCAAGATAACAATCAAAAAGAAATTTGTACCTTGACTGTTTTTAGCAAGGATCATCACCTTAATCAGGTGGATCTGCCCTAACGAACCATGTGGCACTACTTTAGAGCAACCCCAGCTTCAAGGACTAGAGAAATTGAAATTGTGTGGAAAAAAGGGTAACAAAAAGAATGCATGAGATCCGAGCTTGGGGGTTAAAAAAAGGGATTCCAGTACTTTATAAGAGTTCCTTGTCATAAAACGTGAGAAGCTGCTTCACATGATTAAGCCAGGTAGCAACGTTTTGCCCATCAACAGTAACCCCCGTCAACAACAGTTTGAGCTTGTTGCTCCCACCACTCATCAAGCTGAAAGAATTGCAATAAAAGGTTGAATCAGAAACTCATGAGAAAGAAAGATAAAATTGTAACAAGTACAGCTGAAGAACACGATCACAATGCACGTTTCTACAGCAAGCATCAATCACATTTTTCTTCTACATCATCCTTTGCTTATTTGTCTACCCTTTTTGAAGGGAGGGATTGGACCCATAGAGACAGGGGGTATGACCCCAAATCATAGACAGACAAAGGAAGCTACACAAAGGAGTTCCTATAACATACCACATCTATGAGCAATGAGAGGATAAAGAGGGAATAAGGTGAAATTAATGAAGCAACAGTGTACCACCAATCCAGGCACTGAGCACAATACTGGCACTGCACTGTCAACTACATATTCCCACTGATCGATGCATAATTTTTGAATAATTTTTCCAGCTACACCCTTTAACCTTAATCCATATTCCCACATTAAATAAATATAAGTACCTTTTCTTTTCTTTTTTTCCAATACTGGAATTTTGGTTCTAGCTTACCATACCATCAGCTCACTAGATAAGCCTCATAACATATCAGGCATAAATACATTTGTTAGCACAGGATTGAGACACCATTTTCCAGATCGATGCATGAAGAGGGGAAAAAATAATCATTTTCCCACTGATCGATGCACGAAGAAGGGAAAAATGCTTCAACTTACCAAACGTCTGACATTTTTGCAAGTTTTCAGGCTCTTCTGAGCATTCATTGTGGCATTCTTAAGCTCAGGCAACAATTCTTCACTCACAGTCATCTCCTGTTTGGAAGCCAGCTGCAGACAATAATTCGTTGTCCTGACAGCAGCAAAACATGATAAGTAAGATTCTATTCTTAGAAGTCAAGGCCATGTAAATTGCAACTTGCAAGGTAAAAGAAAGAAAAAATGGGAACTTGTGACAAAGGGCAATCCATGGGAAGAGGTGAAGAGGACAATCTGATGCTAGGAAACTTCCCTTGAACGGAAACAAAAGGTGAAAAAAGGACAGACAGAAAAAAAAAAGGAAGAAAGGTGAATACGAGAAAACCCACCCCAAGGAGACCACAATCACAATGTTGCTTACTCTATTATATCCTTTAATCAATAATTCAAGTTCAGAAAAAGATCTATTTTCATGAGTCTTAGCAGTAGATTTGTGGGTGGATGGTGAAAATTCAGGGATAGATTGTGAAGAGCAGACAATTAAAAAAGGACACCATTGACGAAGAGTAATTGGTGAATGAATTTCGACCTCCCAAATGTTGTGAAAAACTATGGTGTTTTGCCAAGGATATGGTAAATTTCAGAATGGGCAGGAAGATGAAGGAAAAGGAATGGCTCAAGCAAACTACAGAAAGCCTACAAACTGCCACTGTATCAAGTTTTAGGACACAGAATGTCCATCATAGAGCATGAATAGACCCCCCCCCCAAAAAAAAACACAAACAAAAAAAGAGATGACCGCAGGGGACACACTCAAGTGACAGGTAAGGCCTAAAACAAAGAGAGAGAACTAACATAAAAAGACAAGAACAAGTATAGCTCTAAAAGAGTCCTACAAGTATGCATATCACAGATAAAGAAGAAATTCACTGCCAATTATCATCCAATAACAACAGCAACCTAATAAGTTATAACTTTCATATTCTTGTTGAGCATGATGAGCATGGTTTAATAATGCACGGCCACTTTCAACAAGATCTCTTCTAACGTGCACCAGATTGATTGCCTTTGCCAATTCCTCCAACACAGAGGACTCTCAACCACAAAGTTTCAAATGGAACTCCAGGGCCTCTAACACTGATACCAAACCACCTTTTGGAGCCTCGCAAAGAATGAAGCATTCACTAAGATTTATTATCTGGCATGAGAAATTCAGAATTTCATAATTCCCATAGAGGTACGATGTAATATTGAATGCGGTCTAGGCTTCTGAAGTTTTGATCACCACTTCTCTTTATCAGTTAAAAATAATAAGCTAAATACATGTGCATAACTCGATGTCATTTGGCCAGGTGTGGTGGTGAAAAATGTATAGTGACGGGTAAATGCATCTAATAGGAATTAGAACTTGTGTCTGTCCTATTTAAAATGAGATTTATGAGAAGTGGAGCAGAAAAGTGGAATACAACATGGCCACTCAATATGGGCAAGGTAGGAGCAACCAACATTACACTGATTCCAGCATCCAACCGCAAATTCTCACTAATGGGAGTGCCTTCTTCAAGCAGTAGTGATTGTTGAAATAATCAACCAGGCTTATTTATACTGCAAGGCAGGATGACTACTCATAGACATAGCCCTCACTAAGTCGTCTATCCTAGCAAAGTAAAATGAAGTCATTTTGAATTATGTCACCACATGTTTTTTTATCAGAGAGAGGCTCTTTTTGGTGTGCCTTGAAACAATGCACAATACATATTCCATAATAAGACAGCAATATGAAGACTATTATTTCAGATCACATGTAAAAATGTCATTTGGGGACTCATCAGGTATTTTTGATATCAGTTGAGCAGGACTCACCAGGAAGATACAGAAGGGCAGCAGAGACACGGCAGATTGATGGAATTGCTGATGGATCCGTTGCACCAGCCTTTTGGTCAATAAAGTAGCATTTTTCTCTGCAGCAGAAAGTGCTGGACCGTTGATCCACTGGAACCAATGAACTACAAAAGAGCCTGTTTAAAGAACACTGATGGTTATTACAACCAAGCATTTCAAGCTGTATATATCTTGTATCTTAACTGCTTTCCTCAAGTTACTGATAATTTGGTATTTTACAAATTCTCATGACAGGACTTATCAAGCAGGAATAATTGGAAAAATAGAAATCATGTATTCTAAACTGCATATACAACTCCAATATCTTATTTCATCATTTCAAGTACCTGAGGGCTTGCTGGAAGCATGTAGAGGCTGTTATCAGGACACTGGAAGAAGACTGACACTTCATTCTCAATCTAAACCTTTGCAGACAGTTCAACAACAATTGTGCCCGCTGGGACAATGGTGCTTGATGCATACTCCCTAGCAACTAATGGCTTCTGGCTCCAAAATGCTGCTGCAGCCTAGCAGATAAAGTGCACCAAATGAGATATTCATAAAGAATATCATTCTGTGACAAAAAATAAATAGGAATAATAGGCTCAGCAGCTTTTAGCTAGACCTTCTCTGATTTTAAGCTAAATACTTGACATATGTAAACAAATTTCTAACATGCATTATAGAAGAATACAGACCCTGACTGCATATCACATAAATCATGCTTAGATTTACAAACATAGGATAATTTATCCAAGCACCTCAAGCAGAGGCCATAATGGTTGAACATCCCATCATCACTTTGTAAAAGCATCAACACGCCATAATAAGAAACAGTAGGTAGACAGAAGAACATTTACCATAAAAACTTATGTTTCCAGCCAGGCAGGCACACAAAAGGCAATAGTAGCAGGAATCCACTTTACTATACCACTGAGTTATGTACCCAATGAGGAAAACAAAATAGGCACGACCCAGATACATATTGACATTTACTCACATATAGCAAGCATGTAAGCCATATAAAGCCTCGTGATTTACCTTATTAGCTCTAAGAAGAATAATATAAATGGATTCAAGTTCAGATCTGCGAGAATCAAACTCAATTTTTTTCCATTTTTTCCTGAGAGAATCCTCAACTTCTTTCCTCTCTGCACATAAATCACTTATGCATTGTACCTCAGATGTTAACGTGTTTACACTTGCTGTCGGTCCAGAAGCACCTCTCTCCTTGGACCATACGTCCAACTGCACCATCAAACAGAGAATATAATAGTATGATTATTTCTACAGGTACTACACACATCATTGATTTTCTACAGGCTTAAATGATCATAAAATCAAAGACTTGCCAGCAGCAGAAATGCAAGCTCCATCACACCTACAAGACAGTGCAGAGCCACAAATCCACACTACTTCCACTTAAACTCGCAACAAATAAAGGAAATGCATTTGCAGAATAGAAGGTGGAAAGCAAGCTGAAATGATAGATGCAAATCTCTGCTCTCCCAAAATCTTGCACATATACAATTTCAAGTGTGGCAAGATATCAGTAGAGGCCAAAGAAGCGCCTGAAATTGTCACAGGCACCCAACATGTTGCACCCTCCCTCCAGCACTAATTGGGAGAGAAGCAACCAAATCACTGCTTCTGTGTAAACGTTGTAGAAGCTTTTGCCACATGTTACTACCCTCTGAAGCTTTGTTTTGGGAATCTTCAGTGGCCACAAAAAGCAATAAAATTGCGGTCGCAGTCGCGATTGCGGTTGCGGTTGCGGTGTCGCGGTATCGGAGCGTCGCGAACGATATTTTATATGTCACGGTTGTCGCGGCGTGATTTTTTATTCTTTTTTCACAATAAATATTAGCAAATACTAGTAAATATTGACAAATATCGGTAAATATCGGTAGAATATCGGCAAATATCGGTCGATAACTGATATATCGCCAATAAATATGTGAAATTCTAAATCCGTCGCGTATCGCCAATTTCGCGTATCGGCTGACCCAAAATCCGATAAATATCGGCCGATATTGTGTATCGGGACCGATATTTAATTGTATGCCACAAACTCTTCGACATGCACCTTCTGTGGATATCAAATGACAAAAGACATGAATAAACAAGCCTAAGGAAGAAAATCGAAGATGCAAAGTGTAAGGACCCGGAAAAAAAATCATAATAAAATAATAATATACATTAATAGTAGTAATAAAATCGATTTTACTATGCTATTAAATATTAGTAATTATAAGCCTCCTTTGTTGATCTTAAGTTACTAACTTTTGGTTTATCTGGTCTATTAATTGCAAAGGTGGGTGAGGAATCTTAAACTTTTCACATGTCTGTCCGATCAATCTTTTTGCTTTTATCTATCAATTTTCCAGCAATAGTCCACCGTAGCTTTATTATCTTTTTCCTCATTTCTACTAATTTACCTCTGCCCAACTTTTCTCTTCCTCTACCTGGTATTTCTGTTAAGAACCAATCCCTTGGATCTAGTTATGGGTTTTTGAGCAATATAATCTGGTTGTAGTTCACCAGATTTCTGAGTCTGTCTTCCTTTTCTTCCTATTTTGATTGCAAGTTTTGGGCTCGTTAGAGAGAACCCAACGATCTCCAAGAGTTTAAGTCTCAAGAACTTTTTAGATAAATTCTGCTGTACTCCTTACATGCCATAAACCAGTACATAAACTTCCTGAAAATAACTACTTTCAAACTTCCCTCCTAATCCTAAGGAGTTTGAATTATTTCAAATTAGAAATAACTACCCAACCCAACAAAATGAAACACACCATATTATTCTGCCTTTACACATGTGGCAGTAACTAACTTATCCTACAGACTACCCAACCCAACGAAATGAAACATATCATATTATTCTGCCTTTACACATGTGGCAGTAACAAACTTATCCTACAGACTAATACACCAGATAAAGACTAACATACAACTAAATTATTAATTCTGCTTTGACCTTCGCTGATAAACCTTAGGAAATGGCATCACTTTAGTTTGAAGCTATTCTTGAATCATAACAATTTCATTCCATGTACTACAGTCATACTTCTACCTGTGCTACTTTTTCCAAGCCTAGAAACACTAGTTGTGTCTTTTAGAGGTATTTGAATAACTCTTGTCCTATGTATGTATGTACGTATGTATGTATAGCCTTTCTTTTTCAGTTTCAGTTTCTGTTGTCTTTATATGTGTGTGTGTGTGTGTATCCTATACAGCAGGTTAGAGTCTCTGATTGATTGACGATTGATGTGTTATATTGTTGTTCATATCTTTGAGTGCATTCCTTTGACATGATCACCTATTTATATATAAATATATATGGTCTACCTATTGCTACTTACATAGTGATTTTCGTAAGTAGTCAGATGCATGGGTTTGAAAACTTTTAACTTGCCTCAGTAATAGTAGCTGATTCCAAATTTAAAAGTTCTAATTTGGCTAATTAATTTATTCCTCTGCTGGCATATTTTGTTTGTTTGTGAAATTGGTTGTCTTACCGTTATCTTACTTTTGTTCTCTAATGTCATCATCTTTGTATACTATTGTTATTTTCGGTCTCCAACATGAATTTTATATTACTAATCATGTTAGTTTTATGTATATTTCCTTATTTAAGATATGTATATATACAAGTGCAGATATATTAAGTTGTGTTAAATTTAAACTATGATTATGGGTAGAATTTGTGGGTCCATTAGTATTTAATATCGATGGTTATATGTGAAAAGATAAACTAGAATATTTTGATATAAGGGTTAATTAAACATAAATGTATATGAATGTGAATTTTTATGTTAGTTTATCATTATAATATTAATAGTATGTTATTAATGTTAAATACATAGGATTACCGGAATAAGATCGGTGTTGACTTTGGATTGGCGTATCAAGGTAAATAACTAGCCTACCGCCTTTAACGTGTGTGTGCGCGTGTGCGTGTGCGCGTGTGCGTGTGCGTGTGCGCGTGTGCGTGTGCGTGTGCGTGTGCGTGTGTGCATGTGTGTTGTGCATGTGTGTTATATCTATTATTCCTAATAATTTTCTTCTTATTTTTATTGGTTCATAAAATATTAGTTTATGAGTAACTTACCTCTTAGACATTCCATTTATAAACTGATTATTTCGTAATCGGCTTTTAGTTCTTATTTTTATCAAATAATATTTGATAAAATGATTTATGGCTAAAATACAATTTATTGCTCGGTATTTTTAACTAAATTGGGTTCAAGTGTTTTATTGATTGTATTTGATTATTTTAATCATCTTTGACGTATAATTGTTTATATTACATTCTTATTAGTAGGACCCTTTGTTTGTTTTGTAACTATGCCCCAAAGGACGGGGAAGTTCTTATTGGCTTATTTAGTAGTGTAGGATTATTAATCGATATTGCTAGTAGTGCACTACATAGGATATCCTATTGACCCTCACCAAACGACAAAGGGATCATCAATTAGTTATCGTTATAATTCCCTAATCGCAGGGACCCTACCTGCCACAGTTACTCATTTTATTAATTGTTTTGATTTTTGATTGGTTATTGAATTGGTCCTACTAACCCTTCATGGTTTTGTAATCAATTAATTAGTTTGTGGTTTGCATTGTCTACTCTTAAATGCTTTTAATAATTTTTTTATGTCCATTTGTATTCCGTGTTTTTATGATTATTCATTTTATTATTTTCTAGTATTGTATAAATTTAATTTGATTCCTGTTTTGGTTGGTGGGGCCGGTTACTTGCTAAGCTCACCCCTTTAACATTTCAAGTAAGTCGTACGAGGCATAATTCAAAGGTTTGGGATCAAGTAATATTGGTGTCTGGCTAGTCTGATGGATTAATAAAGAGTTTATGATAATAATATAACACTTGCCAAGTCAGCTTTATTTTGAACAGAATCTTATTTGTAGTTTCATTGGACTCTCTTTTCTATGAAATAATACAATTAGATGTATTATTATCTTAGTTTGTTTTGTTTAGCCTTGCTAGCTATATGAGTTCCTCGTATAGTTGGCAGCGGGTAACTCTTTCCTCTTAGGCTATGGGTTGGGGGTGTTACACAAAGAGCAGGCAACTATACATATCCAAACTAATGTCAGTGCTGTATAAGATCCTAATTAATTTGAATTGTTCAAACACACACAAAACTGGCTTCAAGTGCACAAGGCACCTAAACCACAGGGAAACTAGAAGCCGATTTTCACTTGCCCTAGAAATAAAATCAGATCCTATCTTTCCATTGCCATAAAGCTGATATTGAAGGGGAGACATCACATCAGGACCAGAAGCATCCACTATTTTGTTGCTTTCATACTAGTATCGGATTCAGGAACATAGATTGTTGGTCAACATAATAGCAGAAGCTGATTTTCAAGCCATATCATGATAAGCAATAAAAGATATACTAGCAAACGCTGACCTAACATTCCACATGAAGTTCCCATGAAAGCAAGCCCCCAATATGAAATTTATGGACTAAAAAACCTGAAGAAATTATACAAACGATTTCTTCAACAAGACTGAACAAAACATGTATTACAAATCACAAAGATTCATTAATCCATTTTGATGGAATTTTAGGCTAATCAAGGACCTTAACCAACAAAAACAGTTTCAACAACTATAAAACTTACCAATGACGTCATGATTTAGTAGTAAAGTTTGGGGTAAGGGTACCTTAAGTTCCAAGTTTGAATCCTCCATTATGTCGTATGGTAGTAGTTTATGCTTTTAAAGAAACCCCCTCCCCTTTCAGTGGAGTGTGTGTGTGTATGTAAAGAAAAACAAATATAAAACTTTGTATTTCTTGATTTGGTCCAATGACGAGCAACAGAGGAAAATGGCCACAATGAAACGACTATCCATCAACCCTAGGACAAGGCCTTAGACAGTTTTCTCAAACAAACAATACAGAGATGGTCCATATAGATACAGATGCTGCAAAATCCCATGCTAAGGAACACATCATATAAACTAAAGTCGGAAGGTCCGGTGATAATATTCTAGCTTGAAAGTTTGATAAATTACTCATCTGATTCACTTTCAGCATTTTTTTCAACACAGCAGAGAAAAACAGGAACTAATATCTTGATGAACAGTTGAAAACATAGTAAGGTAGGATGATATCAGAAGGAGCTACGAAGATACCTGAGGGCTTCTGCATCTGCTTCAACGTCAACTTTTTCAACCTCTCGAACGATTAGTCTTTAACCACTGAGTATATACAGTAATTGCTTGAAGCAACAGAGGTGTACTTCTGAAGCAGCTATGAACAATAATTCTAACCTCATTCGGTATATCTCCATCAAAGTCATAACCTAACTTAGCTGATTCAAGCTGAGCATTTGTGTCTATACCACTACCTTCGCGGCGTCTTCTTCCAATCATAGGGTCTGCAAAATATTCACAAGCTCGGATATTTGTTTCATGTGTGGCTTCAATAAGGATGACATCATCGGCATATTGAGAGCTCTTAAGGGCTGAATAGACGGACTCTCTCTCACCGCTTGTGTTAAGACTAATAGCTACATCAACAGAGGAATCCACAGCTGGTCTCTGAACTTCCCTCGCCTGATTTACATGGTAACGGAGGCGTCTGTGGTACTCCGCAAATATCTTAGCCGCTTCATTACATAGTTGATCATATGCCTCCAACATCACCTGTCAATGCCTGCAATGTGATCTCTAATTAACTAAGATACAAACAATATATTATACCCATCGTAGAAATCTCAAAATTCCCCGATGTCAAAAGATACACCCAATGATTAAGGATCAACGGGTTACAGCTATACATAATAATCTTCACCGCACCCCGTCTCACTCATCAAGCCACCTCGCCGACTGCACTTGCATCAATTCAGAAAATTAATAGTTCTTGAAGCATTGTTCATCAAAAACTTTTATTTAATATATTGCACGATCAAGTTTAAGTCGACCCTAATTTATTCTTTCTCAACGGACAAACGCATTTTCCGGCCATCAAATAAGAATGGTTTTTTTGGTAGTAAATTGTATATTAATGAAATAAGGATGTAAACAGTTTATCTCAAATGGGAAAGCTAAAATAATAATTTTACTCAAACGAAAGAATTAATACAATTCATTAATTTTCTAAAAGACTTGTAACCTTAAAATTTGATCATCCTTCCCCCTATTTCAGTGATGAATTGCTTCTTAATTTGTATGGTTATATTAGTATTTTTGGTGAAAATCCTTCTATTTTTTTTTACCTCCATATGTGATATATGTGGTATATGACTGCAACAAGTAAAACATAAATTAGAAACTTCTTAATCTGGGGACCTCTACCTCTTGTGATGGTCCACTGGAGAACTCAATTCCAATCTGATAGGCTTTGGTTGCATCCCAACTTATGGATCAATGGTAATCAGACCTCCTTTGTGAAGCTACAATCAAAGAATAGATGTCTATGAGTCTCCTGGTGTACATTGCATATTACATAGATCATGTTGAGTTGTAGCCCGAATGATAAAAGTATTTCCTTAGTTTGTAATATTTCCATAACAACAAGCTAAATAATGAATGAGTACCTTAGCAAAGTGTGTTTTGCCCAGACTACCAAATGCTAGGCAACAAAGGGGGCATGGGGTCTAAGAAGTTCATACATCTTAGATATATTGAATTTATTTTCATGCATAAAAGCTAAATGATGCCCTGAAGTAGAAGTATTTTTACAGAGATATCTGTGGTTTAGTAATTTATTCATAATCCATGAAGCAGTGGTTTTAATTCTCACCATCCAAACATCTTCTTCCTTGAAATAATAAGTATGGATCCATCTCACCCAAAGCATGTCTTTCTTAGTTGCCAAGCGCCAAGGAAGTTTACATATTACTACTTTACTCCACCACTCAATATTAATAATACCCAAGCCTCCTTTTTTATGTATATATATTTTCTCCCATCATACCAGAGCTAGTTTGGCTTGTTCAGAGATCCCAAACTATAGAAATTTTCTACACATAGCAGTGATGTAATCCCCCGAATTTTTAAAAGCCTATATTTTAATAAATAAATTTTATTTTGGATAAATTAGCCTTTAAATCTTTTAATTTAATTATTTTGGGTATTTTTGAGTATATAAATTTGGATATAAATATTTAATAAATTAAAATAAATATTTTATTATTTTATCATGACCTTTTTATTAAATAATTTCCCAAACCATTATTTTACTAAATTATTCTTTTAAACCCTTATATTTTAATTATATTAAATTAAATTATTAAATAAATTTATTACCCAAAATTATTCTATTTTACTATTTTATCAATTAAATTATTTTATTCAATTTTCCCTTTTCCTTTTTTTCCCCTTTTCTTTCCCCTTTTTCTCTTTTCCTTCTTCCTCCTTTTCTTCCTTGGGTCGCCGATGGCCTGCCCTTCCTCTCCTTGGCACGCTGGGCCGCATACCCAGTCTCCCCCTCCTTCTCCCGCATGAGTCGATCGGCTCCCTTCTTTTCTTTTCTTTCTTCCTCGACCGGGCCGGCCTGCTCTTTCTTTCTTTGGTCGCCTGTCGCTCGCGCACCAGCCCCCTCCCTCGACTCTCCTTCTTCTTCTTTCTTTCTTCTTCCTCCATCCCCGGCGAGAATCCCGGCCATCCACCTGCAACTCCCTCTCCCCATTGCTTCCCCATATCTCCCTCTTGTCGTTTTCTCTACACCATCTCAATCCCACCATCCCTGTCTCCCTCTCCCTCTCCCTGCCATCGCCATCCCTTCTCCCTCTCCCTGCAACTCCCATTTCCCTACCACCTAGCGCCACCCTTGTGCTCCCTATCCCCTCCTCTCTCTTTCTCTTCTTTTTCCTCCCCCTTCCCTGCCTCATTTTGTGATTTTTAGAGCCCTATATGCCTTGCTCGAGCCTCCTCTTTCTCCCTTTCTTCTCCTCCCCTCTCTCCCCTGTTTTTGTTTTGCCGCCCATCTCTGCCTCAAACACCACCTGCACCACCCCCTTCCACCCTCTACCTCACCCCGAACCATCACAACCCCCATTGAGCCACCCCGAAGCCTCCTTCCTCCCCCTCTCCTTTTTCTTTTCTTCTTCTCACTTCTCGGCAGCCACCCTACACCGCCATATTCCGCCGTCGTCCCGTCGCTTCCACCGCCACATGAGCCACCATATTACTCCCCGCAACCCCCTCTACCACCCCCAATCCTATCTTGCCCGAAAACACCACCCAAAGGCCTTCATTTTCCCTCCCCATTTTCCTTCCTCACCAGCCTTCCATTTTGACCCCTCCTCGGCCGCCACCTTCGCAGCCTCGCTGCCGCTGTCTCCGCCACCCTTAACCACCTTCAACCCATCCCCAACCACCACCTACACTCCCTCTACACTTCTGCACCATTCCCTTGCCCCAATTCCTTCCCCACCATGTTCTTTTCTTAGCCCCAAACCACCAACCTATCCTTCCCTATTTCCACCACCTTTGAGCCCCTCCTTTTTCTTTCCTTGCATGCAGCTCATGCTGCATGAGTAGTATGAGCTGCTGCCCTCTTTAGTTTAGTTGAAAATAATAATTTTTAAGGTATAATAATATTTTAATTTAATTATTTGATTAATTAAGCATTATAAAGTTTTATGCTTTGTTTTTATTATTTCTAATGTAATAAGTCTTGAATTATTTTTAGGTATTGGTTTTGATAATCAAAGCTTGAACCTTTAACCGGAATACCGGTAAGGTTCGTTTTTGCCGAAATCAAGGTAATCTTTAAATCCCACTTAAACGCATGGATTAACGTATGTTAGCACATTAAGCATTTTTAATGTGTATTATGCTTGATATATGTTGTTTAATATATTATATATGGTTTCTTGTGTTGATTGATGAAAAAGAAGTATGATAGATTATGTGCTATGTTTGGAGATATTGTTTAATGTAGGAGTTGGTTATTAATGGAAATGTTAAGTATTATCCATGTTGTATTATGCTATTGAGATCTTAAACATGATTAATATTTTGTGGGCCTTAGGGGTAGTTTAGTAATGTATCTTGTATAAGAATATGGCCTAATATATATATATATGGGTGCTAATAATTATAAGAGTTGTGAATGAGGTATTAAAGCTTATATTTTATGTAGTAATAATAATAATTTAATATAAGTGAAGTAATGAGGGGTAAGATGGTAAATTTGTAAGTAGAAGGATAAATTGGTAATTTTGTTATAAAAAAAGGGCAATTTGATAATTTTGTGACAAAAGGGCAATTTGGTAATTTTGTAATGAAAGGGCAATTTGGTAATTTTGTAATGAAAGGGCAATTTGGTAATTTTGTAATAAAAAGGCAATTTGGTAATTTTGTAATAAAGGGGAAATTAGTAATTTTATAACAAAAGGGCAAAATGGTAATTTTATAAATAAAGGGAAAATTGGTAATTTTATAACAAAACGGAAAAATGGTAATTTTATAAATAAAAGGGATAAAAGTGGAAATTGGAAAGGAGTAATTTGGTAATTATAATAATTGAGAAGGGTAAAATAATAAATTAATAAGAGAGAAGGGTAAAATGATAATTTAATAATGGAGAAGGGTAAAATGGTAAATATGATAAATGTGAGGGGCAATTTGGTAATTTAACTAACTAAAAGGGTAATGTAGTAATTAAGATAATGAACGGGGGTAATTTGATAATTTGACCACCTAAAGGGTAACTTGTTAATTATAATAAAGGAAAAAGGTCAAAGTGTAACCTAACCAACCAAATGGAAAATATATTAAGTGTAACAATTACCAAGGGTGATTATTTGTCTAACAAGTGTGGAAAATAGCTCGGTAACCTAAACCGAGTAAGGGTGTAGCTAAAGCCGAATGTGTGCTATGTGACCTACATGCCTTGGATATCCTATATAATTATATGTCGTGTTTTATATATTATTATCTTAACTATTTCATGTGTGGCATGACTTGGAACCGAGATGTGTACATGTGTCCTCTTTTAGTATGTGATAATACGGATATGTTGTAAGTTATGATGTGATGTGATGTGGCCCTTTAGGACATGCATGCTAGGATAATTATTGCGGTTATGTGGGATGGAGGCATGAAAAAGAGAAATGGGAGAGAAAGATAACCAAGGGGAAGTAAGTTGGCTAATGTAGGTATGGGACGAACTAGGGTTTGTATGGGATGGTTAGAGTCCGCATGGGGGCAAACTTTACGTATGAAAAGTTGCCTCGTGACGTGGGGAAGGTAATAGAAGTGTCGTTTGAGTGTATGGGGGCTTCGGGCAAAAAATAGTACGTGGGATAGTATAAAGGTGCGTAGGAGACTAATCTAGGGTTGGGAGGAAACCCTAATGTGAGAAGGTGGAAAAGAAAAAGGAAATAATAAAAATAAACGAAAATGAGTGGGGCAGAAATTGAGGGTTGGATCTAAGGGTCGTGACTTGTAGGGTGTTGAAATAGTTTGGGATGTGTAAGGCAGAGAAGGATGGGCCACATAGGCCCGAGTTAGGGTTTTTGGAGAAAACCGAGTTAGGAGGTGCAGAAGTCTCAAGATATGGGACGGGCCCTCCTAGGAGGATAAGTGTAGATATAGTTAGCCATGCATGTCAAGGGTGAAATATTTTGAATAAGATACAAATAAGACACTAATCACTTAAAGTGAAAGATGTTGAGCCGGACCCAAACCGGTCCACCAGTGAATAATAGTGGCCAGGAGTCGGGGTACCTTGGAGACCGGTCCACCGACGAATAATAGTGGTCAGGAGCATTTTTGTAACACCCCCAAATTTACTACTGAAAAATTTCGTTTAAATCAAAAGGTTTAGCGGAAGCGAGAGAATTAAAACCGTAAACTTGGGGGTATTACCGCCACACTTAGTACCAGACCGGTTCATTCCTACCGTTCTAGTACTAAGTGCTAAGGCTAAATCTGATCATCAATAAGTACGAATTATCATAAAACGCAAGATGACATTTAGCATAAATCGTTAATAAGATATAAGTCAAACAAAAGTTTGAATACAATTTAGAATTACAACCCCATAATGCTTTTTCTTTAAAAACGGGAAACGTAATACAAAATATAGCTAACAAAACAATCCCCAAAAAGGATCAGAATCCGGATCGCCTACTCACTCAAGTCAAGCCTTCCACCCCGAATTAGTAACCGATCATAAACCTGCACAGGAAGTCTGCTCCCCACCATCGGTGGATCATCACAGGACCCATTCAATCAAGGTAGTATCAGTAGGGGTCCAATACTGAGTAAGGGCGCAGGTGCGCTAAGGCCAAGCATACCATCATACAACATAACATGCACAACACAAACACATAAGCAACATGTAATACTATGGATGATGTAGATCGGTTATGGTCCAATCCAACTTCTTCTTTCATAACTCTGATAATTATAGTCGATTCACATCATAATCGTTATGAGTCCATGAGAGTGCGGGAACCCCACTATTATAGCCGGTGGATCGGTCACTTATAGGGCAGAACGCACCTAACCACTATTTTATGCCGGTGGATCAGTCTTCAGGGCAAAATGCTCCTGGCCACTATTATGCCGGTGGATCGGTCTGGCCCCGACTCTCATAGTGTTTCACTGTGATTATAACGTATCTTTCCATGATTTATTTGCAAGTCATTTCACACCATAATCTTTTTTAATCCATGCGAGTACGGGAACCCCACTATTATAGCCGGTGGATCGGTCACTTATAGGGCAGAACGCACCTAACCACTATTATATGCCGGTGGATCGGTCTCCAGGGCACCCCGGCACCTAGCCACTATTATGCCGGTGGATCGGTCTGGCCCCGACTCTCATGGTGTTCCACTGTAAGTATATAGTATCTTTCCCATGATTTAATTACAACATACAATTTGGTTTGTTGAGCTCGGGATCCCCCACTATTATTGTAACACCCCCAAATTTACTACTGAAAATTTTCGTTTAAATCCAAAGGTTTAGCGGAAGCGAAAAAATTAAAAACCGTAAACTTGGGGGTATTACCGCCACACTTAGTACCAGACCGGTTCACTCCTACCGTTCCGATACTACGTGCTAAGGCTAAAATAAACAATCATTAAGTAAGAATCATCAAAACGTAGGTGCATAGATCATTCACGAAAACCACGAGTCAACAACAGTTAAAATATCGTCTGAGATTGCAGCTTAAAAGTGCGGTCTCAAAGCAAGAAGCATAGTACAAAATATAGCTAAATAAAACAGATCCCAATGGGCCAATATCCGGACCGCCTACTCACTCAAGTCAAGCCTTCCACCCCGAATTAGTAATCGATCATAAACCTGCACAGGAGGTCTGCTCCCCGCCATCGGTGGATCATCACAGGACCCATTCAATCAAGGTAGTATCAGTATGGGTCCAATACTGAGTAAGGGCGCAGGTGCGCTAAGGCCAAGCATACCATCATACAACATAACATGCACAGCACAAACATATAAGCAACATGTAATATGATGGACGATGAGGATCGGTTATGGTCCAATCCAACTTCTTCTTTTCATAACTCTGATAATTATAGTCGATTCACATCATGATCGTTATGAGTCCATGAGAGTGCAGGAACCCCACTATTATAGCCGGTGGATCGGTCACTTATAGGGCAGAACGCACCTAACCACTATTTTATGCCGGTGGATCGGTCTCCAGGGCAGAACGCTCCTGGCCACTATTATGCCGGTGGATCGGTCTGGCCCCGACTCTCATAGTGTTTCACTGTGATTATAACGTATCTTTCCATGATTTATTTGCAAGTCATTTCACACCATAATCTTTGTTAATCCATGCGAGTACGGGAACCCCACTATTATAGCCGGTGGATCGGTCACTTATAGGGCAAAACGCACCTAACCACTATTATACGCCGGTGGATCGATCTCCAGGGCACAACGCTCCTGGCCACTATTATGCCGGTGGATCGGTCTGGCCCCGACTCACATGGTGTTCCACTGTAAGTATATAGTATCTTTCCCATGATTTAATTACAACATACTGTTTGGTTTGTTGAGCTCGGGATCCCCCACTATTATAGCCGGTGGATCGGTCACGTATAGGGCAGAACGCACCTAACCACTATTTTATGCCGGTGGATCGGTCTCCAGGGCACCCCGGCACCTGGCCACTATTATGCCGGTGGATCGGTCTGGGCCCGGCTCAACAATCTTTCACTTTACATGATTAGTGTCTTATCCGTGTTTTATTGAATCGCATTCCACCCTTAACATGCATGCCAATGACATACTACCACTGCCTCTCAAGCGGGCCCGTCTCATATGTTGAGACACTTACCCTTTTCTCACACCCGACATCCATCCCTCGTAGACTTAGGTATAGTGGTATATAGTAAGGCGCGATCTCCAAGAACATAGGCTACCCCAACACATAAGATATCGACTCCGTATGTCTTCATCCCTCTAGGGCTCCTCCTTGGAAAACCCTAATTTGGGCCTATATGGCCCAACTCTTTCTTACTCATCCTATCTTCACTTTGTTCCTTGTCTCGCATCCCGTCTCTACTAAGAAATTCCCAAATTATATCTCTTTGTTCCCCAACTCCGCATGTGACCGCCAAACCCTAGTTGGCCACACCAACCCTAGCACTTTACTTCCTCTCCAAGTAACCTCCCTTCTTTAGAAAACCCATACTCATCCTTGATATAAGTGAATTCTCACTCTCAACCCCCTACTCCATAGGCCATTAATACCACCATGCAATCATTAATACCACCATACAACCCTAATACCACCCTGCGAATCATAATACCACCATACCAACCATAATACCACTATACAACCCTAATACCACCGTGCAACCCTAATACCATCGTGCAATCATGAATACCACCATGCAACCATTAATACCACCATACAACATTAATACCACCATAAAATCACAAATACCATCATACAAACCCTAACGCCACCATACAAACCCTAATACCACCGTTACAACCATAATACCACCATACAACATTAATACCACCATAAAATCACAAATACCATCATACAAACCCTAACACCATCATGCGAACCCTAATACCACCGTTACAACCATAATACCACCATACAACATTAATACCACCATAAAATCACAAATACCATCATACAAACCCTAACACCATCATGCGAACCCTAATACCACCGTTACAACCATAATACCACCATACAACATTAATACCACCATAAAATCACAAATACCATCATACAAACCCTAACACCACCATGCGAACCCTAATACCACCATTACAACCATAATACCACCATGCAACCATCAGTACCGCCATAGAACATTAATATGATCATACAAACTTCAAGACTCCCATGATGGTTCCCAACTCATATTACCATTTATCATAACATGCATGTCCTAGAGGGCCATAACATAATACATCATAAACATCATACATATAAATGTCATGCTCATGTCACGGAAGCACAAACAACATACCTCAATCTCCAAGCTGCGCTACACATAAAACAAGTTATCCACAAATCATATAATACATGGCATGGCATGGCATACACAACATTCAACACATCCATGTCACACATAGCACAAGGTCATTAGCTTCGTCCTTACCTAAGGCGACGCCGGGCTTGGAGCACGCTCCTCTAACTCCTTAGGGCTTTGGTCGGGGTTACCTATAAAAGGGGAAAATGCTAAGTATTAGTTTCCCTTATAATTACTATCAATCCTCATTTTAGTTTAAGGTTAGGGTTTTTATTACTAAAAAGGGTTTTATACAAAAACTAGGGTTTTTACTTTAGAATTAGTATATTAGTAGTCAAAATATGTTTATTTTTAATACCTATTGTTACACTTATATTATTAGACCCGTTAGCCCTATTCTTATCATAATAATGTTCATGCTAACTATAGAAAAATAGTGATAATAATAATAATAAAACTAATACTAGTGACACTAATGTTTATAGTGAGAGGGACCCTAGCATTTTTAAGGCTAAGTCTACTAATGGTGTCATATTCGAAATAATATTATTATAAGGTCACAATATTACGAGTAAACTATTCTTAAGGGTGACAATGATAATCGTTGTATATTCTTGAATAATAAAAGGGTTCAAATGCTTTTGATTACAACAATAAGGTAGTGATAGTAGTAATAATAGTAATGGTTAATAATAGTGTCATAGTAATGAGGTTAGGGTTAATGTTACATGGTATGGTAATAAGGTTCAAGTACTCTTCTTAGTTAACAACCAAACGATATTACTAGCTTGAGTTAAGTAACATGGGTAAGACAAGATAGTATTATTATTAACAATAGTGATAAATGTGTTAAGCATAATAATAATAACAATAACAATAATAATAATAATAACAATAGTACAACCAAGTAAGGTTAAGCAATAATAATAATAACCATAGTAAGGATAATAGAAATAATAATGATAAAATGTTAATACTAATAATTATAAAAATAAGACCAAAGTTAAGTATAATATAGGTTAGGGTTTAAAAGAGATGTTAGTATTAGTAAGAAAATAAGAACATTAATAATAAGGACAATAATAATGGTAATAATGATAATAATAATAATAATAATAATAATAATAGTAATAACAATAATAAAAGTAATAATGATAATAATAATAATAATAAGTATATTGGTGTTAATATTAGTAGAAAATA
Source organism: Tamarix austromongolica (assembly GCA_039764185.1). Taxonomy (NCBI): domain Eukaryota; kingdom Viridiplantae; phylum Streptophyta; class Magnoliopsida; order Caryophyllales; family Tamaricaceae; genus Tamarix; species Tamarix austromongolica. Next base: position 163,093,729 of record CM077809.1, on the reverse strand, counting down.
GTAGCAGCTATATAAAAAGGGGGTTAGGGTTTGGATGGGTGGAGAACCACCTAGGGTCGGTGGTGGTCCGGCGGCGGCGCGTGGCGGCGGCGGTGGAGGAGGAGAAGAGGGGGAAAGATGGAGGTGGCGGTTAGATGGGAGGGGAAAAGGAGGAGTTTGAGGTGGGGAAAGGAAGAGCAGGCGAAGGGGAGTGGAGTGAGGGTGGTGGCGTGGCAAGGGGCGGCGGCGCGCGGCGGCGACGGCGGCGACCGAGGGTGGTGGAGAGAGGTGGGAGATGAGGGAGGAAGGAGGAGAGGGAGGCAGGGAAAGGTGAAGGCAGGGAAAGGTAGAGGGAGGTCTGCGGGGCATTTTGGAGGGTGGAAGGGTGGCTGGTAGCTGCGGAGGAGGCGGCAGGAGGTGGCGCAAGGCGGCGACGGGCTGGAAGTGGTGGTTTTCGGGATAGGAACTTTGCACGACGAAGGCGGCACGTGCAGGGCAAGGCGGAGGGTGGTGGTGGCTCGGTTTTGTCGAGGGAGGTGCAAGGATGGTAACGGTGGCCAGAGGTGGCGGCGGCTGTCTCCGGTGACGGCGAAAAGCCCGTCTGTTTGAGGCGGCGGAGAGGCAGGATTTCGGGGCAAAAAAAACGAAAAGGGCTGATCGGGGCTGCCAATGGGGGGTATTTATAGGCCATGGGGGGAAAAACGACGAGAGGAAGGGAGGTGGCACACGGGGCAGGTGTGAAGGTGGCCGGCCGGTGGCAGGTGGTGCAGGTTCTGCCATGGCAGGCTGGGTCGGGGAAGGGGAAGAAGAAAGGGGAAAGAGAAGGGCACGCGGGAAAGGGAGAGAGGGACTCGGTCGGGGTCGAAAAGAGGAAGAAAATGACGGGAGAGGGGCAGGGAAGGACGGTCAGTGCTGGGTTGGTGGCTGGTGGCTGCCGGCGGGATTCGAGCTGCAACGTTGAATTGCAGGTCGGGGCGCAGGTCGGGGGAGGAAGAAGACAGGCAGGGTGGACCGGTGGTCCAGGGGAAAAGAAAAGAAGGGGAACCGGCCGGTTCGGCGGCGGTTATTTAATCCGTAAGTAAAACGCGGCGTACTGGAGGTTGTGTGAGTAAAACGCAGCGTCGCGTCGAAGGTGGGCAACGGTCATAAGGTCATTTAGCGTGACGCGGCGTTTCGACGGTACCGAGGCCAAAACGCAGCGCACGGGCGCACGGGGGTCGCGTCGCACGGCGCTGGGCCGTGGGCGAGAAGAAGGAAGGAGAGGCGGGGGCCTGGGCTGCGCAGGCCGGGCGCGCGAGATGGGGGAAGAAAGGAGGTTTGGGCTGACGGCTGGCCCAAACCGGGGAAGGAAGAAGAAAAGAAAGAAAAATAAAGGAGGAAGAAAGAAAAAGAAAAGAAAGGAGAAAAAGGAAAAAAAAGGAAAATGGAAAAATGGAGAAATGGTAAAATGGTTGGGTTGGAGGTATTTGGGTATCTATTTATTTATATAATTAATTTATATATATAATTTTAATAATAATTATTTTAATTATAATAATTAAATCCATTTTTAAATTAGTTAGGCTATTTTGGATAAATTTCCTTAACCTCCATGCTAATTAGAGAAATACCCAAATTTTCTTCCAATTAAATTCTTTATTACTTTCCTCTTAATATACCTTAATTACTCTCTACATCTTAATAAATGAGTTTATATAATTAATTTTCCTAATAATTCCTTATTTGGCCATAATTTCGGAAATTAGGATTTTGGGATATTACAATTATAGCCGGTGGATCAGTCACGTATAGGGCAGAACGCACCTAACCACTATTATATGCCGGTGGATCGGTCCCCAGGGCACCCCGGCACCTGGCCACTATTATGCCGGTGGATCGGTCTGGGCCCGGCTCAGCAATCTTACTCTTTAAGTAGTTAATGTCTTATTCATGTATTATTAAATAAGGTTCCACCCTTGACATGCATGTCTACTACTCTCTAATCTATCCTTCGAGGAGGCCCGTCCCATATCTTGAGACCGTTCTCTCCTTCTCACACCCCGACATCCATTCCCTTTACACTTATCCTTAGATGAAAGAGTCAACCCCTACGGGTGTGGGTTAGGCCCTACTCTCATGACATCAACTCCACCTCCCATCACCCCCTAGGGTTTTCCCTTGAAAACCCTAATTGGGCCGAGGTGGCCCAACCTTCTCCTACTTACGCTACCTTTACCTCATTCAACGCCCCACATCTTACCTCAATTAGATCCTCTCCCAAAACATATCACTTTACCTTTCGATTCAGCACATAACCATGAAAACCCTAGTTGATCACCTCAACCTTAGTACCTTTCTTCTCCCACAAGTAACCTCCCTCTTTTCATCCCAAAGTATCTTCTTCCACATGGGAACCCATACTCACCTTTTATATAAATGAAATCTCACTCTAACCCATACTCCACCCTTCCTTAATCATTCCTACTTTTGTACTTCCCAAATTTCCATTTTCTCCCAAAAACCCTAATCGGATTCCTTATACACCCTTACATCCGCCTACGTACTATTTTACATCAAAGTCTCCAATGGACCCATAACTTTGACATTATCTCATTTACGCCCTAAATCAACTTTCCTCAAGTAAGATTCATCCCCATGCTTAATTTAAACACTCCATGCAGACTCTCCAACACCTGCTTACACACAAAACCCTAATAAGGTCTCTTATGCGCCAACTTACGTATTATTTTTCATACTAAGTCTCCAACCATTCCAAGACTCTCCCATTCTCTTACTTACACCCAAATTCAACTTTTCTCACGTAAGACACACCCCCATGCAAGAGTTCGTCACCTCATGCAAACACCCCAAGTCATCATGCAAATTTTACGACTCCCATGCGTGGTTTCCCCAACTCTCATTTGTTTAGGTCATTCCTCCCTTATTAAATCTTTTCTCATAGATCATGAGGTACTTAGGTCAACCTCATATCCCCCTTAGTGAACTCACTTCCCATTTATTTCCTTTTTATCCTTTCATTCCCATATCATCATAACAATCACCCTAGCATGCATGTCCTAGAGGGTTAAATCATATCACCTCATAAACATCATACATATACGTCATGCTCATGCCATAGGAAACACATACAAACATACCTCATTTACCAAGCTGCGCCACATAAGACAAGTTGCCCACAATCATATAATACACGACATAGCATGGCATATACAACATTCAAAACATACAGGTCACACATCACACAAAGGCCATAGCTTCGTCCTTACCTAAGGCGACGCCGGGCTTGGAGCACGCTCCTCTAACTCCTTAGGTCTTTGGTCGGGATTACCTATAAAAGGGGAAAATGCTAAGTATTAGTTTCCCTTATAATCAATCCTCATTCTAGTTTAAGGTTAGGGTTTTTATTACTAAAAATGGTTTTATACAAAACTAGGGTTTTTACCTTAGAATTAGTATACTAAATATTAGTAGTCAAAATATAGTTATTTATGATACTTATTGTTAAACTTATTTTATTAAGCCCTTTAGTTCCATTCTTATAATACTAGTGTTCACTAGTCATAGTAAAATAGTGATAATAATAATAATAATAATAATAATAATAATAAGACTACTAATAGTGATACTTATGTTTCAAGTAATAGAACTCTAGCGTTTTTAAGATTAAGTCCAACAATGGTGTTAGGTTTGAAATACTAATATTATAAGGTCACAATATTACAAGTAAACTATTCTTAAGGGTGATAATGATAATAATAATAATAATAATAATAATAATAATAATAATAATAGTATTAATATTGGTAGAAATTAGTAGTAGTTATATAAAAGGGATATTAGGGTTTGGATGAGTGGAGAACCACCTAGGGTCGGTGGTGGTCCGGCGGCGATGCGTGGCGGCGACGGCGGCGGTGGTGGAGGAGGAAGGGAAGGGAAAAGATCAAGGTGGGGGTTGGATGGCAGGAGGAAAAGAGAATTTTGAGGTGGGGGGAGAAGCAGCAGGTGAAGGGGAGTGGAGTGAGGGTGGTGGCGTGGCAAGGGGTGGCGGCGCGCGGCGGCGACGGCGACGGCCGAGGGTGGTGGAGAGAGGTGGAAGATGAGGGAGTAAGGAGGAGAGGGAGGCAGGGGAAGTTGAAGGCAGGGAAAGGTAGAGGGAGGTCTGCTGGGCATTTTGGAGGGTGGAAGGGTGGCTGGTAGCGGCGGAGGAGGCGGCAGAAGGTGGCGCAAGGCGGCGACGGGCTGGAAGGGGCTGCTCGGGGTGGCGATTTTACACGGCCTGGGGTGGCTCGTGCAAGGAAAATCGAGGGCTGAGGAGGGCTTGGTTAGGTGGAGGGTGGTGCAAGGTGGGTTTCTGGGCGGCGCTCGACCGGCGGTGTTGGGGGAGGGCGGCGAGAGGGAGCAAACCCAGGGTTTCGGGGTTCCAAATCCCGAATCCAGGTGATCAATGGGGGTATTTATAGGCAGGGTGGTCGGGCAAGGCCAAGGGGAAGAAGACAAGGGGGTGCGGGCGCCAGGCTGGCCGGCAGGCGGCAGGCGGTAGCAGGAGAGAAAAAAAGGAAGGGTTGCAGGCTGCTCAAGAGGGAGGACAATGCTGGTTGGGGCCAAAACGGGGAAAGAAAACGACAGGAGAGAGAGAGAGAGAGGTAGGCTCGCCGGTGTCGGGGCAGCGCCGGCAGTGCAGGCATGCGTCGCTGCTGGCGTCTGCATGGGGAAGAAGAAGGGGGAAGAAAAGGGGGTGGAACGGCGGTCCAGGGGAAAGGAAAAGGGAGGGGGAACCGGCCGGTTTGGCGGCGGTTATTTCCCCTATTAATGAAATGCGACGTTTTGCGGAAAGTTTTGGGCAAAACGCAACGTCCTCGTCGGTCTGGCAACGGTCACCTTTTTTCCTTATAGTGATGCGGCGTTTCGACGACTATAGAGACGAAACGCAGCGTTTGGTTTCACGGGCGGCTGGGCTCGCTGGGCCGCGGGCGAGAAGAAGGAAGGAGAGACAGGGAATTCGGGCCGCGCGTAGAGAGAGGGGAGGCGAGGGGTATGGGCTGCGCAGGCCGGCCTAGTCGGGGGGAGAGAAAGAAAAAAAAAAGAAAGAGGAGGGAGAAAAAGGAAGAAAAGGGAAAATAAGGAAATAAATAGGATGGAAAAATAATTAAAATAACTTATGGGAAAATTGGGGTATTTTTGGGTTATTTAGAATATTAATATTTATAAAATATTAAATAAATTCCTTTTTGCTTATTTTAGACTATTTTAGATAAATTCCCTTAACCTTCATGCTAATTAGGAAAAATACCCAAATTTTCTTCCAATTAAATTCTTTATTATTTTCCTCTTAATCTACCTTAATTAACTCTCTACATTTTAATAAATTAATTTATATAATTAATTTTCCTAAAAATTCCTTATTTGGCCATAATTTCGGAAATTAGTATTTTGGGATATTACAGTTTTGCCCTGTATGTATTTCCGGTCCACTGGCTATAATAGTGGGGTATTCCGTGCTTAGCAAACCAAACGTAAAATCAATAAGACATGGGGAAGATACTAAATATGTTTGAATTATCTTGTAAATTGTGTTTTACTCTTTTAGCCTTAGCACTTGGTACTAGAACGGTAGGAGTGAACCGGTCTGGTACTAAGTGTGGCGATAATATCCCCAAAGTTCAGGGTTTATTGATTTGCTTCCGCTAATTTTCTTTTAATTAACGAAATTTTTCATTAGTTAATTTTGGGGGTGTTACAAGTGATGTCTAGGAGGATGAGTTTAGGCAATGGAAATACTAAACTCCAATATGCCCGAATACTAAAGAGGACTGGTTGTATAAGCTAAATTGGACTTGTATAGCTTACGAGTGTAGTATACCAAGATTTTAGCCTCGTTGTAAATTTGTCAAGTAGAGGTTTATAGTGCTATTTGGATAAGAATTTGCCATCACGAGGAACTCCCAAGTAAGTGAAAGGCAATGTACCCTCAAGCAAGCAAAATTGCTCATAAATTTCTACTTTCAAATGGTTAAAACATGAACCTCCAAAGTAGATACTACTTTTAGAGGTATTCATATTCAATCCTGACATAGAAGAGAAGGCATGGAACACTTCAAGGATTGCTTTGACTAAGGAAAATTGATCTTTACAAAAGAAAAGCAAGTTATCTGCAAACATCAAATTGATAAGCTTCAATTCCTTACATTTTGGGTTAGGGGAGAAATCAAGATTAGTTTAAAGACTTCAGAGGAGCAATTTAAGAACTCTATTACTAAGATAAATAGATAGCGAGATAATGAATCCCCCTATTTTGACCTCTTTTTGCTTGAAAAGGTGGATGAAACATTCCATTAAATTTAATGGAATAGCCTGCTGTTTTAACACAAGTCATGAGGAGCTTCCCAAAGTCGATGGGAAAATGAATAGAAATGAGTGTTTTTTAAGACAAACCTATTAAATAGAGTCGTAAGCTTTCTTCATATAAATCTTAAGCATGATTCGGGGGGATTTATTCCTTTGGATGTACCCCTAGATCAATTTAGTAACAAGGAGGATATTATCATGAATAGCTCTTCCTTTCACAAATGTAGCTTGTGTTTCACCAATCAAATCAGGTATAACCTCTTGTAGTCTAGAAGTGAGAATAGTGGCTATAATTTTATACAAAATGTTGCAGCAAGCAATGGGTCTGTAATCGCCTAGCTTTGTGGGAAATTTAGGGATAAGATTTAGGGTTGTAATATTTACTACTTTAGGTAGAAAACCATTAGCAAAAAATTCACAGATGGCCATATGTAGGTCTTTACCTATGATGTTCTAGAAATCTTTAAAAAAGAACCATCAGGTCGTGGAGATTTTCCATTGGCTAGTGAGAAAACAATCTTTTTAGTCTCCTCTATCTCAAACTTTAATGTAGGCCCCTTAGAGATCATAGTAGATTTGAATGGAACAGAATAAGGGTCAAAATCACCTAGAAATTGAGTGCAAAAGTTATGGAAAATGCTAAAGATCTCTCTTTAATCTGTGTGTCTATGTCCTCGATCATCTGTAAGTGAGTGAATCTATTTTTCTTGTTTTCTTCCTTTAACCACTGCATGAAAATATTTAGTATTTCTATCACCGAGTGTAAGACACTGAATTCTTGCTTTTTTATGGAAGTAACTCTCCTCACATTTAGACAAATGTCTATTGAGTAGCTCAATATCTTGAGTATGCAAGGACTGATCTGCAGGGTTCAATGTCATGCTATGTTGGAGATTTTCTGGATCACATTTAGCTTGCTTAACCCTATAACTAATGGAACCAAACTTAAGCTTATTTAACTATTTTAGAGGAAGCTTCAACTGCTTAAGTTTATTGACAATAACTTGCAGTCTATTTTTGGGAAATCTGTTACTCCAATTGGCTTGTATTAAAGATAATAAAGTATGATCTTCCATCCACATGTTGTAAAAACGAAATGAGATTCTGCCTTGAGACATAGGTTGTTAGATATCAAAAAGAATAGGTGAGTAAACAGAGATAAGAGGTGCCCCAAAGTGAGCACAGCCACCTTCATAAGAATCTATCCACCAAGGATTTCATAAGGCCCTATCTAGTTTGCACCAAAGTCTATATTGTCTCATTTGCTTATTAGACCATGTATAAAAGAAACATGTATATCTTAAATCAATAACATGGAGATGATTTATACAGGTTGTAAACTCTTCAATGTCTACCTCATTAACTTCTGCTTGGCTCTTTTCAGTTCTATTAGATACCACATTAAATTCTCCCATAAGTAGCCAAGGAACATCCCCAAGACAATGGTGAATAGGCCATTGCCATAATTCTTTTCTTGAGTGACCATCATTAGAAGAATAAACAATAGTTAGCTAGTGATGGAGGGTACTGTCCTTAGAGATCACCTTACAAAATAACCCCTAAGCATGAGTAGATATCACTTGAACTTGCCACTAATTAGGATTCCATCCCAACCAAACTTTCCCATTATAGTGACAGTCATAATCCTGCACCCATTGCCAAATATACATCATATCGCTAGTTATTTTATTTACTTTATCAATCTTGACTCTAGTTTCTATAATGCCAACTAAGGTTAGCTTATTGTCTTTACACCATTATTTTATAGCTCTTTATTTTTTAGGGTCATTCAAATCCCTAATTTCATCCTATCTTCATGAAAGGTGGATATGGAAATCAGGGAAGAATTGTATCTCCTTTGCTTTCTTTCTTTCCGTCACTTCTATCCATCTATGACATCCTTCTTCCTCATGTTGATTAATAACTTGCTCCATCTCTTGGGATAATTGACCATACCTCTGCATAGAGACTTTTCCTTTAGATCTTAGCATCCTTTGTTCATCTATCATTATAATAGTTTGATTCTATTTAGGCTCTGCAGTGGCAGAGACAGGAGTGGGATTATGAGTTACATTAGAGTTTGGAACATAAGGATATCCTTGTGAACTTCTTGGACGACTGAGTTTAAGGTCTTTATTTTGTCTCTGGTCATTGACTACTACCCATTGTCTTCTTTGCTGTCCTTATTGGATATGAGTTGCTTAGAAGATGGTACTCATATGACTTAGTTTGTTACAATAATTGTAATAAGGTGGCATTCATTCAAATTCAATGCGTTGCTTGAGAATGGAACGATATGGTTTCTTAACATGTACAAAATTAGTTAGAGCTTGATGGGTATCAACTTCAACCAAGATATGAGCATAATAGACTTGTTCCTTTGCTACAGTGACTGAGTCCATGCCTATGGGTCTCCCCACACAACTACTTATATGTCTCAAACTCTCAGCAAGCCATAAGGTTAAGAGGAGGACAAGCAGTTTCATCCAGAGTGGAAGGAATTTGGAATTCACTCTCTGTTAATGTGAAATTAGGATTCCAATGTTTGAGAAGAAAAGGTCGATTGAAAAAGGTCCAACATCCATCATTAATGATAGAATTACAGTACTCAACATTCGCAAAAGTAAACAAGAAATGTCCCTCCTCATGAACATGGATTCTTAGCAAGGTGATATTGGTCTAATTTTTCTTGATGTAGGATTCCATTTGGTAGAATGATGGATTATTATCACATACTATTCCTACCAATGTATTCTACCAATATATGATCTCGGTCTCAAGATACTCCTATTGCACCTCTACAACTATAACTCCTTCGTGAATAGATGGTGGTGCATAATTTAGATCATGCATATGATTTAGTTTTCTATTTGATAGTATATTATTTCACCATGTCATTTTAATTTCTATAGCACTACTAGACTTACTTGTCTCCACTTGGTTTTAAATAATTGGTGTTTCAAAGGCAACTGATTTTCCTAAAACAATGTTTCCTTCAACCATCACATCATTGGTTGGCGGTTCAAGAATTTTAGGGTTCAATTGTTATGGATTAGTTGAAATATTTCTTTCCATCTCTTTGTCTTTAGTTCCAGAATACCAACTTGCATCATTCTATGACATCACCGGTGAGGTTGGAATCGATCGGTGAATAGGATTTGGATGCTTGGATAGTGATATTATTTTCTTCGCCATTCTTTGTTTTCAAAATAATGTGTGTAGGCGCGTTCTCTTAAGTCTACAACACATCCCTTTTAGTTTATAAAATTAGAACAGTTATTCCAACTATTTTGTCCAAGATTTAGAAGAAGGAAAGGGCTCCAAAATTGTTGCCCAAAAACAAAAGTTATTTATACTTATTTACAAAAATGAAGACTTGGCAATCAACTCGGCCCCTTTTGGTAAATAAATAATTTGGAAATAAGAGGAAAGAAATGAAAATGGGAATACTAATTGAAAATTAATTTAGGAATAAAAAAAATTCTATATTTGGTATGAGGAAATAGAATTAGAAATAAAATAATTAATTTACTAAAGTATCCTTTTAAGTTTTATGTATATGAAAAATCATAAGTAACTAAATAAGGATATTTTGATCTTTTAACCTCTATTTCTATTCCTAATTCTTATTAAAATCCCTCTTAGGTAAAAAATGGTGGGAATGGAGGTTATTAATTCTTATTCACATTCCCCCACCCAATCCCATTCCCACCAAACAAACACTATAATATATTAAACTCATCTTTCAATTTCTATTGTGACTCCTTAACTCCCCAAGACAAATGTCCTCTAAAGTAGAACAATGTAACTTAAACTAACATATAGACTAGGAGTTACAACTTAACCTGGAATTAAAGCTCTCATCAAACATATGCTTTCCATTTAAATTCTTCCCTAAAGTCCTCTGACATTCTACCTTTTAACGCTTTCCTTTACCTTCTTAAAATGTGCATCAATCTTAGTACCTCCTTTTTCGACCATTCCCTCTCGTGTGGTTCCGTCTCCCTACTCTCAATCACTATACCCACACCCATGCTCTTTATACTCCCAACCTTTCACTTATGTCCTCTCTTATATTACTCCAATTTTTTTACATATGTTTATTATTGTAATTATGAAAAATATTTTTAACCAAAATTTTATTTTACATCCCTTTAAGTCTCCTTACATTTTTAAAATGTTTCATTTTGATCGCTTAACCCTTATTACAATTTTGAGTCTCGTAAGACTTATGTACCACTTTTGGCCATTAAAATTCTTCCAAACATATCTAATTTTATCATATTTAAATTATTGGACTTTTTTTTAAGTCTCCTAGGAATTTTTAAAATTTTAAATAGAGATTTCTTTTAAAAAATACTATTCATCGCCTTTTCTTAACCCTTACTCGCATTTTAAACCCTAAAAAGAATGTTTTAGCTAGCAAAAATTTACGAAACATCAGAGATACTTATATTTTGACATATTTAAGCTAAAAATGAATTAAAAATTGGTTCTTAATACTTTATTTCTAGAAAAATTCTGCCAATTTTAGGCTTAAATAGCCTCCAAAAATCAACTTTTTCTTAAAAAAATCTATCCAAAATATCCAAAACTAATTCCTATATTTTTAAAATATATAAAATAAAGGTTGAAATTTATTTTATAGCCATCAGGATTTTATTCCATATTTTTCTTATTTTTTTTTATTATTATTATTATTATTATTATTATTATTATTATTATTATTATTATTATTATTATTATTATTATAAGCATAAAGCTCCTCTAAGTTGTTAAATACCTAGATTTTAACCAAATCTTCTTCCAACCTATCTTATTCTTCATAATTTCGTGCCTTTAGCTCCCAAGAACACACTCCTTCAAACTCAATCCATTCCTCCATTATTTTGCATTTTTTTTTTTACTTCTTTATTCTTGATTTATAGATCTTTATTATTTTTCCTACACAAATAAGTGTTAAAAATTAAATAAATTGAAGGAAAATCTTCCTAAGCTCTTCCTTAATTTCAGAATCATTCCAATTAAGGGTAATCCATTCTATCTTTGATTTTTTCTTCGATCTGTTTTCTTTTATATTTTCAAAGTATTTTGATGGTTTTTGTTGATTTTTAGATCAACATTTTCAAGTTGTTGGAAAGGGTTGATATTCGGCGAATTTTGGCTCAATATTGAATCTAAGGGCTTGGTAAACTAAATTATACTAAGAGTATATAGGTTTTTATGTGTTATAATGCTTAAATGTGTTGTTGTTGTTAATGATATTTTTACCATATTTTGGGCAATTAAGCCTTTAAGCATGATTCTGTATTTTGGTTTTTGTTATTAATTTTTGATGATTTAAATGGATTGGTTTAGTTTTTTAGATGCAATTTCATATATTTAAAGTCTTCATTTGGTTTAGTATAATTAAAGTTATGATTAAATTAAGTTTTAAGCATGTATAAAGGGTACTTTTGTCATTTCACATATAGGATGCGAGCTTTGTTATTGTTTCTGTTCTAAGATGTTAATAATGTATTTAATGAATAGTTTGAAAAGTTTGAAGAGTTATATCCATATATAATAAAAGCTATTCCATTTTTTGTGTTTTTAGGGTTTAAAGACATTTTGGTCTTTTTACTTTAAAATATGTTTTTTATTTAAACTTTTTGTTCTATCATGCTAATTATTTATCAAATGTGCTTAATATTTAATTTCATAATTTTAGGAATTAGATTACTATTTTATTCATAATTATTATATTAAGGACATTTTAGTCATTTTGTATATAAAGGACTCAATTAGATATTTTAGAATCAATGGTTGACCTTGACCATTGATGTGACTCTAGGAATATTAAATTAATAGGAATAGTGATTTGTTGTGAATAGTAAATTACGATAATAGTAAAATTTCTCAATTTTTAAATTTATTTTTACGAAATATCTGGTATTTTAATAGTATTTGATAAATAGTAAGTTTTTTTTTTCTGAAATTAGTGTGTAGGATTATGGGTTGGTAATCATTAATATATTTGAAATTTTATAAAAATTCAAGTGTAAAACTGAGTTTGGAATTTAGGCGAGTAGCCTCATAATGGCCTCTGAGATAGGGTTTGCAATGGTTACACTCCATATTTATATATGTGGTTGTACTACACCTCTATGTATAGTGAAGCCTCTTTATACTCTATAGGTAGCATATAGATCCTATAGAGGCTATCAATATTTATGGATAGAGTGTTTCTCAATGGTATTGGGATGCTTTCTTAACCATAATGCTTTGGATTGATGTCTTAGCCATTAGTGCTTTGACTTCGGTATTATTTCCTCTGAGATAAAATATGACTTAGTGGATTATGTGATAACCTAATATGGATCAAAATAATAAGTGGACCTCTTATGTATGTGGATTCAATCATTTCAGTATTCAAATTTATGTTCTAAGAGTTTACGGGATTTGAGGGTTTGTAATAAATAACATTGAGCTGTAATAAATAGTGAAGAATAGTGGATTTCATTAAATATTCCATATTTTATATATTAGAATGATTTCTTATATTATTTCGCTTTAGCATTGTTCTATATGTCTTACGTGAATGTCTATTATCTACTTTTGGTAGATTTAGTTTACTCAGTACTTTTTTGTACTAATTCTATTCTTGTTGCTATATTTTTTTCAAACATTTTAGTGGAGGTCGATGTCGGTGAGGACGTCATTGATTTTGCAAATTTTGCATGAAGAGTTGAGGTTAGAATATAAGTATCTGATACACCTTATTAGTATTATTTTTTTTTATCTAGATATGGATATTTTTCTCCCTTATCTTGATACCAATCTCTGTATCTCTTTTTTCCAGGATTCTACTCCTCTTTGGAACTCTATTGGATTTATATATATATATTCTTCTCCTTTGTGTGTGTGTGTGTGTGTGTGCGTGTATGTCCCTTTTTGTGTTGTAAATTTTTGTTGTTTTGTATTTGAAGGTTTTATCTTTGTGTTCAGTATAAGAAAGGTAAGGGAGTTGGACTTGTATTAAAAGTGGTGGTAACACCCATGTATTTGAGCTAGCTTCCACATTAAAAAATTTTTCTAAAAATTAGGGTGTTACACCTATTTACTCTTCATCCTCCTCTTCCTCTTCCCTTGATCTCCTAACTACCTTAGCTTCCCACGCCTCCAACAGCACTAATTTCAGCTCCACAACCACCACCATAAATCGTAATATTCCTCCTAATCTTCTCTGATTTAATTCTCTATAACAAAAAAAAAGTCCACACTAGAATCATAATTACCCGACAAACTTAGTAATTGAATCCACAGAAAGTGTGGTAATAGTAAGTGTTGTCATTGCCTTGTTAGGGGCAGCAAAAGGGCCTAAAGGTCGATACTCCACTTCTTTTTGTAACTATTCTAGTATTACCTCTAGTTGAACTACATTTCCACTCATTAATGTATGCATTTCATTAGTGAAGTAAACCCTGATTTCTTTGAATTCAATATGAAAGCAATGTTTCCATTTGAGAATTGGAATAAAAAAACCTTAATATTAAAAGAGATAAAATGCTAGAAGAATTTTGCAGAATGTAGATCTTTGAATGCAACAGTTCTGCTGACCATATTAAGGAAGTGAAGTAGTATTAAAATAGCAAAAAAAATATCCCCTATTCCAACCAAGTAAACCAAGTTGCCCCTTAACTATTCATGGCAAGCTTAAGATCAAACAATACATAAAATACACATTTGCATACACAATAGGCACATAACATGCGAGAACGAAGACATACTAAGATTCACACCATATTAGGAATAAGGGAATATATATATATATATATATATATAGATGTAGTATCCTATGCGAACCTTTTTTTACTGTATAAACATAGGAATGTTTTTCAATCGTTGGATCTGAAATATCTTACGGTTGAAAACGCATCCATATCTTTTTCACTGTTTCGCCCCTATCTCTCTATCCCACCCCGCCCTCCTGTCTGCATAACTATCCCGACCCCCTTTGCATTCCCTCTCTCCATCGCACCTCCCGTATCCCTCTCTCTACACCTCCTGGCTCCCTCTCTCTGCACCTCCCGTCTCTCTCTCTCTCCATCGCACCCGTCTATGCATCTCTCCATTGCCATTTCTGCCCCTCTTCACTTCGACCATACTCACCTCCTCCATTCTTCAACACAACAGCCACTACACTATTCTGCCGCACAGGGGACGCGGAAAAGCACCACCAGTGGCGCAGTACAACGGCAGTAGTCCAGCGCACAACCTCCATGACCGCCGCCTCAGTCCACACCGTCGGTATAATTTTGAACTCTCTCCTCCAATTCGTAAGTTTGTTTGCGTAATTTGGCTTTTGTTATGCCAAATTAGTTGACAGGGTTTGTTATGTGATTGCTAGATGACAAGCCATCTTTGTCGCGCTCTTAGTTCTTAGAGGGTGGCCGGAGGAAAATTGGTTGGAGCACAACCGCCTGAGGGTGGATTAGCACCGGAGAATTCACCAAAGGGGCTAAGTCCGCCTAGCCATTTATCGTCCCCGTAGGAGTTAAGGGATGAAGTGAAATCGGCAGCTCAGGGGAGGTGGTCGAGTAATTGCTTTGCTCAGTTGTTGATTTGTATAGGAAGCTTGTTGTATCTATTGGTGTGAGATGAGATTTTATTATTTTTTTTACTCATATTATTTGTAATTTTTTGGGTTTTACACTCTGATTGATGATGAGTTTACATTAATTATTAGGCTACTCAAATTGCGGAAGCGGAAAAAGAAAGAAAAATGCAGCTAATTTTTTCTATTTTTCCAGGATAATATGAGTAATACTACAACAAATTTTGTGTTGAATTATGATCGATATCAGTTACGATTCAAATTTATCCCCCACTTCTAGACATTCAATTCAATTTTGTTTGCAACATTTTTATGCTGAATAGATAGATAATATTACTGAGCTCTCTCTTTCCCTCTCCCTCTCCCTCATGGCAACCTAAAACTTGAATCTTTATCTGCAACTGCAAGTCTTTGACTTTAGCTTCAAGCTTCTTCTATTGATGGGTTTGGGGTTTAGAATTTAGGTTTAAGGGTTAGAGGGTGTGTGGTTTATGGTTTAGAGGGTTTAGGGTTTAGGGTTTGGGGTTTAGGGTTTGTGGTTTAGAGGGTTTTGGGGTTTGGGTTTAGGGTTTAGATTTTAGAGGGTTTGGGGTTTGGGTTTTTGGTTTAGGGTTTATAGGGTTTGGTGTTTAGGGTTTAGGGTTTAGATGGTGTGGGGTTTAGGGTTTGGGGTTTAGAGGGTTTGGCATTTAGGGTTTAGGGTTTAGGATTTGGGGTTTATGTTTAGAGGGTTTGGGGTTTATGGTTTATGTTTAGGGGTTAGAGGGTTTGGGGTTTGGGGTTTAGGGTTTAGGGTTTAGGGTTTGGAGTTTAGAGGGTTTAGGTTTAGGGTTTAGAGGGTTTGGTGTTTGGGTTTTAGGGTTTAGGGTTTATGGTTTAGAGGGTTTGGGGTTTATGGTTTAGGTTTAGGGTTTAGGGTTTAGAGGTTTTAGGGTTTATGGTTTATGGTTTAGGGTTTTGAGGGTGTAGGGTTTATGGGTTTATGGTTTGGGGTTCAGAGGGTTTGGGGTTTAAGGTTTAGGGTTTTGAGGGTTTAGGGTTTAGTGTTTTGAGGGTTTTGGGTTTTGGGTTTAGAGGGTTTGGGGTTTAGGGTTTAGGTTTAGGGGTTAGTGTTTAGAGGGTTTAGGGTGTAGGATTTGGGGTTTAGAGTTTAGGGTTTGGGGTTTGGGGTTTAAGGTTTAGGGTTTAGGGTTTAGAGTGTTTGGGGTTTATGATGTGGGGTTTAGGGTTTAGGGTTTGGTGTTTAGAGGGTTTAGTGTTTAAGGTTTTGAGGGTTTAGGGTTTATGTTTTAGGGTTTGGGGTTTAAGGTTTGGGTTTAGGGTTTAGGATTTAGGGTTTAGAGGGTTTGGGATTTAGGATTTGGGGTTTATGGTTTAGAGAGTTTAGAGGGTTTAGGGTTTGTATAGTTTATGGTTTTAGAGGTTTGGATATAGGCGTGGGTTAGTTTTTTTATTTGGCATTAATAAAATCTTGAATGTTGATTAAATTTTGATCTAATGGACGAGATTGGTTCTTATGTTTGTATATTAACAAAATTTTGTATGTGACTTCCCCTATATATATATATATATATATATATATATAAAGCATGGAAAACACAATTAACACAACCAAGACATAGATCATGCATTAGCCAAACTTAAGCTTGTAAGAAGGATATCCATTATTATAAGCATATCATAAATAATCTCATTTATTATCTTACTAATGATGTGACCACATAATCCATATTTTACTTATTTTTGATCAATGGGATGGATTATCACCATGATCTCTCAATACCCATGGAAGCCATCCGACAACCAATTGTGGGAAGGCCGACTAAAGCCACATAATAACTAATGGACCAAAGTATACTCAAAGTTAAGTGATCACCACCTAGGTAAGCAAACTCTTTAGTGTTGGCATCACCTAATACATCATTAGTATCTAGAGTAGGAAAGACACTTAAAGCTCTAAGGCCATGACCGAGGTATTATTTAAAATAAGAGTACTCTTACATATAATAGGCTAAGTACATCATTCCACCAACTCATGTAAAAATAATGCCTCATATAATTCAAAAAATCTATTAAGGACTACTGAGGGCAAAAAAATCCATGCTCAACCATAACCCTCATTTTATAAGTATTTTTAGGAATAAAACCACTCCCTCAATTTATGAAGGCTAATGCCAAGTCTAAAAACCATGTATTTATTATGTATAAGAAATTTAAGTAAAAAAAAAAAGTTAAGGCCAAACATAGTTAAGCTAGCATAGGAAGTACTCAATATATCCTAACAACCCCACGGAGGACTAGTGAGTTGGCCCCACAACCATGAAATGATTTGGAATTAAAAATAGAAAGTAACAAAATTTCACAGGGAGATTAATTGACTGTTGGTAAGGTTTTAGTCAACTAGTGCGCTCAAGCACACACATATTTGAGTTGAAATCATGCATTTCAAGTCAAAATATATGGATAATTATTATCCCACATTCTTAATAATAATCATGACAACATTAACTCTTAATCATTCTTATAAATACATTTAACAATGAGGTATATGCTTTCACACCACAAAAAAAAATCAAAATTAAATGTTGTAAGAAAACAAGTTACCAATCAACTAGTACCTCCAACGCACACATACAAGTCGATTTTGAGTTGTAATACACATTTCAATTTCCTTTTAAGCACCATCCGACATGAAATTACATAATCTAACATTTCTAAATCATAATATAATATGGTTGACACATAATCATGCTTAAAATTCCATTAGACACCAAGAACTAAACTCGTGTTTCATTTAACTTACCAAAATGCTAAAAAGGTCCAAAGACATATGTAATACTCCAAATTTTATATAATATTAATCCCGAATAACTAATATTTCTAGCTTATCCTAATTCCTTAATCTTAAATCTTAACTTAATTCTAAACTTTATTTCGGATTAGTAATATTTTTAACCTAAATCTAACCCCGAATGTTTGATAATTAATTTATCCTAATGCCTTAACTTAAATCTAATTATAAAACCAAAACTTAATTTATTTCCACCTTTTCCTTTTTCCTTTTCTAGTTCTCATTTTTCCCTTTCGCCTTTTCTTTTCCTTTTTCTTTCCCTTCTTACCTCACTTCTTTTTCCTTTTTTCCCTTTTCTTGTACGAACCACTTCTTTACCCACAACCATATCCCTTATGTCATGCTTTCCTAACCTATCCTCTACCATCATTATCACACAATCACCTCCCACCTTCAGCATGATATGTTTGGTTGAAAATATGCTCGATTGTTACCTCACCTCCCTTCCCTCTCTGCCTGCACATAACATGTGCATATATATATATATATATATACATATAACTCACATACTTAACCATTTAATGATCCTAACCACTTATTTCATCCCTCCATTTTTTGTCAAAGAGTAGTAGCCCTCTTCCTTTCTTCCCTTCCTCCTTCTCGCTATTGCCAAAAATGCCATGAAAAATTGGTAATGGCATCCCCACAATTCCTCCTCCACTTTCGTTGGCCTTTCTTGCATTCCTACCCATTGTGCACTTGTAGTTATTTTCATTCCCTCCCCCCAACCAATGGCCAAAACTATAACATCTCTGAATTTACTACTGAAAAATTTTGTCATTAGTAGAAGCATATTATCAAATAGTTTGGTCTTACCACCATAAGTATAACTTACCATACCATCCTTACATCAATCACAAAGCAAATTAATTAGAAATTAAAACATGATAAATAGAAAATGAGGGAACTTTCATAAACATTAGATAAGAGTTTGGAGGTTTACTCCAAATACAATAATCCAAAATATAAAAAGGGATACCATGGATCTAAGAGTTCAAAAAGGTATCCGATTATAACTAAAATCTGGATAACATGACTCTATACCCAAAACCCTGATACAAATATCATTCCTCCACATAATAAGCATCAAAGGCTGCAAACTCGTCCACTGGGCCATCATCAACCTGCACAAAGACATCTGGGTCGTCTACTCATGAGAATGAGCAGCACCCATGAAATGGATAATTAGTATGCTACATAATGGCTAAGGTAATGATACATTCAAAGTAGGATTACACATAATACATGAGTTCACATTAGAGAGTAAGAATACGTACAATAATATAAAATAGTGCTAGGTAAATACTGATTTCGGGTCTCACTATATAGATATATCATATTCTAATCTTTTATTTATGTTAAGTTTAGGGACCCTACTATTATTAAACTGGTAGAATGGTCTAAAACACTTCTCAATGACAATACACTCAAGCCATTATTATTATCTGGTGGAACAAATCTAGCACCTCTCAAAGCGAAAAGCTTATAAGCCACTATTCTTAAACTGATGGAATAGTCTAAAGCACCTCTTATGAATAACACACTTGAGTCACTAGTATTATCAGGTGGAACAGACTCAGCACCTCAATCCTAACTCACGCAGTCTATCACTTTAAATGATTAGTAGCACTTCTATTAATACTTTATCTCTTAATTGTATTTTCATTCATATTGAGTATGGGGCCTCATTATTCTTAATATGGTGTAACGGACTTATGCACCTCTCAGGGACAACACACTTAAGCCACTATTATTATCTTGTGGAATGGATCCATATAAATACCTTAATCCAACTCATGTGATCTTTCATTTTAAATGATTATTATCTTATTTAAAGTTCATTGTATATTCAAAATTATCATGTGGAACTCATATAAATATGCAGAACATATAATTAAATAAAATAATTATGACCATAAAATAATCCTCACATGACCATAATACACTTAGGGTAGTTAAAATGCTTATATTCTTTCAAAGCCATATAAATTTCAATACTAAGACATATAAATCTCTAATATTCATTCAAGACATATATCCTCAATTATTTACATAGATGCATATCTAACATTATACCAGAATTACACATCCACAATTTCATTACTCTCAAGATATCATATGATAAAATAACATCAATCATATAATATGTTCAACATAAAAGCACATACACATGCACATAAAGTCTTAGCTATGACATATATCCTTACTAACAAGAACATCGGGCTCTATGTAAGTAAATCATAAACTGCCTCATATGAGATCACCGAAAAATCACCTACGAATAAGATAATACACAATTAGGCTCAAAGATTATAATTGAGGAAAAGGTTAAAGTAAATGAGGGTAAAGTGGAAGTAACTGGAGTTAAAGGGAAACCCGAGTTGCATGGAAGTGTTATGGAAGGTATGGTTGTGTTTAGGTGATGTTTAGATGTGCTAAAAGAGAAGAATGACCAAGAAAACAAGACTACACAGGTGTGCGGCAAGCAGTGCATGATTAGGCTGAGAGTTGGGAAGTAGCATAAGCAGGCTATGCAAAAGAATCATAACCGTGCGCGTGCAACACATGTATAGGAGAGAAAGAAAAGGGGGTGCACGAGCTTGCACTAGGCTATGCGCGGCTTGTGCGAGTATGCACGAGCAAATTGTGCAAGCATGGACAGGCATGCAATAAGAGAAAAAGGTGGTGCACGACTGTGAAAGGGACCATGTGTAAATCATGCACCTCACAAAAATGCAATAGCGCATGAGAAAGAGTGGGAGAAAATGGAGGCGGTGGACAACAACAGTGAGGGGGAGTTGATGGGGTGGTTATGGTGGTTGTTTTTACCAAGCAATGGTGGTGGTGGTGGTGGTACGGTCGATGGAGAAGAAGAAGAATAAGAAAAGGGAGAGGGAGAGGGAGAAAGGTGGCTCAAGGCAAGTGCTTTTCTTGATAGAAATTGGGGCAATAAATGAGGTAAATAAATGAGGGAGGGAGGGAGAGAGAAGGTAGTATGTATATATATATATATATATATATATATATATATATATATATATGTATGTATGTATGTATGTATGTATGTATGTATGTATGTATGTATGTATGTATGGTGGCATGAAAGAGGAAGAATGGAAGGGGAGGTGATGGTTGATAGTGATCAGCATGGAAGAGGCATGAGGGAGTGGCAGGGAGTGATGGTTGTTGGTGTCATGGTGCACAAGGGTGGCAGGGAAAAATTCAACGGAGATAAGGTGTGATGATAGTTGAGATAAGAGTTATGTGTTGCACAGGTTAAGGATTTCTCACGCAAGATAGGAGAAGAAGATAAGAAATCAGTGCAAGGAGGAGGAAGAAAAAGGAAAAAGGGTGAAAGAAAAGAAAAAGGGAATAAGGATGAGGTTAAAATTTAGATTTAAATTTTGATTAGCTGGTGTGTGCTAATGTGCGTTTAGTCAAGAGAATTAGTAGTGTGAGTTTAAATTAGTGAACATAGAGCAACTCATGCAAGTATACACGGTCTCCCCAAATAGTAAAGAGGTAAGAGGATGTCGATCCCACAGGTATTAGAGGAGTGAATTATGCTCGCTAAAGTGGAGTATCCTATGAATTTACTGATGTAACAAATGCTAATGAGGTGGTGCTGATAGTATAAGAAATAGTTGAGTACATAGAGAGTTAATAGATTTAATGCATGACAGATGTGAGGGAAATCAGGAGGAAGAATCGTGAGAGTAGATTTGTTAGTTCTCAAGTGTGCACCCTGTGATAATTCATAGCATGTCAAGCACGATAGATATTAATCCTCCTAACCTTACTGGGTTTCACTCAATGGTGAAATATGCTCTCAGGCCGTCTCCATCAATATAAATAGACCCTATCAATGTCGCGCAATAAGGATTGAAGGATTAAAGATAGGGTTTCTTCACCTTTCAATGCCAACCCTATCACCTTTTTGTCATCATTAGTTCTGCACACTATCCAGTTGATGCAGAATTTGGTCAGGTTCCTAATGCGGAAAACATTCAATACTCAGACATTTTTAGCTTCATAAAATAAAATATCATTACAGTCAATAGGACTAGAAATGTCACGATTACAATGATAATACTATCAGCTCTTCCTTTCACCAGAAGTTAGCCGAGACTAAATTTCTTCCAACCAACATAAAATACAGAAGAGAAAGAAGGGAAGGATTAAGGAGACCACTATATTCCTAACCCCTATCTATCATATTCACTCCTTTTTCTTCTCTTAGTGAGCTCTATTAGGAGTCTCTCTCCTTTCTTCCCTTACTTTTCTACTCTTCCATCGTCATTACTTTTTTCCTCTCTTTTTGTAATTCTTGATTTTCTTCTTCTTCAATCGAAGGATCCCTTTTCCTCAAGTCTTCCTGCTCTTCTCTTCTCAACACTCTTCTGTCTGGGGTATTTATAGCGTGAATCCATGCAGATAGGACAAGGATTCCCTGACTCTACAATGGCCAGTTGTATCCAAACTTTAGGCAGCCGTACCCTATTGTCAGGTAGCAGTGTCTTGTAGTGGTCCCCGGGTGAATATTGCCGAATTTGGAAAACTATGTTTGTACTAATTTTTGTCGGCATGTAGACCAGTGATGGTGACTTGGGCATCAACTCTTGTGGTTCTGATAGGATAATAAATGCTCTAAGACATTGTTGGAGAGTCGCCATTCCTGCATATATCTTTGAAAGTAGCTAAGTGAACACATTAAGCCTATGAGTGATCATAAAAGTGGGGAATGTTATTAGTTCATAGGATAAGGGAGCTATATTCAGTTTAAACTTATGTTATTCATGCGAGATCTTAAAAGGTAGAAAAATCATATGAAACCACAAACTATGACTCTCGTATGTAAAAAATCATTAAATAAATGATGTTCACGGGATCCTTTTCTTAGCTCAAATCCACTCACATCAATAGGTAAGATTAATGATATACATCTATTGAAATTAATGTTGGATTAAGAAATATAAATTATCCGACTCAAAAATTAGGATTAGGTTAAGATTTTGGATAAAAAAATTAGGGTAATCAAAATTAAAATTGGATTAAGGTAATAATTATATGGGATTAGACTTAATAAAATTTTTGGGGTATTACAAAAACCACCGAAGCCACCCTCTAGCTAGCACCATCCAAAACAACCAAAGCCTTCCCAAAACCTTCGGCCCTCCTTGTTGTTATATACCCCATATAAAAATCAACTGGTGATGTTGCTACCCCCAAGCTTCTGCATCTTCAATTGTTCCCTCTCCCTTTGTTGTACAAAGTTTTGTTGAGGCACCTTTGAACCTTACGTGGTTTTTACTCCATGATTTTACTCCCTGTTATCATTTTCTTGGTTATATCCCTAATTTCTAATTATATTTTAACATTATTTTATTGTGTGATTTTATGGATGTTTTAGAGGAAGCACGATAGGATATACATGCCAAGAGATCAGTGTCCTTTTCGGTAAGAATACATGTTGAACTAAGGTTTTTGTCCTAAATATTATGTATGATTATGTGTATTATCATTTTATTATTATGTTTTTTTAAATTCATGTTGTCAATGTTATGATATGATTATGTGGATTATATAATAGAAATAGATTAAAAATGAAGAAATATGTGCTAATACGATATTGTTACTATAAATCTTATATTGTAAGCCCTAAGTAAATGAGTGTGGTATATAGCATTGTAATGTGGGTTTTATAAATTATGGTAAGTGAGAAATTATAACATTAAAGATGTAAGGTGATGTAATGAATTGAAAATATGAAAATAACAACATCGGACATATAAAGTTTTTATGAAATAAGGGTGTTTGGCTATTAGTGAGGGCATTTTGCTCAGTATGTATATGAAAATCTTGGTAATGGATTTTTACATGGTAATAATATCATATTGAATGTTTGGAGTAATTATGAATGGCTTGATTCTATATAAAATGAAAAAATGACTTAAGTTGGTAATAATAACCCTAGATGTTGTGTTATTATTGCATGTGTAAAATGTTGGAGTTAAACCATAATTTTCGGCTATGTTGTTAATATTTTAATTTTAGGAATTTATATTTAATTTTTTGATTACAATAATTCTATTTAAAAATTTATACCTAACTTGTGAAATTAGGGTTTTGTAGGGTGTTAATAGTAATTATGGAGAGAGGGTTATTATCGCATGTGTAAGATGCAAGAGCTAGACCTTGATTTTTGGATATGTTTATAATAATAATAATATTTAAGGAAGATATACTAAAATATATGGATAAATGATTAATATGGATAAATTTTTGCTTGCACTGTAAAATTAGAGTTTCTTAGGAAGATTATGAACATATTATTTTGAGGATGACCTTGATCACTATATGGTTGTTATTTACATGTTTCGATTATGTGTTGTACATATATACTTTATTATCTCATGATGGTATAATTAATTATGAATAAGATATCAATCACTTAAAGCAAAATATCATGTAAGTCGGGTTTAGGTGCTTTATGGATATGTTCCATAAGATGATAGTAATGGCTCAGATGTGTTTTTTCCCCTAAGAGGTGCATCACTCTCTTCCATTAGATTAAAAATGGTGGGGCCTTAAACTCAATATGAGTGAAAACATGATTTTGAGATAAGTAACTAATGGATGTGTAACACCCCAAAATTCACTACTTTTTTTTTTAAGTGGAAGTAATTAAAATAAAAATACTTAAATTAAAACTCGTGAATTCTGGATATGTTACCACCACACTTAGTACCAGACCGGTTCACTCCTACCATTCCGGTACCAAGTGCTAAGGCTAAGAAAACACTACCAATGACATCATTAATAATCCAGATTTATAAAAAAAAATGAAAGTTAGAGTACACATAAGTCTTTATACAATTCAAAATACTAGCTATTGTTTTTCAGATAACAAATAAACAACATTAATAAAATTGTTTCTGCAACTCCAACATAATAAAAGGTAACATGAATAATATCTAAAAAGGAAAATGGCAACGCCACTCTAGGACCCGATTCAGCCCACAATCACTCAGCCCCTTCTGATGTCCCATAGACATCGATAGCATCGAAATAAGCATCTCCAACTTGCAACAGGTCAGACGGGCCTTCTGCTCGTGGGAATGAGTAGCACCCATGAAACGGGTGATCGGTACGCTACGTACTGAGTAAGGTAACCGAGCACTAAGGCTGACACATAAACACATCAAATCATGTAGGATAATAGTCAACATACAATTTCAAACCACACATATGATAGATAAAAGTGTATAGAGAAATCCATAGCCTATAATCAACAAGCCCATATATAAGGCTAAAAAGGTCCAGATTAATTATTTAATCTTTCTTTTATAGAAAAGTCGGTTCACGCTATACCTTTTTATCGATTCTATGCGAGTATAGGAACACCCAACTATTATAACCGGTGGGTCGGTCACACATAGAGCATTATGCCCTAACCACTATTATTACTGGTGGATTGGTCACATATAGGGTACAACCCTAACCACTATTTATAACCGGTGGATCCATCACATATAGGGTAAAATCCTAACCACTATTCCTAACCGGTGGATCGACTCGATTCCTGCTCGCATGGTGTTCCACTGTAAGTGATTAGTGTCTTTTATTTGCCTTAGCAAAACTCTAGTTTATTTTCCATTGAGATCGGGATCCCCCACTATTATAACTGGTGGATCGGTCACATATAGGACATCATGTTCTAACCACTATTATAACCGGTGGATCGATCGCACATAGGGTAAAACCCTAACCACTATTCCTGACTGGTGGATCGGCTGGTCCCGTCTCAATATCTTCCACTTTAAGTAATTAATATCTTAAGTATCTTATTCACAAGCTTTGACCCAGACATGCCTGACTACCTTCTATAGTTCTCATCCTCCAACCCTAGTTAACCAACACCACGAGAGTTAATCATGGCACACCCTAACACCCATGCAACCCTAATTCCATGCAAACCCTAACTCCACACAAACCCTTCTTCCATGCAATCATTAACTCCCATGCAATGCAAACCCTATTACCACCATACAAAACATAATACTACCATGCAAACCCTAATACCACCATGCAACCCTAATACCACCATACAAACCCTAATACCACCATGCAACATTAATACCACCATGCAACCCTAATACCACCATACAAACCCTAATACCACCATGCACCATTAATACCACCATGCAAAACCCTAACACCATATTGTTACACTCCTCTTCATTATTTACAACCCTATTATGCATGTCTTAAAGCCACATCATACCATAATAATAACACACTCATACATATAATTCTCATGCCACGATTTATTTACACAAACACACCTCAACTCCATATCATGTTGCATTCATAATAATTATATAATATACACATAAAATACACAATAAATCATATCACATGGCACGCATGGCATATAATCACATTTTACACAAATGGCCTTAGCACCCCTTACCTAAAACGATATTGGTCTTGGAGCACGCTCCTACGCCTCCTTAGGGATTTGACTGGTTTCACCTATTATGAGGGAAAAGCTAAAATTAGACTCCCTCCAATCAAAAATACTGTTAATCAATAACTTATTATAAGACTAGGTTTTTAATAAAATAATAATATATTTATAAAATAACATTAACTAATTACTAACTTTACTAAAGACATAGAAATAATAGAAATATTATAAAAGTTGATAATATAAGGTTGAAAATTTACCCTAATAATAATGATGATGATACTAAAATAATAATAGCAAAGATATTAAAAATAATATCAATGTTAATATTAACAAGAATAGTAATAATAGCAACAATAACCAAAATAATACTAATAATAATATTAGTAAAATAAGTAACAAAATTTAGTAATAAAAATAATGATAAAAACAATAGTAATATTACCAAAAATTAATAATGACCATAATGGTAATAATAGTAAGGATAATAATCGAAGATAAAATAAAGTAGGGTTTCTACCCTACATTGAATAATAATAAACTTATTAAATAATAATAAGAAGAAGAATAATAATAATAATAAGAATAATAAATGCTATTGATAATAATATCAAGACGTAATATTTATAACACTACTACTACAACTCAAAATAAGCACAATAAGGTTTCAGCCCCATATAAAATAATAATATTAACATTGAAAATAATAATAATAACAACAATAACAATAACAATAATAATAACAATAATAAAAATAATAATAATAATAATAGCAACACTAATGGTAAGGTAGTTGTAATAATAATACTGAAATAATAATAATTACAATTTTGAAATAGTAAATAATAATAAATACAATAATAATAATAATAATAATAACATATTAGTATTAATAATAAAGATAATAACAATAATAATAATAAAATTGAATTAAAAATATAATAGGGCTTTGGCACTCAACAGAATAATAATAAAAATATTAATATTAATAATAATAATAATACATATTAATAATTGAAATAATAATAATAATAGGATTTATATTAGAATAAATGAAATAAAATAATTTAAGGCTTGTAAAAAAAGAGAAAAGGGTTGAGAGGGTCTAGGATTCAACCTTAAGCTGGTGGTGAGGGGTGGCACCGACGGTGGTGCACGGCGGCGGTGGCGGTGGCCGGAAAAATGGAAGAAAAGGGTAAAAGTCGAATGCTAGAAAAAAAATAAGGAGAATTAAGGTGGGAGTTGGAGTGTTTAGAGTTGCCCAGAAGGAGAGGGATAGAATAAGGGTGGTGGAGCAGCCAAAGGTGGCGGCGCACGATGGCGGTGGTGGTGGCCGAACGGTGAAGAAGGAGGGAAAGGGAGGAGGAGAGGGAGGAAGAGGAAAAGAAAGGTAGGGGAAGGTAGAGGAGGGTCTGCATATGTTTTTGGGTGGTGTAGGAGGCAACAGAAGCGGCGGAAGTGGTGGCAAATGGCGGCGCGAAGGGTGGCAGGGATAAAAAATAGGTTGATTGGGAAGGGGACTTCGCATAGTCGGGGTGGCTTGTGCAGGAAAAATCAAGATATGATGGAGGTTTAGGTAGTTATAAGGGGATGCAAGGATGAGTTTGGTGGGCAGAGTTGGTGGCGTAGTTAGCTGACGGAGGAGGAAAGGCTTTCTAAAGTTACGGCGGCACGAAGGAAGGTACTTTCTGAACTCAAGCCAAAAACTCGACTCAATGCTTCTATGGAGGTATTTATAGGCTTGAAGGGAAGTTAGGGTTGAAGGAAAGGTGGGAGAGTGGTAGGCAGGAGTGGGCACTGGCCGACGATGGTAGCTGGCGCACTCCCCGTTCGTGGTCTGTAAGTGGCCAGGGGAGAGGGAAATCGTGCGAGGAATGGGAGAAGGGAGAAGCGAAACGGATGGTCAATGGGGCATGATCGACGGTGAAAAATCAGGGAGAGGGGCGGCGGTTGCAGGTACTCGACGGCGCTGGGCAGGTGCAAAGGAAGAAGAAGCAGAAAGGTGGGGTGAAAAAATTGGGTGGTTCAATGAAGAAAGAAAAGAAAAGGGAAGGCGGCGAACCGGTAATAATAACTAAACAAAACGCGGCATTAAAGGGAAAAAAGAACCAAAATGCAGCGTGGAGAAGGGTGGAAGAAGACGGTCACGCAGGCTGGGCTGCGCCGAAGGAAAGGAAGAAGGGAGGGGCTAGACCACTGGAGAAGGAGAAGCAGGCCGCGAAAAGGGGCAGGCCCAAACGGGGGAAAAGGAGAGGAAAAAGAAAAGAAAAGAAAGAAAAAGAAAGAAAAGGAAAGGAAAAAGAAAAGGGAAAAGGAAAAGGGAAAAAGAAAGAAAATAAGAGCTTGGGTAAATAAAATTAAATAGAATATTTAGGATATTTTAAAATAATAATATTTAAATAAAATAACATTTAAATCCCTTTTTAGGCTAATTTCGGATTTTTAAAAGATTTTTTATAAATTCCATTTTAATTAGCAAAACATCCTAATTTTCTTCAATTAGATTATTTATAAAATTTATATTAATTTGAAACTATTTTCTATTTATTATTTTAAATAAAATAATTTATTTAATTAATTTCCAAAATAAAATCCTTAATTAGCTAAAATACTCAAATTTCTCCTAATTAAAATATTTATAAGATTTCTTCTTGATTTGTCCTAATTAATTTCCTTTTATTTTAGCAAAAATAATTTATTTAAATAATTTTCCTAATAAAATCTCCTTTAACTATAATTTTTTAAAATTTAAATTTTCAGGGCATTTCAGGATGAGGCATTAATCATTTAGAGTGAAATATTACATAAGTCAAGACTTAGGTAGTGTGTCTGTGCCACCGAATGATAATAGTGGCTCAGAGGTGTTCTTCCCTGAGAGGTGTTGTAGATTGTTCCAATGGTTTAAGAATAATAGTCAGGAGCATGTTGCCCTAGAATATATTGAGTCTATTCCACCAGACAATAATAGTGGTTCAAGTGTGTTGTTCTAGAGAGGTATGTCAATCAGTTCCACTAGATTAAGAATAATTAGGGACCCTAAATTCAACATAAATAAAAGAATGGATTGTGTTATATCTAATAATAAAACCTATAATTGGTAGTTACCTTGCATCATTTTATATTAACGCACATGTATTCTTATTTGTTGTTGTGAACTCATATTTTATGTGTAATCCTTTCACAATTATATTGTTACCATAATCATTTTATAGCATACTGATCATCCTTTTTATGGGTGTCACTTATTCCTATGAGAATAGGACCCAAATGTCTTTGTGCAGGTTAGTGAGGACCTAATGAATGTTTTTTGTTTCTTATAATGCTCTATATGTGGAGGACTGACCTTATGTATTGGGGTTGGCATGGAGTGACGTTATCCAGATATTATTTTATCCGAATATAATTTTGGACTATTAGCTTTATAGTATCCCTTTTATATATTTTTGGATATTGTGCTTGAGGTTAATCTCCAAGCTCATAAACAAGTTATGAATTTTCTCTTATTTTCTATTTATCTTCTTTTATGTTCTAATTGTTTTACCTTGTGATTGATGTAAAGATGGTATGGTAAACCAAACTTATGTTAATTATGATGGTAACACCCATCTATTTTAGTATTACGCTTATGCTAAACATAAAATTTTTTAGTAATAAATGTTAGGGTGTTACAATATGCTTTCTCAAATAATAAACTCTTAGAAAACTAATTTCACAACTTGTGGTCATACCAAAATATTTGGAAATTATCATGCTTCCATAGGACATTCACGAACCCACAAAACCCTTTCTAGCCTCAACACACATTGAATAACCTATTTTCATGCTTTTCTACTCCAAATTATATACTTTCATCAAGATATGCTCACATATATATACACATTTTATCACAACATATTAAAACTCATGCTCTCTGAACATAATAAGCTAAAATTGCCTATTTTGGCAAACCACCTTCATATGGAAGAACAATAATAATTTAACTTTCTCAGTCCAACTAAACACCATAAAAGAGAGAAAAATATCCTAGCAAGAAGTCCCAAAATCATCCCTTTGGAGTACCTTTAAGAAAATAAGGTTAACCCTTAGCAACCCCCACCCCTTTAAAATCTCACACAATTAAAGCAAAAGCTAGAGATTATAGAGAAAATTAGAAAAGTTCAACCTCTTCAAAATAAGAAAACCAAGAGTAGGAGTCAACCCTTAACCTCTCCTAAATATAACTCTCCTTTGTTTAAAAGTAAAATAATAAAAAGATAGAGAAAATAAAGGAATTTGGTGGTTAAGGAAGATAAGAGAAAAGAGAGACTTTGACTTGCATATAAGGCAAGGTTTTGGTGGGTAAATGAAGAACGGGGGTTATATAATTTAGAACCCTAAATCCTAGCTCAAATTTAGACCTTTGTGGGTTCTAGAGGGAAAAACAATACTAACTTACCTCAATAGCTTAAATGGTGATAGCAGGTGAGTTTTAGTGTGATGCATAAAAGGAAAATATGAGAACAAGAAATGAAGGAAACAAAAAGGCATATGAGACAGGAGCTTCACTTAGCATACTCGATTAGATGAAATTGTTCAGTTTGACACACTAGGTAGAGAGAGAGAGAGAAATAAGACAATTGAATAAGGTCATCAAAGCTAATTTTTGAAATTCAAACCACAAATCTATTTTAAAATTAGTAAATCGGATTTGAAAAGCTCATTCACCTCATAAAAATCATTAACAAACCACCTAAAGCATAATCATAAAGTTCCATAAGCAATGGAAGAAAAATCAAACACGACCATCTCAAAAAAGTTTGTCATAGAGACAACTAGTAGAAAGATATAGCAAGGATAATTGCCTAGCTTTCCAAGACAAAGTGACAAAAATGTAGAGGATACACCAGTCAACTAGTATAAACTTAACCAACCAACTAGTGAACCGAAAAACCTTATTTCTCCCTTTTACTAACACTTTTCCACATCCTTTGAAAACGAAACTCAAAATACATCTCAATATCACAATCAAAAACACTTAAATAATTATTAAACACACTCATGAACACACATTGAGGGCCCAAATTTATAGGGTTTTGTAACATCATATTCCACACAAGCCCTCATAATCCTTAGTGATGAAGCTAGTTGTATATCATGATACATATCCCATAATTCAGCAAGGAGACTATTTGTAGAACCTAGCCTGCTAACAAAACATGTCACCCAATTTCTCAGGTGATCCCTAATAACTTCTCTTGCCCCAAATAATTGTTCTTTCATGTTTGTAGCTCCCTCCTTGATCATCTTGAAAAAAAAGGTTTATTTGACTCTTACCACATTTGTTGTTTATCTTTTTTCCTCTTATCATATTATCTTTAAGATATTACAAATTGAATTACCAATTTGATACATGATCAAAAATATTATGGGTATCTTCAAAGACTATATTATTTTATCCATCTAGATTATCGTAAAACATTTATGAAATAGTAGTTCCATGGTATCTCTAAAATTATTTTCACTTTATCCTCACATTTCTTCCTCATATAAGCCATGAAATTAGTTACAAGAAAGAAAAATGAATCTTCATTTGCATGAGAGATTCTTATCGATTTTAAGAAAATTTGTAGTGTCTTAATTTGCGTTAGTAATCTTCCTTTTGGACAAGTTTCGTCCTCTATAATGTATCTTTATTAATTCCCTTGTTAGTAACATTTAATGATAAAGTAACCACACCATCAAATGATTCCCTAGTGGTCCATCAATGTTCCATGTCCAACTTCACTCAGCCTCCATTCATGTAAGATAAGGATGGCAATAGGGAAGGTACGAACCGAGTACCCCATACCCATTAATTTAACCCAATAAAAAATGTACCTATATCTATATACATAACCAAAAAGATCTACATTACAAAATCTATATCTATATCCATCAGGTGTCTATTACACATAGGATAATTTATCAACAAATGGATAAGTCTATTACCTGACCCATCTGTTACCTAATAGGGTTTTGATACTTGTTTACCTAAAAATATATGAGTTTACCCAAAACTTTATAATCATAAAAAATTAACCAAAACAAAACAAAATCACGTTAAATTAATAAAACAAAATCATAGTAAAAAAATAAAATAACAACAATAAAAATAAATATAAAAGGATAAATTGAAAGCTAATCAAAGTAACTAACATGTTAAGATAAAAAAAACAGAAACCAATGAACAGAATCTAGTAACCATTAATAGAAGTTATTACCTACAAATAGAAGAAAATATAATCTTACCAATGAATTGAAACACTAAGTGACAGCTTGTTTGACAACAGCAATCTAACAATGCCAAGGAGCTTATGGCCTAAGGACAACAATGAGATAAAAAAAAAAATTAAATAACCAAGTGACAAGGAAAATGAGACTAAGAGAAGGATATGGATGACATTAAAGGTGGGTATAGGTGTTGATATCCTAGGTTAATACTTGTCTTGATGTTAGCAAATGTGTTTTAAGTGTTAATATGTTCATTTAAGTGTGCATGAAAAATGTTTATTATATAGATGTTAACCCACACTTAACCAAATCAACTCTCAAGTTCAACATTTAAAGGAGAAATCAAGTTTCAAAGCATAAGAAATAATTTCATCAAGATACCAAGACTCAAGAACTCAAGGTTTATTCTTTAAGTAGTATGTTATTTTATGTGGTAGTATGAGCACTAGCACTTTTGATTTTAAATTTTTTAGGTTTTATAAAGTCCTCTTTAGAATCTATTTGACTAAAATCCTAGTTGTTTTTAACTCCCATATAATTTTCAAAGTGTTTTAAAAATGATGTGGTTCTAGTAGAAACCAGTCATTTGGTTTGTGTTTTCAAACTAGGACTTAAACCTTCAAGAAAATCCCACAAACCCGATTAAATGGTTATTGTGGAATTTCAGTCCTAAGAAAAATAGTTATACCTCTAGTTGAATAATATGACTAGTTTACTCAAACCCATTAATTGATCATGAAACCAATAAACTAGTTTGACTAACTAGGTTGTGGGTTCATTTACTATAGAAACCTATTTTACCTTTGTTTGAACATTTCGACTAGTTTAATCAAATCCATTGACTGGTTTAGAAATCAATCGACTAATTAACAATGCTATGAATTTTTCTCATGCAGAAACATATATTGTCCCCATTTGAACACTTTGGTTAGTTGTATCAAACCAATTGACTTATTCTGAAAATGGGTCGGCTAGTTTAACCAACCAAGCTAAGAGTTAAGATAAAATACACTATGGTTTTTGTCTAGGGATTAAACTAATCAAATGGTTTGAGAAAACCTATCAACTAGTTTTCTAAACCATTCGACTATTCTTATATGTTCATAGAACCAAAAATGTGAAGCATGAAATTGATCAATTGGTTTATGCAATAGTAACATTTTCAATCAGGTATAAACATATCATTTAACTGGTTTTACCAAGCGCTATATATATATATTTTGGCTAAAAGTATAAATAATACTTATGAGGCATAATTTTTAACTCTCATTAATTGTATAATTACTTCTAGATTCTCTCTTGAAACTAGTTCTCAACAACATAATTTCATATTCATACTTTTGTTGAGATATTTTTCAAATGTGATCTTGCTCACTCTCCTTAGCTAAAATCAAATTCTTGATTGTAACATCTATTCATTCTAGCTAGATTACACTCACAAATTTCTCATAAAATTTCGTATCTATATTAATTGTGAGATACTTTATAATTAACCACAACTCTCTTCAAAAATAATTATATTGAGGTTTTTTGTTGCTTAACATTCCTAATAGAGGTCGTAGATTAGTAGATTCATAAACCTAGAGTGGATAACAAGGTCAAAATAAAAATCATCTCTTTGAGGGACATTGAAATTTTAGACTTATAAACCAAGAGACGAGTTATCATCAATAAAATATACGAGAGGTTCAAAATCTAAAAGGCAAGCCCTTTTGGTAGTGGATGTAGTAAAATTATATTCTTGAACCACTATACATTATGTGTTAATTTTTTAATTCCATATTACCATTCTTAGATACCTATTCACCCCCCCCCCCTCTATATAAGATTTTGATTTAATTTTAAATCTAGAAATTTGTAATATCTAAAAATAAAGTTAGACTAAGTTATAATTTTAGGTTTTTAGTTAATTATCATTTTTAACCTTGGTAAATTTATTGGTAGGTTATTTAAATGAAGGACAAAAAGATATTTTTATAGCAAGTAGGTAAAGCTAGGTACATATTTGGGAACTCCATGCTTATACCAGATGGATGTACCTCTTTCTCCTCCTCCTTCTCTGTATCTATTAGGTTTTGTGTAACACTCATCTAATTATCATTCCTAATGTAAGACTATCATATATAAACTCTTTATAAGTTGATCGAGCTAAGAATATTCCATTGCTAGAAGATTTATGTGATGGGCAATCATCATTTGAGTGTTGCATCTATGATCTCAATGTACCCTTGATATCTTCTACCAGGTGATTCAGAATTTCCATAAAAATATCCTCAAGAAACCATATGTTATTCTTCCAAACATCATATATCATCTTTTATTCTTATCAAATTCTCACTAAAAGTCATCTAGTAAATTAACCAACTTTCATTAGAAATCACGCATTTGTTGATTCTTTCACATAAGAATTTGCATTGTAGATCACCTTCTAGGTGGATGATGATGTGGATTTACAGGATCTCTTTCCTGAATGAATGTATTTGTCCTCCAATCACTTTACTCCAAAGTAATTCTTTATTGACCTACAATCTCCATGCAAGCCCATTGACAACCTTATTATCTATTATTTGCATTAACACACTATATTTTATAAAAATAAATATTTTTTAAATTTTTTATCACAACTTATCAAAAAATCAAATCAATAATTAAGTTCTTTTATATTATGATGTATCATATCCATTTAAAATATTAATTTATTAAATATAATTTATTTGCATGTTAATCTTCCATTGTGCATTTATTTAATTAATTAATTATCAATTTGTATTATTATACATGTAGCTAGAGATATTATACTATATTATTAATTTTTTATATTTAATACCAATATTAGTAATATGAACAATATCAGTTATTAAATTATTTCAACTTAATTATTTTTTTCTTCCCCGAAATCTACCGTCATTTACGAATATATATACATATAAGAGTAAAACCTATGTAAGTATGAGGGATGGTCTTAATACCTAAGACAACACTTATGACCAAACATCCAACTCTAAATGAATCGAAATTATGACTAGGCATAGAGATAAACAAGCGATGAAAGAACAAACCTTAACTACCTTTACCCTTGGCTCTGATACTATAGCATCGTAAGGATCTAGAGGGGTAATGTTGATAATGAGGTATATAAAAGATAGAGTAATCAAAGCAATCAAAGAACCAATGGCAAAAGAAGAAATAATTTTGATATATGAATCAGGGCAGTTACAAGAATTTTAGCATTTATATTGTAGATAATAACGCTCAACACATGAGCTCTACACTCTGAGGAGACTAAAATATTTACAAGAGAGAAGAGAATTACAATGTCTGAAATAAAAGAGAATACAATATTTTTGAGGAAAAAATTAATATCTTCCAATGATTCTTCGGTCTTCAATTTATAGGTAGGAGATTTGGGAATCTTTCGACATCATCATAATAACTTTTAACCATTATGGTGGAATCAATTCTAGATAAATCTACCAAAAGGTGTTTTGTCTATGATAATCTTTCGATAGGATGCTTCGTACTTATTTTTATCTTCTACAGGGATTGCTACAATAACCGACTAACCGTTGTAGGAATCAAATTTAGAGAAATCCACCGAAAGGTATTTTGTTTGAGAGAATCATCTAGTGGAATACTAGTTTTATATAAGTTACTAAAAGATGCTTCATACTTTTTTTTATTTGCTATAGTGGTCGTTACAATAGTATTACTTTATGCTTTTTTAACTGGTGCATCCCGTGGGGACATCTTTTGAGTTGTTATTTTGACATCTTTCATAATATGCTTGTACTTAAAGGAGTATCCGATAATAATCATATTCATTTTCATTGCCACAGTCGATGAGTAGTTCATATGATATTAATGAAGATGACATGGTTTTATTTTGGGATAGACTTTAGCTAAGGATGGAGAGATATTCATCATGAGTTTTGGAAAGAACAAGACGTGCAGCTGTGTGAGATTTTTGTTTAAGGAAATGGGCTTAAGAAGTGTCGAGAGGAATTTGGAAAATTGGTTTGATTAGGCTTTGTGTTTTTTTTCCATGTCTGAACATGTTAGTTTGAAATTTTATCGGATGCTTGAAACCTATTCCACCATTTGACTTTAAATCACCTAACAATGGTTATAATATCATCAATGGTTTGATGTTCTAATTCCCAAGAGAAAACCTAAGAAAAACTTTGAACATAAATGGAAAAGGGGCGGAAATTTTTTATCTTTTGGACTAGGATAAAATAGGGTTTTGAATGAATCAAGGGCAACCCTTACCTATGGTGGTAATATTTATGGTAAGGATCCAAAGTAATTCCACCATTTTCTGAACTAGTTAGGAAGATTAGTTGTGCTAAAGTTTTAAAAAAAGAGAAACCAGGAGTGACTTTTCCAAGTATTTTGGGAGAAGAAGGTGTTATAACAGGCTTGCTGGTAATCCCAATAATTGAAGAAAATAGATAATTTTAATGATGTTTTGTAGGAATTAGGAAGCCATTTTTAGATTTCAAGGCTTCTGTCCTAATCAGAATGATGGAGGATTTTGTGAATTTTATAAGAAGGATAATGAATTTCATTTAGAGAATCATTATGTGAGAAATGCTTAAATGAAGTAGAACCGATAAATTCAAGGATTTTCATATAATATGGCTAAAGTTTATATAAGTCCCATGATTTGTAAAATCACTAGAAAAGAATTTTTGAAAAAAAAAAGGTTTCAAATAGAAAAAACCATCCTCACAATTTATAATAATTTGGAAGTGAGGTTTTCAAAAATAATTAGATGATTTTTGAAAATCTTTCTATTTTGGAACAATTTGTTTTGAAGATGGAGTTGGTAAAATCACAAGATTTAAGGAGGAAAATTTTAAAATAAGATTTTGAGAAGGAGGCTTTTGAGACAAAGATCCCTCCTCTATTTTCAAAAAATGGGACGAAGTTATATCCGTCGATGAAGGAGGCATGCTCTACATGATTTGTTATAGTGCCATGAAGAATTTAGAGGATTTTGTAATGGTAGCAACCCAGTTTTTTATATCTTGGCATTTGTCTAGAGGAGGAATTTATGATGAAAAGACCTTCTCCTCACCTTTAATTGTGGTCTCATACCATGATTTGATAGGTTTTTGTGCAAGGTTTTTAGAGGTAGGTTCTTTTCCTTTCTTTATAAAAGTTATATCAAGCTTTTGCCTAAATATATTCTTTGGTTAGGAAATCAAGGATAGAATTTGAATCACCTTTGATAAATTCTCTATCACAGTGAAAGACTGAGAGGATGACATACCATCTAGCAAATATCTATTTGGAGGTAATGTTTTTTACGTCTTTTTGCAGTACTTCTTTTGCTGATTTATAATATATTTTGAGTAGGAATTCTTAGTTTAAAAGGTCAAATCAAAATTTTTGGATACAAAGTATGATGGAGATGATTTCTTTTTTGATGGTAGAGTAATTTTCTTGGTATCATTCCAGTAGGCAGAAGTGAATTAGAATATCTGTTCCTATTGGTTTTGAACTTGTTTGAGGATACCGCCATAGCCAATGTCGGAAGCATCCATTTCAACCACTTAAGAAGTTTCAGATGAGCAAGATGGAGATAGGGGATGTTTTTGTAACACCCCCAAATTTACTACTGAAAATTTTTATTTAAATTAAAAGAGTTTAGCGGAAGCGAAAAGATAAAACCGTAAATTCAGGGGCATTACCGCCACACTTAGTACCAGATCGGTTCACTCCTACCGTTCCAGTACTAAGTGCTAAGGCTAAATAAAGTTAACGTTAAACACGAATCATTAATAAAACACAAGTCATACAGAATCAGAGTGCGATTTAGGATTACAAACCAAAGAGTACGTGACTAGAGTTTTTCAAACATAAAGCATAGTACAAAAAAAAACAAAACTAAAATATGATAACACAAGGTCCAATAAAAGAAACAGAGTCCGGCCGAGTCGCTCTCGATCCCCAAGTCAGGTTTAGGCTCAACGCTCAGCCCCACCCAATGCCTCGTAGGTGTCATAGGCATCAAAGACATCATCCCCTACCTGCACAAGATCGGATGGGTCTTCTACTCGTGGGAATGAGAAGCACCCATGAAGCGGGTGATCAGTACGCTGCGTACTAAGTAAGGTAACAGATGCGCTAAGGCCAACACACAGAGCATATAACATAAGAATGAGCATGTAGGCAACATACAATGATACATGTAATAAGGCCTGGTTACTTTTCAGGTAACTTATTCTTTATTCTCCTTAATAATATGTTTATTCCACACATACTCTTTAATAGTCCATGTGAGTGCGGGAACCCCACTATTATAGTCGGTGGACCGGAATACATACAGGGCAGAATGCTCCTGACCACTATTATTCGCCGGTGGACCGGTCTCTAGGGCAGAACGTTCCTGGCCACTATTATTCGTAGGTGGACTGGTCTGGCCCCGACTCACATGGTATTTCACTGTAAGTACTTAGTGTATTTCCCATGGCTTGGCTTCATTATGTTTGATTTGTTGAGAACGATATCCCCCACTATTATAGCCGGTGGACCGGAAATCATGCAGGGCAAAACGCTCCTGGCCACTATATTCGCCGGTGGAATAGTCTCCAGGGCACCCCGGCTCCTGGCCACTATTATTCGCCGGTGGACCGGTCTGGGCTCAGCTCAACAATCTTTCTCTTTAAGTGTTTAGTATCTTGTCTGTATCTTATTAGATAGCATTACACCCTTGACATGTATGTCATTAACGTTCTACTTCTATCCTCTCAAGGGGGCCCGTCCCATATTTTGAGACTCCTGCACCCCTTATCACGCCCTGACATCCATGCCCCCTTACGCTTACACATAATGAAACACCAACTCCTAAGGGTGTGGGTTAAGACCCAACACCTTATGACATCAACTCCACCTACTATCACCCTCTAGGGTTTTCCCTTAAAAACCCTAATTGGACCTATGTGGCCCAACTTTCTCTCACTTACACTACCTTTACTTCATTCATCGTCCCACATCTTATCTCAATTAGGTTCAACCCCAAAACATATCACTTTACCTCTCGATTTTGCATATGACCTGAAAAACCCTAGTTGGCCACTTCAAACCCTAGTACCTTTCTTCTCCCACAAGTAACCTCTCTCTTTTCACCCAAAATCTCTTCTCTCACATGGAACCCATACTCATCCCTTATAAAGTAAATTATCACTCTTAACCCGTACTCCACTCTCCCTTAATCATTTTTACTCTCGCACTTTTCAGATTACTACTTCCTCCCAAAACCCTAATCGGATCCCCTTATACACCCTTACACCAACCTACGTACTATTTTTCATCCCAAGTTTCTAATCACTTCACAACTCTCCCACTAGCTTGTTTACACCCCAAATCAACTTTTCTCATGTAAGGATCACCCCCATGCAAAATTTATCCATCCCATGCAAATACCCAAAGTCCCCATACAAATTTTAAGATTCCCATGCATGGTTCCCATCTCTCATTCATTTTGGTCATTCATTCCTCTTTAGTTTCCTCTCCTGGATTATGAGGTATTTTGGCCAACCTCATATCCCCCTTAATGAACTCACTTTCCATTTCTTTCCTTTTTTTCCTTTCATTCCCATATCATATTATCAATTGTCCTAGCATGCATGTCCTAGAGGGACATATCATATCACACCATAAACACCACATATACATATCATACTCATGTCATAAGAAACACATACAAGCATACCTCAACTCCAAGCTGCGCTTCACATAAGATAAGTTAACGAAAATTATATGATACATAACATAGCATGATATATATAGCATCCAAGGCATACAAGTCACACAACACACAAGGGCCTTAGCTACATCCTTACCTAAAGCGACGCGGGGCTTGGAGCACGCTCCTACGACTCTTTAGGGCTTTGGCTCGATTCACCTATAAGAGGGTAAGATTAATGATTAGTTTTCCTTCTACCCAAGAATACTATTATTTCTTATTTTAGTCTAAGATTAAGGTTGTTATTATTACATGGAATTTTATAAGTGAAAACTAGGGTTTTTACCATCAAGTTAGCCTACTAGTTATTACTAGTCAAAATATACTTATGTTATTATTCATAACTATATTTATATCATCAAGCCTAATAGCTTTATTTCTTCTAATGATAGTACTAATACTACTAAAGATAATAATGATAGTAGTTATATTTGGAATAATAATAATAATATAAGGGTTTGAATGTTTTTGTCACGATAATAATAATAAAATAATAACAATAATAATGGTAATAACTAATAATGATACCATAGTAACAATGTTAGCGCTAAAGGCATTAGGAATATTATTAATGATATTCTAATATTAAATAGTAGAATACTAAGGCTTAAGTATTCTTCCTCTTTAACGACAAAACGATAATACTCCAACTTCATTTTAGATAACATCAATAATACTAATAATAACAACAACAATAATAATAATAATAATAATGATGATGATGATGATGATAAAAATTTTAAGTATAATAATAATAACAATAACAACGATAATAGTAACCAAAATGATAATAGTAATATAAGGGTCCAAATATTTATATTAATATATAAAAGTGATAATGGACAAGGTTAGTATTAACCATATTAGCAAGAAAATAATGATAATGATAATGGTAATAATGATAGTAATAATACCAATAATAATAATAAAGTTAGGGTTAAGTAGTAGTAGTAATAACTAAGAATAATACTAATAGTAATGATAATAAAAATGGTAATAGTAATATAAGGGTTCAAATGTTTACCATAATAGTAAAGATAATGATAATAGGCCATAGCTAGTATTAGTAATAATAGTAAGAATAGTAGTGAGGTTAATAATCATAATAATAATAATAATAATAATAATAATAATAATAATAATAGTAAACAAGGAAAAGTCCTAATCATAATAACACTAAATTTGTAGGCCATTATTAATGATAATATTATTATTGGTTAGGAAAATCATAAAGTTAGGTTAAGTAATAATAATAATAATAATAATAATAATAGTAGTAGTAGTAGTAGTAGTAGTAGTAGTAGTAGTAGTAGTAGTAGTAGTAGTAGTAGTAATAATAATGATAGAGATAACTATATTAATACTAACGTTGTTAATAATAATAATAATGATAATAGTATTAGTAGTATTAATAGAAATAATAATAATAATAATAATAATAATAATAATAATAATAATAATAATAATAATAATAATAATAATAATAATAATAATAAGGATAATAAGGATAAGGATAACCATTTTAATGCTAAAGTTATAGCCTTTTAAATAGTATACCATAATTATAAGAATTTATAAAATTAGGTTAGGTAATAAGAGTGATACATAATAATATTATTAATAATGGTAATAGTAATAATAATAACAATGATAATACAAAACTAATAATAATAAGAATAATAATAATAGTGATATTAAGGATAATACTATTAATATTAAAT
Source organism: Tamarix austromongolica (assembly GCA_039764185.1). Taxonomy (NCBI): domain Eukaryota; kingdom Viridiplantae; phylum Streptophyta; class Magnoliopsida; order Caryophyllales; family Tamaricaceae; genus Tamarix; species Tamarix austromongolica. The sequence goes on along the minus strand of CM077809.1, from coordinate 163,051,765 downwards.
AAAATTATTAACACTTATAGAAAATAGTTTAGGGGCTAGGAAAGTTGAAGCACCACCTAAGGTTAGTGGTGGAACCGGCGACGACGGCGGCGGCGGTGGTGGAGGAGAGAGAGAGGGGAAAGATGGACATGTAGGCTAAGAGAGAGGAAGTGGAGGGGTGTTTGAGGTGGAGGAAGATGCAGCAGGTGGAGAGGGGTGGAATGAAGGTGGTGGTGCAACAGGGAGTGGCGGCGCACGGCGGTTTTTGCGGCGGCCGAAGGTGGTGGAAGATGGTGGAAGATGGAGGAAGTAGAAGGAGAGGGAGGCAGGGAAAGATGGGTGTAGGGGAAGGTAGAGGAGGCTCCCCTGGTTGTTTTGGAGGATAGGGGTGGCGTTGGTGGCGGTGGAATCAGCGGCGGGCGGCAATGCGAAGGGCGGCCGGGGGTGAAAGTATGTTGATTGGGTTGGTGGTTTTGCACGGCCGAGGTGGCTCTTGCAGGGCAAATCGAGGGGCAAGGAGGGTCTAGTTAGGTAGAGGGTGGTGCAAGGGTCGGTTCTGGGGGTGTTTTGGCCGTCGGCGATAGGCAGCGGTGGTGGACGGCTTGTCTAATGAGGCAGCGGCGAAAATGGTGGATTTCTGGGTTTCAAAATCAAAACCCAAATTAAAGATGCTCATTAGGTATTTATAGATCAATTGAGGTGGGCAATGACAAGGGGAAGAAGACAAGAGAGTGCCGGTGCCAGGCATGCCGCCCGTGGTGGCAATCGAGGCGGCACTGCCATGGCAGGGGCAGCAAGCTCGAGGGAAGAGGGAAAGGGAAGGGTGCTCGGGAGATGGGAAAGGGTCGGTTGGGGCTGAATTAGTGAAATAAAGCGACGGGAGAGGAAAGGGAGGACGGTGGCAGCGATGGTGGCTGGCAGAGTGCTGGGTTGCAGCTCCTCGGTCGCCGCCTCGCCTCGAGGAAGAAGAAGATATCGGGACCGGGCGGCTCAGGGAGAAAAAGAAGAAAAGAAAAAGAGAACCGGACCGGCCGGGAAGGAAGAAAAAAGAAAAGGAGAGCGGCGCGGGCCTGGGCTGCACAGGGGAGCTTGGCCGCGCGACGGGCTGGCCCAGGTCGAGGGGGTAAGGAAAAAAGAAAAGGGAAAAGGAGGAAGAAAAAGAAAGAAAAGAAAAAGAAAAAGAAGGGGAAAAATATGTGGATTGGGTATTTTGGATGTTTGGTATTATTGTATTTTTTTATATTTAAAATTAATAATACTTATTATAATAATAATAATAATTAAATTCCTTTTTAGATTAATTTGCCCATTTTGGATAAATTTCCTTAACTTTCATGTTAATTAGTAGAATACCCTAATTTTTTCCTAATTAAATTCTTCATTATTTTCTCCTTGATTTACCTCAATTAACTCTCTTAATTTTAATAAAATCATTTATTTAATCAATTTCTCTAATAAATCCTTAATTAGCCATAATTTCTAGAATTAAAATTTTTGGGGTATTTTAGTTTTGGACTTGAATTTTGACATGTTCGATAATTTTTATATGTTTCTGGGTCGAAGGCATGTGATTTTTCTTTATCCTATCGTGGAGAGGTTTTGTTAAACGATTGACATTAGGACAAAAATCTAATTAAAACTGCCTTAGAATCTTTATAATTGTTTTTTTTCTATAATCATATTAGAAATTTTGAAAGTAAAATCAAGAGATCTCTCAATTTAGGTGATAGTTTATTGCAAAAAATAATGACCTAGGAATCTAATATGGGTTTGAAAAAGATAGATTTTGGATTTTGAGACAGCGATGCCATTCAATTTGATGACTAAAATGAATGTCCTAATATGTTTGAAATGTTGATCAATAGATTGGGAGAAGATGAAGACATCATCAATGTAGACAACACAAAAAATTGAGAAAGGACCATATATATATATATGGGTTGGCCTCTACTTTAGGTTCTCAATGTTTTCTAGTATGTTACATTCATGAAATTTAGAAGAAAGTATAATAAAATAAAACTTTTTACCAACAAGTTCTGATTTATTGTGTTAAAATTCTCTAATATTTGAAAACTAGCCTTTAACCATTAGACTAAAACATTACCAATAATATCACCATATTCATTATTGTATTTTCGATGTTGCATCTACTGTTTCCCATATGAAGGCAAAACCCAGAGCGTTGCTAGATTAAGAATGACATTTTGACCCTAAATTGAGGGTAATTTTCTTAATCAGTATTTACTTTCCATCTTGATCCTTCCTTGTGTTTGGGATATATTCGGTAAAACTAGTTAAAACGATACTAGAAAGTTAAAATGATGATTGTCAATAGATGATGCTGAGAAATTAGTTGATTGTCAATACGAAAGAGTTAGCTTATAATATGTTAAAAGCTGCTGTATTTAGCTTTTTAATATACATACATACATATATATAGTTTATATGCTAGTGAAAAATTGCTTACCAGATGAATTTTTTTTATAGAAAAATCTAGCGTATTGCTGCTCCAAGTGGTAAAAGCTAATTTGTATGCTATCAAACACGTACTTGAGAGTGTGTCCGACACAATCAGTTGAAAATTTAGCGTGAATCATATAAGCTACCTGTACATTTTCTTAAAAGTTAGTAGTTGAAAGCTGCTTAAGCAAACTTTTTAGCTCAAGAAAACTTTGTTATCCAATAAATGTCACGAGTTTTTCAGTTCCAACGAGCTTGTCGTCGTGAACTTTCTTCACGTCAAATGAGCTAAAACATAGTAGCGTATTTGGACATCCCAACATATACTTTTGAGTAGTTTAAACAATATGGTTTTAGCTTTGTTTGGAGGATAAGCTTACTAAAACCGGAAAGCAACATTGTTTGATGACAAGTTTTTTGAGCTATAAATTTGTATTTTTGATAAGTTCGGTGAAGCGCTTTCAAAAGCTTTTCACCTTTTGAATCTCAGTTTTCAAATAGTTTTTCAGCTTCTCGACTATCCTTTCAGTTTTCAGCTACCTGCACTGAATAATTAAAGGATTGAATTAATCAATAAATTTTCATCATTTTACTTTTGGCACCATGCATCATGGACTATTGGACGTTACCAACGAATATTATATTTGGCAAACAAATCTCATCCATCTACACAATTAGTAAAAGAGATAAGGCTTACACCCGAGTAGGTAGAGGGAGGGGGAGAGGGAGAGAGGAGATAAGAGCATAAAGTAGTTTAACAGAATGAACTACTTCCACTACCACTTTCTCCTTTACTTGGGTTCTACTTCATTAGACAAAGTATAATTGCCGCTATAATCAAAAGCATCACCACTTTGATCATCACTACCACCATCCTTGTTATAATTCCTTATCAATCCATCATAAGGATTATGACCTCCAATCCTAGCTCCAAAATCGGTAGCAGAAGAGGCAGCAGAAGTAGTTGAGCTCGTACTAATACCGTCGCTCTGTAGAATACCTTCAATAACCTTAACAATCTCACTCATTGAAGGACGATCGGCAGCTGATTCTTCAACACATTGCAATGCTAGTTCAATGTACTTCCCGAATCCAGTTAGGCTCGGAAAGGATCTTATCATAGGATCCATCATCTCTCTTAGACCAAAAAAGGTTGTGTGATCGTGCTTGTTGAAGTTTGTTTTTACTTCACGGACTACGTACTTGCCTTTCTCGATCGGCTGTTTGGATGTTACGAGTTCCAGCATCAGGACACCATAGCTGTAAACATCGCTTTTTTCTGTGAGCTGTTGTGTTAGGTAGTATTCTGGATCCAGATAGCCCTGCAGCATCAAAGTAAATAGGGGGAAAGAAAAAAATTGAGCTCCCTATCTTCAGTTATACTCCAAGAATTAAGTGAGCTAGAAGAAGATCAGGTTAGGTGAGAGATTGAATGAATTTTCGGCACGCATGCAGTACTTACCAAGGTACCTTTCACTTGGGTTGAGATGTGTCCTTTTGCACCATCAGAAACCAACTTGCACAGTCCAAAATCAGCTACCTTTGCATTTAGATTCTCGTCGAGCAGAATATTAGTGGATTTGATGTCCCTATGGATTATAGGGGGGCTTGCTAGCTCATGAAGGTAAGCTAATCCTCTAGCCGAACCCAGCGCTATACGAAGCCTTCTTTTCCAGTCAAGTGGAATGCCAGATCTTCCTGCGTAAGCAAACATATGTAGGATACATAAATTTACATCCAAGTAGAAACATATCACAGAAACCAAAACCCAGTAGGCAGGCATATATATATTTGGCTGCCACTCACCAGATAAGCTGTCTCTAATTGAACCATTAGGCAAGTATTCATAAACTAACATCTGTTCTTTTTGTTCAAAACAGAAACCTACTAAGCCAACGAGGTTTTTGTGATGAACTCGTGATAGCAGCTCGATCTCTGTCTTGAATTCTAGGCCTCCCTGCATTGATCCCTGCTGAGCTCGCTTTATTGCTACTAGCTGCCCTTCGGGCAACAATCCTCTATAAACCTGTGTAGTATAGTAGTACATAAGTGAACAGACGGAAGAAAAAAAAAACAAAGGGTGTGGAGGAAAACTAACTAATGAAAGGAGCCATTAATTAATTATGTATTTAAGAACGCAAAGGGCGTGTTATTTATGTCATGATATCTAGCTCGCTCATTTGATTGTTTACCTTGCCATAGCCTCCCGATCCAATCTCGTTACTTCGTGAGAAATTATTCGTGTATTTTTTTAGATCGTCGTATGAAAACCATCTCGCTCCTTTTAGCTGAGGAACACCGCCGCTATCTTTGCCACTTCCAGCCCAAGAAGCTGTGCAAGTGCATGGCAGGTAGGTAGGTAGGTGCATATATGGAGAAGATCGGATAAGAAAATAGAATGAGGTGGTTACTTATGGATCTGAAAGACATAATATATAATATTAGAGGCATAATACGTACAACTTACCAAATGGTTTGCTCAGACCAATGGCCCTCTCTGCGCGTTTTTTCTGCCAAACAGCGTATACTGCTACTCCAAAAAGCACCAGCAAAAGCACGCTACCCCCGATCACTATGCCAATGATCGCTCCTAAGCTCAAACTTGTTCCATGATTTGGTTCTGAAACAATCAAAAACGTTTTTTTTTAATACAAGCCGTTCGTTAATTAAAGAATATATATGTATATATATATGATTACCTGGGAAAATATAAGGAGAGGCAATAAAATAGTAGGGTCCGAAGGCTGCAGGAGGTTTGAACGTTTGATTACTGAGGTCAAACCCAATCCTACGAATCGCAGATCTATTGAAATACTTTTCAGGCGAAGGGAAGAGATAGACGCGGACTTGGAGATAGTCGTCAATGTTAAAGAATGGGTTCTGAATCGAAACCGAACCAGGCGTAAGATCTAAGTCCGACCATAATTTCGATTCCAAGGCATGGAACAGGTTTGCGCTGGATAACTCCCTGAACAAGGGCGCTCGAAAGTAAAACGTGCCATCGTACGGATACGCACACTCGCAGCTCTGTGGGCTCAGTTTCTGGTCTTCAGGGCAGGGCTTTCCTCCGCAGCTGGCTAGGCTGGTTGAGTATGGCTTTTTGGTTGCTTGTTCTGCTAGACAGTATTCTGTTTTGGCAAGTGCACTAGTACAAACTGGATTGTCTATCAATCTGAAGAAAAAAAAAAGGCAAAAAAGCAAGAGAATAAGTACATGTCAGAAGGAGAAGAAATCTTATCAGTACGTTCCTTCTTACATCAATGTGTTTGAGTAACCAGAACGGAGGGTGACAGCAGAGATTTCGTTGCTCTGCAAATCAACAAGTTGTAGTTGCTGGCTAATTTTGTTCCCCATTTCTAGCGTGCCATTTATCTTGTTGCTTCTTAATTTCCTGCAGCACCGAATCACGAAACAGATTCTCAAGCCTTTTGTACGCTACACACGGCATTACACATTTGGAGGTAGTAGTAGTACCGCCCCCCTCCCCCGGGCCCTGGGGGCAAGAAACTTACACTTGTTGTAGATCTTGCAGGCCGAATAGTTCGTCGGGTAAAGGTCCTTGAAGCGGTCCGTATTCGATAATCCTGCAAGGAACGACGAATCGGGGTGTCAGACCTACGGAGGTCGGAGCCTTCCATCTATTGGTTGGTCTCTCTGATGAGTAGGTAATAGCTAGGCTAGGTGCTAGGTAGGTAGCTAATGAATGAGTCCTTACAGAGTAGTGAGGGAGGCTATGGTCGTGAACCATTCTGGCACATCTGTTTCATCAAATGAGTTGTTGCTCAAGTCCCTGCACGTACATGATACATACACAGACGCACACAAAAAATAAAAAATAAAATAAAAAAATAAAAACCACCCCAATATAAGTAGATGATGACACATTTATTTTCGATGCTAAAAAGGCATATATTCTCACACATAGCTGAGGGCATTCATTCCTGTCAAATCTGGCAAAGGGCCTGTCAACCTGTTATGTGCTAAGTGCCTGTAGAAACCAAATGATATATAGTCAACAAGAGTCCCACAATGTCAGACCGACAGTGGGTATAGTTCAGCAAATTAACTACTCACAATTCATTGACAGCGGTAAGGTTATTGAGGTTGGTTGGCACTTTTCCGACTAAGCGGTTTCTATCAAACCGTCTGCCACGAAATGAAAAATTGAAACAAGGATGGCCATCATCATCTTCTTCTTCAACAAACAAACGAACAATACAACGGAGAAAACGAAAGCGTCTTAGATGATGAAGGCAGAGTTGATTTGTGTACTTACACGACCTCAAGAGTTTTGACAAGGCCCAAGGTATATGGAAGTGTTCCCGTCAACTGATTATTATCAAAAAGTCTGCAAGATCCCACAAAATCCACTTACATTTCAACCAGGGGGTGAAGAAGGGAAAGAAAAAAGAGAGAAGACAAGATCATATAAGAATGACAAGAACAGGAGGAATAGATAAGAAGCTACTCACACATGAATCAATATCATCTCGGGCCTGAAAAGTGTGGCCGGGATGGTACCAGAGAGCTGGTTCTTGTTAAAATGGCTGCACCAAAAAAAAGCGTAATTTAAACACTCGTGCTCGGGCATCGTTTCGCCAGGTTTGACCCAAAAAAATATGTAGATATATATATATTTTGTGTGAGTATACTAACAAGTGTTTGCAGTGTAAGAGTTGATCCAAGCCAGGGGAAGTATCGGTAGAGACAGGAATAGGTCCAGTCAATTGATTATTGGCCACATCTAGCCAGTAAACCTTGGAGAGATTTCCAAAGGATTGCGGGACATTACCGGTAAAGTTATTCGAATTCAACGCCCTACGAAAAATGAGCAACATATGAGGGCTGTTTTTTTTTTCAGCAAGTAAAATGATATATATATATATATATATATATATATAGATATAGATATAGATATATAGATATATATATAGTTGAAGCAAGCAAGAAAATATGGAGAGTCGATTTGAGATGAAAGCGATTAGTATATTACAAGAAAGACAGTTCTGATAGTGCGCCTATTTCTTCTGGTATCTTGCCACTGAATCCACAACCTGCTAATATCCTAAAGAAGAAGATGTACGCACATTAATTAATTAGCCTATTACTTTTTCATGGAAAAGGTTCCCCTCTTTTTCTTTTTCTGGATATATATATGGTGAAGATATCATCTTACAGAATGTTCAGATTCTGCAGATCTCCTAGTCTTGGAGTTAGTGGACCTGTGAGGCCTCGGTTGAACGAAAGATCTCTACAAAAGAAAACATTTAGTTCCGCACAGATCAAATTCAATTCAAATACAGAATGAATTTGTGTGGGCATGTGTGTAGTAGATACACGCCTAATTGTAGGACGAGTTAGTTGAGACTTACAATGATCTTAGCCCAGTTAATCCACCAATATCACCACTTAAGCTGCCTTTAAGTCCCATTGTGGACAAACCCCTAAAGGCCAAAAAAGGAAGGAATGAAATAAAGATCCTTGTGCCAAATTGCCCCCAATATATTAGAGGGATAGAGAGAGAGATGTATGAATAGAAGAAGACACAGGATATGAATGAAGTGCTCACAGAGCAGTGATTCTTGAATTATTGCACGTTATGCCTTCCCATGATCCACAAGGATCATCAGACTCATCCCAACTAGGCGGCGTGTTCTCCCATTGATCCTTTAACGCTCTCAGCACCGCAGCTGCAAAGCAAACACAAAAGTCGGTACACACAAGTCGTACCAAAAAGTCGCCCAAATATTGGTCAAAAATCCAAAGACCCTCTGCCCTGACGAACAAAGAATACATGCATAAGGGAGCTCTACCATCACGGGGATCAGTAGCAGAGCAGATAAGCTGAATCCTTCCAATACAACTGACAAAGAAGACCAACAGAAACTTCAGCTGCAGCCTCATGGCGGCTGCCGTCCGCTTCTATGCTCGATTAAAGAACGGAGATTTTCTTTTCCTGAATATATTTGATTGTCACTTTCACAAGGCCGGAATAAACAAGCGCCAGAGTAGCCCTTTTTGTCACTCCTGCGGGTGGAGAGACGAGCAGATAGCCATGATGACAGAACCGAGCATGTTGTTGCTGATAATGATGATGGAGTCTAAAGAGCCAAAGATGTGAGGACAAGATGTTTTGGGATTGGATTTAGTTGACATTATCTTAACTTTGAAGCCAAATATAAATCATCATGATGACTTTTTTTTTTAAAAAAAAAATAAAGAAAGAAAGAAAGTGAATAGTGTTGTTTCTCAAATTTGCATTGATTGGGGATTAAATGTGAAGAGAAGGAATGGAAGTCACAATCACATGTGATGACCGCCATCGTAAAACCAGTCAATTAAACAGAAGGGACATTACTCTTCACAATCCGTACTTTTTCTTGTGCGATAGTAGTTGAATTGGTCGTCGTCTCATTAGGAGACTGATATTATCTTCCGGTAGTAGTAATTTGACTGTATGACAGACAAGTTGCATGCATGGGGTCGACTATTCCCATGAATTCATACTCCATATTCTTCTTTACGCTGGACTTCGTCTACCCGAATACGAGTTTAACACATGTTGGCATTTATTTATTTATAACGTAAGAGCTCTTATTTTGGAGGATTAGGGGTATACCTTACCAATTATTGGCGATAATAAATTTATATTGCTGTTACAGTTATTGATTGTGAAACATCGAAAAAATGATGAAGAGGCCACGTACTTTTATAATTTTCCCGTATTATCATAAGCATAAATCATAGTTATAGGACTACTGTTTAATGGGTAGGTATGGATATAAAAACATGTATTATTGTCTGATATAATGAGTTGCAGCATGCCAAGTTGCGGTGCGGGTGAGTCATTTAAGCAACGAATGCAACTAGGAACCCTCCGATTTTTCTAGGCAGGGAAAGGAAAAGGACAAAATATTTAAGAATCCTATTGGTATATAAGAGCAATAGGTTAATGAATTAAAAGTTGCCTTTTTCTTCTTCAACCAATACCAAAGAAATTATAGTAAAGCGCTTCAATAAAGAATATTGTCAAGCGAACGCTGCCTTGGAGCCTGGAGGTGGGTATAAAGGGGGCCCTCAAAAACCTGCCATGGTAGTTTTTGTTAATATCACCTGTCTACGTTTTGAGTAATGACTACTACGTGCACCTCCCTCTCCCACGTCCAACTGCTTTTAAAACTTTAGCATGAAGACACATGATAACAGATAATCAACTCCAGGTATCATTTGTTCACCCACTACATAACTTCAAACTTGAGATTCAACAAAATATGAATTCTTTCTCGGTAAGTAATCAGTACCAAACGGAGAAGCGTACGACTCCATACAATCTGACATTGTAAAACCCCAATGATATCTTTGATCGCCGTTGAGAATTCTTCCTTAATCCTATGTTGACAAACTAAGAAATTTTTTGAATAATTTATATGAGAGAGGTAAACTCTCGGCTCTTAAGTTAATTTTTAGGTAGAATTAGAGCATTTTTTAAATGTTTAGAGCCCCTTAGGTAAATGCACCTTGAAAGTTCATATCCATCGATCATAGGCTAGTACGTCTCAAGATTTTGATTGAAAGACATAAAAGGTAACAAATACAAGTAGTCCAACAAATTCTATTTGGCGTGACAAGTAGGGCTGTGCAGAAAAACCGAAATCCAAAAAATCGATCCGAAATTTTGGATATCTGATCTGATTTTTGAAAATCGGAGCGGATATCCGATCCAATTTTTTAGTGGATAATCCGATCAGCCAAAAATATCCGGTTTTAAGAATAAGCAGTTATATTTAGGCATATTTTAATTTATAATCTGATTTTTTTCTTTCAATCTTCAAGTTTGGATCATTTTTTTTTTACTAAAGTAAATAAATCTAAAAATAATTTACTAAACTAAAGTTTGGATATGATTAATCATGTATTATATCTTTTTGTATGCAGGCTGAATAATTAAACTAGTATTTCTGCAGAAAAAAAAATTAGTTATAGATTATATAGGTAAATTTAATAATTGGATATTTTTATTTCAATAATCGGATATATCCGAAATCCGATCCGATATATTCGGATGCGAATTCGGATATAGGATATCAAATATCCGGTCGGATCGGATATCCGAAAAAAATATCGGTTCGAATATGGAAAACCGACAATGCACACCCCTAGTGACAAATATAAATAGTTAATTAGGATCCATATCATATAATATCAGAACTAAACGTCAATCAAAGCTTCCTTATAAACCCTTACAAATCATCGATGGAGGCAACACGATGACAATCTAAAGCAGGTGGAAATAATATAATCCCACAACCAAAATTTAAGAAAGTATTTAGATAATTTATATAAAGATAATCAATGACACACTCTTAAACTACCTTCTGAATATAGTTAAGCTATTTTTTGAACGAGCATTGGGACCCTTTGAACAAGTACATTTAAAGATCCATTTGACATGACAAATAAGAATTGTTGGAAGAGGCCTATATCACTAACAAAACCACAGAGCTGCCTTGTTAGGCGATTTTTGGCAAAATAAGTTTGATGAAGTTTAAATAAAATTTTATTTAAAAGAAGGGCGGCCTAAAACCATAAATCTTGTATACTGTATTATTATACAAAGGGTCGCCTATAACGTAAGGCGAATTGTTGTACGAACCATCAAAGATGAAATTAAATACAAAGGAATTATATTTATGGGCTTCCATTGAGTACCCATCTACGAACGCAAAGGGGCAAGAGGAGCAGAACGCATATGTTTGGAAACATCCGCAAGCTCACGTCCATGTCCAAAATCAACTCCTGTCAGTGGGAACCAAAAAGCACGGAAACTGCTCTGGTCCACCATTTATCCATCTGAGCAATTGTATCTTTTATTTCTGCTTCGAACTAGATGATCAGAGAAGCTAGAAAAAACAGATCCAATACCGCAGCAAGGCACGGAGCTTAATTGGTTGTAACAGTTAAAGAACTAGTTGATACCCTAATGGCATAATAAAAGCTTGAAAATGTTTCATAAAATAGGGGGCGGGAATTCAACAGTTTAAGGACTATGATATACCTGGGTACAATGGATTTATGTAAAACACTGTTTTTCATTATATATATACTTTTTTTGATGACGAACAAAGACCGCAACCAGGAATATTCACAACGACTATACATTTCTCAGACTTCCTAAAATTTTCTCCCCCCCCCCCCCCACCTCCCAAGCCAAACTTTTGTGTCGGTTGCCTGCAGACACTGGTTCCATTTGTGCATGCTGAATCAAGGGCTCTCATCGAATACCATAACCTGCAGAAAGACAACAAACGTAATTTGAGATCAAACTCATCGATTTAGGATTTCTAAGTTAGGCTCACGTTGCAGGAAAAACAATCAAAAGAAACATGAATGTCGGACTAAAAGTGAGCTTTTATCAAATATATCCCTAAAAGAACATTTTATTAACCAGAAGTTTTACAGGCGAGGAAGAATCTACACCCCAGAGGCATATCAGGCTTTTTCAATCATTCACACAATTAAGTTCTAACTTTCAGCAGTTTACCACAAGCTGTCACAAGACTGCAACACAGAAATACGGTGCAACCATGAGGCACATTATTTTGTCAAAGGATCTCGTTATTTGAGGAGAACAGATAGTGAGATAGATCTAACGATGAGATAGAATAGCGCATGAGGGGGGGGGACCCCATGCACCTGTTTTGGCCAAGCATTAGAAGATGCTGGTGTCAGAAGTAGATGTGCTATATAAAAAATTAAAGGCATTTATTTGCCAACTTTCAGATCCATCCATCAGGTTGCTGAGCCACACATTAAGGCGTGCATGCTAAGCACCCTCTTATGAGGTGTGCAGAGGTAGCTTCTCAGAGATTAATTCTCAATTCTTATAATTCTCTCATACCCTTCATTACAGAATACTAGGCTTATATATTAGCCCGTAGGTGACAGATCGGCTGCTAGATATTTCTTTAACAAACTATGACTCAGCATTTTTCTAGATGTTTAAATAACAGGAACAGATTTTCTAATAACGACAATGCATGACTCAATAACAAACCTGATTTATTCTGATCTCATTAGGCTACATAATCTTGCAGAATCCACTGGCTCACCATTTGGATCGGTGCTAGCTGTATCATTACCCTCCCCTGAGAACCCAGCCTTGTCCTCAAGGCTGAAATAAGTGAGGAAAACTTGCTTGGAATAGGGCCTGATCTTCCAAAGTTTCCTCAAAGGACAGAAGATGCTCCCACTGGATCAAGACCTATGGCACTTGTTGGTGGTTGATCTTGATGAATTGACTAGCCCGGTGCTTGTGAGGTTTGACATTGTGGTCCCAAGTGATCAACCAAGAGGGTAACGTTACAGATGGTACACTAGAAAGGTCAAGGCACCATTTAAGGAGGGACATACGGAAGACGGGGTGAAGCTTGGCATGTGGGGGAAGAGCTAGGAGGTATGCAACAGGTCCAACCATGGCCAATACCTGGAAAGGGCCAAAATACTTGTTAGCCAGTTTATTGGAAGTACGCTTGGTCAGCAAGCATTCATGGTAAGGTTGTAGCTTGACAGATACCCATTAGCAAGCCTAAAATTCCTTGTCTAAAGAATGCTTGTCTATTTGGTACTTCATCCTAGAATCAGCACAATGCAAATTCTACTTGAGGCACTAGATTAGATGCCTGTGATCACCTAAGTCAGCATCAAGAGTTGTGACATTTGAGAACCCCTCTATATAGGAAGCAAGGACTGAGGGTGGCCGGCCATAAACCGCTTGAAAAGGTGTCATGCCAAGGCTACTGTGATGACAAGTATTATACTAATACTTGACCCATGGTATGACTGTCCATTTTGTAGGCATCTCCCCTACCATAGCTCTAAGGTAGGTCTCCAAACAACAGCTGAGGACCTCCGACTATCCATCTATATAAGGATGATAGGCTGCAATCATTTGAAGTGTAATTCCTAGCACACAACATAGTTCCTTCCGAAAATGGCTAGTAAAAATAAGGTCACAAACAGAGACAATGGACCAAGGATACCCATGAAGGCGTACTACCTCTTGTACAAAGTAATCAACTAACTTAACAGTACTCATTCCCTCAAGCAAGGCACAAAAATGCGCATGTTTAGAGAGACAGTCAATAATTACCCAAATGACTTCCTTCCTAGCCGATGATGGGAGTTGGGTGATGAAATCGGTTGCAATGTCTTCCCAAATACATTCCGACACCGGCAGAGGTTGCAGGAGACCCTTGGCTGCAGTTGTTTCCGTTTTAGACTGGAGGACGTTCCACAATTCTTGATGAAGTTTTGAACATCTTGAGTAAGTCCGGGCCAATATAAATTCGCTAAAACTCAAGTTGCTATCTTGGATATGCCTGAATGACCTCCGATCAAAATGCAATGGAAGTGCTGAAGAAGGTGGCAGCGTAAGTCTAGATTATTGGGAACCATAATACGGCCATTGCAAAGGACAATTCCTTGACATTAGTTGTAGTCGTCCAAGGTGGTGTCTTTCTGCAACTGCTTAAATCTTAATAATGGATCAAAGAAATGGGTCAGAGCTAGTACAAGATCAACTTTGTAGGAGCAAACCTGAAATTAGAGTCGAGAACACCCTAAGTGTAGCCTCCGAAGGGTTTACTAGCCATCGGGACAAAGGCATCGGCGACCTGATATGATGAACTAGATTTGTAGATGATCTCAAATTCATACCCAAACAGCTTGGTGAGCCATTTTCAATGCTCGGGTGTTTGGATAGTTTCGTTAAGGAGTTAACTTAAACTTTGGTGATCAATAGCGATGGTGAAGAGACAACTAAGGAGGAATTGATGCCATTTGTGCACAACAGAGGCTATGGCATACATTTCTCCAGCATAGGCAGAAGAGGATTGTAGTCAAGGGGATAGTCGTTTGCTGAAGTATGCAATAAGGTGGCGTTGGGACAATATAACTCCAGCGACAATGGTGGAGGTGTTGGGTTCAACCATGAAAGGGAGAATGAAGTTGGGAAGAGAGAGGTTGGTGGTAGAAGTCATGGCCTTCTTGAGAGCTCCAAAGGCTGTCTAGGCCTTATCGGGCCATATGAAATGGCTTTTTAGGCTTCAAGGAGAGGTTAAGGACCTATGCCCTTTAATAAAACACTGGAAATAACTGATCAAGCCCAAAAACCCCTTTACTATTGTTACTGAGGTAGGATCAGGCCACAATAAGACTGCCTTGATTTTCTTTAGATCAACTTCCACTCCTTAGGTTGAGATGACTAGGCCCAAATATTCAACTTGGGGATGATAAAACATACATTTAGTGAGTTCGACAAAAAAAAAATTGTTGGAGGTGAGAAGTTGGAGGAGGATTTGTAAGTGAGCTATATGGGTTGTGGAATCGATGCTATAGATGAAAATATCATGAAAAAAGACAAGGACAAATTTTCAAAGGTAGGGTTGGAATAATTCATTCATGGTGGCTTGAAATATGGACGGAGCATAGGAGAGACCAAATGGCATTACAGGGAACTCATAGTGACCCTCGTAAGTCCACAAGGCAATTTTAGGAATACCGAGTAGATTGATACGAATCTGAAAATACCCACTTCGTAGATCCAATTTGGAGAAAAATTTTGCCCTATGTAATTCATCTAGTAATTAGTACACTATTGGAATAGGGAAGTGATTCTTGATTTGATCGAGGCCCCTATAATCCACATAAAATCTCCATGTACCATCATTCTTCTGCACTAGTAACACAGGTGAAGAAAAGGAGCTAGTTGAAGGTTGAATAAGGCCTTCATTGAGCAAATCTGTAATTTGGCATTCAATTTCGTCTTTTTGATAATGAGGGTATCAATAGGGTCGGATATTGATGGGTTGGGCTTGGGGATATAGTGTGATGTGGTGATCTTGGGGTTGGTGAGGGGGAAGGCTTGTGGGCTTTTCAAAAACTGGGTTATATCGTGTGAGATGTTGAACATCTGGGGGCAGAGAGTCAATGTTTGGCCCTGGGTTTGTTGGGTCAACTAGTTGGATGTGGTAGTAAAGAGCCAATGAGGAGGTGTAGTGGCTTCGCTTGAGCTGGAGATCAGGCTAAACTGTGGTGATGGAATATAGGCTGTGAGACGGACAGGCTAGCCATAATGGATGAATTCCATTGTGTTGCTGTAATTACAGGCCCCACTAGGTACTTAAAATGAGTTTAATACATATGCGTTGACAATGAAGTGGACACCATTTATGACGACCTACATCTTTAATTGCCTTTCTGTTTTCAACCTCTCATCATTACCCACCATTATTGTAAGCCAATTTTTTCAAATAATAGGAAGTTGGTGATAATTGGTAATACAAGGGTGAATGTAATTATGGGTGCTACCTAAATCCACAAGCACAGCAACTGGACAATTGTTAATGCCGACAATGAAGCGAATAGTGTGGGGCCCTTCGGTGCCAATCAACACATGGAGTGAGATTTTGGGCTCTTATGGTTGGTCTAGCTCTTTGCCGGGTGTTTCTTCATGTTCGACCTTTTTAGGTTCGTCTTCAATTAGTAATGAAAATTGTTGTGCTTGAGCTTTACAGACTTTTAGTTCAACTGAAGCCATCTGGCATAAAAAATTGGAGTTTTGTGGTGGTTATTTTTGCAGCGAAGGTATAGGTGGAAGAAAAGGCAATAGTGGTAGCAATGGTGTATGGGAGAAGTAGTGGAGGGTGGAATTCTATGATTATTTAGACTATTGAAGGGAGCTCTTGGTTCATGATGTTTGTCTTCAATAAGTATGGCAAGGTCGATGGCATCATAAATGGTTTGTGGCTTAAGGACGGTGATTTCTCGTTGAATTTATGGTTTACGGCCTGAGATGAAACAATTAAGGACAACGATGGGGGTTAATTCTGTAATGCGATCGTAGAGGGTTTTAAAAGCAGTTTAATACTTGGTAATGGTGGTGGATTGAGTGAGTTTGAACAAGTAGCTTGATGATTAGTGGAGGAGGAAGGGCCAAATCGCTACTCAATGGCACACGCGAGGTAGTCCCAAGATGTAAGTTGTTGATTGCGATACATCCATTAGAACCAACTCAAGGCCTGGTCAACCATGAAGAAACTGAAAAAATTGACTTTCTCCTCCTCAAGAATGGGTTGAAAGGTAAAATAGCGTTCTGCACGAAAAATCCATTCTAAAGAATTTGTACCATCAAAGATATTGAGCTCACATTTGAGGTTTCAAACAGAAGTTGTGTTTGTGGCAAATGGCAATGTGGTTGTTGGAGCCAGGGTGTGAAGTTTCAGAGTTGTTGGTGATAGTTTGGACAAATCGTAAGGCTGGGGAATTAGCTAGAGGAGCATTACTTGAGCTACCACGTAATGATGGTAGTCGGTGAAGGATTTCTTCAAGTTTGGTTTCAATGGTGTCATATTTGTGGGTAAGGTTGGAGACGCATTGGTTGAAGGAGTTGATAGCAGGTTGGTGGGATTCTAAGCTCTCCTGCAACTATTGAAGTTGTTCATCCACAGGTCCAGCTCAAGTCACAACACCTTTAGTCTTGCTAGGCATGGCAAACTCTCAACAAGAACACCAAATGCAAGGTATATCAGGAAATTCCTCTTTTGAGCAAAGGTAGCTCCTCTGAGATTAATTCTCAATTCTGATAATTTTCTCATACCCTTCATTACAAAATACCAAGCTTATATATAGCCTATAGGTGATAGATTAGTTGCTAGATATTCCTTTATCAAACTATCACTAAGCATTTATCTAGAAGCTTAAATAACAAAAACAGATTCTCTACTAAAGACAATGCATGACTCAATAACAAACTTGATTTATTCTGATCTCATTAGGTTACGTAATCTTGCAAGTCCTGAGGCTAAGCCCTATTCCACTTAGGTCTAGATGGTGCAGAATCAACCCGATCACCGTTTGAATCGGTACTAGTTGTATCCAGGTGTAGAATTATAAGTTGTCACATGTAAATTTTCCCAACCACTTTTCTTAGATTCCATGGCAAAAAAATTCAACCAAGCACCAATACTGACTACCACGTCTACCTCTTATAATCAAGTTCAAGACAAGAAATCGCAAATTCATATCCAAAATGTCGATGTATCCAGAGTAACGGATCTATTTAGCAACTTGAAAATAAAAGAGAGAAACTCAACCTGCTACACGAGAACCGTAGGGAGGCTCTCTAGTCTTAAGTACTCATGCAGGAAAGATAGATTTTGAAGTACTCTTGATTCCTTAGGCTCCATTTGGATTGAGGTGAATTGAGGTAGGGGTAAACATTAAAAATTAACCTAGGTGAAGGGAATGGAGGTGACTCGGGGTGAATATTTTAAAATGCTGTTTGGATGATATTAACCTAACCTAAGTAAATTAGGATAAATGTTTTAAAATTTTCGTTTAAATTGAGGTAAATGAAGATTAAAATAATAAAACAAATGATATTTATACCCTTGTATTAAATAAATAAGTCATATTGAGGGGTATTTTGGTCCTATCAAGTCAAAAATTTACTTATTATTTCACCTTCACCTCCGTTACCCCCGAAATCGGAGGTTAATAAAAACGAGGTTAATCGAGGTGAATGGAGGTGTAACATTAACCTCGATTCACCCAGGTAAAATTATTAGCCTGATATCCAAACGGAGTGAAACAATTCATCCACCTCCATTAACCTTCTTCCACCCCAATCCAAACGGAGCCTTAAAGAAGACTCACCTCTAGTCAACATAAGAGTTGGGACTCAAGAGAAATAGATTTTAAATACATTTCCAAGTAATTTATTTATATACATTGTTCTTATATGTAGCCCCATCACCAAGTCACCAACTCCAATCCCAAAATAAGGCCAAGAGGCTAAATCAATAACATTGTGGCTGCACCTTTAGGGCAGAGGCCTAATTTACATAGGATCAAGAAGCCCAAGCAAACATGCATTACCCTAAACACTCTCACCGATACCATCACCAAAATCATATAAGCTTTTGTGTTCCATAACCATTCTCAAAGGTCACTCAAGATTTTCCAATAAGAAACACTCCAACATTATTGAAGTATCTCTAGATCCTTGGGCAACGTCAATAGAACTTCATGGAAAATATAAAGAGGTTAGCTAATATATAATCTTAAGATCCCATAATGTTAGTTCACTTGGGGCATAGCCATGATGAAGATAATAGCTATGGCAAGTATCAAAACACGAGTTGGGAAGAGCAAACCAGGTCAGTTGCATAACAATTAGGTGGATCTAGTAAACAAGTTGCATGGTGTTAGGAACCCTAGTCAAAGGGGCGATGTAAGACGTATTAGGTTTAATGGAGGGGGTAATTAGGGGTTTTGGACTTACCTATGGTGGGGAATTAGAGAAAAGGAGAAGAGAAGAGGATCGGCCCCACGTTCTAAGGCGGTGTTGATTGGCAACTAGTGAGAAGCCCTAGGGTTGCGTGCCACACAAGAGAGGGAAAGAGAGATAATAGAAGAAGGGCCAAGGGATTAGAAACTTGTTATTTCTCCAATAGAGATATAAACGAGACAGATAAAATCCAAAACCTGAAAAATTTTCACTCAATGGATACAGATATAGATGATACTAAACGGATTTGAAAATGGATTTGGGTAGAGGTCCAAAAAATCTAAGGATAAGAGAAAGGGGTATCCATATCCATACCTATATCCCTATACCTATTTACTCAATGTTTATTTACCCTTTTATCCTTATTTTAAAATACACATACTAGAGTTATGGTTAAAAAAAGTTATTATGAATTTAACCCTACTGTCATCAACTAAGCCAAATGCCCAACAAATCCCAATTGAAGCCAAGCCATTTTTCTTCTTTCTTAGAGGTTAAATCTCTCTCATTCTTCTCGTTTAGTCCTCCTTCTCTAGTGCTACCTCCACTCCTCCAATGATCACTACCATACCAAAAAAATAAAACAAAAATAAAAATAACAATCTAAAAGTTGTGTATTAGCCAAAATGTTTTGGATTTCGAGGATCCCGGTAAAACAAGACAAAGAAAAAATATTCCCCTATATTGCCAATATTTACCAATATTGACCGATACTTGTTGTGAAAAACAACAAAAATTCATATTGCAACATATAAAATATCTTTCGTGACACCTTGATACCAAAATGGCAGATTTGTTACTTGATTGAAGCCATCCACCATCATCCGTTTGTTGCTCATCCCTCCAACATCATTCATCTGAGCGACTATCTTGTGACAGGTGTAGTTCATCCAACACAACACAGTTCAGTGGTTTTGTATAATAGGTGTCAAAACTCTCAAGTAACAAATAACCAACAGATAGGGATTTGGATGTGCAAACAAATGTCTATTCGAGTATGGATATGGATTCGGATATAAATTTCTTATCGGATTCAAGAATTAGATATGGGGTACTTGGCCCGAGCCCGTCTCGTTTACATCCTTATTCTCTAAATAATTTATCTTTGAGGCTCTAGCCCCATAATCTTAGAGCAAGCAAGAGTTCCCAACAAGTCTAGGGTCTAACAAATCTTTAAGGATATGCTTGGAATGAGGGAAATGGATTAAGGGGGAAATGATTAAGGGGATAATAATTAAGGGGGGAAATTTATCCACCTTTTTTGTTTGGTATGTGAGGGTAAATTATTTTAGGGAATATTTTCCTTATGTTTGGTTTGGGAGGAATAACTTATGTTAAAATAATATTTTCTTTTACTTCATTAGCATGAAAAATTAGTAATATTTTTATTAGATATAAAATATAAATAATTATTTATCACATAAATCAAAATTTAATATATTACATTTTTTAATTTAATTTTCATAAATCAAAATTCGACTAATAAAAATATTACTAATTATTTATCACATAAATCAAAATTCAATATATTACATTTTTTAATTTAATTTTCATAAATCAAAATTCGAAGCGTTGTTACTGCTATCCTTTTGGATGTATCTTGAGAAGACCGGTTACCGCGGCCTTGTGTCAAAATTGACGGAATGAAAGACCATCATGCTTGATGCATTGGCAGAGGAGGGCGCGCTGTGCTTACGATGCCTAAGATCAAAGGTGTTTGTGTCATGCGGCGGCGGCCTTCTTCTCACAACAAGGGTCGCCGAGAAGGAAATCTCCCTGAGGTTGCTGAACAAGTCGAAGCACAATAGCACACGACAATTGCCGGCGTTAAATATTTTCTTAACACAGACTGTGCTTTACTTTTCGCCGACATCTTAACATAGGTACTCCCAACGCCATCGCCGGTGAACGGCAGCGGTACTCGCCTTACTATTCCGGGGTTTCCTCATCCCACCTTTGGGCCCTTGGAAGTGGTAGTTCTACCACCAGACTCGGTGATACGATCCGATGAAGACAAAAGTTGGAGGGGCAGCCTGATCGAGGCCGCAGAAAAAGATCGAACCTTGTTCTTGAGTCTCGACCTTCTCCAACAGCTATCGAGTTTCAAAAGAGGAGGTGCGTGAGCTATTTACGCGGGCGTACGAGGACTGTGTGGTGAGCATAACCATGGATAATCGTCCGAATAACAAAGGGTACTGCCAGGCTTTTTATGCCCTGATGGTGTTGCGCTCCGTCGAATGCATCAATCAAATTTTGGACGGAGACGATGTCGCCTATTTCAAGTCCGGAGAGGAAGGCTTCGGCTTCGAGAGGCAGGCTTCGGCTTCGGCGGGCAGGCTTCGAGGCTTCAACAGACAGGCTTCGACAGGTAGGTGTAGGGGACAGCGTCAACAGGCAGAAGAAGATTTACCTGATGGTCCAAACGGGTAATTTTTTTCCCTGGCCTAGTACCATATTTTTACTCCAGGAAAAGTTTTTTCCCATACCAAACATAAGAGAGAAGGGAAATAATTTCCCTTGTAATTTTTATACCTGCTTTACCCCCATACCAAACATAGCCTAATTAATAAGACCTATTAAACCCTTACCCTAAATAAATCACTTAATAAAATAGGACCTGCTACAAATTTAATAACACCAACGTCTACTTTTATAAATGAACCATGTCTAACCCATTAGGCTGAGACTGAACATGGTCCTCACAAGGCTTGGGCACCAAAAAATGCATCCCTAACATACCGCACGCCATTTATTTTTTAACAACAGATCCCGTGCTAGACAAAGAGACTTTAAGGTACCTCACACTGCTTTCCTACCCCCATTACATTATTTGCCTATTTTTACAAATTATCCAAGCACGCACTACACAAATGCACGTATGTTAATTTCTCTGTGTTTTAATTTAAATTCACCAGGATTTGCTCTCAATATTCCAATAACCCTTAGACTGGAGGAAAAACAGCAGGAAACCATTCAAGAGGTTTACAATAACCACAGAATTCTTTAAGCTACAAGCCTAAAGAGCCAAATTAAACATGCAAAGGGACTTGGATCACCAACACCATCACAAAATCTAATTGCTCATCAAATTCTGCATCTGAAAAAGTAAAAACTGGACTTCATGTGATGTGTCTTGGTCCAGCATTCTTGTGTTCTTCAGAAAACAAACAGCATATGTAAATACCTAACTCACTTGTTAAATCAAACACTTCAGCAACGGAGAAAACAACATGGCCATCCATTGATACAGGGATTCGAGAAAAATTCAAGGAGCTAATACTAAAAATGGGGCTGTCGAAAACATCATAAAACAAATCCATAAAAAGCACCTCATAAGTAAACCATACGGCAGCATAATTCAGCACAAAGATGAGACTTTTCTCATCTTACAGTTATAGCAAAAGGCCTTTCTTAAACAAACTGATCGGAAAAAGTGCAGCTGCACAGAAACACTTTGAACCTGGAAGTGCTGCCCATCTTTTAGAAGCATGTGGACTGAGCAGTGAGCAGTGAAAATAGCAAACATAGAGAACAGTCATTCAGTCATGCAACTTAGACAACACCATTTATAATACATTTCCTCTGTCAAGCAAAATCATTACCTTGCCACAGACCGGGCAGTTCTCACTTCTCTCCATCCACTCATATATGCAACCCAAATGGAAATGATGAGAGCATTTAGTCACGATTTTTGGGTTTTCTGGGGTGTATTCTGCGGTATCAAAAACCAATACTAATTTAATAACAATCGCATGTGAAGAACCAAAGCCTACATCAATGAGCTCCACGGCCTCCACCATAGCCATAATCTAATTAATGCAAGGAACGTCAAGAGACTAAGATAAACGATTGTTATAAGTACCTTCAAGACAGGTTGGGCAGACATCTTCCTCCTCAGATGAGGAATAAATATAAGCAAATTCAGTCACTGATTTTCTTGAAGAGAGTCTTACAGAGGACTTGCGCTGTTCTTCAGACTCATCATCACAAGCTGCAGAATTCCATTTTTTGACAGTACTTAAAGCTTCCGAGTCAGCATCAATATCACTCCTTCTAAGAGGTTCTGACTCTTCATGAGAATGACTGGAGCCTTTTTCACACCTTGACACCAGTCCATCTCGCTGCATGCGAAAGCGGCTTGGATCAGCATCATAAGGCAAGGGTCTTGGAGGAGAACAGTACATATCCAAGAGAGAGCTATCATTTGATGTTGTTGGACTTAAAGCAGCAGTCCCTTGGATGGATGAAGGTATGGCTTGCATTTCTCCCCTTTGAAAAAATGAAGCATACTGCAGGAAGTTCACATAACAAAACACTTGTATATATCAAAAGTGGTCACACAGGAAAGCACTCATGTACAAATCAATAGGAATGTTCCACATCAAAGTAGATATTTCAGTTGGTTAGTTGATCTTCTATTAACGATGACTCTAGTACAGCCAGGCACCACTCTAGGTGGCTGCCCAAGGGAGGCAAGGTGCTTTTTTTAAATAATAATAATAACAATACTAATAATGAAAAAAACAGTAACATTATAAGAACAAAGGCAGAAAGCATAAACAACTTTTCATTGAACAAAATTAAAAGAAATAAAATCACTGCTTCTTTCCCGGAGCTTCTTCTTTTCCCACAATATACAGCATGGTACCTTGGAGGTATGCCATTGAATTCATACCATATATAACTAATCGGAATCAGAGCCAAAAATCAATGGTTACAGTTTTCTCTGCATCTTAAGTACCCACTCTGTTTCTTAATACAAGACCCCACAGTTTTCAACATAAACTCTCACCACTAATATCTTTTGATAAAAAAATATAAAAATAATATTATGAAAATAATTGTAAATATGAATGTAATAATAGTATTTTAACATTATAACTCAGTATATTTATGCGAAATTAAGAGTCAAAGTTTGCCACAAAATCTGTAGGGGGCTTATGTAGTAAAACGGAGGGAATAATATCGTAAGGCTGTAAAAGCTAACATTTGTTTCAGATACTAGAAACCTTATGAGCTCATTGCCTGTTATGTATAAAATCTTAGAGAAGGTAAATAAATAAATCAATTCCTAACCGATCAGGGCAGGTGGAACAGCTCACAAATGAGATACATCAATAAGAGCTCTTGATTTGAGGGGAAAATAAATAGATCTAGTTCTGGCTTGATCGTACATCCTTTTATGTTGGTCGTTAGTTCCCATCCCACTCTTTTTCTTCCCAGCATATTCTGGGTAGTTGTCAAGAGTAAATTTGAAAACCTAAGTTACTATCATTATATAGGTATCATAGGTGGAAAAAACAGGTAGATAATAATAGAATAGTAAATGGTAAGCTATTTTATCTCATATTTATCAGCGATATATCAGCTATCAGCCGATATTTGACAATATTTTACCATATTTACCACTATTTACTAATTTTTGTGGTGCCAAAAAAAAAACATGTTTTGACAGCCGCAACATATAAAATATCTTTCACAACACAACAACATAGCAACCGCTACCGCAATCTCGACCACTACCGTATTTTTATTGTTTGATACACACATCTTGATCCCAAACAATAAAAGGTGAGGGATAGATCGCAATTCCCTCACCAAATAACTCTCAAGATCAAGCCCTCCTCCTAAAAAAGGAAAGCATGTTACAGCAAAAAGGAAAGAAAAAGTGTCCTTCACAGCTATCATGTATCATTTATAGAAATTTAAGTGGGATTTTGAAATCTTCAACAACATCATCATCATCATCATCAACAACCCAGCATGATCCCTCCCTCCACTCAAGAGTTAACTGCCACCACCTAAACAAAATTACTTCTCACTGTGAATAGAAATAGGTCACATCTAACTTCCCAAATTCACTTTGGGATGTACTCTTATAAAATATTTAATAAACGATGACAGAGGATAACATAGCTTGAAGGATATTACATGTCTGCATGTTCTAAAGCTTTGCAAGACAAGATTGCTTCCTTTCTTCACATCCTAATATAACACTATATCTTACATGATTTCATTCAATGGCCTCCATAGGAGTCATTAACGATTCAAATTTAAGCAATGATGACATGATGACTTTACAAATTCCAAAGCACCTTTCAAAAGATGGAGCTTAGAATGAAGTAAAACTGTAATTTGTAAGCAGACAATCACAACTCAAGTATGTTTTGTTAAACATGTATAGAGAACAAGATGTAAAATGGAATTGTTAGATACATCACATAAAATAGGTAAACAATAGAGACTAGAAAGCAACATACCACGTGAATAAAATTTTGAAGGAAACAATCAAGACATACATAGTTCCTGTAAAAGGAACCATTACGGTTTACATAGTCCTCAAAATCCTCCATTCGCAAACAGCAACAAGCAGCCCCCATTATGTCAACCCCAGTCTCACTTGTTCACCCAAAACAACTGAATTAGATCAGTAGATTCATCCACAGAATCCAACTGCCCTACACAAGCCTCGACTGACAAAACATCAACTTAGCATTCAGGCCATTAATTAGGTAGCTAGAATGAGAGAGGATGTTCAGCCCGCAGAAGTTAGCTGCCTCCACGAACTAGTACCCTCTCTCTCCTACAGCCAAAAAAATAAAAGATACAAATGTCATTACTCTTTAAACCCTGAAAGTATTAGGCATAATATAATGAAAGGACACATTCAGAGATATTTCAACAGGGACATCCCAAATTGGAGAAGAGTAAGAAAGTGGGGTTCACTTACAATGATAGTTATTGTGTAAATAAATAAAATTGTCAGTCTGTCATAAAATTAAAACCCATCCCCATCCCTTAATTGGCAAGTGATCATATTAAATGATACATCATTTTAAATGCATTTTTGAAAAGTATTACATCACTAGAGTAATGCAGCAGGAATTGATAGAAGTAACAGAATGCCACTACAAGGGTGTGGGAAGACAGAACAATTTTTTCCCTAGAGCACAAGCAAACTACTGAGAAAGGCTACAAAGCCCATAATGAGTTATTGAAAGCTAACTTGCCCGAGAAAAAAAGTATCTGAGAGACTGCAATTCCCCAAAAGATCGAACCTTCCCACAATTTCGGCCTCTATAGTCACCAGTATTGCAAGGTACCTACGGGAATGAGGATGGGAAACAAGTTCGGAAAGAATCGAGAAAATGATAATTTTATAAATTATGAAGTATATGTGCATATATTTTGAACGAACGCGTTGCAGATGAAAATGCTTTTGAGATGGAGATGACATGTCAAATGAAATTTCCGAGTGATTGTCACGCATAGCACCAATTTGAGCACTTCAAAAGCTACAATCATAATCAGGGTCAATTAATCAAGTTCTATCAGTTAACTAAGGCAATAAACCCGTTAAGGCAAAAATAAAAACCAGTTGAACATATCAATACTGTCCACCATCAAATCATCGGAAACAAATGATTCGCCGGGAACATAAACCACAAAATAGCGAAATTAACACAAACCAGTCTCAACATATCGGTTTGAGCTTCTAAACTAATTAGCTTCGTAATCGGGATGAAAAGGAGAATTGATACAATTCATAGGGAAATGAGGAACTAACCTTGGCAGCTGACGCTGAATTAAATAAGATTTCCGGAGAAAAGGAAGACGAGAAACCTAGAAATGCGATGGTTCGAATTATACATTAAAGGGGATGAAGAAGATATTGGACGTTGGCTTCTTCGGAGAAAATAAAGAGAAGGCTGATGAAAGCGCAGAATTAAAGCAACCTCGCGGGCGACCGGGTTCGATGCCGGCTAAGGTATACCCTTTAATAAAAAATTGTTTATGCCTTATTTTTATAGTTTTTTAAACTGAACCGATTATTAAAATTTTATTTAAATCTATTTATTAAAATATTTTTAAAAATTTTACATTAACTTTTTTACAGATAAATCCAAAAAAGAAATAAATTAATTTTATAACTGATTTACTGATCAAACCAATAATTTTAACTAATCGAACCAATGATTCATATAGATTTAATAAGTAGTATAACAATTATAAATAAATCTAAACTTTAAAAAATACTATGAATTTAATTATTTTTTATTAGAAATAAATTTATTTTAATACAATATATAATTTAAAAAAAAAACTCATTATTTTTTAATAAGAATTTAAATAACTCCTCCCAAAAAAATTTAAAAAAAATAGGAACCTACTGTCCTAAATAAGGTACATGAATTCCTAGTTCGTGAGCCATATTTAATAATCTAGTTTTAGTCAAAAGTTATTTTTTAGAAAAAAAAATAAACCTATATCTTCGCCACTATCTTATAATGTATCATTTCTTAACATGATGTCGACATATTAAATACCAAAAGACAAATAGGGTGATATATTACATGTCACTCCTCTATTTTTCGTACATTGTATTTAGCCTTCTTTTTCATATATTTATCGATAATCGTTAAACATGTCTATTTAAAGCATAAAATATGATTGTTGCAATCATCTAATATGCTTGTGAAAATCATCGATTACTTTGGCCAATAATCATTTAATATGATTATTTAAAATATCAAGTATAATCATTGATTATTGAATATGAAGGAGTAATGATTGAGTAACTATTAAAATTACTAAATATAGTTTATACAATTTTAAACAGGCGAATATTATTGTAAATATCACGTGTAAGTATGTGAATTAATAGATTCATGATACATAATCATCAACATATATTGTTATAATCACTAAGGTCTCTAGTCTTATAGAAAGCACCTTATTCACCAGGTACATATTTATTATTACTTATTTGTCCTATAATACATTTCGTGTATCCACGCTAAAAATTTTCGTAGCTCATAGATATATAGTGTTATCATAGAAAATAATATAACATGAATTTTGATTAAATTGTCATTTTAATTATGTGTTTAAAATATTTAATCAAAATAAAAAATTCTTAGATATTTTATATGTATAAACATAGATGACTAATCTAATTGAAATAAATGAAATTTTCTTATCTATATTATAAACTTATAAGAAATTATTTGCTGTTATTATATTAAAATCGATGCAGTTATTCAAATTAAAATCCAATTTTTAGAAATTATAAAGTAGTTTCTTCATCTTTTTGTCATTCTAAAGCCACACAGCATAATCAAGCTGATTCAAATCCTCTATAGTTAGATCTATGCCTAAGGAAAAAGATTTTAATTTTTCATCCGAATCATCGTGATGATAATACAATTTTACCATAGCCAACATCATGCTCATTATTGTAACACCCTTAATTTTCATTAACAAAAAATTTATTTTAAATTTTTTAATTACAGAAACTAAAACAAAAAAGTAAGGATTTCATCATCATAGCTACCTTTAATTAAGCATTCACTACATAATCAAGTGTTGGTTGCAGGGCTAAGGAGTGACCACTCTACACTTTAGCAAAATAGGAGCATCAATGAGAATGACCATAAAACATAAGTTAGAATAACACAACTCAAATGCAACCGCACCATAAAATGTGGGACTACTAGGGAATAGCCCAAGAGACTAGAATATCCTAAATAAACAAAAGAGCATCCAGCAACCACTTTAAACAAACCTCATTCTCGTGCCTTAAAGTCCCAAACCACATTGTTCACCTTCATAAACTTACACATGGTAATCTACTCGCTCGATCAAAGTCATGTTCATCATAGGGTACAATTCAAACATGGCATCAATACGGCCAACGCTAAGTAAATTAAAACCATTCCAACACATAAAAAGTCACACAAGTTATAACTCAAGGTATATCATACAACAACATGCAAAAATATATGATACATTAAAATACAAACGATAAATCACACTCAGCATATAACTGGCTTTTAAACGTTCATTAATTATGGTCAAATAATACCAATTTTATTAAAATTAAGTGTATGAGATTTATTATTCCTCATGGTCTCTCTTTTCCATGGAAGCCATCCAAAATCAAACCAATAATTGACGTAAAATCCTATTCATGAAGCTAAATTTTATAATGCTACCACAAGCTCCTTAAGCATGCACACTCTTTGTAAGGTTCATAAAATGTTTATAGAGCAGGAAAAAAAAACATATGCACATCTTGGGTCCAAAGGTAAATCAACAATACAAAGAATGAAGTTAACTAATTATCAGTAGCTAACCGAGAACTAAATAATCCATATCCACTATAAGTTCATTTCAATTTAAGTAATTAATGTGATAACACTCAACACACAAAAATTATATTAATTTACACTTAACAATCTTAGTATCCACTTGATCAATAAAGGACCATCCAGTTAATCAAGTTAGTAAAAGGATAAGGATAAGGATAGGAACAAAACCATATGTAACACCCCCATTTTCATGAACACACAAAACCATATGTAATGCTCCCACTTTCACAAACCATTTTATTTTTTATAATAGGTTTTGTGGAAATCAAGAATAAAGACGTGGGGTGTTACTTCATATTTAACATAGAAAATGCACTTCCTGTACCTAGACATTACCGAGGGTAATGCTAAAAAGTAACTCGTATATAAAGATTAGGTGTGGAAAGCACTTAATCATATAATAATGCAAAATTATAAAATAGAAGATTATATATATATATATATATAAGGAAAACAAAGGATATAGATGTCTATGGGACATATCTAGATGGACATACACTAATACCCTCCCAAATAAACGCACATCACATATACAACATTAGAGGTATCAACATCGACAGTTGCCTACAAGTAGTTGTATTTATACACTCTAATGTAGTAGTGTATGAATGTATAATATCTATCTTGTTATATGATTTCTATACGATATGCATGCTTCAATCTATTGATGTGATTGCCATCTTCCTCAGTACACAAGTACTAATGTGTCCGTTTTATGGTCTCCTACTTATTCTCATGTATATAACAAGATAGATATTATACATTCATACACTACTCGTTATATGACAAGATAGACATTATACATGCATATACTACTCATTATATGAGATGACATAGAAGGAAATTGTATTAAGGCTCATAATTAGGTGACCATATAGTTCAAATCACTTAGTCACTTACACTTAAGGACCCTATTATTTCTTATCAGTAGAATGATTTCACAACATAACAACCCTTTTAGGACACATGTCTAGGAACCACTATTAATACGTGGCAAAACATAATACAACTCATATATCTAATCCTTCTATGGCAAAATGCTCCTAAGGACTACAACATATAGCTTCTTTTGCGACAAAATGATCTTATAGACCACAAAAAGTATGCATATTCTTTATAAGCCAGTGGAATGAACAATATAGAATAGATATAAGGTCACTCCGGTAACTGTAACAACCAAAAATACACAGGTGCCACAACAACCCGGTAAAAATAATATAACTTAATCCTCACTCATGTGATTTTTTACTTTAATTATTATTACCTTATTAAATTATTAGCCAGACCCTTAGCACTTCCTAATGCTTCTCTTGATTCACTTTCATTAATAACACATCTACTTATCATATGGGAGACCACTTATCGCTAAATGCATACTAACATTTGTTTAAATTCATAAATACTTAGAACTATGCCAAGGTCAATTAAGGAAAATATGCCACAATCTGTAGAATGATTAATAGGGCACCCAATAACACAAATAGGGCCAAATAAGAACATTCTTCCATTGAAAAGGCTAAATTTTCCTAATAAAACCCTAATTCACAATTATGGCATAACTTTGCTAAAAAGACTCACTAACTCACCAAATTCTACACAACACTTCAACACATCATATTAAGTATCACACCTAAGAAATAAAACTAAACTCTATCATTTTACTCATAAAATACCAATTATACACATATGATTTCTAAATTCATTTAAAGCTATTTTCACAAAAAATTAACACTCACTCATAATAATCACAATTTACCGAAACATTTCACATGAAACATTATCATATTTTAAACCAAACAACACTTATTAAAATCCAAACTTTTAGAATTACCTCAAATGGTCATTTTGCTCTTATCTCACCTAAACACTCTTTAGAATGATAACTCGAACCTTGCTAAACCCAAGCACATTATGTATCAAAAGTTAGAAAAAAAAAGCATCAACAATTACAGTGGTCCAATTATGTTCCATAAAAGTTTACCAAATAGACCAAATTACCCTTATAACTTATTCTAGCACAAATCACCCAAAATTCAACTTTCATCCAA
The DNA here is from genome assembly GCA_039764185.1 of Tamarix austromongolica. Classification (NCBI taxonomy): domain Eukaryota; kingdom Viridiplantae; phylum Streptophyta; class Magnoliopsida; order Caryophyllales; family Tamaricaceae; genus Tamarix; species Tamarix austromongolica. Next base: position 163,020,779 of record CM077809.1, on the reverse strand, counting down.
ACTTCACCATTTTAACATATAATTAACACAAAAAGATGTTATTTACTCAAACTAACTCAAAAAAAACCTCCATTAAAAGCTAAATGGCCAAAAATCCTCTAAAGCCTAGGCCCACTCCACACTTTAATCCACAACCCAAGATTTCCCATGATTAAAATGCTTAAATACATGCTTAATAAAATTAAATAAACATATTATCATGCTCAAAACTTTAAGGTAAATCCCATCATGGCCTAACATGATTTTCACATAAAATCCTAAAATTACACCTTTACATGAAATCATGCAATTATATGAAGAAAAAAAATAGCTTATATAACTAAATCATGATTTAGCAAAATAAAATATGTTAACATGGGATTTAAGTTAAAATAACACATAACAATACAAGTACCAAATCTAATGAGGCATATAGCATTACAAATGGCACACCAATCTCTAAGCAAAATAATACTTCCAATCCACTACTTTAAAAACTCCTAAACTTGATCATCTATTAACAAAATATGAAGAGGTTAGAAAATAATAAAAATTAGCAAGGAACAAGTAAGGGAAAGAGGAAGGAGTTAGGAGTGTGGAAACTAAGGTTAAAGAGGAGAAATAATGGGTGCGAAAATCTAGGCAAAATTTGCACCCAAAACTACCACAATCTTTGGCACTCACACCAGCACAACAACCACCAACAAAACACCAAGGTAAAGGGATGAGAGATAGGATTTGGGGGCTAAAATATATTGATGTAGGAGCATCTTTTGAGAACTCTCAATATTCTTATTATAATGATGGAGATCAAGAGGAATTATCATATATGGAGATAGAACTAATTATGCTTGAAAATTCATACACTTCTAATGTTTTGTCAAGTTATTCTTCTTGCAGGTATTATGTATGTTTGTAAGAAATTCATGAAGTGCATGACGGATGAAGATCTTTGATATAGAAGGCAATGGAAAGGGAATACAAGATTAAATTTACAATGAAGAACAAGGCTATAAGAATATAAAGTTTTATCGCATATGTAATGTATAACATTATTAAGTTGTGTAGCTTTGTTATTTTTATTGTTCACTTTGTAATTCTTGTAAACTTATCATTGTAACTTTATTTGTAATACATGGAACATGCATTAAGAAGGTTAAATCATTAATGAAGCTACTAATGGGATTCTTAATGAAAAGTCCTCCAAGGTTCCATACTTACATAAACCCTTGTACTCAAAGGATTCGATAACATCATTTGGAGTTTTGTGAAGTTCATTCAAAACTTGAAGAGAGTAGCAGAAACGTGTGTTTATTATTCTTCTTCTTCTTCTCTTCTCCTTTCTCAAGTGTATATTGAGAAGTAGTAAGCGTAATTTAGTGAAAAATAGAATATTCTCATCCAAGGAGTTAGATCTTGGATTATATCTACTCAAATTCTATCATCATTCAAAAGCAACTGAAGACTACATAAGGAATTTGAGTGTTGGTGTTCATTTTGCATCTTTATACCCCTTCAAATGAGATCCTGAATTGTTGTAGAAGATTCGAAGATAATTTTACTCATCAAAAGTGGTATCAAAGCCTCCTTGAATTTGAAGCTACAAGAGGTGCAAAAATGCAACCAAGGATAGACCATCTTCATCACCATACTTGGAGTTCAAGTAAATTTCTTGAATAATCTTGGTAGAATCTTGTGAATCTTGATGATTTCCTGTTGTTTCTTGTAAAAAAAAAATGTATGTTACACGTGATTTTTGATGATTCTTGCATGGTTCTTGCATGATTCTTGGATGTTAATGCATGTTAGATTCAACATTAGGCAGTAATATTTGTTTGAATTTATGTGCAATATTAATTCCAACGTGTAATGTGCTTGATTTGAACGTGTGTTTTTTTAAAAAAAAATTGTCTGGAACCATGAATGTTTAGTTGATGTTTGCTACTAATAAGGCATGATTGGTGGTCCTTTATTATGGTAAAATTTTACTAAGTATGGATAATAGAAAAATATTGGTGTTTTGGTGTTAAATGAGGATTGGTTTTGTGTGCGTGTGTTTGAGAGTGAGGCATGTATATTTGTGAAGAAATACTGGAGAATAAGGTGATATTTTCATGTGGTACTAATGCATATTGGATCATTATTTGTTTCTACATGCAATGTAACTTGAAATGTTCAAATGCACGTGAAGATGTTGCGAATGCTAGAGTAAGTTTTTTGAGCAAATTTTACATGTTTTATGATAAGAGTTTTACAAGCGTGATTTTGTGTGTGTCTTTTCTTTTATGTGCATTGATTTTTGTTTTGATTGATAGTTGTGTTTTGCAAATCATTGAACTCTAAATTGATACACAAGAATCGACTAATAAAACATAAAATGAAGGTGAGGAATTCGGTTTTAACCCATTAAAACTTAGTGGAATTTGAGTGATTGTGATAGAAATAATCAATCATGGAGGGAGAGAAAATTTTAAAATCCATGTTTAAAGCCATTCAAAAAAAATCTAATAACTTGGATGCCACTAATGCACAACTTAGAAAATTACCGGTTATGCAAATGCAACTCCAAAGGTTAGAGTCTATGTTAGCTGAATAAGATTCAGTCCAAAATATCCAAGAGCATAGAGAATTATATGGGGATAGGTTTGGAAGTGCTATTATGTCAAATAATATAATAAAAGGGAAGAATTTGAATTCAATAGTAGACCATGAAGAAGGTTCTACAGGGAGTAGAAGTAATAGGAAGTTCCATGACCATCAACCTGAGTATCATAAAAATGAGCTTGATCTCCACGACTTTGATGGTAAGCTTGATGTAGATTCTTTTATTGAGTGGTTACATGAGGTGGAATCTATTTTTGAAATTAAGGATTATTAAGACAAACAAAAGTGCAGATTAACAACTCTTAAATTTAAGAATTTCGCTAGAATTTGTTATGATAATCTAAAAAGGACTAGGGAACGAGAAGGCAAGTCCAAAATTAAATCTTGGAAAAAACTTAAGAAACATCTAAGAAGAAAATTCATTCCAAAAGAATATGAACAAGAGAATTACATCAAATTAACTACTCTTAGGAAAGGACTACCAAGTGTCAAGGAGTACATTAGGGAATTCGAGAGATTGGCACTAGTATGTGATGTCCATGAAAGGAAGGAACAAACTTATGCTAGATTCTTGGGAGGCCTTAACACGATGATTTGAGATAAGGTGGAAACTTGTCTGTATGATTCCTTAGATGGCATGATTAAACTTTACCTAGGATTTGAAAAATAATATAAGTTCACTAAGCCTCACACAAAACAAAATAATCTATCCACTAAGTACTACTCAAGTAACCAAACAACTAAACTCGGAGTGGGTACTTTAACTTCTACTAATCTTAAAAGGAAACTAGGAAGTACTAGAGAGGAGAAAGGCAAAAATAAAATTAATGAAGTCTCTACTAGGTAATGTTTCAAATGTCAAGGGTTTGGATATTTTGCTTGTAAATGTCCTAATCAAAGGGTTTTATCAATCAAAGAGATTAAAGCTACGGAGACATGTGAGGAAAATACTAAAATTGAGCATTTTGAGGAAGCTTCTAGTAAATCCGAGGAAGATAAAAGTGCTTGTTATGCCTTAGAGCGAGTACTTCAAGCACAAGCTACTAAATAACCTACTTAGAGGGAGAGGATATTTAAAACAAAAGGGAGAGTAGGAGATATAGTTTGTCGTATTTCCATTAATAGTGAATTTTGTACAAATGTAGCCAATGAAAGGATGGTTAAGGATTTAGGTTTGAAAACTACAGCACGTCTAAAACCTTATTCTCTTCAATGGTTGAACAAAGATAAGAGAGTTAAGGTGATAAAACAAACCCTGATATCATTTAAAATTGATAATTACTATGATGGGGTGCTATGTGATGTTTTACCTATGTATGCCTATAGATTCTTATTAGGTAGACCAGGGCAATATAATAGAAATGTTATTCATAATGGTATTACTAATGAGTATCTAGTTGTTAAAGAAAAAAAGAAGCATAAGCATAAACCTTCTAAGAATTATAAGGAGAGTATAGTTGAGAATAACAAGAGTTTGTTCTTACATAAAAAAGGGCTATGGTCAAATACATTCAAGAAGAAAGGAATTGTTATGCTATAGTTATGAAAGAATCTCTACAAGAGGAGAGAAATATTGGCAATCCTCAATTAGATAAACTCCTTGAAGATTATAATGATGTTTTTCCTAATGAATTACCACCTAATAGAGGGATAGAAAATGCCATCGATTTACTTCCTAGTGTGTCCTTAACTAATAAGCTTGCATATCATTATAATCCTAAGGATGATAAGGAGTTAGAAAAACAAATACGTAAGCTCATAGGAAAAGGGTGTATGAGTGAAACTATGAGACTGCTTTTTGCCATCTTTTCCACTCACCATGAAAATCCAAAACTCTTTTGCACGTGGTTTAAGGCTCACTCCCCATAACTCTATTTCGACTCCTCTTTTCCCTCTAGGGTTTTCCTCCAAGGCCCTAATATGGCCTACGTGGCCTCACTTCCTCTCATCCTACACAACCCAGACTCTTCTTTGCTACCAAAACCATCACTTCCCTTGAACCACACCCGACATCACAACCTTGCTACTCAACTCCCATACGTGATCATAAAAACCCTAGTTCGCTCCCCGAAACCCTAGTATTTCTCCTTTCTTTTATGTGACCCCCTCAACACCCAAACACCTTTTCTCACTTAGCTCACCTTTCCTCTATGTAACACCCCTTTTATTCTTTATTCCCCATTCTAACCATTTCCATTAGTTTTCCCTTCCTTGCACACTTCTCTCACTCAAGGTTTCCTCGCAAACCCTAGTCAAGTCCCCCATGCATCCTTATACCACCCCACGTACTATTTTTTTTACATATGGACTCCAATCACTCTAAAAACTCCTCTATTACCTTACTTAACCCTCAAGTCAAAATTTTCCTCATAAAGGTCATCCACATTCAAAGGCTAACCATCCTATAAAACCCTATACTTCCCATGTATATTTTAGTCCATCCTTCTAATGTGTTCCTATTATTCCTTCTTTTTTCCATCCATAGGTTATGAGATATTTAGGCCATTATTACCACCCTCTAGCCAACTCACTTTCCTTACTCTTTTTCATTCCTCTCACAACCACATCACACTACTTAAGGCTTCTGATGCACTGTCGTATGCACAACAAATTTAATAAATAAATCCTAATTCCCAAATACGTAGTATATGGCAAGAAGGAGTCGAACCCACAAGGAATGGTATATAATCAATAATTCTATAATCGATGTTAAAACCCTGGTTATGTAATAACATATAATTCTATCATCAATATCTAAACTATAGATAAATAATAAAACACTGTACTCACTAATTAATGAATAAGGATAGGAAGTATTGATTATGGAATTAGGATATCAAATAATCATGGAGAAACGAAATATTCTAAATGATTTAACGTTGACCTGTAGAAACTCATAATAATTCATTTCTTTGCTTTCTCTCAATTCTAATAAATTAAATAAGCTCTCAATTTATCACCTAACCAATTAATAACCTAGGTTAAGAATGCTAGATTCAATTAATGGCAGCATTACGAATAGAAAGCAGTCAACTACGACCATAATCACATAAGCTCGGATCATGCAATCGTAAGAATTAATGGACAAGATTAATAATTAATCTTTTGCTACTCTGGAAATGTTAATTAACAATTACGTATTAATTTCGTTATCCTAGCGTAGATTAAGATCTAAACTAGATAGGTGATCAGTCTAATTAGTTTAAATTCTTAATCTATGATGCGAGATCATTCAATTCTGTCCATCAATTCAATTAAATTCCATCTAGAATCATGAATTCAAAATCCAAAACCCTAATTCCGTCATCAAATCCTCCTACCTTATACTATCTACATAATTACAATAACACACAATTAAATGCAATAATCTATAATTAACATCAATGCTTATAAATAAATTAACAATGAAACACCAAACACAAGAAAAATAGTAATGCAACAAAGAGAATTGAATTGCATTCAATCAAAAATCAAAACTTTCAATTAAAAGAGGAATGGAGAAGAACTTATCGAATTGAATTGCAGAGTGTTGATTATTCAATTGAATACAATGGAGAGAAAGAGAATTGGAATTACAAATTACACGTGGTATCTAGAGAGTATAGAGAGAAAGAGAGAATCTCATTCTCGAACTCCCCCGAACCACCCTTTCGAATGTTCAAACTTTAGAAATATATCGGGGAAACGTTGCGCGAATGGTTACAGAATTTGAGAAAAACACGGTCCGTATTAGAAAACACGAGACCCCCGTGTTTTTCCTTGAACTCTCGGCCAAATGCTGAATTTTAAATGCTGAAATTTTGTGTGCTGATAGAAAAACGCGGGCCGTGTTTAGGAAACACGGGGGGGGGGGGCCGTGTTTCTTGTTCCTTCATTATTTCTTCATGAAATTTCAACACAATCTTCCCTTTGATATATATTCTTCATTTATAGTCTTTTCTTCCATTGATTCCATATCTCTTGATGTGTTCTTTGTTGCCTTTTCTCTTTCCATCGATTTCTCCTTTGAATTTCTTCATTTTTATCTTTTCCTGCAAAATCTATCCAAAAGAGAAAAACTCGAGAAAAGATTACATGTTATAAAAGTAATGAGGAATAAATGACATTTTTACTTAGCAAAATAACATATAAATCTCATCTATTAGCTTCTTATCATGCATGTCATGAAGGGAAATATTACATAAGCACATTCTAAGTAAAAGTAATAATACCACATTATGCATGTCATAAAACACATGCAGCTTACCTTAGTTCCATGCTTAGCAAGCTGCACTACACAAGCATAACCTATAAGATATAAGGTACACGCATATAACCAACATACATAACACATATTACACATATTAGGCCTTAACCATATCCTTACTTAAAACGACACCAGGCTTGGAGCAAACTCCTACAGCTCCTTAGGGGTTGAACTTGGTTCACCTATAAGAGGATAAATACTAGGTTTAACTTCCCTCTTATTAACATTTTCATTATTTCCTCCTCACCTCTAGTATAACCTAGTATTAGGGATAATAATAATGATAATAATAATAATAATAATAATAATAGTAGTAGTAGTAGTAGTAGTAGTAGTAGTAGTAACTTCAGTAGTAAAAATAAGGATATTACCCTTAAAATGGTTAATCATGCTATTATTAGCCAAAATAGGTTTAGGTATTTATATTAGTTAATGAAAAGATATTATTAACAATATTAGCAATAATAATGATAATGATAATGATAATAATAATAATAATAATAATAATAATAATAATGATAATGATGGTGATGGTGATGGTGGTGACGACAACGACGATGATGATAATAATGTTAGAATAATAATTACACTGAATAAAATATACTTAAGGGATATGAAGGGTTAGGGCATAACCTAATGAGGGTAGCAATGGCAGCGGTGACGACCATAGTGATGGTCGAAGTGGAGGTTTGGAGAAGTTGGGTCTTTTAGGGCTGGAAGAGAGAGGGTGAAGGTAGCAGCATCTTAATTAGTTTGTCGTGATCTTCATCAAATACTTTTTGATTTATTCGCGGACTCATAAGGAACACGAGCAGCACCTTTAGCAGGCTTTGGAGATGTTGAGGGTTCATCAATTGTATACCAAGCTCTGGAAGTGTGAGTTATGGTTAAATGAGGTAGCTTTCCTTGGTCATTTTTTTCAAGGGAAGGTGTGTCAATGGATCCTTCTAATATCCAAGCAATGTCAGAGTGGACTGCACAAATGAATGTCAAGGAAATTTGTAGTTTTCTAGGTTTAGCAGGCTACTGCAAACGAGTCATCTCGAACTTTTCCAAGATAGCTCATCCTTTGACTACCTCATTGAAGAAGACGACGTGCTTTGTTTAGGATGATAGATGCATAGAGGCTTTTGAGGAGCTCAAGAGGAGGTTGACTTCAGCTCTAGTGCTTACCTTACCATTGGGTATGGAGGGATTCGAGGTGTATAGCAATGCATCCAAGTTTGGTTTAGGGTGCATGTTAATGTAGCATGGGAAGATAGTGGCCTATGATTCTCTCCAATTGAAGGAGCATAAGCAGAACTATCCTACACATGACCTTGAGCTAGTTGTAATGGTTTTCACCTTGAAGATCTAGAGATATTACCTATATGAAGTATAGTGTAAGTTCTGCATGGACCATAAAAGCCTCAAGTACATCTTCACGCAGTGAGATTTGAACTTAAGATAGAGAAGATGTTTAAAGTTAGTTAAGGATTATAATTTGGAATTGACTTACCATTAGAGTAAAGCCAACATCATAGTAGATGCCCTCAGTAGAAAGACTTTCCATGCCTTGATTTCGCTGGTAGTGTCAGATTGGATCTGGCGAGACCTTTCGGAGTCGAGTATTGAGATCATTTTCATGGATCTTAAGACGAGGATGAGCACAAATTTGATCACCCCAACCATCTTTGATGAGATTCGGCTTGTCAGCCAGGAAATGTTAAGCTTTAATAAGGGATTTGAGATTTTTGAGGATGGTAGCATATGTTTCAGAGGAAGGTGGTGAGTTTCGTAGAATTGTGTGGAGCTTAAGAGGAGGATCCTAGAATAGGGTTTTGTGGCCTGGTGCTTAATGTGTCAGAAGGTCAAGGTGGAACACAAGAGTTCAGCGGGTTTAGTTTAGCCATTAGAGGTCCCTGAGTAGAAGTGGGATAATGTGTCAATGGACTTCATGGTTGGACTACCTATGACCCATAGTAGTTCGAATTTGATCTCGGTTGTGGTTAACTGGTTAACTAAGTCAACGATACTCATACCAACGAAGTCAACATAGAGGATGGAGCAAATGACCAATGCTTATAGGAAGCATGTGATTCTGTACCATGGAGTGCCTGAGGATATTGTGTCGGACCAAGATTTCAGATTTTTATCGCACTTTTAGTAGAAGTTATAATATGCTTTTGGGACACAACTTAAGATGAGCACATCTTTCCATCCAACTACAGACGGTCAAACTGAGTGTACTATTCAGACTTTGGAGGATATGCTTCAGCTTCTGTTCTTGAGTTTTAGAGTAGTTGGGAGGATCATCTAGATTGGTAGAGTTATCTTACAACAACAGTCATCATGTAAGCATAGGGATAGCACCTTTCAAGGCGCTTTATGAATTGAAGTGTCGTAGTCTAGTGTGTTAGAGCAACTCTAGTGAGGCAGTTGTGTTGGGACTAGAGATGGTAAAGGACACTGCTAGGCAGATTAGGTTGATTTGAGACAGGATGAAGGTAGTTTAGGATAGGTAGAAGAGTTATGCAGATCTACGGAGGAGAGAAGATGAGTTTGAGGTAGGCGGTAAAGTTCTTCTAAGAGTTTCATCAACCAAGGTAGTAATATGTTTTGGTCGTGAGGGGAAGCTTAGCCCGAGTTTCATTGGGCCATACAAGGTTTATGATTAGGTTGGAGAGATTTTTTACCATCTCGCCTTGCTGATGGAGCTTTCGTGTGTGCATAATGTTTTTCACATCTCTCAATTGGGGAGGTACACGTCAGATTCGTCGCACATCATTCAGCAAGAGACGATTGAGCTCAATGAGACATTGGCATACAAGAAGCGTATGTTGAGGATCCTAGATTCCAAGACTTAGGAGATGCGTTAGAAGATCAGTCCACTCGTGAATGTCTTATGGTCATGTCATAGGGTAGAAGAGGTCATTTGGGAGTCGAGGAGAAGATTAAGACAAAGTATCCAAAGTTGTTTGCTAAGGTGTGTTATGTGGGTAACGTCGCCTCTTTTAAAGGGGTAGTACCCTTTTCCTTATGTATTAACCTTTAGTTATTGTAATCTTTTGTTTGATGGCTTAAGATTACTTGTGTTTTGAGCTTACATCAATGTATTTCTTTTGTGGACTTTAGGGACGAAGTCTTTTTTAATGAGGTAGTGTAACACCCCATAATTCACTACTGAAATTTTTTGTTTTATTTAAGATTTAATGGAAGAAATTAAATAAAAACTTGTAAATTTCAGGGATGTTAGCGCTATGATCAGTACAAGCCCGATCCCTGGCCGTTCTCGTACTAAACACAAGGCTAAAGGAAGTTTACAACCATCATAAATCAAACTCAAAGCAAGACTTCAATAAAGCATTAAAATAGTCATAAGGTAGAAATCAGAGTGCGTGAAAAAGAGTTACAATCTAGAGTATATATTTAAAGTTCCTTAAAAGGAGTAAGGTCTATAAAACGATTAAAGTTAAGTCTGAAAAATTCAATAAAAAATAGAAGAACAAAAGGAGAAAGTCCGGCCATGCCACTCTCGATCTCTGTGCCAAGTCCATGCTCCACACTCTGCCCCGCCCGATGCCTCATAAGTATTGAAGGCATCAAAAATAGAATCACCGACCTGCACAAAGTTAGAGAGCCCTTTTGCTCGTGGGAATGAGCAGCACCCATGAAATGGATGGTCAGTACGCTATGTATTGAGTAAGGTAACCATGTACGAAGGCCAACATATAAGGGCACATAATACAAGCATAATAACATGACATCATACAATATTTACAGATAAATAAAGGCCAAGTTGCAATTCGGATAAACTGATTATTTAAATCTTTAATCAATTCTCATTTCACACTATGCTTATTATCATTCCATGCGAGTGCAGGAGCCCCACTATTATAGTTGGTAGACCAGAAACATACATGGCATAAAGCTCCTGACCACTATTATTGCTCGTGGATTGGTCTCTAAGGCAATATGCTCCTGGCCACTATTATTCGCCGGTGGACCAGTCTGGCCCCAACTCTCATGGTGTTTCACGGTAAGTACTTAGTGTCTTTCCCATGTCTTATCATAAGAGGAGCTCCAAACCATTCCACCTTTTTAAGAATTGTGTCTCATATGCCTTTTTTCTTAAGAGGTATTGAATCCATTTCACTAAACGATAATAGTAACTTAGGTTTGTTATCTATGAGTGATGCTTCAGACTATTCAACTAGTTTAAGAATAGTGTGGTCCATTAAATCAACGTAAATAAAAGAATAGAATGTGTTATATCTAATAATGAGAGTTAGATTAGTATTTACCTATAATTATTTTATGTATCTCGTATGTGTGTCTACTTTCTGATGTTAATACATGTAATTATCTATGCGAGCTTTGACCACGTATTTGATGCACAATTTAACATTATGTTAGTTCGTGTAGGCAATGGAGAGGTTTAAGGTTAATCTTTGGGATATGTGAGAAACACGGAGGTCCCTTGTTTATTAATATGGACCCTGTTTTCTTACATATTATTTTGATGTATTATTAGGAAAAAAAGCTTAGAGTAAGAAACTTAACACGAGGGTCTTGTGTTTTCTAAACATGGACCATATTTTTTCTTTATTTTTGAAACATGTCGTTTGGCCCTGTAGGGTTTTTTCTACTATAAAAGAGATATGGGAGAATCCTAGCTATTAAGTCGTGCGACCTAACTTTTTCTTCTTCTCCATAGTATTCTCCATTGATTAAATAATTGTAAATCTATGTAATTAATTGATTGATTAGTTTAATAATCTTATAATTATATATGAGAACAAATAAATATCTCTATTTTTGCCTCAATTATTCTATTTTGTGGTTGAATCCTCAATTGTTCATAATCTTATTAATTCAGGTTTTTGGTTTGGGTTATTTCAATCTATGCTATTCCATGACAATTTGCATCCCTTATGTAACTGCAATGCCACCTTATGCAGTACGTAGTATACTAATAATCATTTTTTTGGATGCTGCTTATTCGCACGAGCACTCTTTGAGCAGGTCAGTGACGACCCGATGGATAATTTTATAGCTTACAATACTTTATGTGGGGTTAAGTGACTTCATGTATCAACGTTTTTGGCCGTAGAATCATGTTATCTAGATGATAATATTATCCAGATACCTTTTTAGACTCTTATCTCCATTATACCCCTTTTTGTATTTTAGATTTTGTTCTTGGAGTTAATCTTCAATTGATACTTAAGTTTATGAATCTTATCTCATTTTATATTTATTGTTTCCTAATTTTTAATTGTTTTGCCTTGTGATTGACATAAGTTTACATAAGGATGTTATGGTAAGCTAAACTTATGTCAATTACGGCAATAATACCAAGTTATTTTGGTATTATGCTTCCGCTAAAAATAAATTTTTTTGATGGTAAATTTTAGTGTGTTACACTATATGTTGTTGTTATGGAAGTTTTCATGAGCTAAATCTATTTATGGGAAGGATCAAATTGATTATAATGGTATAATAGCTTGAATATTGTATTGTTGTTTATGTATATTGGGTATTTCACTTTAACGATTTACATGATTATGTGTGTTCAATGCTAACCATATTCTACATCTACACAACCCTACAAGGCCTAACCATAATAAATAGGGAGGATTGTGTCAATTTGGTGGCAAAGGTTGCATGGAGATGTATTTAGTCCCCTTCATTAACATTACAACACTCACTGCATGACATTATTAAAACTCAAAACCTATGCACGACAATGGTGACAACCTGAGAGTATGCTTCACCTTGAGTGAAGTCTAGTGAGTAGTGTGTTGGTATCCTATAATGCATGGTGTGCTATAATATGTCTAGCGTTGAAGTATTTGGTGATATGAGAATATCCTCCCCACTATCCTTTATTGTGATAGTTTCTTACCTTGCCAATTCTATTACATTAATTTATTAGTTGAAGTTTTTGAGTCATCTTGCACTTAGTTTATTTGTTGCCAGTGTTGTTTACCTTATTCATTTTTTCACAGTACTTGTCATGATAATAGTTATGATTTGTGAATATTATGTAATTTTTGTACTCAACCTTGACAATGTGGTATTTCCTAATCATTGTGGGATGATACTCACTATCTCATTATTTCTTGGAATGATTGTGTCTGCTTGTACTGTTTGGTGCCTAATTTCACACCCTATAAGCACACTCCAACTCAAATAGCATCGAATATCCTTTGTTTGTTTTTTTAAAATATTTTTGGGATAAACTAGATTTACTCTGTTGTGATGCACACATACTCATTCTTTTATGGTCTAATAGGCATGAAGTTTATTATATGGTAAATGATGATTTGGTAAAAATACTATTATTTGTATGATTTTCACTTGTTATATATGCATGCTTCCATGGAATTTCTATGCATATAGTTAGATTTGTGGATATCAAATCCTATGGTATTTTATTTTGCATGTGCACTCTTTGGATGAAAATAAAGTCTAAGGCAATATATTATGAAGGTTTAGAGAAAGCATTGTAAGTATCCCAGCATGGATATGACCTCGTTAATTTTAGAGATGATTGCATTTGGTTTGAAAGAAATTAATTTTGTGTTGGATGCAATGTAAATTTGGAGAATTGTAAATTGTCAAGTCATAGATCATCTTTTTAGCTTTCCAATGCATCTAAAATCATCTCATTTCAACTTTAGATAGAAAAGTTATAGATAGTTTACCAAAAGTTGTAGAGTGTTAGATTCCAACATAACACAATATGACAACATGGTTGCCCTATCTCCCTCTCTACTCTTATGTCAATTTGAATCAACATTAAGAGGGGTGTTTATTTATCATTATTCTATCTAGTCTTTTAGGGTTTTTTGAGAGAGAAAAGGGGAGGACATTATTCTCCCCAGTTGGATCATCAAATTTATTGAACTCCCATCTTAATTTACACACTAGGTTTCAATTTTCTTGCAAATCTTCTACAATTTTTTCATCTACACACATGATTGCATTTAAAGCACTTTATTCTAATTCCAAATCGATAACGATCACATCCAATTGGTCTTCATTCACAAATTTCAATTATGTCAAAATTAGTGTAATATTCTCAAACTCTCTTTAATAATTCTATAGTGATGGTTGTTTTATGTTTCATTATGCAATTGATTTCAACCATGTGTGGGTAGATATCTTTTTCTAGGACTAGATTTTAGCTTAGTTTTGTTGTTTAGGGAATGAATTGATTTATTGTCTAAGTTAGCAACACTTATTTATTAGATCTAATTGTTAATGTATTATAATTAATCTAGTTTGCTTGATCACCAATTTAGCTTAATTTAGGTCGCCAATTGAATGATTGAGAGGTGAAAATTATTACTGGTCATATATTAATTAGATAAGGGAATCAAATCATAAAAGTAGTTTTGAATTTCTTTAGGTATAAATTGAAATTATACAAGAACATAATGGGTCTTATTAGATTTCTGTCCTATGAAAGTAGGTGATTGAATCTAACTAGACGTTATCATCTGACCATGAAAGTGGATTTTGGTTAACTTAGGCAATTGACCCTCTCATATTTAAGCATTTATATTCTACTTGAATTATTCAGATTTTGAACATCGAAATTGTGGCGATTATTCAATCCTCGACTTTGTTATATTTGTTTATATCATATCACTTCTCATTAATTGCTTTGTTTTCTAATTTAGATTAATTATTTTTGTAAAATCAATTACTTTAGTTTAGATATCCATAATCGTGAACACCAAGTCTTTGTGGAAGCAACCTTGATACGCTACAATAAGTCTATACATTTGTAAATTTTACCTATCAATAAAATTATTAATAATATAAGGAACAAATATTTACATATTCGAATAATCAATAGAACATAAGAATTAATCATTAATTTTAACAAATACCAAAATATAAAAATAAAATGTTTCACAGTTATATATTTTTAACTATTTTTGTAAGTCCAATAATTTCACAATTGAGTGCATCTAAAATATTTTTTTAAATAACATAAAATTGAGAGAGTATGCGTAGGATAGAAATGCTCTATTATAATAATATACAATACATAATTGATTACAATTACTATTATTTATTTATCCACATAACATGTCACACATAATTAAGTTAATATATTTGTCCATCAAATAAAACTATCTAATAACATATCAACCTTTTTAATCAATTTTTAAAAAATCATTAAGGCTTTTTTGGATTACAAATTTTACAAATGATAGAATTTAAAAAGTGATCCACTTTTATAATTTAATAGTAACAAATCCATTATTTTGATAGAGAATTTGAATATAATTTTAATTTTTTTTCATTTGGATATTTTTTAAACATGGAATTTGAATAGATTATTAAGAATATTTTTTTAAAAAACAAATTACCTATGAAACCGTTTAAGTATACTATAAGCTCATTTTGAAATTTTATTTGGTGAAATTTTAATACGGATTTCTAAACTTTCAAGAAATATTTAAATGTTACTATATGTTACTCAAAGAAAGCATTAGGTTAAAGAAATTTTTTAATCATCTTTTAAAATAAACTTTTGTTTGGAAGTCCTTCGTATGAATGAAACATAAATTTAAAAAATCATTAATTTATTTGGAGGAATACTTATTTCACATAAACCAATTATCAAAAATGAAAGAAAGCAAAGGAATTAAAAACTACAATATATTAAATTTATTTCTTACCTTCATCCCACGAACAACCAAAGGAGGGAGGGACATCTAAAAAAATCTCTCATTTCAAAAATGTTCTTCTTGCTTATTTTGCCAGTTAAAGTGAATAAATTAAATGGTTTATTTTGATAATTGAAAATTTGCTGGTTTGGGAAAAAATTTACATAGTTAAAAAAAAGGAATGCAATTACCAGTAATTTATGATAATAAAAATGGATAAGAAAAGTAAAAAAATAATAATATATGGTTACCTAAAAAGGTGGTGAGGAATTCTTTTTATGTTTCTTTTTTTAATTATTATAAAGAAATAAACTTAATTATTACTTTATTTTTGTTGTGCTCTAGAAATAATTTAACCTTAAAATTAGGCTTTGCGTTCTAAAATGGAAATGAGCCAAAAAGTTAGGCAGATTTTTTGGCAGAAAGTCATAGATTCCAATTAAGTAATTTGATATCTTTCTTAGCAACTTTCTACATTTTTAATAATTCCACTTATATATCTTTCACATTTTAATTTAATTATATATAAATACCTAAATGGTGAACATAAATTACTTTTTAATTCCTTTTAGATACCTTTTTAGGTACTAAAGGAAACTAAATTAAAATATGAAGATATTTAAGGGAAATTATTAAATATATAAGATATGTGAAAAATAATATGTCAAATATTTAGGTGTCTGAATTGAAATTATCCTTTTTCTTGGACTTCTCCTGTATATTAATTATTAGTAAGTTAAAGAGAAATCTTTTAGGAATCACAGTCTTTGACTGATAAAATAAATTTTGTACTTTATGACAACTTATTTTTCATGCTCAATCATTAAGGTTAATACATTTCTCTTGAAAAGAGAGAGGTCAATATAAGAATTGTATACTTTTGTGGAGGAATTTGGTAGGATTGTTTATATAATCTGATATCAAATAAGTTGACATGATATCCAAATTGATCCAATCTAATAAATTAATAATCGAACTAATCAATAGAAATTAAATAAATAGAATATCTGATCTAAAAAATATAAATAAATCAGAATTGTTAAACAATTTATATACATACATACATATAAATTTTAAAATCTGAGTTAATATTTTTGTGTGTGTGTGTGTGACTATTTTTCCTATTGTAAAATTGAAGAACATAAGTTAGTTCAACGTGACATGCCTTTATGAATTACATTTTTTTTATATTGTTCATTGTTGGAACATTTTATATTTTCTAATTTTATTTTTGTTATAAATTCAACTTTTATTACAGATTTAGAGCTATCAAAATATTATCACATGATATTATCATTTAACTTTGTTTCTTGGATGAGATCATTACAAATTGAATATGTTTGTTATTTATTAGTCGTATAATTTTTTATCTCATATTTTTAATTTTTTTATTTGATCAAAAAATTTAGTTATCTAATGGATTATTTATGATTCAGTCTAAAATTTTGATCATTCAAATATTGAATATCCAAAATGTTAGATATTAAAAATATTTTATTAAATATTTAATTTTTTAAATCAAATATATAAGATATTTGATATATGATCAATGAACACTTGTAGCGTTTGATAATAAGAATGAGAGTTTTGGATTAGGGAATAAGAATCGAATTGAAAATAAATCATTGACAATTCATTTAATTATTCATATTTTTTTTGCAATAAGGTATGATTAGAATTAGAAATAAAGAAATAAATAAGTTAGAATGAAGGAGAGAGATTTTTTTAATATCTATTACTACTCCATATCTGATAAACTATATCTATCGATAAATATAAAAAAATCGAGTTCTAAGAGCAAAAATTTTCCTTCTATAATCATCAACATTATTGTTATAAACTTATTCATTATTATTTTTTAATTAAGCAAATGATACAAAGGGTGAAACACTTCCTCGATTGTTGTTGTCTATAAACAATTAAATAAATACGGCCAACCATTATTGATCATATTAGTACAAATCTTCCAATACATGTGTTATGGTGTTGGTCAAATGTTTCTAAATGCAACCTATGTGACAATAAAATAAAAGGATAGTTAAAATTTATAATCAGAAGCCTAAACAAATATTTTCTAAAATAATTTTTTATTGAAAATACTTAATTTGTATCTTAAGGCTATCTTTATGTAGCTATTTTTCCTAATGATTAACCTTACCAAGGAAAATACCTTTTAAGTTTAGTAATTAAAATAATTGTTATTGAAATGCCCCGGAATTATTTATTTTATGATATATAATTAAGTAAGGATTTATTAGGAAATTAATTAATTAATTTATTGCTTTTGGAATAGGAAGGAATTAATTAGGGCAAATTAATAATAATTTGTAAATATTTTTATAAAGGAAAAACTGGGCTTTTTGCTAATTAAGAAGGGATTTAAGAGAAATATTTAAAAAAATCCTAAATTAGTCTAAAAAGGAAATTTAATATTATTTTAATTAAATAGTTTATTCTAATTACCCAAAATATTCTTATTTATTTATTTAACCCCAAACCACTTCAAGTTTCTTTTTTCCATTTCCTTTTTCTTTTTCTTTCCTTCTTTTTCTTTCATTTCCTTCTTTCTCATTTTTCTTTCCTCTCGCGCGGATTGGACCTGGAGCGCGGCCCAACCCAGGCTCCTTTGCTTCCTTCTCCCGTGGCCCAGCGTTGCTCCCTTCTTTCTGCTTTCTTCAGACGCGGCGTTTTGTTCTTTATTGCCCCGAGACGCCGCGTTTCATTAAAAACCTTATAATCGTAGCCGACCGGCCCGGTTCCCCCTTCTTTTTCCCCTTGACCGCCCGACTCACCTTCTTCTTCTTCCTCCTTCTTCCGGCGTCGTCCACCTGTAGCTTCGAAGGCCAAAAATGGTGCCTCCGGCTACACGTGTCTTGACCGGCCTTTCTTCCGCTCATTCTCTTCCCATCGACGCACACTTCAACATGAACTACCCCACTCCCCTTTTCTCCCACATGATCGCCCCATTTTCTCTCGTGAAGGTCGGGCAAGAATTGGAATCGTGTTGATCGATCAACACCATAACCACCCCATTATCTCATCGGCTTTGACCTCGTGCTAACCTCCAGAACTCGAGCTTACCCTCCACCACTATAAATACCCCTCGCATGGTCTGAATTCGAGTTTTTTTCCCCTGAAACCCTAAGTGTAAGCCTGTGCACCGCTGCAACTTTATACGCACTTTTCTCCGCCGTTAGCCAACCTCACCGCCGCCTCTGCCACCCAAACTCTTCCCTGCAACTCAATCTAACTAACTAAACCATCCACCTCCTTCGATTCTTCCCGCATGGGCCACCATAGCTGTGCAAAGTTCCCTATCCCTCTCGCAAAATTTTTACCCCCGAAACCTTAAAACCACCGTCCACCACCACATCTGTCGCTTCTACTGCCCTTTGAACCACCCAAAAACTCCTGCTAACTCCCCTCCACCGACCCATAACCTTCTTTTCTTTTTTCTCCTTTCCCTTCCCTCTTTTTCTTAATTTTCTTCCCTTTTAGACTACTTTTCCGGCTACTGCCGTGCACCACCGTCGGTGCCACCCATCTCCGCCAGCTCAAGGTGAAACCCTATACCTTCTCAGGCCTTCCTTTCGATTTATTGAGATTTGTTATGTTTTGGTTCTAATTTTCAATGTTATTTCGATTATAATCATCATCATCATCATCATCATCATCATTATTATTATCATCATCATCATCATCATCAGCTGTAACTTATTTGATAAATTTTGTTGGCAGGTTTGAGAGTACTCTTGAGTTAGATAAATTATTAGTTTTGAAGTTCAGGGATTGAATGGAATTATTATATGTTTACTATTATTAATAATATTTTTATTATTAGTATAATTATTTATTTTATATTATAATTATTTAATGGGGGCCGAGACCTTAAATTTTAATTAGGTCTCGCACCCTTGCATTTTTATTACTATTATTAGCATTTTTACTATTATTAATATTATTATGGTTATTATATTTACTAATTTAATATTATTATAAGTATATATATTATTAACACTATTATTATTATCATTGAACAATAATTTTATTATTTGGGCAGGCTCGAAAGCCCACTTTGTAATTTTAAGATTTATATTATTATTATTATTATTCTACTAATATTAGTATTATTAAAAATATTTTATTTTAATAATAATAATAATAATAATATTATTATTATTATTATTATTATTATTATTATTGTCTTTATCAATATCATTTTTGGTGAAGGGTAGAAACCCTTATATCACCATTAATTTAAATTACAATAGTAGTTTAGTAGTATGTTAGTAGCATTTTGTATAGTTAATTATAGTATAATATTATTTTAATTAAAAACCAAGTACTAGGATAAGTTGGTGAATAATAATATTTTTAGTAGGGAATCTAACTCTAGTGTTTTTCCCATAATAGGTGAGCCCAATCAAAACACTCAAGTGGAATAGGAGTGTGTACCAAGACCGGTGACATTTTAGGTAAGGGGTGCTAAGGTCATATGTGTAATATGTGATTTTATGCTATGTATGCCATGTGATATGAATTATAGTGTATTTCATGTGAATATTGTATAATTGTTATTAATATAGCATGATTATGGAGTTGAAGTATGTTGGTGTGAATAAATTGTGGCATGAGAATTATGTGTATAATTGTGTTACTATTATCGTATGGTGTGGCCTTAAGACATGCATGTTAGGGTTGTAAAATAATGATGGGGAGTGTAATAATGTGGTGTTAGGATTTTGCATAAAAGTGCATGGTGTTAGGGTTTGCATGGAATTGCATGGTGTTAGGGTTTTGCATGAAATTATATGGTGTTAGGGTTTTGCATGAAATTGCATGGTGTTAGAGTTTGTATGGAATTGCATGGTGTTAGGGTTTTGCATGATGGTATTAATACTACATGTATTAGGGTTTGCATAAGAGTTAGGGTTTGCATGGAAGTGTGGTTTACGTGGAGTTAGGGTTTGCATGGAAGTGTGATTTACGTGGAGTTAGGGTTTGCATGGGAGTTAAAGTTTTGCATGGGAGTTAGGGTTTGGCATGGGGGTTAAGGTTTTGCATGAGAGTTAGGGTTTTGCATGGGAGCTAGGGTTTGTAAGGAGTTAGGGTTTGCATGGAAGAAGGGCCTGCGTGGAGCTATGGTTTGCATGGAAGCTAGGGTTTGCATGGAATTAGAGTTACATGGGTGTGAGGGTGTGCCATGATTAACTCCCATGGTGGTGGTTAACTAGGGTTGGAGGATGAGAACTATGGTAGTCATGCATGTTAGGCTCAAAGTTTGTGAATAAGATACGTAAGATATTAATTACTTAAAGTGGAAGATATTGAGACGGGACCAGCCGATCCACCGGTCAGGAATAGTGGTTAGGGTTTTACCCTATGTGCAACTGATCCATCGGTTATAATAGTGGTTAGGGTTTTACCCTATATGCGACCGATCCACCGGTTATAATAGTGGTTAAGGTTTTATCCTATGTGTGACCGATCCACCGGTTATAATAGTGGTTAGGACATGAGGTCTTATATGTGACCGACCCACCGGTTATAATAGTGGGGGATCCCGATCTCAATGGAAAATAAACCAGAGTTTTGCTAAGACAAATAAAAGACACTAATCACTTATAGTGGAACACCATGCGAGTAGGAACCGAGCCGATCCACCGGTTAGAAATAGTGGTTAGGGTTGTACCCTATATGTGACTGATCCACCGGTAATAATAGTGGTTAGTGCATGATGCTTTATGTTTGACCGACCCACCGGTTATAATAGTGGGGTGTTTCTGTTCTTGCATGGAATTGATAAAAAGGCATAATGTGAATCGACTTCCGATAAAATGATGATTAAATAATTAATCTGGACCTTTTTTGGGCCTTATGTGTGGACTTGTTGATTATAGGCTATGGATTTCACTATATGCTTTTATGTATCATATGTGTGGTTTGTAATTGTATGTTGATTATTATCCTGCATGATTTGATGTGTTATATGTCAGCCTTAGTACTCGGTTACCTTACTCAGTACGTAGCGTACTGATCACCCGTTTCATGGGTACTGCTCATTCCCACGAGCAGAAGGCTCGTCTGATCTGTTGCAGGTAGGAGACACTTACTTTGATGCTATCGATGTCTATAGAACATCGGGAGGGGTTGAGTGATGTTTGGACTAGATCAGTTCCTGGAGCGGCGTGGTTGTTTTCCCTTTTAATTTATGACTCATGTTACTTTTTATTATGTTTGAATTGCATAAACAATTTTATTATTGTTGTTGGTTATTATCTGGAAAAACAATAGCTAGTATTTTGAATTATATAAGGTTTACGCGTACTCTGATTGTCATTTTTATAAATTTGGATTATTAATGGTATTATTAGTAGTGTTTTCTTAGCCTTAGCACTTGGTACCAGAACGGTAGGAGTGAACCGGTCTGATACTAAGTGTAGCGGTAACATCCTCAGAAATTTACGGTTTTTATTTATAAGTATTGTGTTTTAAAAAAATGTGTAAATTTTGGTGTGTTACAATTATCAAAAAAATACCAACCTTGAATTAATAAGTAAGAATGTTTACAATACTTATCTTATTAAATATTGGATGGTTGCTTGCCCATATTTACTTGCATGGAGAAAAAAAGAAGAACAAAATTCTTTTTAACTGAATATAAAAATATATATGAAGAAATCAACATAAATTGAACATAAAAAAGAATACTCATCTTTTTTTCTTTGAACAATTACCTAACCTATTTTACCAAATAACCTTGGTAACAAAAAACTTATGAAATGTTTTGTCTATTATAATTAATAATGACTAGTAAATAGTACATAGGAACTTGTGTGGAATTCAAAAATTGTATTCAACTTGCAATATTTAAGTATATTTACATTATGATTATATTAACACATAATAATTTGCATACAAAAATAGTAAAATATTAAATTTAAAGGTTTCAAATTGTAAGACTTTGTAAAAACAAATTTCATATGACGTAACTTTATCATTTAGTGATATTAATTTTTTTAATGGATACAATTTTTTTCCTAGCCTTCTATTATCTTTTATACAAAAAATAGGTTTCTTATTTTATACACACACACACACATATATATATATATGAACTTAAGTGCGATATGCAAGTCATGTACAAAGGCAAATTTTTTTTTATCATAATTAAAAGGGATAAATGTAGTTTTTTTAGAAGAAATTATTTTGCAATTATACTTATTTAAAATTAAGAACTTTCATAGATTCCCACTCGTTGTAGACACACACATGCACACACGTGCAAGTACACACACACAATTATTTATGATTTTATAAAAAAACAATGTTATGCGTTAACTATGAACACCATATTTTTTTTCTCCATAAAATTAACTTTTTGTTAATATATACTAAGATCTAAGGTATTTTTTTTTAACATTCAAATAAGTGATTCGACAGTATATAAATACACAAAACAAATAATATTGTCCTTATTTTGTCCCTTAAATTTAAAATGAAGGAAAATGTACTTTTTCTTGATACAAATTACCTTTCATTTACAAATAAATTTTTGTATCAAAAAATACCATCACTTAAAAAAAGTTAAAGATTGATTTCCGTCTTTACCTTCATAGCTTTCATTTTTTTCAAGCTATAAGAAATATCACTTCATTCTCTCTTTATTTCGAGAAAATGAAAAATTTTAGGACAAAATTGAAAAATTATATTTTATTTAATGTTCCCATTAAGAAGTGTAAAAAGTTTGACAACTTACACTCTGTCATATATGGATGAAGTAATAATTTCTTAATAATTTAGTTAAAATATATACAATGAATACTTTTACATGCTTATTTTAAAGACTATTTCTATTTTGAAATAATCCTATGTTTTAATTTGTTTTTATACAAAAATTAATTACTTATAAGAACTTAGATTATTTCAATTAATAAGTTTATTTATTTAACTCTAATATATGAGCTTAGTATCAAGGTGAATTTTTTCTTGACACAAATAAATAGTATAAAGGTAATTTTTATGAATAAAGATTATTTTGTAATCATACTATTGTCAACAAATTTTCAACAATTTTCCCCCTATATTTCAACATTTTTACACACAAATATTTACATTCTTTTTTATAAATATTGTAACCTATAAATAGTATTCCGATGTGTCGGCCATCATTTAAATTTAAAGATAAATTTACCTATTATATTATTGAGAAATATCGATTATTTGTTTCGGTTATGCCACAGAGTTAGTGTAACACTCCAAAATTCACTACTTTTTTTTAAAACATAAGTAATTAAGAAACTTAATTTAAAATCCGTGAATTCTGGGAATGTTACTGCCACACTTAGTACCAAACCGGTTCTCTCCGACCGTTTCAGTACCAAGTGTGGCGGTAACATCCCCAGAATTCACGGGTTTTAAATTAAGTATTTTAATTACTTTCGCTTTTAAAAAAAAGTAGTGAATTTTGGGGTGTTACAATTTGGTATCAGAGCGGTTTCGATCACACTCTTTTGATTTTAATTTTTTTTAAGTTGATACCACAATTTGGTATCGGAGCAGTTTCGATCGCGCTTTTCCGATTTTAAACTTTTTAAGTTGATACCACAAGTTGGTATCAGAGTGGTTGATCTTTTTGACCATATCTGTTTTGGAAAATAAATTGGTTTACGAAATTTTTATCGGATTTTGACGTGTGTTTTGATCGATCTTTTGATTTTTATATTTTTAAGTTGATACTATGAGTAGTATCATTTTCAAAATGAATTTGAATTACAAAGTTTTCCTTGATTTCCAATCGTTTTCGAATCCAAAAAGATTTTTCATTTTTAAGCGTTTTAAATTCCGGCCACGGTGAGAATCAAATGTAGAATTTTAATTAAGTTTATTCTTAAGGGGGTAGTTTTTATAAGTGTTATTTTTTTATGGTGTCCCTTTTCCCTTAGAACCTTTCGCTCCCGGAGACTTCGGGGACAAAATCTGTTTTTAAGGGGGTAGTGATGAAATGCCCCGAAAATTCTAATTTTATTATTTATTATTAACTAAGATTTTATTATAAAAATTAATTAAATGAGTTATTTTTATTAAAATAAAAGGGAATTAGTTAGGGCAAATTAAGAAGGAATTTACAAGTATTTTAATTTGGAGAAATTTTGGTATTTTAGCT
Organism: Tamarix austromongolica; assembly: GCA_039764185.1. Taxonomy (NCBI): domain Eukaryota; kingdom Viridiplantae; phylum Streptophyta; class Magnoliopsida; order Caryophyllales; family Tamaricaceae; genus Tamarix; species Tamarix austromongolica. The sequence goes on along the minus strand of CM077809.1, from coordinate 162,996,115 downwards.
AATTAAGGATTTTATTTTAAAAATTAATTAAATAAATTATTTTATTTAAAATAATAAGGAGAAAATAGTTCCAAATTAATTATAATTTTATAAATAATTTAATTGAAGAAAATTAGGATGTTTTGCTAATTAAAATTGAATTTATGAAAAATCTTTTAAAAATACTAATTTAACCTAAAAAGAGATTTAAATATTATTTTATTTAAATATTATTATTTTTAAATATCCCAAATATTTTAATTAATTTAAATATCCAACCTAATTATTTTTCTTTTCCTTTTTCCCCTTTTCCTTTTTCTTTCTTTTTTCTTTTTCTCCTCGTCGAACTAGGCCAGCCCAGTGGCCTAGTCCTTTCCCTTCTTCCTTCTTCCTTCTGCGACGCGGCCCAACCCAGCGGCCCGTCCTCCTTTCTTTTCCTGCGGCCCATCTCCTTCTTTTTCTTTCTTTTCTTCAGCCCGACTCCGAAACGCTGCACTTCATTTATTTTTCCCACTGAAACTCTGCGTTCCATTTAAACTTAAACCTTAAGCCCGCGCCGACCGGCCCAGTCCTTCTTTTTCTTTCTTTCCTTTTCCCGGCTGCCCGGTCCAGCAGCCCCCATCTTCTTCTCCCCTCTTCCCCGTTAACGCCGTCGAGCACCTGCACCATTCCCGCCCCCCCTGTGCCCTGGTTTTTCGCCGCCGTTGACCGCCTGTTTCGACCTTCTCTCTCTCCTACTAACTCTTCGACATTTTCTCCCAACTAACTCCCCCTCTCCTCACACATTTCTACCTCTCCCAGCCAGTCAACCCCCATCCCCTAAAAATTACTGCCACCGGCCAAATAACGCTACTTGCCCAACTCTCTAGCCAATCCACAGACTCTAACCTCTCATTTACACTCTATAAATACCCCCCATAATAGCCCTATGTCGAGCTTTTAATTCCTACCCAGAAAAATGACCATTTTCGCCGCCGCCACTTTAGACGCCAGCCTTGCCGCCGTCGGCCAACGCCGCCACCTACTCCGCCTACCAAAATCTTCATTGCACCGCACTCTAGCTAGCCAAACGACCCATATCCCTCGATTCTTCCTGCACGAGCCACCCCGGCTGTGCGAAGTAGTCTTCCCGATCAACCTATTTTTTCTGTCTCCGCCACCCCTCGAACCACCTTTAACCACCTCTTCTGCCGCTTCTGCTACTTCTGTCACCTTCTAAAATGTTCTACAGATCACCTTCTACCTTCCCCTACTTCTCTTTTCCTCTTTCTCCCTCTCCTCCTCCCTCTTTCTTCTTCTCTCACATTTGACCACCACCGCCGCCGCCGTGCGCCGCCACCTTTGGCTACGCCACCACCATCATTCTGTCCCTCTCCTCCTGGGCAACCCTAAACACCCCATACCTCACCTTAATTATCCCTATCTTTTTTCCCAGCATTCAACTTTTACCCTTTTCTTCTCTTTTTCCGGCCACCGCCTCCGCCGCCGTGAACCACCGCCGGTGCCGCCTATCCCCACCAGCCTAAGGTTGAACCCTATACACTCTTAACCCTTTTCCCTATTTTTTTAAGCCTTAATTTATTTTATTTCATTTATTTGAATATAAATACTATTATTATTATTATTATTTCTATTTTTAATATGTATTATTATTATTATTATTAGCATTAATATTATTATTATTATTTATGTTTAGGGCTGAAGCCTTATTGTATTTTTATTTCAATTTTATTATTATTATTAGTATTATTTCTATTATTATTATTAACATGTGTTTATTATATAATTATTATTTTTATTATTACTATTTCAAATTACTATTATTATTACTTATTATTAATATTACAACTACTTTACTATTATCTTTGCTATTATTATTATTATTATTATTATTATATCATTATTATTATTACTAAATTTGGTTATTTATTTTACTAATATTATTATTAGTATTATTTTGGTAAAGGGGCCAAAACCCTTATTTTACTATGTTTTTGAGTAATGTCCTTTTTATTATTATTGTTACTATTTTTATTATTCTTGTTATTATTAATATTGATATTATTTTTCCTATTTTTTCTATTATTATTTTAATATTTTATCAAAATCCTAGTCTTATATTAAGTTAGTGATTAATAGTATTTTGATAGGAGGGAGTCTAATTTTAGTTTTCCCCTCGTAATAGGTAAAACCAGTCAAAGCCTAAGGAGGCGTAGGAGCGTGCTCCAAGACCGGTGTTGTTTTAAGTAAGGGTGTTACTAAGGCCATTTGTGTGTTTATATGCATTATGTGCTTCTTATGCCATGTATTCTATGTTATTAATGTAATTATTTTGTATATGGTATGATGTGGAGTTCAAGCATGTTCCTCTGTTGTTATATGGCATGTGTATTATATATATGTGATGATATGTGTTGTGATCCTGTAAGACATGCATGTGAGGGTGTTGATGTGGCTTGTGTGGGAGAAAGGATGAAAAAGGAGGATGGGGAAAGAGGTTGACTAAGGGAGGTGAGTTGACCTAATTATTTTAATGATTCATGAGTAGAAGGATAAAATGGAGAATTTTAGGATTTTGTGTGGGAGAATCTGATTTATGATTTTTATGGTTTTGTGTGGGAGAATATAATTTATGGTTTTATATGGGAGAATCTGAATTATGGTTTTATATGGAATAATCTAATCGATGGTTTTGTATGAGAGGATCCATTATAGGGTGTGGTATGGATGAATCTTTGGTTTTGTGTGGATTGAATTTAGGGTTCTGTATGATGGAATCTTGGGTTTTGCATGGTGGTATTAATGGTTGTATGGTGGTATTAGGGTTGCATGGTGGAGTTAGGGTTTTGCATGGAAGTTAATGATTGTATGGAATTTAGGGTTTGCATGAAAAGTTTGAATGGTTGCATGAGATGTGTAAAGTCTGCATGGGAGTAAAATTTACGTGTGAAAAGTTGATTTGGGATGTAAGAAAGGTAATGTAAGCGTTGTTTTGATGGTTAAACACTTTTGATGGAAAATAGTACATGAAGCATTATCTGGGTACGTAGGAGACGGAGCTAGGGTTTGGAGTGGCTAATTGTGGGTTGTTGTGGCTAACTAAAGTTTGGAATGACTAATTATGGTTGTTATGGTTAAATAGGGTTTGGAGTAGTTAACTATGGTTTGTTGTGGTTAATTAGGGTTTGGTGTGGCTTCTTAGAGTTTTTGTTATATCATGTGTAATTGGTGATTAAAGTGTAATTATGATGGTAGAATTTATGATTTGTGATGTGTGATGGTTCATGCATGTCCAAGATGAAAGCTTTTGAATAAGATACTTAAAACATTAATCACGTAAAGTGGAAGATGTTGAGCCGGGTCCAGACCGATCCACCGATCAGAAATAGTGGTTAGGACATGATGTCCTATGTGTAACCGGTCCACCGGTAATAATAGTGGTGTGGACTTTGTCCCGCAAGTGACCGACCCACCGGTAATAATAGTGGGGTGTTCTTGTACTTATATGGATTTGATAAAAGGCATGGTATGTATCGACTTCCAATAAAAGATTAATTAAATAATTAATCCGGACTATACATGGGTCTTTGTACTTTTACCTGAATGATCGTATGCCTGTATGTTATGGTGTTGATCTTTATGAGCTTTTATTATCCTGCATGATTTTATGTGACTATGTGTTGACCTTAGTGCTCGGTTACCTTACTCAGTACGTAACGTACTGATCATCCGTTTCATGGGTGCTGCTCATTCCCACGAGTAGTAGGCCCTTCTGATTTGTGCAGGTAGGCGAGGCATATGGTGGGGCTGAGTGTTGAGCATGTTTTGGCTCAAAGTTCGAGAGAGTTGTGGCCATATTTCAGTCTTTATGTGATTCTATTTCCTTTTATTATTTCTTTTGTATCGGAATTATCCTCTTTGATTTATTGCCTTGTATTGAGTATTTATCCTCTTTGATTTCGCACTCTAATTTCTATCTTATTATGGTTCATAAACATTTGTGCGTACTCTGATTTTTAACGTATAATCTTTTGAGTTCTTTTATGAAATGTTGGTTGAGTTTAATGTAAATCTTTTCTTAACCTTAGCACTTGGTATTAAAACGATCGGAGAGAACTGGTTTGGTACTAAGTGTGGCGGTAATATCCACAGAATTCACGGGTTTTAAATTAAGTATTTTAATTACTTCCGCTTTAAAAAAAAATAGTGAATTTTGGGGTGTTACAGTTAGGATAGTTATTACAAGGTTTGTAACTAAAGTGATGTAAGTAAATATTATAGGTGGAACTAAGGTTGGTCACAAAGTCTTATGAGTTGTAAAATATTGTTGTCAATAATAGCATTAATGTTGTCTAATCCAAGTTGCCTTTCAGATTCAATCGATGATAATTTCCGTTGACTATTTCATATGCAATGGCAATCAATAAAACCAATATTAGTCTCTTACTGAGGTTGGTTTTTGAAAAATAAAATAAAATCTAATTATAATTAATTATATGTTGCGGTTTTTTTAGTTATATGTCAGAGAAGTTTGAACAATTTAATATGCGACATCGATGTCAATGAAAATAGTCCAAAAACGAATATTGTATTTAAAAAAGCATTTAAAAAACATAGTCATACTATTGTAGCCTTATTCTATCCATATTTCATTTCAAATTGTTAACATTTGCTTCTTATTGTTAACTATTTATTTGATACAATTTTTCAGTAAATACTCGAATTACCAAAATATTAAGCATAACTACATTCCAAATATCTTTGTGTATTCTTGGATTCAAAGAACAAGTTTTTAAATTCATATTAATTTAAAATTTGCTTTTTAAGTATGATAAAATAGCTGCCATTAAGAATTAGTAGTTAGTAGTTATCACTCATCCAAACATACACTTTAAATAATGATTGAATGCCAAATTTGGAGTGCAAAGGAGATGTTGAAACTTCATTCTTACATAAAACAAATATAAGAATATATTACTCAATCCGTTCTAAAAAAGGAAGTCATTTAATATTTTGTATATTTTATAAGTAACTGATAAAATTAAACTAGATATTATACCAATATTCGTCATTAAATGATAACAAAGCATTCAATATATAAATAATAATAAAAATACAAGTAAAATTACAAAATAAGTTTTGACATTTTTTTTACAAAAACTTAGCCTTAAAGGGATTTCTTTTAAGGAAGTACGCCCTTTCTTTAATTTTCATATGCAAACCTCTGTTTTCTGGGAAAAAAACCAACAACTTCATTTCCATACAATGATTTAATAAAAGCCATGACATAGTTAGATTACTGGTTATGTTGGAACCTAAATAAAGCATCAATTTTTATTTTAAAATCCACATTGGTGTCAAAAAACGTATCCTAATCTCATATTTGGGGAGCTTTAAATTTAAGGAAGTGGATGTAAAAGAATGCAAAGTACCTCAAAAATATTATCTCCCCAAAATTTTGAGGTGCCTCAAGTGTGGAGAAAGAAGAGAATAAAAATATATTAACTTATTATATACTATTATTAACTGAATGCGTGTGTGTGAATAATTGTGATATAATTAATAAAAATAACTAGGTATTGTAAATTAGAGATGTTTGATATAGAGTATATAATTCAATTTAAGAAAAAAATGATAAAAAAGAGAGAAGAGAAATAAAATTATCGAATAATATAATTAAGCAACTCAAATTGTAAATGTACTTACCTTCCATAAATCACAAGCTAATCATTTTCCTCTACCTTTATTTATTTGATCGTTGTGTATGCGTAAAGTTTGCTAATTTGATTCTACCCCTTCGTTTCATAGGGAAAAAATTGATATCCACCTAAACTCAAAACTTAAAATCCAAACAAAAACCCAAACTCATCTAAAAATAACTATATTAATACATAATTTTTTTTTATTAATAGCTAAGTAATGAAAACTAATAACAATACAAAATAATTTTTTTTGGCATAAAAAAGGTATGTAAAAAAAATGATGATGATGATGATGATACTAAAATAAATTTCTTATACTTTTTATTTCATAATCTTATTTTATTTTGTATTATTTAATTATAAATAAAAGATAAAATTAGTACTACTAATATACATACTTTAGGTTTTTTTTTTTTTGGTGGATTTGGGTGTGTACAATTAAAGTTCCGCCGGCAATAGCTTGCATTTAAAGTTTAAAAGTATATCTCCCTATTTTGATCTATCTCAACCCCTTCAAATCGTAAAACCTAATTTGATATCGGCTATGGAAATTGATGAAATCTTCGGGGATTCAAAGCCGACGACGAAGTTGCCCACAAAGAGCGCAATTTACGTGTGGGGATACAATCAGCGAGGGCAAACGGGGAGAAAAAGCAAAGATCCGAATTTGAGGATTCCAAGGCAGTTGCCGCCGGAGTTGTTTGGCTGCCCTGCTGGGAAATCTGGGACTACTCGCTGGTTGGATGTTGCTTGTGGTCGAGAACATACGGCTGCCGCTGCGTCTGATGGGTCGCTTTTTTCTTGGGGTTCAGATCTTTCTTCCTCATCCGTAATTTTATCCCTTGTGTAACTTATTTGGAGTTCTCAATATTTGACACATATTCTTTGGCTTTGCATTGATGTCGGAGTTGATTTTCTAATTCGTGTCGTGCCGCGAGTGATGAATCTCGCTGGTTGGTTTTATGTTGGTTGGTTTCTTACAGTGTGATTCTTTCTGTATTTGAGGATGATAAAACATATAAACCCTAAGCCAGCTGATAATTAGTGGCCAGTTTCTGAGTTTTGTATGCGCAATATGTTGTGGCGTTAGCTATTTGAGGATGGTCATACCAAGCTACTTATTAATCATGGTATAGAGAGAGAGTTGGGGGGGGGGGGAGGGTGATTATGGTGATCAGGTGAAAGGGAATCAATTGGCCATGTTTACATTCTTAGCCATGATGGTAATTTGTAATGCTATTGATACACGGAGATCTTTGTGAGTTCTTGTTCTCCGACTTTGTTACTTGCTGTAATTGCCTTACCTAATGCCTGTTTACTAATTGTGTTGAACTGAGTGGTCGTATCTGTTGTATTCAATCATGCTTTAGCTGACCTCTCAACTTGCGGATTTGTTTTCGTGTTTCATTATCATTACACCGTACAATAAGTTGATAGTCTTTGTTATTAAATAGGTGGTCATATCTTCCATATTCAATCATGCTTTAGCTGACCTTTTAACTTATGGATTTGCTTTCATGTTTCATTATCATTACAATGTGCAAGAAGTTGATAGCCTTTGTTATTAAACGGGTGTTTATATCTGCTGTATTTCAGTCATGCTTTAATTGACCTCATAGCCTTTGGATTTGCTTTCATGTTTCATTGTCATTACATAGTGCAATAAGGTGATAGTCTCTGTTATTTATCGGTTGGTCATGAATCATATCTGCTGTATTTCAATCATGCTTTTAACCCGTGGATCTGGATGGACTGTGCAAGAATTTGATTGTCTTTGTTATTAAAGAGGTGGTTATATCTGCTGTATTCAATCATGCTTTAGCTGACCTCTTCAGCTGTGGATTTGCTTTCATGTTTCATTACTTTGTGCAATAAGTTGAAAGTCTGTGTTTCATTCTGAAAATCTTGGAGCAGGGGCAAATGACTTTGGTCAGCTGGGAGATGGAACTGAGGAGAGTAGGAAATATCCTGAGAAAGTGACCCGCCTGGAGTCTGAATTTGTGAGATCGGTGTCTTGTGGGGCCAACTGTACTGCTGCTATTGCAGAACCTCGTGAAAATGATGGAACCATATCAACTGGTAGACTTTGGGTTTGGGGTCAGAATCAGGTTATACTTGTTCATTATTGTCTCTTTTATTAAACTCTTTTTGTGTTCTACTGGTGCCTTTGTTGATGCTGCTCTTGTTGTCTTGCAGGGTTCTGATTATCCAAGGTTATTTTGGGGAGCTTTTAAACCAAACACGGTATCAGTTTTCTTTTGATCACTTGACATTATTTTGGTGTAGGACCTTTTATATCTTATAATTTGTTACTTCTTTTCCCTTTTCTTGAGATCAGCAATCGGGATCCATGTATTTATTCCCCATAATATCATTTGATTGGTATCTTTGTCTTTGTTGTGGTAGATATTGATAGCATGTTGCTTTTGAAAAACATATCTGTACAAGGAATCTGTGGAAAAGAGATGTTATGTCCTGGTGATGCAAAAATGTGAGGCATATCCACGAGTTGCAGCCTTTAAGTTTCTTGGAGTATTCCTGTCTATTCTTTTGTAGTAATATTGTTTTATTATAGTTCTATATTTGTTCATGAGGTGATGGGGTATATTGCTTCGTGGAGTTTAAGCATCACAAATGAAAAAATTAAATGATGCAAGAAATGTGAAGTTCCTCTCTTGCCTTTTCTTTGTGGAATATGTTGGAGAGACATGGAATGGCATTGGAGGATTGAATTTGCCACATTGAAGGGAAGAGGCAAATAGTAGAGTCTTGTGGTCCCTGCTATACATTGATTTTGATCCACATTTGAATAGGGTTCTCATCTTAGAATTTTTTATTTTCTTCTGTTAATGGTGTCTTTTTCTTTTTCATTTCTTTTTCTTAGCACTAGAAGGATGTGGTGTTTGTTTGTTAGGGCCATGATTTTAAACAGCCGTTTTGGGCCAAAATATTTAGCTAATATTTTTACTTTTGTTGCAAGTTAGCTATTATTTAGTCATTATTGATATCTAGTTTTATTTAGCAGCTTTTAGTCATGTTTAGCAAAGATGTTAATCTGAAAATTATTTTGTTAGAATCTTAATAGTTATTAGTGAATATTTTACTGGTTTGAACTTTGAAGGCCTTAGCCCATAGGCCATACACACATATACATAAGAGGCTAAAAGTAAAACCTCATTATTAATGTTACACCCCTATTTTTCAAAACTTTAAAAGAACAATATAGAAGATAAAATAATAAATGGGGAATGCTATCTCCTCTGGTTGTTAGAATCTTGGTTCTACCTAGAATCGATAAGGTAACAAAATCAAATCGTGGGATTGATCCTATGAATATCACAAAATTATGACGTTGACATACTTGTATGTTATAAATTCTTCTAGTTGAAGTTAAAAAAAAAACCTCATTCTTAATCTTTGTTAGCCACTAATTAAGTTGTAACAATTAAAAATCTAACACAAATTATCAAATTATATGCATAAGAAAAAAGTTGGTATATGGATTATGTAGGAAAAAAAAAAAACCTAACCATCCCAAAAAATGAAATAAAAAAGTTAATTGTGAACTAAAGAGAAATTAATAAAAATATAGCATTGCAATTTTTAATACATTTGGTATACTCTGCATGCAGAGTTTTGATTCTTTCATAGTTGTATTTTTCCCCAAACAATTGATTGTGTTGTCATATTAATATCTTGCTTATGTTTTCTTTATATTGATTGATGTTCAATATGTTCAGAGTTAGGGAAGAAATATAGTGAGATTAAAAGGAAAAGTAGATTTTAAGTCAAATAGATAAATAATTGTAGTTGGTATGTACAATCTTAAACCTAGGGTCATAAGATTCTATGTAGGATTGTAAGATTGTACCACGATTCTACTACCTTAAGATTCTATCTAGGATCATGGATATTTTTAAGACTTTTGGATCTGAAGATTTGGATTGAAAGTTTAACAATTATACTAATGCCGCATTTGTGTGCATTCACTTGATCCATGATAGATGTGAGGCTGGGTATGAAACTCAAACAACAATCTGATAGAAACTACTCGTTAATCTTATCACTAGACATTAGTAAAGGGTTAGAAAAACTAGAATATCAGATAACATAGAAAATTTGGAAGAAAAAAATTAAGAACAAGAGGTTAATTGGCGACTTGATAAGACAAATGCAAAAAAAAATTTGGAAAAAGGGAAGGATACTCTTAAAGTTTCAAATAAACCTTGGGTATATGCTTTATGTTTCTAAGTAGGCCTAGCACAATCTCAAGCTAAGTGGAGGATTTTTATACTTTGGTTTTGGAAAAATAATAGAAATGTTGTCGAATGGCTAAAAGACGTATTTGGTATAGACCAACAATATGAAAATTTCCGAAATAGAGTTCTTAGCAAAATTGTAAATAATGTCTGTATGCTAACAAATGATTATTTAGTGTATAAAAAAAATCTAACAGCATCATTGTAAAAGGAATCTTGTATCGAAGAAAATCACTCAAATAACTTTCAATTAATCTCAGAGAAAAAAATCCACTCAAAAATTTATCCAAAAGGGGTACGAATATGTGCCTAGGAGCAGTAATGATAGCCATTTAGGGCCTTCATTGACTTAACCTAGGAACAAAAACACTTGTCATTTTAGATGATGAAAGGCATACAAATTTAGGACAATTAATCTTAGGAACCTTTGAGGTTGACTTGAATCTAGCAAATGGGGAATAATATCTTTTTGGCAAGCTTTATAATGAATCCCAACGATTTGTTAAATCCATTAAAATTAGGATAAAAATGAGAGTATATAAACTCCAAAGGGGTGTGAAAATTTGATACTACTCGGGGGTGGTGGTGCTTTGATAAGAAGGGAACTTCTTATTTAAGTTTATTATTATTTATATGAGAGGTTTGCTCTGTGAGCAATAGTTACAAATGAGCTAGGGGCTCTCCATTGGCAAGAAAATGCCACAAGCTAAATTCTCTTTGCTACATTTCGTCATCCCATCAGATTGACAATGGGTTATAATATATAAGAATATCATTGTGATTGGTTTATTCAAATTACTTTTTGATAACTCTTATCCTATCGTACAATTGTTTTGGTACAGATGTTACCGATAAAGTAAAAAATTCCTACTTTACGAAAAGCTTGGAATTTAGTTTCTCTCTTTAATTTTGCACCAATTTTTGTTTTTTAGTCTTTTACTCTGCACCACACTCGTGTTTGTACTGTACTATTGACACAAATGTTACTTGAGGCAACATTGCTTGTATCATTGCGTGCATCATTGCATATGTCATAGGCGACATCATTATTTGATCTTGTTTAGATGTGTTTGCGAACCTTGAAACATGATTCAAATCCGGTTTGGGGTTTAATTTTGCAAACATAAGGTTCGAACTACTACACTTGGCTCACTACTCTAATATTGGAATATGTTACTCCTTCGATGCCTTTGTATGTTGGAAGACTTTCTGGTAAGAATAAGTCTATTCATTCTCTTAGTTTTTTAAATTCAACACCTTCTCCATCTTTTAGTGGTCTCAAAATAGAATTGTGGGTGTATATAATTGGTTTATTGTTGCTGAATTAGGGAATTAATGTCTTGAGTTCATTATACATTTGGCCGCAACAGAATATCTCTAGTTTCTTTGAAGGGCATGTTGTTGAAGCCTTCTGTTGTCTTTGCTAGGTATTCATTGTATATATGGATCTTGTGTTTTGCATGTATTATTCCATTTCTCCACCATGGAGGGCAACAATCTATTCTCATCACAAGGATAATAAGAGATGATTCTGAGACCTACTTAGGAAAACTCCTAGCAAAGGTACAACTAAATTTTTTAACCTAGATTTAAAAATAACAGGAAAGATGTTACATTTTGCAAATTAATCAAAGAACCAAAGGATTGGGGATTATTAAGAAACTCAGTGAGCCTGCACAGTAAGAAACCATTCAAAACAAAAACAAGGAAAAGCTAAAATGGTCATTAACAATAAATGACTCAATAATAATACGCTTGGTGACGCTTATAAGATGTCTAATATATATATCCTTCTAAATAAAATACAAAATAAAAAATGGTTCAGTATGTTTGACTGAAATCACAATAGAAGAACAATTCATACCTTGATTAGCCTTTATAGGCCCAAAAAGAGGGCATTACAAATGGATGGTAATACCCTTTAGGTTAAAGAATGCCCCTACCATATTTTTCGGGATTTGAACTTTCGTCTAGTATACATAGTCTTTTCAACAGAATAGGAGGAACATTACCAACACCTAAAAATAATCTTAAGAAAAATTCTAGAAAATAGATTGGTAATTTCTTAACAAAAAATGGAGTTGTTCAAGGAATTTACAGATTTCATTGGATATAAAATTGGAAAAGTAACCATTGAGTTACAACCACACATAACCACAAAGAAATTGGAAGAAACAAAACTTCTCCAACAATTTAGGTCTAGTAAACTATGCTGAAATGTATATTAAAGACATTGGATGATTAACAACACACCTACACCAAAAAATAAAAAAGGGAGAGTAAAAAGTATTTTAACAAAAAAAAATGTTAAAATTGTCCAAGCTACAAAAGAAAGGGCTAGAAACTTGAACTTCTTAAAATTATCCATTAGAAGAGGGTTATAGAATAATCCAAATCAACACCTCTGAAGTAGGATGGGGTGCAATTCTAATAGTAAAACCAAATAAATATGCTAAAAAAAATGCTAGGAAATAACTAAATATGAATGTGAATTATTTCATAATAAACTCTACCTTAGGGAAGAGTTTATAGTAAAAACATATTGTGAGACAATAGTAAAACCATGGTTGAAAGGAAAACTAGTATCCATAAATGGATCAAACTTCTAGACACCATTCAATGCAAAGGATATCTTTGATCATGTGAAAGGTTAGAAAATATAGTTGGCGACTATCTATTTTGAATATGGGAGAAGGAAGCTAACGATATTATGGATGTAGGAAAAGCCACCTCCAAAAAGGGACGAAAAATGACTCATAAAAGAGTACAAAGATAGAGAGCCAATAGATGGTTCCCAAAAAATGTGATTCCCAGACTGAAATCATAATAAAGGAGAAAAAGCCTGAAAAGGAGATTGCACTAATGAGATTTGCAAAGGTTAAAATTGGAGAAATCACTCATACAAAAATTGATTTTGATTGTGGAGATTTTTTTCAAAAATCAATTAAAAAATGTGGTTAAGAATGAGGTCTAACGCGTGTTGAATAACTTATATAAATCTTGGAGGAGGAGACTGAGACACCACCATACTATTCTTGAAGGGTTGCAAAGGTCTTACATCTCTCTTTAGCAAGATACCCGTGCATTATTTCCTGGTTATAAGGAGAAACACTTAGGGACTTTACCTCCTTGGAAGTTGCTACAAAAGGTGTAATGGGGTATAACAAATTAGGGGTAAGAAACTTAGGCCACCCAAAGGATGTGGTCTTAGTAAAAATAGACTTATTCTACTCCAACCCTATCTACATCGAAAACTCTAATAAAGCTTGGGTAAAAAAGGTGGACAGTTCTTGAAAGAGGAAAGATCCAAAACGCCAAACCATTTTTAGAACAACCTATCGGGAAAGGACTAATGATGGTTTGAGCGCTCAATTGGAAGCTTAACAAAGCAAAAGGAAGCCTCGCAAACCAATAGTGAAGGCCATATGACCTAATGTAGCAAAGGTCGACATTCTTCCCAAATTAGGAGCTCAACCAGATGCTCGAAAAAGTTCGAGAAATCATTAACAATAAAGTGAGAAATAATTTTCTCGACGAATTCGAGCAATTAAATGCTCTTTTTCAACATATATGGGTAGCATGAGAAAATTTTCAAGGAGTTAAAAGATCAATAATGACTAGAAATGATCCTAGAATCCTTCATGGAGGAGGACTTAGCTATGAACATGATCTTTGTGACTGCTAAATGTTGATATGTGTTTGAACTAATAGAGTTTAAAGGGATTGAGTTAACAATACAAAATTTAATGGACTATGGATTGTTAAACTACATCGCAATCAAAAAATAACCTTATCCAATAAACTAGGAATTAGGAAAAATCTTGGATATGGCACTTCAAGATGTCGAAAAGACACTAGAGCCAGATAATGGGGTACGAATTGTGGTGAGAATAGATTCTTGCCAAAAATGGAATACTATCAGCAAAGCAGGTGATCCATATATACTTGGCAGAGACATCATATGCCTTCAACAATATGCCCTTCGAAGAAACTATAAGATATTGGCCATACTATGTTGCAGTCAAATAGGAAATTAACTCAAGATATAGCTGCCTTGAGTTTGTAGAAATAATATTTAGTGACAACATCCAAATTATATATGCCCAAAAGTCTCTTCTAGTGGGACCACCAATAGGAATAGAAAGTGTTAACTTGGTAAACTAAAGAATGGGCAAACTTATTTTTAGTGGAAACTATTCCAACATACGAAGGCATAATATCGAAAATATGATGGAACTATGACTCATAAGAGTTGGGAGACAAACATGGTAGCTCGAAACCTTATGTTTGCAAAATTAAACCCCAAACCCTAGACACTAGGGTTTAAATCATGTTTCAGGGTTGACAAACACATCCAAGTAATATTGGATAATGATAACACCCATGACATAAGCAAAGACTCAAGCAATGACGCAAACTGTGACGCCACAATTAACAACTATGCTCTATTAATAGTAGTGTACAAGCACGTGTGTGGTGCTAAGTAAAACATGGGAAAAAGGTGCATAATTAAAGAGGAAAAGGAGGTTTCAACCTTTTCGTAAAGTATGAATCTTTTGACTTTATTTGTAATATATGGGCCGAAGTAATTGTATAATCAAAATGAGATTTTTATCTAATTTAACCAATTGTGGGTCCAATGGGACAATGGCACCGTGGTAGAGAGAATTCATTTGTGGGTTTTCATCGCCTTTTAATATATAACCCCCAGTTCATTTGTACCAATCACTCATAGCAAACCTCTCATATAAATAAAATAACTTCGAATAAGAAGTTCCCGTCTTATCAAAGTGCCCCACCCTGATTGTGGTATCATGGAAGGTAAAACTGAAACCCTAGCCTCTGACTCAGACCCAAAGGTGCAAGAGTAACCCCAAGCACCTGCATCGAAATCACTTCTAAAATCTATTCAACACATTGAGTAAACACCCAATTCATGCTCAAATAACCTTACAATGCAAAAAGATGTAAAACCATGTATAGATAACATTCGTATGCATTAACATCAAGACATTCATAATCTCAAGGGTAAGACATGCTATAACACGCAAAACCGCCAACCATTTCAACTAACTATATAATAAACTAGCAAAGTGCATAAATGAGATTTTTATCTAATTTAACCAATTGTGGGTCCAATGGGACGATGGCACCGTGGTAGAGAGAACTCGCTTGTGGGTTTTCATTGCCTTTTAATATATAACCCCCAGTTTATTTGTACCAATCACTCATAGCAAACCTCTCATATAAATAAAATAACTTTGAATAAGAAGTTCTCGTCTTATCAAAGTGCCCCACCCCCGAGTGTGGTATCACGGAAGGTAAAACTGAAACCCTAGCCTCTGACTCAGACCCAAAGGTGCAATAGTAACCCCAAGCACCTGCATCGAAATCACTTCTAAAATCTATTAAGCACATTGAGTAAACACACCCAACCCATGCTCACATAACCTTACAACGCAAAAAGATGTAAAACCATGTATAGATAACATTCATATGCATTAACATTAAGACATTCATAATCTCAAGGGTAAGACATGCTATAACACACAAAACCGCCAACCATCTCAACCAACTATATAATAAACTAGCAAAGTGTGTAATGTAACCATTAATACATAACCACCACATAAACCATTTTCATTAGCAAAGGTAGTGCATTGTGCACATATTACAATTACTATTAAACCATCATATACACATTAATATCTTTCATATTACTCGAGGGGATACATGAACAAATTTGAAGACTAATGGACTTCTGTAATACTGGCATGCTCAAGGCAATATAATACCCTCTCAACCATATAACCCCGAGATACATAAGATACAATGGTCATACTGAAATATATAATGCAACATAATATCCTCCCAACTATGTAATCCAAATATACATAAGATTCACGGGTCATACTGGGGCACATTATATTGCATAATACCTTTCCAACCATGTAACCTGAATATGCATAAGATACACCGGTTATATTGGTGCACAAGGAGACACAGTACTTTCCCAACCACGGTTACCTAATCTCTAAGTACACGTATCCCCTAAGAAGCCAAAGGGGCCAAAAAGAGTAGATTAGGGCCTCATTAATGCTACTAGGGAAATTGTTAAACACCTAATCAAGGGCTAACCTCGTCTCTAAGGCAGCTAGTCTAAAGAGTAAACCATTCCCACTCTTGATTTTGTACTTGATGATTAGTATTTTATTTCAAGTGATCACACATCATAGAAAAGATGCAACATTACCTATTTATTGGATACTTATATTTCAATGAAAAATAAATAATAATTAAAGCATACTGTGAAATAAAAAAAATCATGCTGCGATGAATGCTATATATAATTTATTGTTCACAACGTTTTGATACCACAACACTATGATCGCAAATGTGATTGCGTTTTTATTGCCTGCCTATTATGCTTCCAAAACCAACTTAAAGAGGAAAGGATTGAAGAGTATAAAGTATGATCCTTATCTTAAAGATTGGAAGGGAAACTCATTCTTCATCAATGGAGGAAAGCCATGAAGCCACAAAAATGGATGAAGAAGGTGAAACGAGAGAAATACGGGTGAGGTGGCGTGTGTCAAAGGAGGATGAACGAGTTAAGTTAAATGAATGTAATTATGACCAAATAATGGAGAATATTTCATGGATATTTGGGGGATGTATAGGTGCACAAAATGGAGAGAGGAGAGTTTTGGCGTGAGAAGGAAGAGAAATGAAGGCTAGAATAATTCTCTTTGATTAGGTGTTCATATGGTTCGTGCATGAGGGCTTGGATTAAATCTTTTTTGATTTATATAAGAAGTATATAAATATCTATTTCGATAAGTCATTACACTTGAAACTTAGCAAATAAATTCTAAAATTAATACAAACTAAAATAATTCATTTTTAGATGATTACTTATTCAAAAATATTAAAATATAGTAATCTCCAAAGTTTTGTAAAGTCAAAGAGTCAATTTGGAGTCCAAAATATAGAAAATTTAAAACATAAAATAATGATCAAACAAGCTCTACGATTCATAAAAAATTAAGTATATGTTAAAAAGATCATTTTAAGGTCACATGCTAATTTTTATGATTTTTTGATAAGAAAAAGTATATTAAATAAGGTTGCGGTGGAGATCCAGACTCATCCAGCCCAGTCCGAAATTTTAAAATAAATAGCAATAAAATTTTAAAAATTAGAAAATATGTAAAATCAATATCTAGAATCGTTTGGGATCCAAAATATAATTTTTTGACTATTTGATAAGGAAATTTTTTTTGACTTGAGGCTCCTAAACATGAATTGTATTTTTTGGAAAGGTACAAGAAAAGGTGCTTCTAAGGTCAAAATAGTAAGTTCATTCACGAAATTTATCTTAAACATCTTAAATAACAAATTAGAATCTGGAGGGGTGGTTAAAACTAAGATCTATATTTTCGCCGAAATTATTGGAATTTCCACAAGTTTAAAAGATATTAAGTAGCATTATGGAGCCTAAAATCACAACTAGGGTTTTAGATTCTTCAAAGCATGCAACAAAATATCAAACTAAGGTAAATTTATCTCCACGAATACAAATGATAAATAAATTAGGTTTTTAAAGGATTGGGGGTATTACAAATACGACAGGTTGGAAATTTGTCAGAACGACTCTCTCTCTTCCCTCAACATGTTGAGTGACCCCTTCCCCCTTCCTTGTGCTTGCCACCAGTTCACTATCTTCAACATCAATCTCTTTCATTCCAACCACCACTGTCAACCACCGATACGTCCTAAACTTGCCCTAGCATTATGGCTTTTAAGTGCAAGCAACAACAAAAACTTTCTAAGAATAAAATACTGAGGAGACAAATGGTCCTGAAAATCAGATAAGTCAGGTTAACAATGACGTGGCTAGATCCTCGACTCAGGAACCCAATATTATCTTAAGTTTTCTACCTCTGTGCACCTATTCAATGAAAACAAGAGGTGGTGGTGGGGGAAGCAGAGGGAGGGAGAGTACGTGTGCGTCTCAAAAGGGGGGGGGGAGGCTGTCCATACGTGGCTCTCTTTAAATATGAGAAGTGTTTTACTTTTTTTTTTTTGGTGGCATCTGGGCCTAACTGCATTTGCATACAATGTTTTTTTATTTACCACCTGACACCGACAGTTAACCTTATATGTGAGAAGCCATCTGGCTGTCTCATTACACATTTTAGCTGTTATTATTATTTGAATGGGGGGAGCAGTTAGCAGGCATAATGTTTGCTTGCTTTCACATTGGTAAAACTCTTGGAATACTGAAACCGATCTTTGTGGTGTTACAGATTGTTCGCCAGGTATCTTGTGGAGCAGTTCATGTGGTGGCTTTGTCAGAGGATGGTCTTCTACAAGCGTGGGGTAATGCTTTGTACTTCCATCCAGTAGTAACCACTCTTGCCTTTTTGTTAAGAAAAATGTCAATTTACATTAGAGTTTGTTTTTGTATTGTTTTCTATTAAAGAAACAGCATCGTTTTCTATAGAAAGAAACAACATCAATCTCATGTTGTGGAAAATGATCTTCACGGATCATAAGTGTTGGCAATAGGGCTGTAAGCGAATAGAGCTGGTTCGTGAACTTTCTAGGTTTAGTTCGGCTCGGCTTATTCATTATACTAAATGAGCCGAGCTTGAGCATAAAGAATTCAGATATGAGCTTATTTACAGTGTAAAAGCTTACAAGTTTTGCTCGTTTACCACAAATGTTCGTAAGCTAGCTTGATTCAGCTTGTTAAAAGCTTGGCTTAGTTTTAAACAAGATAAGCCCGAACTTTATTTTTAGGCTCATTTATTAAATGAGCTAATCCTGAATTTTATTTTTAAGCTTGTTAATTAAATTTGAAGCCTTAGCTGGCAATATGCTGCTGGTTGTAACCACCTGTGGCATTCAAGAAGACATTTATGCTGAGATCAGCAGTTTATTAACTGTAGTTTTGTTATTGTGTTATGATAACCAGGCTATAATGAGTATGGTCAGCTTGGGAGAGGTATTACTTGTGAAGGATTACAGGGGCCTCGTGTTTTGAATGCGTATGCAAAACACCTTGATGAAGCCCCAGAGCTAGTTAAGATTACCCAAGTGTCATGTGGGGAGTACCACACTGCTGCCATGTCAGACAATGGAGACGTGTAAGTAGTGATTTGAAGGACAATCCTTCATGGATAACTCCACTTGTAATAACAGGCATTAAGAATGTGGTTTTTCCCCATGGCACCAGTCATCCATGTGAAGTTCTGTGAAAACTTTCTTATTGTGACTCACTAGCCTGGGGGGCAGTTCAGTCAGAATGAGACGGAGCTCTGCCTTCTTATTGTCACTCTGGTTTCTAATCAACGGAGAATCCTCAAAAGCTGTGATGGAGTTGGGCATTACGTAGTCACTCTGACTAACAAACTTGGCGTCATCTTGTGCAAACTTTATGGAAATTATGATAAAACCTAGTTACCCATACTTTCACCTGTTCATCTTTATTGGCTTCTATCTATTAAAGATATTGCTCCTTTATGCATGTAGTTTGTACGACTTACAGATTTACTCTCTGAGTGTATTGCTATCTTCTTCAGTGCTGCCCTGGCCATCGTAAAATTTTCATCATGCTGATATCTCTCTGTCTCTGCTTTCCTTTTTTTTTTCATGCCTGTTTGTTTTCATCCTCGCACAAAATTTTATTTTTATATTTATTTGAAATTTTTTTCCTCCCTCGTTCCAGCTACACCTGGGGTTTTGGCAATATGGGCCAACTAGGACATTGTTCCCTTCAGTCTCTTGATAAGGAGTTGATTCCAAGGCGAGTGGTTTCACTTGATGGAATTTCTATTAAGATGGTTGCTTGTGGAGGTGTCCATACATGTGCTGTAACAACAAAGGGAGCTCTCTATGCTTGGGGTGGTGGGCAAGTTGGTCAATTAGGCCTTGGCCCACAAGTAGAATCTGCATCATTCATTTTCAGTAATGATTCTGCAGTTATGCTTCGTAGCATACCAGTTATGGTTATTCCTAGTGGTGTAGAGCTTGTGGCTTGTGGGCATTCCCACACTCTTATTTATACGAGAGAGGGAAGGATTCATGGTTGGGGTTACAATAGCTATGGTCAGGCTGCAAATGAGAAGTCTACCTATGCTTGGTACCCATCTCCTGTTGATTGGTGAGTTTTTTGATTTTCAACTGCAAGAACTTTGCTCAAATATCTTTTTGCAAATACATTATTGGTTTGTTGATAGGATTGATTATTGTTGTATTTAGGTGTGTTGGAGAGGTAAGGAAACTGGCAGCTGGTGGTGGCCATTCAGCTGTACTGACAGATGCATGCTCATTGAAAGAGTTATGTGAATTTAGGCTTGCAACTAGTGTCAATCCTGCAAATGCTACCGTGATTGAGGATGTAGCCTACAGAACCAGCTCTAATTCATTGGTTCGGCTTTGTGAACGGCTAAGGTATCAGCTTCTTCCATGGTATTCTTCCTTTGCTTTTTATCTACCTTTTTTTTGGGTGGTGTGGTCCACGATAAAGAAAAAATCCTTGATCTTTTTTTATTTTTATTTTTATTTATTACTAAATGAAACGTGTTTGTACAATGCTAGTAACAGATGCCTTAATGTTGGCAACCTATCTAAACACTCCAAATATCTCTGATATTTCCTAATGTAAGCACCGTTTTGCTATTTATTAAAACTCTCCTTTACGCCTTTCAATGATCAAGACTCTTGGCTAAACTGTTAAGCAATGGGTGGAAGTGTTAGATACTATAAGGAGTACATGAAGATATCTAAAGGGAAGCTCCCTTTTCGCACCCCAAAAAGGCCAAGATTTGCTGTTTCTGTGCCAAAGGAACATCTTGTTATCTTTTTTTATCACTTAATTTCTGCCATTGACTTCTTTGTCTATACGAACAGGGAGCATGTGCGTGATGGCGGTGAGTGGGATTCCGAATATGAAGAGTTAAGTACGAGATAGAGCTGTGGGTGCACCTGGGTTGGAGCAGTCAATTAGTATTCTCTCTCCTTGTTCTAAAAATATAATAACCGGAGACTTAGGAACAATATGAAACAATAATTTACTCTTCCATCGTTGTTGTGTAATGTGTATTATACCTGTTTGAACATATCTTTTCTGGATGACAATCTGTTGTAATTCATACGATACGAAACACAATAATAGCACTGGCACATGAACATTCATTATACTTTGATTCGCTGCCTTGATTTTATCGCAATTATGCCAAGGAAGGGTTCTAAAGTTCGTGCACGCTGTTTGCCATTTCTGCACACGCGGCCATTGGTCTATGTATGACAGCAGAAATTTCTGATTTATAGACGAATCTGTTATTTCAAGTCGACGGATTCCTTATTTCACAAAATGCAACCGCAGCATCATGATGTGCTCAACATTCAGTTTTTATGAACTCATTATGGCTGGTTTCCAGGAGACCAAGAGATACAATTCATATGGCGCATGCGGTAGGTTTAACGCGAGCCAACTGATAATACTTTTATTTTACATATAGTCATCTTATGCGAATTACTTTACGAAGATAGAAGGTTGCCGGATGTACGAGAAAACTGGCAATAAATGCCGTGGCCATATTTATCTCACATAGTATTTTACGTTAATGAGGACAAATGCTCATATTCGTACGCACCGGAAGTTTGGGAAACCATACACCACTATCTATATGCTTTCATCTTTCTTTCATCATCGATCATTTGTGGCTGATCATCCATGGCAGAATGGCGGCACTGTTATTAGCAGCTGTAATTCTAATGTGAACCTGCTGATCATCGGCTTCCTCTGTTCTGGCTTCTCTTGTCTGCTGGAATGTACCTCTGGATAACAAACAAAACCAGCAACACCATCAGGCACAGAGATGCGAGAGATTATTAGTTACAAATTTCTGCAGTTTCTACTGCCGGAGATTCTAGCCATTCAGCGAGCCACCTAGATTACTACTTGAGACCGGCAAGTAAGCACACATACGGACACAAAGCTAAAATAGAGAGGAAGAGAATGAGGACCCAATGGATAGCGACGGCAGTGGAAGAGGTGGTTTTTGTGATGACGGTGGTAAATTGAAGTTGGATGAGCTTTCGATAAGGTGTTGCTGTTTCTGCAATGGCGGTATTCTCTTAGTCACCTCCTCAACCTACGCAATTCATGCCAACTTATCATCAGTAAAGAATTAAAAGTAAGAACTTGATCTCTTATGAATTATCTAACTTGTAATCCATATCTAGATTGTGTCTTTCCCCGTTACCTTCTTTGCTAACATTTTGTTCTGCTCCTGCAAAGCCTTCTCCTGCGGCCAACAGAAACTAAAATGTAAAGTAGCTTTACTTTCTTTAATAGGTCAATCAGAATTCACTTTTGTTACCTTCTTTTGGAGCTCCGATATAGATTCCTGCATCGCTTGATTCTGCTATAAAAATATGTTTATTTTGGAAACAAAATATAAGATTAGTGCTCTACATCTTATGAATTTATGCTGAATATACATTGTGCAAGGTCTTAACCTTTCTGCTGCGTATGCGCTTCAGAGCAGTATCAAGCTGTTGTTCTAAATGCTGAAGCTCCCTTAGGTTCAAGGCATCAAGATCTTCTCCCACACAGTGTCTGAAAGTGGTAAGTGATCAAGACTTATATATGTGCCCTTCAGTAATTTCCTTCAAAATCATGGGCATGAACTACTGCATTCTTATATTTTATGTATTTGCTGCTTTTATGACATCATAGCAATAGCAGTTAAGTTTTCAACTATGCCTGCTTTGAAAAATCATTTGTCTGTGCCCCGCTAGTATTCTTCAGGCATTAGAGTCTAGAGACTGTAGACAACTTCGGAACTGTATCGACAACTAGAGTTGTTAATGAGTGGAGTAGGTTTATAAGTTGGCTTGATTTAATTTGCTAAAAGGTAGATTCTAACTTATTTATTTAATTAAACAAGTCAAATTCTAGCTTTATATTTGAGCCCATTTATTAAATAAGACAAGCTTAAGTCGAGATAGATTCACCTTATTTGTTTGCAAGTGGGTTTGTTTATGGGCTCATTTAGAAGTTCGATTGACAATTATTTAAAACCTTGTTTGATATTTATTTAGATATTTGTTAGAGATTTATTTACAAGTACCACATTATATATATGTAGTGATTATGCGTTGACTTATAACAATTAGTTTTAAACTAAGCATTTTGTTTTATATAAACTTGTCAAAATACGATGGAAATAAAAATATGTAACGTTTTATTATGCTTTTAAATTCAATTAAAAAAAATGTGTGTATTTAGATTGAGTCAATGGTAATCAAGCTTATAATCGAACGAATTAAACTAAGTCAATTTTATTACCAACTGGCTCAACTTGGCTATAAATAAGTCAAACTTGAATACTAATAATTAGGGCTTGTCTAGTAATAAATTAACACATCTCGACTTATTTTATAAACAAACCAAGCATAAATAAACGAAAATTTAGCTCAACATTAATCGCAATGTGGATAACTTATCATGAATTGAACTTATTTATTATTCAAGCTATTTGACCTTTTTTTAGGATCTTTGTGTTATTCCGAAACCAAGTACATACGTTGTGACTGATAAGAGCGAAAAAAGTTAAAGGTATCATTGTATATAAATCACGTATGCGATGATGTCTTGGGAGGTCAGGATGTACGGAGAGTGTATACATACCTCATGTTCCTTTGTAAAACTTGGAACTTCGAAAGGAGCATGGGGTATTCCATAGACCTGCTTCCCTACGGAACAGTAAGATAAATATACAGGAAATTAACCAGAGATTAATCAACTAGACGCTTGCTTAAAATTTGTCAAGGTATAGAAGCCTCATACTGGCGTTTCAGCGTCTGTTGAAATAAGCTGTCTCTCCAAAAAGGAGTTTCTTTCATATCTCTCCAATATCCTGTCCATGCTGGGCCAAGTCAACAGCAAGGATGTTCAGGGTCCATATTTTTATTATTATGACCGATGAATAAATTGACACAACCAAAAACTGAAATGGCTGACAAATTTGTACGTACACAATATATATCAGACCAGTATGCTATATAGGGGGGGGGGGGGTCTGGCTATTTAAATAACTTGAATATTGCACTATCGCTAAAACTGTACGTTGGGGGTTTGGGACTCATTTTGGAGGTGTATGCCCCTCGTATCCGGTGAACTCACATTATGTTTAAAAATGCTTCGGAATCTATGAATGTGGAAGGACGATCAATAAAAAAAAAAAAAATATCAGACCAGTATGAGCCCCGCAACGGCAGGGTATGGGAAGGTGATTTAAGGTTACTCTATCCCAGACCTTCGCATAAACTCGTAAATATTTTCACTCAACTCGGGAAATAGTTGAAGCATGCAAGTGCTTATTTGTAGGCCAAATGAAAATAGACGATAAACGTTCAATAATGAAAGATATTCATAAATCTAAACTGACCAGTGAATACAATAAAAAGACAACAGTAAATAGATATTAATTCTATATAGGGACCAACTAATATTCCTAGACCCGCAGAACTTACCAAAAAAGGTATACCTACGTATACAAAAAACTGCATAGGCTAGTACTTAGGGGCCCTATGGTCAGGTGGAGAGGAAAGTTCCATTAAACCTCCACGTTGACATCATGATCCTCATCATTTCTAGGATACTTTTAAGGATCCACAATCTACGATCTATTAGATCATAGGGATGAGATTCTGTTTGTATTTCGTTCGCCAGGGACCTAGACAAAACCGCAAATAGGGATTCTGCTTGTATTTCATGTTAATATATATTTTTTGCTTTATAAAATTATTGTTATTATTTTATATTTTATATTTATATTAATTTTTAGCATGGTCCATATTAAATTAGATATAAAGTTTGACCATAAAATTTATATTACATGGTAATGTGTTTATGTTAGTAATCAAACCTAACTCTATATTTCTCTATTTAATTCTTAATAGTAGAATTAGAATTAAATTATTATGGATACAAGTATACGTGTGTGTCATGTGAAAAAATAAAATAAAATAAAGGAAATCATTTAATTAAAGGAATTATTAAATTATTTCAAAATTTTGATTTGAAATTGAGGGGAAAAAATGCAAGTTGGTTATCATAATCGACTATACTCCCATTTGCACGTAACTTGAGTGTGAAAACAGTGGATGTGTGCAGATTTTTCTACTCTCTCTCTCTCTCTCTCTCTTGCAAAAACTTAGTCCCGCTTGAACATATATATACACACATATATTAATTGGAGAGTAAGAAAGAGACGATTTCTTTACCTTTTCTTAGTGATTTTTGTATGAAATCAAAGAATATTAATAAATATAAGGAAGGTATCCAATCCCATTTCTTATTAGTAGCACGCACCATCGGTTTTGAGAAAAAGGGTATAGAACCGTAGAATTTTACTCTGGAGATCATAAATCTCTAATTCAGAATCATTAATTCCGTTAATGGTAGGAAGTACGCTATATATATAATTTATATATAGTATTTTTATGATCTTAATTACACACAAGGTTTGTTATTTTATGTATTAGGATTTCACATGAATTTTAATTTGATTGTATATCAATTCGTATTAATAATGTGTTAAATATATGATTTATGCCATATTATTGCCTAACATTTAGTATCAGAGCCTGATAAGGCATCTGTCTTGATCGTTAATTACATTTACTAGTGCTTAATTATGTTGATCAATGGCCAAAGAATCACATATGTGAACCTCCATGTTCGATGTTGTTTTTTGAAAAAGAAAAAGAGTTTGAAAGGCATGCTCAACGGGGCTTGATCCCGTGTTTCATGCAAGGCCGTTGTATGCTTGTTGCCATTTAGACTGCACGCATAATCTAGTATATAAGTGTGTTCTATTTCTTTTATTGGTAAACTAGGCCTGATGCTAAGTAAAAAAATAAAAATAAAATTGTAGCACATTGCAGCGATGGGGATTTGATCCTAGGTCCTTCGCCCTAGTGCCTCTAGTGCCCGCGCCACTCTTGCTACATGAGTTTGGTGTTTGTGATGTGTATTTTTTTTATTTATATCATGCGTTATTGGGATTTTTTTTGGGCTAATTTTGTGCCTTTTGACACGGTTGGGCCATGCTCTCATCCTTAGGCTATGTTTAGCTTATTCTATTACACGATTTTATTCCCATGTGCCTTAAGGCCGTGTTTGGATATTTTTAAAATTTATTTATGTAAGTATCATAGTGATTAGTATACTTTTATGTGGTTTGGACTTAACCACAACACTCAAAAATCATATAAAATTATGCATTGCTGTATTTAATTTATCACATATGATTAATATGATACTAATTGCAATATATTTTATATATATAATGAGTGTTGTCCCACAAGATATTATTCTCAATTTCCCCATAGGGATTGAAGAATTATGGGGTGACTTAATATTTTTAATATTAAAATGCATGGGCCTATTATAATTAAATACTTAGTTCACAGGCAGTTTTAATGTCTTTGATTCATGATAGTCGCATTTTTGATATGCTATACATTGGTAGAGCATGTGTGTGTATGTGTGTGTGTGTTGGCTTCAAATTGATTGTAAGCATGTATGTGTTTTTAAATTTTACAGAAAATTGTCTAGATTTATATTCGATTTCTAATTATAGTGTTGAGGTCTCCGAGTTGAAAGGGGATAACTATAAGGTTTGGAAGAAGATAATTCTCCTGAAGCTTAGTTGTTCTAACATGGATGGGGCTATTGAGTATCCTAAGCCTGTGATTACTAAGGATAGTACTGATGAGGAAAAGACAACACATGGGCAATGAGTGAAAGCTAATTGCATTAGTTGCATGTATATAAAGACAAAGGTGTCTTCTTCCATCTAAGGCTTAGTTGATCACCATCAAGATGTCAATGACTTGCTAAGGGCCATTGATGAACAATTCATCTAATCTGACAAGGCTTTAGCTAGTAAATTAATAATGAAGTTTTCAACAATGAAGCTCACCACTATCTAGGGTGTGTGTGAGCACATCATGAAGATGAGGGATTTGGCAGCACAACTAAAGTCTTTAAAGGTTGACATGTCTGATGCTTTCCTCATCCATTTCATCTTACTCCCAAAGGAATATACGTCATTTAAAGTCATTTACCACACATAAAGGGAGAAATGGTCAATTAATGAACTCATAACCATGTGCGTGTAAGAGGAGGAAAGACTTATGATGGATTATAAGGAGAATGTGATGATGACAACCAAGGGTAAAGAAAGAAAAAGAAGAGCAATCCAAATGGATAAAGGCAAGATCCCACCCTAGGCCCTAGGGTAAGATAAAGAAGTAGTCTAAGTGTTTCTTCTGTACAAAGAAGGGACACATGAAGAAATATTATGCTAAGTATAAAGCTTGGCTTATGAAGAAAGGTAATGTAACCTCTTTGGTATATTTTGAATATCGTACAATAGAAATAAATCATAATACTTGGTGGACTGATTCTGGTTCAACAATCCATATTTGTAATTCCTTGCAAATTATGGCAAGGATGAGGGAACCAGTGTTTGCAATTCTTTATCGATAGCAAGATACATTCAGAAGTTTAAGAAATAGGCTCATGTAGATTGGTTATCTCTAGTAATCATGTATTAATGTTAGACACGACATTTTATGTTCCAAGTTTTAGTAGAAACTTGATTTATGTTTCAAAACTTGTATCGTTTGGATACTCATTTGTTTTAAAAAATGATTTATTCAGTTTGTTTTATGAAGCAAATTGTGTTGGGTATGGTGCATTGTCTGAAGGTCTTTACTCTATTGCTTTAATGTATGATGATACATATGTTGCAATGAATTTGAACATTGGTTCAAAAAGATATGTTATGAATGAGGACTCATCAATGCTTTGGCATAAAAGATTAGATTACATCTCCATTGAGAGAATAAAGATATTGGTGAATGACAGATTACTTGGTGCTCTAGATTTTACCGACTTTAGCACTTGTATAAATTATATAAAGGGAAAACAAACATAAAAGTATAAACGAGATGCTAATAGGAGTTCTTAAATACTTGAGATTATAAATACTGATATATGTAGCCCTTATATAGACTCGCACAATCAGAGATATTTCATCTCATTTATTGATGACTATTCATGATAAATGTATCTGTACTTGTTGAATAATAAGTATGACGCGATAGATGCTTTCAAAGTATTCAAAGCCGAGGTAGATAAATAATGTGAAAAGCAAATCAAAATCGTGAGGTTTGATAAAGGTGGAGAGTACTATGGTAGGTACACCGAGGATAGACAAACATCTGGTCCATTTGTAGAATTTCTTCAAGAGAATAGGATATTTGCCTAATATAATATGCTTGATTCACCGGACCAAAATGGCGTAGCAAAGAGAAAAAATAGGACATTATTACATATGGCACAGAGTATGCTTAGCAACTCAAATATTCCTAGATCTTTGTGGAATGAAGCACTTAAGATGACGGTATATATTTTAAACCGAGTTCCAACCAAATGCTTTTCAAGGGTTGGAAACCAAATTTAAAACATATGAGAATTTGGGGATGTATGTCTGAAGTGAAAATTTATAATCCACAAGAAAGGAAGCTAGACCTAAGGACCATAAGTGGGTATTTCTTTAGATATGCTAAAAGGTTTAAGGGTTATATGTTTTATTGTCCATCATATAGCACTAGATTTGTGGAGTTAAGAAATGCTAAATTTCTTGAACATGACTTAATCAGTAGGAGTGATTAGATTAGGGACCCAGTTCCTGAACCTACTCATTCAGTGGAGGAAGCTTCCACTTTATGTGATAGAGTGACTTTTGTTCGCCGAACACTTCCAGTTCTAGTCATAAATGAACGACAAGTCAATAAACCTCCATAGAATGTTAACATAAATCCGGTAGAACAGGTTGTTCAAGAATCTTCTGAAGTTGTTGAACAACTAGTTGTTGAGCAACCTCCACAAGAGGATGTTGGGATAACTTTAAAAAGATCTGCTAGGGAAAGAATGCCAGCTACAACTAGTGACTATTATGTGTACTTACAAGATTTTGACTATGACATTTGTGTTATTGATAATTTTTCTATTCTCTCTCTCTCTTTCTACAAAACCTAAGCCGCTCTTGAATATATGTATTCACACATATATCAATTGGAGAGTAAGAAAGAGGTAATTTCTTTATCTTTTCTTTAGTTATTTCTGTACTAAATCAAAAAATACGAAGAAATATTAGGTAGGTCTCTAATCCCGTTTCTCATCAATAGCATACACCAGTGAGTTTGAAGAAAAGGGTCTGCAACTGCAAAATTTTACTTTAGAGATTGCAAATCTCTAATTCGGAATCATTAATTATGTCAATGGTAGGAGATACGCTATATATATAATTTATATATAGTATTTTTTATGATCTTAATTCCATATAAAGTTTGTTATTTCATGTATTAATATTTTATATGAATTTTAATTTGATTATGCATAAGTATGTATTAATAATGTGTTAATTATATGATTCATGCTATATTATTGTCCGACATTTGATCTATGAGATGAGATGAGATTTGGACCATGCAAATGGATATGAACAGTCTGGCTGCCGATAAAGCATCTCATTTACTAAGAATTGTTGGGCTTGGAAGAGGCCTTAGGTGGGCTGGCAGGTTGACAAAAGATCTTTTGATAGACTACTATAAGAAATTAACCTTATTCTTTGCGTCTCGAGTAAATAAGGTAACGTGATCAATTGAAGGGAAGCTTCTACCGACGAAGACCTCATATGGGTCGGATACCCTAGAGGACCGAATTTTCCTCTAGGGTGCATTTTGCAACAAGTTTATAGAACTTCTAGGTCTATATCATAACTTCTTGACCTTGTATTGACAACTTACAAAATCTAGAATATAATTCCTATTGGTAGTTGACAGAAGTAAATTAACCAAGCATCGGTCATCATAGTTGACTCAAATCAACTATTGGATCAAACCTCTGAAACTTGCACATGTAGTTCAGGTTGTTCCACTACATACAAGCATATCCAGAGAAGCAAGTAACAATCATCAAAACCTTTTCATTGTCTCAGTTCTCGATAATGTTGAACTACTTGTACTAACTAAATGGAGCTAGAACCGGAGTGCTATAAATAGATCTATTAGAGCAAAGCTTGAAGCTGTTAGATATTATTTACGCTTAGGAAATATTATCCAATTTTTTTTCCCTATATAATATCTTATAATATATAGTCTAGATATATGTTAGCCTAGTCTTGAGTAAGTACTTGGGCAACAAGGCCTCAGTTCTATGAAATAAGCTAAATAATTGTAATAACATAGTGATTCTATGTTCTAAATTAAATAATTGTCTGCCATGTAAGACTTATGCACGTATGGTAGCCTTAGTTGTATAATTCCCAGTAAACGGGGGCATGGTACTGAAATTAGAATTCAAGTTGGAGAACTAATAATGAGTGTTAATCCTCAATCATCTACAAGCTTTCTTTCATCTCTCCATCTCTCTCCAAGCGGCACCCTCCACCCTCCTCATCTATGCCCTCAAGAGCCATTGTCAATTTGTCATCCATCCACCTTTCACTAATCCTAACAGTAAGCACTCATCTTCCTACATCATGAAAGGCTACAAATATAACAATGGAAAAGGGAGACTTAAATAACGTTCTCCAAAACTCAAGGAGTCTGGGTTGGTGACGAGGTCTGCCCGCAGGAAGTAGCTGTAAGCATGAAACATATAAATACTACAGATTTAAATTGGTATACATAAAAAATCTAGTAACACCATAAAAGAAAATTAAATAAATATAATAAAATAAAATCAATAAAACAACACTATAATCTTAAATGTATTCACATTTCGTGCCACTTTCAAGGGACATTTAAACACTTCATTAGTGCTTAACTAGAGCAACGCACCTTTTTTCCTTTTTCATTTTTCAATCTTTGTGGTTTATCAAATCTACTCATTTGCGTGCATCGATTCGGATTCGTTGGTAGTGTGTATGAAATAAAAGCAGGGGACATTGATTAGAATGCTATATATGGAAGGAATATATTGGAAATGAGAGGAATTGAAATTTTAGGGAAAAAATAACAAAATAAAAACTATGGTTATTTTGTAAATAAGATCCTACTAAAACTAAGTAGGATTGTATGATCTTACCTCGATTTTAATACTATACAAGCTACTACAGATTTAGACCATGGATTAACTTTTGGATAATAAGATTATAGAATTAAATTAGGATTTTAACAACCATGACTATAAAAGTATAAACCGGATAAACTCATCAGTGCCATGACTTGCTTCAAACATGTTACTTTCATTGTGTTAGAAATAAAAAAACTAAATTAAGATTTTGACAACCATGACTATAAGAGTATAAAATAGAAAAACTCAGCATTGTCATGACTCATGACTTGCTTCAAACATGTAATTTTTCACTTGTGTAAGGACTTGTTTGCTTCATTTGATTTTGCTTAACTGATT
Source organism: Tamarix austromongolica (assembly GCA_039764185.1). Taxonomy (NCBI): domain Eukaryota; kingdom Viridiplantae; phylum Streptophyta; class Magnoliopsida; order Caryophyllales; family Tamaricaceae; genus Tamarix; species Tamarix austromongolica. The sequence goes on along the minus strand of CM077809.1, from coordinate 162,964,664 downwards.
GAATCTGATTTGATTCACAAAAGTTTAATGCATTATTATTATTACTATCCTATTGTTATTGTTATCATTACTAATAATATTGTAATCATTATCATTAATTTTATATAATTTTCATCATTATTAAAATTTTATTCATTAGTCCTAATTTAAAAATATGGCGATGAAAACAGGCCCTAAACTAATGACAAACTTTGATAGCTAGAAACCTAGTAGAGTTGAAAATTAGATTAAGTGGGCATATAGTTCTTGATTTCATGCATTTGCTTAGATAAAGTTGATTTTTTTCCCTTTTTCTTTTTTTTGGTGGCCTATCATTTTTGAGTAAATTAATTATGAGGAAAAATATACTAAGGCACTGCATTTCTTTGCTGAAAACTACATCATTTATGATTAATATTCTATTTTCATTAATATGATCCTTAGTTTTTAGAAAGTTTAAATTATCTTTTTTTAATCATACTTTACAATAGTATTTTAAATAAATAAAAATGTATAAAATAAAAACTCATAAAATTAATATACATTCGACGAATCAATCTACCAAAAGGAGGAAACTGAATTCTACGAATACTATTTATATGGGTTTATAAACCGGACTACTTATCTGCTCTGAGCAGGTATTTATTTAAATCATATTTTACAAAAATGAGGGTAAACCCAGTTAGTAGTGGGGCTGATCATCACGGGGAGATTCCCCAAATCTTTAGCATTAAATTAACTTTTCAAGAAGGATTTCAAGGATGAGATTCCCCGTGCCTCATTTCCAGTAATAAAAATATTCCATGCACAAGTAGTAGAATGATATTAGGTTTGGATTGCTTACTAAAGACAATATTATCATATTTTCTCTTCTTGATCTCAAACCTCTTTATTACCTAACTAAATTTTCCAAACCAAGTTCGAGGACTCTATTTTAGTCCATACAATGATTTCAGAAGACAACAAACTTTGCTAGACTCCCCATAAGCAACAAGCCCGGATGGCTGCTCCATATAAACCCCTCAAGAAGGTCACCATGTAGGAAAACATTTTTAATATCAAGCTGGTAAAATGACCACTTATAGGTAGCGGCTAAAGAAATACATACATAAACAAAAGTGAATTTAGCTATAGGGAAGAAAGTATTAACTGGTACGCTTGGGCATAACCCTTGGCAACTAGACGAGCCTTGAGGCGAGCTACCGAACCATCCAAGTTAATTTAGATAGAAAAGACCCACTTACATCCGACCACCATCTTACTAGCAGGTAAATCAACAAGAACCCAAGTACCTTTTGCACTAAATGTATTCGTTTCCTCAAGCATGGCATCACGCCACCCAAGAAGGGACAAGGCTTGGTGAATAGCTGAGGGAATATGTATAAATTCAATAGAGGTAAAAAAAGAGGATGAAGTAGAGGATAAACCATGATTGGAAACATTAAGAGGAGACGGGATAAGTGCACTGACGTTTACCCTTTTGAAATGCAATGAGTAAACTTGATGTTGGATCTGATGACAATAAAGATACTAGGGGCCGTTCAAGAGTGGGGAAGGGCGGGGACGAGAATAGACTTGAGTAATAAAAAACCATGATCATGACGATGGTTGTGGCGGTGGTGGGGTGGAGCTGCTAATAGGTTCAAGGTAAGTAGTATGATATACTAGTGGATCATCATCTGCTGGAAGAGCCACATATGTGGGCGCCTGGGCGGACAGGTAAAAAAGGAAGGTTTTCATGAAAAATAACTTCTTTTGACACAAGATATCTATTCAAAGTAGGGGGGAAACACCTACCTGACATATGCAACAATGTAGTGCCCTTATTAGTCTCAATAGTGGTCGTTCTTGTCCTTAGAATATTAGTAGAGGTGATATAGTTTGCTACTATTTTCATGAACTAGGTCACACAAAAAGGATCTACCAGAAAGTGCTGAAGAAAAAACAAAAATCTTTTGGCTCTCAGTTAGCTCATGATCCTAGTAAAGGGTTCTTTCAAAGATTTAATCTTAGGATTTGACAAAATCTTAGGATCATCAAATTAAAGATTAAGGCCAGCAAAGAAACTCATAATGGTTATCTGTCTACATTGAGCCTATTGTTGTTTAATATCACTGCTGATAGGTGACAAGGCATTTAACTCCTCATAAGTGCATTTAAATTTCAAAAACTAGATTTGAAGGGATTGATCATGCTATTTAGACTAATAGAAAGCCTTGCATACATAAAAAAATATGGGGGACATTTTCTTTACCGAAGAAGGGAAACTCCAAATACTCCATTAGTTCTTTGACATTCTCACAATAGGAGATATGACCGGCTGTAATACCTCACTCTCTTAAATCCTAGTTACCATATGTTATTGGTCTACTAACACGTCTTTATATATATATATATATATTATCAAGTTTCATTCTGTTCATATTAATTTTTTAACATTTCATTGATCATTTCTCTCGTTTGTGGAAAATATATTTATTACAATTCTTTCAATTCCTATGTTGTAATACCCCGTTCTTCTAAATCCTAATTGCCATATATGATTGGCCTATTATCACGTCTAATATATATATATATATACAAATGTCTATTATATTATCAAGCCTCATTTCGTTCGTGTAAATTTTTAGACATTTCGTTGTTTATTTTTCTTATGTGCGTAAAATACATTTATTACAATTCTTTCGATTCTTATGTTTTTACTCTTTTTGACTCCTTGAAAATTTTTGGATCAATATAAAAATATTTTTGAGTTCATCCATCCATTCTATTTATTCATGTTTTTCCCTTTCCTTTCGAGTCGTCAAATTGCGGAAAAATTCATTTATACGATTAGACGATTTTAACTGTTTTTGCTATTTTTAATCCGTTGATCATCAAATGAGTTTCAAGATCAAATTTTTTTATATATTTGATTTTATAAATACATTCTGCATCAATACGTGACAATTTGAACCCCCGTTATTCATTTTATAAATTTGTGGAAAAATGCATTTCCGCAGCTTACCCATTTTTGGTCGTTTTCCATCCGTCAAGCTTCAAACCAACTTCAATACTCAATATTTTTATATATTTGAGTTTCTAAGATTATTTTGAACATTTTCATAAATTTTTATGATTTTTAGAATTCAAGTGATATTTTTCTCAATAAGTGTCCATTATTAGACTTTCTTGCAATTTAATTAATCAAAATAACTTGTAACCAATCCTATAACTAATATTTCAATCCTAACTAGTCTCCCAAGCAAACCAAATCATATTTGTAACTTGGTTACATTTCTCCCAACAAAAAAGTGCAACTAGTACCATAATCATAATTTTATGATATTTCTCTTACACACTCAACTATAGCCTAACATCTCTCTTACACCCCTAATCCTATCACTCAAGTGAGGCCAAAGTCAAACAAAAAACTCAATCCACACTCCTCCATATTAGATCTCACTCTGTTTTTGCCAAATTGTGCATTCCAACCTCAAAACGCACATAAAATCATGAATTTTAGCAGAGTGTAAGGTTGATTACTTTCCAACTTGCAGCAACTCATTATCTCTCTCTAGATGTCATATTCCTTTTTTTTAATTAATATTGCATTGCATAATACGACTCCATATAATTTAAATCCTTGAAGTCGTGCTACTTCAAGCTTATTCATAACCAAACTTTTGCTTCCCGACCAGCTTCACAAAATCAGCAAAGCTGATTTTTTGTGACTTCCAACATCTACCACTCGTTGACCTTGCTTCCTCTACCATATATTCTTGTTTGTTATTTTTCCTTGCATGTTATACCTCATCTAGAGACCCTTCCTACCAAGGAAATCATTCCCCTACCCTCTCTTTTTTCCTCTCCTATCTGCCTTGCCAAGCAACCTTGGAGTTTTTACTGCATTTGTTGAGTGGGTTGCAATAGAGATTTTGTGCCTTTCATCCCTTATTTTCTCCTTTGTTTCCTCCCCTTTAACCCTCCAAAACCTTAATCCATCATTCCTTTGTGGTTATTGGTTGTTTTGTGGTGGTTTTCAAGCCTCCCTATTTAAGAGTAATATTTTATATTTCACTTCTTCCATTCCAATTCTTTTCTTCCCCATTTTTCTTATTTATTAAACTTGCTTTATCTAATTCTTTTATCTTATATTATTGAAGGTGACCAAGTGGGTTTAGAGAAGGAATTGCTACATTCCTTATTTTAGCTTTGCTAAGGAACTTAGGAGTTTTGGTAACTAAACTAACCTTTAGAAATATGATTTTGTGATAGGTGTATAATATGTTCTCTTATGTGTGGATAGCTTTATTTTAATTATAAGCATGAAATAATATCTTGAAAAATATTGTATGACATGTGTATGTTTCTATCTTATGTGTATAAGCATGAAAATCTAATGAGAAGATGGTTTGTGTGATTTTTTCATGTTTTTATGCCTATTGGAAAGGAGATGAATATTTAGTGAAGTAATGATAAATGTTCAGTAGAGTCGTGCTGAATTTATAGTATATTCATGATGAATATGCCTGGATCCGAGTAGTTTAGCTCTCATCCTTGTTATTTTATTTGATTTTTGGTTGTTGTAAATTTATCTAAGTATTTTACTGTATGTATAATAGTGTATAGAAGCTAGGTTATGAGTTTTGGATCATTTAGAGTTGAACTGAATTTTGTTATAGAAGCTAAGTGTATCATTGGTTATTTTACGTAAAATTTGCTATATTATATGTCTATGTTTGATTTTGTTTAGATTAATTTATGAATTTTATAATTTTAAGGTCATTTTAGGTGAATAATGACATTTTGGCTATTACATGTAAATTCTAGAAATTTTAAGACCTAAGTGAATATTATGTTGATAAAATAAGTTAAATGGATAATTTTTACACTTAGGTAACATTTGATGAGTAGACCTAGAAATTGTAATTAAAATAATTAATTAAGTAAGAAAAAGAAAAAGAGGAAGAGTCACTTTGGGTACACTGAGTAATCTTAGTATTTTACACTTGGCATCCATATCTACATTTCATCCTAAGAAAACACTTAGTGAAGCATAATCCTTTAGAAAGAAATAACCTCTCTTAATCTTAAGTTAAGTTAGTGGACGTTAAAGATATTTTAGTTATCTTATGTGCCTTTATACTAGTTATTTCATTTGACCTTGTAAGTGAACCCTTGGTTGACTTAGATGTTAGCAATTGAACCTTGTCTTGAATAATTGGAGTTAAAGTACATTGAAATCTAATTTTATTTGGCCTTTCATGGCATGAAGCTTTAACTTTAGTGCCTCAATAATCTAGCTTGGGCTTTAATACCCTGATAATCTTCATTAGCCTTTAATACTTCATATATTTAATTGGACCTTATTGACATGTTAATGTGACTCTGTGCTTCAATGGTTTGGGCCTTGATTCCTCTATGGATCAAGTGCATCGATGATATTGGAATTTACTAAAATAATTGGCTTATGTTCATATAAGTGATTAAGTGATATTTTGTGGGCCTTTGTTCTTGTTTGACCTACATCTGTGATAAGACATTAATCACTTAAAGTAAAATATCTTGAGTCAGAATTTATACCACTCAGGGTAGCTATCGGAGTTAGGTTTGGTATTCACTTGGTATTATTATGATGTTTTCTATTATGTGATACTAAGTGCCTTAGGAGGTCTTTGATGTAACACCCCGAGTCGATACGACTACGTGGGGGCTACCTTAGAGCGCTTTGGGATTGATTGGCTGGCCCCACAGATCAACACGAGTCCTTTCAGTGCGCTTTGTCCTCACTCACTCACTTCTCGAGAAATTTTTAGAAAATTTCTGAAACTTCCCATGAGGATCACCCATCCTAAAATTGCTCCACAGCCAACACGCTTAACTGTGGAGTTCTTAGGATAGAATCACCAAAAGGATGGCATACCATGTTGATATAAGTAGCCAAATCAATCCTTATAACATTCTGCTCAATTTGCAGATATTATATTAGAGGCCCTATTCTTCTCTATAGGTGTCTCGATATATTTTGACCCTATAAGGGGTATGCATACTTAAGTGATTAGGTGTCCCATTATTTGGTGGTTTGGTTACGTTTCTGGATAGGCAAGTTAGGGCTAGTACTATTCGAGTACTGTATTAGTTATTATTTTTTTGAGTGTCCATCATCAAGTTAATATAATATATTGGTTGTGAATTTGTGATCACTATAAAAAAAATATAATAATCAATGAATTTCATCTATCTGTACATTTGTATTACATTATTTTATACTTGATGGTTAAGTTTTCTTCTACTCAATTGACATCTATATGCAAGCATTTAATTATCGTGTCATTATATGTTCTAACGCTTTCTTCATATGGGCCTCATACATAATGCTATCTTTTCAGGATAGTTGTGTTATTCAGTACAAGATGCATACTGATACTACACATTTGTAGACGTTGTATCGTAGTAGTATATGATGATGATCTTGTTGACTTTGAGGATGTTCCTTAGGTGAAGTGATGCGGGTTTATACCTCGAAGGTTAGGGAGTAGAGTTATATCTATCTGAAATTGCACATATTATGTACCGTAGATTGTAGATATCTCTTTTAAACTCTTCATCTCTTTTATCTCCTTTACCTCCTTTTATGTATTGTATTATCTAGAGCATGTACTCTGTACTTTGTTATTAAACTAAATTATTAAAGTCTTTTACTATCTTTATCTATTTATGTAAGTTTTGATTTATTTGTAATAATATTTTAGCCTTGCACTTAGTCCGAGAAAGGTATAGACCAAAGTCCTGCTAAGTGTGGTGATAATATTCATTATATTATGTTAATGCTTCCACTTAAAAATAAAAATTTTTAGTAGTAAATTTTAGGGTGTTACATTAACATACTCATTTTTAATGGAATTATGGATGTGTATGAATAATTGATCAGCAACCCTTTGCCATTTAGTATGTAACTTTGATTCTTGAGGAGGGTGTTTACAAAGATAGTCATCTTGAGATACTTTGTTGATACTAGTGAATGGTTTTACTCCTCTCAAAATAATTGGTCCCATTTAATTTATGATTGGACAAAATTGGAATGATACAAGGAATCAAGTACTTGTGCTCATTTGCCATAACTCACTATATAGAATGAACAAAGGCGAGAAAGAATAAAGGACAACCACTTTCTGGGCAAACAACCAGCTTTGGAACACAACCCAAGCAACATCAGGACTAGGTGGGTAGGCATAACTTAGGGTTCAAATACCTATAGTAATGTCAACCAGAAGCATATATTAGCCTAGAGATTTCAATTGTTACACACTAGGCAACATAAGAGAGGATCGGAGAGTCTCCAACTTTGATCCCATGTTAGTCGTAATAGAGAACAAAATTTGTAGTAATTCTTTCTTATTTAGTTAGGAGTTCGGTACATGTGTGTGTGTAGATGTAGCTTTTTGGAGAGGCTAGGCCTAAAATTAAAATTATATAAATAACAAACCTATACTTCAGGGGATTACTCTAGGGAAAGGCTTTGCAAATGGAGTGCCACATTATCAACTTATCCCCACAAAGTTCTCTTGATGGTGATGTGGATGATCGAGTGTGGTTTGGTAGAGACATGAACTACAAACATATATAGGTGTTTGGTTGTTGCACATTTGTTCATATACCGAAGTACAAAATGGTGAAGCCAAATGACAAGTCTCATTAGCATGCTTTTGTTGGGTATGGTGAAGAACAATTTGATCGCATATTCTATGACCTAGTAACAAAGAGGGTCTTATGAAGTAGGGATGTTGTGTTCTTTGATGGAACATTAATGATTTCATAGAAGATGGGAGGATAGAGATTTAACATCAATGACCTAGTGAAATTTAGTAAAGATTCCAAGGTTGGTGGCTTAACAAGAAAGGATGATCCTAAAGGGGTGGCTGATGCACAACCTAACTTTGATGAGGAGGTTTTGAGGCACCTTACCAAGACAAAATCTAAGTATAATAAAGAGATGCTGAGATACCATGACAAGGTAGTGGATCATAAAGATCATGAGATAGTGAAACCCCAACAATCCCTCACACTTGAGGCTCCATAAGAGGTGCGGAGATCCACAAAAGGTTTGAATTTGATAAAAAAAATTCCTACTCTTGAATGGTGGTTAGGCCTCTACGCTATAATGAAGCCCACAACAATGTTTATAACAAGAAGTGGTTGGGTGCAATGAAGGAAGATTTAAGTTCGTTTTAGAAAAAAAAACACTTACAAGTTTGTAAAGAGGATAAGGGGGAGGAAGCTCTTCAAGAACAAGTGGGTCTTTAAGATCAAGCTAAAGAAATACAAAACCAAAACGAGGCAAAAGGTAAGGTTGGTGGTCAAGGAATTTGGTTAGAGACTAAGGGTTGATTATGATGAGATTTTCTCTTTAGTGGTGAAGATAACATCCATCCATGTAATTTTGTGATTAGCTGCTACTCTAGATTTAAAGGTGAATAAACTTGACGTCAATACAACTTTCATACATGGTACCTCAAGGAGGATGCATACATGGATTAGTTGGAGGGGTTTGAGGTCAAGAGTAAAGAAGATATGGTGTATAAGTTAGTTGAGAACTTTTACATACTAAAGTAGGTACTGAGGTAGTGATACACGAAGTTTAAGTTATTCATGGCTTGACAAGGGTATAAGAATACACCGATAGACCATTGTGTGTTTGTGCAAAGGTTTTTGGTTGATAATTTTATCCTTTTACTTCTGTACACATATGACATGCTCATTATTGGCTAGGATAGACAACGGATTTTAAAGTTGAAGTAAGATTTAGCCAAGTCTTTCAAAATGAACAACTTGGGTCACACCAAGAAAATCCTAAACAAACACATCAGATGTGTCAAAGGTTTGGGTAACCTTTGGTTATCTAGAGAGGAGTACATAGATAAGGTACTCAAGAGATTCAACATGGACTAGGAAAAGCTAGTTAGTTATCCACTTGCTCCCTAAGTTAGGTTAAGTAAGGACTCATCTCTGAGGGATGAGGATGATAAGAAGATGAGTAAGATCCCAAACGTGTTAGCAACCAGGAGTATGATGTATGAAATGGTGTGTATAAGGCCTAACATTGCATTTGCCATCGGCATTGTTAGCTAGTCCTATCAAATGTAGGTAAAGAATATTAAGAGGTAGTAAAATGGATATTGAGATATCTACGAGGGTCATATAAGGAGAATCTTTGTTTCAATGATGCAAATCCTATTTTAGTGAGCTATATTGACATGAGGCATTCAACATTAGGATTGTTGCTCATCTTGCGTAGGGGAGTTGTTTAATGACAATCTCAATTTTAAAAGTGCATGGCTTTGTCTACAATCGAGGTAGAGTATATTGTTGTTAGTGAGGGGTATAAGGAGATACTATGGATGATGAGATTGTTTAGGTATATTAGCTTAAGGTCGGACATGGTTTTAGTATTCATTGTTCCCAAAGCGCCATCCATGCCAATGAGAATGCTATCTTTTGCTCAGTATCCAAATACATCCAAGTTAAGTACCACTAGACATAAGATGTGCTCGAGGAAAGCCATCTATGTTTGGAAAAAAATCATACTAATAAAATTGAGTTAAATATTCTTCCAAAGCCCTCGCCCAAAAATAAACATGTCCTGTGTTGCATTAAAGCTGGGTTTAACATGTTACACAATTCTTCTAAGTAGAGAAGAAAGGGGTTTTATCATGTCTCGGAAGGAGAAGAATTATTGGGATTCCTCGGCATGGAAAATATCTTGAGGACCAATGCCGAGACACAAGCGGAGTCGGTTAGTTTACCAAAGTAGTCTATTGGTCACTTAACTAGAATAGGTTGGTCCATTAGAGTGTGTTGGTTGACCAAGGACGTTGATTTATTCTCTAGAAGGGACAACCATCCTTAGTACTTTAGTTAGCTAAGATAAATCAACTAGATAGTGCAGAGATCAACAAAGTGGATCGGCCAGTTAAAGTGTGTGAGACGGACAAAGTGCATTAGCTAGTATAAGACCAACTAATGGGATTAGTTTGAACTAGAGAAGAGCTTAGCTAAAGGAGCTATAACACCTCGAGTAGATGCTACCATAGGGGAGGGGGCACTCTAGAGTGCCTTCGGATTGATCATCTAACTCCATAGATCAATACGAGTTTTTTTAGCATGCTTTTTCCTTACTCATGCTTTTCTCGAAAAATCTTCAAAAAAACTTCAAAACTTCTCAAGAGAGCCATCCATCTTAAAAATTTCTCCACAACAAGTCCATTTAATTGTGGAGCTCTTAGGACGGAATCATCACAAGGATGGTATACTATGTTGATATAAGTAACTATATCAATCCTCATAATGCTCCCATCAATTTGGGGGTATTAATTAGAGGAACTGGCTCGAAAGATTGAGGAAAACTTCTTATCTAAAGTTAGATTGATCCAGTGGCCAATCCGAGGGGAAGATGTGACTAGAGCAAAGATGGAAAATAGTGTAGTGGTTAGAAATTCTTTTAATTCAAGGAATTTGACACTCATCAGGTATAACATCCTACGAATTGACATGGTTAATGCATATGGGTAATCAATTGGGGGCAACTTGTACACTTTTGTAACCTTGGTTGATGTTAGGTAGAAAATTGTACTATGATTATCAACTAATGAGGTAGCTTGTGTCAATTTAGGCTTGATGAGGGAGGATATAAAGGACCCTCATGCTGACCAATTGTATATGTGTCCAAGCTCACATTTTTCTCCCATTTTCACACTTAATATGAGTCTCAATTCATTCCTCCTATAAATCTTCATTATTATATTTGTAATTTACTCTTACATTTTCCTACAAACCGTGTTATTGAATCAAGGATTAAATCCTTGGTCTTTTTTGATCCTATCTTCCTCACGCACCGTGTAGAGGGAGTGTCATTTTATTAGCATAGCCTACTGACTCAGTGGGTCATCCCCAATAATATGATATGCACTATGGTTATTCTAAGGGGTGGATGCCTTTGATTATGGATTGTGTTATGATTGTGCACTATAATATTGTCTTCCATCAATTTCTCAATTATTATTATTATTATTATTATTATATATTTATTCATTTAACAGTTTTCTATTCTACCAAATAACATCAATGGAGGCGAAAAGGATGAAGATGGTTCTTCAAAATTACGAGGCGTGTCGAGCCATAAGTTAACTATTACATATCCAATATCATCTTAAATAAGAATGTCAGAGAGGAAAAAGCAATGGAGTTAGTAATTATGATGAAAGTTAGGTGGGTGCACCATCCAAGGAAGTATCTTAGCCTTTTATCAGTAGTTGGAAGAACTACGGCCCAAATACTTAAGTCAGTTGAAAGCAAAGTTTTGAGCAACATTCAGGGATATCAGGTGAATACCCTGTCTAAGACGAGCGAGGATGTGCTAATTAAGATGGTGCCACAAGCTATCCCAACATATGCAATGTCAGCATTTTGTTATCCACGGAGTTCCAATGGTGAGTTTAAGAAAATTCTTAATAATTTTTGTTGGGGTTCAGATGACACGGGAAAGAGGATTCAACCGGCTTCTTTGGATACGCCTAAGGACAAAGGGGGCTTGGGCTTCAGGCGTATTGAGAAATTTAATATTGCACTAGCAAAACAAGGGAGCATATTGTGTGATAAGTCTTTGTGTTACCGTGTACCCAAAGCTAAATACTTTCCGAGGGTAACTTTTTATGAGGCAAGATGTCCACTAGGAACTAGTTTTATATGGCCGAGTCTTTTATCTACAAGGTTCATCTTAGAGGATAGATGTAGATGGAGAGTTAGCAATGCATAAGAGAGATATTAGAATATGGGTCGGATGAGGCTTGGTCGAAGGATGAAAGCTGATCGAAGGTCGCGACCAGTAAACCTGCAGTTGCATGAGCTAATGGACGACGACGGGTACGCGTGGGACCTTGACTTGCAATATAGGAGTTATTTGTACTTACAAATGTCTAAGCCATATTATCTATTCCTTTTTATGCACAAGGGGGTGGCAAATACCTCGTGCGTAGTGGAAGCATGCAAAACACAATAACTACTCTGTAGGATCGAGTTATAGTGCTTCACAACTGTTGGAGTACAGAAAAGAAGATAGTAGCTTGACAAAGAGAGTCGGCTGGAAAAGTATCTGACAGACGCTTACGACGAGGAAGATTAGATCTTGTACGTGTAAGATGACTCGCGACTTTATGCTGACAAAAGACGGCCTGCGCAGAGAGGAATTGATTGTGACGATTACTTTTTTGTAATATGTGAGGAGAGTAGTCACAATCATCAATGTACATTTCCCAAGACTGTGCAGTAGCTAGCCAGATCGGGTTGGTTTCCTATCCTTTTTGCTCTCAAAATAGAAAGGGTGCAATGCTTAAGCATATAGGAATGATTTGCATGTGTTTCTCCGACAATTTTTCGGATTTCCTCCGTTTCAATTTTAATTGGTTTGGCTCTAAATATTTTTTTATACCGAATGTTTTTTATTTCAATTATATATATATATATATATATATTTAGCTTTTTTTAAATTATTCCACAACTTCTCTATTTTTTAAAATAAATTTTAAATTTTATTTGATTTTTTTTTTCAATAAATATCCATCATTTGACTTTCCACATAATTTTATTATCTAATATTAATTAAGATCAACTCCTAACCCTTCCATGGGATTTCAACCACTCCTAATTAATTCCACTAGGTTTTAATGGCTTGTATCTTTATTCAACCACATTTTTGCCTATAATCACCTTTTCCCTTACACCACATTACATTACCAACTTTTCTTCCATAATTTGCCTTTATCCCTCAAAACACTTCACAAGTCATATGTTTCATTCCTCACTTTTTGCACAAGCACTTGTCTATCTATCTCCCTCTCATTGAACACTCGAGGTTCTTATTAGCTAGGGTTGTTTTCCCTAATTTTCCCTCGTCTTCTTTGCTCCTTAATCTCCAAACACATTGGCAAATCATTAGCTTTTCATTTCACAAAATTTCCAAGTGTGTTCTTGCATTTTTTCCCTCCCTTCTCCTTCCCAATTTGCTCTAACTTGAGACCATTTGTAATACTACATTCTCTCAAGCCCTAATTACCTTGTGTTATTAATCTCGTAACACATCTTCAATATATATATATATATATATATATATTATCTAATTCTATACATTTTTCCATTCATGTTTCACCAATTCTTTCTGAATCGTTAAATTGCATAAAAATCTGTTTTCACAATTGGATGATTTTAGCAGTTTTATCATTTTTAATTCGTTGGTCATCAAATGAGTTCAGAGACCAAATATTTTTATATATTTGATTTTCTAAAAATATTCCACATAAATTCGTGACAATTTGAACCACCAGTTATGTGTTTTGTGCACTCATTCACTTTTGCTTGTTTTCCATCCGTTGAACTTCAAACCAACTCTAATAAGCAATATTTTTTTATATATATTTTAGTTTCTAAGATTATTCTGGACATTCTCATAAATTTTTATGATTTGTAGAATTCAATTGATATTTTTTCAATAAGTATGAATTATTGGACTTTCTTACAAATTAATTGATCAAAATAAATTGTGACCAATCATATAACTAATCTTTCAATCCTAACTAATCTCCAAACCAAACCAAATTAGATTTGTAACTTGGTTACCCTTTACTCAACCAATTTAAGTGCATAAAGTACCATAATCATACTTTTATGACATTTCTCCTACACACTCAACCATAGCTTAATATCTCTCTTACAACCCTAATCCTGTCGCTCAAGTGAGGCTAAAGTCAAACTAAAAACTCAATTCACACTTCTCTATATCATATCTCACTCTATTTTAGCTAAATTATGAGTTCCATTATAAAACACACATAAAATTATAAAATTTTAGTAGAGTTTAAAGTTGATTTTTTTCATACTTCTCTATTACATAATTATTAATATTGGTTAATCTTACTCTTTTTAATCTTATATTCTTGAAGGTGACCAAGAGTGTTAGATAAGGAGTTGTTAGATTCCTTATTTTAGCTTACTAAGGAGCTGAGGAATTTTGGTAACTAAACTAACCTTTAGAAATATTATTTTTTGCTAGGTTTTTTATATGTTATTTCATACATGATTAGCTTTATTTTAATTTTAAGCATGAATTTTTATCTTAAAAAATATTTTATGACATGTGTATATTTCTATCTTATGTGCTTAAGCATGAAAATTTAATGAGAAGTTGAATTATGTGATTTTTTACATGTTATTATATTTGTTGGAAATGTGATGAATATTTAGTAGAGTCGTGTTGAATTTTCATTAGAATTATGATGAATATTTAATATATTTGTGGTAAATATACCTAGATTTGAGTTGTTTAACTCTTGTCCTTATTATTGTATGTCAGTTTTGGTTGTTTTAAATTTATCTAAATATTTTACTGTATGTATAATAGTGTATAGAAGCTAGGTTATGAATTTCGGATCATTTAGAGTTAAAATAAATTTATTTAAGGTTTAGACATATTCGACCATGGGTATATTGGGTAGTATAGAGTGTTTTTGAAAGTGTAAAATTATCCAATTAATAAGTGTACCATTGTATTAATTGGGATCTTGCATAAAATTTGGTATATGATATGTTAGGGTTTGATATTATTTAGATTAAGTTATGACTTATAAAAGTTTAAGGTACTTTTTAAGTGAATAAGGATAGTTATGTCCATTATATGTAATTTTGAAAATTTTGAGACCTAAGTGAATATTATATTAATAAATAAGTTAAAATGTATAAATTGACACTTGGGTGACATTTGATAAGTAGACCTAGCTACCTTAGTTAAAATAGTTAATTAAGAAAGAAAAAGAAAAAGAGAATTATACACTTTGGGTGCATTGAGTAGTCTTAGTATTTTATCTTGGTGCCCCATTTATATTTCATCCTACGAAGCCAATTGGTCAAGTATCATCATTTTAGCATGAAATACACTTTTATTAATATTAAGGTAATTAGTGGACCTCAAAGATATATTAGTCATTATATGTACCTTTAGACTAGTTATTTAATTTGGTATTATAAGTGAATCCTTGATTGACTCAAATATTGGTTATTAATCCTTGCCTCGAATAATTGAAGTTAATATAGATTAAGATATAAGTTTATTGGTCCTTTTATGGCATGGAACTTGGACTTTAATGACTCACTAATCTAGCTTGAGCTTTAATACCTTAATAATCTTCCTTGGGCTTTAATACCTCATATAATTAGTTGGGCTTTAATAGCATGTTAATGGGCCTTGTGTTCTAAATGGTTGAGCCCTGATTTCTCTATGGATCAAGTACGTGGATAATATAAGATTTTAATAAATTAATTGGTTTATGTTTATGGAAGTGATTAAGTGATATTCTATGGCATTTGTTCTTATTTTACCTAAATATTTGATAAAATATTGATTAGTTAAAGTGAAAAATCTTGAGTTGGGACTTGTACCACTTGGAGTAGTTATCTGAGTTAGGTTTGTTATTCACTTAACACCATTCTAGTAATTTCTATTCTGTGATCCCAGGTGCCTTACAAGGTCCGAAGAGTCCCTCTTTCAATTTATAGGCGTCTCAATATATTTCGACCCGATAAGAGGGTATGCATACTTAAGTGATTAGGCGTCCTACGAATTTATGGTCTAGTTAGTTACACTTATGGGCGGGCCAACTAGGACTAGTAGCGTTCGAGTGCTAAATTAATTATTATGACTCCTTCGAGTCTTCGTCCTCAAGTTAATATAATATGTTAGTTGTGATCACAATAATAAAATACAATAATCAATGAATCTCATCTATCCGTACATTTGGATTATATTATTTTGTACTTGATGGTTGAGTTTTATCTCGCTCAATAGACATGTATATGTAAGCATATTATTATCTTTCTATTATATGTTATATTACTTTCTTCGCATGGGCCTCATATATTATGATATCTATTTAGGATAGTTGTGTTGCTCAGTACAAGATGTGTATTGATACTACATATTTGTAGATGTTGTGTCGCACGTAGATGATGATGATCTTGCTAACTTTAAGGAGGTTCCTCAAGTAGAGTCATATGGATTTATACCCTAGGGTTAGGGCGTAAAGTTATATATCTGAGGCTGCACACGTTATGTGCCATAGATTTTGGATATCTCTTTTGGACTCTTCATCTCTTTTGTCCTCTTATCTCTTTTCATGTCTTATATTATCTAAAGCATGTACTTTGTACTTTGTTATTATACTAAATTATTAAAGTCTTTTACTATCTATATCTATTTCCATAAGTTTTAATTTAGTTGTCATAATATTTTAGCCTTGCACTTAGTACGAGAAGGGTATGCACCAAACTAGCGCTAAGTGTGGCGGTAATACCTATTATATTTTGTTAATGCTTCTGCTTAAAAATAAAAAATCTTAGTAGCAATTCTTGGGGTGTTACACCATGCTTAAAAATAAAAATATTTTGGCTTTTTTCCTTTATCTTTTCACTTGAAGAGCGAGGCTCTTATGCCTTTTCTCTTCTTTATTTTCCTTAATATACTCCTTTATTTTAACTCCGTAAGTATTAGGGGGTTAAAGTTTGTGTAAGAAAATCTCAAATCATTCTAATCATTCATTCTCTAATTTAAGAGTTTAATTTCTCATCCTTTCTTTTCCATGTTTTCATTTTTGATTTTTCCTTTAATTTATTATCTTATGTTTTTGTGAAGGTGATCAAAGCACCTTGATGGTGATGCTAAGCTTGTGCTTTAGCATTTGGTAGCATGATCTAACCTTTAAAATTAGGTTTATGTGCTAAGTGTTGTTGTTACATAATTTCTAAGTATGGTATATTCTATTCTAAAAAATACGAGTTTATGTTTCTTATGATTGAAACATGATATTATGTTATATTTGTGAAACATTGCTAAGTATGAGTTGTATGATTATTTTGTGAGAAATATCTTGAATATGCATGGGTTTTGACCCTTTAAAATTATATATACCATGTATGTCTAAATTTTATAATAAGTATGCTAATATGTATGTTTAGCATGCATGCATATCATTATATATGAAATTGTGTGAAAAATGTTGCTTCTAGCCATGTTTGGCTCCCAACCTTGTGGCCTTATGTGTTGATTTTGATTGTTTTCATTTTCATTAAGCATGTCATTATATGTATTTTAGTATATAATAGCTATCATCTTATTTGGAGATGAAATAAAATTGTGCATCTTTGGGTCATTTTTTGCTATAGGGTTAATATCATTTTTAGTTGGATTTAATAAAATCTGAGATGTCCAATGTGTTCATCAAATCCTTTACTTAAAGTTTGATGTTAGTTTGAGTTAGGTTTTTTTTTTTATAAGTTTTGAGGTATTCAAGGCATTTTTGTCCTCTCATGTCAATTTTAGAGAGTTGAGTATAATGTGTAATTATGCTGATAAAAATAAATTAAGTAGTTAATATATCCTTTGGGTATTATCAAATGAGCAGACATTAGGGTTTTAAGTGGTTTTCATTCAAATATAAGTGTAAAGGGCATTATGAGTATTTCACAAAGTTTCAGATTTGCTAAGATCTAATATCACTATCTAATGGGCTAATGTAGACAATAAATTATTTAAGTGTGAATCAATATCATCATTAGCTTGGTTTTGATATTAAATGGATTGGAACAAGGTTGGTATCACTAGGGAGTTGTGCAATATAATCTTCTTTAGTCATTGTTTGGCTTCAAGAAAACATCAATGGGTTTTTGGGGTTAAATATTAATTTTGGTGGGTTAATGAATTTATTTGGGAGTATCATTAAGGCAATTGTGTAACACCCCATTTCCTCATAAACCTAACTAATAACTTAAGTGTACCTTGATATGTTATGAGAACTTGATCATAGAAATAATAGGCGGATAATGTGTGCTTAATACGTTATCTATGTGGGTTTGGTTTGGGGTGGAAAAGGGTTAGATTAATTAGGTTAAAATGTTAAACAGTAAATGGCTAAGAGTGTTGGGAAGGACAAATATACATTGAAGTAGAAAATGGATGTACCAAGGGGTTTAGCGCTCAACCAGAGTTGGATTTTTGTAGTTTATGAGTTTTTTTGGCTTTTATGGTTAACCTACTTAACCTAAAGGGTTTTCCTATGACCTTTCGTCACTTTAGATTAGATCCTTGCTTGTAATCCTCCATTTAACCAAGTTCTTAGCCTTATGTTATCTCACTTTACCTTCCACCAACTATTTTACACACATTACCTCATCACTCACATTTTTCATTCAAGCGATAATTAATCAAGAAAGCCTCAAGTCAACTCTTCCTTTCTCTCTCTTATTGATTGTCAATACCTCTCCCCTCCATATGCCACATTCTTGCCTTATTTTTAATTATTCATCCTCTTGTGTTGTATGCTCCCTTCTTTCTCCTCCATTTTCCTTAAATATTACTTAAGTGTTTGAAGTACACTTCTCTTGTTTTTGTAGAAAACCAAGCACCCTAACCCTCTTGTCCTTCCCTTTTCCTTGCTTGTTTATTTTCTCTTAATCATTTATCTTGCCCCATTTTATTTTCTTTAAATACAACATCATATTTAGGGAAAAAAATTAAAGATTTGACCTCTCCTTTTTCTTCCTCTTGGTGCACCACTTAATTGTTGGGAATGACTTCTTTTTGTTGTTAGATTATTGCTTTGTTGATATTCCTCTTGTTGATTTATGTGTTTAGTTTATAATTGTTGGGTTTTGTATTTCAAGAAGAAAAAATAACTTGGTAGCTAAAGCTCTTGGTGGCTTTTTCTCTTTTAGTTTTTTCTAATAGTGATTGGAAAGAAGGTAAACCTATGCTCCTACTAATATGTGAAAATCATGTGATAGCATATTAAGGTTTTCTATTTTATGTTTAGTTATGAGTTTATGTTTTCTTGTAATTTTATGAAATTTATGCATGTGCCATGTATAGTTATAATTTTCTCCAAGTACAAGAGTATGTGATACTATGCTAAAACATGCTAATTTATGTATTTTAAGAAATGTATGACAACATAATAGAATAGGGTTGAATGTGGAGAATATTATACATGTGTAGTGTGTATGGTTTGGCTAAGGGATTATTTTCCTTGCCAAGCCAGCCTTTTATATTTTTGAGTTTTCCATTAGACCCCTCACATAGGTTACTTGAATTTTGATATATAATATGATAGGTTTTTAGCATGTGTAGACTTATTTATGCATGATTGAGGGTTTGTGTACCTTAGGGGAAATTTTTTTTCTTCTTACATGTGGCATGCTCCTATTTTCAATATATATGCCTTGCATTTGTTATGATATGTTGAGTAAGTAAAATATGTGAAATATGGCATGCTAGAGAATCATGCTTAGGATTTTATGTGTTATTTTGGCTTAAGTGTGAGTTAGGGACAAAATGATAATTTTTCTACTTTTATAATTCTCTAGAATTTGAGGTTTGATGTTAAAATGATTATTATAAAGTGAAATGGCTATGAAAAAAGTTCATCTATTTGTAATATTGTTTAGAAGTAATGTGTCTAAAATGGAGTACTTTATCTCATAAGGGTATTTTGTTCAATCACGATCTAATGTATCTAAGTGTCAAATAATTGAACATAAGATGACTTTAATTGATCATAAGATGACCTTAGTGTTGATATTTGAGTTAGGCTTGATCATTAATCTTAAGGTTGACTTGAATAATAAATAAAAATGGCTATGTATGGATTGGTTGTTATAAATGTATTATGTGTTATTGTCAATCACTCTAATAAGATATTAATATTTAAAATGAAAGATCTCGAGAATGGGGAATGATTTACTCTTTAGGTGTAATTACTCTGGAGACAAGGTATGAGCTCTTTGTAATACCCCCAAATTGAGTGGAGTGGTATAAGGATTAGTACAACTACTTATATCAACAAGGTATACCATCCTTTTGGTCATTCCATCCTAAGAACTCTATAATTAAGTGTGTAGACCGTGGATTAATTTTTAGGATAGGTGACCCTCTTGAGAAGTTTTAGAAATTTTATAAAAATTTCTCTGGAAGCACGAGTGAAGACAAAGTGCACTAAAATGACTCATGTTAATTTGTAAAGCTAACTGATCAATTTGAAAGCACTCTAGGGTATCCCTCACATGGTTATATCGACTTAGGGTGTTATACCATTAGTTTGGTTTGGTGGGTCTATTAGATGCTTGGGCATTCTAATTAAGACTCCATTATATTCTAATTAGTTCTTGGGATTTCTTAGAGAGCATGCATATTGAAGTATTAGGTTTCCCAGATAGGAGGGTCATGTGTCACCGTAGTGTACCAATATGACTGATGTACTTTATATATCTTCAAGTTGAATGGTTGGAGAGTACGATGTTGCTTTGTGTGCCGATATGGCTGGTATATATTATATGTCTCGAAATTATTCTTATATCTCCTCAAGTAAGAATAAAGAATGTAACTTTGTATTATTAGCTTTGGAATGGTTTTGGTACGAGGCTTGTAGGTTATCTACATGCACTACTCTTTAGCAGTTTTTGGAATTGGTTTTGGTATATTATTTAATAGTTTCCTTAATGCACTATCCCATTGGTCATGGGTCATGTTGTGGTTGTTTTTAGATATGGTTATATATGACTATGGTGGTGCCCTTGGTATTTTTGGTTTAATAAAATGGTGGTAATATGATTAATTTGATGTGATGAGCATGTGGCCTATATTATGGTATGAATTATGACATGATTATGATATTTAGCTACCGCATTTACTCTTTGATGTGTTTACTTCATAATTCTTTGCGTTACTTTTTATATGCTTTATGTAATCTTTACATATTTAGCATTGTATGGTGGTTTACTCAATACTGTTATAATAAAAAATTTCTTTTATGGTTCTCTACCTATTCAATGGCTAATCATAACCTTGCAAGAGTATTTTAAGGGCCCTAATTGAAGCGACTAAGTTCTAGATTGGAGAGTTGAGATTATACGATGTTCGTTTAAAAATCTTTTAATCCAGATATTCCTTAAACTCTTTTGTACCTCCTTTATATTTTATTTCTAGATGTATTTGTATCTTGTTTGATCTTTTGGGTTATATCAAAAATTTGTTATCTTGTAATGTAATTATATAATTCTTTTTCTTATTAATGCTCTTCTTAAGTTTAAGTAGAGAAATATTTTAACCTTATCAATTAGTATGAGAAAGGCAGTGAAGACTATAATTATGCTAGCACTACTACAAATACGGGAAATAATAACGGGACATTAATAACGGTAGTTCGAAAACCGTTGTCAAACGCGTGAAAATTAATCGGCAGGAAGTTTTGATAACGGTTCTAGTTAAAAACCGTTATTAAAAGGGCAACGTTAAAATTTGGACGGATGTTTTAATAACGGTTCATATTAGAACCGTTGTCAAAAGTCAGAAGCTTTTAATGACGGTTCTTCCAGGAACCGTTATTAAAAGATGTTTTAATAACGGTTCTCTCAGGAACCGTTATTAAAACCCCAAAATCAAACTTTTATTTCTCGCTCGGTTCTGTTTCGTGCCAAAATTTTCAGACTCTCTGCTCTTTCGTTCTCTTGCTCTCCTTCCTTCTCCTTGCAAACCCTCGCACCACCAGGCTCCTCTCAAGTAAAGGAAACCCTCGCACCGCCACACCTCTGCCATTGTTCCGAAGCTAGCTGGCACTTGCACCTTCATCCTCCGTCGTGTTTGAAGCCCTTGCCTCTCTCAACATTCTGACCGTCGTGTTTGTAGCTAACTCACTTTATGTATGTGTTTGTTCTTCCTCTCGTAACTTTTTATCTACTTATATAAATGCATGTCTGTCGCCAGGGTTTCGTTCGAAAATGTGTTGTTGAATGTGTTGGCTGAAAATTTTGTTGTTTGTTGTTGAATTTGTTGCGTTGTTGTTATATATTAACAAATGCATGTGTTGGCCGAGAGCTTTACATATTATTGTTCTATTTGTTTGTATGGAGAATATAGATTCAACATTATTTAGAGCTACGACCATAATAAACAAAAGAGAAGACATTATTGAGGTTATTTAGAGCTAGATTCAACTGTAAACTTTGGAGGGTCATAACTTTTTCATGCGACCTCGGATTTAGGTGATCCAGGAGGCTATTTTGGGTAATTTTTCGAGATCTACGATGTGGCAAAGCGGTGGAGCCGGTTTGGCCAATATCGGAGCCCAAAAAAGGCCGTTTTGGCCTCTAAATTTAGGTTTTTTTTTTGTGATACAACCTTTTTAGGGCCTTTTTTACAAATTGAACCTTTAATTTAGGGTATGATGGTATTATATAACCTCTTGATTATAGTGGTAACATATGTTGCCTACCTTTGTATTATTTTGTATGTAGGGTAATACATGTTTTCATTTATTTTAGTTTTTACTTTTATCAGAATTGTTTTTCCTCTATTGTTTATCTTTTTATTGTAATTATGGATGAGATAAGAGCTTCAGGTACCTCCAAAATTGAAGATCTTCGAGACAAAGGAACTTAGATGATGATGATGAAATTGAAGTTTTTAAGGGTTCAAGTGAAGAAGACGAGCAATGGATCTTATAGTCTAGAATAGATCGGTCAACATAGATTCAAGCCATGTATGTTTGCTTTTCCATATTTTTCTATTAATGAATCATGACATACCTAATGGCTAACTGTATATTAATTGAAACATGGGTGTTGTAGTTTTTCACCGATGACTATGCACGAGGCCAGCAATATAATGTTGATCAAATTGATGAAGTTAGAGGCCAAGTACGTGCACTCATTCATTCGGTAGCGATTTATATATTCTACATGCATTTTTAGGTTTGTATTTCGTCTATCAGCCTAGATATGTGAACTCTTTACTTTGGGGTGTAGAGCTACCAAGTTGTGGTATGCCCACTAATTTTATTGCAAGTATAGTTGGTGTATTGAGACATGCATACCAATTATAAATTGATTGAAATTATGGTGTGATTGCAGATTTGGTATGAATTGATGTTGTTTTACATTGCAGATTTGGTAATTGTTTTAACATACAGATTTGGTAACTGTGTATGTGGGCAGGAACAAAACTGCGAAAAAAAAGTGGAGTTTTAATAACGGTTCTTATAAAAACCGTTATTAAAACCTTGTTTTAATAACGGTTCTGATAAAAACCGTTATTAAAACGTAGGTTTTAATAACGGTTCTTCTAAAACCGTTATTAAAACTCCAGTTTTTAATAACGGTTTTCATCAGAACCGTTATTAAAAACTGGAGTTTTCATAACGGTTTTTACTTAAAAACCGTTATTAAATATGAAGTTTACGCACATATTCGCGGGTTTTTGTGTATTTTTCATAACGGTTATGAACCGTTATTAAAGATTTAATAATGGGCGATTCAATAACGGTTGAAAACGGTTATTAAAACTATAAAATAACCGTTATTAAAACCCATTTCCGTGGTAGTGTAGTTATGGGAGTAGCACTCTACGTTTTAATGTTTTAGCTTGCAATAACTTCTTTAAATGAAATTTTCTAGTATTAAAATTGGGTGTGTTATATGGATTAGGGCCTCTAAGGGTCTTTTAGATCTTTTATTAAGTTTTTTGTTAATTTCATTTAATTTTCCTTAGAATAATTCTAATTATCTTATGTTTATATAATTAATCGTATGAATTTATGACCATTTTTAGTATGAACCTTTGTGCTAGTAAATTGTATTGGGCTTTTATACCTTGATAAATAATGATTGGGTCTTGTACAACATGGTTGTTGGGCCTTGATCTCTTGTTGATCAAGTGCATAGTTAATAATAGATCTTAATAAAAGAATGAATTAAGTATGATGGAAGTGGTTAAGTGTTATTATGTGGCTTTATTTTATGTTTGGATAAATCCTTAAATAAAACATCAATAAATTAGAGTGAATGAAAGGATTCAATTAATTGAGATTGTATCCCTTAGGATTGGGTGTCTAAGTTAGGTTTTGTCTCTATACTATCCTAGTATTTTTTATTTGTGTGACCCTCAATTTCCTTACGAGGGTCGAACATGTCTTTTTCAACATTATAGGCATTGTTGTGTCTTATAGGGAGTATACATAAGTGATTATTTATCTTATTAATAGGAGTTTCAGTTATCGTTTAAGTAGCAACAAGACTAGTACCATTCGAGTACTAGAGTAGTATTTTTATGAGACTCTTAGTCCCTATCAAGTAAGTTTAGTGTCGATCATGCACTAGATTGGTTGACTCTTTGTCCTTGGGTGAATTAATAATCAATTAGTGTGATCACTTAATTAAAATAATATAAAAAAATGTTCTCATTTGGAATTATATCTATGGATTTGGTGTTGTTTCACATTCCATTATCTTATATATGTTACATTGTATGTTTGTAAGCATGTTTATGTGATTGCATATTCATCACTAATGCTTTATATACCTTATTATTATCATTATAACATGTAGGCCTTATGATACCTTATTATTATCATTATAAAATGTAGGCCTTATGTGTTCCACATTATCTCTTTAAGCTAGACTGTGATATTTTTTGGTACTTAACCATACCGACCTACCTTGTCATTGTCACTGCTTATCTGACTAGTAAATGACTCTTGCGTGTGTCATAGGTCTTTGATATATTGATTTTGTTGTCTTGAGCCTTGCTTATAAAGGAGTATTTGCTTTGGGTTTTGGGAACGAAGAGTTGTAACTTGTGTCTCTAGTTTTCTAGTCTCTCTTGTGGATTCTCTTCATTCCACTATGTCTTTCGCTCTCTTTGTTATATCTCTATTTAGGAGTTGATCTTTATATTACTCTATTTTTATATTATATTATAAAGTCTTTTGTTGTTTTATCCTTTAGGTTTGAGGTTTTAATTGTTCTGGACACTTCTTCTTACACCTAATCACTATATATGAATTATTTTTTTAGCCTTATATCTTACATATATTTAGTATAGGAAATACATTTTTTATGTTGTATGTTACGGTAATATGCTTCAACAAAATAAAAATAAAAAAATTAGTAATTTTGTTTGAGTATTATAGTTACACCCAGTTCTACCTAAACTAACCCATTAACTCACTATAAAAACCCCTTGAAATCCCTTAATTAGCAAGTTTTAAATTATCTAAGTTATTGAGCTCAAGCTAACTAAAAAGCTATACAATTTAGTGTATCTCCTATATAGATATTCTATAAGATGTGTATCAAACCATCTTAACAACATATGCTACTATATATAGATAAAACGTATATACTGCTATGAATAGCTAAATATATTAACATAAAAAACAAAAGTATTACTATTATAGAACATTGCAACATTTATGACTAAAATGATGACCTTCTCTAACATTTGTGAAGGCACACATAATTTGAAGGATTATTTTATGCTGACTGAATAATGTCAACCTTAATATATTATAGCTTAAATGCTAGACTAAAAAAAACAATCAACTTCATAAATTAACCTAATTCCAACAAAATATATACAAAATCTTAATGAAAAAAAAGCCACTCAAAAGAAACCTAAAACTAAAAGAAGAAAAGTCTACTCAATCTCTTTTTTATTTTATTTTTATTTTATGAATTGAAGTTTTAGAAATGTGTGTGCTGCTTAAGAGAATAATCTACTTTTCTTTAAATTGATTATCTGTCATATATTTACCATTTTTAGTATTTCTCAAATTATCTTTTGCTCTGTAATATTAATATAAGCGTCTCAAAATAAGTACTCATTTATATAAGCACATAAAGAATAATTAGTGATTAGTGTAAAATATAACTCACTATGTAGAAAAAAATAATCATTCGATCATTAAATTTTTATTTAAAAAGGAAAGTCATTTTAGAAAAGTCAAACACATACTTTCTATTTTACTATCACTTTTTTTTTAACTATATATACATTAAATGCTTTATTATTTTTAATAAATAGTGTAAGTATAATTTTAAGATTACTTTTAAAAAAAATGTGAAATTGACATAATAACTTCTTTTTAGATACGAAGGGAATAATTAATTAAGAGAGAGAGAGAGAGAGAGAGTAATTATTCTAATTAATACATTCAATGTAGTTAAACATGGATTAAGAAAAATTGTTTAAATATATAATTAAATAATGAATAGAATAAATTTCATTTAATTTTATGACATGTGACCTAATATTTTAAAGGTACCTTATATTTTTAATATTTCTACTTAGATACCTTCTTATTTTATTTTATTTTTATTTCAATATGATTAAAATAAATCCCTTTCTTAATTCTATTTATATACCCACTTGGGTAAATAAAAATAATTAAAAATTTGAATGTACCTAGGTGAATTACTTAACATGCAAAGTACCTATAAAACATTAGCCCAAATATAATAATACATGAATAAAATCTAGGATAAATTTCACTTAGGTATCTTAGTATTTGGTTTATTATATTTTAAGTACCTTCTATTTTTGATAATTTCACTTAGGTATTTACATATTTCAATTTTTTTTTTTGCTTGAGTACTTAAAAAATATCTAAATGGAACTAGAAATGTCATTTATATTAAAAATATATGCTACCTAGAAAATATTAGATCAAATATTAAGATACCTAAATACAATTAATATTAGGATAGCTAAATAAAATTTATCTTAAATTTTATTATAATATATATATAGCCAACGAAAGCCCAAACACTTTTAATATAGCTACATTTTTACATGCAAATACAACCAATAGTTTCAGATTCTGCGATCGCTATGGACAGAGGAAGTACACTGATATCATGAAGAGGGTCTGGCCGACTAGTACCGTTTTGTGGCCAATTAATTAAGTCCCATTTAGAGCCGCTCAACAAAAAGTTATTATCAAAATTACGTTTTTGCTAACTTTTAACCTTAAAAAGTTTGTTTCAAAAATGTAATTGTAGTTGAACCTACTTTTTCTAAGCAATACGAAATCCCAAATAGGGCTTAGGTTGATTGGTTTCTTAATTTTAAGTGATACCGGTCATTAAGGGAGTGTTTAGATAATGAATTTTAGGAATGAAGATTTTGATTTTTTTTAAATTGCTGATATTTAAGTTTCGTTCTTATTAGCTTATTTTTAGAGCTTATTAGATTATATACATCTATGATTTTAAATTTCTTACTTGGGATTGGATCCTCATTCTACATTTCATTTAGTAGGTGAAATTTGAAAATAAATTTGGGTTTTGTTAGGATGATGAAGTTTTTGAAGAGGTTTCACTTTAAGAAGCCATTTGAAAAGTTTTTTAATTTAAACAATCTTACAAATTTGTTATCAAAATAAAATTCATCCTAGATTTGAAATTTGAAGCCTTAGGAAATTTGAAGTTCTATAAACATGATGTTTTATTTCAAAAAGAATCCAAGCAATGGTTTTAATTTTGATAATTTCACAAATCTTCATTTGAAATGTGTGACCCCCTACAACTATTCCATCCGAACCCACTCTAACTACCCGCGGGGGGGGGGGGGGGAATCCTCGATTTTACGCAAAAATTTAATAGAATCAAAATTCACATAAAATCAGAGAAAGATGAAAATCAAGACCTTATAAATAAAATGAAAACTGGGTAATTTGTCCAAATTTTCAGCAACTTGTATATACTTACTCAACACATAAAATGAAGATAACTTAAGCTTTAAATAACTTGTCATGCAATATAATATAAATATAAAAGAATTAAAAACAAATCATTGAATTTTCTGACATTTATATATGTTAAAAGTACAAAAAAAAATTTGCAGCACTTTATCATAAACCAGGTAAGTAATGGAGTACTATTAACCTACAATTTAGCTAACGGTGACAATACCCTAATTAATTAACCCTAATAACCTTCACCAATAACAAAAATAATTAATAATAAAATATTATCCATATGGAATACATAAATGAACGAAATGATGTAGTAATAGTACTAGGTTTTATTATATCAATGTAGCACAAAGCTCAAGGTGAGGGAGCTAGCCTCCATACAAGACCCGCTCACTCATGGTTTCATTGACTATATAATGACCTTACACTTGGGCTGTTTCTCAATTTCCCCTTTCCGACAGGATTTAATATGTTGCCTAAGTCCACTACCCAAGAAAAAAAAAAGGTTACCAGTACTCGCTAATTGATTATCTAGTAGTACTACTGATAACTTTTTTTTTTTTTTTACTACAATAATTCAATACTTACAAATTACAATACAATGCGAAACTTTACGAGTAGTAATATTTTTCGCGTACACAAACACAGCTACTGAGAAAAATTAATCAGACCCTGTACCATTCTTATTAACGAATAATATAGAAGGAAAAATATAGAAAGTACACGTTTGGACAGGCCAAGAACTCGTCTAAATGTCTCCGTCCAAAGGACAAAAAATATAGAAGAAAAAATCAACGAATAATAAAAATACAATGAATTTTTTTTTTATGTGTTTTTTCCCAAATCAGAAAGCACGAACGAGAAAAAGAAAATATTTTTAAAAAAGCGGGGAGGGAAAAATTGAAGGATTAGTTTCTTGTAATAGAAAGTACATTAATGGTGGATCCAGAAAATTTGGATGCATGCAAGTGAAACCTGATTTTTATTAAATCAGCGAAAGAAATCTATCTGTTTGTCAAAATATTATAATTAGGAAATAAATTGCACATATATACAATGACCGGTACTGCTGGTATTATTAAATTCTAATTTTCAAATTGTATTAGGCATGTTTTAGGAATCAAAATGCTACTTAGAAAATAAATTTACATTAAAAAAAAAGTAGTAGTATAAATTCTGAAAAATTACAATCGAACGGCTGCAGTTAGAGCTCGGAAAGATGTCACGGACTAAGCCTTGATGATGCACGAGTGAATACTAGCATCTGACGAAGCTAGCTAAACCTAATTAAGTCATAATTAAATTGCATAAATGTACTGTTTAAGTTTCTTTTCTCTGATATCATCTGTCAATAGAATAGTCACAAGGAATTTTGTTTCCATTACAAGAAACAAGCGTGCTGCACAACGATAGTAGTATATTGCTAAAAGGCCATATAGTCAGAATGATTGAACCAAAAATAGAAGGAATGAGAACTTAATGCGCAAATTTAGAAAGTACATTGATATATATATGTATGTATGTATGTATGTATGTATTCAGTGGGAGCGTATATATGGAGTAACACATACCATGAATCAGTAGCATACTCAAAAAGCTTGCCCTTAGTAGAAAAGACGATCAAGGCAACTTCAGCATCACAAAGAACTGAGATCTCATGAGCTTTCTTCAACAATCCAGATCTTCTTTTCGAAAACGTTACTTGTCTGCTTATTTTGTTCTCTATCCGCTTCAACTGAACCTTACCTCTCCCCATTTTCGGAATCACAAATTAATCAATCAATTAGGCCTTCAGCTCCAGGTTTATATAATTTAAAAATCAAAATTCAGCCGCTTCGACGAACAGAAGAGGTAGTCGAGAGAAAAAACCCTATGATGAAATAATTACAGAAGGGGTCAGGAAAATCAGGAGATAGAGAACCCATGATTTAGTGTGCGATGATCATCGACGGTATCTATTTGAGCTACGAGAGTCGTTTTAAAGCCGAGCGGACAGTTGATGAAGCGCTCTAAGGCGGTTTTATTATGAATACACACACGCGCACACACACACCCCCAACTACAGAAAATAGGAAGTGGGCAGAGAAGGAAAAACGACTTAGATTAAATAGGAGGATGCGGTATTCCAAAGACCGAAGGGTTGCTTTTCGTTATCGTCGTTGTCGAATTGTGATTGGGTAGAGGGATAAATCACTTGTTTCTGCCTTGATTTAAGCCACAGGGAAATTGTCTTGAGGGAGCCTTTAATAAGTAAAGAGACGGGGAGCCACGGGGTCCGTCTGTACAAGTTTTATCATGTCAACTCAGGTGGAGGGCAGGGCAGGGGAAAGCTGGCAGATCTTGTTGCTACCATTACCGTATACGTTGGCTGAGAGTCACCTTCTGTGCAAAGGGTTGGGAAAAGAGGTGGTAGTACAGGTACGTCGGGGTCCCAAAGCGGAAATTAATTGAAAAAGACTATAATAAGCTGGTTTGTTTGCTTGTTTGTTTGTTGGTGAGAATCGGACTAGACCATAGTTTGTCCCGTAAGTTTTTTTTTTTTGGTTAGTTAAACATCAGAATAGGTACAAATATCGTTGGATCAGTGAAAAATCAGTAGTTACTAAAATTTGATATGTCTTTTATAGTTCGTATTAGTGGTTGGATCTATTTAAACTATTATTATAACATCTCATTATTTACTACTAAAAACTTTTATTTTTAAGTATAAACATTAACGTAATATAACGAATATTATCGTCACACTTAATACGAGTCTGGTTCATACATTTTTCATATTAAGTGAACTGTTAAAACGTTATGACAAATAAATTAAAAATTACAGAAATAGATAGAAATAGTAGAAGACTTTAATAAATTAAACTTAAGGACAAAATATGTACTAGTTCACTTAGGTGTGATATGGATAGAAATTTTCTTAAGGGAAGCATGTGAATGAGGATAAAACACGCTGAAAGGGTTCGTATTGATTTATGGGGCCAGTCGATCAATCCGAAAGTACTCCAAGGTAGCCCCCACGTGGTCGTATCAACTTTGAATATTACACATCTTCCCACTACTCCACTTATCCTTGTTACTATATCACGCCTCGAAACACTCTATACCCTTCACATAATCATTTGTAAATGCAATATCAGTACGAATTCCTCTTATTGAGTAAATCACAATACCTCGTAATATTCACTATACACGCATTGCACATATCACACAGTACTCCAAAAATCATACTTGAGCACAAAGCACTTACCATAACCACATGCAATAATTATGGGATATTGTATATAACATCAAGTCTCGAGCCCAGCAGTAAAACATACTAGTTCACTTCACATCATCGCTAGGTAAAATAGAAATGTCTGATTAATCAAATAAATTTTGAACACTAAGATAGGGCACTACGCCAACTACCAAATCCACATTTTAAAATTAATTCTAGTTGATAAGGTAGGGTACTAAGGCAACTACTGAATCCACAATTTTAAATCAATTCCAATTACCAAGGTATGGCCTGAAGCAACTACCAAATCAACACATCCAAATCAATTCCAAATACAAAGGTAGCATACTAAGGCAATTACTAAATCAACACATCCGAATCAATTCCAAATACCAAGGTAGGGCACTAAGGCAACTACCAACCAAGCTAATAATATAATAATAATTATTTTTATTTTTTATTTATTTACTCGTGGGAGATATAATAATAACTTGCAGACATAAAAGTATACCAGTCATACTGGCGTATAAGACAACACGGTACCCTCCCATCATGCAACCTAGAGACATAACACAACTCTGGTCATACTAGTGCACTAGGTAACACAATACCCTCTATACCTAGGACACCTAATCTATAAGTATCAATATCCTCTATAAGGCACGTTAGTCACCTATAGAGTAGACTAGGGCTTCATTCAGGCACAGCGACACACTAGTGAACCAAACAAACTACAGGCTCCTACCTCATCTCTAGTGTAGCTACCCGTAGTGAGCAACCATTCCCAAACTCGAGGTCGTCTACTTTAAGTATTAGTATTTTATAAGGTGACCACATAATGCACATATTGTACAATTATTCCCATTTCCATAGATATCCATTTTTTCTTTATTTCTGATTATCTAAGTCAACCCTAAGGTCAACAGTCCAAGTTAAGGTCGAAGTCAACACTAAAGTCAACCTATCAATATTTTAAGGCCATCTATGTCCAGTTATACGTGAAAGATGTATCAGGTCAAATAACTAAATTGCCCTCAAAACCCTAATTTTGCCATTATTATCTAAATTTTTTTTTACCAAAAATTGTTATTTTGAGCAATTTGTCATGAAAAGACTAAAATACACTAATTCATAATATTTTAGCACGTGAGTAATCTTATGATTTAGCAATTGACTATATTTTTCACTTTTCATGCATTTAGTAAGTTACATCTGCAAACCCTAATCATACATTTCTAACGCGTCATATATTCCTTACAAGACATATGTATAGATCTATAACATAATATGGAATTCAATAGGACATTTAACATCATTGTGCACGTAGGAAAATATCTTAAGTTCTAGAACATGGGATTAACAATTATTGTATGCTAACCCTAATCATGTGTAACACCCCAAAATTTACTACTTAACAATTTCATTTTTGCGGAAGCGTTAATTACAAAAATAATGGGTGTTATCGCCACACTCAATATAAACCTATCATCCTCTACCATCCTTATACTGAGTGATAAGGCTAAAACATTATTTTACTTAAACAATATTTATAACGTAAGAACAAAATAGAGATTACAAATTAATTTTGTCCTGATAAATACAAAAAAGATCGGGCAAAAGAATTACAATATAATAAAAGGAGAAATAACAAGGGATATAAGAGTCCACGAAATATCCGGATCAAAAGATGCTGGAGCGAACATCGAATAGTCCTAACTCTCAACCCTCTACTGGAAGTGTAACACCCTCATTTTTACTACTATAAATTTTTATTTTTGTGGAAGCGTTAATTACAAAATTAATGGGTGTTACCGCCACACTCAGTATAAGTCTAACATCTTCTACCATTCTTATACTAAGTACTAAGGTTAAAATATTACTTTACTTAAATAATATGATTACAAAAGTCAGAATACAAAGAATAATAGATAAGTATGGTGCTAGTTAAAAGCAACATCAATAGTCTACCAAAACTCAAGAGAGAAATTATAGGAGGACATGAAAGTCTAATTATAATCGGAGACCAGATAGCAAAAAAGACACCGGATATTCTTATGCTCTCAAAACCGAATAAAAACTTTCAACTAAAATCGAAAGCTGGCCTGCAAAGTCCACTACCCCTTGAATAGGTAAGGGCCCACGAAAATGAACCATTTAGTACTACGGTACTGAGCAACCCTTTATATCAAACTAATATGATAAACCAGCATGGAACGCATATAAGCCATACAACTAACATGGTATAAGACATATGCATACACATAGGAGGATTGAGATACAATAATCATTTAGATAGTCAAATTCCATCAAGTACATACTAATCATATTTATTCATCTGAAACAACTAAACTTACCAAATGAACATCCTAGAGATACTCTCTGAAGTATGATTAGAAGAAAACTCTAACACAATAACCATGAGGCATCACAACAATACATGGTATAATCTTAAGACATGTATGAGATGATTAAGATACAATAATCATATAAGATAAATCATAAACACCGAAACCTTATATTACTCATATTAGTTCATTGAGGACATAGTAAAACTTACCAAACCAACATATCAGAGATGCTATTTGAAGTATAATTAGATCAACCACAACACAATAATCATAAGGCATCATGACAATACATGGTATGAATATTAAGACATACATGAGATGATCCAAACACAATAATCATAACAGATAAGTAGTAGTCACCAAACTATATATTGTTCATGCGTGTTCATTTAGAAAGTAATAACACTTATCAATTAAGCATCCCAAGATGCTCTCTAAAGCAATAATTAAAACCCAACTCTACACCACAATTATAACATTCATAACATAATTCATGTCTTAGCATCAATCCCAACCAAATACATAACATCACACGTATGTTCGTAGGTATAATATAATAAGATCTATAACATCATAGGTATACTTATAGGTATAATATAATAAAATCCATAGGTCTACTTACAGGTACAGTATAATAAAATCTATAACATCACAGTTATACTTATAGGTATAGTATAATAAGATCCATAACATCACATGTATGTTCATAGACATAATACCAATATAGGTAGGCACGAAGGCTGCTACTAAAACTATAGGTAGACATAAATGCTATTACCAAACCACATGTAGGCACAAAGGCTGCTACCGAAACCATAAGTAGGCACAAATACTACTATCAAACCACAGGTAGGCACAAAGGTTGCTATTGAAACCAAAGATAGGCACGAAGGTTGCTATCGAAACTAAAGGTAGGCACGAAGGCTACTACCAAACCACAAGTAGGCATAAAGGCTGCTACCGAAACCACGGGTAGGCACAAAGGCTACTAACAAAACTGATCCAATATCCAATAATAATCATACTAATCAAATCATATTATTTCCATTTTTATTTACTCAAGGGGGATACAATAATAATCCGGAGACATAAAAGTACATCGGTCATACCAACGCATAAGGCATCACGGTACCCTCCAACCATCCAACCTAGAGGCATAACAACACTCTAGTTATACTGTTGCACGAGGTACATAGTACCCTCCTCACCTCGTACACCTAATCGTTAAGTATCGATACCCCCTATAGGGCCCGTAGTTCACCTATAGAGTAGACTAGGGCTTTACTGGGGCACAACCAGCACACCAGAAAACCAAATAAATTGATGACTCATACATCATCTCTAGGGTAGCTACCCCTAGAGAGAAACCATTCCCAAACTCGAGGTCTTCCACTTTATGTATTAGTATTTTATAAGGTGATCACAGATATCGTATATTGCACAATTATTTCCATTTCCATACTTATCCATTTTTCCTTTATTTCCAATTATCCAATTCAACTCTAAGGCCAACAGTCCAAACATAAGGTCAAAGTCAACACTAAGGTTAACCTATTAAAAGTTTAAGGCCATCCTATGTCCAATTATTCACATTTGGACACATTAGGTCGAAATGACCAAAATGCCCCTAAGAACAATAATTATCAGGTTATCATCAATTTAAATACTAACTCTATTTTATTTATTAATATGTCATGAAAAGGCTAAAATGAAATAATTT
This sequence comes from Tamarix austromongolica, assembly GCA_039764185.1. Taxonomy (NCBI): domain Eukaryota; kingdom Viridiplantae; phylum Streptophyta; class Magnoliopsida; order Caryophyllales; family Tamaricaceae; genus Tamarix; species Tamarix austromongolica. Next base: position 162,929,798 of record CM077809.1, on the reverse strand, counting down.
AATTATTTATTATGTAATTTAAATTATCAGCTATGTCAAAAGACCATTTTACCTTTACACCTGTTTCTGCATACAAAACCCTATCATACACTTTTAAAACGTTCAAAACATATGATCGCATAATCAATAATAGGTAATACATATTAGACACAAATTTTAGGATAAATATCATAATATACTAAAAATGACTAAATTGTCCCTAGGGCACACATCTGTAATTTTTATTCCACAATTATATCTAAGTATGCTCACCCTATTATTTTATATACACATATTAAATCAAATATTTTCCACTCATTAGAATCATTTTAATCATACTTTTGTACCAGGAATATTTTACATTAGCTAACATGCTCAATTTATCGATTTTTATGATAACAACAAATAACACATAATTATAACGTAACAGATTATGCTTAACATATTTCACGCACGAAAACCCTAATGTGCTATCATACAATATTTATCATTTTAGTAGAGTATAACGGTTACCATATAACAATATACTTAACACAGATTATACATAAAAATACTGATGTGCTAACATGCAATGTCTGACATTTTAGTAAGGTATAACAATTACCTGAATTCCACCAAAAATATAAAAATAACCGTATCCTACTAAATTTATAAGGTCTCACTAATCAAACTTTCATACCTAAAAATAATACCCCAATTACCCAGTTAATATCTATAAGGTAAAATAATAATTATAATAATAAAATATTTATTTTTCAAAAATTACCAAAATACCCTTACATTTAATATGGGTACCAAAAATTTTATACAACAACACATTCCACTCACGCTGCACATGCAGCGTTAGGAGTGCGCACAGACTGGGAGGTTGCATGTGAGGGATGGATGGGGTGGAGGTGACCGGTGGTGATGGTGTTAGTCGGCTGCGGGGTGGTGATGTAGGCTTTGGGCATGACTAGTGGTGGCTGAGGTGGTGCTGTCAGGGTGTGCTGGTTGGAAATGGCAAGGCGTAGGGATGGGTGGCTCAGGTGCAGATGGGTGGTTGTGGGAAAGGTTGTTGGGTGACGAGGAGTGGTGTAGAGGCTGGTTGGTGCTGCTTGGTGGTGGTGGTTTGAATGGCAGAGGGTGGAGGCTGGGGTAGTTCTGTCATGCAGGGAAGGATTGCGATGCTGCCAGGTTAGGGTGCTATGGATGGTGGGTGCGGTGTTGGAAGTGGCAGGGTGGATATGGTTGGTTACTAGGGTGTGTTGCAGTGGAGGGTTGGAGTGTTGGAGATGCTCGGTTGGGGGTGAAGGAAAATGGAGAAGGTGGTAGAGAGGTGGATGCATGCGTGGGCAGTGGAGAAGGGATAAGGGAGAAGAGGAAGAAGGTAGTGGTTCGGTGGTGGAGTTGTGTGTTGGTGACCAGGCAAGATGGTGAAGGATGGTGCTGGTTGGCCAGGAAGTGCATAGGAGGGGGAAGTAGGATCGGCAGAGCCAAATGGAGCAGAGAGGGTAGAGGGAGTTGGGGTGTTGGGAACAGTTGGTGACAGGGCTGTTGGGAGAGGATGGGGAGATGGTGCACTGGGGGTTTGGCAAGAAACCACATGAAGCCGAGAAGGTCAATGAGAGTTGGGGAATGAGGAAGGCTAGGTGATGGGGATGGTTTGCTGGAGAGGAAGGAGGTTAAGGGACGGGAAACAAAACGGGGTAGATAAAGGGAGTAGGGGGCTGCTTGGTTGGTGAGGGAGGCTGGTCGGGGTTGGGAAAACCAAGAAAAACATAGTGAGGGAAAGGGGCTGGGTTGAACCATAAGGAGCCAAGAGGAGAGAGGGAGTTAGGTGCACGAGAGGAGGGTTGTTTGGTTGGTGAAGGAGTGCTGTGTGCGTGTGTATGTATAAAATGCATAGGGGGCTGTGTCAAATAAGCAAAGAGAAGGATTTGTTTGGTTGAGGGGAGTGGCGTGCATGTGTGTGTTTACATATATAGATGTATGTGCAGATAGGTTGAGTGTAGTGAGTTAATGAGGGAGACAGGGAGGGTAGGATATGTTTATTTTATATTTTATTTTTAGATTTAGTTTAGATAGATTAGGGTATAGGGTAAAAAAAAAATATAATAGGAAAAATAATTCAATCTCAGATAGGTTAAAAAGGAATGAAAGAGTAATAAAAATAATATGGGATAAATTTTAGAAAATTATTTTGGATTACAGATCAATGGTTTTTAGTAAAATAATTAGGACAAGATTTACGGGTATAAACTCGGATTAAAATTAATAGTCTAATTTCTATCAAGTTTTAACATGATTAAATTTATATCTAAACCATCATAATAATATGATTAATAATAACACGTTTAACACTAAACCTCCTAAAATAATCATTATAACTAATCTCACATAATTATTAATTTATAATTAAGGTTTTTAAAAACGGAATATTACAGGAAGTCATCAAGGTGAACCCTCAAAGTACTGCTACAAGGTCATCACTGCCCATTGAATAGGTAGGAGACAGAGAAACGGAACCCGTTAGTACTATGACACTGAGTAAACCATTACACTAACACCAACATGTGAGGCCACATGAGGCACAAAATATGAACATAGCATAGGTATATTAGGGAAACATGTGATCATAAAATGGACACAACAGATATAGTCAAAAGAAACTCAAATATCGAGGTAGGGAACTAAGACAACTATCGACATAACCATCATTATAAATTTTAGATACCAAGGTAGGGTGTAAAGGCATCTTTCCAAACTTCATATCAAAACATGTAGTGTGCAACGGCAGCTACTAAAAACATTAAATCTAGAAAAACCCACTAAATTCTTCACACAATGATTATTTTCAATTTTAGTTACTCAAAGGGGATATAATAATGACTCAGAGATATAAAAGTACACCGATCATAACGGTGCACAAAGCAACACAATACCCTCCACATCTAGGTCACCTAATCCTTACGTATTGATACCCCCTATAAGGCCCGTAGGTCACCTATAAAGTAGATTAGGGTCTTATTGGGGCATGACCGACACACCAGTGAAACCAAACAAATCGAGGGCTCCTACCTCATCTTTAGGGTAGCTACCCCTAGAGAGCAACCATTCCCAAACTTGAGGTCTTCCACTTTAAGTATTAGTGTTTTATAGGGTGACCATAGATATCACATATTTCACAAAAAAAGTTCTTTTTATACTTAGCAATTTTCCTTTATTTATAATTATCAAGGTAAACCCTAAGATCATATCTAGTTATTAACAAAAGGTGTATTAAGTCAAAATGACCAAAAAACCCATAAACCCTAATTTTACCATTTTATTCAATTTTATATCAAGCAATATTATTACAAGCCATTTGTCATGAAAATGTTAAAGGATAATTATTCATAATATTGTAGCATGTGAGTAACCTTTACATCTTAGCAACTAACTATATTGTTTACTTTTCATGCATTTAGTAAGTTACGTCTATAGCCTAAATAATAACTTTCTAGGGTGAAATATGTTCCATATAACATATACATATAAATCTATAGCATATTATGCCATTCAATAGGGAAATTAATATCACAGTGCAGGTAAGGAACACTTCAACTATACAACATATGATTAACAATTACTACATACTAACCCTAATCATGCATGCATGCTTATTACTATTTATTTCAACCCTAGTTACCATGAAAATATAATCATGGTACACTTATCATGGTCAATTATATTATAAGTTTATAGGGTTTCAAACTCTAACAAACCCTAGGCATGCATATGTAAATTATTCAACAAAATACGCATAAGTATATTATCGATAAATTAATATGTTGGATACATGATAAATATTTAGTATTATACTATTTATGTTCACACCTAATCATAAAACTTGCATTTCCATTATAAAAATTCAAAAGTATAATGCACACATATATTCTTTTAAAAATGAGGTACAAATCATACCTTAATCATATGAAAAACTTTATGTGTTACCACATGATCTCACATCTTAGTAGAAGGGTATGGTTTACTTCTTATCCAAGAAAATGAAATAATCAATATTCACCCAACTAGTGTCCACTCAATTTCTTCAAACTCCTTACATTAGCACAACCAACACACATATTAGCATATAACATAACACAAAAACAATCCAAAATTAACTAAAATTAAATGGGAAAATGGTTAGAGAATTAAATGAAGTAATTGGCACATTTGGGTTGCATGAAAGTGTGGTGGAATGCATGGTGGAGCTATGGTAAAAATTTAGTGGTGTTTGAACAAGGTTTGGGGTTGAAAATAGAGGTGCACAACTGAAATGGGATGGTTGCATGACTATTCTACATGTGGTGCACACCTAGGCCAAGAGAAATGATCACGCATGGCTAGGAGGTGAGAAGTGGCATGGCCATGCTTGATAACTAGACAAACATGTCATAAGTTGAACATATGCGCATGGGTGTACGTTTAGGTCATGTGTGGCCATGCGAGGGTGCACGGGCAGGCTATGCTGAGTTGAAAGGGTGTGCAATAGGAACTTTTATGTTGCACGGCCGTGCTTGAGGCCGTGCGTTCCTTAAAAATGCGACGGGTAAGAAGAAGAAGAAGGAAAAATAAGCGACAGTTAGTAGTAATGGCCGGAAACGGTGTTTGGGAAGGCTAGGGTGACCTTGGTGATTAGTTTACTGGTTGAAGGGCGGCCATTGGTAGGTGTGGTGGTTCATGGTTGTGGAGATGGTGGTGCACAAGCCAAAAGTAGGGGACTAATGGGAGGAAGAAGGAGAAGAAAATAGAAGGAAGAAAGGAGGAAGAAGGGGGAGCTTGGGGAAGTATTTTAGGACACCAAATGGGTAGAAGGTAAGGCAAACAAAATAAAAGTATATGCATATGTGCATGTGTGGTGTGAATCGAGGAAAAGGAAAAGCAGAGGAGGAGAGGCGTGTGATCAATGGTGTAGGGTGGTGTAGGGAAATGATGGTTGAGTGTTGGGGAAAAATGGAAGGTGATGGGGATGGTTGTGTGTGTGTTGCATGAGTATAAGATGAAGAAGAAGAGTGGCAGGGTGTGCGCATGATGTGCAGATCGGCAGGGATAATGGAAACAAAAGGAGAAGAAGAAAAAGAAGAAAGGAAGCAAGGTGATGGGTGATGGATAGAAGCTGTAGTGGAGATGATGGGAGATGGTGCAAGTGGAAAAACAAGTTGTAGGGGAAATTCAAACATTGTGGTGGGAGATGGAGAAGAAAGAAGGAAAAGGAGAAAGAAAAAGGAAAAAGGGAAAATGATTGGAGATTAGTTTAGGTATTTTTGGATTAGCCAAAATAGTTAGGATTATCATAAATTTTAGTGGATTTTGTTTTTAGTTTACAAAATACGATTTGTCTGAGTTAAGGTCTCGAATTCGGTTAAAGTTTTAGGATTAAGAAATTAGGTTAAGGCTAAAGTAAGATTTTTTTATAGGATTAGAATCAAATTAAGATATAGTTTATATGATATTAGGTTAGCTAAAATTTGGGGTATTACATCATGTGTGCATGCTTTTATACTATTTGTAACAACCCTAGCGATCATGCAATAATAGTCATAAGATATTTATTATGGCATTTAAATCATAATATTATAGGGTTCTAAATTCTAACAAAACCTTAGACGTAAATCATTTAATATATTACTCATGCATATAAAATAACTTAACAATAATCATACACACTATTTATTTAGCATATCATCATTTCATCTTGCATGTCATAATACTTGAAAGATATAAACCCTAACGTGACTTTAAATCTAAACAATCCTAAAATGCTCATCCATAATCTCTACAATCTTATGAGTGATTGGATTTACCTAAATCCAAGCTTCCACAAAAGGTATAAAAAATATCTTCTCCAAGATTCTAAAGGATTACTCCTAGTTTTTAGTACTCCCATCATGCCACCACGCAAGCTGATATCACTAATGGCATTATAAATCAGTATCTGTTAATCTAATGTGATTGTAAAGTTATAATAACCCAAGTTATGTTGTAGATAGTTGGGGCTTAAAAACCTAATATGACTATTAATATCAATAAAGTATACATTTATTTTGAGAAGTTGTGCTTGTAATAACCTAAAATTTACTACTTAAATATTTAGTTCAATTAAAACAATTATATGAAATATTAGGTATTACATCATACATAACACAGAGAAAGGCATGGCCATTACCTAACCCATGTCGGTTGTAAGGCTAAAATAACTCAGACATGAAGATCAATTGTGGCCAACACCTAATAAAAGGTTAAGACAAAACTAATAAAAATCAACAAGAGAGGATGAGAGAGACTTAAATGCAATACACATAAGTTTACAAAACTTGATGCCAGGGGAAATAACAAGAACAAATAAGGTATAACTAAAATAAGAGAAACTAGATAATCCTGAAAAAATGCTTTGACCTAACCCAAGTTGCAGCTTCTGTCAACATAACCTATAAGTTTAAGATTGCTAATAGGGAGGGGACCATAAAACATAACCTATTAGTACAACAGTAATGAGTAACCCACTACACAACAATAATCATGCAAATGTTACATGGAGTACATAGAAGGTAATCACAAGAAAATCATAGCATAAATTAATCAATACAATACATGTGATAATATGCCATAACATATACGTCACCAATGTCACTTGCTCATCATACCATCACACTTAACCAATTTACAATCATCATATAATCTAACATAACCATATCTAATACAACCACAACATAACCTATAACCATTATGCTAGTGCATTAAGGTAACTACCCACTAATCATACCAAACTAATATAACAAAAGGTAGTGAGTAAAGACAACTATTGGACCAACATACCAAGACCAAACCAATTTTAATTTCCATACAAGAATTATTTCTGTGTTAATTTACTTGAGGGAATAAAAGAAAAGCTTGGATAGATACAAAGTATAGTGGTCATATTGGTGCATCAATGTAACATAATATTCTTTAACCTTTGTAACCTAGAGATGTATAAAGTGCCATGATGATTAGAGGTGTGCACAAGTCCAAAATTGAACTAGGCCAAATGGACTTAGGATAGACCGAAATTCGGTTATGAACTATTTTTTTTTTGAATTTAGGACCATAGAACATTCTAGGTTAGGGTTAGAATAATTGATCTAAGATCGGTTATAATTGAGATTTAGAAATTATATATATTTTATTATTAAAATATGTATTTTTAGGTAAAATGTTAATGAAATTTTGTTTTTGATTAGAATACTATACTAAAATTGGTTAATGACCAAAATTTTCTTACTTTAGGACTGGATCTAGGACACAAGATCAGAATACTAGTCCAATCTTGGATTGAAACTCTGAATAACTAGCCTGTTTGATTTAAAATTTTGGTATAAATGTTGAACAACCCTACTAGTCATACCGACGTAGACATGCAACATAGTACCCTCTTGCCTAAGGCACCTAATACTTAAATATGTATACCCTCTAAGAATTATTGGAAACTAATTTGAGTTAACTAAGGTCTTAGTCATAATGTCAAGAATCCGATGAAACCTCCAACCAAATTGAGGACTCCTACCTTATTTCTAGGGTAGCTAACCCTGAGGAGTAAACTATTTCCATTCTTGCGGTTTCCCACTTTAGATATTAATATCTTATTGTAGTGATCACTAATCACACATAGGGCACATAAAAATGGTATTTTCATACTCAATCATTTTTGTTTTATTTCCAATTATTTAATTCAACCTAACATCAACTAGAATCCACTAAGGCCAACCTAATCCAACTATTTATGCTTAGGCACATTTTAGTCGTAAATGACCAAAATACCCTCAAACCTTAATTATCTAAAAATTAACCCTTTGATACTAAACGTAAGATTATCAAACAATTCTAAAGAAAAGGCTAAAATACATTAACAATAAAATATGAGAATAAGGTATAACCTCTAAATTTTTGAATAATGGCAAAAGACTATTTTGTCTCTATACATAAATTAAGCATATTATGCACATAAAACCTAAATATGAATATCTAGAATAACATAGATCACCCATTTTACATATTAAATCTTAAAACACATACTAGGTATATATGTTGGAAAATAACAACATGACACATATAAAATAACAATTAACCCTAGAACTTGCCTATATTAATTCATGAAAACTAAATCCCATTTTAGAACATGCCAATATTCTTGTTCATTTCATGGTGTTTAAGGAGGTTGCTGAAACTTAGGGATTTTTTGCTGCCTGTATTTAGTTCCAATGCACAAGATCACGATTGTAGTAAGTTTGAGTATAACATTTCGAAGGTGTATGATGCATATGGTGAAATAGTTGAGTGGCATATGGTGGTGTGGAATCCTATCTCTATTCCCAAACATAAGTGTCACCTATGGTTTGCAATTTATAACAGGCTGTCTACCAAGGATAGACTGACAGTAATAGGACTCGATGTGGATGATATCTGTGCTCTGTGTGAAGCAGACAAGGAAACAATAGTGCATTTATTTTTTGAATGTTCTTTCTTTACCTCTAATAAGGAATTTTGGGTGTGCTCATGATGTTACTTCTTTCAATGTGGCGTTGAGATGGATGCAATGAGGTGGTTGTGGTTCGATTTCTAGGAGGTTGGTGCTTCGTTATTTGTATACAGTGGCTTCCTATCACTTATGGCATTAAATAAACCATAGAATCTTTCATCAGAAGAGATATGAACCACAACATATCTTTCATTTTATTATCAATGATTTAGCTACTAGGATAACTAATATGTCCTATTGTAAATCGTACAGAGCATTAGTGTCCCATGTCGATAGCGTGAGATAGTTTTCTAGTTTGGTAGTTGTGATTCTTCTGGTGTACATATACGATGTAATTTTGGAAGTAATAATATTTTACTTACCAAAACAAATCCCATTTTGGCATGCTATTATACATATGTTAGTATAAATAAATTTCATATGCTCATTCATATTATTTCATGCTTGCATACTTAAGGCAAAATTACGACTAATTAGATGCATGCATATATTTGAAAAAAATACAAATTGGGATAAAACATATTTAAGCACACAACTGAAACCTTATGTATGTTATTACATGGTTTTCACATATTTAATAGGAGCATATGGATTGCCACCTTCTACGTACAAATAGCAAAGAACTACCAAACCTAGCCTTCAACTTAACTTCCTTATTCTCCTTAAACAAAACAACAACAAACTCAAAAAATCACACAATATAACATCAATAAAAAATAACTGAAATACCTCAAAACCCTAATTTTAGAAATTATGGCCAAATAAGGATTTATTAGGGAAATTAATTAAACAAATTATTTTATAAAATAAATGGGAATTAATTAAGGAAAATTAAGAAGAAAATAATAAACAAATTAATTAGGAAAAATTAGGATGTTTTGCTAATTAAAATGGAATTTAAGGAAAATTATTCGAAATAGCCCAAATTAATCTAAAAAGGGATTTAATTATTATTTTTTAAATATTATTATTTTATATAATAATCCAAAAATACCAAAATATCCCAAATACCCCAACCAACCTATTTTTCCTTTTCCTTTTCCTTTTTCTTTTTCTCCTTCTTTTCCCTTTTTTTTTTCTTTCTCTCCTTTCTCCTTTTTTTTTCCTCTTCCCCCTCTTAAATATCCCAAATACCCCAACCAACCAAAAAAGGGATTTGGGCCAGCCCCCTCGCGGCTCAATCTCTTCTTTCCCCTTCTCCTTCGGCTTGGCCCAAGCTCGTGCAACCATCCCCTCTCACCCGTCACCTAGTTACCCGGTCGCCTTCTTCCCTTTTATTTTCTTTCCTTTGTGGATTGCCTGGTCCAACCTTCCTTTTCCTCCCCCTCCCACGCAACCTGCAACCCTGACTTGCAGCACCGTTTCCGCCAGCCGCCACCAACTGCCGACCAACCCGTCCTTTCCCTCTCTCCCCTGTCTTTTTCTTTCCAATTTTGACCCAACCAAACTATCCTCCCTCCTCACGCACACTTGCCCTTTCCTTTCTTCTTCCCCCTACCAAACATGCCCCTGCCATGGAAAAGATTGCACCGCCTGCCACCGCCGATTGGTGGTCCATCTTCACTTGCCCCCTCTTGTCCTCTTCCTCCTCCATCATTTCCCCCTCCATTTGGCCTGTAAATACCCTATTGGCAGCCTTGATCGAGTTTATATTTTCGCAGCCTAGAATTCCCCCCTTTGCGCCACCTCCCAATCAGACAACTACCTCAACGCCGTCACCGTGCACCGTCATTTGAGCCACCCACAGAACCGTATCTTGTATCACCCTCTACCAAACTACGCCTTCCTCCTCCCTCGGTTTGGCCTGTAACGTGCAAAGTCCCCCTCTTGACCAGCCCCTCATCGACCCCGCCGCACTTCACACCATCGTCCGCTGCCAATTCCGCCGTAACCAACACCCTCTCTATCCTCCAAAAAAACCAGGGGGCTTCCTCTACCTCCCTATACCTCCCTTTCTCCCTACATCCCTCTCCTCCTCCCTTTCTCCCTACATCCCTCTCCTCCTCCCTTCTCCTCCCTCCACCACCTTCGGTCACCACATCAACCACCTTGCGTCGCCACCTTTGGCTGTACCACCACCTTCATTCCACCCCTCTCCACCTATGGCCCCCTCCACTCCCTCAATCACCCCCTCATTCCCTCTCCTCTAGCCTATACCACCATCTCTCCACCTCTCTTCTCCCTCCACCGCCGCCATGCGCCGCCGCTAGGGCCGCCACCATCCTTAGATGGTACTCTAACCTTCCCAACCCCTAAACCCATTTTATATAAGTATTAGCTATTTTTAATAAGTACCTTCCTTAATAATAATAATATTATTATTATTACTGTTATGTTATCATTATTATTATTTAACCTAACTTTAGAAATTTTCTAACTAATGTTATTATTATTAAAGGTCTACAACTTTAGTATTATCATCATCATCATCATCATCATCATGATTATTATTATCATCATCATCATCATCATCATCATCATCATCATCATCATCATTATTTTTCTTGGTAATACTATTAATACTAACTTTGGCCCATTATCGCTTTTATTATTTGTGTAAATATTTGAACCCTTATATTACTACTACCATTTCGGTTATTATTATTAGGGCCGTGCAAAAAATCCGTAATCCGAAAATTCGATCCGATATTTAAAAAATCTGATCCGAGTTTTAGGATATCTGATCCGGTCAAAATTAAAAAATTTCAGAGCGGATATCCGATCCGATATTTTTTTGGATTATCCGATCTGATTAAAATATCCAGTATATAACAAAAATATTTTTAAAAAATAAAATATATAAATATTTTTTGATTAAATAAATTATATATATAATTATTTAACCCGAAAATTATGAATTTATGGACTTTAGATTATTGCTGTATTTGTGTTATGGACTTTGGACTTTGGATTATTATTGATTTGTTGTATTTGTTATGGAATTTGGATTTTTAGAATTTATTTTAATTTAATTCTACCAGGTTAAAATATCCACATTTGGATATTTCAACGCAGATATTTAGATTATTGTTGATTTGTTGTATTTGTTATGGACTTTGGATTTTTAGAATTTATTTTAATTTAATTCTAGCAGGTTAAAATATCCACATTTGGATATTTCAATGCACATATTTGGATTATTGTTGATATATTGTATTTGTTATGGACTTTGGATTTTTGAATTTATATTAATTTAACTCTAGCAGGTTAAAATATCCACATATGGATATTTCAATACGGATGTTTGGATATCGGATATCCGAATTTGAATTATCAAATTTTCGGATATCCAGTCATAAACAAGTCTTTTTTGTTGAAAAATAAATATTTTTCGGATAATCGGATGTACCGGATATATCCGATATCCGTATCCGATTTTTCGGATATCCGCTATTAATGGATACGGATACGGATATAGGTTACTAAATATCCAATCGGATCGGATATCCGAAAAAAAAATCCGACCGGATACGGATATCCGGTTTTGCACATCCCTAATTATTATTACTATACTACTACTACTACTACCACTACTACTACTACCACTACTACTACTACTACTACTACTACTACTACTATTTCCATCCCTAGTACCATACTTGACCATATTATCACTAAAGTTACTACCATTATGGTTATTAGGACCTTTGTTAGCCTTATTCTTAAGATTGGAACTATTATTAATATTACTATTATTGTTATTATTACTATTATTATTATTACCTTGTCATTATTGTTAATATTTTATAATCACTAACCTACTACCACTGCTAGCATTATCAATATAAGTATCATTATGGTCACTACTTTTATATTACTAATATCACTACTATTATTATCACTAGGGTTTGGGTTGATATTAGTATTATCACTACAACTACTATTATTATTATCATTAGCAAAATTAAAGCTATTACTTTTAATAATATGAATATCGCTATAATTACTTTAACATAATCTAATGTACCTCCTAAGACCTATTTTGATTAATAGTAGCATAATTACCTACTCTAAAGGATAATAACCCTCTTTTATTTATAAAACAACTATTACTATTATTAACCCTAATAGTAGGCCATAATAAGGGTAAGATAGGAAATGATGGTAATTTTAGTAAGAGGGAGATTAACCCATAGTATTTCCCTCTTATAGGTGAATCAAGTCAAAACCCTAAGTCTCGTATTAGGTAAGGATATGGTTAAGGCTTTTATGTGTAAGAATGTGCTATGTGTGTTGGTTTGATGGGCGTGTTTTATATTTTATATTATCATGTTCTTGTGGTGCAGCTTCCTAAGCATGGAGCAAAGGTAAGTTGCATGTGTTTATGATATGTGTAATGTGATGTTATTACTTGTACTTGAATTGCGCCTATGTAATACTATCCCTTATGACATGCATGAGAGGAGGTTTTAAGTAGTATGATGTGGTTGTGAGAGAAATGGAAAATAATGAGGAAAGTGAGTTGATTAGAAAATGGTAATGATTGACTAATTACCTTTTGACCTATAGGTGGAGAAATGAGGAATAATGGGAATGAAATTAAGGGAATGGATTAAACATAAGTGGGAAGTCTAGGGTTTGCATGGGATGCTTAGCCTTTGCATAGGGATGACTTTTACGTGGGAAAGGTTGATTTAAGGATCGAGTAAGGTAAGAAAAGAATTTTTAGGGTGATTGGAGTCCATATGTGAAAAATAGTACGTGGGTTGATGTAAGGATGCATGGAGGATTTGATTAGGGTTTTGGGAGGAAACCCTAAGTGAGAGAAATGTGTAAGGGAGGAAGAATTAATGGAAATGGTTAGAATGAGGATAAAAGATGGAAGGGGTGTCACATGGGGGAAAAGTAAGTTAAGTGAGAAGAATGTATTTGGGTGTTGGGTGAGTGGCATAAAAGAAAGGAGAAGTACTAGGGTTTTCAGGAAGCTAAATAGGGTTTGGTGATCATGTATAGGAGTTGGATAGCGAGGTTGTAATGTCAAGTGTGGGTCAAGAAAAGTGATGGCTTTGGTAATAACAAAGAGTTTGGGGATCATGGTGAGCGGGAAAAGATGGAAGGAAGTCTCGGGATCATGGATTGTGTTGGATATGTGTCATGTGGAAGAGGTGATGGTAAGTAAGAGTGATTAATGAATAACATCGTATTGGGAAAGAGAGGTGCTAGAGTTTTGGGATGGCCAACTTGGGGTTTCGTAGACACATGTATTATATGGAAAGTAAAATGTGGTGCTTGGGGTTGAATCGAGCGAGGTGATAAATTGGAGGAGCATGAGCTGTATGGGATGGAGGCCGGTTAGGCCATATAGGCCAAATTAGGGTTTTCCTAGAAGAAAACCCTAAAGAGTGATATTAAGTTGATTCAGAAATATGGTAAGTGGGCCTCGGAGTTGAGTATTTATGATAATGAGGAAAGAGTGGGAAAGGATATTTGGATGTACTAGAGGAAGTAAAAGTCCCAAAATATGGGACAAGACAGTCGGGAAGTCGAGTGGGTCGTGCATGTCTTGTTGGGGTTGTGTGTGGAATAATATACAATAAAACACTAAGCACTTAAAGTGAAAGATTATTGAGCCAGGGCTTAGTGAGGTTATACATTCTCCGATCCATCGGCTATAATAGTGGTCAGGTGCATTTTACCCTGCTGAGTGATTTTTCGCTCCACCGGCTATAATAGTGGGGTATTTTGGGCTCGATAAACCAAACCTTGTATGGTAATAAGTCATGGAAATATACTATTTACTTATAGTGGAACATCTCGTGAGTCGGGGCCAGTGAGGATATATTTTTCGGTCCATCGGCAATAATAGTGGTAAGGTACGTTTTGCCCTATGGAGTGTTTCCGGTCCACCAACTATAATAGTGGGGTTCTTGTACTCACATGGAATTAATATGAGAAATGTGTGAACCAGAAGTATAAGGCATGGAAAGATACTAATTATGTACAGTGGAACACCATGCTAGTCGGGGCCAGTCAGTTTATATATATTACTTTCAGGTCCACCAGCAATAATAGTGGTAAGGTGTGTGTTTCCCTAATGAGTGATTATGGTCCACCGGCTATAATAGTGGGGTTCTCGTACTCTCATGGAATTAACATAAAGGAGATTTAAGATAAATCATTAATATAAGTTCGGCCTAATCTTGTAAATATGGATTATTATCTTGTACACCTTATGTGTTTATTCTTTTGCATGGACTTACTTGCATGCTTCTTACTGGTTTTACCCATATGGTTACCTTACTCAGTACGTAGTGTACTGAACACCCATTTCATGGGTGTTGCTCATTCCCATGAGCAGAGGGTCCACCTGAGTTTGTGCAAGTAGGAGATGCTATATTCGATACTTACGATACTTATGAGACATCAGGCGGGACCGAGAGTTGAACCTGGACTTGGCTTGGGGATCGATAGTGATCTGGCCGGATTCTATCTTTCATTCATTTTACTCTATATTGTCTTACTTTAGCCCTATTTTATCGTACTATACTTTCTGTTCCTTTGGGAACTTTAATTATGTACTCCTTTGGATTGTAATCCTTTGGTATGTACTTTGATTTCCATGTTACGAACTTTCTAGTTCTTTTATGAATTATTGTTTTAAGTATTGAATCATGTTTGATAATAATCCTTTTCAGTCTTAGCACTTGGTAATAGAACGGTAGGAGTGAATTGGTTTGGTACTAAGTGTGGCGGTAATATCCCCAGAATTCATGGTTTTGTTATTTCGCTTCTACTAAACCTTTTTATTAAACAAAAATTTTCAGTAGTGAATTTTGGGGGTGTCACAAGTTGGTATCAGAGTATTGGTCCTCATAACCACGCTTAGTTTTCAAAGAAAATTTTGATTTACAACGTTTTTACTGGATCATGAAGTGTTTTCATACGTTAACGAAACACTTTTGCCTTTAATGGTTTTGAATCTAGGCCACAACAAGGAATGAAAGGGTAGATTAGGGATTTCCACAAAAGGGAAATCGTGTGAAATGATTGCTTCGAACTAATAGGTTCGCTTCTAATGTCCCTTCTTTCTTGTAGCTGCTCTTCATGATGAATGGCTGAGTCGGACACTTGGAGGAGGCCTTCTAGGCTTTCCTAGAATTTTTCTAGCGCCAACCCTTAGTGTCGACCCCGCACCCCCACCACTCTAAGGGTGCTGGTGAAGATTGGCTCAGGAGGGTCAGCAGGTATCACCCTCCAATGTACACTGGTGAGGAGGACCCCGTGATCCTCGAAGGGTGGATCCGAGACATTGATAGCACCTTTGAAGCAGTGGACTGCCCTCCGACCAGGCACCCCAGCATTGTAGTTTTCTTCCTAAGGGGTGTAGCAAACGCTTGGTGGGTAGAGTACCATGCCTAAGACAGTCCTCCGTTGTTTTGGGAGGCATTCAAGGTTTCCCTATGCTTGAGATTCTATCCTAAGAGCCTAAAGAGGGATAAGCTCTGGGAGTTCGTGCAACTCAGCTAGGCATCGATAACGGTTCGTTAGTACCATGTTCACTTCATCAAGCTACTACATTTTTCCCCAGGGATCACCGCCAACGAGTCCACGGTGGTGTTCCAGTTCAAGCAAGGGTTGAATTTTGGCATCCGCAGGATGATGGGTGTAGTGCCCTTCACTAATCTGGCTACCTTGTATGAGCACGCTTGCCTCGCCACCACTTTGGTCGAGGAGCATGCCACCACGCTTGAGAAAAGGAATTTCGAGGGCTAGAGTTATGGGGGTGCAACCCAACCACAAGTAGGAGGATCGATGAGACACCAGTTGTAGATCAGTTCAGAGGTTAGGGACCACTAAGGGGACCCACTTGCATATGTTGTGATAGGAGACACCTAGGCAGAGACTGTGAGGGCAGGCGTGTGTCCTGTATGATTTGTGATAGATTGGGTCACCACTTAGCTGATTGTCGTGATCAGCCATGCTTCTAGTAGTTTCAGAGTCAGGACTACCAATAGAGGGGACCCCTAGTTCCCTAGCAGCAGGCTTATCGGCAACACTACCAGACTTCACCCCCGCAGTTCCAACAATGAGCACCCGTTCCAATCGATGCTCCAGATAGAGATGCCAGAGGAAGACCTCAGGGACCCAGACCCTTCCCTCAGTGTGGAGGTCACTCAGGTGGACACTTGAACGTGATCGGTCGGGTGGAGGCCGACCGCTAGCTAGATGTCTTTCTGGGTACGATCACCACATCTCCTCTGCCAATACTTATTCCCTCCGATTCGAATGCATACTTTTCCATTGTGGGTGATTCCTTGTTGCTAAGGCTAGGTTGTCGTCATTTACTAGCATAGAAATTATTGGTAGTACTCTCTTTGGGTGGCATAAGGGAATATATTTAGTTATCTTCCGATAGTGGCCTTAGTCTTAGATGGGGTAGACTTCTTAGTAAACCCTTTTCTTTAAGGGGGTTGTTGGTGTAATTATTGATGATGGTTGTGTCCCTATCCTTTTAGGATGTTGTAGCCTTAACCCTAGGAAATTGTAAGTGACTTCGGGGATGAAGTCTTTCTTTAAGGGGGTAGTGATGAAATACCCCAAAACCCTAATTTTAGAAATTATGGCCAAATAAGGATTTATGAAAAAAATTAATTAAACAAATTATTTTATTAAAATAAAAGGGAATTAATTAAGGCAAATCAAGAAGAAAATAAATATTTTAATTAGGAAAAATTAGGGTGTTTGCTAATTAAAATGGAATTAAAGGAAAATTATTTGAAATAGCCCAAATTAATCTAAAAAGGAATTGAATTATTATTTTCTAAATATTATTATTTTAAATAGTAATCTAAAAATACCAAAATATCCTAAATACCCCAACAAACCTATTTTCCTTTTCAGTTTTCTTTTCTCTTCTTTTTCTCCTTCTTTTCCCTTTTTCTTTCTTTCTCTCCTTTCTCCTTTTCTTTTTTTCCCTCTTACCCCTGATTTGGGCCAACCCCTTGCAACCCAATCTCTTCTTTCCCCTTCTCCTTCGGCGCGGCCCAAGCCCACGTGACCATCCCCTCTCACCCATCACCTAGCCTCCTAGTCGCCTTCTTCCTTTTTCTTTTCTTTCCTCCTTGTACCGCCTTGTCCAACCTTCTTCTTCCTCCCCTTCCCCACGCGACCTGCAACCCCTACCTGCAGCACCGTTTCTGCAGGCTGCCACCAACCGTCGACCAACCTATCCTTTCCCTCTCCCCCCTATCATTTTTTTTTCCAATTTTGACCTAACCAAACCGTCCTCCCTCCTCACGCATGCCTTCCCTTTCCTTTCTTCTTCTCCCGACCAAACATGTCTCTACCATGGCGGAGACTACATCACCTGCCACCGTCGGCCGGTGGTCCAGCCTCACCTTCCCCCTCCTGTACTTTTCCTCCTTCGTCGTTTTCCTCCTCCATTTGGCCTATAAATACCCTATTGGTAACCTTGATCTAGTTTCTATTTTTGCAACCCAGAATTCCCCCCTTTGTGTCACCTCGTAATCAGACGATTGCCCCGCCGCCACCGCCATGCACTACTGTTCGAGCCACCCATAGAACCGTCCCCTACATCACCCTCTACCAAACTACGCCTTCTTCCTCCCTCGATTTGCCCTACATGAGCCACCCTGGCCGTGCAAAGTCCCCCTCTTGACCAGCCCCTCATCGACCCCGCCGCCCTTCGCCCAGCCGCGGTTTGCGGAAGACTAGTTTAAGAAATTATTTAAATTAGTCTTAGTTTATTAAAATTTGGTTTAAATATTTTTGTATATACTTTTAAATATTTTCTTTGAGGTATTATAATGTATATTCGTAAATAATATTGATTTTTACCTTCGTTGGTAAATTCTTCCAAAAGTACTTCCAAAATTTTTTATATAGCTCTTATATCAATTTTAAGCCTTCTGATCCTTTTGGAATACATTTTTGTTAAATAAATTTTAGATAAAAATTTTCCAACATTATTTTTAGATGTTTAGTATTTATTTATATATGTGTATTTGCAAAAAAAAAAAACCTCGAAAACCCCAATTCCCCCGACCCCTCTTCCTTTTCCTTTTCTCTCTTCTTCTCTGCCTTTCATTCTTTTTCTCTTTCTCGGATGCCCTATTCTTTGCACCTAGACCCTAGCTAGCTTCCTTCTCCCCATCTCCTCCATTGTCAACTACCACCAGGCGCCTTGCCAGCCACGACCGACCACCACCGGTGACGCATCCAGCAACCGCAGCAAGCGGCAACTGTAGCAATGGCTGTGACATTAGTCGTGTAATTCCTCAAAATTTTAGAAGACTATAATTTAATAACTAAATTTTAATTGGGATAAATTAGCTTTTAAACCTATTTAATTTAATTATTTTATAGATTTTTGAGTAAATAAAATTGTGTATAAATATTTAATAAATTAAAATAAATATTTTTGTTATTTTATCACACTCTTATTATTTAAATAAATTTTCAAACCCTTATTTTACTAAAATTATCCTTTTTAACCCTTACATTTTAATTATATTAAATTAAATTATTAAATCAATTTATTACCCAAAAATATTATATTGTATTATTCTATAAATTAAATTATTTTATTTAATACCAATTTTTCCTTTTCCTTTTCCTTTTTCCCTTTTTTCCTTCTCATTTTTCTTCTTTTCTCTTTTCTTTCTTTTTCTTCTTCTTTGGTCCGCGGGCTGGCCGGCCTACCCTTCCCCTCCTGCGCATCGGGCCGCTGGCCCATCTCTCTTACTCTCCCCCTCTACTTCTCCCTCACGTGTCGCCGGCCTGCCTCCCTCCTTTCTTTCTTTCCATTCTCCCCGACCGGGCCGACCCATACACACTCCCTTCAGCCGCCCGCTCGTGCCCATCTCCCCCTCCCCTTTTCTTCTTCCTCTTTCCTCGGAGAAATTCCCAACCCCTGCCATCTCTGCCACCCCACCTGCAACTCCCTCTTCCCTATTGCTTCCTCTATCTCCCTCTCATCATTTTCTTGCCATACTAGCCCCACCATCTCTCCCTCTCCCTCTCCCTACCATTGCCATACCTCTCTTCTCCTTCCTCTCCCTAGTACCCCCATTCCCCTACCACCCTACCGCCACCCCTCGGAGCTCCCCTATCCCCTCCTCTTTCCCCTCCTTTTTCTTCTTCCATTCCTGTTCCATTCGGTCATTTTTCGAGCTCCCCATGCTCCCCGACCCTCTTTTTCTCCCTTTCTTCTCCTTCCCTCTCTCACCCTATTTTTGCTTCGTCGCTGACGCCACCTCAACAACCACCTGCACCACCCTCTACCTCACCCCCGATTGGTTACAGCACCCCTTGAGCCACCCCGCAGCCTCCTTCTTCCTCCTCTCTTCTTTTTCTCTTCTTTCCCTCCCTTCTCGGCAACCACCTTGTGCCGCCCCGATCCGCCGCCGTCCCGCCTCTTCTGCCGCCACCTGAGCCACCACATTAATCCCTGCAACCCCCTCTACCACCCCCAATTCTCCTTTGCTCGAAACCACCACCCGAAAGCCTTCATTTTCCCTCTCCCTGTTCCTTCCTTCTCAACCCCCCATCTAGACTCCCTCCTCGGCCGCCACCTTCGTAGCCTCGCTACCCCCGTCTCCGCCGCCCTTAGCCACCTTCAACCTATCCCCAACGACCACTTACACCCCCTCTCCACCTTTGCATCCTTCCCTTACCTTAAATCCTCCCCCGCATGCCCTTTTTCTTAGCCCCAAAACCCTAACCCGAAAACACCACTCCCTCCTCCCATTCTTGCCATTTTGAGCCTCTCCGCTCATTTCTTTGCATGCAGCTCATGCTGTATGAGCAGCATGAGTTGTTGTCTCTCTTGGTTTAGTTGGGTAATGATTTTTAAGGTATAATAATATTTTGATTCAAGTATTTGATTAATTAAGCATTATAAAGTTTTTATACTTTGAATCTTATTATTTCTAACATAATAAACCTTGATAATATTTTTAGGTATTGGTTTTGATAATCAAAGCTTGAACCTTAAACCGGAATACCGGTAAGGTTTGTTTTTGCGGGAATCAAGGTAACCGTTAAATCCCACTTAAACGCATGGATTAACGTATGTTAGCACATTAGGATTTTTAATATGTTATTATGCTTAACATATGTTGTTTAATATCATATGCGTAGTTCCTTGTGATGTTTGATAAAAAGGAAGCATGTTAGGTTGTATGTTATGTATGGAAACATTGTTTAAGGTAAGAGTTTGGTTGTTAATGAAAATGTTAAGTATTATCCATGTTGTAATATGCTGTTGTGATCTTTAATGCATGGTTAATATTTTTGTGAGCCCTAGGGGTGTTTTAGCAATATATCTTGTATAAGAATGTGACCTAATATGTGTGGGTGATAAAAGTATTATATTAATGATAATTTAATATAAGTGGTGTAATAAGGGGCAAAATGGTAATTTTGTAATAAAAGGGTAAAATGGTAATTTCGTAATTAGAGGGAAAAATGGAAATTTTAAAATTAAAAGAGGTCAAATGGTAATTTTGTAATTAAGGATGAAATGATAATCTTATAAGTGAGAGGGTGTTATGGTAATTTTTGGAAGTTAAGGGGTAAAATTGTAAATTTGAAAGTAAAGGGGTAAAATGGTAATTTGGTAAATAAAAGGGGTAAAAGTGGAAATTGGAAAGGAGTAACTTGGTAATTATAATAATTGAGAAGGGTAAAATGATAATTTAATAAAAGGGAAGGGTCAAATGATAATTTAATAATGGAGAAGGGTAAAATGGTAAATATGATAAATGTGAAGGGCAATTTGGTAATTTAACCAACTAAAGGGGTAATTTGGCAATTAGGATAATGAATAGGGGTAATTTGGTAATTGGACCAACTAATGGGTGATTTGTTAATTATATGGCAATTAGGATAATGAATAGGGGTAATTTGGTAATTGGACCAACTAATGGGTGATTTGTTAATTATAATAAAGGAAATGGGTAAATTGGTAATCTAACCAACCAAATGGGAAATATATTAAGTGTAACAATTACGAAGGGTGATTAGTGGCCTAATAAGTGTGGGAGATAGCTCGGTAACCTAAATCAAGTAAGGGAGTAGCTAAGGCCGCCTGTGTGCTATGTGTTTTACTTGCCTTCAATGTCCTATATAATTATATGTCGTGTTCCATATGCTATTACCTTAACTGTTTCATGTGCGGTGTGGCTTGGAAAAGATGTATCTTCATGAGCCCTCTTTTGGTATGTGCTGATATGGATGTGCAGTAAATTATGATGTGATGCGATATGGCCCTTTAGAACATGCATGCTAGGATAATTAATGTGGTGACGTGGGATGGAGGCATGAAAAAGAGAAATGGGAGAGAAAGATAACCAAGGGGAAGTAAGTTAGCTAACGTAGGTAAGGATGACCTAAATAATCTATGATCCGTTAGTGGATGAGTAAAAGGAAACTTAAATAAAATGAAAGAGTGGGAGAATCGAGGGTTTGTATGGGATGGTTAAAGTCTGCATAGGGGCAAACTTTATGTATGGAAAGTTGCCTTGAGGCGTGATGAAGGTAATAGAAGCGTCGTTTGGGTGTCTGGGGGCTTCGGGCGAAAAATAGTATGTGAGACAGTATAAGGGTGCGTAGGAGACCAGGATAGGGTTTAGGAGGAAAACTTAATGTGAGAAGGTGGAAAAAGAAAAAGAAAATAATAAAAATAAATGAGAATGCGTGCGGAGAAAGTGAGGGTTGGATCTAAGGGTCGTGATGCGTAGGGTGTTGAAATAGTTTGGGATGTGTAAGGCGGAGAAGGATAGGCCACCTAGACCCAGTTTAGGGTTTTTGGAGAAAACCGAGTTAGGAGGTGCAAAAATCTCAAGATATGGGACAGGCCTTCCTGGGAGGATATGTGTGGATATAGTTAGCCATGCATGTCAAGGGTGAAATACTTTCGATGAAGATATGATTAAGACACTAATCACTTAAAGAGGAAGATGTTGAGCCGGACCCAGACCGGTTGACCGGCGAATAATAGTGGCCAGGGCCAGGGTAACCTGCATGACCGGTCCACCGACGAATAATCGTGGCCAGGTGCATTTTGCCCTATATGACTGTTCCATCGGCTATAATAGTGGGGGATTCCATGCTCAACAAACCAAACATAAAAACAATAAGACATAAGGAAGATACTAATTACTTACAGTGGAATACCTTGTGTGTTTGGGCCAGACCGATCCTTCGACGAATAATAGTGGCCAGGAGCGTTTTGCCCTGCATGACCGGTCCACCGACGAATAATAGTGGCTAGGAGTATTTTACCCTATATGACCGTTCCATCGACTATAATAGTGGGGTTCCCTCACTCATATTGACATTTATAATCGGAGATGATTGATTAATGATGGACTAATGGCCTTAAGGCCTTAAAAGTATCGATTGTTCATTATGGCCTATTAATATTTGGTTGACTTGTTAAGTATGCGAATGTACAAAAGTAAATGTTACGTATACCCTATTAATACCTAATTGATTTGTTGAATATGTGAATGTATGGATCTGAATATCAATTTTACACCTGTCGTGATGTATGAATATAGTAGTGTATCATGTGTTACATTGTAGACCTATTTTTAAGTGTGTTTTTAAAGGGTTACTCAGTACCGTAGTACTAAAGGGTTCCATTCGTGGGGCCCTTGCCTATTCAATGGGCAGTGTCCCTTGCAGGTTGGTTTTAGGCGCTATTCAAGTGGGCCTCAGGAAAGAGCATAAGGAACTATCCGCAACTGTTAGAGTTTTACTCTGTCTCCTTTAAATTCACAATTTAATGTATTCATTGTTTTGTAACCACCACTTGATGGATTATATTTACTTGCGCTACTCTGATTTAATTATTAGTTGAGTTTCTCATAATGTGTATTTTTACTCTTTTAGCCTTAGCACTTGGTACTGGAACGGTAGGAGTGAACCGGTCTGGTACTAAGTGTGGCGGTAATATCCCTAGAATTCACAGTTTATTATTCTGCTTCCGCAAATTTTCTTTTAATTAAACGAAATTTTTCAGTGGTGAATTTTGGGGGTGTTACAAGTTGAAGCAGTAGCAGCCGCTTGCAGTGGCGAGGAGTGCAGGTCATGCCGCCAGTCAGCCACCGCGAGCCTAGCCGATCACTGGTGAGTGGTCTTCAACCTTCGACGCATCTTCTTCGGTCTTCACCAGTTCCGATTTGTTAGTTTTGTTTGGTATAAATTTTCAAAAAGCCAACCCTTGTTTTGATTAATTGAGTATGAATTAGCTTATGATAAGCTGAATTGATTGTTTGATTATGTATATATATGTTGTATGATTGGTTTAGAGTGGTTAATCACTTAATTGTAGTGTATATGGTTGATTTGTGGAAAACCGGATTTTTGGTTGGGTTATGCCCAAATTTTTCGGATTCATTCGATTAAGCTATTTTGGATAAATTGATTTTACAATATGTTGTAAAATGTATCTAATTTCATATCGGAATTGTTACTTTGAGAAATTTATGCGGAATTAATCGGAATTGGATTTCTAGATCAAAATTCGCGTGTAATGAAATTGGGTTGCATAATTGAGTTGTTTCACTCAATTGATTTTATAATACCCTTTGAAATATAATAATTTCATATCAGAAGTGTTTATTTGGGAAAATTATGTGAAATTGATTGGAATTGGATTTTTAGGTCAAAAGTCTTATGGGTCTAAATTGAATAGTGTAATTGAGTTATTTTATTCAATTGATTATATAATTTACATTAGAATATATTTAATTGCAATTCCGATCCGTCAATTTGTATATTATAGCAAAAATTGATTGGATTTGCTTTTCGGGCTCAAAAACCCTAATTACGCGACATTGGGTATTTCTTTTATTGGTTTTGAGTAATTGATTATATAATATGTTATAAAATATGTCTAATTGCATTTCTAAACATTCAATTTAAATAAATTAATATAATTCAACCGAATTGCATTTTTGGGCCTAAAACCCTAGATTTGAAGTAAAATTATGAAATTGGTCATATGTATGGTTATTTTTCTAAAATTGAATTTATAGAAATAGTTGAAATGATACTAATTGCATTCTAATACCTTCTATTAGAATTAATTGATTTGAATTATCCGAGTTTGTATCTTGGGCTTTGAAACCCTAGTTTAGAAAATCGATAGCCTTGAATTGGCTACTCAGAAGATTATTTTTGTTGAAATTGATTATCTAAATTTATCTAAAATTAGTTTAATTGTGTTTTAAAGCTATCAATTCGAGTAATTGAAGTGAATTGGTTTGTTCGTAGGCCGGGCATTAAAAACCCTACTTTTCAGAGTTGCTTTTATAAAAACGATTTGCTTATGTTTCTCTCATCTAGTAGATTGCTAGTTTTGATTTAAAGTTATTTGAATTGTATTCTTATGTTATTGGGTTGAATTGGTATTCTAAAAATGGTTGGTTTGGCTCTTTAGTTGTAAAACCTAATGAGTAAGTCATTTTCGATAAAATTAACTTATAATATGTTATTCTTTCCCCAACTTTCCAAATTAATTTGAAATGCCCCATTTGATATGTGTTAAACCTAATTTGATTAATATTTAATCTTAAATCTTAATAGAGCGAGGTTCGTGAGTCCTAGGTTTTGGGCACGTTTTAAAAAAAAATCGTTTGTGTGTCCTTGTGTTGATTTTATTATAATAATTGAATTATTGACCGATAAGATAGTTTCTAACCTAGTTCCGATTTCTATCGGTGATCTATGAAAACTTTCCTGTGGATTGTTGAGCTCTTGATAGCTCTCTCTGTTTCTCAATTTGCTTGGCTATCTTCAGATTTAGGTAAGTCATTACTTACCTTTACTTATGGCAGAATCTAAAAGGTATGTCTACTTGGAGTGGAAGGTGATGCGTATTCTTGATTATTTAATCATGTCAAGCGTATGCTGTGTTCTGTGTGGTAATTGTATATATGTATGGATTTATAGCCTCAATGCAAATGCGTGTCAGTATGGTGCTTGAATATTGTATGTGTGTGAGTATGTGAAGGGTTGAGTATGGATTGAAATAGCATGATATCTTATCTTTTATTTTATGTCATGGAATTATTCGACTCTAATGCCACCTGAAATTATTTGGCCTTAGTGCCACATGAATTGGTTCAGCTTCAATGCCCATGGAATTGATCGGCTTTAATGCCATGTGAATTGGTTTGGCTTTAACGCCGCTTGGATTGGTTTGGCTTTAATGCCACTTGGATTGGTTTGGCTTTAATGCCACTTGAAATTTATCGCCTTTAATGCCACTTAAAATTGATATAATAATGGAGATTCATTGTATTGATGGAAGTGAGCTATGTGCTGTTATGTGGGCCTGATTTATGATTGGTTAAATCCTTGAATAAAATATTAATCACTTAAAGTGAAAGATCTTGAGTTGGGACTTGTATCACTTGGGGTAGCTATCTGAGTAAGATTTGGTATTCACTTGGTACCATTTCGGTGTTTTTCTATTACGTGATCCTGGGTGCCTTACGAGGTCCGGAGAAGCCCTCTTCTACTCTATAGGTGTTTCTATATATTTTGGCCCTATAGGGGGTATGCATACTTAAGTAATTAAGTGTCCTATTTATTGGTAGTCTGGTTACGTTTCTGGGTGGGCCAGTTAGGGCTAGTACTGTTCGAGTACTAAATTAATTGTTACAATCTCTTTAAGTCTCCGTCCTCAAGATAATATAAATAAATGGTGGTGATCATACTAAAGAAATATAATAATGAATTATTCTTGCTCACTCATGGCTTTATATTTATTTTTCCTATGCATGTCTCTTGGTTGTCTCCTTTACATTAGTGATACTATATGACATATGTTCGTACCCAATTATCATATAATCTATTATTAAAATCGCATGTGGGCCTTGTATGCAGAATGATACCTTCTAGAGTAGTGTGTGTTACTTAGCATGTGATCATGATTTTATTGTATGCTTGTACCTTATATATTGTCATGTCTAGTCATGTATTATAAACACGAGTCTATGACTCCATGTTCTATTGTATGTATCATATGTATAATCGAGCATGAGTTATTATATGAGTAAAATGGTGTATGTATCGCATGTGTAATTGAGCATGGGTTATTGTATGAGTGGAATGGTATATGTATCATACGTATAATTAAGCATGTGTGTTGTAAGCTAAAGATTGTCATATCTTATGTGTGTCCTGTTTCCTTCCATGAGTTAGGTAGTCGTGATTTACTCAGTACTAGACCCATACTGATACTACCTTGGTTGAATGGATCCTGCAACAATCCACTAATGGTGGGGAGTAGATCTCTTGTGCAGGTTTGTGATCGGATACTATTGTTGGGTTGAAGTCTTGGCTTGAGAGAGTAGGTAATCCGGAGTTTGATCCCTTGAAATTTGTCCTTATTTATTTATATTCATTTTTGGAAGTTTGCAAGTGTTGTATTAAATTTTCAAGGGAGTTGTAATTGAAATTTAATTTCCCATTACTTTGATAAGCTTTTGAAATCCAATATCAATTTACAGGTTTCTATTGGTTTATTCATTAATGATTTTATTTAGTGAAATTGTTCACTTGCCATCTGTCTGTGGATATTTCCTTGTGGGAGTTTGTCCTCAAGGCATAGATGTTGGTTGAATTTTGTTGGATAGGTTTTAGCCTTGCATCTAGCATGAGATATATGGTAGACATTTATCTTCTGTTACGTGTGACGGTAACATTCTCCAAATTGTATTTTAGCTTTAGAATTATTCTTTTAAATGAATTTTTTCAGAAGTGAAATTTGAGAGTGTTATATTTATAGTGTGACACCAAAATATTTGGAGCTGAAATTTTTTGTTTAAGTAGAAGCATAAAATATACATAAATAGGTTTTACCATCGCAATTGACATAAGTTTGATTTATATACCATTCTTACATCAATTAAAAGGTACAAGAATTTAAAATGTAAACCGTAATAAATTTAAAATAAGGAAACTTTCATAAAAATAATAAGGGTTTTGGAGCTAACTCCAAATAGAATATTCAAATACATAAGGATATACCTTGGGAGAAGAATCCTAAAAGGTATCTGGGTCAAAATAAGGAACCATATAACATAAATTTTCGATCTCAACCCCTTACAAGATATGCTCACCCCTCCCCAATCAAAGCATTATAAGTGGAATATTCATCCAACATATTGTCAATGACTTGCACAAGCTCAGTTGATTCCTCTACTAGTGGGAATAAGTAGCGCCTATGAAAATGATGATTAATACACTACGTATTGAATAAGGTAACAATATAGCTATAACTAGGTACATATAACATAAAATATATTATAGCCTAAGTGAGAATATTAACAAAATGTAAAATAATAATAATAATAATAATTCCAGAAGCCCATAATTAGTTACTATCATCATCTATATTATTAATATGTTGAGTTTAGGGACCATAATATTCTTAAATTAGTGGAATGGTTTGAAGCACCTTTTAGGGACAACACACTAGATCCACTATTATTGTCTAGTAGAACGGACCTAACACCTCTCACGAAAATGCATACTTGACCACTATTCTTAAACTGGTAGAACGGTAAGAAATACCTATTAGGGAAAACATACCTAAAGCATTGTTATTGCAGGGTGGAATGAACCCAACACCTTGATTGTGACTCACGTAATCTTTCACTTTAAGTGATTAATCTTATTCACAATTAGTTATCTCAAGGTCATATTCTAGTTTATTTTGACCCTGAGAACCCTAATATTCTTAAATCGGTGGATCAGTCTAGATCATCTTTCAGGAAAAAAAACACACTTGATCCATTATTATCATTTGATGGAACGTACATACATCACCTTAGCCACACTCACGTAATCTTTCTCTTTAAATGATTCACATCTTATTCAAGGTGGTATTTATCAAGGTCCTCATATATATGCATATTTAGGCATTTAAGACACATAATATTTCTAAACATAATCATTTGAAACATACGAAGCACAACCACATGAATACTGACACACTTCTCTAAAGAAAAGGCCATACTCCTAAGAAACCTTAATTTTCATAAGTCAACCATAACTTCTTCCCTCATACTCATTTTATCACCATTTTAAATATCCATTCTTAAAATTTTATTATTAATTGCGTACCAAATAATCATGGGCTAACTCCAACATCTTACACATGCAATAATAACCTACTCCTAGGGTTACTATTCATAATTCCTGTAAATCCCTAATTTCACAAATTAATCATAAATTTTCTCATAAGACTAATATGACTAAGAAATATAATAAAATTTCAAAAAATTCCATAATATCAGCATATCTAAAAGTGAAGGTCTGACTCCGACATTTTACACATGTGATAATGAACCCACCTTTAGGATTACTATTACCACTTTATCCATTTTTTCCATTTATTGATCTTATATTATTCATAATCACTCCAAATATTTCACACAAGTTATTTATTATATTTAAGTCCATTTAACATATTAAAATAAAATAATTTCTCACTTTTAACCCATTTTGACTAAAATACCCCTAAGCTAGCTAAAATGTTAATTTTTATAAAAATCGATGAATCCTAATATGAAGTGTCTCCCAAATTCCATTATATCAAAAAGGTGATAATTAAAACATTATTTAACATCATTTAATATCTATAAAACCCATATTAAATTACCATGGGTAACATACTCACACTTAGAGTTATGAAGCGAGATTTACTAAAACAACAACATTTAAGGTCATACTTTTTACATATTCTCAGTTTATGTATATTTAATACCACATCATCATACCAT
The DNA here is from genome assembly GCA_039764185.1 of Tamarix austromongolica. NCBI lineage: Eukaryota > Viridiplantae > Streptophyta > Magnoliopsida > Caryophyllales > Tamaricaceae > Tamarix > Tamarix austromongolica. Next base: position 162,900,515 of record CM077809.1, on the reverse strand, counting down.
AAAAATAGATACATAAAATTATCATAATAATAAGATCAAATATGAGATATCATAAAAAACACACATTACACACAAAACTCTAATTATAACATATATCCTTACCAAAATGTTTCCCTTATAACCTAAGATATTTCCTCAAAGAAAATGGGAATAAATCTTAAAAATTAAGATCAATGAAACATTAGAAATCATATAATACCTAAGGAAAATATAAGGAAAAAGTAAAGTAGAAATGTGGAGAAAATTTGGGCCAAACTAAGTGAACGAGTTCTATGGAACTGGTGAGCCAAAATGGAGGGAGCAACCAAACTTGTTGTCATTGATATGGAAAGAGGAGAGGTATTGTGGCCAAATATTGGGGTGGATCTTTAATGGAGGCTGCAAATATGGGGAGGAAATGGTGGTGAAGGCCAAAGTGGAGGGAAAGGCTATGGTGATGGTTGCTAAAGGTGGGGATGTAATGGGGGTGAGGGAAGTTGCTAAAGGGGGAGAAACATTGATGGAGGTTGAAGCAAGGGGGAGGGGGAATAGTGGGGAATGAAATTGATAGCTGCTATGGAGCTTGTGGTGATGGGAGAAAGGAATAAAAAAAGGAAGAGAAGAAAGGAAGAAGGTTGGTTGTTGTTGTTCGTCAGCAACGGAATGGACATGAGGTACGGAATGGACATGAGGTAAGGAAGGAGAAGAGGAAGGCTTGTGTGGTTTTTAAATGGGAAAAATTAGAGGTGGAAGGTGTTATTTATCAAAGGAGGGGGTGGGGTATGTGAGGTGATGAATCGACTAATAGGTTAAAGATCAGGGGAGTTGGCACGGATTAATTTTATTTGATAGGGTCTGGAAGAATGGGATGGGTTGGTAGTGTTGGGTTTTAGGGAGTAGGTGGTTGATGTAGAGAAAATTTAGATGCAGGAGTGGTAGTGCGTGGATAGGAATGGCAAAGATGAAAGGGATTTGAACCACGTAGGGAAGGGCTTGCATGGTTGTAAGGGAAAGGAAGAGAAGGGACCGATTGGGGTGGGGAGAAAAAGGGAAAAAAAGGAAAAGAAAGAAAATTTTGTTAGGTTTGGTTTAGATTTAAGTTCAGATTTTAGATTAGGGGATTAGGACGAGACTAAAATTAATTTAGCAAATATTTAGGTTTAGGGTTAGGTTAAAATATAAATGATTCGTATTAGGGTTAGGATTCAATTTAGGTTCAAGGAATTTGGGTGTAATAAAATTATTAATTATCCAAGATTAGTATTAGGTTAAAATATAAAATAATTGGTATTAGGACTAGATTAAAATTTGAGGTATTACATAAATACATGCTTAATCATACTTAAAGTCTTTCCAAGCTTTAGCACACTTTTGAATTATAACTTATTTAAATCATTTAGGCAACTCAAAACCATTCTACATAATTAGAAAAATAAATGTTATTAGTATAATATTTAAATGATGATTTATTATTGGCATATAAAATCTCATTATGCTAGTATACCAACCCATAACTTCTCCTTTATCTCTTTAGGTGCCCATCTCAAGTTAAGAATCATAATGGAAATCATTACACAAGCTTTAGTAGTCATATAGATTATGTAATATGTCTAATTCTCTCTTGGTGGCACCCTTTCATTATTGAACCCATCAATTACATATTTTATTTCCTTATGCCTTAATTTTGACAATTTCTTCATCTACACCATCCATCTCTTCCCTCTATCACCCTTCCTCCTTATTCATCTTGAGATGCCATACCCACATCAAACCATTCAAGGAACAATAAGGCATTGACACATTTTTTCTTTTTTCACACAAGTGAATAAGCAAAATTCCAAAAATCTAGCTTATGTTGCCATATTTCAAAATTCAAACACATAAGCTATCATTAGGGAAACCATTGTTAAATTCTACAAAGTTCTTCTCCATTATTTTACCACTGAATAAGGAAAAAAATAAACACTATGAAATTCTACAACTAATTAATAGAACACAACACCCAATTAATACTCAAACCAATAGCAAAATTGTAACATAAAATATAACCAACCAACAAGTAGTAACCAAGATATTGCCCTTATTACTAATAAAATAATTACAACAAAATAAATAATAGAGTATGTAAACACATATACCACATTAAAAGCAAAAAACCTATAAAATTTTAAAACCACATGATAGTAAACTACACTCCATGTAACACTTGAAACAACTAATAAAGGGTATATACCATATTAAAGAGCAAAATTGTAAAGCATATTTTAAGGAAACAAAACTACTAAAGAACGGAGACTCAAGCATATGTGAAAAATATACCAAGAATGAAGGAGAAAAAACATACCTAAAGTATGTACATGACATTGATGGAAAAAAGGAGAAGAAAAAATGACAATTGCAACCACATAATAAGGCCTGAAGTGGAATAAATGGTGGATTTTCTTCGTGTTGCTTCAAGTTCTCTCTTATATGTTTGAGTAAATGGGTGAAAGTAAACTTAGCTCTAGGTTAAAGTGAAGGAAGAAAAAAGGAATTGGTTAAGGTATAGATGATGGTTATAGAATAAAATAATTGCCTATACCTTAAAGATATTTATAAAAAGAACTCGTTAAACTATAGAAAATTATTTTAGTTTAAAATCACCATATATACTCTTGTTTAAAATGGGGCATTTGGAAAACTGTATATGATTGTTATAGTTTTATTATAACCATCTATTGTTCCATTGTATTTTCTAACTATTCTAATTTTTACTAGGTGGATTATATACAATTGTTATAGTTAATATAATAATATAGAATATGATGCCTATTTGTATTTTTATAGTAGTGTTTGGGGGAGTTCCTTCTCTATCCACAATATCTTCTTGAATTTCTTGAGGCATAGTCTATTACTGGGGCCCAAGAAGGGAGGTTGTTAATGATCTAAGAACTAGGGGAGCATATAGGGTGTTTGGGTCAAAGGAGCATGCATGTTTGATATCATTTCTTGTACCAACACTCATAGCTTAATATTGATTACTTGTAACTGGTTAATGTTAATTAAGCGATCCTCAATGGGATATGTTGAGCCTCGAGTTGGTTGTTAGGTATGGCGGGTAACATAAATTTAGTAAGACTCCTCATAGATGATACATGATGTTTTTAGATTTATGTGATCCAATTGGCTTGGGGGTGTAGGGATGTTAGAGAAAAAATTGGGGAGAAGGTAGAGTAAAAATAATTTTTTTTGTTTATTACATAGTGTTTTTAAATGGCTTAGGTTCCCCCTATTTGTACTAGATGAGTATAATGGGAAGAGGGGCAAGGGTAGGGCTTTTAGATGTTCATGGTTGGGTTGATGATATATGATCCTAGGCCAATCTAAGCTATCGGCCTCTAGCACCTAATGTTTCTAGGCTGGATCAATCTTTAACCCCTAACCTTTCGGCCTTAGGTTTATCCTTTATGTCTTGTCGACCCTTGGGCTTTTTTTTAGGATCAATGGCATGGTTTAGAGGTAAATCGTATTTGATACTACTATTTATACCAATAAGATGCCCATTTATTTTTTGAGAAGTCAACCATTGGAGAATTCCATGGTATAAATGACTCATATTGATTTATGAGGTCGGTCATCAATTCAAAAAATGTTCTAAAGTAACTATCAATGATTAGTGCCAAGGTCATGGTGCTACAAAAGTATATAAAGATAATATGTTCCTCTTATGCATTTTTTTTTGTTAAATTACTACTTTTTATTGTATCTCAGACCCAAGGATCTTCCAAATAATTAAGAAACGAATGATTAAAATAGCATGAACCATGTTTCTTGATCTTGGATAATATATCCACAACATCCACATTTGGTTATGACAAATCATCCACAATAGTTTGTCACCTATTACATTATTTCAATAAGTATGCCTTTAAAAATTGGTAGCTTATATAATCAACATATTAACCTCTTATTGACAAGCTCTTGGAAAGAGTTAACTCTTGAAACAAAAAAATACCAATAGCAATTTTGACTCACAATATGTGGCCAAAAATTTTCCTTCCCCTTAAATACATGATTCATCTTATTAAGTTAATTTTTTGAATGTTCTTTTGGATTAGAGTAAGTGGCAATAGCAACAAAACTCTACTTACATGGAATTATATGATTATGTTTGATTTTAAGTTGTTAGTGTGTTGTCTATGTTTTTTTTTCAAAATTAGCTTTTAAAGGAAGATTGCATTAAATTACTAAAATATTTTGGATTCAAGTCTGACTAGGTTATTGGAGCATCACTCAAATAAAGCTTATTGAACCCTCAGTGACTAGGCCACTAGTTGCTTCTTTCGAGGAAGATATTTCACACTTCAAACTGAAGCTATGTTCTAATCTCCCAAGCGCTGGATGTCGATTAAAAGAGAGTTGTGAATTCCTCATGAGGGATTCAAATGGTGGTTGACAACATCCATAATGTATCGGTTTAAGATCATGAAAATTTAAGACATCATCCATAATGTATCAATATAAGATCATGAAATTTTAATACTATCATAAATTATTATTGCATTAACCTAATATAAAACATAAAATTCCAAACTAAATTAAAAAAATATATTAAAGTACATATATTACATTAATGTAAATTATTTATTTTATCTACATCATAATAAAGTATATCCAAGAAGCCTATAGAAAATCATGATATAATTATGCTATTGTTATAAAGCATGAATTTGGTATTTAATTTGTACAAAAATAGAATGCATGAATACTTAAGTGTGTAATGCATAAGTGTATTTTTTTTACTTCAAAAAATTATAAGTATGATAACCACTTCATGAGTATAGTGAACTGCTTAAGTTATTACTAATTGGTATCAAGATGGAACATTAACATATAAGTGGTTAGAATCTACTTATACTATATTTACTTGAAGTCTTATAAAAAAACTTTATCATGGTATTTGACTCAATTGTTAGCCCCATTGGAGGATTCTTGCGTTTTTAAATTATTCATAATGTTTTGAAGATTAGTAGGGTGACTTTATAGTGTTTTTTCCATGAGGGAATCTGTTGAACCTCTTTATTATTATTATTATTATTATTATTATTATTATTATTAAAAAGTCTAACAGGATGTTTTAGATATGTTGGGTGTATTTTATATGATAAAATATCAATAGTTTTAAATTATTCATCACGTGAACATTGGTTGGTTCAAATAGAGAATAATTTTTGTGCGATAAGAGGACACTACTCAAACTCAAGGAAGAATTTTAAACCATTATTAGATCGATCATTCTTTGGGAGGTAGAATATTAGTTTATTAAGTGTAATCAAGTTAAATACAATGTTTGGATTCCTTATTAAGGAGTTGCAAAAATTTTCTTTGAGTGATTTTAATAGATCAAAGGTAATTATAAAAAAAATAGCTATGGTGAGGTGATTATTAAGGGCTGCTCATTCTAGTGCTTGTTAAGGACATCTTCATCTATAAGATGTTAAGATGTTTGATGATTTGTGTAGCTCACAATAATTATGAACCTTATTTCCTTATAGAGTAGGTGGCATGTAGTTAGTAAAAGGAGTAAGTGCTACTTTTGAAGAAGTGTTAAATGTGCTTTTGTTTGGTTTAAAGCAAGTGGAAGCAAAAATGTGTTATTTTCCTTGATTTTATATATCAATCACTTACTAATGAGGTAACTTACCTATGTGACCATATTGAGTCTACATTTCTCAATATTTATTTATTCACAACTCATATAATATAAATAGGAAAAATTAACCCCACTTATTTTAAGGGAAAATATTGCAAGCGAGGTGCTAATTCTTTTGTGGTATAATAGTGATAAAAAAAACAATGTCAATGTAGTAGGTTTTTCTATTTTTAAGAAATAAATATGTATATAAAATATTAATACTTCCAAATAAATTTATCTAATAACTTTCCTCTTGGGGAGTATAATTTATTGGTAAAGTTAGTTCACTTGTACCAAATAGGTCATGCTTTGTATGCTTTTACATTGTTGTGAATGTAGTAGTGTGAATAAACAATACCTAAATTTGATAGGGTTAGGGATCAACTAATGTGAAAACATAGACCTTTATATGATATACCTATAGATTCAAAGATATAATAGAGAAAAAAATTAGAAACTTAAATGGGGAAATGTATGATCTTTATTATTTGTTGTGAACAAGAGATTATGAGAAGGAATTAACATCATCACAATAAGATCTCTCAAAAACACAATAAGAACTGGATCTAGATTTATCTCTATTTCTCTCTCTACAACTTACTATAGATGAAGAGAACACGTGAATATATACATTAGGAGGTAGACATAACCAATAAAGAGGCGGCATAACAAGGGTTGTTGCCAAATGCTTGGTGACCTATATGACTCAATTGTGTCAAGCCTCAACTACTTACACACAAAATGTTTCCCCTATGATAAGATTATAGTGTTGGTTAACATGGGGGGGGGGGTATTTTCATCAACATGACTACATTGATCAACATTACGGGTAATGCTAATGTATAATTTTTCTACTATTCGCCCATTTCTTCTAAAACTTTATATAGTTGTGTATCTCAACACTACTGGCCAATATAACCCTAAAAAAACCCTCCAAATCACTCTAAATTTTCTACACATAGTCATCCATGCTATGCCACACATCAAATATAAGTTACAAGCTCACAACTCTCGACTTTGATATTATATTCATGATAACTAGCTATTGGAGAACTTTATCATCATAAAACTCCAATTGCCCCAAAGTTCTTCATGGCATATAAATAAGAGCCAAGTTTTGGCCACTCTCAAACTCGAATAAAAGTAATGGCTTTATTAGCACACACACTAAATCATCCTTAGTGACAACTCTTTGTTATAATCTAGACTCATGAACTAACATTCCAAGAAAAACATTATGGTCACAAGGAGTAGTCATATCTATCTGGAAAACCTTAGAGCCTCTAAGGCACATTAGAAGTAAACCAATATTGCTTTACTCATCAAGATCACAAGTGTAGTTGGAGTACTTATTATAGTCAACAAAACAAAGTTCAACCCATACTTCATTCAAGCTATACTTTCTAAATACCTTATAATCTACTCCACACCTAACGAGTGTAACTCCATATGATTCGCTACATATTTACTCACAATGCCCACAACTTGAGTGAAATCAGGTTTGATACTAACCACAATGTACATCAAGCATCTTATAACTCTAGATCATGTAACTATGGCTATGTAAAACACCTCAACTACTTTTCCACAGCAACCATATCATAAACATCCAAAGTCTCCAACTTATTCTCTTCAAACATGTCTATTGCCACAACAACTATATCATAAACATACAATAAAAGATCAACTAGTGAAGCATTATGATGTAATAAACCTTTTATAATTCACCCTAATTGAATATATTAAGTGTAAACATTCTATTTTATGTGGAATTAATTATAGAAACTATTAGAGTATATTATAAGTTTCATGTATTATTTTTATGCAATAGTTTTAGGGTAAAGTTTAATAAGATAATAAAAATTAAAATATAGTATACTTAGGGTTTTGGGATGGTGATTGGCCAAAGACAGGCAGTTTAACAACCACAAGTTGTGGCAAGGAGTTTGTTGGTTTCAGAGGAATGGCGATGATTAGTGGTTGATAGACCTCATCCTATTTATGATCTTTAGAGTTATTTTTATTTTTTTTTCTATAATTTAATTCCTTTTTCTAATATTTTTATATATTTGGATTCCTATATTTATTCCACATATTTTTCTAATTTTTTTTTATTTGATATGTTTTTCAATTAATGTCTCTTTATTGGACTTTCTACAAATATAAACCATCTAAAAGTACTTTGTGGTTAACCCTTATTGGGAGCCTCATGCACGACCTCTCATTGTCCAATAGTAGATTATTGTCTTGCTCTCATTTTTTAGCCACAAAACCTTATATAAGTACACTCATCTTACTTTTTACATTATTGTACTAACTCTTACACCACTTATTTTCCCTCACTCCACCATTATGTCTTCATTCAAGCATGATACAATTTACCTTACATTTACCTCATTGGATTGATTTTTGAATCATTTTCCCTCATCAATGATTTTTTAGTGATTCATTTCTTCATTCTTCATTTGACCTCTTCACCTCTATTTGATATATTCTATTCAAGAAAAAAATCTCCTAAGTGTTCTTAAAGTCATCAACCAAACCCTCTACCCTTATTTCTCCTCTTGTTTTATTTATTTATTTTTAATTTTTTTCTTCTATAATCCTTATGTATAGTTGCTTATGGATTTTAACTATGGGAAATTTATGCTCTTGGCCATTTATGAAGAATTCCCTATGGTTCATCCTCTTCCCAAGAAGATTATGCATTCTATTATTTTTTTCTAATATTTTATCTCCTTTGATTTTATATTTTATTTTTTAGTTGATTTTTACTTTGCGTTGTTTTGTAAGGTTCTCAAGAAGGCTCTTGAGATTAGAGCTTAGAAGGTGTTCATGATCTATTTTTGCTATTTTCTTAGAATTTAGTAAAACATTCTCCTACTTTTAGGCTTGGATTTGTTTTTAGTATTTTGTATAATTGCATGTGTGTTTTTATGTTTAATTTCTACAACCATGAGTGATGTTTTTCTTATGATTTTATGTGAAACATGCTAAGTTAAGCTTGAAAAATTCCCTTTGATTCAAATCAAGTCTATACATGTGTGATTTGATTACTTACATGTTTATGATGCCATGAAAAATATTAGAAACTCTTGTTTACTATTCATTTTTTAGGTATTAAAAATTTTAAGTATGTAAATAGTTATATACAAAACCATGAGAAGTGTAAAATCCACCAAATGTTTGAAAACTTATTACGATTATCTCAGCCTTGGGATATCTTTTGTGTCCTCATCATTTTTAATTATTCCATGATGTTCATTAGGTATTTTACTTAATTTTTGATATATAATATGTTATTTTTTGAGCATATTTAGCTTTTGTTATGATTAATGCACGTTTGAGCATGTTATGGGGCATTTTTATCTTTTCACATATTTTCCATGATTTTTTTCCATAATTTATTTTGATGAATATTAAGGCATTTTAAATTTTTAATAGGCTTAATTCATTTTAGATTACTCATGTTAATCCTTAGTGACTTTTATGTCTTAAAAGTGAATAATTAATGACCTAGGGGTTAATTATTCTTTTTATAAAATTATTATTATTTTATATATTTGTGTAATTATAATTGTTCAAGTGATTATATTGATTTTAAATATCCTTGGTATGAGTTTTGTTAAGTTGTTACAAGTGTTTGAATTTAAAATGGTTAAAAATGGAATAATTGGCATATAAAGGCATTGTGATCATAAGTGGTTAAAATTATGCAAGTATTGAATAAATAGACATAGGGTGACCTTAGTGTATCTTTATATTGAGCTTAGTATTAACCATTGACCATTACTTTAATCATTGACCTTAGGATTGCCTTTGAATAATTTGATTTGAAGAAGAAAATGACTAAGTGTAAAGTTGTTATTATAAGTATCTTATGTGTGATAAGTGATTGCATTAATAACACATTAATACTTAAAGTGGGAGAATATCGAGTTAGAAATGGGATACTCTTTAGAGTTAGCTACCTTAGAGGAGGTGAGAGACCTGAATTTGGTTTGACCCTTTTTTTGGGTTCTTGTCATTTTAGCTGAGATCCTACATCTAATAAATATTTTTATTTAGACTTCTAAGAGGATATCAATTCTTAATAATTTGGTGACCTATGATAAGAGGGTATTATGTTCCCTTGTGCACTAATATGATTGATGTATATAAGTGTCTAAGGGTTGCAAAGGTTATGGTGGTGTTATTTTCTCTAGTATGATTTTGGTGAGTGAATATCCTTGAGTTGTCTTATAAGCACTTGCATAATTAAAAAGAAAGTAATTTGTGTGTGCAGTTTTGTAGTTTCCCTAGTGTTTTACCCTTTTATAATTCTAAGTGGTAATATGGTATTTTGGTAGTTACTCTAGTGCACTACCCTTATTTTATAAAAATAGTTTAAGTATGGTTTGGTATTTATCCTTGTTTACTACCTTTTGGATATAAGTTTGGATTGATGGATTGGCTGTTGGTTATATATTGTGTCGATCTCTTTGATGTGTAAATGCATAGTTCATATGTAATGTCTCTCATATTATTGTTATCATATGTCAATTATTTATATGTAAGTGTGATTATATATAACCTTATTCTTATGTGAATCATGAGATCTTTACATGCTTAGAGTATATTGTTACTTAGTATGTTGAATACTGATGTATCTATTTCATGGCCACCTGCTTATTTAATGAGTAGTTAGGGCCTTCCAAGTTTTGTTAGTAGCTGTGGAAGCTTTGGGTCTAGGTCATGCTATATGGTTATTTGGTATAGTGTTGTGGTATACCATTTTGGGCTCTTTATTTTTGGTTTCTTCATCCTTGATTTTGCCATTTTAGGACATCATGTGTTTGTAAACACTTTCCCTATTTGTATTTAAAGTTGATTTCCTTTTTCCTTCTTGTTAGTTTGTTTGGTTTGTTTTGCCTCAACATTGCATTTGGTGCTAACTATACCTAATCTTCGAGTCTGAGTGGTTTTGGCCTTATATCTAATATGGTTTAGGTATTAGTCATACCTCTTACTATGTTGATTATAGCGGTAACACTTCGTATTTATTATTTCAACTTCCATAACTGTATCTTTAATCATAACTTTGTGGTTATAAAAGATGGGGTGTTACACACATACTAATTTATGATTCCTTCAAAGAGATCACATCTCTTCAATCATACCAGCTCTCCAGAATAAAAAATCAACACCAACAATAATGGGACATGAGTTTAACAATGGCTCTAGCACACTAATATTACTACCTATAGTATTGAAGTCATAACCAATCAAATCCTAAAATCTATCATTAACAAGAGCCTTCACTTGCTACCCAAAATTCTTCTTATTAGAGAGATATATATCATCCAAAGTAACTACCACCTCCATCTCATCCAAATCATCCTACATATATTTATGTTCCACCTCCTTAGATAATATATCCCCCAAATTCTCAATTTTAAGAAGGTATTTAGACTCACAAAAAGTATCACTAGAAAGTCCGGATGTATCCAAATTACTCAACCCAAACCTTTCTTTTTTAGTAATGCCTTTTTCAATTTCATGTTCTAATTACATCTACACAAGATCAACAATACTTGAGTAAAAAAAATCATTGATGTCACCTCAATTACACCTTCAATAGGTGTATCAACAAGCTCATATAACGACCCTATTTGCTTGCATACATTCGCCGCCATAACCCTATTAGTAACCTTTAATGTGTCATTCTCAATAACACATATGTACGTTATATTTCTAAAGAAAACAACTAAATCAAGCTTTTAGTGATCTCAGGGACATGATAAATATTAGATAGTGTCTCAACCATACCATCATGTATCACCATCCTCATAGTGTAATACCCTTTTCTAAAAATCCTAATTGAATTGATATTTTTTGTGACATTCCCAAATTAATGTGTTGATAAAACTACCTATATCAACAAGGTATACCTTTTTTTTAGAAACCTATAATTAAAGAGTTCCATAGTTAAGCTTGTTTGACTTGGATCAAATTTGGGATAAGTGATCTCCTAGAGAGTATTCCGAGATGCATGTAAGTTGATAAAAAGCACACTAAAAAAGAGTCATGTTGATTTGTAGGGCCAACTATTGATCTCAAAAGCACTCCAAAGTAACTACTCAAAATCCTAGTGAGACTAGGGGTGATACAAATGGTATCAAAGAAAAACCACAAATATGAACTAAACTTGGATGAGTCGGTCAGTTGCCTAATGGGATTATTCTTAGGATAGATTGTAATGAGACAATCATTACTTGAGGCCCAATGAGGACATTGGAGTAATTTAAGGATGAGTGGCCTCCTAGATAGTGTTTTAGGATACACATGGGTTGATAAAAACCATGCTAAAAATGTCTCATTTTGATATGTGGGGTCAGTCAATGATCTTGAAAACACTTCAAAGTAACTACCCATGGCTCTAGTGATGTCAGGGTTTTACATTTGTATTATTTATAAATAAATATATATTATTTTGAACGATTTATTAGATCCTTTTAAAGTTTAAATACCTTAATTATGTTTTTGAAATATTTCATTGATACTTATTACATTTCCTTACAGTTTTGAGTTTTGTGAGACTTCTAAGCCACTTTTGGTCATCAAAATTCTTTTAAATGATTCTCAAAACCATTCATACTTAATGTATTTCCTTATGCTTTTGAGTTTTGAGTTCATATTTAGATTTAATGGTTTTTTTCTAAGTCTCCTATTCATTCTCAAAATCATAAATAAAAAATTTGATGGAAGAACATTATTAGCCGTACCGTTTTTTTTTGTGTTTAGTATTTTGAGCCCTTTTTAGCTATAAAAAATTTAAAAAAATGACTTCATTCTTATTTTATTGTCATTGAACATAAAATGATTTCATAAATTATAAAGTTATTTTTAACAGTTTTGGATTTAATTATATATGGACATAATAAAGTCACAAAATCATGCTTTTCTTCATCACATCTTATCGAAACTTTAAGTGTAAACTCTAATTGAGAATTTAAGTGTGAATTATGGTTTTATGTGAAATTTATCATAGAAATAATAGGAGGGTAATATTTGTTTAAGGTATGATTTTTTTTGTGTGTTTAATATAGGGTAGAAGTGTGTTAGATTAACTAGGTTAAAATGATTAGAAAACAAGTTTGTAAGGCCATCATTTGAAAAGGTTTTGTGGATTAGATATCTAGGCATTGAGGCAAAGTAGGCAATTTTAAGTGCTTGGGAAAATGATCGGGCATCACCAATATTTATTTTTCGTGTAATCTTTGATCTATTTTGACTTTTGGTGGTCATCTCTTTGACCTCATGGGTCCTCCCTTGATCTTACCCCACCTTGGATTAGATTGCTGCCTATAATCATTCCTTTAACCAAGATCTTAACATTGTTTTATCTCCTCTTGTTTTCTACCAACTTTCTTACACTCCATACATATATCAATCAACTTTATCATTCACGTGTTGGTCAAGAATGCATCAAGTTGACTTCTCCCTCTCTCCTCTTGTTGATTTTGATCCCCACTCTCATTCTTTATGCCTCATTTACTTTATTATTCATTCCCTCATTCCCATGTGCATTATTCTCTCTGATCTCTCCTCTATCTCTTTAATTTTTACCATAGTGTTTGAAGAACACTTATCTTGTTCTTCTCACTAAGGAAACTGATCATCCCCACCTCTCATTCTCCCATTTTATTTTATTTGTTTCTCTTCTCTTAATCCTTTATCAAGCTTATTATATTTTCTTTAAGCAAAAGGGTGTTATATTTAGGAAGATTTGAAGAGCCGCCATCTCCTTTTCCTCCTCTTTTTGCTCCACCATATTGTTGTTGATATGGATTCTTCTCTTGTTTGACTCTTGTTAATTTTTGGGGTTGGTATTTTAGGGAGGAGAAGAATGATATTTGTTGCTAGGGATTTTAGAGGCTCTTGCTCTTTTATTTTGATAGTTTGTGCTTGGAAAGGAGATAATCCATATGCCCTTACTATATGTGTGAAAATCATGTGATAGTATGGTAGTTCTTTTTAATTAGTATGCTTAGGTGTGATTTTATGAAGTATATGCATGTGCTATGTATTGTTATAATATTTTTTTAAGTATAAGACCATCTGGTTTTTATGTAAGAGCATGTTTAATTTATTTAATTTAATATATGTATGCTAGCATGCTCGAAGAGGGTTGTATATGGTGAAATATTTATTCATGTGTTGTGTGGATGATTCAACCAATGCCTTTTTGTCCTTACCAAATCCTCCCTTCATGTTTTTGAGCTTCTTATTAAATCCCTTACATGTTTTGCTTAAATTTTCATGTATAATATGTTTATATTTGAGCATATTTAGGTAAATAAATGTTAGGATTAAGATATGTGTGTCTTTAAGGAAAATATATCTTCTTGTTTATCAATTTTGCAACATGTATGTCGAGTATGAGTTATGTTATATTGCATAAATTAAGCATGTAGAATATGTTGTGCTTGAGAAGTATGACTAGGTTTTTATTTGTTATTCAATCATAAGTCTGAGTTAGGGATAAAATGATAGTTTTTCCACCTCGGTATTTTCCTAGAATTTTAAATCATGCTATAAAGTTTATTTTAGTATCAACTAGATATATCATGAGTTTTTTTTTTTGAAATTTTAATAATGTTTAGAAATGATATGGATAAGATGGACTCATTTAACCTCAATGGCATGTTGGTCATTTATGACTTATTATCCCTAAGTGTCGATTAATTAGACATATGATGACCTTAGTGGATTCTATTTAGCTTTAATGTTGATCTTGACTTAACTTTAACTTTCAACCTTGGGATTGACTAGAATAATTGAAATTAAAGGAAAATGATTAAATATAAATTTTTTATTTTATGTGCCTTATGTGTTGTAGGTGGTCATTTTAGTAAGATATTAATAGTTAAAGTGGAAGATCTTGAGATTGATAATGGTTTACTCTTTATATTTAGTTACCCTAATAATGAGGTAGGGTCCCTCAATTTTGTTTTGGTGGTTTTATTGGATGCCTCAACATTTTTATTAACGTTGTACTCTACTCTAATTAGTTCTTGGGAATTAGTAGAGTGTATGCATAGATAAGTATTATATGTTCAAGAATGGGAGGGTATTGTGTTGTCTTAGTGCACTAGTATAACAAGTGTACTTCATATGTGTTTAGGTTGCATTGTTGGGGGGTATTGTGTTACCTTAGTGTGTTGGTATAACTTGTGTATTTTATATGTCTCTAGGTCATTCTTGTAACACCTTGAGTAATTTGAAATGAAATTAACTCTTTTATGGTGATTTAATAATATTAGATTTGGTAATTTTATTTGTTAGTTGTATTTATGTGCTACATTTGGGTCATTGGAACTAGATTTGGTAGTTGCCTTCATGCACTACCTTTTAGGTTTAGTGGAATTAATTAGGTATATTGGTTGGTAATTTCTTTAGTGCATTAGTCTTTATGTTTGAGTGGTATTATGGTGGTTTATTGGAAATGACTTTAGTATAGCTTGGTAGTTACCTTTAGGTACTACTCTCTGGTATGATTTGGGTCGACTGGAATGGTTGTACTGTGGTTAAGTGTATTAGCTTGATGATTATGTGATATTTGTTGATGTATATGTTATGTCATGATTATTGTATTTAGTTATTACATGTATTTATCATAGTGATTGTGCCTTGCTTACCAAGCATTTACCTTGTTTGTACCCCGTGTGGAATGTGCATGTTCAGTATTGTATAGTAGTTTAATTAGTAGTGGTATACTAATGGGTTCTATTTTATGGTCCCTAGCTGTTTATTGGGTAGTTTTAACATTTTAGAAGTATCTTTGAGGGTTCTAGTGGTGGCAACTTAGGTTAGTTTAGAGTATTTAGGGTTATCTGATGTATCTAGTTATGCTTTTATTTTTGTGTTGCTCTTGTTGTCATCTTTATGGGACATAAAGTATTATTGGTATTTTTTTCTTATTATATTTTATCTCTTTCTTCTTTTGTCCTAAATTTAAGTATTGGCGATGCTTAATTCTTATGTTTGACCTATTTACATTATATATGGCATTGGTTAGGTATTGGTCCTACATATCTCTATGTTGGATGTGGCGGTAACACCCAATATCTTATGTTAATGCTTTTGCTAACATAAAAGTTTTATGTAGTAATTTTGATGGTGTCATAGATGGTAATAGAGTGAAAGTTGCAACTATAAGTCAAAATTGAATAAGTCAGTTAACAACCTAGCAGGATGATTCTTAGAATAGACTGTAATGAGGCACAACAAGAATATTGCATTATTTGATTGGGGGTATATATAATATCACAAAGTTAATGGTAGATGATGGAAGCTTAAAAGGATCGATATGACTATATATATTAACAAGGTATACCTTCTTTTTGAAAAGTTTATCCTTGGAGAACCCCACAAATAAACATGTTTGGTTTGGATTAATCCAATGATGGGTGACCTCATTGGAAGTTTCCTTCGATGCATGTGAGTGAAGACAAAATATACTTTAAATGACTTACATTGATTTATGGGGCTAGTCATCAATACTGAAAGTGTTCCATGTAATTACGCACAACCATTGTAGGGTTGGTGTATCAGCCTGCTTCTCGAAAAATTCATTTTTATAAAATATTAGTGTTAATTTAAGAGTTTTGACCTTTAATTTTATTTTAATTAGATGATTTTATTTAAATCATGATTCTTGATATACGTGTTAAAGTTTTGATTCATTTTATGGTTTAGAATTCATAATTTTTTAAATTATTCATTATTGTAGATAATTATAGTTAAATTTATTTACGACTACGATTTTATTCAATTGATTATATTAAATTTCTACATAAAATATATTTATATTCTATCGTGTGTTTAGATTTTAATATTTTCAATTCATTTACGAATATAATTTTTTCATGTGCTTGCTACTCTATTTTAGGTTATATTTACTTAACAAAAAAAATTATTTTAAATTAGTTTTTATATTTATTTTTGTGAACCAAGGGTTTTTTAAGAACTAACAATATGAATCAACGTTTAAGGAATAGTGAAGGTAAAATGGAGAGGAAAGAGGAGAGAACAAATATGGAAAAGTTCTATTATAATTTCTACTATCTAAAATGAATACAATACCTCCTATATATAGGAGTAAAATGAGGGAGGAGAGGGTAGAAAGAATACTATGTGGTCGGACTCGAAAGCTTTTTGGGGCTAATTCTCGTCCTCAATACTAGTGTTCAATATTTTCATCTTTTGGACTAGCATTTAAGGGCTTGATAGTTTAAAAAAACATATATCAGTAGTAAAATTATTTTTATGATTTATCCGCAGAAAATATTTCTATCTTTAAATTTATTTATTTTTATGAAGTTTATAAGATCTTTGAAAAAAATTATATTTAAGGTTTCCATAACTCATTTAAAATTTTATTTCTAAAATTTATTTTCTTCTTTTTTTCTTATTTTGGTTAATGGTGGATTTTTCAAAATTTTTTTAATTAATTAAAGTCGCATAAAGTTTTATAAAAGCATTTCTTTGATTTATTTCTAATAGCATTTTGAATACATGTTTCTATTTTTAAAAAGTGTTTTAAATGATTTTAAATAAAAGTTGTTATTGGTTAAGTTTTATTTTTTTTTTTCAAAAAATCGATTTATAGATTTCTATAAGCATTTCTTCTAAAACTTACCATAATTGAAAAAGTTCTTTTGACTTCCTTGTACTTAGATATTTTTTAATAAAAAAAACCATATGACCAACAAGTCCCCCATTCTCTTTCCTTTTGTTTCTTCCTTTCTTAATTATTTTTTCTACATGCTTCCCGACCTTCTGCCTCCTTTGTCTTCTCTCTTTTTTGACCAACATCACCACTACACCACATCACACCACTTCCTCCATTCTCATCCTTCACATTGGCGATGCCACTCCAATGCAACAACAAACAATAATGACGACAACTTGTGGCACTATCTGCATTACTCAACCTCCGCTAGCACAACAGTCAATCACAACAACCAACGCCACACCTCCACCTGCATCTCCCTTTGTTGTCATTGACCTCCACCAACACCGAATAGCTTAACCAACCTTGGTGAGCAGCTGGCAAATGCCATCAACCACAAGGAACAACAACACATGACTACAATGAACAAACAACAACAACAATTAGTGCCTCTAGTCACAACCATTGTCGTCTTTGCTTAACCACCAATGAGTGGTGCTTAACCTCTGATGAAACAATAATAGAGCCTAGTTAGTTGATTCATTACAATATTTTCTAGTAATAATGATAATAAAAGACATTATATTGAGAAGCCACTTGCCAACACTAGAGATTAACCTCAGCATTCTTAAGAGATACAAGGTTATTGATGATTTCATTATTGTTTATAATATGGTCATCCTACACACATTTATTGAATATATTAGGGTTAGCCTCCAAATACAAAGAGAAAGTTGGCTCCTCACGCACCTAAGAACTAATCTAGCCCTATTTCACTAGATCTACTCAGTGTTCCCTTAAATGAAGAAATATTTAGGCTTCCATCTCTTCATAGAAGATTAAGGCTTTTTAATAAACTCGTGATTTCCCCTAATCTGACTGGAGTAGTAATCTGAGATGGAGGGAAGGCTTAGGAACTTGTATAAATATTGAAAGAACATGATGGTGGGTTGTACTCTCATAGATAACAACTATAGAGAAATCTAAAGACTATCATCTAAGCATTGGGATTGAATTGTGTAAAAATAATCTAACACACATGAAGAAAATTATTGATGAAAAGACGTAAAGGTAAGAAGAGTTTGGCATATAGAGCCTTGGAAAAGATGGTGATACACCTATCTAGAGGATTCTTGGCCCAATCAAATGGAGAGGATCATATCACTTTGAAATCACTAAGGATATGATTGAGGGTACAAAATGATCTAGTTGAGTGTTGATGATATTAATGGGGAGTCAACTACAAGATCCTTAAATGTAGTGGGTTATCTTGATAGATCAACACTAACTTGGAGTTAAAGGGCTTAGGGGTGAGGAGTTCAAACAATAACACCCCCACTTTTACTGATAGAGAATTTAATTGAAAAGAGTAATTTATGGGAGCTTAAGTGTAAAAAATAAACAAGGTGTTACCACAAAACATATAATAAGTCTGGTCTCCTCTAATGTTATTATACTAAGTGGTAAGGTTAAAATATTTCTTCACTTAATTTAATAATAAAATTAATAAGAAACATATAGGAGATCATATTACATGGTTATAACTATTATTATATTTGACAAAAGTCTTGGACAAAGATACAACAACCCAAAGGAACATATATCACATTACGTGGTTACAACTATTATCAAATAGAACCTATTAGCACAATGGTATTGAGTAAACCATATATAACACTAAGCATACAAAGAGCACATCAAGAACATAGAAGATAACACAAGATGATCATGACATAGTGTAAACTAATGAATACATGTGATAACTAAATACAATAGCCATGCTATAACTCATACATGACAAGATATCACATACTCATCATGCCAATACACTTAACCATCATACAACTATTTCATTGATCCAATTAATTCCAATGGTATTCCAATAAGAGAACCACCAAATCATACTTAATCCATTTCCAATAAACTGATAAATTATCACACATAATTAGAAAGGATAAGGAATTATGGCAACAACCAACCATAAACACCAAAGCCATTTCCATTTAATCCAAAGGTCGTGTACAAAGAAAATTATTGAACCTTTCTATCTAAACCACTCTAGAGGCCACCATACAAGATTTGCTTCCTTTAAATATTTTTAAGGGACGAAGTATTAACCTGGGGACACAAAGGTACCCCAATAATACCGGCTCATGAAGATAACACAATATCAACACCCTTTTATTAATGTTACCACCAAACACACTTAGGTTACACATGATAATAGTTTCATACTTAACCATTGTTTCTCATTTAATTTTATGTATTACAAGTCAACCCAAAGGTCAAAACCAAGTTTGGCTAAGGACCATCACTAAGGTTAGGAAATAAGAGAATATTATGTTAGAAGTCTCCAAGGAAATCCACCAAGGAATAAAAAAAAAAACTCATATCTAGTAGAATTAGTCAACTATTTCCCATGACTAATATTTTAGTCTTGGTATACCTGATCGAAGAAAAACAATAACACACATTAAACTAGTCGATTAATTAGTCCAATTGATTGATTGTTCTTATGAATAAACTAATGGATTTAACCAAAGTAGTTGATGTGCTTAGGCTGAAACCAAAACAACCTTATACATAAAATAAACCATTTAATGGGTATGTACAACTAATAAACTATTCTAATAGTAAATCAATGGGCTTGGATAACTAATTGACTATTATAACTGTTAATATTATTGTCAAACTTTTGATTTAGATCTTAAGATTCTATGATTCTACAATCCAAATTTCAAAAAAAAAAAATCCTCAACCCTAGGTATAATGTTAAAGTTTTATAATTATAGTAGGAACATATAATCTCACGTAGGATTTGTGGAATCTTACAATCCTAGGTAGAATATTCCGATTCTACATATTGCCTATTACTTTTTATCTACTTTTGTAAAATCTATTTTTTTTCTTATTCCCACTATATTTCTTACTGAACTCTAAACCCCAAACTCTATTATTTTGTACATATTATATATTGAGTAGCAACAAGGCAAATGAAGCATGAGCAAGATATTAATATGATAATGAAGCTTATTGTGGGTAAGGGAAATAATTTTGATAGAGTCTAAACTGTATATGTAAAGTAAAGCAATTATATTAAAATTTAAGATCTTATTTGTTTATAAATTTCTTTTCACTTCATAACTATCCTTTTTTATCTTCTTTTTTGGTGTTGTTAGATTTTCCTTTTGTGTGTAATGTGTATACATCACCTTTATGCTCACTTCATCTACATATATATAATTTTAAACTTTGTGTTTCTTTTTAGTTGCTACAACTTAATTAGTGAACAAAAGAGTTTAATAACAAAATTTTTATTGTTCTTTAACTTCCACCATGGTATTTTGGATCATACAAACACATGAGGGACATATTTTTGTGGAATTCCTAGGATCTTATGACCCAAAAATATGTTTCTACAATTTGATTTGATGACCCATACTAATTATAGGAGGAATCTACATTTTCATAACCTTGGCAATCAATAGATGAGTTTAACCAATCAAGCAATCAATCTTGACAAAATAACCCAATCCACAATTTGATTTGATGACCCATACCAATTATAGGAGGAATTTACATTTTCACAACCTTGGCAATCAGTAGATGAGTTTAACCAATCAAGCAATCAATCTTGACAAAATAACCCAATTCATAATTTTCATACTTGACCAAAAATTACATGCTTACATAATAACAATGCCAACTCAACACATCTCAATATGAATAGATCAAAACCACTAAAAACAATCAAAGCTATGTTAATATCAAAAATCATGCTTGAAACATTAATATCCATGACTCATGCTTAGAAACATCAACATGATTCAATCCTTTGAAGCATATTATAACATGCTAAGCATATAATGCAAACACATGGGATAATATAACATATTACATGCTCAAGGATGACATAAGATGCTTGATTTCAACCCCATAACCCCAAGAATATCATGATTAACACACTAACACTCAATCATACCACTAACATGCTTACTAATATGCATCCTACCATCACAGATTATCACATATTTATGAGGAGTATAGATTTACCTTTTTTCTCAAGCGAATCAAGAAAAATAAATAAACAAAGAACTACCATAGCCTAGGTTTTAACACAGCCTTCTTCTTATTCTTAAAATATAGAACCTAAAAATTATCAAAACTAAACCATAAAATAACAAGGATTAATGGAAGTAGGGTATAGAAGTAGGGTAAATGAGGAGAGGAAAATCTTCAACTCTATACTAAGCTAAATACCTTTATACTTAGGGAAAATATAATAGCATTAGATAAAAGATTAATGGAAGAACAAAGCAAGGAAATGATGGAATAAGTGAGGAGGAGCATTGGTTCTAGCACAAGAAGATCAATGATGAGTCTTTAAATGCTTAAGGAAAAACAAGGAGCAGTGAGGACATAAAACTTTGCACAAGAGTTGAATGATGAAGAAAATGCACAAATATGGCATAAGGAGGGGATGATCTAAATAAATATGTAAGGAAAAAAGCGTAGTAGGATGACTAGAGGTTACTTGGCTCTTACATGAATGAAGAAATAATGGGGTAAGGTGAGGGTGAATGTAAGTGACCAAGCATGGAAAAAGTATATGTGTGATCTCAGTTGACTTTTACTACTTATGTAACAAGAGATTTAATAGAAGAGATAAGAGAGGAGAGTTGGTTTGGTGATCTAAAGAGTTGTTGGTAGAAATACACTTTCGTTAGATATTTGGTGAATTAATTGAAATAAAGTTGTAGAAGTTAGGAGAATAATCATACAAGCCATAAAGATAATTATCAACAAGGAAGAAACAAGATTAGAATATTAGAAAATTATTAATAAGATTAGGAAATTATAGTTTTTCATAAAAATAGCAACCTAGTTATACCAAAAAATAACACAAGATGGGTTACATGTGAACTAGTCAATTGGTGACCCTATCAAACCAAATCTAGAGAAAAAACTAAGGCAACCTGCCCAACTTGCAATCAAGAATATCTTAATATTGGAATAGTTCCTCATTATGGAATATAATTTGGTAAAAGTAAAGTTTTAAAACTTAGGTTATTACACAATTAATGGGTCTTGGAGTTTAATGATAAGGTTGAGGATTTCAATAGGCTAAAAATGACCCACGTATTCAACTAATGAAATGAAAGGCTTAAAGGTGAGTAAGGATAGTGCGTTAGGGAAATAAACTTAGAATATAATAAACATTTAGATCATTTTGAAGGGAAACCAATTCTTTTGAGAAGGGCAGTGCCTGGTATGATGGATACGCAAACTCCATAGCCTTGGTAGTTGTAAAAAAGCTTATACCTCCATACCCCACCACTTATGTCATTACTAGAAGGATTTTGACAAAGTATAGGGAATAATGTCATCAGTGGGTATGGTTGGAAACCTAAAGAGTAAATGAAAAGGTAAAAGGGTTTTTTATTAGGAATGAAGTAAGATGTTGAAGAATGTTTTTCCGTGAGGCTTTTAATGTTTTAGAAAGCAATTTTGTAAATAGTTGAGAACAAAAAAATAGTAATAGAGGGCATAAATACTAGAAAGAGGGTGTAAATTACTATGAAATAGATATTCAAAATTTAAAGTGTCTCCACAACCTTCCATACTCATGAGGTATAAATTTGGACACAATCTTGAGATTTTAGTAATAAATGGTTACTTTAGCATGCTTCCTTGGGAAGAGGAATCATCAAATCATAATGACTTTTACATATGAACTTATGGTGGTAGGAAAAACATAACCCTCATCACTTAGCAAAGAGTAACTGAGCCACACTTGTTTAATGGGGTTTGTTCACCATGTCACTTTTCAAGTCACCCTATATTTTATTCAAATTTCAAAAGATGCACACCTAACATTCCTTAACCATTTTTACTAATAATTCATCATGTTAGCCATATCTCTTTATGTGGCATTTAGTCTGATGTACTCTACATCCCAGCTTACTTCTTTTTGACTTGATCTAGCTCCTTTTAGCATGTTGATTAACCATTCGCTCAACCCTATGTAACATTACTTGTAAGGCCTAGGGAGAATCCTTTGTTTTCCATAACCTAATTACATGGCCTCAACCACTTCCCCTTTACGATCCCTTTTTGTGGTTGTACATCTTGTTATTCTTATAAATTCCCTTAAGCTTAACTCAGTATGCATCTAAGTTTGTTGTATCTTTTGGGAGAAGGAGGTTAGAAATTGATTTGCCATTACAATGGATTAGATCTAAAATATGGCTGCCATAGTGGATCACAATTTTATGGGAGTAATGATATGGGTATTCCCATGCCCAAAAATGTAGCTAACATAGTAGACCAAATATGATTAATGGTAGGTAAAATGACGAAATGGATACTATTTAAACGAAGGAATTCGATCTCAAAAATTCTGCCCCCAAAGTAAAAAAAAAAAAAAACAACCTAAAAGGAGCTTCAAACTAACTTCGAGTCCCAATAGTGAAATTACCATGTGAGTCTTAGAGTACCGGATACTATATCAGATAATAGGGCATACTACCCAGTATACACATCTCCCATAACTTCCCTTGGATCACCCATATTAAACATTTCCCCTTCTTTTACACCAATTGCCCAAATATATAAATAGGAAGTCATGCAACCATTTATGACATGCAAAACTTAGAATACGCTCTCATTTTGCTCTCTCCTCTCTCTCTAAATTCCGTCACCCCACAAACACCTCAGATTGTATCCTTAGGACACATTAGTTAACAATCTTTATACAATAATTTATTTTTACTAGGTTAATACAAACTTTGGAACTTTAAATTTAGAATTTTTTGTAACTTTAATTTTTTTCTTGACATGATTAGTGACTACTACTTGATAATTTTTTTAAAGTTCTTAATGTGAATTTTGATAATTTTTTTAAAGACCTTCATATGAATGTAGTATTTATGAAATATTGTGATTTTCTAAATTAAAATTTCTAAGTTAACTTCCCTTTTAAGGTTTTATAGAAAAACTCTTCTTGGTAATTACTTAAATTATTTATGGACACTTGAATTTCTATGGGAATCATTTTCCATTGTACGATAAATATTATTTCAACATCATATTTCTATATACATAAGTAGTATTTATATTTAACGATAGTGTTTTCTCATAAAACATTTTTCAACTTTCTTCTAGAAAAGCCATTATGATAAGTATAATCTCTTTACACTAATAGGGAACTATTTCCATTAAATATATTTTTAGCCATATAATACTAGAAATATTCATATTTTATTATTAGTTAATAATTAATTAATTTTATATATTTTTAGAAAATTTATTATTTGAAACAGGTGATGTGGTTGGTGATTAACTTGTCAACCTAAATCAGCTATTAACTTGTCAACCATTCTTGCTTACACAATAATTTAATTAAATTTTTTTGCTCCCAATATTTATGAAAATTTAATATTTTTTATATTTATGTTAAAAATATTATTTTGTGTTTTTCACTAAATTTTAATAATTTATTTGTTATTTATTTTAGTAAATTACTATTAAATGGATTTTCCTTTAAATTTTTTTATTAAATTATAGAATTTTTTTTGGGATTCCAAAATACCCTTTGCGTTTTTTTTTTATATACATGATATTTATTTGATTTTGAGATATTTTTTTATTATCTAAAAATAGTTTTAAAGTTAAGTACATAAGCTACTTCATATAACTATCATTACCTACATACATAGGTCAATTATGCTCCTCTTCCCCCATAGTGGTAGGTTTGTCGATACTAGGATGAGTAGTTGTTTTTGTTTCTCCTTTTCCTCATTTTATTTTCTTCTTTTTCTTCAACATGATTTCTCTAATGCAACTCCTTACTCATTCTACATCCTACTCCTTACATCTGTATTTCTAGCACTCAAGCAAAGTGTACAAGACACTCCTTCCTCTCCCTATGGATCTCAACCATAATGCCTTAGGCGAGAAAGAGTTTGTTTGAATTTTAAGCTTTTAGATATCCTTTATTTATTAACTTTTCCTTGAGAAAAAAATTATTTTAAATGTGTACACTTCTTCTTCTTTTCTCCTCCTCCATAGCCATGGATCTTCATCATCTCTTCCTCCACTTTTAGTTCAATTTGTACCTTCTAAATTTTAAATTCTATCCCCTTTTACTTTAATTTTGTAAAAGAGGATTAGGAATTGTGGAAAGTAAAGGATGTTTATTATGCTTTCTCTAAAATTCATCCAAATCAAGTAAAAAGTCTTTAGAGTCTTTTTCCTGTCTTTTTTTGTCTATTAAATATTTTTTATATGTAAAGAAGGCTGATGCAAAATATTATTCTTATCTTGATAGGTAATCAAGTTTTTAAGGTGGAGATTTTGGCTATTTAGAGGCAATACTTATGTATTCATTGATTTGATCCTTAGAACTTGGTAAATATTTTTATATGTATGATAGTAAGCATGAAATATTCATTTTTTTTAAAAGTATGTATGTTGCAAAAAATAACATGTATTATGTTTAGTATTATGATTATATTGTGTCATGAATATTCATATAATAGCATGAAGCTTCTGTAATATGTATTTTATGTGCTTAAAGTGTGTATGATATGAAAATAGTTTCCTTAAAATATGTTATTATGTTAAGTATATTAAGTATTCAAAATTTGATTTACTAGTTAAATATTATTATATTTTATATACAAAATGATTTTAAAGAGTGATCATGGATTGTTTGGTATTTTTACTATTTTAGGGAAATTTTCAAAATAGAAATATATTTTTAAATGATTATGGTATTAATTCGGTAATAACATTTTTTGTATTAAAATAATTTAATATGAAATTAATTTAACATAAGGATAATTGTCTTTCTACTTACTAGAAAATATTCTCCACATCTGATTTTTGCTTAAAAGTGTTTTAATTAAAGTATTTAAGGGTTCTCTTTTATTTGGGTTAAGTGAGTAATTAAATGAGAAATTTATGACTTGAAAATGAATTAGGATTTTAAAGGGTAAATTTGTTATAAATGGTCAATTATAAGAAAGATGTAAATAATATGATTAAAATTTTAACCCTTCAAGCATTGCCTTTTAAAGTTGACTCTTCATAAATGATGAATATGGTAGTTAAGTGTGACGAATATGGATAAGCTTAATACCCTATTATAGAGGTCTTTAATAATGCTAAATTATTTTTCAATGATAATTCACATATTTGTTAATATTTTAGATGTGTAATGTTATCGTAAGGTTTGGAAGTTTCACATAGAGTTATATTTTTGAGAGACTTGTCGATTGGTTTCTGGTGCATACTAGTTAATTGGTTCATGGTTGAAATGATTTTGTACCTAGCATAACTAGTTAAATAGTTTTGTGGAACCAATTAACTAACTAGTTTGGCTCCAATGGTTATTTTTATGTTTTGCCCTACAAATGTGATCTAATGATTATGAAGCTTGGTGACTATGATTTTTCCATGATGATTCATATTTCTTGAAGTTGTTTTTTTTTAATTTTTATATCGTTACCCTAATTATTCATTAAGATTTTCCTAAAAAGCTACTTTCCTCTAACTAATCTTGATTATGTGCTCAAAGTCAACCTTATTTTTTCTTTTTCTTTCTTCTATCCCCCTAACATGCTATTGGGGTCGTGACTATTCTTCACCCACTTCCCCCTTTACTCACCATGCTTATACTCCTATAGAATCTATCTCACCCATTTCTATCCTCTCTAGTACACAAGTGTGGTCTAGTTCATCTCTCTCTCTCTCTTTTTTATTATTATGGTGTGATACCCCTTATTTCACTAAAACCTACTTACTTTGGTTATCTTTGCATGAACTATTCTTCTTCTCTTCCATTCTTTTATTTTCTTGGAAATTCACTAAGTGACGAAAGTTCCCCTATTTTTTCATTTCTCTTTATCCTTACTCATTTCCTCTTAAATCCTTTAGCTTAATTCACTAGTACTTGTTTCATGTAAAAAAGGGATTAAGATTTGGTGATAAGTGGAGTACTCTTTGATTATTTTCTTTGGTGTTAAAGAGGTTTTTGAAGGCTGGTCATTTCTCTTTATGCTCTTAGCTTGAAATTTTGGTAAAGTTGTTATACTCTTTATTGGTGCTATGTTTTGTGTTAGTATGTTTATCATATGTATAATTAATTTTATGTTATTCCTAAATCTTGATTAGTGTTAATCAAGAAGAGGTGTTAATTATCATAGATATATACATTAGTTTTCCTTATATTTAGGAATTTATCTTGTTTTTACCATGATTTTAGTATGCCAGAATTATTTACAAGTTTTACATCTTATGCATATGTTTTATGTGTATATATGGGGTTTGAAATCTCACAAAATGGGTTTAGGAGCATGATAGGCCCTGTATGATCTTTTTAGGATTATGGGTGATATATATAGCATGTTATATGTGTGTATATTATGATTTTGAGCATAGAGCATTTTTATTGCATTTTGAATATGATTTTCTAATACGTATGATAACTTATAGATGTGTGGGTATATTGTCTCTATAGGTACAACTAGTTAATTAATTTGGTGAACCAGCTAATTGGTTAGCTGACTTTTACTTACTCTCTCTCAACTTGCACCAATCAACTGGCCACCCTTGAACTAGTCAGTTAGTTAGTTTGATATGTTTGGAGACTAGTCCATTTGTCCTCTAGGATAGTGTATTTTTTAGACTTAATCCTCATAATCAACCATGTGTTTGACTTTAACCTTAATTAAATGGAATTATTGAGTATATGCATATGATATTTGGTTAAGAGTTTAGGTTAATGGATTTACCTTAACCGGAAGCTTTAGTAGCCTTATCTTATGGTCTCTTTTATCTCTTGTAGGTTAAAGATAACATGAATGGTTGGTCCTTGAATCCTTGTAGACTAAGATAATAATTAGAATAAGAGATTGTGAATTAATTGAGTGTGAATGGAAACATACGTCCCATGTGTGTGACTTGTGATCACTTTAATAAAATATTTATAATTAGAGTGAAAGATCTTAAGTTTGGCAATAGTCGATCTTTAAGGCTAACCACATTAGAGATAAGGTAAGAACCCTCAAATTATAGTTTTCTTAGTCACCCTTGTAGCTTTCATTAGTCTCCGTGTCTACTCTACTAGAATTCTATAAGCCTTTTAGAGGGTAACGATACATAAGAACTAAATGTTGAGGTGAATTTTGGTGTTTGTTGGTTAGCCCTGCACAGGTTACCCTTATACCTTTGAGTTGGTTACTTGTTCTATCTCTCTAAAGAAATAAATAAAAGCGGTTTAATTGTGGTTTGATGGCTAAATTTGCATGCCACCCTTTGTGATAAGAGTATGGATTTGTGGAGATGTTTAATTTGTTTAAGTGGTATGTCAAATTTGTATAATTGTTTAATAGTACACTACTCATGTGTATTATCATTTGTTATGAGTTATTGCATGATTGTTGTTATAAGTTATTGCATATGCTTGATGGTGTATTAGTGGCATGATCTCTATGTGTTCATGTATATTGTTTCATGGTCATCAGCTTATTCAACAGGTAGTTAAGACTTTGCAGTAATGGTTTGAGGGTTGCATTTGCAATGGTTGGAGTGAGAATTAGAACTATCTTTTTTTTAAAAAAAATCTTATTGTTAATATGGGGGTTTTACAATAAGTGTATAAATGAGCTTTAATAGTTTTTTTTCAAGTAAATGATTCTTTGTGATTAAGTGTATAAGTGCGGTTTAACCCATGATACCTTTTAGATCAAAGATAATTACTCAAATTAGTGGATTAATGGAAGTGATTAAGTGTCGATAATTTTTTGGTTGATAATAAGTCATTAAGTATGGACCTTTATGTTATGTATGGCTAAAATCTCTTATGTAAAACATTAATATTATAAGTAAAAATATGCTATTTGAATTGGATTCAGAGTCTTAGAACCTCAAGATGGGCTCCGAAGTAAGGTTGTATGATGTAGACCTACCCTATATATTTTCATGGTTTTCCTTGTTTCCTTGTTGCACTATTAAGGCCCCATATCTACTGTATTGGTATTCTATAGGCCCAATAAAAGGTGTACATACTTAAGGATTAGGTGACTAAGGTAATAATATTTCATTAGGTCCTTGGAGAGATTTACCCTAGACATCATATCATTTAAGTGGATCCTTGGTGAGATTTTTTTTTATACATTGTATCACTATGGAGGAATCCTTAGTGACATTAGCCTTGGATAGAGATATACAACCTAATATTTATGTGAATAATTAATTAGAAGTGGATAGTCACTGCGTGCATATTTGTAACATAGTTTTTAGTTTAAGTGTTGATGTTATATCATTATCAAATATTATATGAGTTTTATTATAGTATGTTTCCATGTTATTGTATATGTATGATTGTGTTAGTACATTTTTTGTTCATTCTATGCCCTATGTGTTGCATACTATATCTGTAGTGAGGTTGTGTTTAATGGGTATGTAGGTGCATTGATACCAAAATTTCTAGGTAACTTAATTTTTTTTATAGCAAAATAGACTTTGTCTGAGTGGACATATGGTCTGTTTTATTTAACTAGGATTTAGGGGTGAGAGTTTAAGCTATCTAATGTGTCTCCCATTTGTAGTTTTGATCTAGATATTTTAGACTCTTAAGTTTAATTTTTATTCATCATTTATTTTGATATACTTATTGATCATGTATGGTTTACTTTTCTCTTACGTTAAAATATTCAAAGTTTATTTTAGGATATAAATTGTAATTTTATCATCCTTGAGTTTAATCATATTTATCATTTGAAAGGATTGATTTTGAAAGCCTTACATTTATCATAAATTTAGAGGAAATCTTTTAATCGATAACTTTCCAAAACAACATTTACATTATATTTAATTTGCTCTTCCATAGGTTTATTAATTATTACATACTGCTACAAAATATTAATTAATCAAATAAAATGAGGGGTGGAGTTACACACACACATGTATATATGTATGTATGTATGGATAGATGGATGGATGTAGATGATAAAGTTTCAATGAGAATCGTATCTGGTGAGAACTAAAAATTTTCAATTTGAAGTGACGGGTCATAGATAAAGGATTGCAAAAAAAAAAAAACTATGACATTCAAGGATACTACTCTTAGTTGATAAAAAAATTACATACATAATTATTAAACTACTTTGAGTATCTCAAAAACTATGATATTGGAGTCTAAAAAAGAATGGTGGTAATTTTACAAATATTTATTTTTTTATGTTAGAAGCTATGAAACTACTTTTTGTGTATAAGGAAACTACTCTAAGTTATTGTATGTAGCTAATGGAACCATATTAATTGTTAGTTTTTTTTAATTATGTATATATTTATGATACAAGTTATGAAACTAATCAAATGAATAATGAAACTACTCTAATTTGTTAGTAAGTCTACTATAAGTAGCTAATGAAATTATGAATGATTCTCCATTCTCAACCTAAAGAATGATTCTTACCCATATATATACATATAAGGTTGTATCTAGTGAGAACCATTAGTTACAATAAAAACCATGAACCGCCAATTTTATTAAATATTTATAATAATTTTATAAAGTAGTTATAGTTGTCTCATAAAACTATTGAAGTAGTTTTATGAAACAATTATGACAAATTCATTAAATAATTAGAATAGTTTCATGAAATCATGAGAGTAGTCGCATGAAACTGTTACAGTTGTCTCACAAAACTATTATTGTGGTTTCATAGAGCTATTGTTGTAGTTTCATAATATTATTAATGTTATTTCATAAAACTATCATAGTATTTTTATTATGCAATTGTAGCAGTTTTATTATGTAATTTTACCAAATACTAGTAATTTCATTTTTAATATAAAAAATGGTACTACCTATTGGTGTAACTAATGTAGTTTTGCGTAGTTTTGTTGAAACACCTCTTTTTATTATACAAAATTATACTCTTTATTATACAAAAATATATGTTTCACTATAAAAAATTGTTCATTTCATTATATGGTACTACTCTAAAATTCATACAAAGCAACTTATTTCATTATACCAAACTTCTCGTTTCATTTCAAAAAATTACTATTAAATTTATATGAAACTACTATTTTTGTTATAAGAATCTACTCATCTTAATATATGAATAGTTTCATTTATAGTTTAGGATAATTTCATATAATGAAACAAACAATTTTATTATTACTCAACGTAGTTTTATAAAGTGAAAATTATAGGTTCATTAGAATTAGTTTTATAAAATGAAATGAATAGTTTTTTGTAGAAATTTAGGGTAATTATATATATATATATATATATATATATATATATATATATATATATATATATAATTTTCAGATCATAAATGAGTTTTTTTTTTTTGGATAAGTAACATTTTATATACTTCCAAGTGTAAAATGACGAGTACAACCAAAATGCTTAAAGCATACTAAGCATTAGAACCTAACTCATCCATATAACTCATTAGCTTTATGAATGATTTGCTATCTTGAAAGGAAGCATAATGACTTGCTAGATGACGGATAATATGTTTATAAATGCAAGAGCATGGTTGGAAATTCTTTGCAAAAATCTTCCCATTTATTTATTTCCTAATGTGGTATATAGTTGCATCTAGTAGAGCACATACTACTTACTTTCTTCTTTTAAGTCCTCGACCACCATGAAATGACCATCTCTTCAAATGTGTTGATTTTTTCATCAATAGTGATTTATCATAACTTAAATGTTAGTTAGAATGAAAATACTCCATAATGTTGTAGGGTGTATATTATCCTATTCAATTCCTATATTATAAAATCCATTGCTTGGTGCAACACATTGTGACCTATACTACACCACCAAATTTGAGGAAAAAAAAAGAAATTGTGTTCCCTCTATCACATATTGTTTCATTTCTCTAATCATGATGTTTTTCATGGGGAGAAATCAGAGAGTGCTAACTTTTCACTATTATTACTTTAAGTTTTCACCGATGTTGTTTATTTATCTTTCAGTGGGGTGAAATTAGAGATTGTTAAAGATATTGTTTACTCTAGTAATGATGTTTTAAGTTGAAGGATGAAAAAAATGAAAGGGAAATTAGATAGTAATAGAGGACAATGGAAGGAAGAACTATAATTTTTGTACATATACTCATGCATCAAAAGAATAGAAGATCTAGGAAGTAACTTTACTAGATCATCTGCTAGCTAACTAGTGTGTATTATTAAACCTCTATTTTTGGTTTTATATAATCAAGTTATGTTCATAGAGTCATTTGTCAAAATGGCTAGTTTGTTGGTATTAATTTCCAAAGTCAACATATTAAAATTTAATAATTCTATTATAAAAATTCATCTTTCACCGCAGCTATACATGTATTTCCCTATTATTGTTTGAAATTTCATCAATGTTTAACATATTACAATACCCTCATTTTTAACACTAGAAATTTTCAATTTAAAAGAGTTATTCACAAAAACCAAAATATTCAGTGTTACTATCACACTTAATATAAGTTCTCATCTACCATTCTTTTCCTTATAGTTCTAAGGCTAAAATATTTTTCCGCTTAAATTGATAAGCACATTAATAAGAAGCAGATAATTGATTAAATTCCATGATTTCCACGTTTATGCTATTATGCAAAAATAACTTAGAAAAATTACAACACAACTGAAAGGAGTAAAGATATATGGAAGGGACATAGGATTCCAAGTGATATGTAGATAGAAAGATGTCGAAGCAGACACCAAAAGTCCTTACTATCCAACCTAACCTTATCCATCTTAGGAGGAACCCTCAAAGTACTTCTACAAGGTAAATACTGCCTATTAAATAGGTAGGAGACCATGAAATGGTTCCCATCAGTACAACGATACTGAGTAAACCCTATAAAATAGTAAACATTTAAAGGCCACATGAAGCTCATAGAAGGTAAGAACATGGTGATCATGGGAAAAACACATAAAAGATACAATAAATAAAAATACTAATCTTTCCATAACTCTTACATCATAAAGGACACATAACCATCATGTCATCAATCTTATGCATATTACAACCATCTCATTAAACAAAAACATACCAAGGGTATGCCACATGTGAGCCACCAAAAGTTTACATAGACAAATCTAAAGACAACTATAATATATTCCATAAAATATAAGGTAGTGCACTAAGACAACTACCATTATAATATCCCCATTTTTAGGACTTAAAAATTTACTTAAATAATTAATTATAGAAGCTAAAACAGTAAAAATATGGGGTGTTACCACCACGCTTTGTACAAGTCTGATTTACTCTAGTGTTTTTATACCAAGTGCTAATACTAAAATCATTGGTCTGCTTAAGTTAATAATACAATTACAAGAACCTAAATAGAGAGAACAAGCACATGATCATCATTCTGAATAAAAAAAAGGTCAACGGTTACAAAGCTCAAAATAGAGAAAATATAGGAGGACATACAAGTCCAAGAACAATTGGATTAGAGTATAACACCCCCATTTTTAAGACTTATTTTTTTTCAAAGAGTTAATTGTGGAAACTAAAACAATAAAAACACAGGGTGTTATCACCATACTTGGTACAAGTCCAGTTTCCTCTACCATTTTCATACCACATTTTAAGGTTAAAATTATTAATCTACTTAAGTTTATAATATAATTACAAGAACCAAAATATAGAGAAAAACTGAATGATTAACATTCTAATAGAAGACAATGTCAGTGGTTACAAAACTCAAAAGAGAGGAACACATAGAAGGATATAAGAACCCAAGACAATTGGATCAAGACATCAAAAGAACACTAGAGAGTCCTAAGCTCTCAGCCTAACTACTAGCCTTTAATTGATCTCACAAGCAATTCTGCAAAGGTCATTTCCCATTGAATAAGCAGGGGCCATGAAATAGAATCCATCTGTATAATGATACTAAGTAACACTCTACACAAAACTAATATGAAAAACCTACATAGAATACATAAAAAGCATTACAACAATACATGGTATAAAATATTAAATTATACATGCAATGATTGAAATATGATAATCATATTAGATCATTAAATACCACCAAGGCTGTGTACTACTAATACTCGTTTATCTAGGATATACTAATACTTACCAACAAAACATCTAAGGGATGCTTTCTAAAGTAATGATCATAACCGACCTCAATTCAATAACCATAACCATCACAATGTATCACATATCTCATTATCCATACTAATAAATCCCATAACATCAAATGTAAGGTTCATAGGCACAATACCAATAAAAAAAATTATAATTTCACAGGCAGGGCCCAAAGGCAAAATACCAAACATAGATAGGTATGAAGGCTACTACCAAACCAATTCAAAAATCACTTCAATACAATAATAATAATTTCCATTTTTATTTACTCGAGGGGAGATCATATCAACTCGGAGACACTAAAGTACTCCAGTCATATTAGCTCACCAAGGCAACACAATATCCTACCGAGTGATAAACCTAAGGACATTAATGTACCTTTGCTATAGTGGCACATGAAGGTAGCACAGTACCCTACAGATGAGAACACCTATTCTATAAGCATGCATACCATCTTTATAAGTCTGTAGAGCTAAATAGAGTAAGATATAGGGCTTGGCTGAGGGACTAAGGTACATGAGCTAAAAATCCATAATCAACGGTAGGCTATACTATGTATGTAGGGTAACTATCCCTAAAGAGTCATCATTTCCGATCATGAGGTCTTTCACTTTAAATCTTAGTATTTTATTAGCGTAACCATGAATTTGCATAAAAAATAAATAGATCTAATTCCCATAATTATCCATTTATTAATTTTTTTCCATATATTCAAGATATCAACAAAAAACTTCAACACTAAAGTCAACTAAAAAAATCTAATAAGGCTATCCTAAGTTTAATTATTCACATTTGGGTGCATTAGGTCAAAAATAACCAAAATTCCCTTGAGATCATAACTACCACATTCTTACCCACTTTAAATACAAAATCCATTTATTTATTAATTTGCCATGAGAAGGATAAAACACCATAATTAAATTAATTATCATGAAATTAAGTATTAGACACACCAAATGACCATTTTATCCTTACACATAATATAATATGTAAAACCTTAACATACATATCTAATCCATCTTGATTCATATATTCTCATGTTCACAAATCCATGATACACATTGGGAATGCTTAATGGTATAAATAACATGGTATGTTTAAAAATATCATATTGCCCCTAGGGCACTCACACTGATAATAGTCATACAAGAATATGCCTAAGTATGGTCAATCTATCATGTCACACGTACATATCATACATAATCTTTTTCTAACATTATAGCCATTTTAACATACTTTCGTGCATGTAATATTTTATATAAGATAACATGCTCCCTTTATTTTGATTTTCATGCTAACAATAATAAGTAAATGTTTACAATCTAACAAATCATGCTTAACATAGTTTATACACCAAAACCTAATATGTTATCATGCGACGTCTAACATTTTAGTAAAGCATCAGGATTGCTAATTTCTTGAGAAAACATAATTTATTGGTAACCTACTAAAATTTATTAAGCTCTGCTAATATAACTTTTGTACCTAAAAATAATATCACATTAACCATATTAATATTTAACCAATAAAATAATAATTTATATTAAAATATTTATTAAATAAAAAATTACCAAAATGCCACTAAGTTGAAAAATGGGTAATTTTTTATATGAAAAACACATGTTGGCCATACAACTTGAGTTGAGCAAGTGTATAGAGGGTTTTGTCGGTGGTTGGCGAGCTAGGCAAAGGCGATGGTTGAGGATACATGTGTAATACCCCATTTTTAGAAACCTTCATTCTAACTTTATAATTATGTGAGATTAGTTATAATGATTATTTTAGGAGGTTTAGTATTAAATGTGTTATTATTATTTGTATTATTATGATGGTTTAGATATAAATTTAATTAGATTAAAACTTGATAGAAATTAGACTATTATTTTTAATCCTAGTTATGCCCATAAATTTTAGCTTAATTATTTTATTAAAACCATTGATTCGTAACCCAAAATAATTTTCTAAAATTTATCCTGGATTATTTTTACTCTTTTCGTTCCTTTTTTTAACCTATCCTAGATCGGATTATTTTTCCCAAATTATTTTTCTACCTGGTACCCTAATCTACCTAAACTAAATCTAAAATAAACCTATTTTACCCTAACTTACATTTTTTACTCGCACGTTACTTGTACCGTGCACTCTATCCCTCTCCCAATCTCTCTCCCTATGTTGCCTCTACATTTTTTTAAACACGCACATGTAAACTCAGCCCCTTCCTCTTGTGTTCCTTTTCGACACCCTTCCCTGAGCCAAACAGTCCGCCATTCGTGCTCCCCCTATTTACCTATTTAGCTTCACTCCAAAAAACCATCCCCATCACCTATCCTTCCTCATTCCCCAAGTTCTCTACCCTTCTCAGCTTTGTTTGGTTTCGTTCCAAACCCCCAACGCATCACTCTCCCACCACAACACCTCCACCGTCTATCAAACACCACCTCTTTGCCACCATCTTCTTCTTGTCCCAGCGCAGCTAGCCCCCACATGTAACCACCTTCCAGCCACAACCTCCAAGCCCTCATGCACCAGCCACCTTCTACATTTTTCCTGCACCTCCACACGTACCATCAACCCCAACACTATTTCCCCTATGTGCATCTTCTTGTCCGGTAGCACTGCCACCTTCCTTCTTCACTATTACCACTCCATTGCCCCGGTTCCCTACCATTCGAACCACCACCACCTTGCAACTTACACACACCACTGAGCAGCACCACAGCGAGCCCACCCACCACCGTAGCTAGCATTGTCACCCCTAGTCAGCACCACCCTAACCTTCGACCAAACCATCCACCATCCCAGCAAGCACAACCACTGACCATCCTCACCTCCATGCATAACCCTTCCTCCTCTACACTCCCTTTCCTGCCCAGCTACATGCAACACCATCGCCACCTTTTCCGTAGCCAGGCACCAACTTGTAGCTACCGCCCACTCCGTCGACCACCAACCATCACCAACTGAAATGGCCCAAAAATATTTATTTTAAGAATTATAATTAAATAAGAATTTATTAGGAAATTAATTTAATAAATTATTTTAATCTGAATGGGAAGGATTTATTTAGGGCAATTTATTAAATAATTTATAATTATTTTTATAAGGGGAAAATTGGTATTTTTGCTAATTAAAAAGGAATTTAGGAAAAGTCTTTTAAAAACCCTAAATTTAGCCTAAAAAGGAAATTTAATATTATTTTATTTAAAAATTTTTATTATAAATATCCAAAATATTCTAATTAATTTATTTAACCCCAAACCAATTAAATTTTCCTTTTTCCTTTTTCTTTTCTCCTTTCCTTTTTTCTTTCTTTTCTTTCTTTTCTTCTTTCTCTTTTCCTCCTCTCACCGATTGGGCTTGCGACACAGCCCAATCCTTATTCTTTTCCTCCCTTCTCCCACGGCCCAGCATCGCTCCTTCTTTCTATAGTAGCCAAGATGCCGCATATCGTGGCCTTTCTCCCTGGAACGCTGCGTAGCATTAAAACATTATAACTGCAGCCGACCGGCCCAGTTTCTTCCCCTTTTTCTTTTCTCCTTACCCCTCGACTGCCCGATTCACCTTCTTCTTCTTCCTCCTTCCTCCGGCGTCGTCGACCTGCACCCTCAAAGGCCGAAAATGGCGCCGCTGGCCACGCGTAAGTTGACCGGTCATTTTCCCTCTCTTTCTCTCCCCCTCGACGCACATTCCAGCATGAACTGCCCCATTTCCCTTTCCCCCAAACGATCTCCCCATTTTCCCTCGTGAAGGTTGGGTACGATTTGAAATCGTGCTGACCGATCAACACCACATTTACCCCAATATTTCACCGGCATTGACCCCCTTCCAATCTCCAAAACTCAACCCTACCCTCTAACACTATAAATACCCCTCGTGTAGTATGATTTTGAGATTTTTTTCCCCGAAACCCTAAGTACAAAACTGTGCGCCACTGTGACTTTAGACGAGTCGTCCGCCACCGTTAGCCAACTTCGCCGCCACCTTTGCCCACAAAAATCTTCCCTGCACCGCCCTCTAGTTAACGGAACCACCCATCTCCCTCGATTCTTCTCGTATGAGCCACCACAGTCGTGCGAAATCCCCTGCCCATCAAACTAAAATTTTAACCCCCGCAACCTTTGAACCACTATCCGCCACCATATCCGCCACTTCTACTACCTTCTGCACCACCCAAAAAATTCTACTAATTCTCCTCCACCGAACCATAACCTTCTTTCCCCTTTTCTTCTTCTCCTTCCCTCTTTTTCTTCACTTCTTCCATTCGGCCGCCACCTCTACTGTCGTAAGCCGCCGCCCCTTGCCGCGCCACCACCCTCACTTTACTCCTCTTAGCTTAGGCTACCACCAACACCTCAACCTCCACCCTTATTCTCCACCCTTTCTTCTCAACCCTTAAATTTTCCCCCTTTTACCTTCTTTTCTAGCCACCGCCGTGCACCACTATCGGTGCCACCCATCTCTGCCAACTAAAGGTGAAACCCTAAACCCTCTCATCCCTTCTTTTCTATTTATTGAAATTTATTATGTTTTTATTCTAATTTCCAATATTTATTATTATTATTATTATTATTATTATTATTATTATTATTATTATTATTATTATTATTATTGTTATTAGATATAATATTATTGATAAATTTTGTTGGCAGGGTTGAGATTATTCTTGAGTTAATTAGATTGTTAGTTTCAAATTTTAGGAATTTATTTGAATTATTATAAGCTTATTATCATTATTAATATTATTATTAGTATAATTATTTTATTATTAATGTTAATTATTTCATTGGGGCCGAGTGATGAATTTGGGCTGGATCGGTTCCTGGAGTGGCGTGTCCATTTTTCCATAATGAGATTTTTATCTTTGTCCTATTTTAATTGTGATTGACTCTTCAGAAATAATTTTATTATTATTGCTAATTTTCTTCTTTGAAAACAATAGCTAGTATTTCAAATTATGTAAAGACTTATGCGTACTTTGATTTTCGTATTTATGAATTTGGGTTATTTATTAATGTATGTGTAGTTTTCTTAGCCTTAGTACTGGGTATTGGGACAATAGGAGTAAACCGGTCTGGTATTAAATGTGGTGGTAACATCCCCGGATTTTACGGTTTTAATTTATAAGTCTTGCTTTAAAAAAAAATGTGTCAAATTTGGGGGTGTTACACCAACAGTCTCCACCCCATCGGCTACCACCTCCCCTTCCTCACTCCACCACCCCATCTAGCCTTAAGTATGGCCCCCTTCTTTGTGCGCACTATTCACGCTGCATGAGCAACGTGAGGTAGTTTTGTTTTAACAAATATTTGGTACCCATATTAAATATAAGGGTATTTTGGTAATTTTAGAAAAATAAATATTTTTATATTATAATTATTATTTTTATCTAATAGATATTAATTCGGCAATTTTTGTATTATTTTTAGGTACAAAAGTTTGATTAGCGAGGCCTTATAATTTTAAACTATATACTGCTAATTATGTCTTTGTTAGAATTCAGGTAACTGTTATACCTTACTAAAATGTCGAACATTGCATGATAGTACATTAGTGTTTTTATGTACTATCTATGTTAAGTAAGTTGTTATATGGTAACCGTTATACTCTACTAAAATGATAAACATTGCGTGATAGCAAATTAGGGCTTTGGTGTATGAAAATATGTTAAGCATGTTTTGTTACGATATAATTATGTGTTAATTATTATTATCATGAAAATGGGTAAAATGACCATGCCATCTGATGTAAAATATTTTAGGTATGAAAGTATGATTAAAATGATTCTAATGATTTGAAAATATTTTGTGTGATAAGTATGTATAAAATAATAGGGTGAGCATGCTTAGATATAATTGTGAAATAGTATTTATGGATATGTGCCCTAGGTACAATTTAGTTATTTTAGTATATTATGATATTTATCCTAAAAATCATGTCTGATATGTATTATCTATTGTTGATTCTACGATCATGTGTTTTGGACGTTTTAAAAGTGTACTATAGGGTTTTATATGTAGAAACATGTGTCAGGGTAACATGGTCTTTTGGCATATCTGATAATTTAAATTACATAATAAATACTTTGATTATTTTATTTTAACCTTTTCATGACAAAGTAATAAATAAAATGGATTTAGTATTTAAATGGATGATAATCTGATAATTATTGGTTATAGGAGCATTTTGGTCATTTTGACCTAATGTGCTCAAATGTGAATAATTGTACATAGGATGGCCTTAGACTTTTTATAGCTGACCTTAGTGTTGACTTTGACCTTTTTTTGGATTGTTGACCTTAGGGTTGACTTGGATAATTGAAAATAAAGGAAAAAATGGATAAGTATGGAAATGGGAATAATTGTGCAATATGTGATATCTGTGATCACCTTATAAAATTCTAATACGTAAAGTGGAAGACCTCGAGTTTGGGAATGATTTCTCTCTAGGGGTAGCTACCCTAGAGTAGTGGTAGGATTCCTCGATTTGTTTGGTTTTTTGGTGCATCGGTTATGCCTCAGTGAGGCCCTAGTATACTTTGTAGGTGACCTACGAGCCCTATAGAGGGTATCGATACTTAAGAATTAGGTGTCCGAGGTGAGGGGGGTAGTGTGTGCCTTATACATTAGTATGACCAGTGTTGTTATGCCTCTGGGTTGGATGGTTGGAGGGTACCGTGATGCCTTGTGAGTTGGTATGACCACATTACTTTTATGTCTTTGGGTTATTATCATATTCCCCTCGAGTAAATAAAAATGGAAATGATATGATTTGATTGGAATGATTATTATTGGATTGGTTGGTAGTAGCCTTTGTGCCTACCTGTGGTTTCGGTAGTAGCCTTCGTGCCTGCTTGTGGTTTGGTAGTATCCTTCGTGCCTACTTTTGGTTCGGTAGTAGCCTTCATGCCTACCTGTGGTTTTAGTAGTAGCCTTCGTGCCTACTTGTGGTTTAGTAGTCGCCTTCGCATCTACCTATGTTTGGTATTGTGCCTTTGTGCCTTACTTGTGATGTTATGGATTTTTTTGGGATTGGTGTTGAAATGTGAGTTATGTTGTGAAGGTTAGGATTTTTGTGTTGGAGTTTGGTTCTAATTATTATTTCAAGGAGCATCTCTGGATACTTGGTTGATAAGTGTTATTATATTCTAAATGAACATGGATGAATAGTATGTAGTTTGGTGATTATTGCTTATCTGTTATGCTTGTTGTATCTTGATCATCTCATGCATGTCTTAAGTTTATACAATTTATTTTCATGATATCTTATGGTTATTGTGTTGTGGTTGTTCTAATCATACTTTAGCGAGCATCTTTGGTATGTTAGTTCAGTAAGTTTTATTATGTTCTGGATGAACAAGTATGAGTAGCATGTGGTTTCAGTGATTATTGCTTATCTGATATGATTATTGTATCTTGATCATCTCATGCATGTCTTAAGTTTATACTATGTATTATCATGATGTTTTATGGTTATTGTGTTGGGTTTTACTTCTTATCATACTTCAGAGAGCATATCTAAGATGTTCGTTTAATAAGTTCCGTTGTTTCAAATGAATGAATATAAGTAGTATGTGACCTTGAGGGAATTTGATTATCTAAATGATTATTGTATATCAATCCTTGTATGTATATGTATATGTTTTATCCCATGTTAGTTATATGCCTTGCATGTGTTCTATTCTAGTTTATCATATTAGTTTGCTAAAATGGGTCACTCAGTATCGTAGTACTAAATGATTCATTTTTGTGGGCCCCTGCCTATTTAATGGGTATTGGACTTTGCAAGTTAGCTTCCGAGTTCAGTTGAAAGTTGTTAGTCGGTTTTGAGAGCGTAGGAATATCTGGTGTTTCTTTTGCTATTTGGTCTCCGAATGTAATTAGACTTTCATGTCCTCCTATAATTTCTCTCTTGATTTTTGGTAGACTATCGATGTTGCTTTTAACTAGCACCATACTTATCTATTATTATCTGTATTCTAACTTTTGTAA
This sequence comes from Tamarix austromongolica, assembly GCA_039764185.1. Lineage (NCBI taxonomy): Eukaryota > Viridiplantae > Streptophyta > Magnoliopsida > Caryophyllales > Tamaricaceae > Tamarix > Tamarix austromongolica. The sequence goes on along the minus strand of CM077809.1, from coordinate 162,858,021 downwards.
TCATGATATTTAAGTAAAATAATGTTTTAGCCTTAGCACTTAGTATAAGAATGGTAGAGGATGCCAGACTTATACTGAGTGTGGCGGTAACACCCATTAATTTTTTAATTAACATTTCCGCAAAACAAAAATTTTAATTACTAAAAATGGGGGTGTTACAACATGATGTTGGCTAGAGGCGGTGACTAAGACTTGGGAAACTTAGTGGTGGCAAGGGAAGCTCTAGTGTGGTACAGTTAGGAGGAGATAGGAAGAATGGGAACGTGGTATGGGAAGTGTAGGGAGGTAGTGGCTTAGGTGTTTGTAGGACAACATGATTGTGGGAGGTTGGTGGTGTGAGGATGGCACTAGGTTGTGAAGGACGGTGATGTAGGAGGGTTGTGGCTGTGAGGGAAAGGGGCAAAGGCTAGAGGGAGGTACCTGTAACATTTTTTGTAGTAATGGGCATCAATGAAAAGGGTTTTTCTATCCTTAGGGTTACAATGGGGACGTCAATGTATGGGAGGAGAGAGTAGTGGTGACAGTTGGTAGAGAAGAAGTAAGGAATGGGTGATGGTAGAGTGTAGGTGGTGATGGTGATGGTGGATGGTGAGTGGTAAAGGCATTGTTTGCCTTGTGTGGGCGTTGACATAAAATGAGAAGAGAGACATGGAGTTGATGGGGTCATGCAGAAATGGATAGGGGTTGGGTTGAGGTGGTTAGGACTAGTGATCGTGAATGGAGAATGGTGGTGATAGTTAGAATTAGATTAACAAATATCACCAATCCACATCCTACTCATACACGTTCATTTAAAACATATTGAAACTTACCTAACCAAACATCCAAGGGATATTATCTAATGTAATGATTATAGTAGATCTCAGCATAATAACCATAACCTTCAGAATATATCTAAAACTCAAATAGCGAAACAAAAAATATCCATAAAACCATAAGTAGGGACTAAAGGCATAATATCAAATATAGGTAGGCACAAAGGATACTATCGAACTACATGTTGGTACGAAGGCTACTATCGAATCACTGATGGGCATAAAGGCTACTACCAAACCATTGGTAGGCATGAAGGCCATTATTGAACCATAGATATGCACAAAGGTTACTATCAATTCCCTGGTAGGCACAAAGGCAACTACTAAACCATAGGTAGGTACGAAGGCTACTACTGAATCAATTCAATAATCATTTTCATTTTTATTTACTTAAGGGGATATCATATCAATCTGGAGACATTAAGATATTCTAGTTATACTAGTACACTAAGGTAACATAGTATCCTATTGACTATCAACCTAAGGAAACTAAGATACCTTAGTTGGACCGGCACATGAAGGAGACACAATACCCTACTAATAATGACACTTAATCCATAAGTATGTATACCTTTTATAAGTCTACAGAGCTTAATAGAGTAAGATATATGGCTTATTCGGGCACTAAGACATACTGGCAAAAATTCATAACCAATCATGGGCTAAGCCACGTCTTTAGGGTAGTGACCCTAAAGAGTTACCATTTCCAATCTCAAGGTCTTTCACTTTCAATATTAGTATTTTATTAATCTGACTATGAAATCACATAATATTCAACTAGATCACATTTCCATACTTATCCATTTATTACTCATTTCTTACTATTTAAGATATCTATCATCAAAGTTAATATTATGGTCAATATGATAATCTACCAAGGACATCTTGATATCACTCATTCATATTAAGGTGCATTAGGGTAAAAATGACTAAAATGTCTCTGAGACCATAATTACCACATTCTCATTCATTTAAAATACAAAATCCATTTATTTATTAATTTATCATGAAAAGGATAAAAAACCATAATTAAATTAATTATCATGCAATTAAATTATCAAACACGTCAAATGAACATTTTACCCTTACATATGATATAACACATAAAACCCTAACATGCATTTTTAATTCATCTAAAACCATATATTTTCATGCTTATTAATAAATAATACATATTAGGCATGTTTATCAGAATAAATAACATGGTACATTTAGAAAGATCAAAATTTTCCTTGGACACACATTGATAATAATCATACCAAAATATGCCTAAGCATGCTCAACCTACAATTTTACACGTACATATCATACATAATCCTTTCTCGAAATTAAAATTATTTTAACAAAATTTTGTACATATAATAATATACACATATCAACATGCTCCATTTTACCAAATGTTTGTACTAGCATTGTTATAAAAATAATTACAACATAATGAGCATACTTAACATGAATTATGCATCAAATCCTAATGTGTTATAGTGCAATATCTCATATTTTAATGAATTATAAGGATTACTTGATTCCCCCCAAAAAAAAAAATATAGGAAACCTACTAAAAATTATTAGGCTCCACAAATCAAATTCTTTTACCAAAAAATAAAACCATAACAACACATTAATCACATCACCCAAGACACATATTTTCACAAAATAAAATCTAGCCAAGAGGACAGAGGACTTACACAACCAAGAGGGTTTATACCCTAGGGTTAGGGCGTAGAGTTATAGATATCCAAGGTCGCACATGTTATGTGCCTTAGATTCTGTATATCTCTTTTGGATTCATCATCTCTTTTTCTCCCCTGATCTCTTTTTATGTATTGTATAATCTGTATCATGTACTATGTACTCTATTATTACGTTTAAATTATTAAAGTCTTTTACTATTTATATCTATTTCAAAAATTTTTGATTTATTTGTGGTAATGTTTTAGCATTGCACTTAGTACGAGAAAAGTATGGACTAGACTCACACTAAGTGTGAAGTTAACACCCACTATATCATATTAATGCTTCCACTTAAAAATAAAAATTTTAGTAGTAAATTTTGGGTTGTTATAGTAAGAGTAGTAAAAATGACATAAGATAAAAAATATCATATTTAACTTATTAGGTGCGTATGGCCAAAGGATATAATATGCTCTTAATTTAAAGGTTGAGATTTGAAGTTTTCATTGTCATCGAAATATAGGTTCTTACTAGTTGTATGACCTATATATATATATAAGTTCTTAGGATAAAATCACCAAAAAGATGGTATATTATGTTTATATAAATAGTTATATCAATTCTTATAACCTTCCGCTTAATTTTGGGGTATTACAATATATATATATAATATAATATGAAATTGTTTAAATTGATTTACCATATCAATTATATAGTTGGTAAGTTGACCATATTAATAGAATACAAATTTATTTAAGTTGATTTACCATATCATTTATGTAGTTGGAAAGTTGACCATATCTTTTGTATGGTTAATTACTCTCTAATTTGTAGTGATTGATTAGGCAATTATAGTTATCTTAGCCTAAGATTAAGCTCATGGTAGTATATTAGGAACAACTTGTATTGGAAAATAATCAAGCAATTAAGTTACTTTTATGGTATCAGAGGCTTAGGAATACCCCTCCTTCATCTTCTACATTATCATCTCTCATTCTACATCATCATCTCCCATTCTTCCATGGCTGATAAAGTTCATCTGGCCACCACTATCTTGAACATCAAAATAGCTATTCACCTTACGCCGAATTATGAATTTGCCAAATATAATAATTGGATGACTTTATTCACCATCCATGCTAAAGCCACGCTAACCTACGAGCACATTATCCCAACACTAGTTGATGATAAGTTGAAAACTCCTGCCTCTCCTCCAAAAACTGAGACTGAAATTTTGGTCGAAAAGGCTCAATGGGTATGCATTGACACCATCATTCGTCAATGGATATATAACACCATCTATGAAGATCTCTTAGAAACCATAATTGATTTCTACGACATCACAACCGATGCTTAGAACCATTTGGAAAAATTGTTCCAAGATAATAAAGCTTCTCGAGTAATCTACCTTAAGACAAAATTCACAAATTTCAATCTACATGAGTTTCCTGATGCAACGACCTATACTCCCTATCTCAAGGTGTTAGCTAATCAGTTGGCCAATGTTAGAGCCAAAGTTTCTGACCAAATAATGGTGCTACATCTTCTCACCAGATTGACTGAGGGATATGAGAGTTTTGTGATGGTGGTTGAATATAAGACTCCGTTTATAACGTTCACTCAAGCATGATCAATGCTAATACTGGATGAAAAGAACAAGGCTGAATGGGCCAAACTTGAATAAGGTTCTTCCTCTACCCTTTTAATGAATTCCAATACTGATAATTTTAATAATAATGGACAGTAATAGAAGATAAATTAAAATAGGAATTCAAATAATAAGGGTCAAAAGAACAATGGTAAAAACTATTATGGAAAAAATCACTGGAACTAGCATACCCATGGCGGCCATGGTGGAGACAACCGCAACCAGCAGCGGTCTCCACATTACCAGCAACAGTCCTGGAACTTTACCCTTTGGGACAGTGGATCCCTAAGCCATGGGCCACCCTACCATGTTATTAACCCACCACTCCTTGGGGAGGCCGTCCACCAATGACGGCCAGGCGGTAGGGTGTCTTGGGTGCTCGTCTTCCATAATCGTTCTACACCGCAACTCTAACTTTGAGTGTTTATGCTCTAATTGACATTGATAATGCAATGCTCTCTCTCTCTTTGAACCGGCCAAAAAAAATTGGTATATGGACATTGGACCGATGTCTCACATAACTACTAATGCAAGTACTCTCATGCCTTATTTTAATTTGAGCAAAAATAATGGAATAATTGTTGGTAACAATAGTTTGATTCCAATTTGTGGTTATGGAAATGTCTTACTTACCAAAAAAATTCATTATTGTGTCTCAAAAATGTTTTGCATGCTCCTAATCTAATTAAAAACCTTATTTCGATACCTAAGTTTACTAATAATAATATGGTTTGTGTCAAATGTGACCTGTTTGGATTTTATATGAAGGATCTACATACAGGAAGCATACTTCTAAGATGTGATAGCACAGGAGAGCTCTACCCTTTCACCACAAAAAATTGAGCTATTTCATCTTCAGCACCTTTTGCTTTTACAATCATTTCTCCTAGTATTTGGTACTCCTGTTTGGGTCATATGGGAGATGCAATTCTAAGTACTCTTCATAAAAATAATTTTATTAACTGTAATAAAGCCCAAATTGGAAAATTGCTATGTTAGATGAATACAATGCTCTAATTAAAAATAAGACATGAGATTTATTACCTCATCTATCTAATGTGAATATAATTTGGTAAATGTGGGTTTTTTGTCATAAAAAGAAATCTGATGGTTCCTTTGAGAGGCATAAAGTCTGTCTTGTAGGTGATGTTAGGTTACAACAATAAGGGATTAACTGTGAGGAGACTTTTAGCCCAATTGTGAAATCGGTAACCATTCGAATGGTTCTTAGCATTTCATTTTCCAAGTCTTAGCTTATACATTAGCTAGATATCAAGAATGCATTTTTGCATAGGAACTTGAATGTGACTGTTTACATGCACCAGCCTATGGGTTTTAAAGATCCCACTCATCCTAATCATGTTTGTCGATCTGTTACGTAAATCTTCCTATGGTCTTAAGCAAGCTCCTCGAGCATTGTATCATTAGTTTGCTGATTTTGTTGCAATTATTTATTTTACTCATAGTAAATTAGATCACTCACTTTTTATATATTATCGTGGAACTAACATTGTATATATTTTATTATATGTTGATGGCATTATACTCACATATTCTTTAGAGGATCTTTGACATTCTATTATCTCTCTTCTTAGTATAGAATTTGCTATGATAGATCTGGGTCATTTGAGATATTTTCTGGGTATTGTTGTTACTCATACCAAATATGAACTTTTTGTCTCTCAATAGAAATATGCCAGAGAAGGAATGATTGCTTGCAAACCTTGTCCCACACCTGTCCACACTAAAGGGAGGTTAAGTGCAAAATTGGGTGATATTTATGATGATATGATGAAATATTATCTATTGGCTATTGCTCTACAATATCTTTCACATGGCTAAATATATCTTATGTAGTCTAATAGGTTTTCCTGTTTATGCATGCTCTGAAAGTTGAACACATGGAGGCTTTGTAACACATTCTTCGTTATGTATAAGGGGTAATTGGTTATGGCATGCACTTGTATAAGTCTTTGATTTAGTTTATCTTATCATATATAGATGCATATTGGGGTAGATGTACTGATACTAGACGGTCCACCTTAGGTTATTGTGTGTTTATTAGAGATAATCTCATTTCTTAATCTTCTAATTGATAACCTACAATATCCAAGTCTTGTGTCGAAGCTGAATATAGGGGTATCGCTAATGTTGCTTCTGAGTCATATTGGATTAGGAATCTCCTTCTTGATCTTAATTGTCCTATCCAAAAGGAAACTTTGGCTTACTGTGATAATGTTAGTGCGATATATTTATCTGGAAATCCAGTACAATATCAGTCACTAAACATATTGAGATGGAATTCCACTTTGTTCGTGAAAAGGTAAAGAAAAGGAGAGGTGCGTGCCTTTATATCCCTTCACATTATCAGATCGCAGATATCTTTACAAAAATGCTTTCATGCATATTATTTGATGATTTTTTAGATAGTATCAACATCCAACAACCTCCCGCTAAGACTGCGGGGCTGTGATAGATTGTGAATTTATTTAAGTTTATTTAACATATTAGTTATATAGTTGGCAAGTTAACTATATTAATATAATATAAATTTATTTAAGTTTATTTACCATATCATTTATATAGTTGGAAAGTTGAACATATCTTTTGAATAGTTAATTTGTCCCTAATTTGTAGTGATTGATTAGACAACTATAATTATCTTAGCCTAATATTACGCTCATGATGGTTGTATATTAGGAATAACTTGTATTGGAAAATAGTCAAGAAATTAAGTTACTTTCAATATATATATAGATAGATAGATAGATAGATAGAGAGAGAGAGAGAGAGAGAGAGAGAGAGAGAGAGATGTGGTGGAAGAAATGAGATATTGCAATACGGATATTATGTAGCCAGACACACCATGTAAATGTTTTGTGTGTGTGAAATAATAAATGTAATCATAATTTGCTTATTTTAGTTTTGAATTATAATAATTATAACTATAGTCATATTATTTGGGTATAGCAATTATAATTTCAGAAATTATTTTAACTAATTTTTTTAGGTAATTAAATATCAAAGTTTTATTACTTCCAAATACAGAGTGAGAAGTACAACCAAAGAAAATTCAATTACATCGAAAGGCCTTTAGCCATTCTTACCAAGCTCATCTATACTCTCCATTAGCTTTTGATAAAATTTGCTGCTATTAAATGAAACAAAACGGCTAGCAAGGTCACTCACTATTTGTTTTCTAATACAATGACATGTGTGAGACTATTGGGTAAAAATACGTGCATTTCTTTCCCTCTAAATATGGTAAATTGCAGCAGCAAGAAGTGCACAAAGCACATATGTCCTAATCGTTGGACCCCGACCCCCTTTTATAGACCATCTCTTCAAATCGTTCCAATTAGTGATTGCTTGCTAGCACCCTATGATGCGTGTACGATTAGAGTTTCGAACTTGAATGGAGTTTATAGGGAGTATTTGATGAGGATGGAGTATGGAGGTTGATGATGGGGATTCGAAGGGGTTGATGACGATGAAACACGAGGTAGTTCGGGAGGGGGAAGTCTCGAATTTTGGGATACTCACGAATGGGAGGTGATGGTTGAGTCAGTTTTGAGTTAAGGCATGGATGGTGGTGAGAGGCTGTAGTGAGAAGAACAAGGAGGCTTCGGTGGAGGGGATGAAGTGATGGACTGGATGGTTGTAAGGTTTGAGGATGGCGACGATGCTTCTGGATGGATGGTGGTGGAAGGCGTTGCGAGGAGGTGCTATTGGTGGGGAAGGGAGTGAGCCGATTAGTTGTTGCTGGTTGGGACACGTCGAGGTTGGTGGTGTTGTTTAGGGTTAGGCTCGGCGAAGATGGGAGTTGTTTAGGTTAGTGGTATTGGGTGGTGTAACAGGTTTAGGGCTCGATGGATGGCAGTTTAGGGCTAGGGAAATGATAGAGGGTGGCGGTGGTGTTGTGATCGGATGGAGAGATGATTTGGAGGAGGATTTTTGGTGGGAAGATGTGGGAAAAGATAAAGTGGAAATAGAAGGATAAATTAATCTTTAAACGACACAGAAATAAAGATTAAGGTTTTGAGAACAAAACCGTTCACAAAGATTCGGTTTTATTTTGAGATAAATCCACACAAAATTCGGGTTTTAAGCAATGCTTAAGGTTGTTCTTCTTATTCAAGTTGTGTGTTTCTACTCGGTTTCCTATGGTTTATATAGCCAAGGAACCGAGCATCTTCTCAAAAGATTACAAGCATATTCCCTCCCAAAAGCATTAATTTTCTTAAGACTAGCTAGTTAATATTTAGTTACTAACCGACTAAAAGTAAATAACAATAACTAGTATTTAAAAATAAACGTTACGTTAGCTAACAAACGTTGACTAAAAGTAAATAACAATAACTATTACTTAAAAATAAACGTTACGTTAGCTAACAAACGTTGACTAAAAGTAAATAACAATAACTAGTACTTAAAAATAAACATTACGCTAGCTAACAAATGTTTCATGAAGCCATGCATACCCCATATTCATGCACCTGCTCTGAGTAGCTGATGCACTGTCGTATGCACAACAAATATAATAAATAAATCCTAATTCCCAAATACGTAGTATATGGCAAGAAGGAGTCGAACCCACAAGGAATGGTATATAATCAATAATTCCATAATCGATGTTAAAACCCCGGTTATGTAATAACATACAATTCTATCATCAATATCTAAACTATGGATAAATAATAAAACATTGTACTCACTAATTAATGAATAAGGATAGGAAGTATTGATTATGGAATTAGGATATCAAATAATCATGGAGAAACGAAATATTCTAAATGATTTAACGTTGACTTGTAGAAACTCATAATAATTCATCTCTTTGCTTTCTCTCAATTTTAATAAATTGAATAAGCTCTCAATTTATCACCTAACCAATTAATAACCTAGGTTAAGAACACTAGATTCAATTAATGGCAGCATTACGAATGGAAAGCAGTCAACTATGACCATAATCACATAAGCTCGGATCATGCAATCATACGAATTAATGGACAAGATTAATAATTAATCTTTTGCTACTATGGAAACGTTAATTAACAATTACGTATTAATTCCGTTATCCTAGCGTAGATTAAGATCTAAACTAGATAGGTGATCAGTCTAATTAGTTTAAATTCTTAATCTATGATGCGAGATCATTCAATTCCGTCCATCAATTCAATTAAATTCCATCTAGAATCATGAATTCAAAATCCAAAACCCTAATTCCGTCATCAAATCCTCCTACCTTATATTATCTACATAATTGCAGCAACACACAATTAAATGCAATAATCTATAATTAACATCAATGCTTATAAATAAATTAACAATGAAACACTAAACACAAGAAAAATAATAATGCAGCAAAGAGAATTGAATTGCATTCAATCAAAAATCAAAACTTGCAATTAAAAGAGGAATGGAGAAGAACTTATCGAATTGAATTGCAGATTGTTGATTGTTCAATTAAATACAATGGAGAGAAAAAGAATTGGAATTACAAATTACATGTGGTATCTAGAGAGTATAGAGAGAAAGAGAAAATCCCATTATCGAACTCCCCCGAACCACCTTTTCGAATGTTCAAACTTTAGAAATATATCGGGGAAACGTTGCGCGAATGGTTACAGAATTTGAGAAAAAACACGGTCCGTGTTTTTCCTTGAACTCTCGGCCAAATGCTGAATTTTAAGTGCTGAAATTTGTGTGCTGATAGAAAAACACGGGCCGTGTTTAGGAAACACGGGGGGGCCGTGTTTCTTGTTCCTTCATTATTTCTTCATGAAATTTCAACACAATCTTCCCTTTGATATATATTCTTCATTTCCAGTCTTTTCTTCCATTGATTCCATATCTATTGATGTGTTCTTTGTTGCCTTTTCTCTTTCCATCGATTTCTCCTTTGAATTTCTTCATTTTTATCTTTTCCTGCGAAATCTATACAAAAGAGAAAAACTCGAGAAAAGATTACATGTTATAAAAGTAATGAGGAATAAATGACATTTTTACTTAGCAAAATAACATATAAATCTCATCTGTAACCATCTTCCTTGGTGTTATGTTCTGTGACTCTGCTCCTGCATCACCCTAGCTTGTGGAGTAAAGAAGCCACACTACAGTAGCATAGGAGCAATGAAATAATAGGTGAGGAAGGGTTTATGCTGAAGTAGAACAGAGGGCACAAGTATTAGACTGGGTAATGCCATATTGAACCATTTTATCTCGAGTATGAAGGCGTTCATGGATTGCAAGCCAAAAGATAAACTAATGTTTAGGAAGAGTAAGGGGATACCAAACAAGTTTGGACCAAGGAACTCGAGTAGCTTGAGGCCTGATGATTCCATAGGTCTAAGAGATGCTGAATTTTCTTATATTGCACATATAACTCTGCCCTCCAACTGAGCTGAAGATGGGATGGACTTTTGGTCTTAGCTTTAGAATATTCCTGAGAATCTAAGAGCATGTATTTAGGAGGTATATATTCTAGAGATCTTGCCCCTAATATAGTAAGCATGAACCCATCTCACCCAAAGCAGGTCCTTTTTATTTGCTAACGACCACAAAAGTCTTCCCATAGAGGCTACATTCCGCCACTTAATATTAGTAAAACCCAGGCCTCCCTCATTCTTTGGTTTATAGATTTGAGAGTAGGAAATAAGAGCTTTTCTTTTTTCATAAGACCTAGTCCATAAGTAGCTTTTGTATATAGCATTGATTTCATCAATAACCTATTGTAGTATGGAAAAAACTAAACATGGGTAGGTTTGAATGCTAAAGAGGAATGATCTTACTAGCTGCATTCTACCTACATAGCTCAACAAAGAAGATTTCCATACTCTAAATTTAGCCATATACTTTTCTATGAGGGGTCTGTAGTGCTGAATTCCCAAATACTTACTATCCAGGGGAACTCCCAGGTAAGTAAAAGGGAGGGATCCCTCCTTGATATGAAACTCAGATAATGTGTTGTTTTTGAGGTCTATAGGAACTACCGCTCTATAGTAAATTTATCTTTTAGTCACATTTAAACATAGTCCTAAGATAGAAGAGAAAGACAAGAAAATATCAAAGATGGCTTTGATGGAGGGCATATTACCTTTACTAAAAAAGGGTAGGTCATTTGCAAACATCATGGAGATGAGTTTGATTTTTTTACACTTGGGGTGAGGTGAAAAATATGAGTTCAACCAAAGCTGGGAGAGAGCTCAATTTAGGAATTCTATAACCAGCATAAAAGTGATGGGGAAAGAGGATCCCCTACCTCAGCCCCTTGTTGGCCTTGAATGGGGGGGTGTAGAACTCCATTGAACATGATCGAGAAGTTGATTGAGGTTACACATTTCATTACAAGCCTCACCAAGGTTGGGGGGAAGTGAAGAGAGAGCATAATATGTTCCAAGAACTCCCTACTTACTATATCATAAGCCTTCCTCATGTCTAGTTTGATCATACACCTAGGAGAGAGGTGTTTTTGGGTATAACCCTTGACAATATCAGTTACCAAAATTATGTTATCTCTAATGCTTTTGCCTTTTACAAATGCTTATTGAGATTCACCAATTAATAGAGGAAGGATAGGTTGGATTCTATTGATGAGGATCTTAGAAATAATTTTTTAAAGGGTATTGCAGCAAGCAATGGGTCTATAGTCACCAGCTTTTGTGGCGTTTGACATCTTGGGAATAAGGTGCAAGCTTGAGACATTAAGGCTATAATGCAGGTGGTTATTTCAAAAGAAGTCACATATGCTTTGCCAAACATCATTTGTTATAATATTCCAACATCTTTTAAAAAAAAGGCATTGAAACCATCCGAGCCTAGACCCTTGTCATTGCTCATCGAGAAAACAACCTCCTTAACTTCTACTTTTGACACCGGGGCAAGCACTTGGTTGTGAATCTCCTCAGCAATTAACGGACCAGTGGAAATAATAGAATTTATGTAAGTTCTATCCAGAAGTCCAGGGCTTGGAGGCACTAAACCCATCAAACTTTTGTAGAAATCATCAAAAACACCAAATATACCCTCTTAATCTGTATAGACAACACCCCTTTCATCTTTGATCGAGTGAACTTGATTTGATTGCCTTCTCCCTTTTGCAATGGCATGGAAGTATTTTGTATTTGAGTCTCCCAACTTCAACCAATATACTTTTGATTTCTGATGGAAGAAAATTTCCTCACATTTAGATAAATGTGAAAACGTTTTAAGAGCCCTCTTTTCATTTTGGGAAAGAACAAGGTCGGGAGGGGTTTGAGCGAGCTGAGCTTGAGCTAGGAGAAGATTATCTTGAGCTTGCCTAAATTTTTCACTGATCCCCCAAACTTACAATTGTTGAGCTCCTTAAGGGGGGGCCTTAAGCATTTTCAACTTCTGTTTAAAACAGTTCAAGGGAGTATCTGTTACATTAACAGACCAAGTACGAGCAACTATGCTGTCAAATTGTTCATCCTCATGCCACATATTGCAAAAACAAAATGGTTTATTGATTGGAGATGATAGGGGGATATGCATTTAGAGATAGGAGAGTGACCAGAGATGCCATGGGCCTAGAAATGAGCAACTGTACCTCCATATATATCAAACCAATAGGTGTTTTCCATGGCTCTATCCAATTTGCACAGAATCTTATCAACTCCAGATTAGTTATTACACCAAGTATATAGATGGCCTATGAATTTGAGGTCCACCATTTGAATTTGTGATAAGCAATCAACAAAATCTTTGACATCTTGATTGTTAATACTCTCCCCTTGTAGTTTTTCTTGACTACTCCTAACTACATTAAAATCCCCCATCATGAGCCAAGGAGAATCCTTGGGAGCTGAATTAATGAGTCACCGCCACAAAGTCCTTTTCCCAATACCTTGGTTAAGAGCATAGAGGAAGGACACATAGAACTTGAAATCTCCATTTGCAGAGAACACTTTAGTGAGGATTACTTGATCTATAGCTAAGATTTCTTTTACAACTAAGAGATTGGGGTCCCAACCCACCCATATACGACCATTATAATGAGAAGTGTAGTTGTTAATCCAATGCCAATTAGGCATGAGATTCCTACAAATACTACTTGCATTGCCTTCTTTAATTCTAGTTTCAAGCAAACCAACTAAACTATACTTATTTTGTTTAACCCATACTCGAACTTCCTTTTACTTTAGGGGGTCATTTTAAGTATTATTTTAACTATCACTATAATTATTCTTATTATTATAAATACTGTTATCATAATAAAGGTAATAATAAAACATCAATTCAAACTAAATAAACATCGATTCAAAGAAAAAAATTAAGTAAATTTTAAATAAACATCAAACTAAAGAAGAAAATATATCTAATGAAACTTAAATAAACATTAACTTAAAGAATAAACTTACAATATAATATGATTTGCTAGATACTACGTCCCGTATCCCATGCAATTTGTAAAGGGAATATCCGCGAGAGACTGTACTGGTCAAAATAATGAAATTTTTTAGCCAAAAATATCAAGACATAAAGCAAAAGTATGATCAAGAACCGTTTAAAGTCCAATATACCATTGGTTTTATTTTGCTTGAGGAATACGCGTATTTTTGATTATTTAATTTCCACCACTATCCTACATTTAGACTCGCTACCTATTAATTGGGAAGGTAGATCTAACTTTAGCGCCTATAACGAGTTTGGCCTTTTACAAAATTTAAGGCCATGGCATATGTAGTTTCGTCTCTACTAGTTTAGTTTGTAGGGGGAGAGGGGGGGGGGGGGGGAGGATCCCTCGTTTTGCCTAGCTATTGAATTACTACTAATTAAAATCTACGTGAAAGAGATAGCTGGAGAGTAGAATGCTGTCATTGGTTATCACGTCTTTTTAGAAACTTTTATGCTTTCGACATACTCGTATAAGTTGACCTACATGGCGTTTTACATAAGGAGCTGGATTTATGCAAACTTTTCTCACTTTCTTGAGTATTTGTTTTGAGTTTTAAAAGGTAAGAACATTAGAACTTGAATACCTAATTTGTGTTGTAATTATGCAAAGTAATTATTATGTGTTGATTAAAGTTTGTTTGGATCTACTTACAAAAAATAATTATATATGATAGTTACTTATTAAAAAAAAAAGACTAATTTTTTAAAGATAAGCTATTATCTTGCTTAATCATTTTTTGATAAGTAACTCTAACACTATGGGGGTAGTTAATAAGGGATAGTGTTGTCTTGATTCACTAATGGTCTCAAAAATTGCATTGAGTCTTTTTTGAAGTACTGTGTCTTTCCTCGTACATCATTGGGGGGGGGGGGGACCTCACCAAAAGCCTCAAGAACTTACAGCTTTGTGTTTTATCTCAATTTTGATTACCAGAATATTTTTTCCCTTCATTATTTTTAACTTAAATCAGAAAAAAACTAACAATATACATATATAATCATATCTCAAATAGTAATACTGATAATAAACACACTTAAAAACAAAACCTTTAAACTATTTTTAGATCGTATCAAATGAAATATATAAAGTTATATAAAGAGAATGAACCCTAAATATGTTAGGTGGAATGTTTCATGTTCTGACAGCTCATGACTACTGACTTGTTTTCAAACATACAGGTACAATGGTAAATAAAAATAGAACAAAATACTATTTATTTATATGGACATGTCGAACTACAAGTAGTGAGGCCAGAAGTCATGACCTTAAACAAATACTTTGTTAATGATGAAATTCATATTAAATGTTACCGCTACGAATATCTTCTATTTTAGATCGAAAGAATATGTTCTTTATCGCTATGGGTAGTATGGGTGAAAAAATTATTCCTATAGGCTTGTTTGGTATAGGAGTAATAAGGGTAGAAATTTTTTTTTTCTATTTTATATCTTTTATATTAATTATTTAATAATAA
The DNA here is from genome assembly GCA_039764185.1 of Tamarix austromongolica. Taxonomy (NCBI): domain Eukaryota; kingdom Viridiplantae; phylum Streptophyta; class Magnoliopsida; order Caryophyllales; family Tamaricaceae; genus Tamarix; species Tamarix austromongolica. The sequence goes on along the minus strand of CM077809.1, from coordinate 162,842,992 downwards.
TAAATATATTTTTAATAAAATACCCATTTAAAATCAAATTAAAATTTAAAATGGGTATTTAATAAAATAAAAATATTTAATTTTAACTAGATTATACAAGACATATAAAATATGGGGGTAATTTTTCCACCCTTATTACCTCTTAACCAAACAAGCACTATATTTTATATATCTTATGTAGGATAATTAAAATTTAAATTTTTTTAGATAAATGTTTATTTTAGATTTTAATTTGATTCAAAATGAATATTTTATTAAATATATTTATTATTATTAAATACTTAATTCCAAAGATAAAAAAAATATAGGGGGGTTTTTTTACTCCTACCACCCCTATTACCCCACGACAAACAAGTCCTAGTAGTGGTCCATTACGTCCCCCCTCTCCCACTTATTCTTTCGAGCAGAGCAGAAAAGATGAAATACTAAATATTATGGGCATCTCATGCACAGTACTATGATTTTCTTGCAGATTTGGTTGGATTTGCTTCTTTGGAAAAGTGGTCCCATAAGTACTAGTTAGCCAAACAAGGAGCGATCTACGGGCAGAGATCATTTAAATCACCAATATTCTTATTAGGGTTTACAAAGACCAGAACAGGAGCGGTGGGAAGGAGGGAGGGGGGGGACCATGATTCATTGCCTGCACTAACATGGATCGATAATTATTTTTCATGGAAAGGGTAGAAGAAAAGTTATAAATATACCCCCCTAGTTAAATTATATTATAGTTAATTAAAACGCCTTTTTACTAATTAATCTTCTGTTTTACTTAAAGTACCCCTGGGGACCATTTTTATGCAATTGGATACAGATAAGAACAACGTTACCAAGAGATCAAATTCCTTAACACTGTTACATTTGTTCTTGGTTAATGGGGTGCAAAGGTTAGTGTATGTGTGTGTTCAAGTCTTTCAAAATTAAGGGACAGAAACACCCGCAGACACGCCGCGCAGTAATCAAAACCACTAATCTGCCGCCCTGTCTATTAGTGGCAAGGCATCTATGGTTTAATTAACGTCGACAAGATTTTGAAGGTGTTAATCATCATCATCATCATCATCATCATCATCGTTTCATAGGTTTTGGCTTGCCTTTATGTTTCAAAATAGCATGACAAACACTGTTTAATTTGCATGTTACCTGCTGTCTGCATTTTATATTAGTACGTACTTTTCATGTTTTAGTAATGGCTGGTCCGTATGATTTAGCGACCACTCATATGCCATTAATGGGAGCGTTTTGAGTATGAGACATCCGTCGTCTAATGGGCGGAACCATGTGGTTTAATTTAGATCTCATACACGGTATATGTGATAAGGGCGGTACATGCTGTTAGGAACCTGTCGTTTACAATGAAGTTATAATTTTGGGGCAGTGATGGATGGTATATTTGATTCAGTCGTAGATTAGGCCTGTCTGGCTTTTTATAGAAGGGTCCACAAGTCCGGAGCCCATAGGAGCACCGGTGACTCCTCACTCATACAGAACCAACGAACATGGAAATAGTACTCTCCCCCCCCCCCCCCACCACCCTCCCCACCCCATACCCCAAATATCAGCCATCAGTTGAAGACGCCGAATTAATTTCTTTCACTTTCCTCGACTGGTGTCCATGGTTGCACGGGAAGGGGACGGGGACGGAAACGAAAAAAGGGGAACGAAAAAAAACACAGAAAAATTATTTTTTAAAAAAATTTTAAAAATAGAGATGATAGTAAATGTTAAAAAAATTATATATATATATACACATATATTAAAAAATAGATTAATTCTACTAAAATTAAGAGAAAAAATAAAAATTTCTAAAATTATTACCTATATTAGTTAATTTTAATCATTAATAATTTTTTAATAAAAAATTAATTAAATAATTTTAATATAAGTTCTGACACTAAATAATTTCCGAAAGAAAAAACTCTTCCGAGACATTCCCGGGATAGAGGATGGCACCTAACTGTCATACCCGTGCATCACTGTTTGTATCTCGTCGAAGTCTAACATAATGTTAGGAATCCGGACCATTTCAAACCTTAGTACATTATTGACATTCATTACTATCTATCAATCAATTGATGGCCATTTATATATTGCTCTTGCTTTTAGATACAATAGAACTTAATAATTCTATGTCAAGAATAAGAGGTATGACCATAGATGAGGTAGATTGTGTGAATATATGAATGCGGTATGTTCATGGAATATTATACTCCATCTATCTCTAAAAGAAAGTATTTTTAGCAATTTATGCACTATTAATCTAGGAGATAATAAATTTACCACTGATATGATAATTAATACATAGAAGAAGAATGAGAAAAGGTAGAGGTAAAAATGAAAAGTAATCATTAATTTCTCTAAAACAACTTTTATTTTGAAACAAAAAAAATTGATCTAAAAGACTTTCTTTCATAATTGGATGGAGTATATTTTTTAGTTGAAAAGATCAAAGTCGGTTATTTTATTTAATTCCCTGAATGACTGGATTAAAGATCTATATAGGAACATTCATCCTCCAAATAATATCTTCCTCTATTTTTACTAATTTTATAATGAAATTGTTTGTTTGTATGATTATGTTGTTGTAGGTCACCCTACCAATCTTTTGACTTGTATGAGCTATGTGAGCTAAAATAAATTCAAGTCTTATGTTCGAATGTTGCTTATCACATATCTTAGTAATAAAGGGGAAGATGGTCTGATTCAACAATAATGTCCCACATAGCCATCTAATCTACCAAATTTAGCCTTACATAAATAGCCAAAACTTTAACCTCTTCCACATTCTATCCACCTCTAGAGACTTGTTTGGGTGAAAAAATAACCATACTATTTGAACCTCGAGTGTCCATCCCAACCCTAGCTACCACTCACATTAGTACCTACATCAACATTACATTTATTGCTACTCTTTTGCGACTTTGTACACTCATAGCTATGCATAGATGGTGGTGTGTGGGTTTTGTTTCAGCCACCATCGTCTAGCAAGCCTAAAGCTAGTTTTGCAAATAGCTCATGATCTACCTTTTCGGTTTCTATGAATTAAACCAACACAAAGCCTATGTATAGGTTAGCCTCCAAATGACTTATTTTTTTACCCCCTCACATAAATATTCAAACTAGTCCAAAACACATGACTAGTTTCTCTCTGCATCTAATTTGATATATACCACAGTCCTCCTATAGTTCTTTGAATATATCACATTCCTTCAAAGTATTTAGAATGGTTTCGTTTTGTCCATACAATGCACACGACTCATCAACTTGTATATTTTCTTATGCAACTTCTATTTGGTGGGTAAATTTTCATTACATCCCCATACAAAGCTTTTCACCTTTGGAAGATTATTAGCCTTACCCATATTCTTCTACATACTCTTACACTACCATTCTAATTGTATAGGCATAACATTAATGGTTTTTTTTCCATAATATGTTGTAGGTGGATAACTCTATATACATGTTGTTCTTCATAAAGACCATGTTTGCATGCCTTGTGGTCTAGTACCAGGAGTGGAATGTTTAAGATTTCCTTCACCTCAAAAGGGAGAAAAGGAGCACGAATCAAATCCTCTTTCCATCCTCTCTCCTGCTCGTGAATAAGATCTAAGACCTTAGTCTTCACTACATCAAGTGGTACTACAGAAATAAAAAAAAACAATAGATAACTTTGGCAGCTAATTACCATACCATATATCAATCTTCTTGTTGTCCCAAGAGTCCACACTAAACATTATTTAGCTATCCATTTTTCTTTCCACACACTCCTCTAGGCATAGTTTAGGTTGTGTCCCACTCTTGCTTGCATAATTTTAGGTCTCAGATAGTACATGCTCTTCCATACACACACTAAAAAAATATTTATCATCATTCATAAGCATCCATTTATTTTCCCCCAACATGGCTAAGTTAAACCAAACTAGGTTCCAAAACCCCATGCCACCAACATCCTTTTGTAACACCAGTTTGTCCAACTAATCTAGTGGTTCTGCCTCTCTCTATTCTTTTGATCCCACTAGAAGGAGCTCATAATTCTTTGTATGTGTGAGCAAAAGGTTAAGAAAAGCTTAAATATACTCATGGAATAGATAGGGATGGCTTGGGTAACAACCTTAATAAAAAATACTTTCCTCACATGTAAAAGTAAGTGAACCTTCCACCATTAAAGTTTCTACATGATATGGTGTTTGAGTGAATTAAAAGAAACCTTCTTCAATCTCATTACCAATGTGGATAATCCCAAGTAAATACTATAACTATTAACCTCCCTAATAGATAGCTCCTCTTGCAGGCTCACCCTTTTATCTTCCCCAACATTCAAAATGAAAATCAATTATAACTTTTGCAAATTAATGCATTGGCTAAATAAGTTCTTAAAATTACTTGTCATTGTTGTGCTTCCTCCTTAGTATCTCAGGAAAATAAAACGCTACCATTGAGGGAAAATGGTGGGTTATTTATAGGGATCCTCTATCTATTATAATGCCATACAGTTTATTCTCTTTCATTAATTTCTTGAGAAGTGTCGACCGAGCCTTAACACATAGAATAAACACATAGAGAGATATTGTGTCATATGGTCTAATGCCTCTTGTTAATTTGAAATAATAAGATGGAAAATTATTGATCAAAATAGAGAAATACATTGAGGTCATGCACATAATTATAATATCAATCCATATCCCTTGGAATCCTAACTTCATCATCATCTACTATAAAAAGTTCCATTCTACCCTAACATAGGTCTTACATTTTTTTTTTATCTTCAATGCCATATCCACTCTCTTATTTGTTTTGTAGTGATTTATTTTATGGAATACATCACATGCCACAAGCACATTATCAGTAATAAGGCATATAAAACAAAGGGGCTCTAGTTCTATAGGATAAATGATGGAAGGACTCACTTTAATATGTTACTCAACACATTTGACACCAAATTTTAGAGAGCATTACACAAAATAATTGGAAAAAACTTAGACATCCTCTTTATTTTATTATTATTTGGGGATAAGAATAATTAAGGTCTCATTAATATCCTTTAGCATGTGCACATTATTCAATGTGTCTAACACTAAACTCACAATGTTATGTCCAACAATGTGCTAATATTTTTGGAAAAACAGGTTGTACATGCCATCAAGTATTGGGGCTTATTAGGGTACATCTAGAAGAAATCTAGGATAAGTTCCTCCCTAGAAAAAAGTTCTACCAATTCATTGTTCATTTCATAAGAGATATTTTATTGAAGACTACTTAGCTCCTCCTCCATTTCGTGTGGTTCATTTGACTAAAAAGAGGACTTTAAAATAATGACATTTTCCATCTCCTTCTCCTTTGACCAACTTCTGTTGTTAACATTTATAAGTCTCATCAACATGTTATTTTTTTTTATACCACTAGCTTTTGCATGTAAGTACTGACTATTCCTATCCCTTTCTCAAAATTTTTTGGTAAGTAAATAAATTTTATTACCAAAAATGCAAACTGTATGTCAAAAGCCTTACAAAAATGAAGGCTTACAAAAGCAACTCAAAAGACCAAAACGCTTCAAAACTAAGGCAAGAAATAACTACATCCAATGGTCTATAATCTTCAAGAACTCATGTGTTTTTCCATTATTTACAAGGTTTCCTCTCATAAAGATTTCTTGGACAATCTGCTTGCAAATGACTTCAAGTGTAGGTTGCTTCCTTTGGAACCCAACATCATTCCTGTTGGTCCACAACTTGTATATCAAGGCAGAAAAAGTAATTTTCAGCACTTCAATTCTTCCATTTTTTCCCTTTGTATACCTGATCATCCAATGGATACAGCTCTGCCATGTTGTAAAAATATGAGTTAGAAACATCCAATTGAGCAATTGTCTCCAAATTTGATGTGAAACAATGCATTGGACTAGAAGGTGATCTAGGTCTTCCTCTCCTTGTTGGTAGACTTCACATGTATCATTATCAATCACCTGCTATGATTTGAGTTTTTTCTTCACTAAGAGCACTTCTTGGCAGGCCATCGAATATATAATTTTGTGTCTAGGCATGCCATGGTGATTCCACATAAGATTATACCATTTAACTTTATCATTTTTGTGTCTCAAAGAGTGGTACATATTTGTAACACTGAATGTGCCATTATCTCTACTAGAATTTAATGTATCATGCCTCATAATCCTCATTCTGAAGATGAGTTTGGTTGTCCAAGATGAGTCTTCTTTGATCTCAGCTTACCAAATACTCAATCTATATAAGTATTTTTCATTTGACCCAAACACTCTCCTTTTGCACCTGTAACCTCCATAATTTTTTGCAAAAACAGGCTGCATTCCATGGTATCAACTGTTGAATGCCTAGCCCACCTTCATCTTTAGGATGCCATATTCTATTCTAAGAGATGGGAGCCTTTCTTTTACCTTGTACCATATTATTCTAGAAAAACTATCTGAAGATTGATTCCAATTTATGCACAACATCCTTTGGTAGCATGAAAACTTGCATCCAGAAGTTTGTAATACCAAAGACAATTGATTTAAGAACTTGGAGTTTTCCTCCATAGCTTAATAGCTCTAGAGTCTAGGCCTTTAGTTTTTGATTAATTTTATCAATTAAAGGTTGATAATGGGTAATAGATAGTGAGGAACTACTCAATGGAACCCACAAATACTTAAGGGTAAACTTCCTTCATTGTAATTCTGTAGCCAAATTATCTACCTTTTCACATTATTGTGAACCCCTCCAAAATAGATGCAACTTTTTTGAGGATTAGCCTTCAATCCTGATATTGCTACAAAGATCTCAAGCTTCTCCTTAATGAGGTGGGCTGACTTCACATTACCTTTGTAGATAGAGGATCATCTACAAAGCAAAGGTTGATCAACCTTAGATTTTTGCAATCAGGGTGACCTTTGAAGTTCTTATCCCTCTATAGAGTTCTCAGCATCCTATTGAGATATTCCATGGCCAGTATAAAGAGATAAGGAGATAGAGGATCACCCCATATTAATCCTATGCTCCCTTTGAATGGATTGCATAGGGACCCTTGTAAACTGATAGAGAAACTCATAGTAGAAATACATTGCATGACTAGCTTAATAAAATGAGAAGGAAATTCCTGTCCTTCCAACACCATCTGCAAAAACTGCCAGTCAATAGTATCATAAGCTTTTTGCAAGTCCACTTTCATCATCATTCTGGGACTTATGGATTTTTTGTTATACTTTCTCAAAAGCTCGTGGGCCATGAGGATATTATCACCAATCCATCTTCCAGGCACAAATGCAAATTGGGTGTTACCTACGACTTCAGTGAGGACATTAGTGATTCTGTTGGTGAGGAATTTTGAAATTATTTTATAGATCACATTACAATAAGCAATGGGTCTATATTCAGTGATATAGGTAGCATGCTGAGATTTTTATATCAAATGAATACTAGTGGAATTTAGAGCTTTTAAGAGAAACCCTGAATTCCAAAATTGGCTTGTTGCTTCATAAATGTACTCCCCTATTATGTTCCAAGATGTTTTAAAGAAGTAAGCATTGTAGCCATCAAGACTAGGGGCTTTGTTATCCCCCATACTAAATGCTGCCTTCCTAACTTCATTTGTTGAAACTGGATTGAGTAAGTGCCTTCTCCCTTCTGTAGATAGCAGAGGACCTTCCTTGAAAATATGAGGATCAGGATGAAAAACATGAGTGCTTTTGGTAGGCGGTAGGTTCATGTAATAATTAGTAGCTTCCTTCTCAATATCTGTTCATGATGTGAGTTTAGATCAATTGAGGCTATGAAGCTAATTTAAGGAGTTAATACTTTGTCTTTCTTTCACTTTCGCATGAAAGTAAGCATTATTCCCATTTCCCAATTTAACAAAATTAAATTTTGCTTTCTGTTGAAGAAAATTCTCTTCAACTTGAAGCTTATTCCACTATTTCTTTTTAGCTTCTTTTTCCTTAGATAAAAAATGGAAATTGTTGGGGTCCATTTGAAGGATATTCTTTATTTTTTCCCACTTTTCTTTTGCCTTTTCTACTTCATGAGTCACATGGCTAAAATGGTTTGCATTGAATGTTTTAAGCTCCCCTTTCAAGATCTTAAGCGTCTGCCATATTTAGAACCGCTAAGATCTTGAGATTTGAATGTCCTAGATCTGTTTCACAATGTTAAGGAATTGGTCATGCTGTGTCTAGAAATTACAGAATTTGAAGGGTTTTCTCCTTCTTTGCTCAATCTCCTTAATAGAAAAAATAAGACATGCATGATCAGACATGCAATGTTCTACAACCTCAATACTTGTAGATGGGAAATTGTGCAATAGGATCTGGTTACCAAGTCCTCTATCAAGTTTACATTGGACTCGATAGGGTGGCTACTGATTATTAGTCCATGTAAATAGAGGGCCAACGTTAGGGATATGACCAACTCCATATCTTTATAAGCATGTGGCAAATTCATCCATTTCTCCTTGATGAATCATCCCACCCAATTTATCAGTAGCAGATAGGATAGTGTTAAAATCACCTAGTATAATCCAAGCTTTGTCCACTTGAGCACTAAGTAGTTCTAATTTATTCTAGACATGCTTCCTCTCAATACCAGAGTTAGAACCATAAACAAAGGTCACTAACATGCTATCATGAGTCATATGATCCTTTACTACATAATGGACATGATGTCTATCCTCAGCCAGAACATTAAGAGAGACAACATTAGGATTCCATAGAATCATAATTCTTCTATTATAATGAGAAGAATGATTAGTATGATAATTAAAGTTGGGGTGATTTTTTTCTGAGTTGTTAACACCTTAATATTTTTTAATCTAGTTTCAATAAGTCCAACAATAGAAAGAGCCTGTGTTTGAATAAACTTACACAGTTCTTTCTGCTTTAGAGGAGAGCAACCTCCTCTGATATTCCATGTTGCCAACCTCATTGAAAAGAAGAGGGCTGCCCTCCTTCAGAGGATACACCCACTTTCCTATGATTCCATGTTTTGGGGGAAAAGATATGATTACTGTGGGGTTCTTTGCATTGTTGTAGGTTAGTAAGTTCATCCAAGATATCTTTACTCTTGTCAAGAGAAGTCTTGGGGTCATGAGTAGGCTATTGTTGTTGAATCTGTTTTGGTCTCCAAACCTTCTCCTCTCTTTTGTGGTGTATGGGAGCAGGTGGTCTACATTGATCTGTGTCATGTCTTGCTCTGTCACATTTAGTGCAATATTTTGGTCTCCAATCATAGTTGATCTTTTGAGTTCTTGTGCCCATAGGTGTGTTAATAATAACAGATTGCAAAAGAGGTTTACTGATATCCATTTCAACTTGAATTCTGGGGTGTGATATTCTACTACGGGTAGCAGTAATCATATTTGCACAAATTGGAATCCCTAAACAACTCCCAATTTTGCTCAAAGAATATGTAGACCAACAAGTTAATGGAAGTCTAGGCAGGGAGATCTATAGGGGAATCTTCCTCCATTCTGCATTATCCAAAGACATCATGGGATTCCATTTTTTCAGCAAGAGAGGTTGAATCCAAAAAGACCAAAATGGTTTTTAAGCATTGCAAGGTAATCCAATTCGGTCTTGAATTTTGAAAAGGAAGAATCCCTAATCATGGGGAAAAATCTATGCAGGGGTGGGGGGATATAGCAGTCCAATTGAGTTCAACAAATTTCTTGAGTTGGTTGAGAGATGGTGGATAACCAGCAACCATCCCAATTAAAGTATGAGCCCATTTCGCTTCTTCTTTTGAAATTTCTTGCGGTAATAGTTTTTCTTTTATAACTCCATCCTCAATAACTGGTGGCGAATAGGAAAGGTTAAGAGCGGTTTGTTCCCAACGATTTTGTATGAGGATTTCTTTCCAACTCAGTGCTGGGGAGCCAATATCATTGTTCTTATCGGTAGACATATTCTCTTGAATCAAGGAGTTTCTTGGAGAATTTTGATTTTCACAATCCAAAATCAAATCCCTCGGGGAAGTTTGCAAAATTCTACGTGCAGCATTTAATTCTTCCTCTACCATAGTGCTAGGGATTTTTGAAGTAGTTTCATGATTCACTACAATTGGTGATATACCAGAGCGTTAAGATGGGGAACCTTTCTTGGCCATCGATGCACCCTTTTTCCGGCAGTGGTTTCTTGCCATAGCAAATGGCCGCAAGCTTTTCTCTCTTTTATCTTAAATCTAAAATTTTATTCTTATAAAATAATAGGATAATCCCCCTTCTCGAATATTATTATCACATCTACTTTACTGCCACATAAATTCATCCTTCCTTATCAAGTCACCAAGTCTCCAATATAAAAGTTCTTGTTCTTTTCTTTGTACATCATTTAGGCAACCTCAGTTGAGCATGCTAATCTTGTCTCTAGTTTCACATAGTTGTTCATGAACCAAACCAAAATTATAATGTTCCCATAATCAAAGATTGATTGTACATTCTTTCAACTTTCCAACATATCCCATACCACCATTTGGCACTCACCTTTCCAAACTTTCCTTAATTATATGTTCACACCCTTTATGAGAAATCCACATCTTCTTGAACCTAAAAGGCCTTTGTTTTTGTGGCCCACTATTGATGTGTCATAAATTCTGATTAGTTCATGGTTTAACCAATCTCTATTATGGTTTGCGACTCCAAATTGAGGAAAAAGCTTTACATAAATCATTAATATGGTGACCCATCAATTTTACTTGTTGCACATTCTAATCACCCGCTCTAGCATTATAAAAGGTAAATTGATATCATATGTAACCCAAATCTAGAAGACCACATTCGTTTACCATTTACTAGAACTCTACCATTTGTTTATTATTATGTCATGATCTACCTTTCTTTTCATGGAATTACAAGATTTCATTAAAATTACCATCCAAAATCCATGATAGAGAGCTTTGTGAGTGTAGAAGTTAGAGTAATTCCCAAAATAGATGTATTTAATAAATTTCTATAACTTGTAGAAGCTCGTAAATATTCAATCATTATCCACAAAAGTTCCTTCCATCTCCATATCAATATTATGGATGGACATTGATCTAATATTCTTGGTTAGGCTCTTCCTCCATAAAAGAGTGATCTCTCCACTCTTTCCATGCTATAAGATAAGACACCATCAAAATCTTCATATCAACATTTTAACCATTCCATTTCACTAGTTGCCGAGAGTGTCTTCATGAGGAACAAGACATCAAGTTGCTTTCTTTGTTCAAGATCACAAATATTAAGAATTATCTAAGAGTTCCCTAAGCCCTGTCAATTCTAAGAAGTTAATTTATATAAAGAAGACATGAATATATTACATTAATAATAAAAAGGTAAAGGTATTCTAAGAGTCATCTTCTTCTTTGCTATCAACCTCGGCCTCTCTAAAATCTTCAAAAATAGGAATGTCTTCCAAATTCTCACCACAGTATATTAATCCATCAGAATTTTGCAATCGTACATGTTACACCAAGGTCTTGAACCGAGCATCTACCATAGAGGCACCATAAGCATACCACTAAGATCGAAGCTTATCTTCATAATGCGTAAACACTTTTCTTACTAGGTATTTGTCTATAGCTTCATGGGAATGTCTCAGCTTGGTATTTTTAATGACTTTCTATATGCGCTCATTCATATCTTTTTTTTTTCAGGCCTCGAGCACTTGCGTAGCCCTAGATAATTGTTCTTGAAGATTCTTTACTTTTGTATTATTTATCATCTCCTTATCAATATCTTCTTTGTGTAGTCTCTTAGTCTCAATCTAGTGCTCCTCTAATATTTTTTATAGATTTATATAATTAACCTTATATTCAGTGACCTTATTAGTGAGGATCTTAGCCTCTTTCCAAAGAACTCTATTCAAATTAGCATATTTCTAGACCTTTCTAGCATCTGCTAGTCACTTTTTATTTAGAGAAGTTAGTTGATTGGCCAAGTTTTTTTTTCCCTTGAGAAGATCATGTTCCAAATAGATAGTGTTAAACCTCAACGATTCTATTTTGGCTCCAGATGCCAACCTTTCTCTTTTTAGGCAATCTTCTAAATTAGCAACTTGAACTTTTATAAGATCTACATCCATTGAGGTAGACTTTAATTGGGTCTTCTCAATTTTTAACTCAAATACTCTAGCCTAAACGGATTCCTTCACAACTTTCATTATTGAGTGGGCATCTTGAAGTGTTTCATATTCACCTTTTATCTATCGGAAGTGTCGGGTACTTCAAAATTCACCTATTTATAAAAACCTTAATTTCAAAACCTTTATTATAAACTGGTAATCATGTGTGATTAATTATCATCATTATTGAGAATATTTTGTATTAAATGTGTTGTTATTATATATATTATTATGATGGTTTAGATTTAAATTTAATTAGTTTAAAATTTAATATATTTGGGATTATTTATTTTTGTTCTAGTCGGAACCCTAATTGATATTTTTTTTTACCATAAAACAATAATTCTAATAACTAGATGTATTTACCCTAGTTTATCTTTCCTAAATTATCACCCCACCTTCTTAATTTTTTTAGTTATATCCTACCCTTTTTCTCAGTGCTTTTCTCTCCTACACGCCATCCTCTCCGGTGCACTCCATATTATGTCCCGTGTCCCCTTCATCCTTGTTTTTCTCATGTGTGTCTTGGTGCCTATTCACGCCATTTACCATTTAATCACTTCCTCTTCTCAATTTTGTGTCATAAAATCCACTAAAAATACAACATATTCTCCTCCTCCATCCTTTTGAGCTCCCTTTAGCAAGAAAACCCCATCATCCTGGTCATGTTTCTCCATTATCATCGAATTTTTTGTTGAAAAAACTCACCTTACTCATAACAATATCCTCCACTACTGCACCTTCCCCTTTGGTTACACCGAAAACCACCCCAACTACTTCCTTGACTACATTCAAAACCGTTGCAGCTACTACCCCTTGGCTTTTCCTAAAACTACCAAAGCTCCCCTCATTGCAATGGTAATAAGTGACATTTCCCTCCTTCCTTGTGTGACTTTGTGCCATTATTCCTTGCCTTTCATAGCTTCTATTGCTTGGTTATTTTCTTACCCTCTTTCCTAAGTTGGTTTTAATTAATTATTGTTATTATTATGTTATATTAGATGCTAATATATGTGTTGGTTATGTTGATGAAAGGTGTTCAAAAAGGTTGAGTGGAGACTAGCTCGGTGAATCTTTCTTTATTTCTTTTTCTTGGATAAGAGATAACTGTACCCTTTTACTAAGATTAGGCATCATTTAGTGACATATAAGGGTTGTTATGTTGCTTAGGATATGATTTATGCATAGATTTTTGAAATGATATATATATACACGCATTATACACTAAAATTTTACAATAATCATGTAAGTGTTATCAAATGCATGAAAGGATATTAACATGCTACTAAATAGTTGGTACATACATTTGACTTACCATTAAATATGAGTTACATGCATGTGTATTATGTTGAATGGTTAATGTATGCATGTTTAGAATTTCGTTAGGGTTTGGGATCTTGTCAAGTTATGATGTAAATTCCATACTAAGGGTTCCATGATTATCATCATGATAGCTAGGGTTGATATAAAAAGAATAAAATCATGCAGGCATAATTAGGGTTAAAATACCATGATTATTATTCGAATGATCTAGGGATAAAAATACTTCCTTACATGCACCATATTATACTATAAATATGTATTTTTGTTTTACATTGAATATTTGACCCATTAGAAACACATGATTAGGATTTGTACGTGTAAGTTACTAAATGCTGGAAAAGTAAAAAATTTAGTCAATTGATAATTCGTGAAAATTACCTATATGCTAAAATATTGTTAATTATTTTCTTTTAGCCTTTTCATGAAAAATTCTCATAATAATAATGTTTGACACAAAATTAGATAGTAATGGTAACATTTGGGGTTCGATGGCATTTTGGTCATTTTTGACCCAATGCACCTATTATGAATAATTGGGCATAGGATGTCCTTAGACTTTTATTAGGTTGACCTTAGTGTTGAGTTTGGCCATACTTAGAATTATGACCTTAGGATTGACTTGGCTAATTGGAAATAAAAGAGCAATTGTTTAGTAGGAAAATGGGAATTATTGTGTGATATATGATATATGAGATCATTCTATAAAATAATAATGCTTAAAGTGGAAGACTTTAAGTTTAGGAATGGTTTCTCTCTAACGTTATCTACCCTATAAATGAGGTAGGAGCCCTTGGTCTATTTTGGTTTGCTGGTGTGTTGTTATGCCCTAACAAGGCCGTAGTTTACTTTATAAGGTGACCTACGAGCCCTATAGAGGATATTCATAGTCAAGGATTATGTGTCCTCGGTTTGGAGGGTATTGTGTCACCTTGTGCACCAATATGACTAGAGTATTGTTATGCCTTTTATTTTGATGGTTAGGAGGGTGCCATGATGCCTTGTGCTCCTGTATGACTATTATACTTTTTTTTTCAGGTTATTATTGTGTCCCTCCTTGAGTAATAAAAAATGGGAGTAAGTGTTGTGTAGGAATTTAAAAAAGGATTGTTGTGGTTGTGGTTTGGTAATTACCTCTATGAGCTACATGGAATTTATTATAATTTGTTTTGGGTTATTTGTCTGATATTTGCCTTAGTGCCCTACCTTTGATGTTTATAATTGATTTGATTATATCAGTTTTGGTCATTTCATTATCACATGATTTTCTTTTTATATCTATGTCATGTTATTACCTTTTTGTCTCATGTGGCCTTACATGCTAGTGTTGTGTAATGGTTCACTTAGTACTGTTGTATAGATGGATTTCATTTTTTGGTTCCCTACCTAATCACTGGGAAGTGATTTGAAGGAGTACTTTGAGGGTTCTTCTTGATGGATTTTGGTAGTGATTGAGAGTTAGGACTAGCTAGTGTTGGTCCTAGAATCCTTGCATTCAGATATTCCCTGGGCTCTTATGTCCCTTTCTATTATTCCTTTTATATTGTAACCCATTTACTTAATCCTTTTGTATATATTAGGACAATGTTAACATGTAATGAAGTTGTTATTTTATTCTTAAGTTTAAATTTTATTTAAGCAAAATAATATTTTAGTCTTAGCACTTAGTATAAGGATAATAGAGGATTCCAGACTTATGTTAAGTATGGCAATCACACCTAATATTTTTGTAATCAACACTTATGTAAAACAAAAATTTTAAGTATTAAAATGGGGTGTTACATAATGACTTATTGTAGATAATACATAAAACGTTATTGAAGTTCTCATACTAAAGACATCAACATATTAAATTAAGAAGTAAGTTATACCTAAAAGGTGAGATTTAAGTCAGCACTCGACAAGGTTCTTTTTCTGAGGAAGTCAACTATCTCCTTGAACTAGCTTAGTGTCATCACTTCGGTCAACTCAATACCAAAACTATCATTTAGATGGCATTTAAATAAGGATTAATTGTTGATCATTGTTATATTGGCTTCATCATCTTCAATGGAGACTTTATATTCACCTTCACAATTTTTTTTCGTATAAGGGAAAGTTTCCAATTCTGGTACTCCTACATTAGAACCTTCTATCATAACAACTACAAGTATGGAGTCTTCGACACCCTCTAGTCTAGAAGGAAATTTTGAGGAACTATCTGTAACACCCCCCATTTTTACTACCAAAAATTTTTGATTAAATTGGTACATAAGCTAAAAATACTCCTAGGAAAAATTATGGTATTACAGTCTTACCTAACATAGGATAGACGTTATTCACCTACCCCATATTATATACAAGGATAAAACCACCCAATACATTTAAAAACAACAGAGTGCATGAAATTAAATTACATAAAATTTAAGAGATTGTTTACATCCAGGTCCTCTTCGATCTGTGACCAAATCAATATGAGAATACAAATAGTTATTAGTACGGGGCTACATTAAAACAAGATTAAAGAAAGCTTGCTAAGAATGGTGATTTTGCTTATCATTTGAGATGTAAGTAGCTATCTATTACTTACCTTGGTTTTGCTGATGATGTTATTATGTTCTATTAGCTATTTTCTTGATGCACTACACCATTTTCGTTAGGTTATAAGGCTCAATGCTAATTCGTTCAAGTAACATATTTTTTTTCATTGGAATGGATGACATGGTGAGACAAGATCTTCTTGAGATGGCTCATATACCTTAGAGGAGCTTTCCTTTTCGTTATTTGGGAGTACCAATGAGTTCAAGTAAACTCAAGCCAATTGATTATAAAGCTTTTATCAATTCTATCTGTAAGCATCTTAGAGTGTGGCAAACTAATCTCATATCATATGCAGATAGATTGGAATTCATTAACTCTATCATACAAGGGACTATTGGGTTCTGTCTTGGGGTCTTCCATATCCAAAAGCTAGTCTTATTTAGAGTTCTAGGCTTGTGTCAGAACTTTCTTTGGTAGGTGAATCAACTATTAGTGGCTTGGGAGACTATATGCAGGTCATGACAAGAAGGGGTTTTGGGTCTCAAATGCCTAGCTTCTTAGAATCTCTCCTTCCTTGGTAAGTATCTATGGTCCCTATATGAGGAGAAGGAAATGGTCATGAACAAATGAGTCCATGGTTACCGTATGAAGAATCACACTTTTGAATAGTTTTCTCTGTCTCATGACACTTCCTCGTTTATGAGGATCCTATGGCGTATCTGATATAATTAGGGAGTGCATAGGGAGTTATCATTAAGCCAAAATTATGATCAAGTCATGGCGTTTTGATTCTAGATTCTCTACTCAGCTTGCTTATAATTTTTTTTGTGAAAAAATAGAGAAGTGGGGGAACTACAGGGTTGTGTGGAAGGGATACCGGACGCTAAGATACTCCTTCTTACTTTGGCTTGAGCTTATGAGGAGACTCAAGACTCATGATCACCTTTCTTTTCTCTCCATTTATCCATTATGCCCTATCTGCTCAAATGATATGGAAAGCCATGATCATTTGTTTTTAACTACTCCATTACAAATTAGGTGCGGAGTTCGGTCACAATTTGGTCAGGTTTTAGTAGAAGAGCATCAATGCTATCAAGTGCAATAAGAGTTTTGTGTAAACGAAGATAATGAAGCTCACTTTTTTCTAAATCAAGAAGCTTAGTATTAGTTGCTTTGACATATCTGACTTGGCATGCAAGGAATGTTGCTGCTTTTGAAAAAAAGGCTCTTGATGTTGGAGGACTATGTTTGCAAGTCTATAAATATGTGTATAGCTCTTTATATGTTTTTGAATTGTTTACTTCTTTTAACATTTGATTTTTGGGTCAGGGACATGCCTTGTAATGTTTGACTTTTTGACCCATTATGTTAGGCTCATTAGCTTGCCATGTGGGCTTTGGGTATATCTAGATTTTTTATATAAACTATAGGTCCTAGTAATATATTTATGCTTTTTGAAAAATAAGATTAGGGTCTGACCCCCAAACCAGAACCATGGTCTGCCACATACCCAAAAAAAAAATCTTCGGATGTCCATGCTCTTAAACCCCAAACCTAAACTAAGATAGGCCTACTACTGATCATCCCCAAAATTCTACACATGGCCCTCTTCTTGTGGAAATGAGCAGACGATCGAGCAAATGAACACATCAGTACACTACTTACTGAGTAAGCCAAGTTGCTTCCTCAACAGAAACATAAGTATACAATAAAAAATCTATCATGCATGGATATTATAATTAATGTGCGTTATGATTGTGTCATATACATAAAGGAACGAATACACTAGAATATAATATCATGCATAACTCGAACAATGCATAATGTATCATGGTTGGTTTCATATTATAATAACATAAGTATTCACACATGTACTAATAGGTTAATCCAAGCAACCACAAAGATTTATTTCCAATCTCTCAATCCTTTAGATTATGCCATTTACTTATTCATATAATGACATTGGTCAACACCCATCCAAAATTTTAGTCAATAACTAATTAGTCATTTAAGCCATTAACTAGGTGTATAACCTAACTTTTATCTCCTTTTTGGTCACTCAAACCATTGTCACCATCAACATTCAATTATTTATCATTCCACTTATGCATTAATCAGGTTTAATCATCCACTCTCTTATCATCCATATTTTATTATCGAACGATGGACTATGTACCACCCCATGGTCTCACATACCATGGAAGCTTATCCAAATAAGGGACATAAAGTCCAGTCTAAAGCCAATCACCAAATCAAACATAAATCCAGGCTAAATCTAATCCCTATAATGGATATAAGCCCAGGCCAAAGCCAACCAATATGGATATAAGTCGAAGCTGAAGCTAACTACCTAGGTAGCCAAACCCTTTATTATCAATACCCCTAATACATCATTAGTTTCTAGAGTAGGTAAGGCATCATAACCTCTAAGAATCCCGCCCAAAGGCACTAATAAATGCCTAAAGGCAGACTAATATCTAGTAGCTAATTGAGGATTGGGTAACCCAGACCCATACCAACTTGATTATCTTTCACTTTACGTGATTACTATATTATTCATATGGATAAGTTATCACATAAGACCCAACTAATAATAAGCAAAGCATTTCTATATTTATTCCATATGAAATTTTCCATTTTCTTAACCATGTTGAATTTTCATTTATCCTTGTCCAATATTAAACATTCCCATCATGTTATTTTATTCATGCCCAAGTTGTGTTTCATTACTCTTTTCTCAAAACCATCACATGTTATATGTGGAATACCCATTTTTACTTGAAAATACTCATATAGTAGGTCATAAATTATGATCCATTTAATACTTTCATTAGCCCATTAATCCATGATAAAATCTATATTATATCCTATTAATAATCATAGAATAGTCCAAACATAGCTTAAAAGCATAACCAAATTGAAAAGAAAAAAATATACAAACCAATCGATTAGTCTGGCCCAACCAGTTGATCGGTTTAGGTCGACCAATCGATCAATTTGACTCGACCAAACCCTATTTTTCCTCAAACCGATTGATTAGTTTGGAAAAATCAGTCGACTGTTCATAAACTAATTGATTGTTCTACCTAACCAATTTATGGGCTTAAGTAAAGAGCAAGATCAAGGTCTTTACAAGCTTACCAATTGATGGGTTAGGTAAACTAGTGGACTGTTCTAGGAACCATTCAATCGGTTTGACCTAACAAGTTGATTGGTTTGCCCTATAATAGTATCAAACCATTAATTTCATTTACAATCATATTAATAAATAATCATTAGCCACATTATACTAGGTCTCAGCATATTATAACACATTTCCAACCAAATTAACTTGTATAACTTATCATTTAATTATCACAGCCCATTTTTCTCAAGTTTTATGGTTTTTACTCAAAATATACTATCTGCCCATCCAAATCAATTCTAAAAGGTATATACATTCATGCAAACATACTAGATTAACTTAAAGGACCTCATATCATACAGGAATACTTATAAATCATTTTAAAAGCAATAATTATTTGCTTGATGCAGGCAAAAATTTCCTTAAAATAGAAATTCAATATGTGAAAATATCAACTTTTAAAATCTTAAAACAATAAATACTTAACTTATAATTTCATAAAAAAATCTTAATAAATTTGAACTTGAAATAGAAAGGAAAGAGGGAATATAACACATGTAAGGTAAAAATAGGGAAATGCTCAACTGAACCACTCAATCTTTTTCCCCAAATCCAACTCTTCCTTACTTAACAATTAAAACAAGAGAGAGCTAGAGATTGGATCATAAGAGTGCAATAAATCAACTACAAGTTTTGAAGTGTAGAAATAAGAAAGGGTGAATATAGAGAGTTAAGGATTTTGGTGGTTGAAAGAAATGTGCACAAAAGGGGTGACTAGGTCTATTTGTTGCTAACCAACTCAACACGAATCACAGAGGGTTCAAGAACAATTCAAAATCCCTAATAATTATCATTTGAATTCTACTTAAATGGATATATTTTGTACAAGATATGCCAAACTATTCTCTAGAGCTTAAATGGTATTTCTAGAGTGTGCAGATCAATTAGACCAAAATTGAAATTCACAAGAGATATAACGAAATTTTAGCATGGAAGTAATAACTACCCCTTAAAGAAAATGTTTACACTAAGGTAATAAGGTAATAAGCTATGAAAATAACTCTAGTTACTTGGCTTGAATTTTCTCCTCGGCCTCCCAAGTGGCCTCCTCTGTACCATGCCATGACTAAAAGACTTTTACCTATGGGACGGTCTTCGTATGTGTCTCTCTTATCTTTAGATCTAGAATGCTCAATGGTCGCTCTTCATACGTCAAAGATTCATCGAGTTCTAGCGACTGTGGTTGGATAACATGCAAAGGATCCACTATATACTTTTTTAGCTACAGTATGTGAAAGAATTTGTGCACACCTGACAATTCCATTGGTAAAGCTAAGCAATAAGCAACTTCACGAATACGGTATAAAATCTCATACGATCTTCCCAACTTCCCCCAAAGTCTAACACACACGTCTGAAGCATGTTTTCCAGAGTCTGAATGGTCCTCTTTATCTAACCATCAGTAGTTGAGTGAAAAGCTATACTAATCTTTAGTTGAGTACCAAAGTCGTCTTGTAGATTCTGCCAAAAATGTGACAAGAAGCCAGAGTCTCGATCAGACACAATATCCTTAGAGACTCTATACAATCTCACCACGTGCTTCCTATAGGCATTGGCTAGCTGCTCCATGTTCCATGTTGTGATTATCGGTATAAACACGACTAACTTAGTTAGATGGTCCACAATAACCCAGATGGAATAAAAACCACCACGGGTCCTTGGAAGACCAACAACTAAGTCCATTGATATGCTGTCTCACTTCCACTTGGGAACTTCAAGTGGTTGCACTAACCCTGGTGGTCTCTTATGCTCGATCTTAGCCTTCTAACATGTCAAACATTGGGCAACGAATTTGCCACTTCCTGCTTCATGCGGGGCCAGCAATATACCTTGTTTAGATCCTTGTACAACTTATTCTTTCTAAAGTGGATAAAATAAGGAGTACAATTTCCTTCCTCAAGTTCTTTGGCTCAATACACCCCTGTGATACACACCACATACGATGGTACCTGATACTACCATCCTTGTGGACCTAGAATTCTTCATATTTTCCTTCTACAATACTAGTATGGATTCTCTTGAGTGTAACATCACAAACTTGATTAGCTCAGATCTTCTCAAAGATTGAAGGTGCGATGGTGAGTGCAATAATTATTGCCTAAAGACTACCAACCATGATCAGTTTGATCTCTAATTACCTAATCTCTTAGCATAGATGATTTGACAACACGATTGTGCCTAAGGAATGTGATGTATTTCTACTAAGAGCATCTACCCACTATATTAGCTTTACCTTCATGGTAGGTCAACTCTAGATCATAATCCTTGACCAATTCCAACCATCGGTGTTGTCTTAGGTTTAACTCCCACTGAGTGAAGATGTAATAGAGGCTCTTATAGTTAGTGTAAAACTTGCACTGAAATCCATAGAGATAACACCTCTGAATCTTAAGGGTGAACACTACCACAAAAAGGTCTAAGTCATGCGTCAGGTAGTTTTTTTTTTCATGAGGCTATAGTTTTCAATAAGCATAAGCCACTACTCTTCCATGTTGCATCGAGACGCAACCCAGAACATGCTAGAAAATATCACTATACACTTCAAAACCATTAGTTGTGTTCGACAATGTGAGCATTGAGGCTGAAGTCAAACGCCTCTTTAACTCCTTGAAGGCTTCACTACACTTCTTTTTTTTGGTAATTAATAAAAAATATTATTAAAACCAACAAGAAGAGATTACATCAAGAGTTTCAAGAGTAGCAAAACTAGAGGGGAGGGCCAAACTCCTTAATTAGCATTCCTACTTCCCCTACTACTAATACAATGATTGAATCTAATGTGAGTAGGGTGTTGAGTTGAGCCGCTAAACATAGAAGAGTTTCTACATCTCCAAATTCCATAGACGACTTCTCCAAATAGGGCCTTAGTACACTCAGCACCTATATTATTCCTTTTTGTGCACTGTGCAGCAGAATGAATCAGGGAATCCCAAGTCTCAGCCTTGTTGTCCATGCCCATCCTATTCTTGATCAGATCCCAGACTTTCCTAGCATAAACACAATGTAAAAACAAGTGGTCCATTGATTCTATTTCTTCAGCACAAATACCACATTCAGGGGGTACCTGCAGGTTCCATTTTATTAACTTTTCTCTAGTTGGGAGGCACCCGTGACAAGCAAGCCTTCTTGTTCCTTTTTCACTACACTTCTTGTTCCACTAGAAATGCATAGCCTTCTTTAATAGTTGAGTCAACGATTGTGCTGTCTTGGAGAAATCTACCTCAAATCAATTGTAGTAACCGACTAACCCTAGAAAATTGAGCACGTCCTTGACATAATTGGGCACAGGCCACTCAGAAATAACTTGAATCTTAGCTAGATCTACTACCACTCTATCTTTAGAGATCACATAATTGAGGAAAGCCACTTGATCTAGATAGAACTCACACTTTGAGAGTTTGGAAAAAAATTGGTGTGATCTCAGCAATGTTAAAGTCTGCCTTAAATGTTGGTCATGCTTCTCCTAGTTTTTGGAGTAGATGAGGATGTTGTCGATGAACACTATGACAAATAGTTCTAGGAAAGGACAGAAAAATTGGTTCATAATAGGAAACCATTCATTAAGTTTGGTCTTATCGATTGATGGGTCTTAACAGAGACTATACCACTTTGGTCATAGGGTCACTAATCGATGAGTTTGACAAACTAATCAAATCCTCATAGGGTGATGAACTAATTGACTACTCTTGCAACCAACCAATAAAAATTTCCAAACCGTATGACTATTCACGCAACCATTCAACGGGTTCAATGAACTGATCAACTAGTTTGAGTAAAGTAGCACCTAAACTTGCAATACACACACAAAAATTTACCAAAATTTACCGTATTAATCATTGCTATGTCGTTAGACATATAAAGAGACATATTACACACATAGAATCATATGGATACAGGGTAATGTAAGCATTTAAATGAAATCATGAACTACTAAATAATGCATAAAATTAGAGAAACCAACAATGCTTAAAATTCAAAAGAAAACTCTACCACATGCTTGAATTCTAGAATACAATTAACCCATGCTCAACACAAACACACACAAAGAACATAGAACCATAATAAGAAAAAAAAAACCTCATTTATATTAAAGATAAGAATGCCTTAACTTGAAGCTATTTTTCTAGCACAAAACTCCTACTTGATGGGTCTCTACCAAGAACTTTATTTTTAAGGGAATCAAGAGTAAAAATCATTAAAACTCTATTTTAAAAATCAAAGAAAATCAAAAGAAGAATAAAAACACAACTCAACTTTTTTCTTAGAAACATAATTCTACTAAAAATGAAGCTAAAATATTTAACCTTCCTAAATCTTAATCCTTCGTTGCTTTAGAGAAACAAGAGAGAACTAAATTCAAGATCATAAAAGGGAAATAGTATGAATGAATAACGAAATTCCTAAATATCTTTTTATTACAACAATTTTTTTTGTTGTTGTTTTTGTTGGTGCTAATTTGAGTATAATTACATATCGTTTTTTTATAGTTTAAGTGTTTAATAATTTCTTTATAAAGGTCTTCACCTTTGCTCTCCTAGAAAAATAAATATACCCAAAGTTGAGAGAATCTATAATACATTAAAATTTTAAAACCTATAATTTAATAAATAACCCTATAAATTAACTTTTAAATTTATTTAATTTAATTATTTTGTGGATTTTTGAGTGTGTAAAAATGGAAATGAATATTTAATAAATTAAAATAAATATTTTTTATTTTATCATACTCATTTTATTTCAATAATTTTCCAAACCAATATTTTACTAAAATTATTCTTTTTAAACCAATATATTAAATTCTAATAAATTAAATTATTAAATTACTAAATTAATTTATCTATCAAATATATTAAATGCTATTATTTCAAAAATATTTTATTTTATTTTTTCCCTTTTTCATTTTTCATTTTTTCCTTTATTCCTTTTTTCCTCTTTCTTCTCCTTTTTCTTCCGTTTTCATTTCTTTTCCTTTTCTTTTCCCCTTCGGCCTACCCAGCCTGTTTCCCTTCTCCCTCTCCCTCGCGCGTCCAACCTGGTCCTCCCGTCTTCTTTCTTTTCTTTTCTTTCTTCCCCTCGGTTGGGCTAGCCCAACTCCCCTTTTTTCCTCCCCTCTCCGTCACACGCGCGGGCCAGCCCATTCTTTTCTTTCTTCCCCCGCCTGGACGACATGGCTCTCTTTCCTTTTCTTCTTCTTCTTCTTCTTCTTTCCTCATTCCTCTTCTTAGACCACCACACACCAACCTGCAACTCCGCTATGCCTCCTACACAGCCTACAACCATCGCCCTTGCAACCCTGCTCCCTCTCCCTTTCTCTCCCTGCCCCTTTCCTTCCATTATCGGGCCATACACACCCCTACACTGCCTACCCCTTCCTTCCCCTTTCTTCCTTCCTTCTTCCTGCAACTTGCCGCCCTATTGTTTGTAACCACAACCACATTGCAGGTGCCCAACCTCTTCTCCCTTCCCTCTTCTTTTTCTTATCTTCTTCTACTCCTTTTTAACCTGCCTCGAGCTCCCTCAACTCCCTGCATAGCCCTCTCCCTTATCTCCTACTCCCTTGTTTTTGCTTCGCCACCCTGAACCATTGCCTTTGCCACCCAGCCAACCACCATAACCACCTCCCTAACACCTCATCAACCTCCTTACATCACCCCTGAAACCTCATTCCCTCTCTTTTCTTTCCTCTCCTTCTTAGCCTCCACCCTGCATCACCATTGTGTGCCACCGTTCTGTCTCTTTTTCCTCCTCCGTAGCCACCATTCTACTCCTTAACACCTACTTTACCACCCCACATCCTCCTTTTTGCTGAAAATCCCTCAACAACCCCTCCTTTCTCTTCTTCTTTTCCCTTCCTTCTTCTTTTCCGCCACCCTTGCACCCATTTTTCCATCCCTACAGCCACTGTCTCCACCACCTTAAGCAGTCAATCATCCACCTCGACCACCAACTACACCCCCTACTCCATCCCTACACCCAGCCACCACCCTAACTCCCCTCCATAAGTCCTCTACCTAACCCCCAAAATCCCACCTAAACTAAACCCTCTCCTTTTCCCATTTCTTCTTTTTTGACCCCCTTCCTCCTTGCCCTCTACATGCAGCTCGCGCTACTCATGTAGAGTGAGTTTTTTGCCTCCTTTGATAATCTTAGCTAATAATTTTTAGGTATAATAATGGTTAATACTAGTATATATTTAATTAAGGTTTTGATAAAAATTATTATTTTGATTTTCTACTTCTATTATGGTAATTTTTGATATTGTTTTTTAGGTATTAATTTTTACTAATCAAAGCTTAAACCTTTAACCGGGGGTACGAGTAAGGTTTAGTTTTTGTTAGAAATAAGGTAACTATTATACCATACTAAAATGTATGGATATACGTATGCTAGCACATTAGGATTTTTAATATGCTTATATGCATGATATATGCTATTAAGTATAATGTATTTAGTGGCATATGTTGGTTAATGAAAAGAAAAGCATGATAATTTATGTGCCATGTGTAGAAATAATGCTTAAGGAAAGGAGCCTTGTTATTAATGGCAATGTTAAATGCATATGCTTGATATGATATACTAACGTGGCCATTTGTTGCATTAATAATGTTAATATAAGCCCTAAGGGCATTTTACAATATTTCTTTTGTAAGGGTGTAGCTTAAATAAATGTAGGTGCTAATGTGTATTAATGATACATAACAATAGTTGGTGGTGTTGGATGATGTGTATAAAGCATGTATATCAATATTTTATGTAGTGAGAGTATTTTAGTAAAATGTGTATAATCAGGGGTAAAATGGTAATTTAATAAAGGAGAGGGGTATTTTGGTCTTTTGGTATAATGGAAAGGGTATGTTGGTAATTTTATAAAGTAAAGGGGTAAATGGTAATTTAATAAAGGAGAAGGGTATTTTAGTAATTTCACATAATGGAAGGATAGTTTCGTAAATTTGTAAAGTAAAGGGGTAAAATGGTAAATTGAAAAAAGAAAAAGGGTATTATAGTGATTTGGCATAATGGAAGGACATTTTGGCAA
Source organism: Tamarix austromongolica (assembly GCA_039764185.1). Lineage (NCBI taxonomy): Eukaryota > Viridiplantae > Streptophyta > Magnoliopsida > Caryophyllales > Tamaricaceae > Tamarix > Tamarix austromongolica. The sequence goes on along the minus strand of CM077809.1, from coordinate 162,816,829 downwards.
TTTTGTAAAGTAAAGGGGCAATATAGCAATTTAATAAAGGATCAGGGTATTTTGGGTAATTTAGCATAAAAGGAAGGGTATTTTGGTAATTTGGCATAAAGAAAGGGGTACATTGCTAGTTTTGTAAAGTAAAGGGGTAAAATGGTGATTTAATACAGGAGAAAGGTATTTGGTAATTTGGCTTAAAGAAAGGGTATTTTGGTAAGTTGGCATAAAGAAAGGGTAAGTTGGAAATTTTGTAAGTAAAAGAGGTAAAATAGTAATTATAATAACAGTAAAATCATTAAACAAAGAAATAGTGAAGTTAAAAGAGAAACCCTGAAAAACTTTCCGAACAATCCTTATACTCTTACATGACAACAACTTAAATAGTACCTGCGACTAACCTGTAGGGGATACTACCCATTGAATAGGTATGAGCCCACAAATTGAACCATTCAGTACTATAGTACTGAGTAACCCTTTATACCAAATTAAAAGGCAGAACCCACATGCAACACAATCATAATTGAACAACTGAAAGGGGCAATTTGGTAATTTAACCAGCCAAAGGGTAATTTGGTAATTTTAATAATTAAGAAGGGCAACATGGTAAATTAACCAACCCAAAGGGCAATTTGATAATCTTAATAAGTGAGAAGGGCAATTTGGTAATTTAGCCAACCAAAAGGGTGATTTGATAAATTTAATAAGTATGGAGGATAGTTTGGTAATCTAACACATGCAAGGAGTAATTTGGTAATTATGCAAACACGAAGGGTAATATGGTAAATTGACAAATGAAAAAGGGTGACTTGGTAATTTTGTAGACAAGGGGTATTTTAGTAATTTTGTAAAGATGATAGGGGTAAATTGGTGACTTGTGTTTAATATGACAATGAATTAAATGAGTTTCATAATAAGACATAAGAAATAGTGAATAATAAGATAAGGGTATTCAGTAAGTTAGTGAGTCTCATAAGAGTAGTACATAACATAGGGTTGGATGGATACTTAAGGGTGTGATGTAGTGTTTATCTCATAATTATGCAAGAGGTGACTGGTTTGTAAGTATGCATGGAAATATGTGCTAGATATGTTTGAAGTAAGTGTTAGGGTTTTGTGTATGCCACGATCCTTGATATGGAATACTTGATTCTGTGGGTAGTATATCTTTGTGTCTCTGGATTCGTGACCTTTTTCCTTCCCTCGAATTAAATAAATGGACTTGTTGAATAAGACATGAATAAAGTACTAATTACATAAAGTGAAAGATTATTGAGCTGGGCCCAGATTGATCTACCGACATAATAGTGGCTAGGGGCAAGATGCCCTGGAAACCGATGCATAAGCAAATAATAGTGGTCAGGTGCATATTGCCCCGTATGTTTTCGATCCATCGGCTATAATAGTGGGAGATTCTGAGCTCAATAAACCAAACGTCAGATAATAATGGGAAGACATTAATCACTTATAGCGGAACACCATATGACTTGGGGCTAGACCGGTCTACCGGTGAAGAATAATGGCAAGGTACTAGGAGGTGTGTGTTCTCCTGTATGTTTATGATCCACCAGTTATAATAGTGGGATTCCCGCACTCACATATATATAATTCAAAGATGATGATTGAATAATTATTAATTAATGGCTTAAAACCAAACGAGTTACTTTCATTCTCAAAACCTATTATTTTAATATAAGTTCGACCTTGGTGCCTATCTCTCTCGGCATATGATGGAATTGCTAAGTACATGGATGTTTTGTTATGCATTTCTTATTGTATGTGGTGTTGTCTTGTGTATTAATCCGTATGTTATTGTATTATATTGTTTATGTATGATGTGTTGCAAGCAAGCCTTGCCTTTCAGTTTGGTATAAAGGGTTACTCAGTACCATAGTACCGAATAGTTCCATTTGTAAGTCTCTGCCTATTCAATGGGTAGTGTCCCTTGCAGGTCTATTGCAAGTGGTATTCAAGTGGGTATTGGGTAAGAGCGTAAGGATTATTCAGAAAGATTTTAGGGTTTCTCTTTTCACCTTTTACTTCCTTATTTACATTATTTTACTCCCGTAACCACTAACAATGGGGTTTACTCTTGTAACGAATTTACTACGCTACTCTGATTTAACCAATGTCTGAATTCGAGTAAATTATATTTTGTTCTCTTTTAGCCTTATCACTTAGCACTGGAATAGTAGGAGAAAGCCGGTTAGGTACTAAATGTGGCAATAATATCCCCGAAATTTACTATTTTTTCTTTTTGCTTCCGCTATTTTTTTTAAATAAATTTTTTTGAGTAGTGAATTTTGGGAGTATTATAGAATCATCATCCATTTAAACTAAACTAAAAATCTACTCAAAAACTTATTTTCCCAACTTAAAACTAACATAAACTTATAATAATAACATTTTTTAATTCCAAAGTCATCCTCTACTACCACAATTCCAAATTTTTTGAACTGTTGGAATGTCTTAAAATTTTTGAAGCACTCCTACTTCTCAATTTAACAAAAACACTCTATTATTTTCTTAGATCTCATTTCTTACTATGCCGCAACAAAATTTTCAATGGAATACTCCTTCACGACTATCAAATTTCAACTAGGGGTATTTTTACATAGAATTTTTTGATAATTTTATCAACTAAATATGTTGTAGGTATTCCATCACCTTGAGATTACCCATATTTTTCAAAACATTACGTATAAATGAATTTTTGGATGTAGATAATGATTTAAATGATTATCAAATCCTAAAAGTGGAAAATCAACAAGAACTAGGTTGAACAAATGAGAGCACCATTTTCATTAATTATATACATAACATGACTATTAAAAAGTATGATCGAAAAAATTAAACTTGATACCAATTTTAGAAATAAATTATAGACTTTTACAATGATTTATGAGATGAAGGTAATCCACAACATTTTTGTCAATTTATGAATCATGTTCCCATAAGCTCCTATGCATGTACAAATTCTCTAAAGCCTACCATTTTGCATTAGTTATAAAAATAAGTGGGTAAAATGATTAGGATGTTATTACATAGGTTCATAAAATATGTGAAACTTATGAGGGTAAATGTTTCACATTAATGCAAACTTTAGAAGTTCGTCGAAAGATACCCATGCAGTGGGCTTTGTTGGGGAAATTGCCAATAATCATAAGAAGTTGTGCATAATGAGAAACTGGAATCATCAAACTCAAATATTTATTATTATCCTTGAAAGTAATTACAAAAAATAAAAAACACTCAAATAATATTTTTATCCTCACTATGATTATCAAAAACAAATCTCACCAAGATTAAATCACTAGAGTTTTCCTCATCTATTATAATTTTGGCATAATCCTCTTCCTTTTATTCTTTATTGTAATTGAGACACTTCTTATTGATTTGCATTACCATATTATAATGAAAGAACTTAATATTTAGGTGAGAATTATTTTTACCCTTCTTAGATTCCCCTCCTACATATATATTAGATCTATTCCCTAAAGTATATCCCCTTTATCTTAACAAATTTTCTACCTCAAGTAAAACAAACAAGGTTTCCTACAGAGAAAGCACCTTCGTTATTATCAGCAGGCTTGTCAGAAAAAAATTAAACCTCTTCAAGAGATAATCTAAGAGAAAGACTACTTGATCTTAAATCTTGAAGGATTAATCCAAAAACTTCAATAAGGGGGACTAATCCATTAAGATAATCATAGAGTTTGTTTTCTTCTACCATCTCGAGAAAAAATAATTCCTTTATACCCAATGACTTCAATACATAAGTCTTTGTTATATTTTTCCATAATTATTTTGGACTCATATCCTAAAAAAATTACTTGATTTTTAGAGTAAGGGATAACTATATTGTACTAATGGCACACAATTTCATATCTTTTTACTAGAGGCATCCACATTTGTCAGCATCGCATCATCCAGAGTAGCATACAATCTCTGTTCCTTGATTAAATTTTTCCATAATAATAAAAAGCATGGTATTCCCATAGAATCATTTCATCATAAACTTCCCTCCTCCCAGGATTTTGTTTACCTTTAAACCTAACAAGAAACTACAAGTAGATGTTGACACTAAGCAGGTTGCAATACTAATTTTTTAGCGAAATAACTAATAATCACAAGAAATTATATAGAATAGGAAACTATAATTAATGAACTTGAATCCTTATTACTATCATTGGAAGAAATTACAAATAATCAACCCATCTTTTTATCCTCACCAAGATTATCAAGAGATTATCAAGAACAAATATCTTGATTAATCTACACAAATATAGAATTTTCGTTCCTAATTGAGATTTTCCTAGATCAAACCTCTAGATCTAGAACCTTAAGAGTTTACTCTTAATTCATGTTTCCCAATTATGTGAATATTATACATAATAACAAATATATACAATAAATCCCTTTTATATAGGATACCCCAAATTTGCCTAACCCTAATTCTTGGGTGATTAGTCTCCTAATCCCTTTTCTAACCCTTAGAACTTGTGTGGAAATTTTATCCATACCTCTTAAACTCTTATTTTATCTTCCCACCCTTCAAAACTCAAAATTTTAATTTAACTAATTAGCAATCGACTAAGCCTTACCTTCGATCAACCATCTAATAATGGTCAAAACCCTATCACCTAAGGTCTCACATAGTTGACTGCTAGAATTTTTTGGTTGGCTGCAGTTGGACAATTTTCACCATTATAGGTTTTCTTAATTTATTTGGACCTCAAATAAATTTTTTAACCCAATATTTTAATATATTTTGGTTCCTAACTTAAATCCACACATTTCACTAATTTTTTATTATTTTGGGAATTATATGATTATTTCTCACATATTTATCCATTTATTGGACTTTTTACCTTTCCTAAACCACTTTTTTAGTCATTGTTGGCTGCAGTTGGACAATTTTCACCATTATAGGTTTTCTTAATTTATTTGGACCTCAAATAAATTTTTTAACCCAATATTTTAATATATTTTGGTTCCTAACTTAAATCCACACATTTCACTAATTTTTTATTATTTTGGGAATTATATGATTATTTCTCACATATTTATCCATTTATTGGACTTTTTACCTTTCCTAAACCACTTTTTTAGTCATTGTTGACTTTTTTAAGCATTAGGGATTTTTAAGCACGGTCCTTGATCATTCAACTAGAAATATAACCATAATAATCTTAATCAACTTCCACAAACTCTTACACTCTTTCATGTATGCCAATCATTCCATCACCTTTTTTTCTTGCAAGAAACCTCACATTTGATTATCTCCCTCTCTCCTACCTATTTTTTTTTACAATCATAAAGGGGTGATTTCTCTTTGGTTCATCATTTTCAAAATTACCCAATTTTCCACATTTCAATTTTGATTGCTTTTCTCTCCTCTCCTCTCGTTCTCTTCTGCCTGAGTATCATTGTGCCTAGTTTTTCCCTTTGATCGAGCCATCTCCCGTTCTTTCTCTATATTTATTCTTTGATATTCTTCTAAAATCTTAAGTTTAGCTCTTTGGTGCTTGTTACTAAGTAAAATAGATTTAAGGTTATAGATTAGTGAAGGCTTTTCCCAAGCTTGTTCCTAAATCCATTTTTAAAATACTGAGGGTTATTCTCACCTCATTTATTTTTTCCCTTCTATTCTAATATCTAATTTTTGCATATATTATTTTTTTTTATTGTAGGTAATAAAGTGGTACAAGGAGAAGATTATGATTATTTTTTTGTGCATAGATATTAGAGAGCTTTTTTGTAAGGATGTTGTTATTTAGATAAGTGCTCTTGTTTTCTATTTGTTAAATTATTGTAAACCCTGCTAGCATATTGTTATTCCTATAAATGATGATTACGATTTTTTTATATTGTGTTCTTATATTATACCTTAATATCATGATTTTTGGTATTGTCATATTTTTCATGTAAATTCTACATTTTTATGTCTTTCTAGGCTTTGTTAGAAAATCATAAGCATGATGGTGTATGTGTTTGTGTGTGTGTGTATTAATTTTATAAGTGCATAGATGAGTAATGAAAATTATGTTATGTATTTTCATTAGTGAATTGGGTTGAAATTGGAATATTTGGATGTGTTGAATACTTAGAGACTTTTTTCCCTAGGGCCCTTTGTGGTTATTTTGTTTTTTTTTTAATTAAGGTTAATTATATACTTTTATTTTTTTTATTATTAATGTGTGGGTGTTTATGCATAATTTTGGTGAACTATGAAGACTTATACAATCTTTTGAGTAATTGGTGATTTTCAACGCTAAAGGTAATTTGGTCTTTTATGACCTTTTATTGAAACTAAATATACAATTTATAATCCTTATTTATTTTACATAAAGTTTAATATATAATATGTAGGGTTTTGATGTGTTTGGGATAATTTATTAGAAAAAAAATAGGTTTTGGGATTTTTAGGTGATTTAGGGCATTTTGATCATTATAGAGTAAATCTAGAAAATTTGGGTTGTATGATATTTTTAGTTATAAATATTATAAGTATGATTTATGAAGAGTTTAGGGTCAACTGTGGGTGACATAAGCATAATAATAATAAAAGAAATGACTTAATTTTAGGAATAGTAACTAAAAGGTAGAGTCGATGTTGTATCTATGAAACATGGGAGCTCAGCCTTGATTTCTAGAGGTGTTGATCCTAATGTTATATTAGGAATTTTTGCTAAATTTAGTACATTGGTGAAATATGAGGGTAAAGTTATGACCCATTAGTGAATTTGGATTTCGTGGGACATTATAGTCTTTTTACCTAAGTTATGTTTCTCATTGTGTGTATTATTCTTCTGTATGCATTATCGTGAAAGATAGTGGCTATAATATGTGGAATTAATTGACCATGGAATAATTCTTTCTATAACAATTTTTGAAATAAATTCATAAGTAAATGATATTTCATGAGATAAGTAATAAGCATTCATCATTATGTTAAGACAATTATACTAAATCATGGTTTATAAGGAGACACCATAATTTTGTATTGTTATGTGTCAAGTACAAAATAACAAAGTAACCAGACACTAATAATCAAAGTTAAAGATCTCTAGATTCAGGATCGAGGTGCCTCATCTAATACATTTCCTAGTTGTTGCGATAACTAGAGTGATCCTAGATCTACTCTATATTGTCCGCTTCGCCGACTTATAAAAGGTATGTATACTTAAGGATTAGAAATACATATATGGGGTTTCTTTAGTACATTCTCCTCTAGAGGGTTTATTATATTTGTGTTGTTGATCTACTAGTTATGAAATAGCGGGGTCCTTGAACTTAAGTGACTAAGTAATCGAAAAAGTATGTTCACCTAAGTTTGGACTTTAATATTGTAGCATCCTTAGGTAATCTAATATCATAAGTAGAAGGCATGTTCAGTATCTTATTATTTTACCCTATGTGTTATGCATGTTCTTTTTCTTTTGATGTGATATGTTAACTTACTCAATACATAAGTATTCACCATCTATTTCATGGGTGTTGTTCATTTTCATTAGCAAACAACCTAGTTGATAATGTCTAAGTTCCTATTAATTATTGTAATGACTTAACTGAATTTAACACTCTCTCTATGGAAGGGTGACTAGTTGTGGGGTTGTGGCTGTAGAGTCTAGGTTATATAATATTTATAGTTTTTATCCAAATACTTTATGGACTCTTAGGTCTAAGAGCTTCCCTTTTGTTGTATTTTTATTAGCATTGTATTTTGAGTTTATATACTAACTTATCTCTATTTTATGGAAATTATTTTAGTCTCTCTTTATCTTATTTAAATTTCCATAATGTTTTGGATTTTACTTAGTATGATAATGGTATGGTAAACCACACTTGTATTAGGTATGTTGATAATATCCAATTATATTATGTTTAGCTTCTATACAAAAAAGTTCTAAATTTTGGAGTGTTACATCTCAAACCAATTAAAGATTAGAAGATGTAAGTAGAGCATACCCCTTGAATATAGAGACAAAAAATGAGCTAAAAATATATTTCCACATTAATTAAAGACATCAACACGAGTATGCCAACCAACATGCCCCTTAATGTTGATCATCGTGGTCTTGTTCGCCACCACAACCACCTGGTGTTGATCCATGATCCTCTGTTCTTGCTATGTTTTTGTTTCTCATCAACATGGGAATGTTCACAGTCCCTCCCCACCTATGTTGTCCTCCAAAAAACATCATTTTCTTCATTATCCTCTATTTTAGGTCCTTCCTAGCTTTAAGCATGTGGGCTTGACTTTCAACCATCTCAATATTAAGAACAAATTAAAATTCAAAAAATAGTGACTCGGAGAGGCTTTGTATCAATAAACACAATAAATATTCAAACTCTTTCTTCAATGCCCAAACACCCTAAAAGTGCATATATGATCGGACCATTTAGCTGGAAAGTAATAAAGAGAAAACTTAGACATACAATTCAAGTGGAAATATAAAAAGTTAATTGAAGTAAATTGTATAAAATAGAGTTTAATGACAAGCTTAATAGATGTATGAATTTTTACAATTGAGGCCTAACAAGGACTGAAAGAATTGAAAGTTAATATGAGTGGTTGATGAAGAAGGAAAACTTAAAACTAAAAGAACAACAAGATGTTTAAATACTATGTTTATGATATGCTAAGTGAAGAATGAAGTGACATAATTAATTGGTGATGTGGTTATGATTTTATTTATTAGTATTTGAATGAATGTTGGTAGGTGTCATTCTTATTTTGATTTTGTTGCATTGTATTGAAATTGTTGTGTAATGTTTAGTTCATTTGTAATGTATCTTAGAATATATTCGCTCGTATGTTTAAGTGAGGACCTTCAATGCTTGTTTCATGTTAGGGAAACAAGGTATTTTCCTATTATTTTGGGTAGTATAGTTTGCAAACATTAGGAGTGGAAGAATTTTCTAGTGTCTTGGAAAGGTTAATACACTTGGGAGGATGGAAAGGAAAGTTTTTCCCTTAAAGAAGTTGTCTTATGTGGTTTGTGGAAATGTCATGCATTCTTTGGTACTTAATTTTCTAACACATCCATTTTTACTCATGAAAAGTATAGGTGTTATGAATTGGTATTAGATCTTTGGTTTATAAATTCTAAAATTTTATCATCTCTTCTAATTTATTTTTGAAAAATTCAAGTGTTTTGAAATTTGCTTTAATTATGAGGAGTGTGGTTGGGTAACCTAGGTGGTATTTGAGTGACTTATGTGATGTGTTGTTAGCTCTTCTAGTTTGCTTCCTTTTATGGGGGTGTTACACTAGTACTTGTAATTATTTGACCACCCTTAATCAATCTCCACTATTTGACAATATTGATAATGGTGTATCTCCAACAATAGCCTTTATGGTTTATAGTAACAAATATGATGTGGGTAACTATTTAAATGATGTTATCAACTTTCCATAAGCAATTTTCATCTAGTTCATTCAGTCACTACAAAGTGATATGCATAACTCTATACATAACATTAGAAGGTAGTAAGGAAGGATGTTTAGGGCACATTAAGGGTGTTATATTCACAATTTGCAATTATACAAACCCTGACACTTATGTGGAAGGTAAACCCTTTGGGGAAAAGTATAATAGCTTGTATCATATCATATAATATGATCTTTGATGATGAAAGAAATACACACCATTGTGTCCCAAAAATTTTCAATTATGATCAGACTCATATTATATATAGTAGCATAGTATAGCAGTATTTTTAATTAGCATATTTTGGAGCATGAAATATATCTTTGAAGAAGGTGTATTATCACTACTTGAAACATGAATTGGTTGAAATTATTTAAATACTTTTCGTTAATAAGAATCTTAAAGTTTGATGAATATTCAATTTGATTATTTTAAAATTTTTCTTATTTTTTAGTAAGTAAATAAATATTATTACTCACAAAAGAGGCATTCAATACAATGATCATACATTTAGGTGTCTAAATCAAAATACTATTTATACTGTTAGCTAGTTGAATAAAATAGTTACAATTCATCACACTAGCTATTCTTCTGGTTATGTCATGTATGATCATCCTCAAAAGAAGCTTGCATGGCCTATTCTTCTACCGGGATACTCTAAGATTTCTCTCTTTTTATACATTGTATACAACACCTGCAAATAGCAGACTTAGCGCAGCTAATTTCTCCTTTGATATTCTTATTTGTTGGGAAATCCAATTTACACATTTCCATGATTGAATGAGATGTATAGGTAAAAAAAATCAATGATAGTATACCAAATTAACTTCACATAATTGTAATTGAATAAAAGATGATCAAAAGTCTCATCCTCTAGTTCATAGAAGATGCAATTTATTTCAATCATGTATCCTATCTATCTAAGGAAAGTTCTAGAGATCAACCATGTATTATATTTATCTAAGGAAATTTTTAGTGATCAAACACTCATGAGCTACAAGGCATAGAATGAACTGATGCCCTAGGATTACTATTATATGTTTACTACTTTACTCTAATTCATATGAGGTCCTCTAGGTCTAAGAATAGTATAGCATATCGAAATGCTATATTATCATTTTGTATCTATAATATTATTCTTATTTGATTGTAGAAATGGTTCATGTTTGGACCTTAAACCTAGTTTCTATAGACCATATATTTGTATGATTGAAATAATGCTTATGACACCACTTCACCCATAAAGTGTCCATCTTCAAGGACAACTGCTAGAGGAGTTTTATTATTGTTACTTGATTCCATAGTTCCATGTCATAAAGATCCAATCCCCTTCTTTCTTGTGAGGAAAAATAGTTTCCCAAGCTAATCTACTGCTAGATAAAGGAACTCCAAGATAACAAACTAGAAAAGTACCTTCCTTCATTTGCAAAGCTGAAATAAACTATTTCTTGATGGTTGGAGGCATACCACCATAAAAATAGATAATCTTGTTCAAGTTATGTTCCAACCCATATAGAGAAGAAAAATATTGAAAGGTATAAATCAACTTAAGTACTTATCCTACATTCCCATGAGAGAAAAGTAGAAAGTCATTGGTAAATGACAAAGTAATATTCTTAGTTCTAAGGCATTTTGGATGAACATGGAATCATTTTTCATTCCATAAGTTATGGAGCATTCTATTAAAGTATTCTATAACTATGAAAAACATGTTGGGTGATAAAGGATCCCCTTGTCTTAATCCCTTCTTGCTTTAAAAGGAGGGGAAAGAATGCAAATGAAAAGAATATAATAAGTGACTATTGATACATAATGCATTATCATTCTAAAAAATTGGAAGGGGGACCCCAAACCATGTAATAATTGTTAAAAAAAACACCATTCTACTAATTCATGAGCTTTTCTTAAGTCCAACTTTATAACACACCTGGGTGATATATGTTTTTGGTTATAAAATTTAACCAATTCATGAGCCATCATAATATTATCTCCTATCATTATTCCATTGACAAAATAATCCTTTGATTTATCAATGATTGAGTCAAGGACCACTTTTATTCTATTAGTTTTTAACTTGGAAATAATATTATAAAGAAAATAGTAGTAAGCAACAAATCTAAGTTGTTTAACTGATTGGGTCTCTTCAACTTTAGGGATAAGCAATGTTGAGGCTCTTGGGTAACCAACAAGAGTAGAAAAACTCTTGGACTACTAGACGTGCATGGCTACCAATGATTCTCTATAAGTTCTTGTAAAATAACATTAAAATCATCAAGACTTAGAGCTTTATTATTCCCCATATCAAAGACTACAATTTTAACCTCATCTTTACTAACTGGGAGTATAAGGATTCTTTGTTAGCTACTAGTTAGGAATTGTCATTTTCTAAATACCTCATCATGTAATTGATTCTCACTAATAGTTGAAGAACCCATTAGTTTCTTATAAAAGTGAATAAACATCTCTTAAATTTGTTGAGGATAAGACATACAAGTGCCTTGCTAATCCAACAATCTATGGATGTGCATTTTTTGTTGCCTTCCTTTTATTATGGCATGGAAATTTTTTGTGTTTATATCCCCTGGAGCTAGTCATTAAATTATTAATTTTTATTTAACATAACTCTCCTCGCAATAAGTGAAGTGGCTAAGTTGTTTAAGAGCCTACTATTCTTCTTTAATTAACAGATCATTGAGTGGGTCTATTTGCATATGAAGTTGGATGGAGTGTAAGTGATCAGTAGCCTCAAAGAGTTCGGAGCTTATGCCCCCAAATTTTATAGAATTAATTTGCTTCAAATGAGGATTTAGGAGTTTTAATTTCCTCTAGAAAACAATAATAATAGTACCTCTGATTGGTGTATTCCAAATCCCTTGAATAATGAACATGAAACTATCATCTCTAGTCCACAAATTAAAGAACATAAATGGTCTTTTATTAATAATAGTTGTCTAATCGAGATTAACAAGCATTAGGCGTGATAAAAAAAATTTGATGGTGTATTAAATAGGACATGGGATAGTGGAAGTGATTAAGCCAATCAATATTGTCCATAGCTCGATCAATTTTGCAATATATTTAACCATTTTGTTGTTGTTTATTAGTTCAAGTTTATTTACAACCAATATAATTAATAGCAGTGAGGTAAATACTTTGAATGCAAGATAGAAAATCATCTATATCAATGTTGTTTGGGGTTATTACCTTGTATTTTCTAATGGTGTTCAAGAACCCCATTAAAATCCCTTAGGACAATCCAAGGTTCACCTCTTGGTGCATTTTGTATAAGCTAGCTCCAAAACTATTTTCTCTTATTTCCAATGTTGAAACCATAGACTATAGTCATGTGAAAATAGATGGAACCAATAATACTTTTGATATTGTAAGAAATAGCCTAAGAATAATCTTAGTGAAGATCAACTTGCTAGATATTAGTTTGCCATCCCAACCATATTCTACTATTAGGGTGATGAAAATAATTATGGATCCATGGTAACACCTTCATTACCACTCCTAAAAATTTTCATTTAAAAAGATATAATGCAAAAGTAAGCATAAGAAATGGGGTGTGTCACCTCCACACCCACTATAAGATAGCTTCCCGCTATTTATCTCTTGATAGGTATAAGGATAAAAACTTATTTAACAAATTTTAAAGTAGAAACTAAATAAAAATTTCTCTCTAATAATGTTAGCAAAAAACACCGCAAATTCATCGCTGAGTAATTAGCATGAAACCTATGAGATAAACCTAAGTTTTCAACATCTCAACCAAGCATCAAAATATAAATGACCATTTAAAACACTAAATTAAATTTATAACATGAAAATTTAACTTCTAAAATATTTACAAACAATAATAAGAGTCCTGAAGGGAAATAATTCAAGGTAGTTCTAACTCTCAACCCAAGACAAAATTGCATTGGAACTCGAAGCAAAGTACCTGCAATAAAAAACTAAACAAGAATAGTATCAATATAATGACACATTAAGTAAACCACATTCAACAAATAGCGATAGCATGCCTACATAGATTCACATAAATACATAATTGACAAACATGAATGACATGCTCTCATATAAGATGATGGAAAATAGTAGAGCTTACTAAATAAGAGAGCATGGTCCTAGATCAATACATAGCCCATAGAAAATGTATACACTCAACTAAGAATGAATTCATAGAAGAATATATTGTTGCGGTAAAAATATTCCATCATGAGAGAATTTGAAGAAAGATAATGAAATTTATAAATTACAGTTGAATTTTATGTGTTGCTCACATGGAATTTCATAGTATTATATACCTAAAAAATCATGGATAATAGTAGGATTTAGACAGAAACACGATATGATATAAGAATATGAAACACCACAAGAGAATATGGAAACATGCGTTCCTAAAAGGTCTTGCTATTATGATAAAAACTGCTAAATAGAATAAATATTGTACACATGAATCATGGTTAAATTCACTTAAAACAATTATACACTCCATTGATAATTATTCATAACATTTATAATTATTCATGCAAAGTGCTTATAATCATATACTATTCATAAAATGTGATATTGCACACATTAATGATGAAATCCACACAATTCACCACAATCCACATTGTATCTGAGAGGGAACAATACTAAAGTTGAGGTACTAATGGATAAGACATCAATCCAAACATATGACTAAGGGAACATCCCAAAATCACTAAGGAACACTCTATCCTTAAGTATCAATACCCTTTATTGGACTTGTAGGTTACCCATAGAGTAGAAAGAGGTCTCGCCACACACTAACAGTATAGTATAGCAAAACCGCATATATAATTAGGAAGTGCATCCACTACAAACCCTACTTCAGAGGCCATCCTGAGGCTACTTACCTGAATATCAAACTTAGCCATAATTATTAGTAAATTTCCAAAATATTTATATATATCATTTCCATAATCTCATAGTGTAACCACTTAATAATACATAACAACCACTATTTAAACTTTCCATAAGGGTCATCTAATCACTTATTACAATTCAAAATATATCATACTCATTACAACTCACCACACCAAACATGATTCAAACTCAACACATATTCTTGCTCAATTTTTATAATTTTTTATTTCTAAAAGTGACATGTATCCTTCTATTATTAAAAAAGAGGAAATAATCATACTAACATATAATTTTCTATCTACTAGATATTTAAGTGAGTTAATTTATTATCCCAAGCTTAATAAATGAAGAAAAGAAGGATGATTAACCAACTTTGGGATCCTTTAGAGTGCCCTCCTAGATCATTGAAAGAAAACATAAAGACTAGATTATAACAACTATTTGAAACATAGAATAATAATAATAAAGTAAATTTTATCAAAAAATACTTACATATTTAGGGTTCAGAACCCCAAAATGTTAGATCAATAAATTTCATAGGATTTATCCAAATGATAAGTTAAAAACTCAATTAAATTGGTTTTTAAATCAAAACTATTAAAAGAATCACATACAACTCAAATTTGTAATTATTCCAAAAACTAGATTTTTAGAGCACATAATACAAATCAAGATAATTAAAACCAATTAATCCAAAATGAATTTATTATAATTCAATTAAGGTCATTTCAAATAAATATATAAAATCAATTTTAGAAGAATCAATTTTACAAATGACAAATTCCATAATTTGATTTGAAAGTTAGAGTTTTAGGCCAAAAAATACAATTTGGTGAAATTTTATTAATTTATTTAAATTGAATGTTTAGAATTTTAATAAGACCTATTTTATAAAATATTTTATACTAAATTGAGCAAAAACATTAAAAGGAAGATCTAATTTAACATAATTAGGATTTTTTGATCTGGAATGCAAATCTAGTTACATCTTGATAAAATATTTCAAATAAGGCATTGAAAATGAAATTAAACAAATTTTAATAAAAAAATGTATAATTAATTTAATAAAATAAATCAGTTATACAATCCACATTAAATCCAGAAGAGTTTTGACCTGAAAATTAAAATTCTGATTAATTTCTCACAAATTTCTAAAATTGACAATTCCAACATGAAATGAAGTGTATTGTATAATCAATTTATCTAAAATAGCTTAATCATATAAATTTGAGAAATTTGGACATAACCAGGTCAAAAATCTAATTTTCACAAGTCAAGCATATACCATTCAATTAGCATTGGAATTTATTACACAACATATATATATATATATACTCAAATCGACAATTAAATTAACTTAATCAAAGCTAACTCATTCAAAATTAATCAAAACTAAAGTTTGGGTTTGGGAAAAATATACCAAATGAATTCAGTTAAAATAGAACGAGTAAAGAGCGATGGAGCTTTGTCAATGGGTGAGGAACACTCGTTGATGGTTGGGTGCACTATAGGTGGCTAGATGGTGGTGTTGCTGCTATGTTGTACTATGCTACTTGTTGCGCTTGGTTGATGTTAACAATTTTTACGTGCTACGATGGACGCTGAAGAGTAGAGGGAGCGGTGGTGTGGTCAAGTAACAACTTTGGTGTGGTAGTGTGGTTTTGTTGGAGAATGAAGTAGAGAAGAAGGGTAGGGGAGGTCAGGGTGCAGCACAGGAAGAAATGAAAAGGAAGAGAGAAAAGAAAAAAAGAAAGGGAAAGGGAGGGGTTTGATTGGATCCTTTTTTTCTTCAAAATATCTTAAACATGTTAAAGGTAATTTTATTAAAAATTTATCTAATAAAAACAATTTAATAAATATCTAAGAAAATAATTTTCTTTTAATAAAATTTTAAATAACTCAAAATAATTTAACACATTTTTAAAAATGTCCTCCACAAACTAAAATGACCAATATGAAAGAAAATTAATTCTACAAATAAAAACATAAATAAATTATGAAAGTTAGTTTAATTAAATTTTATAGTTTAAAATCATTTATTTTCATTAACAAAATATAACGTTAAAATAAAGTCTTAATCATGCGATGAGGCTATACTCAAAAATAAATTTAAAATATAAAAAAAATCAAAAGATGCAAATGAAATTAAATTATATTTTAAACAGGAATCAAATCACATGAATTTAATAAAATCATAGTCATGAATGAATTTATCTAGAATAATCTGTAACAACCAATGATTAAATAAATTTCAACATGAATTTAAAACTGTCAATAAAACCATAAAAGAAATTAAAACCTTAGAAAACATTTACAAGAAAAATAATTTAAATAAAATAACCCAATTGAAATAAAATTAAAGGTTAAAAATCAGAAATCAACATTGATATTTATATAATAAAAAAAAGGTTTTTCGGAAGTGGGGTGTTACATCCATTGCCATCCCTTTTGTATCATTTTTTTATTTTGTTAGCTTTATCACACCCCATCAATGACATCGTATTAACATGCAACCAGACTCTAAGTTTGTAATCCTCATTAGGCTTATTCGAGACTCTTTTATTCCATCATCCTAACATTAGGCAATGTGGATGCCACTATCTAGAATAGAATTACCTCTCAGGGAACATTTAATGTGATAATTTTTTATTTTTTTCGGTCCCTGAGTTCATTATTCTATTATAGCGATTATATTTGAGTGATTTTTAGCAAAGACTTCCCTCGTTGGGGTAGTAGAGGTGGAAGGATCCATTCCACCCTAAGGAGTAGTGGGAAAAGGATGGAATTCAGGTCTAGTAATAACTTGATCCACAATATATGGGGTTGTGGGGTGAGTGTTAATGACAACTGATCCCATAAGAGGAGTAAGTTTGGTCTTAGGTTTAGTTGAATTCTTGTGGTCCTTTACCACTATTCCCCTGATCATTATATCTTGGGTTCTTTAAAGTGTGACAATGAGAGACGATCCTCAAACTTCTTGCTATGTATGCATGGTTAGGGCTTCATTTATAATAAATAGGCTGTTGAATAACTTCTCCATAAGGGTTCTGAATAGGGATATTTGAAGGAAGTTCATTGTGGGAGTCAAACTCTACAAGTAATCTAGGGAAAGATATGACATTTATTTTTTATGATGGGACAACATCAACACATACCAGTTCCCATGTCTTATCATAACTTAATGTTTGATTTATTAAGCTCGGGATCCCCCACTATTATAGACGGTGGATCGGAAACATATAGGGCAGAATGCTCCTAACTACTATTATTTACTAGTGGATCGGTCTCTAGGGCACCTTGCACCTGGCCACTATTATGCCTGTGGATTGGTCTGGGCCAGGCTCAATAATCTTCTACTTTAAATTATTAGTGTCGTATTTAATATATGTTTTCATCCTAGACATGCAAGTCCTTTGTACTACCTACTCACACAACATGTCTACTTCTATTCTCTAAAAGGGCATGTCCCAAATCTTAGAACTTCTACGCTTCCTAATACATGAAGACATCCTTTCCCCCTATCTCCTCACTTACCATGAATACCCAACTCCTATGTGTGTGGGTTGAGATCCACTTTCCCATATCTCTGAGTCAACTCACTATCACCCGCTAGGGTTTTCCCTTGAGAAACCTTAATTTGGCCTATATGGCCCAACCTTCCTCTATATCACACAACCCATGTTTTCTTTGCTCTTAACTCATCACCTTACTCGCTCTGTCCCCAAACATCTCACTTTACATCCCATTTTTCACATGTGGCCACGAAACCTTAGTTGGCAATCCTCCAAAACCTGAGCACTTCTCTTTCCTCGTACGATGTCGCTCCATCACTCTCACTTACCACTCCCTCTTCCATATGACACACATTCACCCTCCATATGACATTCTTCTGCTCTCATCCCACACTTCAATCCTCCCCATTATTTCTCCCTTCCACAATCTCCTCCACTTGGGGTTTTCCTCCCAAACCCTAGCTAAGTTCCCCATGCACCCTTATACCAACTTACGTACTATTTTTCACCCATGAACTCCAATCACTCCAACAACTCTTCCCTTACCTTACTCAACCCTCAAGTCAACTTTTCCCACATAAGGATCATCCATATGCAAAGACTATCCATCCTATGCAAATCCTAGACTCCTCATGCAAGATTCATTTCACTCTCTTATTTTATTCACTTTATCTTTTTATTTGTCTACTCATAAGTTATTAGATACTTAGGTCATTCTTACTTCCCTCTAGTCAACTCATTTCCCTTACCCCTTTCATCTTTTCATTCCCACACCATATCTTTTAAATCCTCCTAGCATGCATGTCCTAAATGGTCATATCACATAAACACTACAAAGCACAAGATACAATATCATTTTACACATTCCATAAAGAGAACATATACACTTACCTTAGCTCCTCGCTGCACTACAAGTAAATAGCCATAATCACATAAGGTACACAAATATATCATTACACATAACATGTAAAGCACATAATACACATATTAGGCCTTAATTACATCCTTACCTAGAACGACATTGGGCTTGGAGCACGCTCCTATGCCTCCTTAGGGGTCAGACTTGGTTCACCTATAAGGGGGGAAATCTAGGGTTAACTTCCCTCTTGTTAACATTTTCATTAATTTCTACTCACCTCTATTATAACCTAGTATTAGGGATAATAATAATAATAATAATAATAATAATAATAATAATAATAATAATAATAATAATAATAATAATAATAATAATAATAATAATGCAGCTTTAGTAGTAAAAATAAGGATATTACCCTTAAAATGGTTAATCATGCTATTATTAGCCCAAAATAGGTTTAGGTAGCTGTATTAGTCAATGATAAGATATTATTAACAATATTAGCTATAATAATAATAATAATAATAACAATAATAATAATAATAATAATAATAATAATAATGGTAATGACAATAGTAATGATGATGATGATGATGATGATAAGGTTAGAATAATAATTACACTAAATAAATTATATTTAAGGGCTAGGAAGGGTTAGGGTACAACCTAGTGAGGACCGCAACTAGGTGGTGGCGATGGTGGTGGTTTGGAGAAGGTGGTATTTTAGAGCTGGAAGAGAGAGAGAGAGTGAGATGGTGTTTGTGGTGGTGGTGGACCCTCTAGGCTGAGAGGGTTGGAGTGGTGGTGGTGGCACAACAAGGGTGGCAGCACAGGCTGTGCCACCACAGGTGGTGGTGGTTTTGGTGGCCGAGGGTGGTGGAGAAGGAGGGAGATTGAAGGAGAGGGAGAAAGGGAGAAAGGAGGTTAGGGGAAGGTAGAGGAGGTTCTTTTAGGTTTATTGGGTGGCAAGGGAGGTGGTGATTATGATGGACGAGGTGGCGCACGGCTGCAGGAGGAGTGATAATGGGGTGCATAGGGGTAGGTCAAGCAGCCAAGTTTACACAATCAGGGTGGCCTTTGTAGGGGGATTCAGGGGTGATGAGTGGCTCGGTTTGGTGGAGGGTAATACAGGGAAGGGTTTAGGTGGTGTTTTGGGTGGCGGCATTACACCATGGTGGGTGGAGTGATGTCTGAAGTGGTGGCGGCAAAATACGTAGGCATTCTGGGCAGAGCAAAGGAGGCCAAATGGGGGGTCAGTTTGGGATATTTATAGGCCAATGGAGGGGGTATAAGACAAGGGGGAAGAGGATGAGGGGGAAGGCATGACAGGGACTCATCGACTGGTGGTGGTAGGTCGGTATGAGTCTGCAAAGTTGTAGGGTAAAGATCCAATCGGGGGAAAAGAAAAGGGAAGGAAGGGGGCATGTAAGGGAGGTAGGTGAGGGGTTTGCCTCAAAATGGGAAGCAAAGGATGAGGGAGAGATAGGGGAGGCGCAGGCCGGTGGTACAATGGCGGAGGGGAGGACGGTGGCAGAGTTGTAGGCTTGACCTACAATGTGAGGATGAGGAGAAGGAAGGAGGAAGAACAAAGGGTCGGGTCAGCTAGTTGGGGGAAAAGAAAAAGAAAGAAAAGAAAAGGGGAGAACCAATGGATTTAGGAGGAGGAAAAAGAAGAACGATGCGGGCTGGGCTGCACGAGAAGAGAAGAGAGGAGGGGGAAATTGGGCCGCGTAGGGGAGGCCCAATCCGGGGAAGGAAGAGGAGAAAAAGAAAAAAGAGAAAAGAGAAAAAGGAGAAAGAAAAAGGAAAAAAGAAAAAAACAAAAACAAAAAAGGGAAATAGGTTGGTTGGGCTTTTTAAAATATTTTGGTATTTTTGAATATTTAAAAATAATAAAAATTAGTAAAATAATAATTAAATTCTTTTTTATATTAATTTGGCAAATTCAGGATAAATTTTCCTAAATTCTATTTTAATTGGAAAAATACCCTAATCTTCCCTAATTAATTTTTTTATTATTTTCCTCCCCTTTTTTTCTTAATTAATTCCATCATTTTATTAAAATAATATATGTAATTAATTTCACTAATAAATTCCTATTTTACCATAATTTTTCTAAATTAGGATTTTGGGGTAATGCATCACAATTGTAGGATTCACAAATAAAAAATTGGGTTGGAATTTTAAGTCCTATCAAAGAATTAGTGTGAAGAAACCATTGTTCGATTAGATCAAAAGTTCATAGTGTTTGAATTCATGTTCCAATTCTTGTTAAATTAGTTCTTCAATGGATCTTTACTTGCTCATTTATCAAAATATGAGGTTGTAGGATGCTTCCTTTGTGTTGAATGATCCGAAGTAGAAAAGAGAGAAAGCACAATGTGATTGGAACAAGGGCTCACAATGTTTGCAAGCAAAGGAGCCTCAATCATGGTTTGATTATCATCAATTTGACTTTAAGATGAATCCTTACTTGTTGGTTTGCATGGATATGCTTCATTATGCTTACCTATCACTAAACTATCATCATGAGTGTAGTGAATTGGAGTTACTCACTTCTTTATGGATATCGCTAGAGGAATTGCTAGGGAAATTGTAGATGGGAGTGTGTTTAACGCATGTGTAACAACCTCCCATTCGAACTGTTGTACTTTTTTTGCTTGTGGTATTTCTTTTATATTTCTTTTATTTTTGTATTTATATTTTAATTATATTTTCTATTTTTTATCATTGTATTTGTCATTAAAATTCAAACACTTCTACTTGTTTTGTTAATAAAAAGTCTCTTCTATTTATAATCATAATGCTTTATATATATTTTTGAAAGAAGAATGAAAATGAAGATTCGTACAAGGACACCCACTCTAAAACCCAAAGCAAAGCATGTCTTTATTTTCTTCACTTATTGTTTGAGTCTCCGCACCTCCTCCTCCAAATATTCAATTGATTATGTGACATCTTTAATAGAGGTGCTAACTTGAGCTTGTGACCTTCGATTTGGTGTGCTTGTTATTGTTGCTGGTATTCTTGATCTTGCTACTTGTGATGGTGTATTCTATCGGAAGTATTGGCATGCCTAACATATATAATACGTACAAGTAGGGTTACCATCACTATATGGAATGCTAAGTTTTTGAAGCCCTATTAGTATAATGACATGGTATGTATTGTACTATGGTAGCATCAATGACACTTGAATATGATGACTCAAACGCATGCAACTCTCTTTTTTAGAAGGAATGAGAATAAACTAGAAGCTCACGACCCCTTTTATAGGAGATAAAAAGAGTTGTTATAGAAATAGTTATTAAAAGATACGAATTGTTTTAATATGCTTTTTTAAAAAAATAATTATATTAGATCATTACTTATTTTAGAAGATTTTAAGCTAAAAAGATTCTAAAATAAGTAATTATTTTGAATAATTAATTTTTATGAGTAGATCAAAATAAAGGGATAATTGTTTGAAAAGAGTTGTTGAGAAAGACACATTCAGACAAAGACATTATAGGGGTATTTTAAAGATTTTATTTAGTGTTCAATTAACTAAATAAAATTATAAAAATAGTATATAAATTAATTAAATAATATTTATTTGACCAATAAATTTAGTAATATAATTATTAATTAAGTAATAGGTATTAATCAATATATTCAATAATAAAAAATTAAGAAAAAAATAATTTATGAATATTTAATAATGATGACGATAAAAGGAAAATGGATAAAAATTAAAAGCGTTTAATTCTAAATAAATTTAATATTGAAAAATGTTTCAAAAATATTAATAATTAAAAAAATTAAGAAATTTATATCTTATAAAAAATTATTAATTACTATAAATAAGATAATAAATAAATTTAAGATCTGGAGATAATTTTGGAGGGATAGTTAAAGTGTGTTATAGTTCGTGCCACTATTATAAAAAAAAAAAAGCATTTTTTTGTTGTAGTGGCATCTAAGTAGCTTAGGATTTTGTTTTTTTTTTTTAGAAAAATGGTTAGGCTACTTATTTAATAGAAACCATAGGATTGATGCTAATAGTTACATATTAGATATAAAGAAGATGAAAAAAAAAGGAAAAGAACAAGAAGAAGCCAAAAGCACCCATTCATGACATGACATGAGCTATCAATTTACACAAGCCCAATATGTTAGAGTTACTTTGAATTTCTATGCCACATCAACTACTCCTTTTTATATATTTAAAGAGGTCAAGGAAATCCTATATCTCCATGTCTATCTATAGGATGTTGTTATATGAAAAAACATACTATTACTATTTAGAAAATAATAACCCTTATATTGAGGAATTTACCCTTCTGCCTTACCTCCTTCCTTCACTTTTTGTTCCCTCTTTCCACACACATTCTGTAACACTCCCAAAATTTAGTATTTAAAAATTTAATTTTGCGAAAGCATTAATTACGAAAATAGTGGGTACTACCGCCACACTTAGTATAAGTCTGGCATCCTCTATCATCCTTACACTAAGTGCTAAGGCTAAATCATTACTTTAATTAAATAACATTTATAATAAGGCAAGTTATCAATTTCACTAAATATTACATTGTACTGATAAATACAAAAATATCAGGAAAAAAGTTGAAATATAATAAAAGGAAAACAATAAGGGATTTAAGAGTCCACGAAATATCTAGATCAAAAGGTGTCAAGGCAAACATCGGATAGTCCTAACTCTCAACCCTCCACTAAAATCCATCAAGCTGAACCCTCAAAGTATTCTTGCAGGGTCATCACTTCCCATTTAATAAGTAGGGGACCATGAAACATAATCTATTAGTACTATGGTACTGAATAATCCTTTATAGAGAAATAATATGAAAAACCAGCATAAAACACATTCAAGGATACAATTGACATGGTGTAATACATTTAGATATACATAAAAGGATTCATACACATTAATCATGTACATAATTAAATGTCATCAAGGCCATACACTACTCATATTCATTCATTTGGGACAACTGAAAACTTACCAAGCAAATATACCAGGGATTTTCTTTGAAATATGATTAGGAACAACCCCAACCTAATAACCATAAGGCATCATACTAGCACATGGGCTAACATTGAAACGTTCATGAGATTATCACAATATAATAGTTATGACATGTAAACAATGACCACAATACTACATGCTATTCAAGTGTGTTCATTTATAACATAATAACACTTATCAACTAAGCCTCCAAGGATTCCCTCTAAAGTTATAAATAGAACCAAACTCCAACACAACAACCATAACCTTTACAGCATAACTCACATCTCAACACCAATCTTAACAGAGTCCAAAACAATACAAGTAAGACTCATAGGTACAATAACAACCACATGTAGGCATAAAGGTTGTTATCAAAACCACAGGTAAGCACAAAGGCTACTACTAATCAATCCAATAATCCAATAATAATCATTCCACATCAAATCATGTAATTTTCATTTTTATTTACTTGAGGGAGGTATAATAATAACCCAGAGACATAAAAGTACACCGATCATACCTGCACCCAAGGAATCACGGTACCCTCCCAGCCATCCAACCTAGAGGCATAACAACACCCTAGTTATACTAGCGCACAAGGCTACACAGTACCCTCCACACCTAGGACTCCTAATTCTTAAGTATCGATACCCCCTATAGGGCTTATAGGTGATCTATAGAGTAGACTGGGGCCTTATTGGGGCACAACCGACACACCAGAAAACCAAATAAATCGAGGACTCCTACCTCATCTATAGGGTAGCTACTCCTAGAGAGAAACCATTTTCAAATTCGAGGTCTTCCACTTTAAGTATTAGTATTTTATAAGATGATCACATATATCACATATTGCATAATTATTTTTATTTCCATGCTTATCCATTTTTCCTTTATTTCCATTCATTCAAGTTAACCCTAAGGTCAATGGTCCAAAATAAGGTTAAATTCAACACGAAGGTCAACCTATTAAACTCTAAGGCTATCCTATGTCCAATAATTCACATTTGGGCGCATTACGTTAAAAATGACAAAAATACCCCTAATACCAATAATTATTAGATTATCATCCATTTAAATACTAAATGCATTTTTTTTATTAATTTATCATGAAAAGGCTAAAACATAATAATTTAAATATTTATTATGCAATTAAAATTATCAGATATGCCAAATGACCATTTTGCCCTTATTCATGATTTTGCACATAAAACCCTAGTATGCGTATCTAATACATCTAGAACCACATAATGTCATGTTTAACGATATATAATACACATTAGACATGCTTATCAGGATAAAAATCATAACACACTCAAAATAACCAAATTGCCCCTAGGTCATACATCCATAGTAATTATATCTAAGCATGCCCAATCTATTATTTTATACATACTTATCACATAAAATATTTTACATTCACTAGAATCATTTTAATCATACTTTCATACCGAGAATATTTTACATTATATATTATGCTCAATTTACCGATTTTCATGATAACAACAAATAACACATAATTATAACGTAATGAAATATGTTTAACATATTTCATGCATTAAAAACCCTAATTTTCTATCATACAATATTTTTCATTTTAGTAGAGTATAGTGGTTACCTAAATTTCAGCAAAAACGTAAAATTAGCGGTATTCTACTAAATTTATAAGATCCCGCTAGTCAAACTTTCGCACCTAAAAATAATACCACAAATACCAAATTAATATCCTTTAGGTAAAATAATAATAATATTATTAAAATATTTATTTTTATGAAATTATCAAAATACCCTTATATATAACATTTGGTACCTAAAATCTTTTAAAACCAAACATCACTTACTCACGCTGCACATGTAGTGTGAGCTAGCATGAGGGAAAAAGGATGCAGGGAGATATTGGCTAGTGTTATGGGCAAGCGTGGCAGCGGGGAGGCTAGACAGATGGTGGTGATGATGGGGTGGCTATAAAGGACTGATGGTGGCTGGCTGTGGTGCATGAAATGGCTGGGAGGTGGTGATAGATTGGAGATGGTGGCTACGAGTAGAGGCTGTCATCGAAGGGGAGTTGCGATTGGTGGTGGAGATGTTGTGATGGGTTGGTGATGGCTGAAAGGGAAGTGGAGACAGAAAAGGAAAGGGTTGTTGGGTGCTGGACAAGGATGGGCGACGGGTGGTTCTACTGGGTTGGGTGGTGAGAATGGTACCCAATTAGAGGCTATTGGTTGGTAGGGGTGGAGTGTGCTAAATCTGTTGTGGCTATTGGTGGTCACAGGAGAATGCATGATAGGGTTGGGGTTGGGTTCACATGGTGGGTCATGGTGTTTTTGTTGGTATGAAACCAAATGGGAAGAGTGGGGTGGAGGTTTGTAGTCATGGGTGATGGTTGTGGTGAGTTTAGGTGTTGGGAGGTGGAAGTGAGATCGGTAGAAGTTATTGAGAGGGGGAGGGATAGTGTTTCACTAGGGCCGTTTAGTTCTTAGGAAAAAGCAGTGATGGTACGTGAGTATGTGTGTGTGTGTGTGTGTAATGTAGAGGGGTTGATAAAACGGACAAGGGCAGGGGAGGGTTGTGAGGGTATGTGTGTGTTAGTATAATAATGCAGAGAGGGTGAGGTGATAGGTGAAGGAGTGATGGGTTGTGTGAGGTAAGGGGAATAGGGAAAGTGGAGTGAGGTGAGGAAAACTAGGCACAGGGTAACGTGATGGAGGAGGGTGGCAGGGATGGTAGGATAGAAAATATATATTATTTTTATTTTAGATTTAGTTTGGGTAGCTTAGGGTATAGGGTAAAAATATATCAGGAAAAATAAGTCAATCTCAGATAGGGTCAAAAGGAATGGAAAAAGTAAAAAAAATAATCCAAGATAAATTTTAGGAAATCATTTTGGGTACGGATCAAAGGTTATTAGCAAAATAATTAGGATAAGATTTACAGGTATAAACTAGGATTTTCTATCAAATTTTAACTTGATTACATTTATATCTAAATTGTTGTAATAACATACATAATAATAATACGTTTAGTACTAAACCTCCTTAAATAATCATTACCACTAATCACACATAATTATTAATTTATAATTAAGGTTTCTAAAAATGGGGTATTACATTTGCATACTAACCTAATTTAGTTTCAATGACAAAGGGGAGAAATGGAGTATCATAACTATGAAGAACAAAATAAGGATGTGACACATCGCTATGGATCTATCAAAAACCAAGATAAGGTGTGCATACATCACCAAAATAATATTTTTAATCTTGACAAAAGGATAACCATGTTCTTAAGTTTGCTTTGATTTTGCACAATATTCACATACAATGATAGAGCTAAAATAATAAGTTCATGCATACATATAATTCTCACATCAAAGCCTCATGAACCTCCTCCATCCTAATGTAAGATACTCATGTTGGAATGCATGCCCAACATGAGACACTCATGGATCACACCCATTCCAACATGAGGAATTCACTCTAGCCTACATGTCCAACTCAAGTTGCAAAAAAATCTCCCCCATCCCCTCTCTGAGCTCCCTAATTGTTTGGGTATGCTAGTACATATCTTGTATGTAGTATCTTGAATAAAAAAACCTACAAAGATAAAATATATATCCAATCTTCTTTGAATGCCTTTTGGAAAATTATATATATTGATATATAATAATAAAAGGAAAGAAATGATTAATAACTATAGTGAAATCATTACTCTTGTAATCAGCTATAGAACAATTAAAGGCATGAATTAACATACATCTTAGCATTGCAAGAGTAATGATGTTGGGACACTAACATCAATACTTTTGGCAAATTAAAATCTATACTGGGACAAAGGTATCATGAAAAATATCTTACCATAATGGGCATCCCTATTAGGAAATGGAAGGCTAGAATTAGTGTGCATGGAAGGTAGTTATGTGAGTGTCATATTGATCATATCACATATATGGAGAAAATTGTGTGCATGTTTCACATAGAAAGGGGAAGAAAAATGCGAAATACATGTGTAGTTATAAAACAAGTCATGTGAGCTTCTCATACTAGCACTAGTTAGCTACAAGAACCCTCAATGCTGACACAGGTGAGGTACATCTTTTTTACATGCTCACATTAAGATAGCAGCATGAGACACTCGTTACTTGTCAGTAACGCCATGAGACACTCATGTTCATTATAGGATATGATGTGAATGTTGTTCAATTTTAGCAGTTGCAAGCACTCACGAGTCACAAACACTTATCTAGTCGGCCTTTTGAGGCTAAATGATAGGGGTATACATGGTAACTCATGTATTTATTTCCCATATAGTAATGGAAATGTTTTCCAAATAGAAGCCTAATATGTATATTAGGCATGGAGTATTACCATAGGATATTAAAAAACTATGGAGTTGTAGATAGTTTAAGCTTCATCTTAGGTATACTTAGCTAAAGATCATTGACCTTGCCTTCACATATCATTTTGCAAAGGGAAAATGGCATCGGTTACCCCAATAGTATACAGTTTAGAGACTTTTGCTCATACTTTAGATTTCAAATCAATCCTAGAAAGTTGTGTTTTGTGGTGTGAGACACAAAAATAAAAGATCGTATTTTAAGGAGAAAGAGATATTTTCACATTCAGATATTTGAGAGCATCTCTACAAAGAAGAAGATTAAATGTTGTCACTATTGGGTGTGCTACTAGATAAACTTCTTCATAAGGTCACAAAGTTGATAACCAAGTTCCTTAACTACTCTGATAGATTACACCTGATTATCTCAATCTTGCATTTCCCAAAATTTAATATTTAAAAATTTTATTTTGTGGAAACATTAATTATAAAAAAAAATAATGATTATTTTTGCCACATTCAGTATAAGTATGGCATCCTCTATCATCCCTATACTAAGTGTTAAGGCTAAAACGTTAATGTACATAAATAACATTTACAAGGTAAGAACAAAATAGAGATTTCATTAAAATTATATTATCCTAAAATAAATACAAAATAATCATATAATTTTTTTAATATACCAAAAGGAGAAATATCGAGGGGCTTAAGAGTTTGACGAATATCTAGATCAAAAGATGCTGAGGCGAGCACCAAATAGTCCTAACTCTTAACCCTCTACTAGAAACCATTAGGTCAGACCCTCAAAATATTCTTGCAAGGTAAACACTTTCCATTAAATATGTAGGGGATCATGAACTAACCCTGTCAGTAATATAATACTGAGTAAGCCATTACACACACTAACATGCAAGGCCACATGGGGCACGATATGTTAAAACATAGTATATATACATCAAGGAAATCATGTAATCATAAAATGGACACAATTGATTTAAAAGAGACCCAAATACTGAGGTATGATACTAAGGAAACTATAGAAACTACCATCTGTATCAATTCTAGATACCAAGGTAAGGTGCGAAGGCAATTACCAAACCACATACCAAAATATGTAGCGTACAATGACAACTACCAAAAGAGTAATATAGAAAAATCCATTAATATTTTCACATAATAATTATTTACAATTTTAATTACTCAAGGAAGATACAATAATAATCCAGAGACATAAAAGCACATCAGCCATACCAATGCACAAACAACACGGTACCCTCCAACCATCCAACCTAGTGGCATACAAACACTCTTATCATATTGGTGTAAAAGGAAATATAGTACCCTCCCAACCCAGGATACCTAATCCTTAAGTAGTGATATCCCCTGTAGGACTTCGAGGTCAACTATAGAGTAGACTAGAGCCTTACTAGGACACAACAACACACCAGTGAACCAAATAAATTAATGGCTCATATATCATCTCTAGGGTAGCTACCCCTAGAGAATAACAATTCCCTAACTCGAGGTTTTTTTTCTTTAAGTATTAATATTTTATAAGGTAATCAGAGAAAGCACATATTGCATAATCATTCTTATTTCCATAATTATCCATTTTTCCTTTATTTCAAATTATTAAGGCAAAACTTATGGTCATCGGCATATGTAAAAGTTAAAGTCAACACTAGGGTTAACCTATAAAAAGTATAAGGACATCCTATGTCCAGTTATTCACAAAAGATATATTAGGTAAAAAAATGACCAAAATGCTTGAGAAACCCCAATTCCACCATTTTATACAAATTCTTAACCAATTATCATTATTATGAACAAATTGTCATAAAAAGGATAAAAGGAAATGATTCAAATTATTTTAGCTCATAGGTAATCTTTGTGATCTAGTGATTAAATGTAATTTTCACTTTTCATGTATTTAGTAAGTTATGTCCACAAACCCTGATCATACATGCATGCCTTTATTATATCAACCCTAGCTGCCATGTAATGAAATTCATGGAACACTTATCGTAGAAATTACATCATAACTTAACACGGTTATAAATCCTATGAAAACCCTATACATACATACATTAATCATTTAATAAATTACTCATGCGTATATGACACATCGAATATATGCTAATTATTTAATATTTCATTTTCATGTTTTAAGCCTATTCATAAAACTTGCATACATAATGTAAAACTTCGACATATAACACATGCATGTAACCTTTCAAAACTTATGCATAAATTATACCTTAACATATAATGACTTTTATGTATCACCACACAATTTCACTTCTTAGTAGAATGATATAGTTTACTCCTTATCTAAGCAAGAATTAAAGCATGATTCACCCAATCTTAGTCTCCACCCAAATTATGTTGGATTTCTTACATCAACACACACATTTATTAGCATTTAATACTATACCACATTAACTAAAATTAATTAAACCAAAATGGATGAGAGGGTTCAGAAAGTAAGTGGAAGGAAAAGCCATCAAGGTACCAATGCAACAAAGAACAAGATAAATGATCTAGCAAGGAACAATGGACACAAAAGGAGGTAAGCAACGGTGGGGGAGATAAGGAAAAGGGGAAAAAGATTCATCTAAAAGAGTCAAAGAGTGAAGGAGAGCAACGGAAATATGTGTCGTTGGGAGAGGTGAGTTGTGTTGAAGAAGGCCAAAGCTAAGGCAAGGGGATCGGTGGTTATAGGTGCAACAAGAGGTGGGGAATCAGTACAAATGGCCAAGGGAGGAGCTTTGGTGAAAAATGCCGGTGGTGGGGGTGATGTGAGGCACTTTTGGCTGAAGCCAAAAGGGGGTGGTATGAAGGGAATGAATGATGGTGTGGTGGTGGTTTCAGCGAGAGTTTTTGAAGGTGGGGGTGAGGGAGCGGTGGAAGTAGATGAAGCTAGGGGAATGTGACCAGTGGTGGTGTGTGTTGTGGAGAAAATTTGTGAAAAAAAAAAGAGCAACAGTGGTGATCGATGGGGTTTTTCTCTTGCTTGAAGGGGATTAGGCGGAAAGGGAAGAACGCAGGCTTCACTTGGGGTCGATGCATGAAACAAAAAATGAGGGGAGGAAGGGTTTAAATAGGATGGTTGCATGAAGGGGAGAATAGAGCAAAACATGGGGAGGAAACATGGAGGAGAGGGAGGATATGGTGTGAAGGGTCTCGTTGAGCAAAACAAGGGAAGGGAAGTATGGAGGAGAAGGAGGCATGGTGTAGAAGTGGTGTGAAGGGTCTCATTGAGTAAAACAAAGGGGTAGGGGATTGATTAGAATCTAGTATAGGATAGAGGTAATGATTTATAAAGATTAACTGGGGTTAAAATATCTAGTTATTAGGAGTAGGGTTACTCGATTTATGTTAAGGTCTAAACTAAGATTAATTTAATAAAATAAATTCTATTATATTTTATCCTAACTAAATTTATATCTAATATGTCATAATAATACACATATTAATAACACATTTAGTACAGAACCTTCTAAAATAACTATCCCAATCAATTGCATATAATTATCGGTTTATAATTCAGGTTTCTAAATTGGAGGTATTATACAATAAGCTAGGTAACAAGACTCCCATAATTTGGAAAACTATGTTTATCCAAGAAAGGGGAGGACTTAGCATTAAACACTAGGAAAGAGTTGGAATAGAGCTGCCTTTGGAGGTTTCTATGGTAACTAATGGTGAAGAAAGATAGATCATGGATTAAATGGTTCCATGGAGATTATCTCAAAGACCAGCCAATTGAAACATTTGAATGTAAAACTAATCGTTTATTTTTCCCTAGATCTTCATGAAAGTAATGTATTTAAGACAATTTATTTAGGTACAATCGAGACAAGACGTGTGAGGTTCAAGGGAGGTATAGTATTGCTGCAATGTATCAGCAGATCACATGCATGATGGCAATATCTTTATGTGGAAATTTAGCCGTAGAGCCACGTACATATATATATATATATATATATATACGGACAAAAAGTGGCAGCGTCGAAGATGATAGATGTGGAAACTGCAGTATACTGGAGGATATTAGTCACTTGTTTGCTACTTTCCTAGTTGCTCAACAATGCTGGAGGGCTAGCTTCAAACAATGGATTCGAATTTGTGGCTGGTTAAGGAACCAGAATCATTTTCTAGCATGGTTGGTTGTTTGGACAAAAAGAAGGTACTCAGGTATCCTAAGAATGTTAGCAGGAGGATTGACTTACAGCATTTGGAACAAGAGAAACGCCGTAGTTGTTCGACGGAGGAGTGAATGACCAAGTGTCTAGTAAATAGATTGATTGTACAACTTTATCATTAGATTGAAGAAAGGGGCTTGTGAGAAAAAAGTGTAGGAAGTAATAACAGAAGTTGGGTAGATTCCCATAGTAGAAGAGCTTTAGTTTGTCTATATATTGAGGTTTATTTGGTATGAATGAATTTCTTGCGTATTAAATTACCCAAAAGGGAAATAATAATAATAATAATAATAATAATAATAATAATAATAATGTATTTAAAGAAGAAGAAGACAAGCTAGTGTGCCAGATCAAACCCTCTTTACATAGTAACTTGTAATTCCCTCAGGCCTTTGTAATGTATATTAATTACCAAATTAACTACGAATATCAAGAGTATTCATAATAATCATAAATTCGTTACATTATAAATAAAACTCCTTAGATTGAATTTAATTATGTATTTTTTCTCTTAGTAGGTTATCATAATAAGAATTTTATGCACATGAATTATTTCGTCATCATCAGTCAGTGGAATTAGACTTCAAGCAAACTAATGAAAGTAGTCATGCAGCACCATGAAAGTAGTCATGCAGCACCACCGACCTCAATAGCTGAGTAGCGAGGGTGGTAATAGTAGAGACAACAAAATGAAGCTGATCAAGATCGAAGATATGGAGTTTCGTTGAAATGATCAATGGACTAGTCATATATCAAAGCATCCATCCAGGAAGAAATCCAGGGACTTGGGCATGATGATGACTTGTTTGAGTTACATGCTCTAAAGTATCAGCTGCTGGGTTATACCTGCAAACTGAATTGATATATATATATATATATATATATATATATATATATATATATATATCTAATGATGTGGGTGTGATTCAAGATCGATTGATGTGGAAAAGTATGCATGATCAATTATATAAACCTAGAAACAAGAATTAGAGACAATAAAGAGCACACAAGAATTACGTGGTTCACTTGGTGTGGGCTACCATGGACAACAACGAGCAATTAATCTTCACTATGTAGAGAAAGTTTATAAGAAAATCCTCAACTAAGTGGATAATTAATTAGAGATATCACAAACCCTCTCAAACACAAATAGTGAATGCATGGATGTGATCTGAGTTACTCTCTACCAAAACGTTCATGTCCATTGATGGCGATGCATAATGAAAACCTGTCTCTCAAGTGCCTTAATTAAATAATGATATAAGAAAACTAATATTTCTAGTTCATTAAAAATATGAATAAAGAGATTGATCTTTATTAATGGAATCCTTAATTTCCAAGTTGATGCTAAGATGTGAGTAGGGATAGCCTTTTTATAGATTTTTGAAGATCCTTCTAACTCTTAGTATCCAATGTGGTGTGAAAAACAAAGACTTATTTATATTAAGAAAACACTACTACCCTCCATTCTTAAGCTGACAATAAAACTAAAGACTCTCAAACAAACAATTCAACTACAACTAATTAACATCATTCCTCTTAACAGTAACAATAATCTTAACAAATTCATGCTCCACATCAATCTCTCCCACTTGTGAAGAACTCACCCTTCAATTAATATCCAGATACATAGGACAATCATTCGCATGATACAGATATTTAAGGTCTTTAAGATTCGTCAATCGCCTGGAAAGCCAAACACAAAAGCATTATCATTGATCTTCTTTAATATCTTATACGAACCATGTTTCTTTGGCTTTATCTTATTACAAGTTCCTATCAAAAATTTTTCTTTGAGTAAAAAAAACCATAACTATGTCACATTTATTGAAAAACTTCTCTCTTCCATGCTTGCCAGTTATTATCTTGTACTTAAAATTTGATTCCTCCAACCTCTTCTTGAGCTCTTATTTTACTTGCAAAATCTTCTTGATTTGATGTTGTGGGAATGGGTTGTGACCACTTACTTATCCATATTGTAATTTTTCCATGCCAAGTTAGACCCATTCTATCTTGATTCTATTCTTGGTAAACGTTTTATTTTGCTTTTGGCCTTCAACTCCTTCTTATGTGCTTTGTCAATAGTCCATATGGGTTATAGACCCATCTTATCTTGGATTGCTAAGCATTAGCCATTGATGTATCTAGTTATTTGTTGTTCTTTTCTTTTTGTAAGCTTACATCAAACTAATAAATGAAAAAAATTTCTTCTGTGCATTGATCTTTGGCCTTGAGCTCAATATTGGCATAGTTCAAAACATTATGTTCATTTTCTAGAGGAAGGAATCTTTCTTTCAAAAGTTGCTTCATTTTTCACCAACTCTTCACATGCGACTTTCTTTTGTGTTTTCAAGTAACTTGTAGTGTATTCCGCCAAGATTTTGTGTATCATTTCAACTTGTAGGCCATATATT
Source organism: Tamarix austromongolica (assembly GCA_039764185.1). Lineage (NCBI taxonomy): Eukaryota > Viridiplantae > Streptophyta > Magnoliopsida > Caryophyllales > Tamaricaceae > Tamarix > Tamarix austromongolica. Next base: position 162,782,187 of record CM077809.1, on the reverse strand, counting down.
TCACACACTTATCTTTAAGTATATCCATCATGTAAAAAAAATTACTTGAAAGAGGCAATATAAGAAGTCCTCAATGTAAATATTACCACTAAAAGATGGAAGATCTAACTTTCATTTGATAAACCTCCAATCTTTAGTTGTTCCTTCTTTTCACTAGAGGAACTTCATAGTCAAACTTATAATATGAGTCTTCATCAAATTCTTGATATCATTGAGGGTGAAAATAGAGATATTGGTTAAGATAAGGACATCAATGCCTTCCTTCATTGTAATTTCTATGTATCCTTCTCATATTGAGGGTACCCACTTCATCATCATCATTTGGATCATCTTATTGTCAATGTAGTCTTGTAAGGCCTCATTAATTAATAGGTTCACCACCATTGATATCCCTAGTATGGTTGTTCCCATCATCTTCTTACACCTTGTTTGCATTTAAACTCAGGTTGAGAAGCATCCACCTAATATGGGCAAGTTTCTCTTCTTTATCATGTAATGTTTCCCATATGGTTAGCATCCCACAATAATTATCGGTAGGATGGTCTCTATGTATTCCATTGACACTTATTCCATTAGTTTCATTGGTCCCATATCACTTGAACTTAGATCTTTATCTTGCTAATGATTCATTGCTTCCTATGCTTGCTCAATTTGGTACCAATGCTTGAGTACTATACAAGTTAGGCTCAAGACCTTACTCAGATTCCACTTGATGTAGAATGAGAATATGAGTAGGATAGAATCACTTTATCAAGCAAATTAATTAAATAAAGAAGCTTATGTTTAGATAGCAATAGTAATAATAATAAAGAAATAAATATTTATTAATGGAATACTCAATTTCCAACTTGACGCTAAGAGGTGAGAAGATAAGTCTTTTTTATGGATTCTTGAACCTTCTTCTAACTCTTAGTATCCAATGTGATATGCAAAATAAATACTTATTTATATTAATAAAATAATCTAGCCTTTTATTCCAAATAATTGTAGTACAACAATAATAAAGATAAAAACTTTTAAATAAAAAATTAAACCACACACCAATTAACAGTATTCCTCTTAATTGTATCAATAATCTAAAAAAATTCTTATTCCAAATTAGAAGGGCATTAAATATTGTAAATTTCTATTGATGATAAATAAATAATATAAATTCACATTGATGTGATATCTATTGATGGATAGTAAATAATGGATAATAAATATTATAATTGTTTATGACCCATTCTTTAAGTTTCTTCTGGTACTTCAATTTTACCAATCAATGCTTCCATAATAACATTGATTCAAGACAATTCAATAATCTCTACCTTTAACTTAAATTACCTCAACATCATCATCATAAACCTTAAAGGGTAATCAAATGCTACAAGCGTTAACTAAGTCCAAGAAATGCTCAAACTTAGCTACAGGAAGAGTCTTTGTAAGCATGTATGCAGGATTCTCCAAAGTTTGAATTTTCTTCACTAAAATATCCTCTACAACAACAAAAAAAAATCATTGATAAAATGAAATATAACATCAATGTGCTTGGTATTCAAATCATAAGAATCACTCTTGGTTAACCAAATAACACTTTGACTATATGAAAACATAATAGTAGTTTCTTGTGCAACACTAAGCTTGACAAATAAGCTCACAACCAAATGGCTTCCTTAACACCTTCAATAACTGCAATGTATTCTACTTATTGTAGACAAGGTATCAATAGATTGTAGTGATGCATTTCAACTAATAGAACCATAATACAACATAAAGATATGACTAGATATAAACTTATGTATATCAAAGTCAGCAGCATAATAAGAATCAACAAAAGAAACAACATCATTTGTTGGTGCTCTAATCCTATAAAACACAAAATCAAAGGAGCCCTTCAAATATCATAGAATTTATTTGATTACATTCTTATGACCCTTTTTGTAATACCCTATATTTTTAGAAAATGTTCAATGAGAATTATGCTAATTGTTACACCTTTGATTTTGATTTAATGCAATGATTTGGTTTGAGGCAAAGTTTGGTTTGGAGCAATGTTGAAAAATGAAGTTTAATGAGTTTTTAAGTGAAGCAATTGACGGGTTACATGAACCAATTGACTAGTTTGTCTTTTTAGCAAAATGAGTTCCTCAACTAAATCGATCAACTGGTTAGGGGAATTGATTGGTAGGTTTGTAGAATAGTCAACTAGTAGGCCCAAATCAATTGACTGGTTTGTCGACCTAAGAATACTTTTTAAACTTGATTTTCTGAAGAAAAAAATATATGGAAATAGAACCTTACTAACCCATAACCAATTGTCACTAAGAGATTCTTAACCATTTTTATGATGCATTTAGCCAGAAATATTACCTCAGATCAATCTGGAGGTTGATTGGGAAAATTGAGGGGGAGAGATGACCTCAGTCTTGTATTCTTCCACCTTTCTTCTCTACACGTTTTTGAGAGCAATGCTTCAATCTCAGACATGATTTTCAGCATTGGGAAGATTCCGTCCATGATGACCTTCCATTACCTCTCTGGTGTGTTCTAATTATAGCCTAATTAACTTGAATTCTCTTAAGACATATTTGAAGTTTGGAGAATAGGTTAGTATATCTTGGATAAAATCCATTTTTTTAGCTCAAATTCGTTAATTTATAGGGTTTTCAAATTTTTCCTAAACCCTTTGCTACTCCTCTCGATTGGTTAGCTATAAATAGCCTCACTTACCCCTTTTGTGTACCTTTCTTTTAGCCACCAAAATCCCTATGTCTCTGTATTCACATTCCTTCTTTTTACAATTTGAATCATGTGGCCAAACTTCTCACACTCTTATGATCCTTTCTTTACTCTCTCTTGTTTTAATGGTTAAGTAAGGAAGAGTTAGAGTTGGGGAAAAAATTTGAGTGGTTTAGCTGAGTATTTTCATTTTTTATCCTAAGTGTGGTATGTCTTTCTTTTCCTTCTATTTTAAATTCAAAAATTAATAAGGTTTTATGTAAAATTATGAGTTAAAGTTTTTTTTTTGTTTTAAAGTTTTAAAAGTTGAGAATTTCATAGAATGAAGTTCTTGTTTAAGGGGAATTTTGCTTGCATCAAGTAAGTGTTGCTTCTAAAATGATTTATGAGTATTTCTTCATGATATGAGTTTCCTTTAAGTTAATTATGCATGTTGTCATGAGTGTATATATCCTACATAAGTGATTTGGATGGATAGATTGTATACTTTGAGTAAAAAGCATGAAAATTGATAAAAATAGGATATGATGATTCAATGTTGAGGTATGCAAGTTAATTTGGTTGGAAATGTATTAAAAGTATGTTGATACATATTCTAATGTGGTTAAGAATGATTTATAAGTATGAATCTGCATGAAATTAATGGTTTGATGTTGTTATAAGGCCAACTGATTGACCCCTTAGGTCAAATTAACCGACTGGTTCCTAGAATAGTTGACTGGTTAATCTAACCCATTGACTAGTAAATCTGTAGAGACCTTACTCTTGATGTCTACTTAAACCCATCGATTGGTTGGTTAGAATCGATTGATCAATCGGTCTATGAATAGTTGACTAATTTGCCTAAACCGATCAACTAATTTGAGAAAAAGTATAGTTTGGTTGAGTCAAACCAATCAGCTGGCCGACCTAAACCGATTGAGTGGTTGGTGCAATTGATCGACTAGTTAGGCTAGACAAATTGATTGGTTTGAATAGTTTGTGGGGTTTGTTTTCTTTTATTTGGTCCATACTTTGAGATTATATTTGGGACTATCCTATGATTATTAATGGGATGAAATACAAAATTTATCACGGATTAACGGTTTAATAAAAAGATTAAATGGATCATAGTTTAAGATATACCCTATAAGTATTGTAAAGGCTAAATGGGTATTCCCCATATGGAATGTGATGGTTTTGAGGAAAAAGGTAATGAATACAACTTTGGATTTAACAAAATAACATGACAGGCTTAAACAATATTGGACAATGATAAATCAAAACCTCACATGATTGTGATGATGGAAAAAAAAAGGATTGATATGGAATAAACATGGAAAATATTTTGATTGCTTTTATATGGGCCTAATGTGATCACTTATCTTTATGAATAATATACTAATCAAGTAAAGTGAAAGACAATCAAGTTGTGTATGGGTCTGGGTTACCCGATCCTTAAATAGTTACTAGGGGTTAGTTTGCCTTTAGGTGTTTATTGGTGCATTTGAGCTTTGCCTTTAGGTGAGATCCTGAGAGGTCCGGATGCATACCTACTCTAGACACTAATGATGTACTAGGGGGTATTGATACTAAAGGGTCTGGTTACCTAGGTGGTTAGCTTTAGTTTGGACTTTCCATATTGGTTGGCTTCGACCTAGACTTTATGTTTGCTTTGGTGATTAGCTATGGCTTGGACTTTATATCCCTTATTTAGATAGGCTTCCATGGTATAAGAAACCATGGGGTGATGTACAATCCATTGCTCAATGATAATAAAATATGGATGAGAATTAATTAGATGATAAAGGCTTGGAAACTGAATACGAGAATATGAATAATTAGATAACGATGGAAAATGGATAGATGAGAAAAAGGATAAGGTGGGTTTGTACACTTGGTTAATGGATTAAATGACTGATTGGCTATTATTTTAAAAAATTTTCTAGATGATTGACCTATGTCATATATGAATAAGTAAATGGTATAATGTAAAGGATTGAGTAATTGAAAATAAACCCTAGTTGTTTCTTGGACTAATCTGTTCTGTACATGTGTGAGTACCTACATGATTATAATGTGAAACCAAACATAATATATTCTGCATTATCTAAGTTATGCATGATAGCATGTCCTAAAGTACTCTTACCTTTACGTATATGGTATTATCATGACGCATAATAATCATTATATCTATGTATGATAGAATTTGCATAATTATATTTCCATTGAGGAAGCAACATGGCTTATTCAGTATGTAGTGTACTAATGTGCCCATTTACTCGATCACTTGTTCATTCCCACGAAGAGAGGGCTATGTATAAGTTTTTGGGGATGAACAGTAAAAGGCCTACCTCAGCTTAGGTTCGAGGTTTGAAAGCGTGGTCATCTGAGGATTTTGTGGGGTTTGTGGCAGACTAGGGTTTTGCTTTTGGTGTCATACCCTAATCTCATTTTAATGTAGCCCCATACTTTTATCTACTTGTATTTTGTAATGCTTTGGTCAGGGGGTTGTTTAGGTCCTTTGATTTAAAAATCTTTTAAAGTGTTTATGTAATTTATATTCATGCACTCTGTTTTTTTAAATGTATTGGTTGGTTTTAGCCTTATATCTAATATGAGGTAGGCCATAGACGTTTGTTTTGTGTCAGGTACGATGGTAACACCTCATTTTTTTCTAGGTGTATTTTAGCTTTGACATTGTTTTAAATGAAATTCTTAGTAGTGAAAAATGAGGGTGTTACACTTTATTGGGTTGTAGATAAATTAACTCACAATTCTTATAGTGTAAGCGACATCAAGTCTAGTTCAAACCATAACATAAATCAAACTACCCTTTACACTAAAGTAAGGAGTGTTAGACATTATGTAATATTCTGAGTCGTACGACCATGTAGAGAATACCTTGGAGTACTTTCGGATTGATCGGTTGGCCCCACAGATCAATACGAGTCCTTTCATCGTGCTTTGTCGTCACTCACGCACTTCCTGAGAAAATTTTAGAAAATTTCTTAAACTTCCCAAGAGGGTCACCCATTCTAAAATTGCTCCATGGCCAGTACGCTTAACTATGGAGTTCATAGGATGGAATCCTCAAAAATATAGTATACCATGTTGATATAAATCGCTAGATCAATCCTTATAACTTGGGTGGTAAACGAGTCGAGCCGAGCCGAATACCCCTAGGTTTGGGTTTGGCTTGTTTAACTAAACGAGCCTAAAATGATGTTTGGGCTCGGCTCGTTTAACTAAACGAATGATTTGAACCGAACTTTTAACGAGCTGAGCCGAGCTCATGAGCCAAAGTCAAAAAATGAACTGAGCCGAGCTTTTTTGAGCTCGGGCTCGGCTCATTTATTAGGCTAGTTTAACTAAATGAATGAGCCGAATCGAGCTTTTAAAGAGCCGAGATGAGCCGAATACCAAATTGGCTCAGCTCATTTATAGCCCTACTTATAACAGTGCGCTCAATTTGGGGAAGAGGTCCTCCATCAAAAAATAGCCAATAAAAAAATAAAGCACTAAGAAAAAGAAGTACCTTGGTTCTAGTTGGAAGCCCCTTTATGTTTATAAGGGGTAGAGCCTAAAAGAAATTGAACCAACTATTCTGAAAGACCGGGATGGGAAATGCATAAATTGAGCGGAGTGTTATAAGGATTGATCTTTTTACTTATATCAACATGGAATACTATTCTTTTGGCGATTCCATACTAAGAACTTCGCAGTTAAGCGTGCTAGCCGTGGAACAATTTTTAAGCTGGGTGATCTTCTTAGGAAGTTTTAGAAATTATCTGAAAATTTCTCGGAAAGGGTGTGAGTGAGGAAAAAGCACTCTAAAAGGACTCATGTTGGTTTGTGGGGCTAGCCGATCAATTCGAAAGCACTCCAAGATATCCCTCGCATGATCATATCGACTTGGGGTGTTACAAATTCCCTCCTCCTTTTTCTCCATCTCAGGACGAAGCTTGGATGATAGTTTGAAGTGACAAGTTAAAGGTGGAGAAACAGGTTTGTAGTTATTCAAATTAAACCTATCAAACATCTTTTCAGTATACTAAGGTTGCAATAGAAACTACTTATCGACCTTTCAATCTCTAATAATCTTCATGCCAAGAATATTCCTAACTATAGAAAGATCTTTCATCTCAAACTATTTCTTAAGTTGTGACTTTAACTTGTTAATCGAGGACATATCCTTAGAAGAAATAAACATATAATAATAGATAAACAAAGAGGCTATCTTTAAATTCTCTAAAATAAACACAACTATCAAACTTGTTTCTTATATAGCCTTATCCAATCATAAAGGAATAAAATCTTATGTACCACTATCTTGGAGCTCGCTTCAAACTATATAAGGACTTTTTCAATTAGTGGACACAATTCTCCCTATTGAATCAACAAAACTTTCATGTTAATGCATATAAATCTCCTCTTCTAACTCTCCATGTAAGAATTGTATCTTGTCATCTAACTACTCCAAATTAAAATCAAATTGAGCAATAAAAGAAAGAAGAACAAGAATGGAGGTATGAGGAATAATAGTTGAGGATACCTCATCAAAGTCAATTCCTTCCTTTTGACTAAAGCCTCTAACAACTAGGTATCCTTCCATCTAGCATCTTCAACCCCCGGTATGCCTTCCTTCTACTTAGATATCTCTAGTAACAACCCAGTAGGGCCCTTGGGTAGCTCAACCAACTCCTAAGTACTATTCTTGTACAAACTCTCTACTTCTTTGTTCATGACAACAAACTAGTTAGAATAAACAGAATTGGATACAACCTTAGAATAAGTAAAATTTCTAACACCTTAAGGAATCTCTTCAACAATGGTTAGCACATACTTAAACAAACCATAATCATACCATCTCCATATCTAGTAAGCCTTAGAATATTTCCACATAGCCTTTCTCAAGCAATATAATAACTATCCTACTATTGATGGACATATATAGTGGTATAAGCCATGTGGTTAATACCATCAACATTACTGTTGAACTATGTGGATGAGGAAGAGTGAGCACCATCATTAGGTCTCACTTCCAACTCTCCCTTCTTGCTAGTACCTACTTATCATCTATACTAGGCAAGGAAATAGTAGATTCTTTTCTAAAAGATAATAATTTATTTTCATTAAAGGTAATATTCCTACTCTAAATCATTTTTCTAGAGACAAGACACCAAAATCTATACCCCTTATGTTCAGAAGCATAGCTAAAGAAAATGTATTTAACAACTCTATGAACTAATTTACCATGATTGACATGTACATAATCAGGACATCTAAAGGCTTTAAGAATAGAGTAATGAACAAGATTACCTAAATAAACTTCTTTTAGAATATTAAAATTGATGGATGAATGTGGAGATTGATTAATTATATAACAAGTTGTAGAACCTAGTTCACCCTAAAGCTCATGTTGATGCCACCTTCAGCATTGGAAAGAATACATCTAGATCTCTCGAGTAGAGTCATATTAATGCATTATGTAACCCCATTCTATATTGGTTTTTCAAATAGTGTCTTATGCCTAGCAATACCAAGATATGCACATAACTCATTAAAATCAATCTCAACAAACTCTAATCTATTATATGTCTTGAGCTTCTTTATCTTCTTCCTAGTTTGATTTTCAACTATATTTTCCCCTTCTTGAAAGTAGGAAGTGTTTCATTCTTATGTTGCAAAGAATAAACCTAAACATTGTGGGAGAATTCATTAATAATTTTCATCATAAATCAAAATAAATATAATCCAGAACATCCTTAATATAATATCTTGTAGCAGAGAATCTAAACATCATCTTTTTCCCAAATATGCAGTGCTCACAAAACTCTAACTTTCCCATACCATTATTAAGATTACCCCACTTTCTCACAACACTGATATGGCTTAAGGCGCATGTGCCATAATTGACTAAGGTCTTTATTAGACTTAGTTGTGGATATTATAGATGAACTTGTAACTATAGAACCCTATAAGATATAAAGATCGCCACATATGTTGCCCTTCATCAAGATAAGAGTACTTTTGGAGACTTTTAAAACTCCACCTTTAATCGAATTCCTACAACCAAGAGTCTCAAGAGAAATTAAAGTATGCTTCAAATCAAGAATATGCTTAAAATTGGTCAATGTAATGATAGATTTGCCATGGGTCTTGATCTACATACTACTTATTCCAACAACCTTGCACTAGACATCATTACCAATCACAATGACACCACAACCAACTTGCATATAAGTGATGGACAAATCCTTATCGGGACAAATGTGGTAGTTACTACTAGAATTTAAAACTCATTCAGACCTACTCCTTTTTCATCAAAATTAGTCAAGAGCACATCTCCCTTAGGGTCCGTTATAGCAACACTAGCTACACTATTATTAAGTGTTTATAGAGGTTTCATTTTTCCTCCTTATTTTTTTTTCTTTTTCAATTTAAAGCATTTGGAAATTTCTATCCCAACTTTCTTACAATATGTATAGGTCACATTGGAATTATGTCATTTAGACTTAGATCTATTCTTCTTCTTATTTTTACCAGCCCAATCATTATATCTACCTTTAACAGACCAGCCCTACGATTTTCATTAGAACGAACCTCAAGGTGAACTTTTCTTTCAACAAAAAAATTAGATTTAACATCCTCAAAAAATAAAAAAAAGAGAGTAATGTTATTCTCATATAACATAATTTCCTTAAAGTACTTAAATATGAATGTAAAGAGATAACCAATAACACAACCTTATCTTCATTGTCAATTTTCACATTTAGATTCTCCATATCAATAATAATTAAATTAAATTCATCTAGATGGGGTTGAATAGGAGTACCTTCGTCCATACAGAGTGTATACAAATGTTTTTTGAGACGATGCTTATTCACTATATTTTTAGTCATATAAAGTGATTCAAGTTTAAGATAACATAGGGAAGATGCAAAGGTATCATGACCTACCTTGTGAAAGAACTTCTTGGAAAGGTGCAATTAGATTGTTGAAAACACCTTTTCATCCAATTCATCGCATTACTCATCTGTCATAGTTTAGGCTTCTTGAATTTACCTTCTAGAGTCTTTTCAATCCATTATGGGTAAGCACAACCTTCATCTAGATTCTCTAGCTAATAAAACTCATATTACCATCAAACTTCTCGATGTTAAATCTTTGTTAATGGTATACATCTCAAATCTGAAGCTTTGATACTACTTGTAAGGGTATTAAATGTTGTAGCATTGATTCAAGATCTATTAATATGGAAAAGTATACATGATCAATCAAATAAACTTAGAAAAAAATATACAAGAAAATAGATAATGCACAAGATTTACATGGTTCACCCGATATGGTCTACGTCCACGGATGATGATAGGCAATTAATCTTCACTATGGAGAGAAAAATAAAAAGAAAATTTTTAATTAAACGGAGGACCAAAGATCTCATAAGCTCTTAATGTTTTTTTTTTTCTAAAAAAGAATAGTAAATGCACGTGTGTAGTCTGAGTTACTTTCTAGCCAAACACTCCTTTCAAACCATAGATACAAGTGTAACGTAGGAGGCCATACAATCACCAGATAATTGACAAAAAGAAAAATTATAATTGTCCATTGATGGGTGGAAAATATTGTAACTTACCATTGATGGATAGTAAATAACATAAGTACCTATTGATGGATAGTAAATAACATAATTACCTATTGATGACCAACTCTTTATGTTTATTTAGTTACTTCAAGTATACATCAATTTTCACAAAAAAAAAATAATAATAATAAAAATGATTCCCTAATAGCCCTGATTCAAGGCAACAATTCCCTAATATAAATTGTTGAATTGTCGCCTTGAATCACTACTATTAGGGAATCATTTTTTATGAAAATTGAAGTATTTGAAGTAACTAAAGAAACATAGAGTTGGTCATCAAAGAACAGTTATATTATATTATTTACTATTGATCAATAGGCAGGCATATTATTTACTTACCATCAATGAAAAGTTACAATATTTACCACCATTACAATTTTACCTTCGGTTATTTTATGGGACAACCTGATTTGTCCAGTTAATATACAACCTTTACGCATTTGGTACAACTTGTTGCAATAGTAGACTAGTAGTAGTAGCAGTAGTACGGTATTCATATTTAATCTGCATATATATAATGTATGCATGGTAATTAAGCACATCTATGCATGGGAATTAAGCACGTGTATGCATGGGAGTTAAGATAGACATACTCTAGCTGCAATTGCATAGGTGGTGTTGGTGGTGGTGGATTACATTGAAGAGCCAGGAAGGAACCCTGAGATTGAGCAGCAGGCTGCTGAGTGTAGTGATGAATACTTTGCTCCCCACCTCCCCATGAATGTTGAAGATCATGCTCTTTACTGATTTGCTCCAGCTGCATGAAATTCAAGGGAATTTTTTTCTAAATTAACTTCTATTAAAGATTAATCGCACACTCACTCGATCGATCAACACAATTGCAGGTGGTACCAGCTAGCTGGCTAGCTTGATGTCTTTGATATAATTAATATATTGATCAATCGATATCAAATATATATATATTCTCTGCCATATATATAATAGAAGTAGAAGAAGGAGGAGGAGGAGGTGGTGTTTAATCACCTGAGCCCATAGAGCTTTATTAGCTTCAATTAGTTGTTGTTCCTGTTGTTCAAATGACAATACCCCTACCGAATAAGTACTTTTTATGGCAGAAGCAAATGTACGTAGTCTAGTCTAGCGAATAAGATGAATGGTCATATACACCTCATTCCTTTTTATATAATATCAATTGTAAGTACCTTGCTATGAAGATCACCGAGCGTATCAAGCATAGATTGGGTCTGCCAATGGGGAATGATGATACCAGTAAAGTCGTTAATGAGTCTGGCATTGGAATCACCAAGCTACTTGGATTGTTCTTTCACATTAACTCATCTTTTCATACGATCGACCAAATGCAAAAGATTTCTTTTGTGAACTTACCTTAGTAGACCTGATTTGCTTAAGGGATGACTCCAATTGGCGTTCGAGCTGATCAAGTTCCCTTGCATTAAGAGGACCCAAGTCCTCCCCAAGCATATTCCTGAATCCCAATTGAAGAAGAAGCAGCATTTATATAATAATAATATACATGTAAGATAGATAGACCTTAGTACTGCTTCCTTGCAGTAACCATGAATGGGGAAAAAATTACCTTTGAGTTTGTTGTAGAGCCGCATACGTAGCTTTCTGTTTCAAATACTCTCTGTAGCTAGTCTGTTATCCAAAAAGAAAATTGTCCCTCATAATATATAAGCTCATGTGTTTAGCTAATCAACATCTTATATGACCATGACAGTACTTATGATAACAAAATATAATTTTACTATCAAAAAGTCAATAAACGATCTACGATCCTAGGTAAAATATTAAAGTACTAGAATAGTGGTAAGATCTTATGATCCTATAGGATTAGTAGAATTTTACGATCCCACATGTTGACTATAGTTTTTCTTTTGGTTTCTACTATATATCTTTTTTTTTCTAACTTTAAATTTTAACCCTATTATTTTATACACACTATATATTGAATATTAACTAATGCGAAGGAAACATGAGCAGGATATTAGCCAAGTTGATTGTTAGAAAGAAAAAAATTATCCTTTTTAAACTCTATATGTATAGTGAGACAGATACATTAGATCTATGATGTTATTTGTTTACTAATTTCTATTTAGATCACAATTATCCTTTTAATTTTATCTTTTCATTTTTTAGCTTTGTTCTATGGAAGTCTATTATCACAATATTTTTTGTATACATGTAATTGACAATGTGTGATATTTGTGGCTTCTTATAACTTAATTAGTGACGAAGTTAGAGTTTAATACTGAATTTTTGTAGTGTTTTTAGCTTCAATTATGAGATTTTGTGATATGCAGATATATCGCGGTCATATATATATAGTCTTTGTTAGATATTACGATTCTGCGATTCGATTGTGATGACTTATATCAATTTTAAGTAGAATCCTGATTATAACAACATTGACATAAGCTATGTTTGCTATATATTATGACATAAGTCGAATACTTTATTTAGTAGTTATAATTCTATCTATGAATTTAGTTGCATCACAATATTAAAAGCATTAGATCAGATTTTGTCAGAAATGATAAATACAAAAACAATATGGTCCTTTTAAATCTTCAGACATAGCCTCCGATTTTTTTAACAACTGGCCTGGAGCCAGCTGAAGCTCAACCAAAAGCCGGCAAACTCTGTGTTTGGGCGTATGTGTATACTAGACTTTGAGCATTCGGACTGTTTTCAATTGTATGGAACGCTAATTCCCTGATGAATGGAGATATGTTAGATTATATGAAGGACTGGTTCTTTATGTACATACACATGGGACAGCAGTTTAATTAAGAACAATCAATCAATGCATGTATACATAAAATTTTCCTTTGCATTTTTTCATTACAGCATGATTGTAATAAGCTACCAAAAGATATAGATGGGCTACGATCATACCTCAAGCTCCTTGGATGGCAAATTTTCACTTTCCACCACACCGTAATTGCATTTTTGGTATCTCTCCAGAGTTTTAAACATGCTACTCAGGAAGGGGGGGGGGGAGAAAAAGAAAATTGAAATATTAATATCCAGTTGATTCTTATCGGTGCAGGAGTTATCATGCAAACCAAATACTAATTAACTCAACCCCTACCCTCCTCTGGCTCACATTCACATTGAAATCGTTCTTAGTTCAATCAAATTGGCTTGTTGGGCCATAGAGATATTACGCCATATGTTTACACTTCACAAAAGACAAGAAAAGGCTATATAGACCCACATGAATCTGTTATGTATTTTCATGTAACTTTGATTTTAAACTTGGCTTATGACTTGTGTGCGGCAATACCAAATCAATTGCTATGAAATCAAATCAAGATAATAATAATAGTAGTAGTAGTAGTAGTAATAATAATAATAATAATAATAATCATGATGATGATGATGACGACGATAAAATGACACATTTGAATATACTTGAAAAGTACAACCATCATTCTTATTGACAAGGTAAGCAAAGTTGAAGGGATTTGAAATGTATAATATACAGAAATTGTATAACGTTTAGTCAAGTAACTTATTAAGATCACTAAGATCAAAGTAAAAACAACATGAGACACAGAACCACCTCGCCACTTTATGCAATTTCATCTACGAAATTGGAATGTGTCATTAAGAGTGCGATCAACAAGATTAATAGTAGCTAGCCATTGTAAGACTGTAGAGACATAGGATTGTATGGCTTGATTGCATGAAGACAGAGATTGGGACCATAAAATGGAAATGTAGGAAAAAGGGTATATTTCCAAGAATATGTATAGAGAGAATTAAATGGACCCGTGAAGGAATAGTAAAAATAAATAAATTTAATATATAAGTATGCATGAGTAGGTAATTAATTAAGCAATTTGATATTATAGAAAACGGATACATTAAGGAATAGTAAAAATAAGAATTTTAATATATAATTTAGCGTGAGCACGTAATTAACTAAAGGATTTGATATTATTAGGCATCTACTTAAAAATGCATGAAGCATCCTAATTATCATTTCAAGCACAAAAGTGTCAAAGCCTTAAGGTTGTTTGTAACACTCTAGCCCTAACGTCAGTGGCCAATCAGCCCTAAAGCACCTTTCAAATTAGTATAAACTATTTTCAACGTGTTTTGTTCTTATTTACACACTTTCCAGAAAACTTTTTAGTAACTATAAAGTTCTTCTATAACACCTTGACCCCACACTGCTCATAGGCAATTACGTTGAGCGCTTTTATGATTGATGATTGACTCAATAGATCAACACATGACCTTTCCAATGTGTTTTCTATTAACTCACACACTTCCCAAAAATATCCCAAGATGTCACCCATCTTTAGCCTACTCTAAACAAAAAACATTTAATTGTAAAATGCAAATATGGATTTCCGAAAAGAAATGTGTATCAATCCTTTTGAACCTCTATTGTCACCCACATAAGCTAGGATGTTACATACACTCCACTCAAAGAAGACAGCATCCTTAGTGCATTTCAACCATTGATTATCTTATGATAGTCCATCCCAAGGATTGTCATATTGGGCTACTTCCACCCTTTGTAATACCCCAGCCCTACAATTGTTGCAAATAGTTATGTAAAATATTTTTGAGATTGATCGTTAGCTCCATAGATCAACATGAACATTTTCTAGTATGCTTTTATCAACTTACATGCTTTTTGAGAAACTTTATAAGAGATCGTCAAATATTGGATTCGTCCAAACTAAATATGTTTAACTATAGAGCTCGTCAAAAATAATATTTTGAAAAGAAAGACGTGTCTTGTTGATATAGGTAGTTATATTAATCATTTTACGCCCTGCCATGTACCATATAAGTTAGGTTATTACATTTCTAATAATGAATTTTTCTAAAGGAAGATACAACTTATTGATAGGTAGTCATAAAAATTATTTTAAACCTCAACCATATACCTGTTGATTATTTTTATTTGCATATATTTTGGTGTTCTATCTATATTTATGTGAATGATGGGAAGCTCAATCCTTGAGCCATCACATCATTAGATATACATCTAGAGTGAAGGGGTATAAGTTGTGGGACTTGACTACATGCAAATTCCTGAATGGTAGGGATGCTACATCTAAGGAGTTTTTATTCCTCTAAAAGATTGAGTTTTCTATTGATAGATTGTATAAGGAGGATGAGCAATAGATTATCTATGGTGCTACAAGCCAGGTGGAGGTGGAAGTTGATTTAGATAAGAAAAACCCTTATGATAAACCCATTATCCCTAAGGTGGGTGGATCCAAGCAATAGGAGGAGCAAAAGGGCACTAATTTATGTAGACTACAAAGAGGTATTAAACCTCTTATTAGGCATGGCCTTGATATGTTAGCAAGCTATGATTTATCTAGAGTGGAGACTATAGTTGATGTTTAGGAGTTATTATAATACTATAATGTCATTGCTAGTGTTGATTTTGTTTAGTGGTGTGTTGCTATGGAGGAGGAGATGCAATATCTATGGTATAATCAGACATAGGAACTTGTGAAGAAACCTATGAATAAGGAAGTTGTTGATTGTAAATGGGTCCACAAGTTTAAGTAGAGAACCCCAAGAGTCAAGAGATTGAGATACAATACATGTTTAGTTGTACATAGGTTTAATTAGATACCTAATGTATATTATAATTGGGTATTTTCCCATTAGCAGGCATACTCCCATTCATACTCGACTTCCACTTTTGGCTATGTAAGATATGGATTTAGAGTAATTGGATGTTAAAACAACATATCTTTATAGTGAGCTTTAGAAGGAGATCTATATGTGCCAAATAGATGGTTTCATTATTGAAGGAAAGAAGGATCATGTATGCTTATTGAAGAAACCATTATATGGTCTGAATAGGTTACCTAAATAGTGGTATAATAGGTTTAATGAGTTGATGGTTAAGCATGGGTTCTCCTAGAGTGGCTATGAAGGATGTGTATTCTTGAAGGAGGTGGATGAAACTTATATGGTATATTTTTTGACATATGTTGATGATATGTTTAATATGATGAAAATAATGTTGAAGATTGAATTTGAGATGAAGGATCTTAATATTGTAAAGAAGATACTTAGCATAGTGATCATTTGAGACAGATTTGTCTTTAATTATCATAAGTTTATATGCAAACAAGATTATCAAGAGGTTTTATACAATAGATGTCAATGTAATAGGCAATTCTTTGGCTACTTTAGATTGTTTGCTCTAGATTGCTCCAAATCGAAAGATGAGGAGGTGTTTATAATCATATTTCCTTACTTTAATACAATGGGATGTGTTATGCATGCTATGGTTAGTGTTGGGCTAGCTATTACTCGCACTTTGAGTGTTGTAAGCAAGTATATAGCGAATTATGTCAAATGAGATAGAGAATGACCGATTTTTTAATCCATCATATGAGACGTTAAGGCTATAATATTTTCACATGATGTCATTGAATAGGACAAGTTGGTTGGGTTTAAGGAAAAACATATGTGATGTCTTGGGATACCTAGAGCATATGAAGGTCACGGGCTTCGTTGTGTTGGGTAAAACCAAAGGGTCAGTTTTTACCTATACATTGTTATACAAATTGTCATATATTTACGTGTATCATGTTATAAAATAAGTTGAATAAAATAAAATGAATTTAGGATATCTGTTAGCTATATTTATAATAAGTATTACTCTAACGTATTATTGTGAATATTGGTCATTAATTACTCTCCTCTGAAAAACAATCTCTTTATGCTAGCATAAATGCATCAAAAGTAAAGTTATATTTTTAATTAAATTAAGTGTTAATACTTCTTGTGAAAACATAGTGAACTACTCTTTTTTTTTTATATATATAATAGAACTAGGAGATAGATGGTCACCTAGAAGCAGGCAATGTTCTAATATATCCATTGTATTTCTCTTGAGTGGTTTTAATAATTAAACCCCACAACTTATTTAAGAAACTTGAGGAAATACATAACATTGGATAATTATGTACAAATAGCGTGTTTTGCAAAATTATTAAGGGTAATAATATATTGTAATAGCTAGTATTTTCTAACCCTAAATTTCGTAATTATTATTTTTATAAGTAAAAATTTAAAACTATTATTTTCTTTTTATGGATGATGCAATATTATTTTTCAAGGTATTTTAAATTTCTTCCATGGTTAGGGTTTTTGCATCAAGAGTTTTCTTTTTGTGGTTATCTTATAAGTTTTATATGATGATTATTCTGATATGATGCTATAATTTATTTTCAAACATTAGTGTTTTCAAAAATAAAATATTATTGACCATAAAATTTATTTAGATGATGTTACATCATTTTCTAAAGGTTTCAAAATTGTTTCACTTTTTAATGTTTTGTTATAAATAGTTTTATGATACTATATTTCCTTAAGTGTTGTAAAATATTTTCAACATTTTAATTCTCATATTACATGATTTTTTTTGTAATATTTGGATCAATTATTAATTATAAGGATTTATATAATATTATTTTGGTAAATACTTAGCAATTATCTTACTAATTACCATCACAATCATCATTATCATGAATACTACTATGGAATGTTTTTAATTACAAATTTGATATTGGAAAGGGATACATTATCATATTTTTGTGCTTTTTATTAAATCAAAATAATTTTCATCTATTTTAAAATCAAGTTTGAAGTGTGGTGCATCATTTTCTTTATCTTCAATTATTTGCCAACATAGATTTCATTATTTAAGGCATATTTTTTTTTAGTATCAAAATTGAGTGATTCAACTTGCATTCACATGCTTTAATTTTATGCTAACTTTGATTTATTCATATAAAAATTAATGTAACAAATTACTACTTGGAAGTCCTCTTATTTTTCACACATCATTTATCCCCCAGTTTTCTCCTTCTAATAACTTTTTTGCTATTTTCTAAACCAACTAATTTTTACTGTTAAATTGAACATCGCTCCCTGTCCTTTATCATTAAGAAAACACATAAAAGAAGGTGGGCAAGAGGAGAAACACATCTCCTTCATCATACACATACCATTATACTCTATTCTCAATGGTTAAGAATCAATCTTGTAGCCATTTTGATGTATCTTCAAGAAGGGGAGTATAAATGCAAGACAAAAGTTTCCATCCCTTTATTTTGATCTCTTAAGGAGGATGAAAATGGAAATTCTTTATTTTCCACTTATTTAAAGACTCCATTTTGGTAAACTTATATTAGACTTACTATATATGCTATTTTGTTTACTAAGTATAATTTATACAATTTTGGTGTGATTTGGCATGGTTTTATGTATTTGTATGATATATGCATCATAGTGTATACTATAGTTAAAAACACAATAATATCTAGATATGATGATTATTAGATTGTGTTTCCAATATTTGAAAGCATGGAAATATGATATTATGATTTATGAACTTGTATTGTATTTTGAATGGAGAAACAAATGTTACTTGGTGATTAATTACAAAGTATGGATTTTTTAAATTTTGTGGATTGTTTAGTAAAAATTGCCAAAAATCATTTTTTTATAATTTGAAAGTGGTGGTTAATTAAAGGTGTATGAAATCTACTTTCATAAGACTTTGGAATAATTCAATTTGATAGTTTGTGTAGAAAGTTATGGCTAAATCTCTTATGGTTGGTAGTTACATAAAATCTAAAATTTCTAGATAACTATCTCAACTTACAAAAGTTATATTAAAGTGATCATGGGAATTTTGGCTTATTGGTGCATATATGTAATACCCCAAGTTATGAGGAAGATAATGGATACTTAAAAAGATTGATATGATTAACTATATCAACAAATTATACATTATCTTTTGGAAAATCCATCATTGGAGAATTCTACGATTAAGCGTACTTTGTTTAGATTAGTCTAAGAATGGGTGACTATATGAAAAAAAAAATGAAAAGGGGAAAGCAAATGATTGAGTACAAAACATGTGAAAAAAACTTTAGTTGATATATGAGGCTAGCCCTCAATCCCAAAAGCGCTTCAAAGTAACTACCCGTGACTGATGGAGTGTTGAAAAGTTGAAAATGGTATCAAAGTGAAACCATAATTGCAAGCTGAACTTGGATGAGTCATTCACCCCTAGAGGAACTACTATAAAGATTCCCGAAGTTATGTTGTAGATAGTGGAGGTTGTAATGAGACAATCATTGACTGGGACACAATGAGGATATTGTACTCTTTTAGTGGGGTATATGTAATGACCCAATTTATGTTGTAGATGATGGATCTCTAAAACAATTGATAGGGCTACCTCTATCAATAAGGCACACCCTTTTTTTTTAAGGAAACACATCATTAGAAAACTTTAGGGTTAGGTGAGTCTGGCTTAAAGTAGCCTAATAACGGGTTCCTTCTAGGAAGTTTTTCATGAATCATGTGAGTGTATATTGGATATCTAATAAATTATTTATCATTTGAATGGTATGGACATGTAGTTTAACTCAAAATTTGTGTTTTTTGATTTGAAGTTGTGTGAAATAAGATTTATCTATTTTAGTGTAAAGTGATAATTATGCCAATTTTGTTCATAATATATATAATAAAGTGGTCTTGGTTATGCAAATTGTTGAAATAATTAGAATTAATGATTTATGAAACATAGTGATGTCATTATATGATGTTGAAATTAGCATGGACCATCATATGTATATTGTATGACCTTTGTGAATTTGGTATAAAAATAATGATATAGACAAGTATGATATATGACATGATGGTATTATCACATGCGATAGATTATAGCCTAGTGACATGTTTGGTTGGATATGATTTATAAATTGCTAATGATTGGATATACCAAGGAATATCATAATGAAATTTGTGTCTTATATGTACTTTGTATGGTAACATGGAATAACATAAGATCATAAGTTGGGATTTTATTTGTTATTCTTTAGGGAAGGCCTCAAGGGATGGATATGTGATTTCCATCCTAATTTAGGATTATTGGATTTTGTGACAAATCACAACTAATATCAACTAAGGTTAGTAAGACATGTAATTTAGTCTAAGGGCAAGGTGGTTTTCCTTAGGAAATATGCAAACTTAAGAATAAATTATTGAGGTATACATTCAAGAGATTCGAGAGTGATCCTTTGAGACCTATGACACGATGTTGAACTTTTGGACCTTAATGAAAACCTAAGTCTAGTGGAACTTTAAAGAGAGATCATTCACTTTGATATTCCAAGCAAGAGCATCTTGAGGATGTGTCATCTTGCTACACTTGAGTTAGTTATAAACTAGAATTGTGTAATAAGCTAGAATTGAATTGTAAGAAAACTTCTATGCATGTGTATGATGATTTTGTTTCATGAATTATTTATGTAAGAAGTTTAAAACATATTATTTGTGTATATTTGAAGCATGGTTATTCATAATGTGTTTGTACTATACCATTTTACTTGATGCTTTAAAGATAGCATGTCTAAGTGGTTATTATCACAGCGTGATTCAACGATAACTCTGAGTTGATTTGTGGTAAATGGAACCAATGATGATCCTTAACAAAGAAGTAATGATGTAGTTAGGGATGTTCATATGATTTGATTTTGATGAATCAATCCAATTCAAAAAATCAAATAATTGATCTGATATTTTTTTTTAGATCAAATAACTTATCCAATCAACAAAAAGTCAAATAAATTAGATATCCACACACACTCTCTTTAAATATTGTTAGAAATGTGGAATCACTATTGGAATAACATGTAATTTAAGACTTGAATTAAATCATTATATTAAATTGGTTTAAGTTAGATTCGTTTATTATCTTTTAAACGGAGAATTTTTATCTTTTTTTTGTAATATGTTAGAAAGTTTTGGATATCTGATAAATTATTTATCCTCCAATGCAAAGTTTCGGATATCAAAAAAAATTGGATATTGAATCTTTCGAATATCTAATCATCAGTTCTTTAAAATACTAAATATTTTATCCATGAACACCCCAGATATGGTATAGATCAATGATGTGTTGGAACCATGACGTGCACACATAGGAATAGAATGAGTTGGACTAAGGCTACCATAGTCCTTACCTTTCATTCGTTAACGCACTGCCCCCTCTGATATTGAATTAGCAACATAATTCACAAGTATCATATCCATTACCGCCTCCCCCCAAGAAATTTTTTCACTGTTATCCTTCCAATAATGACTTTATGATTGAGAACCACAAAATAATCTTAAATCATAATTGCACATGATCATATTGCTACATTAGGGGAGTCATTATTTGTTTAAAGATTGATACTATCACAAGCTGGAGCCTTATTTACTTTAAGATTATTGCAACCATTAGGGGAGACCAATTTTACCTGAACAAATTTTCTTTTAATTCTCATATGCCTTCGTAATATATTTTGTAAATGAGCCGAGCCGAACCACAAATTTTTAGATTTGAATTTAGCTTATTTAATAAATTAGTCTAAAATAAAGTTTGGACTAGACTTGTGTTAATTAAACAAATGAGTCAAACTAAGTTTTCAATGAGTTAAGTCGAACCTACGATTTTAAGCTATAACTGTACCGAACATAATTTTTTTAGATTTAAATTCGGCTCGTATAATAAATAAACATAAAAATAATTCTTACACTTAACTCGTTTTAATAAATGAGCCGTTTAAGTGAGACTTAGATTAGTCTCATTTTAACCATTACACAAAATTCCAACCGTACAACAATGATTAGTTGACTGAATATACATGTATAAATACATCACTATGTTTCTGTCTTTGCTTAGTCATGGCATATGGTTGATGAACTATCTAAGACTAAACAATAGCTCCGCAAGCATCTATGAAAGTAGTAAGAGAATTTCTCATTTCTCTCTACTCTTTGTACCTCTTCGTACCTTCAACTTGGCCCTCTTGTCCTTCCACTCTTCGCTCCATTCACATCTATTTCTCCTTCCGAACCAATTTTTTTTTTCCCTTCTGTTTGGTGTCCTCCGTTTCCTCATCCACACTTCTGTTTTTCCACTTTTTCGGTCTCTTTCTTATCCTTTTAAACCTTGTTTTCTTTAACCGCATAATTTACCTTTTAATTTTTATCGTTATTTTTTTATGTGACCCTCAAATTGTGGTAGAAGGATGTCAGGCTCAAGCTGGAACTTTTCAAAGTATTCTTCATTGTCATTTAAGCTAGAAATGGGCCAAAAATGGAAGTCTTAGTTCGCTTCAACTTGTACGGATTTTTTCCACTTTTACGCTTGCTAGACGATAGAGAGGCTTTCAAAATTAGGTTTAGGAATTGTGAAGCTTGAGGAAAAATAGTTACAAGGTCCGCTAGGGGTGTAAAAAGTTAGATTATTTAATAGGGAAAGGCTCGTGGTTTTGGGGATGTGGTGTGGTACGCACACTAAAGCAACTTTCTCAATGAATTCAGCGGGAGTGCTTGTGTATATCTTCACTCTATATCACATAAATAGAGGCATTGGTGATTGAGGTCGAAAGCTCTAGTAACATGGTAAAAAATACATATATTATATTCTCAAGTCTCATTCCATTCATGTTAATTTTTAAACATTTCATCAATTATTTCTCTCGTTTGCGGAAAACACATTTATTGCAATTCTTTTGATTCTTGTATTTTCTCCCATTTCGACCCATTCAAAAGATTTGAATTGATCTAAAAATATATTTTTTTGTCATTTTATTCATTCATGTTGCACTCTTTCTTTTGAATCGTTAAATTACGAAAAAAAACCCATTTACGCAATTAGAGGATTTTAGTCATTTTTACTATTTTTACTACGTTGGTCATCAAATGAGTTCTAAAAAAATATGTTTATATATATGGTTTTCTAATAATAATCCACATCAATCTGTGGCAATTTGAACCCCTAGTTTTTTGGTTTGTGCATTTGTAGAAAAATGTGCTTTCACAACTTATCAATTTTTTCCTTTTTTGCTCATTTTACATCTGTAGAGCTTCAAACCAACTATGATACCCAACATTTTTATATATTTGAGTTTCTAAGATTATTCTGGACCATTACATAATTTTTTTTTTTATTTTTAGAATTAAATTGATATTTGTCCCATTAAATGTTCATTATTGGACTTTCTTGTAATTTAATTAATCAAAATAAATTGTAACCAATCTTCTAACTAATATTTCAATCCTAACTAGTCTCATAACCAAACCAAATCATATTTGTAACTCGTTTACCTTTCTCCCAACCAAAAAGTACAACTAGTACCATAATCATGATTTTATAATAATTTATCTTACACACTCAATTATAGCCTAACCTCTCTCTTACACCCCCCTAGTCCTAGAACTCAAGTGAGATTAAAGACAAACCAAAAACTCTCACCACACTCCTCTATATCATATTTCACTCTATTTTTGTTAAATCATGCGTTCTAATTGTAAAACGCATATAAAATCATAAAATTTCAACAGAGTACAAAGTTGATTTCTTTCCAACTTGCACCATCTCATTCTCTCTCTATGGTTGCCCTATTCCTTTGGTTTATATTTATTGTAAAAGATTTCATTGCATGATACAACTTCATGCCATTTACATCCCTAAAATTGAGCCACTTCAAGGTTCTTCTAAACCAAACTTTCGCTTCCCGACCAGTTGTGCAAAAACAGCAAAGCTAAATTTTTTTGTGACTTGCAGCAGCTACCATGCCTCTACCTATCTTTATCTACCTTATATTCTTCCCTTTTACATAATTATTAATATTAGTTAATCTAACTCTTTTTAATATTATATTCTTAAAGGTGACCAAGTGGGTTTAGAGAAGGAATTTCTAGATTCCTTATTCAAGCTTTGCTAAGGAGCTTAGAAATTATAATAACTAAACTAACATTTAGAAATATGATTTTGTGCTAGGAGTTTTATACGTTATTTTTATGCATTATTAGATTTATTTTAATTATAAGCATGAAATAATATGTTGTAAAATCTTGCATATCATGTGTATGTTTTTATTTTATGTGCATAAGCATGAAAAATTGATGATAGAATGATTTGTATGATTTTTGTATGTTTTTATGTCTATTGAAAAGTGATGAATATTTAGTGAAATTATGTAGAGTAGAGTTGTGTTGAATGTTCAGTTGAGTCATGATGAACATGTCCAAATTTGAGTAGCTTAGTTCTCCTTGTTATTTTATTTATGTTTTAGTTGTTTCAAATATATCTAAGTATTAAATTGCATCCATAATAGAGTATAGAAGTTAGGTTATAAATTTTGAAACATTTAGAGTTGAAATAAGTTTATTTAAGGTTAGGGCATATTGGTCCATGGATATATTGGGCATAAAAGATTGTTTATGAAAGTTTTAAGGGTACCATTGTCTTCGTTAGTTCTTTTATATAAAATTTGGTATATGATATGTTTTGGTTTGATTTTTTTTAAAGTGAGTTATTAATTTTATAAGTTTAAGATAATTTTAGGTGAATAATGACATTTTGGTATTACATGTAAATTCTGGAAAGTTTGAGACCTAAGTGAATATTATGTTAATAAAATAAATTAAAATGGATAAATTTGATTCTTGGATGACATTTGATGAGTATACCTAGAAATGTTGATTAAAATAATATTTAAGTGAGAAAAATAAAAGAGAAAGATATACTTTAGGTACATTGAGCAATTTTAGCATTTAATACTTAGTGTCCATATTTATACTTCATCATAAGAATATTATTATTCAATTATAACCCTTTCAATATGAAATAAACATCTCTTAATATTAAGATAACTTAGTTGACATTAAAGATAATTTAGTTATTTGCTTTAGTCTTATATGTGAACCCTTGGTTGACTTAGATATTGGCTATTGAACCTTATCTCAAATAATTAGAGTTAATGTACATTGATATCAAATTTTACTAGGTCTTTCAGGGCATAGAACTTGAACTTTAATGCCTTAATAATCTTATTTGGGCTTTAATACCTTGATAATCTTTATTGGGCTTTAATACTTCATATATTTAATTAAACCTTAATGACATGTTAATGGGCCTATTTGCTATAAATATTTTGGGCCTTGATTCCTTTATGGATCAAGTGCATGGATAATATTATAATTTACTAAATTAATTAGCTTATGTTCATATAAGTGATTAAGTGATATTCTATGGGACTTTGTTCTTGCTGACCTAATTCTTTGATAATACCTTAATCACTTACAATGAAAGATCTTGATTCCGAACGTATACCACTCGAAGTAGCTATCCTAGTCAAGTTTGGTATTTACTTGGTATCATTCCGATGTTTTCCATTCTATGATCTCAGGGGCCTTACAAGGTCTGGGAAGCCCTATCTTACACTATAGGTGTATCGATATATTTCAGCCCTATAGGAGGTATGTATACTTAAGTGATTAGATGTCCCATTTTTTGGTGGTCAGGTTATGTTTCTACATGGGTCAACTAGGGCTAGTATCGTTCGAGTACTAGATTATTTGTTATGGTCTTTTTTGAGTTTTCATCCTCAGGTTAATATAATATATTAGTTG
Source organism: Tamarix austromongolica (assembly GCA_039764185.1). NCBI lineage: Eukaryota > Viridiplantae > Streptophyta > Magnoliopsida > Caryophyllales > Tamaricaceae > Tamarix > Tamarix austromongolica. Next base: position 162,756,377 of record CM077809.1, on the reverse strand, counting down.
TGATCATGACAACAAAATATAATGATAAATGAATCTCATATATCCGTACATTTATATTACATTATTTTATACTTGATGGTTGAGTTTTATCCTGCTTAATTGACATCTATATGTAAGCATGTCATTATCTTGTTATTATATGTTCTACTACTTTATTCATATGGGCCTCATACATAATGTTATCTCTTTAGGATAGTTGTGTTGCTTAGTAAAAGATGCGTACTGATACTGCACATTTATAGATGTTGTGTCGTAGGTATGTGATGATGATCCTATTGACTTTGAGGAAGTTTCTCATGCAGAGTGATGTAGGCTTATACCCTAAGGTTAAAGTGTATAGTTATATCTATCCGAGGTCGTACAAGATGCGTATCGATACTACACATTTGTAAATGTTGTGTCGTAGGTATATGATGATGATCCTGTTGACTTTGAGGAAGTTTCTCATATAGAGTGATGTAGGTTTATACCTTAGGGCTAGAGCATATAGTTATATCTATCCGAGGTCGCACGTTTTATGTGCCTTAGATTATGGATATCTCTTTTGGACTTTTCATCTCTGTTACCCCTTTATCTCTTTTTATGTATTCTATTATCTATATTATGTACTCTATACTTTGTTATTACATTAAATTATTAAAGTCTTTTACTATCTATATCTATTTCAATAATTTTTGATTTATTTGTTGTAACATTTTAACCTTACACTTAGTACAAGAAGGGTATGAGCAAACTCGTGATAAGTGTGGTGGTAACTTCTGCGATATTATATATGCTTATGCTTAAAAATGATAAATTTTAATAGCAATTTTTAGAGTGTTACAATGCAGCTGGTAAACCTGTTATATATAATAATGTTGAACAACATGAATTATAAGAAGTGGAAGATCGAGACGAAATACCTACTTTATATGAAAGAGTAGGCAAACCCAATTGAAAAATGAGTGTGTTATGCCTGAGAGCATGAAAGAAAAAGAAGAATGGAAAAAGCTTGATAAATAAAATAAAAAAACGTTTGTTTATATCCATCATTGGGTAGATAAAAGTGACATCAATCATGTTGAGGAAGAAACCATGACATATGGAGTGTGGTCTAAGTTGGATTCACTTTATGTGAATAACACCACTGGAAAGAAAAGTACAACTTATGAAGAAGTTGTCCAGATTAAGGTATAAAGATACATATCACATTGATGCACACTTCAATGAGTTCAAACACATATTTATCCACTCATAGAACATGAATATAGTGGTCAGGGATGAATTTCAAGCTTTGTTGGTGATGCACATGAGATACAACTTGAGTCATGCTAGGAAGTGGTGTTCTATTTAACTTAGAACAACCGAAACATAAGAGAAGAATGGGGGGAGATTTTAGGAAGTAAAATTTATTATTGGTAACTCTTTGAATCAATACTCACAGGAAACACCTAAGGTATAAACTCTTAGGATAAATCTTGGAAGATTTGTGCAAACTTCAAACTCTTGCACTTGGGTTGAAGTGGAGGGAGCTCTTGGTTATGGAGAGAAAGTTGTAGCCAAAAACAAGTTGTGTTCTTCTTTAATTCTCTCCTTGGTACTTATAGATGGAATGTAAGATAAAAGATTACATCTTAGTTAAATAATACATTTGATTTAAGCTAAAAACAAATGAATAAAACCACCTAATATACCAACCATGAGTTTTGGTCATAGTAGGGTATATCTATGAAGATTTCAAATAAAAGGATCTTTCTAGCACATGTTTAAGTTATGTAGCTGCCACTTGACTCACAAGGAAAGAGAAAAATAATATTTTAATTTTATAAGAGACAAAAAATGAGTAAGGAATGTCTTATAGCCTTTGTTGTTCTTTTTAAGAATTTACATTGTTCTTCCCAAGTGTTGAAAAGGAATTGTCATATAACTTGAAAGAGACTTGTGGCTATTTTGTGCGGTTATTATGGGTGCAGAATGGGATGCATTTTAATAGCATTTTTGGAGCTAAAATAATAAAGGGGAATGGGCTAAAAAGGGTGGGAAAAGTAGAGGAAAAATGTGTCTAAGATGGCTTATTTTGGGGTGTTATTTGTTTCGGAGTGGTAAAAGGTTGACAAGGTTTGCATGGCTTGCCTGATTATTTTTTTTAGGAGTAATTAATTTGTACAAGTAAGGAATTTTTTTTTACTCTCAAACTTGAAAAAATTAATGACGAGATTGTGATCATCAAATAAGGATGCTCCCACATCATCCTCTCCCTCTTGAAAAGCAGCCTCCTCACCTTTGAAAGGTTCATCATGAATGCAAGAAAAAAGATCTCCCACATTAAATGTGTTCGATATATCTCTCATTTCCTCTAATTTATATGTATTATAACCAATCTTTTCAATAACTTTGTATGGGCCGTCACTTTTAGGCATTAATTTTTTCTTCCATTTAGAAGGAAATCATTCCTTCCTAAGGTAAAGCCAAACTAGGTCACCTAGCTCATATAAGTGTTGTCTTTGGTGTTTGTTGGCTTTACTCTTGTACACTTCATTAACCCTCTCAACTTTTTATCTCATCTGGTCATGAAGCTTCTTTATTTCCCTAGCCCTTTCTTATGCCTCAAAGTTCGTGTGGGGCTCTATGAGAAGAGGTAAGAGATCGATGGGAGTACTAGAGTTCACCCCATATACTACTTCAAAAGGAGATTGATCTATAGCATAGGTCAGTGATTGGTTGTAGGCAAACTTGGCATGAGATATTTTGGTTTCCCAATCATTTAAGGATTTATGAACCAAACTTCTAAAGAGCATGGTGAGGGTCCTATTAGTGACTGCAGTTTGCCCATTAGTTTGTGGATGGTAGGCGGTACTAAATAGGATTTTGGTACCTACTATCTTCGAGAAATAGCTAAGGAACTTAGTGTTCCTATCTGAGATAATAAAATTGGGAATAACATGCAACCTATCTATCTCCTTGAAGAATAGATCGGCTATGTAAGAGGTGTCATTTGTCTTATGGCAGGTAGTGAAATGAGCCATCTTAGAGAACTAATCCACCACCAACATTATAGCATCTTTTTGCCTATGTTTCTTAGGCAATGCTACAATGAAGTCTATACTCACATGATCCCATGGTTGGTGTGGGATAAGTAAAAGAGTATAAAGCCCTTGGTGGAAGTAACTCTTGGACTTTTGACAATTTACACACCTAGCTATTATACTTTGTACATCTCCCATAAGTTTGGGCCAATAAAAATGCTCACTAAGCACGTCTCCGGTCTTGTTGATGCCAAAGTGTCCAGCTAGTCCTCCTTCATGCACTTCCCTTACAAGTAATTATCTGATGGAACATTTGGGAATGCAAAAGCTTCTTGTTATTGAAGATAAACTCTTCTTAGATGAAAAACAAGCCTCTCTTTTTCACTTGATTCTTGAAATGGCAACTAAAATATTTATCTTCCTTGTAGAGTTTCCGAATGCACCCTAACCCTAATACTTTAGCGTCTAATAAAGAGAGCATACAATATATCCCAGTGAGTGCATCTACTACTACATTTGTTTTGCCACTTTTATGTTTGGCTACAAATTGTAAGAATTCTATCCATCTCGCATGTCTTAGATTAAGCTTGTGTTGGTCGTTGATGTAATTTAATGACTCATGATCTTTGTTTAGCATAAACTATTGGGGTCACAAGTAGTGAGACCAATGATCTAGAGCTCTTACCAAAGCATAGAACTCGTTGTCATATGTGTTGTAATTCACCCTAGAGCCATTGAGCTTTTCACTAAAGAAGGTGATCGGTTTTGCTTCTTGTAGTAAAAAATCTCCAATGCCCATTCCACTAGCATCACACTCAACCTCAAATAATTTGTTGAAGTTAGTTAATATTAGGATAGGTGCTTCACTTAACTTCCCTTAGATCACCTCAAAGGTGTTTTGTGTAGCCTTAGTCCAGTTGAGTTCGCCCTTCTTAATGCATTCAGTTATAGGGGCTAGTAGGGTACTGAAATCCCTAATAAACCTCCTATGAAACAAAGACAAGACATGAAAAGATCTCACTCGTGTATGGCTTGTAGGTGTAGGCCATGTCTTGATTGCTTCCACTTTGGATTCATCCATGGCTATACCATCCTTGAACACCACAAAACCTAAAAATGTAACCCTAGGTACAAAGAACTCACAATTTTCTAGCTTAGCATATATTTTGTGACCTTTGAGTACTAGAAATACAAGTTTGAGATGCTTTACATGTTCTTCTTCACTAGAGCTATACACAAGGATGCCATCAAAGTAAACTACTAGAACCTTTCTAATGAATGGTCTAAGTACCTCATTCATAAATATCATGAAGGTACTAGGGGCATTTGACAAACCAAAGGGCATAACCATCCACTCATACAACCCTCCCTTATTTTTGAATACATTCTTCCATTCATCACCATCTTTTATTCTTATTTGGTAGTAGCCACTCCTTATGTCAATTTTGGAAAACAAACATGAACTATATAGACAATCAAGCATAACATTAAGTCTAGGTATAGGATACCTATACTTTATGGTAATATTGTTGATAACTCTACTATCCACACACACATTCTCATGGTACCATCTTTATTTGGTACAAGCAAGGTCGGCAAGACACAAGGGCTAATGGGAATCCCTTATTAAACCCTCAGATAATAACTCATCTACTTGCCTTCATAACTTTAAGGACTCCTTAGGATTACACATATAGGCTGACTTATTAAGGAGTATAACACCGGGTATAAAGTCAATTTGGTGCTCTATGCCTCTCATGGAGGGTAATATATGGGATAGGTCATTAGGGAATACATCATCAAACTCCTCTAATAATGCCTGAGCCCTCAACTTAATATAAACATTTCCCTTATTATCCTCTAACAATAACAAATAGATTACCTTCCATTTTACTATAGCCTTATTTATACAATTTTCACCTATGAGTAGGGACTTTTTACAACTCATATCAATATGACTAGGTGTAGTAACTAAAGGGGTGAGTACAATCTTCTTCTTATAAAACTTCAAGAAATAGGTATTTTTCCTTCCATCATATAGAACACTCCTATAAAATTTACATGGTCCCCCCTAAAGCAAATGACAAGCATCCATTGGAACTACATCACACACCACTTTATTTTGATAGATCTTCCTAGTGGATAATGGGACCTTTACTTTCTTTGTCACATTCACTATGTTACCATCATTAAGCTATTATAGCTTATATAGTTTGTCACATTTTAGAGTAGTGAGACCAAGCTTCTCTACCAAAGTGCAAGAAACAACATTGGCACAACTACTTCCATCCACAATAAGAGAACATATTTTTCTAAGTATGGTGCACTTGGTTTGAAAAATAATTTCTCTTTGGGACTTATCACATTCGACCTCCTTAGTGTGCAATACCTTATTAATTATTAAGCATTCTCCTGCATCCAGTGGTGTATACTCTTCCTCTACATTAAGGGCCAAATCATCATCCTCTTCCTCACTTTCTTCCTCTTGGTTGGCCTCCTCTAAATCCACCAAGGCCATGACCCTCTTGTTAGGACACTCATTTTGATAGTGCCCCGAACCTTGACATTTAAAAAACCTAATACTCTTGGTTTGATTATCAATCGCCACTCCCTTACCCTTCACATGTTTTTTCAAAGGTGTGGAAGGGGCTTCGAATGGTGGCAAAACCTCTCTTGAGATGCTAGCCTCCTTATTTGGGCTTCCATACCTCACGTCCCTCTTCTCCTTTTAATGTTTTTCAACCTTGATGGCTAAATGATAGAGCACATCTATGGTGTAATACCTATGCATCCCCACCTTCCTAGATATATCATGTCTAAGGCCACCAAGGAATCGAGATGTGATATGCTCTTTTAGCTCATCCAAACCGAGCCTCATAGAGTATTTTTCAAACTCCCTAATGTATTCCTCTACACTCAATGGCCCTTGATTTAAAGAGGGCATTTTATTGCACAAGTCTTGAGTGAAAAAAGGAGGAAGGAATCACTCCTTCATCAACTTCTTCATTTTCAACCAATCCTTAACTGTTTATTTTTCTTTTTTTCTCCTCTTATGAACCAAGTTCTCCCACCATAATGAGGTATGGCCTTTGAGCTTTAGAACCAATACCTTAAAGGCTTTGATGTTAGAATATCCCTTAGCCTAAAACAATCTACTACACCTCAACCCCCACTCCAAAAATTCTTCGGGATTGTGATTGCCTTCAAACTCCAAAAATGATATTTTATTTTTCCCCTTACTTAGATCCATAGAAAAATTACTAGAGGATGAATCTTCTCCATCTTCACTACTAATATGCTCATCATCCCCATATGGGTTTTGAATTGAGGGGTGTGTTTTTTCATGTGTCTCGAGTCATATTAGGGACTATAATTTCCAAGATATCAAGTACTCTTCTCATATCATTTTGAAGAGACTTAATAGCTTTATCCCTCCTTAAATTATTTTTCTGCTCAAGACTCAACCCTATTAGTAAAGGGAATTCTCCCATTGAAGATAAGAGAAATTTTTAGAAGGTTAAAAAGAAAGGTGATTTCTGTTAAGGGCGGAAAAAAAAGGGTTGGGGCTCGAATACAATGGGTTGTTTGGTTCATAATTTTTTTTATGTGTGTTTGGTTTCGACAATGAACATGGAAGATAAAACAAGACCCAAATTGCTACAACCTAAGCTTTGATACCAAGTTGATGCATATGAAATCTAACTTGAGTCATGCTAGGAAGTGGTGTTCTATTTAACTTTAAACAACCGAAACTTAAGAGAAGAATGGGGGGGGGAGATTTGAAGAAGTAAAATTTATTATTAGTAAATCCTTAAATCAATACACACAAGAACCACCTAAGGTATAAACTCTTGAGATAAATCTTGGAAGATTTGTGCAAACTTCAAACTCATGCACTTGAGTTGAAATGGAGGGAGCTCTCAGTTATGGAGAGAAAGTTGCAGCCAACTAATAGATGGAGTAAAGGATTAACAATTTGTGTTCTTCTTTCATTCTCTCCTTGGTACTTATAGATGGAGTAAAGGATTAAAGTTTACAACTTAGCCAACTAATACATGTGATTTAATCTAAAATAAATGAAGAAAACTACCTAATAAACCAACCATGAGTTTCGGTCATAATAGGGTATATTTGTGTAGATTTCAAATATAAGGATCTTTATAGCACATGTTTAAGTCATGTAATTGCCACTTAACTCACAAAGAAAGAGATAAATATCATTTTAATCTTGTAAGATACAAAAAGGAGTAAGAAATATCTTATAGCCTTCCTTGTTCTTCCTAAGTGTTGAAAGGGACTTATCATATAACTTGAGAGAGACATATGGCTATTTTGTGTGGCTATAATAGATGTAGAATGGGCTGCATTTTTGTGGCATTTATGGAGCTGAAATAATAAAAGAAAATGGGCTAAAAAAGGTTGGAAAAGTGGAGGAAAAACGTGGCTAAGGTGGTCATTTTGGGATGTTATTTTTTTGGGGGTGGTAAAAGGATGACAAGGTTTGCATGGCTTACATGGTTAGTTTTTTTTTATGATTAATTAATTTATCCAAGTAAGGAGATTTTTGTGAATCTCAACTTTGGAAAAATTAATGGTGAGGTTGTGATCATCAAATGAGGATGTTCCCTTATCAGTTGGTCCTAGGTACTTTAATAGGTAGCTAGAAAACTTTGTGTATCTCTTAGCAATTATGCCCTAGGTGGAAAGATCAAAATAGATTTTGTGATGATTCCACTTCTTGTATAAGTGAAAAGAAGAAAAATCAGTGTGGTATTGTAATCAAAGTCTAAGATAATTGTAGTAGACTATTGGAGATCTAAGGGTGAGAAATAGAAAAGGATGTTTAAGGGTAGACTGACGAACTTAAAGAAGGACAATCCTTGCTTATATTGTGGGAAGCTCGAACACTAAAAGAAGGATTGTTGGGAGATAAAGAAGGGTGCTAAAAGGAAAGGCAAATAGCATGAGGACATAACAATCAATGTTGATGATGACTTATTGGTTGTCTCATAGCGTCTAATCACATCCACAAGTATGTCATATGTAAGTGTCAATAATATAGTATACACTAGAGTGTCCTTCAACATCAACCCATATGAGGATTTATTCTCCTCCTACATATTTGGAAAGTTTAGTGAAATAAGGATGGGAAATGATGGCATTTCAAGGATAATTGGTATAGTGAGTATAAGATCAGAGATGAGCTTGGTTTGTCATTTGATTCTCAAAGATGTGAGGTATATTCTAGACTTGAGGATGAGTCTCATCATGGCTAGGAGGTTCAATGATAAAGGTTATGTAAGTCAATTTGGAATAGGCAGTTGGAAGTTTACGAAGGGGTCCTTAGTAGTGGCCAGAGGAAGTAAGTGTTGCTCACTTTATCATACTCAAGTAAAGCTTTGTCCCTTGGCTGAGGTGAACTTTGTGGGATATTCTTATGATGTATAGCATTATAGACTTAACCATATAAGGAGAAGAGGATCGAGCTTCTCAACAGCTGAGGCACTCTCTTTGATGTCTAAGGGGTAATGTTACCTAATGCAATTACTATGTTGTGGGTGAGAAAAACCAAGACCACTTTGATAAAGTTGTTGATAGGCAATTGGTAGGGAGACTAGATCTATTTTTCTTGGATGTATATGGTTCGATAATGGTGAAGTTATTAGGTAGGTCATCATAGTTTATGACATTTATTAATAACTTCTCTAAGAAGATCTTAGTACATACCTTAATGATCAGATACCAAGTGTCGGTTAAATTCAAGGTTTTTCATGATAAGGTTGAGTGTGAGACTAGGAGGAATTTAAATTGTATTAAGATGGAAAATGGGGGTGAAACCTTGCCTCATTTGATGAATATTATAATGCATATAGGATCTGATATAAGCACACCATTCCTAAAATCTCTCATCATAATAGGGTAGAGGAACGGATGAACTAGACACTAATCGAGAAGGTAAAGTGCTTACTTTCAAATGTCGAGCTTCCATCTTCATTGTGGGGAGAAGCTTTATAGACATCATGTCACCTCATCAACTCATCTCCATTAAATCTTCTAAACAGTGATGTGGTCGGTGAAGTGTGGCTCGACAAAGATGTGAGTTATAACCATCTTAGGGTATTTTCTTATTAGGTACTTGTCCCTATATTGAGTGATGAGAGAACAAAGTTGAACAAGAAGGTTCGTTAATATATGTTCATCGGGTATGGTGAAGAGATGTTAAGGTAACACACCGAGGTAGGAGATTGTGAAGATCATAAGCCTGAGCCAATACATCACCAAGAGTCTGACACACATAAATCTCCGCATGAGGTGCGAAGATTTACTAGAGGGCCAAGATTAATCATCAAGTACTCTACAATGGATTATGTATTACTCTTGGAAGGTGAAGAACCTTTTTACTATGATGAGGCTATCAACAATGTCCACAAGGAGAAGTGGTTGGCTATAATGAAGGAAGAAATGATCTTCCAAAAAAAAAAAACACTGACAAGCTTGTAGAGAGGTAAAGGGGTGAGAAGGTCTTAAAGACCAAATGGATTTTCAAGATCAAGCATGAGGAGGGGAAAATTGAGCCAAGACAGAAGGCAAGGTTGGTGGTTAAGAGATTTGGGTAGAGACATGGGTTGATTTAAATGAGATTTTCCCTCCAGTTATGAAGATGGCATCCATCTGTATAATTTTGGGATTAGTTGTTACTCTAGATTTAGAGGTGGAACAACTTGACATTAAAATAATTTTCCTACATGGTGACCTTGAGGGGGACACATACATCGAAAAAACAGAGATTTGAGGTTGAGGGAGGAGAGGGTATGGTGCTGAAAGCTCTTAATTTTCTCCTACCTCTCATACTCAATAGAAGTCTCTAATTTTTTTTTCCCACCTATAAATATTCATTCTTGTATTTGCAATCTTCAATTAAATATTTACATTCTCCTTAATAAATGAGCTATTAATCAAAGAATTATATTTATTAGTGTTTCAACAATCATGTCTTCTTTTTTTAACTCATTTAGGTAGAACGATGGACTCAATCTGGTAGATCAAAGGGGGTAATTATCCATAACAATTAGAACAATGTAATATGGCTTTGGTTTTGGGTTTGTTTTAAGGTTTACACTTAGTTTGTGATTTTGTGAATGCGGATGAAGCTTTAGTTGCTTTGTCTCAGCTTTTAGGTGTTGCAGTCTAGCACGTTTTTCATCCTCGCAGGTTGTGTGCTTGCGTCAAATTAGGTTGCGAGAAATCCTTGGATCACCTCGCATAGATATTCCGGATTCGTATGACTCTTCTGTCTATTTTACATTATATATATATATATCAGAAGCGGTCAATGATCACAAAAATATTCACATGTCTATATCTCTAAAGTATGGTCGATGCTTGCATCCATCTGATCAAAAGGCAATTGCTCCTCTCAAAGCATATGGTTTCTGTGGAGGACTATATTTCGAAAAAGGGATGACCCATTAAAAGAACACCTGAAATGCAGCGAGCATATATACAGGCTTTTCAGTTAAATAAGCTTCTTCCAATTATATGACCCTAATTCAAGGCATGTTTCTGCATTACCAGTATAAGGTAACCGAAGCAATTGAAATGACGAGGCCTTAATCTAGTCTAATGATTAAAACCAAAGCTAGCAGACAGTCATAATTAAGTTAGAATCTGTCTCATTCATAAGGCAGGGGTTATTGTTACAGTTTAGACCAACTGTTACACTTAGTTGAACCGGCCTATGAACCCAAAAAATTCAAGAATTTGACTGACACACACCCCGTATTCAAAAGCAAACGTCAAACTAGCTTCCGGTGCAGTTATATCACTTTTCTTCCTTCAGTAATAGTACTACAATCGATCCCGATATCGTATCGGGTGTCTAGTGCATAAGACTTCTGATTAACCAGCGGTTAATTTGGTGTAACACAGTACTTTTGAAAGAAAGAAAAATATCAAGTGGGTTATCGAAGGAGAAGATCACTATATAGGAAATCAAATGTATTCCAGATTAACGTATTATTCATTCACTCAAGCAGGCTAGGGAAAGAAAAGAAGAAGAAGAAGAAAAAAAAAAAAAAAAACAAGCCTGCAGAGATTTGAAAGAAAGTGCTACAGCTACTATTGGCCGCTTCCCCAATTAGAGACCACTAGTGACCGGATACAGACACATGGATCCGAGTAAGTAGTAATACAATAAAAACCCCGAAGTACATATTTTCATAGCCAATTTATACACAACAGATGCATGGAGAATATCAAATCAAGTTTTCACGGATACCGAAGATTAAAAATAATAATAATAATAATAATGGCGTTGTCAAACACTATGCTAGCCAAACAGGGAGGGTTAAACGCAACTTTTAAAAAAGAAAATCGATTATTACACTGGTAGTATTTTCTACGTACCCTCGGACAAACTGAAATAAAAATCAGAGTTTAAAAAAAAAAAAGAAGAAGAGAAAAGGAAATACCATTATGTACTATATGCCTATTTCACCTCATGAGAGCCATAGGACACGCACTAAGGGAGACTAGAATATTTTCTTGTCACCAAACTAAGAAAAGAATATGCAGAAGAAATATGATAATAACTTGGTTCCATCTCATGTAACAAAAACAGAAATATTACGATAACAACATACGAATGTGGAGGACCGGATCTAAAAGTTTGCTAACTAGTAGTACTAGGAAACAGATTGATTAACTCAACAGAATTTCAGCTGTAAAAAAGTTCTTGTTCACAGACGTAGCAGAAAAAAAAAATATTCTCCTTATGGGATTGAAATGAAATATATTCAGAAAATAAATAAATTAATGAAATAGATGAGAAGAAAAATATCATATACGCGCAAATCAAGGCAGTAACAATGATTAATTTATGGATGTCGTCATCATCAGATCACATGGAAATTACACAATTAATTAATTAGGAAGTTGGACTTTCAATAGAACCAATTTCTTTCCATTTATAGTAACTTCAAGATAAAGCTCAAATCTTGAACATCTAGATCCAATTAAACAACAATGAAGCACAAGACGCAGAAATTTTCCCCACAAATGAAAATAAGATCAAAAGATAATTAAAGATCGAATCCATCTGATGTTTCTAGCTAGCTAGCATGCTAGCCATGGATGGATCCAAGGATATACACGGGAAGAGGGGGGGGGGAGGAAATAGAGAAAGGAGTATTAGAAAAGAAGATTATATATGCATACCTGGGGCCACTGCAGAATTCAAAGAGCTTGCCTCTATTAGAGAAGATAATAAGGGCAACTTCAGCATCACAAAGCACAGAGAGTTCATAAGCTTTCTTCAACAAACCATTCCTCCTCTTTGCAAATGTCACTTGCCTGTTTATCTTGTTCTCTATCCTCTTCAATTCAACTTTTCCTCTACCCATTATTTTATTTATTTATTTATTTATTTATAACCTTTTCCTTCCCTTGATTTTTCCCCATAGAATAGTGCCCCCATAAAATTCCTTTCGTTTCCCCCTTAATTATTGCTTAATTCTTCACTTTGACCCATATTTCAAACCATCCTCTCTATTTGCTGTCTCTATAATTTTATGAATAGGCGAGACAAATCTTTGCTTGGACACTAGATCTCTCTCTTTCCCTCCAATTTTGTGAAACAACTGATCCTTAAAACAAACCCTAGAGAGAGAAACACCAGCTAGTGGTGAAAAATAGGGACCTCATTCTTTCCTTATTTATTTATTCATTTCTCTCTGTCTTTCTTAGTGGCAGTTGTAATATTTTTCTTTGCTTTACTCTTCTTTTATTTTTGTGATTTTTTTATAAAAGGATTGTTGTGGTGGTACGTACTATATAGTCTGCCGGATTCTCTTTTATTGGAAGCTTGATAAAAAAGAGTTCTAGAAAGAGGAAAGGGACGGATGAGTGTTCTAGGACCAAGAAAATCAGTGAAATGTGTTTTGAGATCGATGATGGTCGTTTGAGGTGGTAGTAATTAAACAGTAGTAGCGGTACGTTGTGGTTAGTCTTTCTTATGTATTCTGTAAATTCTTAACAACCGCTGCTCTCTCTTCTTTTACATCAAAATACTAATTAAGGGAAAGAAAAATTGGCTCAAGCATGTTAGGGTCGCTGATAATTTGTTTTTGCCTGAGTTTACATTTGACTAATAAGCCTTTATTTTGTTTATTTTTTTTATTTCTTCTCGTTTCTTTCTAAGTTGCAATATTGCCTCCACGCGTTAGTTAAGTATAGGAGGCATACAAAATGACTTCTCAAATCAATGTCATCATCAATCGAGTTAATGTCTTTGTGACGAGCGTTTGGCCACATGAGGTTGATTGGCGGTTTGGTTTTAGATTTGAGCATATTTATTTATTGGCACATTATATCATATACTTAGTGTTTTTTTTTTGTAAATATATATATATATATCTCACTAAACCCCTAATATGAATATCACGTGTTCGAGTGCACCATATAAGGTACACCGCAATGATGTGGCTTGCTAATATGGACCACGATTGAAAAGTTATAAATTGGTGATGCGGTAATTATTCTAAAATCACATTGTTAGAGTATTTGCTTTCATGAGAAAAATATCAAAGTGGAGAAGAATGAACATCAACCCAGATAAAAATAGCTTATCTAGCTTAAAAAAAGATAAACATCAACCAAAGGGATGATACATATCAAAGTTAAGAAAAAAAAAAAGAATACGAACATTAACCTAGATAAGAATACACATTAAGGTAGAATCGCTTCGTCCTTAAAAAGGACAAGCATTAACCAATAGGAGGATACACGCCAAGGTGGAAGGGAATAAATATCAACCTAGAAAGAAGCCAAAAAAGGATAAATATTAATCAATAGGAAAAGATACGCATTGAGTTGAATAAGGATAAATATCAACCTAGAGAAGAGCATTGATGTAAAACCCCATTTCTAGAAAACTCTAATAATTATAATCAGTAATTATGTGTATTAGTTATAATATTTATTATAGGGTGTTTGTACTAAAAATATTATTAATATGCGTAATATTATTACGACTTATTAGTTATAAAATTTTATTAGGCTAAAATATGCTAAAGGGTGTGTATTAAAATTTAAACCAAGGTTAGGATCGTAACTGGTAGCTATTTTGTCAAATAAACCTATTCCGGTAACCAGATAATTTTTACCTAGATACTTTACTTAATTTTGTACCTAAATAAATTACCCCTATCCTATTCTATTTTCTTAACCCTAATCTCCCTCTACCTGACACATCATACCTGTCACGCCACCCTCATACCATACCCCTACCCCGTCAATTTCCAGCTCGTGTGGTTGCGGGTTGAGGTTGAAATTTTTACCCGATCTCTGCTTTCTCCTTTCCCTCTCAGCATGTATGTGAATATATACATACATATACCTGATTAATGCTCTGAAAAACTACCTCCTTATCCCTCCAATTTTTTGTCAAAAAATCACCCCAAACATCCTCCTTAACACCCCTCCTTACCATCGCCAAAACTAGCCAAAAACACCCCGAAAAACTCACCTTCAGTAACCATTGCCGCACCTTATCCACTACCACCAGAAAAACCTTTCATTCCCTCACCCCTAGCTACACCAGAACTCATTATTCCAACCCCCTAGCTACAACAAAACTCTTCAAAACCTCCCCTACCTTCGGCAAAATCCACCAAAACACCCAATACCTACGGCAACGTCTATCACACCATTTTCTTTCTTTTAGTCCCTACCTTTGCTGCAATAAGAGATGTTGTTCCTACCCCCTAGCTGCAGCAAGAGCTGCTGTAACCCCTCCTCAACCTACAGCAAAATCCACCGAAGCCTAACCACCCACATTCGGCCATAACATCCAAAGCTCATCCGTGTGCTGCACCATTTCCACCATTGCTCACCCCCTCCCTTTGGCCAACTCCACCGATCCTAACCCCCTCCTTTTGAAATCCCTTGCTACTACTGCCTCCCTAGCAATGGTAGGTTGTCCCATTGCTAGACTCCCATGCTCGACAAATCCCAACCCATCCCCCCCCCCCATTGTTATACAATTTTTTAGCCGACACATTCTTTGAACCTGGTTTGGTTTTTCCCATTATTTTTCCTTTCAATTACCTTAAACCTTCATTGATTATATTATTAATTATAATTATTATTAGGTGATATTTTGGAAGTTTCAGAAGAAGCAGATTACGATAAGCGTGCTTCAAGACCAGAGCCTTTATTTATAAGGATACTAGTCAATGTTTCAGGTTTTGTGTTAAATGCTTGTATGATTATGTGTGTTATTATGTTATTTTTATTATACTATTAAAATTCATGTTGATGATGATATGATATATTAATATGAATTATATGATAGAAGGGAAGCGAGAATATCGAAAGATATGCCGATACAGTGATATTACGATAAGTCGTATCTTTATGGATGAGTATAAATTGTGGGAGAGTAGTATGGGAATAATGAATTATTACAAGTGGGAAATAATTATATTTAATATTTTTGTTGATAAAATTAGGATTTGGAAGAAAGGATATTGAGGATATGGGATTTTCATAAAATAAGGGCTATCGACTATTTTTAAAGGCATTTTTGTCAATATTGGTTAATATGAAAATTTTGTATTTTAACATGTTAGATGGATTAAAATATGCTAATAATATCATGTGAAGTGTTTGGGAGTGATTAGGAAGGTCATAAATTGTTTAGATGAGAAAATAACCTAATTTGGGAATAGTAGCCTTAAAACGATAACGTTATTATTACATGTATAAAATATTAGAGTTAGGCAACGAATTTCGGATATATTTTAAATATGATTATTTTAAGGAATTATATTTAATTTTTTAATTATATGAGCCTTATGGGAGAAGTTGTGATTTAATTGTGAAATTAGGGTTTTGAGAGCCTTATGAATAGTAACTTCAGAGATAGGGCTTTTATCGTATGTGTAAAACGTTAGAGTTAGGCCACAAATTTTGGATATGTTGTTAATATGGGTATTTTAAGGATTTATGTTTAATTCGGTGCTTATATGAGTCTTATGGAAAAAGTTATGACTTACCTGTGAAATTAAGGTTTTAGGAACATTATAAATAGTAACGTTTGAGATAGAGCTATTATCACATATGTAAGATGAGGGAGTTAGACCTCGAATTTTAGGTATGTTAATAATAATATTATTTGAGGAACATATACTAAAATTTGTGGATAAATGATCAATACAGGGAAAGTTATGCTTAAATTGTGAATTTAGGGCTTCCGAGGATAATAAATACCTTAACCTTCGAGAACGACAGTTGTATATGTCCGTTACACCGGACGAGAACATTAGAAGGGAAAATTTTTCCCTAAGAATGTATATTATTAACCGTTCCACTGGTAAGAATAGTGGCTGGATATATTTTCTGAGATTATATATTATTAACCGTTTCCACCTATTGAGAATAGTGAGATCCCTCAACTCAATTTAAAATAAATCCCGAGAATGATTATAATCATTTATAAGACACTAATCATGTAAAGTGGAATACTACGTGAGTCAAGACCGGTTGTATATGTCTGTTCCACTAGACGAGAACATTATCTAGGAGTGTTATACCCCAAGAACGTTATTATTAACTATTTTACCGGAAAAAATAGTGGCCAAGAGCTTTTAGCCCAGGGGTGGGATAACCGTTCTATCGGTTGAGAATAGTAGGGCCCCTAGATTCAACGTAAATAAAATAATAGATGCTGATATATTCTAATAATACGAATCTAGACCAGTAATTACCTTATGTTGATTTTTATATCTTGCATGTATACTACTTTCCGTTGTGGATGTGTGTAATGATATTTTTTTTTGATTTTGATTGTATTGTTACTTTACTTAGTATATAGTGTATTGATCATCTTTTTCATGGGTTTTGCTCAATCCAAAAATTAGATATGCTCTGTTTTGTAAGTGATTGATGATAATTCGCTTGATGTGCTTGCCTTGGGTGAGCGGTAAATGAATTGGTAAAGGGTATGGTTATCCGGATATCTCTATCTCTATTTGGACTCATAGTCATCTGTTTTTACTATTTATTCCCTTCTCTCTATTTCGTATCCTGTATCGTGGTGGAATTACGTGCTTCCCACAATTGATTCCTAGGTATAAGGCTACGTTTGCCTTGCACTCGACATAGACTAGGCATAGGGAGTGCCTCTTCTATGTTGGATGCAGCGTGATACCCCTATGTTTTGTGTTTTAGCTTTCGTTATAAACTCTTTAGAACAAAATTTTTAAGTTCCGAAATTTGGGGGTGTTTCAATTGAGTGATGCTTTATAAAACATAATGTGTCATATTAGACTTCCATATCTTAGTTATCGCCTTTCTGTCACTGCCATGTTAGCTGGTTACATCATGCAAGGTTTCTAGGTCTATATATAATAGAATATATGCTAAAGCCCTATTTTTCTCAACTTATTTCTGTTGATTAGATAAGATTGACATCATTAAAATCATATTAAATTAACTTAATTATTACTAATATATAATAAATAAGTAAGAGAGGCTTTATTAGTTTCCTTAGAACCATCATACTTGTAAACTAATCATTTATTTGTATGATCTATTTATCCTAGAAATTTTTACGTCAGGATAATTCAATTGATTGCATATATTACATTTGTCAATTCATAAGTGACATTATGAATAGAAGATGTGGTAGAAAAAGTAAAGTATGTTAATTACCCACCACCCTTATTTATATTTCACCCTTGTATAGTCACAATCATGATTAATATAACTAGATATAAATGTCATGGAATAGAACATTCATTGTACATACATGCATGCATGCATGCATATATACACATAAACATATAATAATTTTGCTTTAAATATATACATATTGTTAATTATACATGTGTACATATTGTATTGAGATTGGTAATAGTTGCTCTAATACTTTTAGTATGATTATCTGTAACACCCAACCTCAAACTTATAATACCCCCAAATTTACTACTTAAAAATTTCGTTTTGTGGAAGCGTTAATTATAAAAACAATGGGTGTTATCGCTACACTTAGTATAAGCCTGGCATTATCCGCCATCTTTATACTAAGTGCTAAGGCTAAAACATTAATTTACTTAAACAATGTTTATAACTTCAGAACAAAATAGAGATTACAAATTCCATTTGTCTTAATAAATACAAAAGGATCAAGAAAATAGTTACATTATAACAAAAGGGGAAATAATAAGGGATAGAAGAGTCTATGAAATATCCGAATCAAAAGTTGTCGGAGCTAATACCGGATAGTCCTAACTCTCAATCCTTTACTGGAAGCCATCATGCTAAACCCTCAAAGTACTCCTACAAGGTCATCACTGCCCATTGAATAGGTAAGGGACTGAGAAACGAAACCCGTCAGTACTACAGTACTGAGAAAACCATTACACTAACACCAACATATAAGGCCACGTGAGACACAAAAAGGACATAACATAGGTACATCAAGGAAGCATACAATCATAAAATGGGTACAACTAATATAGTTAAAAGAACTCAAATACCAAGGTAGGGCACTAAGGCAACTACCGATACAACCATCCATATATATTCCAGTTATCACAGTAGGGCACAAAGGCAACTATTAAACCTCATATCACAACATGTAGCATACAATGACAACTATTGAAAAACATTAAATCCAGAAAAACCCATTGAAATAATCATATAAATATTATTTCTAATTTTAATTACTCGAGGGTGATATAATAATAACAAGGAGACATAAAAGTACACCGATCATACCGGCGCACAAGGAAACACGATACCCTCCAACCATCCAACCTAGAGGCATAACAACACTCTAGTCATACTGGTGCATAAGGTAACACAATACCCTCTACACCTAGGTTACCTAATCCTTAAGTATTGATACCTCTTATAGAGCTCGTAGGTCACCTATAGAGTAGACTAGGGCCTTAATGGGGCACAACCGATACACCAGAAAATCAAATAAATTGAGGAATCCTACTTCATCTCTAGGGTAGCTACCCCTAGACAGAAACCATTCCCAAACTCGAGTCCTTTCACTTTACATATTAGTATTTTATGAGGTGACCATAGATATCACACATTACACATAAACTTCCTTTTTATACTTAGCCATTTCCTTTTGTATCTATTTATTTAAGGTAAACCCTAAGGTCATATCCAGTTATTCGCAAAAAGTTTATTAAGTCAAAATGACCAAACTGCCACAACTCCAATTTTACCATTTTATCCCAATTCGGATCAAGCAACATTATTACAAGCCATTTGTCATAAAAATGGCAATAGATAAATATTCATGATATAGTAACATGTGAATAATCTTTACATCTTTGTGACTAACTACATTATTCACTTTTCATGCCTTTAGAAATTTACGTTTGTAGCCTAAATCATACATTTTCAGGGTGACATATATTCCATGTAACACATGTGTATAAATTTATAGCATATTCTGTCATTCAAAAGGGTAATTAACATCACAGTGCAGGAAAGGAAATACTTTAACTCCTGAACATGTGATTAACATTTATTATGTACTAACCCTAATCATGCGTGCATGCTTTATAATACTTAAGTCAACCCTAATTACTATGATAAGATAATCGTAGTACACTTATCATAGTAAATTATATTATAAGGTTTCAAGGTTTCAACCCTAACAAGTCCTAGGCATGCATATGTAATTTATGCACCAAAACGCACATGTGTATATTATCAATCAATTCATATTTTGGAATATCTAAATATTTAGAATTATGCCAATTACAATTATGCCTAATCATAACACCTGCAATTTCGTTCTAGAAATTCTGAAGTAAAATACATACATATGTTTCTCTAACAATGAGGCATAAATAATACTCTAAGCACAACCAAACTTTATGTATTACCACACAATCTCACATCTTAGTAGAAGGGTATGGTTTACCTCTTATCCAAGCAAAAAGGAATAATCAAGATTTACCCAATTAGTCTCCACTCAATTCTTCAACTCCAGAGTCAAATGGAAGCTTAAATGGTATGGGAGTGTAGAAGAATGTGTGATGGAGCTATGGTTAAATTTTGGTGGTGTTTGGATAAGGTTTGGGGTGAAAGTAGGGTGGTACAGCCAAAAAGAAAGTTTCACTTACAATATAATTCAATTATACCAATAGGGCATTATCTGTTGGAAAAAGCCATTTTTCTATTGGCAAAAGTTTTACCAACAGATATTTTTCTATGAAAAAACTGTAGGTAAAAACTCTGTGCATAAAAGTTTTGCCCACAGATAAGTATGATCTGTTAAGAATAATTAATAATGCCTATACATATTTATATGCGAGTAAAACTTATATCCAAAATTATATCTGTAAGTAAAAGTATTACCTACAAAACGATATCTGTAACTAAAACTATTGTCCACAAAATGATATCTGTGACTAAAAGTATTACCCACAAAACGATATTTGTGACTAAAATTATTATCCACAAAACAATATATATTGCTAAAACTATTACCAACAAATATATATATATATATATATATTATTGGTTATATATATTTTAACATATATATATTATCTATTCATAAAACGATAATGATGTCCATAATATATGTTGTTTTAATATTTATCTGTAATAACAACATATCCTTATATACAATTAAGTACACCATACATAATCATCAGTATTTAGTTTATTTGTCAAAGTGATAATATAGTCTTGTAGGTACAATACTATAAATACAATTTGTAACATACGCTGACATACAAGACATCTTCATTAACACATCAAACACCATCCTCTTCATTCTCATCCTATTCAGCACCTCCAATGACTTCAATGCCTTCAACATTATCTTTGATAATCATCAAGATGTATTCCTTGAGAAAATATGCAAGTAACTTAATCGAATTAATATAAATTCATATCCAAAAGCTAAATAAAGGGAGTTTTAAAATTTTCTCAAAAATAATAAAATTCTTATTTAAGAGGGAGAGCAGGTGCGAGCAAAATTAAGTATTTTGAAGATAACTTAAAATAGCTTTCTAATCAGTATTATTCTAGAAAAGCATTCTCAATATTTTTAGAACTTTATCGCAAAATGGTAAAATAGAAAGGAAAACTAAAAATTGAATGGAGTTTGAGTTTTTATTTACATGTAATAATGTAGGAGCTCGTGCAACTTGCAAACTTGATTAGGTAATCAGAATTCACATGGCATGCATATTTCAATCATCAACCGATTTGAATTTTTGCAAATTATACTCTTGGAAACATAAATCAGAAGTTCGAAACCCTAATATTCTATAGGTCCTTTGGAAGTAGTCTACTGCAATTGTATATGAGGGTTTTGGTGATGTGTACATCTAGACCTTTACCTAGACTATATCAATGACAAGATTCATATTCGGGTGTTACTTTATTCTTGGAAATATTAATTACAAAATAATACCTTCTAGGGTGAGCAACAATGAATAGCTTCAAGCCTCACAATTTAAGCTTTTTGGTTTTTGACATGGTAGAGTCAATCTATTCCACAAGTTCAAATCTTCAGAGCTCCCACTTATACTATTCCAAGATGTATGGTTTCTAAAACTGGTATAAGCATGCCCATGTCTTACGCCCAAACAAAGTATGCACGTACAAAAAATGTTGAAAGTATAAAATCATTAATCAAGCCAAACCCAAAAACTTATGCTTTTAGGTTCATTAGTTCAAATACATAGTTTAAGAAAGGCAGCATGTGACTATTTATCACCTAAAAAGAGAAACATCCCAAATGAATCCTCCATTTAGTTGTACTCTAGTTAAAATTAAATATAATTGATAAAATAGATTGTCTAACAATTTCCCTTAGGCACTTGTCATGACTTTAATTTCTTTTCCTAAATGATGTAATTAGAAAACTAATTGTACATACATGCACTAGTTGGCATTATTAAATGTCAAGGTTCTTTTTATTTTTAATGTTTTAACATGGCCACCTATTAGACTTCATGTCATTCAATGAACAAAAATATAAAATTAGGTCAAATGATATCATAGTAATAATTAATCATAATAGTACATATGAAAACAACAATAAAGGATGTGGCATCGACAAGTTAAAAGAAAACTAGAGATAGAGCAACAAAGTGTAGGGTGTTGGTTGCTTCCCGTGCCAAAAGAGGTCAAGGAGCTAAAATAATGTAAACAAATGCTCAAGATCTTGCTCATATGGATTTAGCAAAGAAGGATTTAGATGAAGCAAAATGGTACATCCACCTAGCCGACACACTAGTGGTATGACACTAAGCGATGCAGGACAGCTCAGGGAAAAGGGAAATTCTTAAAAAGATGAAATGAAGGGAAAGAAGGAATCACAAATAACAAAAGGCTTGTAGATTTCTAAGGTTTAGCAATTTATTTACTTCATCATCACAATTGCACCCATGAAACATAGGCATTTTTCCCTGGTACTTGAACACCACAAGTCTAAGCCATAAAGCAAAAGATTGGACTACAACAACTGCAAATGCTATCATTAGTACCAGGAGGTTTAAATATTTAACTTACCAAAGATAACTTGAAAAATATAAATGTTCATATGACAACACTTGCATCAATCTTCCCATCACATTAGAATAATTTAGGGTGCAGAAGCATAGATGAAGTGAATGTGGATATACTTACCTTAAGCTTTGAATAACCAACTCGCCACCAGGCTGGTTCAACAAATTAAAATGCTCCATAGAGGTTTAGTAATTCTAGAAACACAATACTAAGAGCTGCAAGCATAGCCCAACAAGCATTCAATATCTCAAAGCTACAGAAAAGCTCACAAAATGATGTCATTAATAAAGGAACTATGATAGTCAGCAAAATTATCTTATCAATCCCAACAAGTAGAGCTCATGTGGAATCTTCTAATCATAGTATACAAATCATTATGACAACAATGTTGGAATTGTTTTAAAAATGGAACCTCTATGGCCATTTAATCAATTAAATGAATATGATCATCCACGTGATCAAGACACTCAGAGTTAATTAATAATAATTATAATACTTATAGTAATGATAACAATAGTAATAGTATTAATAAAAAAACCCATCAATTATGACACTAACATTAGGACAAATTACATGTAGGTTTTAACTTCTCAACACTCCTACTCACATGTGAGTCCCTCTTATGATTGGCAATTCATGAAAGGCCACAACCTCTTCATAGTGACTAGATCAAGGTTGCTCAGAAATGGGTTTTAAAGATCAAGGCCATAACCTCTTCTAAACAAATCCAAACAATCAATTTTAGCAAAAAGAATCACAATGCTGACCAATTCTAGAAAATTACTTTCGAAACTAGGGTTTTAGGTCCAAAACTAAATTCGGTCAAATCTTATTAATTTCTTTAAATTAAAAGTTTAGAAATGCAATTAGACATATTATATAACATATTGTATAATCAATTTAACAAAATAAGCTAATGATGAATCAAATATTAAAACCATAAGAGTTTTGACCAAGAAATTTGATTTTCATCGATTCCAGACAAATTTCTCAAATTGGCACTTTCAACCTGCAATTAAATACATTTCAAACTATCTTATAGAATCAATTGGTAAAAATTACTTAAAATCAAATGAAGTCGAGCTATACCGATAAATCTTGGTTATAAATCCAAATTTCATAAATCAACCATATACAGCACAATCAACCCATCCAAATCAATCCTATAACTCATATATACATAATTTAACAACCAATTTAGCTTATCATAAGCTAATTCACAAAAGTTCAATAAAAAAAATTCGAGTTAGGGTTTGAAGACTATACCAAGCAAAATCTGCCATTACAAGCTAAAAGGAGCTCGACGAAGACATTGAGGAGCAATGATGGTGCTCAGGCAGTCAAACTGGAGCTTCAGCGTTGGCGGTGTGCTGCTGTGGTGGCTGAATACAGGTTCATTGTTGCCGCATGCTGCCATGCTATAATCGTTGGTGCTTCCTGTCTATGGTCGGTAGCTTGGTGTTGTGGTGGTGGTTCGCTATCGGTGCTCTAGTGGTGGCGGTTGTAGTGGATGATGGAGAGAAGGTGGAGAGTGAGCAGGTTAGGGTCGTGCATTCGTCCCTTGATCATTGGATGTTGTTCCATTATTGGTTGGTACATTGGCTGGTGCATCCGGTCGCAGCTTGCCAGAGGCGCTGGAGGTAGTGGCTCGATGGTGGCAGCGTGGTGTAGTGGTAGTAACAAGATAGAGGTCGAAGCCAAGTGTGTAGGGGGGTCAGAATGCAAGACGCTGAAGGTCAAATAAGGAAGAAGGAAAGGGAAAAGAAAGAGAAGAGGGAAAGGAAACATGGGGGCGTTCGAACGGTTTTTTTAATAATACATATATAAAACAACTAAAACAAAATAAATATCTAAAAATAAGATAGGTAAAAGAAAATTTTAATTTAGTCAAATTTAAACTGAAATACTCTCATAAAAATTGCATGACTATCTTTTTGAAAAAATAAAAATTTATCTGATTAAATGATATATTTTAAATAAATTTTAACACTTATTAAAATAGAATACAATTTAAAAATAAAACTAAAAATACATCAGAAAAATAATTTTATAAAATTTGAGCAACTATAAATAATTCAACATAATTTTGAAAACATCATTCGTTAAACAAAATGGGAAAAAAATGGAAGAAAAATACTTTCGGAAAGAAAATCATAATTAAGTTGCAGAAACCTTTAATTTTAAATTTTCAAAAAATCTTATCAACCTCATAATTACCACCACTAGTTAACTTTTCAAAATCAAGGGCCTTTATAAAAATATATCCACTTAGAACTCATTGGCACTCGTTGTGAATTAAAGATAAACGAGAACTACAAAGAAAATAGTCGACCTTATGAGAATGTATATTCTATGATGTTAAGGATACTAAGATGTAACCCGGACCATACAAGTCCCTTCTCATGGATGCTGCTAGATGCACATTTTAATAATTCAACCATTAGAGCTAAAATTAAGTATAAAATAAAAAATAAAGGCCATTATAAAAATATAAATAATTACATGTACATTATTAAGAGAAGAAATCTCACCTCTACATAATGAATATTATTACCACCAGTTAGCTTTTCAAAATCAACGACATGTGCAAAAATATATCCACTTGACATCAGTTTGATTTTGTGTTGTTTGTAAACCTTATTTACCATGGGTGTCAGAGTTGAGTTCTTATTTTTTTTTATGTTGATTCGTAATTTAGTGGCATGTATTATTCTTAGCTAGCAGCCTTTAATTCCTACTTTAGCTACCCATATGTTTTTCATTATATTTCTACACAATGCCTATTCTTAGATGCACTCTTTGAAGTAGGAGGTATTTGGTTTGTCTGAGAACATTCTTATGACAGTTGTTGCCCTTAATGAGGATACCTATCTTCTAAAAGTTCCACTATCTCATTATCACTATCATCATAGTCATCTTCATTCTCATTATTTTGAGGATCCATATTGATGTTAGAATGTTATCATGTCCTTCTTCACCATGATGAAACCATAAAGTATAACCTCTCATAATTCCAAAGGTCATCAAATATGCTTTCATAGTATCACGAATTCTAGAATTAGTGTTAACAAAATTAATACACGGACATCTAATTAAATTTGTATTGATTTTTTGAAATGCAAGGTTCAATAATTCTTCAACTCCGGTAAAATATGCTAGATCACGAAAATGATCATCAACAAAGCCAATCCATTTCTTATTGGGTGCTATTTTCTAAAGGAAAAAAAGGGCATAAACATAACAATTAGAAAACAATTGCCAATTAGATAAAACATGCACACTATCATTTTGAAGAATACATGATAAGGATTATAAAATATAACACCAAATATCATTAATAAAATATTAATGAAAGAAATAGAATGCACAAAAGCACACCAATTATACCATATTTTGTTTCTTGTCAAAAAAATAATGCCAATGTTGATCATCATCATATTCTTTATCTAATTTTATCAAATCGAATGATTAGAAAATTCTTAAGTGACTTAACATAGAAAATAAGCTAAGGACATAAAAAAAGAGATTATACAACAATATAAAGTAATGAAGAAAAACTTCAACACCACCATTCACCAAAGCCCTTCCTAATATTTTACTTTCAAGATAACATATATCGTATACTCAATTGATTAAAATAATAAACGAAATATCTAGTTTAACATAATTAGGGTTTTTAGCTTGGACTATAAATCTAGTCAAATATTGCTAAAATATTTAAATTGACATGTCAAAAATGAAATTAAACATAATCTAATGCAAATTATATAATGAATTGAATAAAATAACTCGATTACACAATCCAATTTAAATCTTCAAGAATTTTGATCTAAGAATCCAATTCTGATTAATTTCACACAAAATTTTTAAATTAATATTTCTAACATGAAATTAGATACATTTTAAAGCATAATGTAAATAAATTTTATCTAAAATAGCTTAATCAGATAAAACCGATAAATCTGAATATAGCCGGGTTACAAATTCAATTTTCACAAATCAACCATAACCAATATAATTAACCATTCCAAATCACTCATAACACACACACACACACACACACATATATATATATAATTAAACAACTAAATTATCTTATCATAAGCTAATTCATTTAAAATTAATTAAAATAGAAGTTAGGGTTTGAGTATTTATAACAAACGAATTGCTATGAAATCGGAGGGAATGAGGGGTGCTGGAGCTTCGTTGGTGGTCAAGGACCATTCGTCGGTGATGAGCGGTGCTAGAGGAGGACAGGCGGTGGCATGCCGCGCCTTTCCTCGTGTGTTGCTAGCGGTTGCTGCTGCGTTGGAGGACAACGATGACGAGCTAGAGCAAGCATGGTGGTGTGCTCGAGCGGGGGTGGTTAGTGTGGTGGTGCGACCTGGGTTGAAGGTGCAGAGCAGGAGGAAGCCTAGGTCGGGAGACGGGGAGTGCTGTGCATATTGGCCGAAAATTAGAATGAAAAAAGGGTGGGGGTAGAAGGCGCGCGAGAGAGAATTTTTGTTTTTTTTTAGAAATTTTAAGGAGTTGAGGGGTTTAAGTGTTTTTTATTATATTTTATTTTTTTTGAATTTTAAAGATCTGAAAAAAATTATTATAAAACATATATATATATATATATATATATATATATATATATATATATATATATATATGTATGTATTTATGGAACTTAAAAATTTTTAGTGAACAATAAATTAATAATTAATGACCAAAAATTATATTAGTCGCAATAGATATACCAATAACGATGACTTTTGATAGTGTTCGTTAATAATATATCAATAAAAAAAAAATTGGTCGTTAATGCACTAGTTTGTTATAGTGTAAAATAAATAAATTCAAAGAAGGAAACATTTATTACAAATAAATCGTTAAAATGATTTTACTACTTCAAAGAGATTTTATAATAAAAAATAATTTAATTTTTCTTATGAAATATAACTCCATAACAAAGTCGTAATTACACAATGAAGTTATAGTTAGAAACAAATTTAAAATATTAAAATAAAAACATACAATGAAAATGGAAATATATTTTAAATAAAAATTATATAGCTTATGGAAAAAGAAATAAAATATCAAAATAATAATTAAAAGAAATTGGAAAATATATAAATCAAATTCTAAGGAACTGTAAAGAATTTAAATAATTTTTGTAAATGGAAGTATATTTTTAAATAGAAACGAATATCATATGAATGTAATAAAAGTCATAATTGTGAATGAATTTTTCTAGAATAATCCACAACGACAAATGATTAAATAAATTTCAATATGAATTTGAAATCATCAATATAACTAAAAAACCAATCACAAATAAAATAATTAAACATTCTCATCAAATTTCATTAATAAAATCATTAAGTTTAAGGAAATTGAATTAAAAAATATGAGGTATTACAATAATTATATAAATAACTATAATAATATTAGGACCAAGAAGATCTAACAAATACAGCTACACCACCACCTAGACCCTCATCACATTGATCAAGTAGCGAGACCCCCATCATATAGCTCATTCGAAGTCTGACATGATTGATTATTACCTTTATTATAATATTTATTAGTATAATTCATATAATAATGAGAGTTACTATAAATATTATTATTATTATTATAATGATAACTTTTAGTATTTTAAGAATAACTATTATTATTTTAATTATCATAGTTATGTTATAATAATATTAACAATAATTATAATGATAATTATAAATATGGTTATATATTATATTATTAGTATTTCATATAAAAATTTGTAATTATCATAATAAGAGAAGTATCTCATGTGTAGAAGGAATGAATCTATTGTACCAGGAGATATAATAATAGTTGAAACATTTGTCTTCCTTATATACTAATACCAACATATATATGAGCGGGTATTAGTTTTGTTGGTACAATGTTACTAATACCCATAGATATAAAAGTAGGCAAAAGATCTGTTGGCATAATATACTATTACCAACAGATTAAAATTTTCCATATGTAAAACTTTCTTCATTGCCCACAAAAAAAATATCTATTGGTATTAGTAACTTTTGCCAATAGGAAAAAAAATAAATTTCTGTTAGCATAAGTCATAAATTTTGTAGTGCTGGTAAGTGGTGCAAAAGTCATACAATAAAACATGGGGTCATGGATTCATGCTTATGAGTACATGACCAGTGTTGCACGGAAACGGGGACGGGGACGGGGAAACGGGGACGGGACGAAACGCGGAAACGCCATTTTTTAAAAGTATAGGAAACGGGGACGGCATGAAACGTTAAAAAAATTATATATATATGTATATTTAAAAATAGATTAATTTTATTAAAATTAAGAGAAAAAAATAAAAAAAATTCTAAAACTAATTCATATATTAGTTAAATTTAATTATTAATAATTATTTTTTAATAAAAAAATTGATTAAATAATATTTTTTAATAAAAATATTAATTAAATAATTTTAATATAAATTTTAATATATATTAAAATTGTTTAATTAATATCATACACACACGTTTATCTGGAGGAGCATTTAGTCATTTACTATTCAGTGAATAGTAAATGCTGTCATGTTGATGTCTATTCACTGACATTAATATCTCACGTCGTCACTGACAATTGAGGGCTGAGGGGCAGTGGCAGTGGGCTGCCAGGCTGGGGCCGTGGGGCGTCGTGTGAGGGCGCCGAGGGGATGTGTAATAACCCGTTTTTAGGAAATCCTAAGTAAAATTAATAATTACGTATGATTAGTTATAATTATTAATTTAGGAGGTTGAGTATTAAACGTATTTTTATTATTATTATTATTATTTCAATGACTTAGATATAAAAATAATTAGGCTAAAAAGTTGATAGAAACCGATTCCTTATTTTAATCATAGTTTTATTCGTAAATCTTATCTGAATTATTTTATTAATAACCGCGACTCGTAACCCGAAATAAATTTCTAAAATTTATTCCTGATTATGTTTATCCTTTTTATTTTATTTAAATCTATCTTAAATCGGATTATTTTTTCTATCCGATATTTTAATTTTTTTTCTTTTCCAGACTAATTTAAAATAATATATATATATATATATATAATTATATTATATATTTTTCTTTTTCCTCTCTCCCTCTCCCTTGCTGTCTCTTTCCCGTAAATAATATCCCTGTCTCCCTCTGCATTTATATACATACATACACGCCACACCCTCGCACACTCTACCCCAAACAGTCTCTTTTTCCCGCACACACTATCGGCCGAAGACAAAACACACGCAACACACACAACACTATTCATCCCAGCTCCCTCTTATTTTTCCTTCGACACTCAACCATTCCCGTCGTCCATTTTTCCCAGCCCTTTCCATCCTCCTTCCCTCTCTTCTCTGCCCAACTTTTCCAACCAAACAGCCCATGCAGCCACCCTCTCCCGCACCTCCAACCTCGAACCCAAACCCTGCAGCACACCACCAAACCATCGCAGCCCATCACCTCGCAGCACCACCCCGCCAGCACCAGCAGCTCCACCGCCCAACCTCCCTGCCACCTCCTCCAATTTTTTTTACCAGCAGCGTCGCCACCCGTCACCCAACTGCCCTCTGTTTCTTGCCTTCGCAGCCACCCCGACCTTTTCCCCCGTCGCCCAGCTCCCAAGCCGTCGCCCTCCCCCGTCGCAGCCAGTAGCCCAGCAACACCACTCTCCCGCCAGCCCACCAGCGTCGACCACCGTCGCCCAGCAGCCCCAGTAGCCACAGCACCACCAACAGACCCCCCTCCTCTTTTTTTTCTCTCGGCTAAGCCACGTCGAGCAGCACCCACCGCCCGTTGCAGCCAGCCTCCTCTCCGCAGCCAACCAGCCACCCTCCACCGCCGGCCAGCCACTAGCTCCGCCGACCACCAGCCCTGTCGTCCCCTCCTTCCCCTGCCTCGCAGCCTTGCCCGACCCACTCGCCATTTCGGTCGTGCCCCATTCCCCTCGAGCGTGACTCACGCTGCATGCAGCGTGAGTTGCGTAGTGGTGTAATAAAATTTTGGGTACCAATATTAATTGTAAGGGTATTTTGGTCATTTTAGAAAAATAAATATTTTTAT
Source organism: Tamarix austromongolica (assembly GCA_039764185.1). Taxonomy (NCBI): domain Eukaryota; kingdom Viridiplantae; phylum Streptophyta; class Magnoliopsida; order Caryophyllales; family Tamaricaceae; genus Tamarix; species Tamarix austromongolica. The sequence goes on along the minus strand of CM077809.1, from coordinate 162,725,732 downwards.
ACTATAATTATTATTTTATCTGATAGATATTAATTCTGTATTTGTGGTATTATTTTTAGGTATGAAAGTTTAATTTGCAGGACCTAATACGTTTTAGTGGATACCGCTAATTTTACGTTTTTGCTGGATTTCAGGTAACCGTTATACTCTACTAAAATGATAAAAATTGCATGATAATACATTAGGGTTTTTGGTGTATGAAATATGTTTATCATGATTTATTTCAATATAATTATGTGTTAATTATTATTATTATGAAAAAGGATAAAAACGGACGTGTTATCTGATATAAAATATTTCGGGTATAGAAGTATGACTTAAAAATAATTCTAATGACGGGAGAATGTTTGGTATGATAATTATGTATATAATTATTAGTTTAGCATGTTTAGATATAATTGTGGAATAATTATTAGGAATGTGTGCCCTAAGGGCAATTTAGTCATTTTTGTGTAACATGATATTTATCCCGAAAATCATGTCTAACATGTATTATCTGTTGTTGATTTTATGAGTATGTGTTTTGTACGTTTCAAAAGTTTATGATAGAGTTTTATATGCCGAAATCTATGTAGGGGCAAAATGGTCTTTTGACATGATTAATGATTTAAATTATATAATAAATAATTAGATTATTCATTTTAGCCTTTTCATGATAGATTAATAAATAAGATAGACTTAGTATTTAAATGGATACTAATCTGATAATTATTAGCTTCAAGGGCATTTTGGTCATTTTCGGCCTAACGCCCAAATGTGAATAATTGGATATAGGATGGCCTTAGAATTTTGGTAGGTTGACCTTAGTATTGATTTGACTTTTCTTTTTACCGTTGACCGTAAGGTTGACTTGGATAATTGGAAATAAAAGGGAAAATGAATAAGTATGGAAATAAGAATAATTGTATAATGTGTGTTATCTGTGATCACTTTATAAAAACACTAATACGTAAAGTGAAAGACCTCGAGTTTGGGAATGGTTTCTCTCTAGGGGTAGCTATCCTAGAGACGAGGTAGGAGTCCTCGATTTGTTGGGTTTCTGGTGTGCCGGTTGTGCCCCAGTAAGGCCCTAGTCTACTCTATAGGTGACCTACGGGCCCTATAGGGGGTATCGATACTTAAGGATTAGGTGTCCGAGGTGAGGAGGGTACTGTGTGCCTTGTGCGTCAGTATGACCAGAGTGCTGTTATGCCTCTGGGTTGGATGGTTGGAGGGTATCGTGTTGCCTTGTGCGCCGGTATGACCGGTGTACTGTCATGTCTCCGGGTTATTCTTGTATCCCCCTCGAGTAAATAAATAAAAAATGGAAATAATGTGATTTGATTTGAAGGATTATTATTGGATATTGGATTGGTTTGGTAGTGGCCGCTGTGCCTACCTGTGGTTTAAGTAGTAGCCTGCGGGCCTACCTGTGTGGGTATTATGTCTAGGAGTATGTCTGTGATGTTATGTATATTATTATACTATATCTGTAAATATACCGTTGATGTTTTGTATTTTAATTTACTATACCTGTAAGTGTACTTGTGGGATTACGGATATTATTATTCTGTGTCTGTAAGTACCCAAGTGATGTTATGTATTTTATCATATTCTACCTGTAAGTATACTTTTGATGTTGGGGATTATGTTATAGCTTACCTGTTAATTCACTTGTGATGTTATAAATTTGGTTGGGAGTTATGCTGAGATATGAGTCATGCTGCTGATGTTATAATTGTTATGCTGGAGTTTAGGCTCTAATCATTACTTCTGAGAATACCTCTGGCATGTTAGTCTGGTAAGCTGTCGGTTATTTTAGACAAATGAAAATGATTAGCATGTAGCTTTAATAGAAATTGATTGTCTAAATGATTATTGTATATCAATCCTCGCATGAATACTCAAATGTATTATACCTGTTAGTCGTATGCCTTGCATGTGTTCCATGCTAGTTTTTCATATTAGTTCGGTATAAAGGGTTATTCAGTACCGTAGTACTGACGGGTTCCGTTTCATGGTCCCCTGCCTATTCCACGGGCAGTCGCTACTTTGCAGGATTACTTTGAGGGTAGGGTCTGACGACTTCAAATAGAGGGTTGAGAGTTAGGACTATCCGGTGTTCGCCTCGACTTCTTTGGGTCCGGATATTTCTTGGACTCTTAAGTCCCCTGCTATTTCTCTTTTGTTACATTACAACTCTTGCCTGATCTTTTTGTATCTATTCAGGACAATGTAATTTGTAATGAAATTCTATCCTGCCTCTGTTTTAATATTATTTAAGTAAAGTAATATTTTAGCCTTAGCACTCAGTATAAGAACGGTAGAGGATGCCAGACTTATACTGAGTGTGGCGGTAACACCCATGGATTTTGTAATTATCGCTTCCGCAAAACGAAAATTTTTAGCATTAAAAATGGGGGTGTTACAGGATGGGGCGTGGGCGACTGGGCGAGTAGCCTCAAACAATTAAAATCCTCCAAAACGACGTCGTTTTGGAGGTTTTTTTTTTAAAAAAAATCAGCGTCCCGCCTCGCGTTTCGTCCCCAGAAACGTCCCGGGGACGCGAAACGGGCGCACTTCAGCGTCCCCGTGCTTCACTGTACATGACTAGACATGACAACACATAGGGTACAAGTGTATAAAAATCATAATCGCATGCTAAGTAACACACACTTTCCTTGAAAATAGCATTTTTCACATAAGGGCTAGATATGATTTAAATAATAGATCATGTGATAGTTGGGTATGAACATGCATAATAAAGTATCACTATTGTAAGGAAGACAACCAAGAGATATGCATAAAAAAAAGGAAACATAAAGGTCATACATGAGCAAGAATAATTCATTATTATATATCTTTATTGTGATCACAATCATTTAATCATATTATCTTGAGGATGGAGACTCTAAGGGATCGTAACAACAAATCTAGTATTTGAATAGTACTAGCCCTAGCTAGCCCAACCAAAAATGTAACCAGACCACCAATAAATAAAACACCTATTAACTTAAGTATGCATACCCCCTATAGGGCCGAAATATATTGAGACACGTATAGAGAAGAAGATGGCCTCTTCGAACCTCGTACGGCACCCAGGATCACAGAAGAGAAAAACACCGTAATGGTACCAAGTGAATACCAAACCTAACTCAGATAGCTACCTCGAGTGATACAAACCCTGACTCAAGACTTTCACTTTAAGTGATTAATGTTTTATTAAAAGATTCAACCAATCATATATCAGGCCCACATAATAGCACCTTACTCACTTCCATCAACACAATGAATTTCCATTATTATAGAAATTCCAAGTGGTATTAAAGCCGATTGATTTCAAGTGGCATTAAAGGTGATAGATTTCAAGTGGCATTAAAGCTAATAGATTTCAAGTAACATTAAAGCCGATCCATTACAAGTGGCATTAAAGCTAAACCATTCCAAATGGAATTAAAGGCGATCAATTCCGGAGGCATTAAATCCAAACCAATTCAAGTGGCATTAAATCCGATCAATTTCAATGGTATTAAAGCTGAACCAATTCAAGTGGCACTAAGGCCGAATAATTTCAAGTGGCATTGGAGCCGAATAATTCCATGACATAAAATACAGCATAAGGTATCATAATCAACCCTTCACATACTCAAACACATATAATATTCAAGAGGCATACTAACATGTGCTCGCATTGAAGTTATAAACTCATACATACATACAATTACTGCATAAGAACATAGTATACACTTGGTGTAATTAAATAATCAATAAGCATACTCATCACCTTCCACTCCAAATAGAAATATATTTCAAATTCTGCCATAAGTAAAGGTAAGTAGTGACTTACCTAAATCCAAAGCTAGCTAAGTAAATTGCGAAAGAGAGAGAGAGAGAGAACTATCGAGAGCTCGACAATCCACAAAATTTTTTTCCTAGATCACTGATAGAAATTGAAAACTAGGTAAAAAACTATCTTATCAGTCAATAATTCAAATATTATAATTAAATCAACACAAGGAGGCACAAATGATCTTTCTTGGAAACTGTGTCTAAAACCTAAGGTTCACGAACTTAGTGCTATTAAGATTTAAGATTAAATATTAATTAAATCGGGTTTAACACATATCACTTTAGGCATATCAAATAGATTTGGAAAGCCAGGGAAAGGATAATAGATTATAGGTTAATTTTGTCAAAAATGGCTTACTCATTAGGTTTTACGACCAAAGAGACAAACCATTTTTAGGGAACCAATCTAACCCGATAATATAAGAAGACAATTCAAATGATTTTAAATCAAAACTAGTAATCTACTAGGTGAGAGAAACATAAGCAAATCGTTTTATAAAACCATCTCCAAAAATTAGGGTTTTTAAGCCCGAATTGCAACCAAATTAATTAACTTTGATTATCTCAAAATGATAGCTTAAGACTAAAATTAAACTAATTTTAAATAAATCTAGATAATCAATTTTAACCAAATTATCTTCCAAGTAGCCATTTCAAGACAATTAGTTTCCAAAATTAGGTTTTGAAGCCCAAGACACAAACTTGGATAATTCAAATCAATTAATTCCAATGAAGGTGTTAGAATGCAATTAAGGTCATTTCAACTATTTCTATAACTTTAATTTTAGAAAAATAACTATATAAATGACTAATTTCATTTGAAATATAGGATTTTAGGCTCAAAAATGTAATTCGATTAAATTTTATTAATTTATTTAAATTGAATTCTTAGAAATGCAATTAGATATATTTTATAACATATTATATAATCAATTGCTCAAAACCAATAAATGAAATACCTAATTTAGCATAATTAGGGTTTTTGTGCTTGGAATACAAATCTGAACAAATATTGCTAAAATATTTAAATTGACAGGTTTGAATTGCAATTAAATGTATTATAATCTAAATTATAGAATTAATTTAATAAAATAACTCAATTAGACTATTTAATTTAGATCTGCAAGAGTTTTGACCTAAAAATATAATTCCGATCAATATCACATAATTTTCCCAAATCAACACGTCTAATATAAAATTAAATATATTTCAAAAGATATTATAAAATCAATTGAGTGAAACAACTCAATTATGTAATCCAATTTCATCACATAAGGATTTTGACCTAGAAATTCAATTCTGATTAATTTCGCATAAATTTTTCAAATTGATAGTTTTGATATGAAACTAGATACATTTTACAACATATTGTATAATCAATTTATCAAAATTTGTTTAATCAAACGAATCCCCAAAATTCGGAAATAATCAGGTCAAAATTTCGATTTTCAAAAATCAAATAAATACACTACAATTAACCACTCTAAATAAACCATACAACATATATATATATATATATACATAATTAAACAATCAATTTAGCTTATCATAAGCTAATTCATACCATATTAATCAAAACAAAGGTTAGGGTTTGGGGTAATTTTACCGAACGAAGTACAACGAATCGGAGTAATTGGAGGTCGATGGAACTTCATCGGAGGGCAAGGACCACTTGCCGGTGGTCGGGTGATGTTGGCGGTGACCGGACGGTAGCACCGTCACAGCTATTCACTATTGCTGTTACGTTTGCTGCTATTGTTGCTGTGGTGGGATGGTGGAGTCGTGTAGAGGGAGTCGTGCCATGGTGGTGGCCGACGGTTGATGAAGGAAGAGAAGGGGGAAGGACATGGGGGTTGGTGTTTGGTTTAGTGCAGAGAGAACCTGATGGGGAGATGAAGAAAAGAAAGAAGGGAGAGAAGAAGAGAGAAAAGGAAAAAGGAAGAGGGGGCTAGTTAAGGTAGTTTTTTTTTTTTACTAATACAAACACACAATTGAGTCTAAAAATATTCATAGATGATTTTATCTAAAAATCACTTAAAAAATTATTTCATAAGGATCCGAAGACATAAAATTGATAAAAGAGCTATATAAAGAATTTCAGAAATATTTTTGGAAGAAATTACCAACAAACGTAAAGATCTATTTTATTTACAAAAATACATTATAAGACCTCAAAAAATATTTAAAAGCATATAAAAAAATATTTAAATTAAATTATAATAGATTGAGACTAATTTAAATAATTTTTGAAATCTATCTTCCGCAAACCAAAAAGGGTAAAACGGAAGAAAATTAATTTTCTAAAAGAAATCCATAAATAAGCTCCGAAAATCTTTTTAATTTAAAACTTTCTGAAGATCTTTTTTATGAAAATCTTATATGTTTGGTCACATTATCCTCCAATCAACATTTTTCTTCATTGACCTTATCATACTCATTTCAAAGTCTGATATATCAGTAATAAGCTCATAATAACACCATATTCCACATCGAGGGTTTTTTCACTTTAAGTAACTATACCGCATAATCTTTACTAAATAATTGTCTATCATATGATACCAAATGCATGGCATAGCATTAACAACATATATTAATTCACATAATGACATTCACATGGTATGATAAGAAAAAAAATGCATAACACTTAGCAATCAAAACCCTAAACTATGACAAGTATCCTTACTAAAAAGGGCTCCGGTCTCTAAGCTCGCAAATCCTAATTTTCCTCTTATGAAACCTTAGGAAAATCACTTAAGAAATCATAATAAAATATCATTAGGATTTAACCATATAGCTAAGGAATGTTAATGAAAAGGAAGGGTGAAAAAAGGGAGAACAAAATTGAAAGTAATCGGAAAAACTTGCCCAACTAACTATAGGAGGGACAACAAGTTATGCAATGCTAAGGATGATAGAAACGAAAAAAGATACCATTGCTATGGGATGATCAATGACCAAAGGATTTGAAGGTGAAAAGGAGGTAATGGTGGGCTAGGATAAAGGAGGGAGGTGGGCACCAGTTGTTTTGGCCAAAGCAAGGTGGTGTTGGGGTTGCGTGGTGGAGTGTGTGATGTGGTGTAGGTTGCTAAAAGGTCGAAGGGAGGTTGTGGTTGTGGCTACCAAAAGAGTGGTGCTGGGATTTGGTTAAAGTGGCTATAACAACGAGAAGGAAAAGGAGAAGGTAATTATGGTGGAGGCAATAAAAGATGAGGTGGGGGCTATGGTACAGGATACCGAAGGGGAGGGATCGCATCAATTGTTTTGGCTAATGGCTAAGGATGACTGAAGGGGAGTGGGGTGATTCATTTGGGAGTGTTGGAGGTGCTTTTTTTTTTTGTGGTTTTTGCTGCATCAAGTAGAAGAAGAAGTTATAAGATGGTGCTAGTTTCAACAAAAAAGTATAGAAAGGAAAGAAGGAGTGTATCATTAGGTGTATATATATATATATATATACACGCATGCTCGAGGGGAGAGGGTGAGAGTAGCAGATGGACAGTAAGGCCAATCACAAGAAAATCATGGGCGGAGAGGGTTGGTTGTGTGATTAGATTAAATGTGGTAGAGGTAAGGCTAAGCTTTAGCAAGGATATTTGCATGCAAGGTAAGGGAACCAAAGCGAAGGAAAATATTCAACCAGTAAGTGGGGAGAAGAAAGAAAAAGGGAAAAGGTTTAGGTTTATATTTAGGTTAAGTAATCTAAGTGAAGATATTTTAGGTTGGGGTAAAAAAAGAAATATAGAATTTCTAAGATTAGAATTAGGTTACAATATTAATTACTTAAAATTAGGGTTAGCTAAAATTTGGGGTATTTTAGATATAATATTGTAGAATAATGTGAAGTAAATGGATTTGAAACAATATCGGAAATAATAAGATAATTGTCAATTGATAATTTAATCATAAGATAAAATAATTAGAGAAAAAAAGGGATCTTTATTCATGGACATGTGTAATTACAATATGACCAACAAATCAACTAAACAATCACATAAATCAACAATTCTCTAAAAAACAAAATTATATGGAGAAGAAGAAGATTATTAGCTCATACAACTTGACATCTAGGGTTTTATTATATCACTTTTATATCAAATAAAATCCTACAAGAAAAATAATGTGTTTCGTAAAGTTCTAAAAAAACATGGCTCGTGTTGGAAAATATGGGACCTTGTGTTAATTTCCTTACTATCAATATTTGCTCAAAAAATCACCCTAAAAAATTTTATGAATAAACATGGTTTGTGTTTGTTAACAAGGACCCCCCATGTTTATCATAGAATGCACAACACCAACATCAAACTTCTCTAACACCTGCATGAACTAAAGCTATGTTATGGTGTGCATCAAATGCCAAACCATAACTCACAATTCTACTCCTTGATGTAGTATTTGTGACGCATGACATATAAAGACCTCCAAAAAAACCCTATCTCTACAAAGGGCCTCATGTCATATGAACACTGATCAAGTTAGAGAACACTCAAACTTACCTATGGTTAGTGGCTTCATTAGCATACTAGCTAGATTATCCAAAGTACCCACTTTCTCCAACAAAACTTTATTAGCAATAACAATACATCGGATAAAGTAATACCTAATGCCAATGTGCTTCATTCAACGATAGAAAGAAATATGATCCTTCACTAAATAGATAACATTATGGCTATCACATTGAATGACTAGAGCACCATGACCAAACTCCAACTCACATACTGAACCATCAAGCAACACGAATTTCTTAAAGGCCTCTATCATAGCCTTATACTCTGCCTTAATACTAGATAAGACCATCACCTCCTGTAAGGTAAACCTCTAGTTAATAGCTAAACCATTAAGATAAAGTACATATCCATTAGTGGACCTCTTTTTATCAAGGTTTCCACTATAATCAGAGTCCACAAACCCAACTAATGAATTAGTTGATCTCCCATACTCTATAAAAGTTGTTGTTATACTCTTCAAGTACCTCATAATCCACTTTACTACTTATCAATGAGCCTTCTATGAATTCACCACATATTGATTCACAACACTAACAACTTGAGCAATATTAGGTTAGATACACACCATAGCGTACATGCTACCACCAACAACATTCAAATAGGGAATAGTAGCCATGAACTCCTCTTCCTATTTAGACTTAGGACAATAAAAAGTTGATAATCTAAAATGAGTAGCCAATAGAGTGCCCACTAACTTAGAATCCATCGTATGAAACATGTCCAACACCTTATTCACATAGGACTCTTGTGATAAATATATAAGCTTTCGTTCACAGTCTCTTATGATCTCTATGCCAAGGATCCTTTTTGCAGCTCCAAGATGCTTCATCTTAAACTCACTCTTCAACATTGTCTTCACCTTATGTATATCAAATATATCTTTTGCTACCATAAGCATGTCATCAACATATAAAAAAAGATACACAAGTGAGATGTCCCTCCATCTTTTTCAAGTACACACATCCATCATACACACTCTTAAAGAAACCATGCTTAAGAATAAACTAATCAAATCATTTATACCATTTGTTTAGGAAACTAGTTCAGAAAATACAGTGACCTCTTCAATAGTGATACATGATCATGCACCCCCTTAACATCAAAACCATCAAGGCAACTCATGTAAATCTCCTCCTTGAGCTCACCATACGAAAATGTAGTTTTAACATCCAACTGCATCAACTCTAGATCATGCATAACCACAACTGTGAGCAAGGTACAAATAGAAGCATATCTACACATAGGAAAAAATATCTCATTATAGTCTAAACCTAGAATTTGAATGAATTCACATGCAACTAAATGAGCATTTTACCTTAGTCTCTTGACCTTTAGGGATCCTTATTTGAACTTGTACACCCACCTATAGTCAACTATCTTCTTCTTGTTGGGTGCCTTAACAAGTTTCCATGTCTTATTCTTTAATAAGGGATCCATATCCTCCTCTATAGCAATACACCACTCACCGAAATCAGAACTCATAATATTTGTAACACCCCAAAATTCACTAAATTTTTTTTTTCTTAAAAGCGGAAGCAATTAAATTAGAAGCACTGAAAACCTGTGAATTCTGGAAATGTTACCGCCACACTTAGTACCAGACCGGTTCTCTCCGACCGTTCCAGTACCAAGTGCTAAGGCTAAGAAAAGAAATAATCAATACAATCCAATTTCCAAATAAGCATTAAACGGTTGTAAAAACAAAATCGGAGTACGCATCAAGAAATGTAATTCATTTCCAAAAGAGAATTAAACTTACAACCGATAAAAGGTTCATTAAAATACTCAATCGAGTAATGAATCAGAAAATGGTAAATAATATACCAAAGAAATAACAAAAGGAATGAAATCGCGTAAAGAATGAATACGGCCACAACACTCTCGAACTTCGAGCCAAACACGCTCAACACTCAGCCCCAACTGATATCTCGCCCACCTGCACAAATTCAGAAGGCATACTACTCGTGGGAATGAGCAGCACCCATAAAAAGGGTGATCAGTACGCTACGTACTGAGTAAGGTAACCGAGTACTAAGGCCGACACATAAGCACATAATCCATGCATAAGAATAAAAGATCATAAACATGATAACATAATTCATGTGATCATCCAAGTAAAAGTATAAAGGCCCATATGTATATAATCCGACTCAATTACTTAGTTTATCTCTTATCAGGAATCATGTCACACCATACTTTTATTCAAGTCCATACGATTACGGGAACCCCACTATTTTTGCCGGTGGATCGGTCGCGAGGGAAACGTTCCCTGCCACTATTTTAGCCGATGGATTGGTCGCGAGGGTAACATACCCTGCCACTATTATAGCCGGTGGATCGGTCTGGCCCCTTCTCGTACGGTGTTCCACTTTAAGTGATTAGTGTCTTCCCATATCTTTCAACATATAACGTTTTGTTTTGTTGAGCTCGGGATCCCCCACTATTATAGCCGGTGGATCGGTCGCGAGGGAAATATTCCCTGCCACTATTTTAGCCGGTGGATCGGTCACGAGGGAAAACATTCCCTACCACTATTATGCCGGTGGATCGGTCTGGGCCCGTCTCAACATCTTACACTTTACATGATTAATGTCTTAAGTATCTTATTCAAAGGCTTTCACCATGCACAAGCACGAATCATAAAACATAAATTCCATATTCATCATCATACTTTATTCACCAATTACACACGTGCTACCACCAAACCCTAGACATGCATAGATCGCTCCCTTCACAATTATCCTCCAATTCTACTTCACATCTCACTCTAGGGTTTTATCCCAAAACCCTAATTTAGTCTCCTTCGTACCCTTAATTTGCTCCACATGCTATTTTTCATCCCAAGTGCTCAAACACCCAAACAACACTTACATTACCTTCCTTACATCCCAAATTAACTTTCCACACATAAATTTCATACCCATGCAGACATTAATCTCCCCATACTAACCTTCGAACCTTTTTCATGCAAACCCTAAAATTCCATGTGAAACCCTAATTTCAACCATGCAAACATTAACCATTATGTAAAACCCAAAATCTCATCATACAAAACCCTAAATTCAATCCACATAACCCACATATTCATTCATACCAAACCCTAGATTCAAACCATATACATCCCAAAGATTCATTCACACAAAACCCTGAATTCAATCCATACCAACACAAAGATTCAAATCATATAAAACCCAAAGATTTTTTCCACATAATACCATTGATTAGATTCTCCCATTTCCTAACCACAAATTATATTCTCCCATACAAGACTATAAGTTAGATTCTCCCACATAAAATCATAAATTAGAATCTCCCAAGCAAAACCATAATTTGGATTAATTGGATTCCCCCAAAACAAATCATAAATTAGATTCTCCCAATCAAATCATAAATTAGGTTCTCCCATATAATGTCATAAATTACATTCTCCCCAAATAACGTCTTAAATTAGATTCTCCCTAACAAACCATAAATTCAATTCTCCCATATAACATCATAAATTATATTGTCTCCCACAAAACCATACAAACCATAAATTAAACTTCCCCATATAAAACCATAAATTATATTCTCCATAAAAAACCTCAAAAATCATAAATCAGATTCTCACACACGAAACCCTAAAATTCTCCATTTTATTCCTTTACTCATGAATCAATGGAATACTTAGGTCAACTCACATCCCTTAATCAACTTCTTTCTCCATCCTCCTTTTTCATCCTTTCTCCCACATAAAATCATATCAACATCCTCACATGCATGTCTTACAGGGTCATACACAAATAATACACATGCCATACGAAAACATACTTCAACTCCATGTCATAGCATATACGGCATAATTAATAATCATAAACATAGAATGCATAGCATACGAGGCACACAATGCACCTTAGCACATAAAAGGCCTTAGCACCCCTTACCTGAAACGACACCGGTCTTGGAGCACGTTCCTACGCCTCCTTAGGGCTTTGACCAAATAATAACATACTAATAAAATAACCTTAACAAAATTCTAACTTTGCTAAAGACATAAAAAATAATAGAGATATTATAAACCTTTATAATATAGGATTCAAGACTTTACCCTAATAATAATAATGATACTAATATAATAATATCAAAATTAATAAAACTAATATCAATGAGAATCTAAATAACAACAACAACAACAATAATAATAATAATAATAATAATAATAATAATAATAATAATAATAATAATAATAACAATAAAATATAAGTTTTCAAATAGATAATGACTTACCATTTATTTAATATTAATAATGAAATTAATAACATATATAATAATATTAAAATAATAAAGATAATGATAATATTATTATTAATAGTTATAAGAACAATAGAAACAATAATACTAAAATAAATAAGTGTGAATATTAATACAAAATTAGGGCCTAAGATTTTCCAGCATAAATAATAAAACGTTAATAATAATTATTCTAATAATTATAATATTAATAATAATAATAAGAATGATAATAATCCTATAATAATTCAATTAATAACTTAAACTTCGAAAATAACAATAAAATTGTTTTATTACCACTCTCCATCCTGCAAGTACAATTCAGCATAAATTTTACATCAAATAATAATAAAACATATTAAGAATATAAATATTAAGAATAATAATAATGGTAATTATATGCAAATAATCGAAATAAATTAAATCAAGGCTTATAATAATATGGAAAATGGTTGAGAGGGTCTAGGATTCAACCTTAAGTTGGTGGGGATAGGTGGCACCGGCGGTGGTTCACGGCGGCGGCGGCGGCGGCCGGAAAAATAGAATAACATAGACAAAGATGGATGTTGGGAAAAAGATAGGGAGAATTGAGGTGATATAAGAGGTGTTTATTGTTGCCCAGGAGGAGAGGGACAAAATGATGGTGGTGGTGCAGCCAAAGGTGGCGGCGCACGGCGGTGGAAGGCGGTTTAAGGTTTCGGGGTCAAAATTCTAGCGAGAACGGGCAGCCAACTTGGCACGGCTATTGAGGCTCGTACAAGAATAATCGAAGGTTGAAAATAGTTTGGTTAACTAGAGGGTGTTGCAGGGAAAAATTTGGAATGCGGAGGTGGCACTGAAGTTGGATGAAGGCGGCGGAAGAGGAGTCTGAAGTTGGGGTGGCGGCAGCTCGGGCCGAGGGTTTCGGGGAAGAAAAGAAATCCAAAAGTCCTACCATTAGGCTATTTATAGATGTTGGAATGGATAAAGAGGAGCTGGAGATCGACATGGAAGTGTTAAATGCAAGAATTTGGGTGGCCGGTGGCAGAAAACGGCCGACGATTCCTTGGTTTCGGTCGAAGGTTCGCGGGGCTGGGGAGAAGAAACGGGCGAGAGATAACGTCGAATAATTACGCCAATTTATTCTTGGAGTTAAGAGGAAGACAATGAGACAAGAAACGGCCGGTATTAATCACCGTAGCCGGAGAAGCCATTGACGGGGTCGAAGCTTGCGTTGCAGCGACGGAGGAGGAAGGAGGAAGAAGGAAGAAGGAAGGGAGGCGGTCGGGTCGGCCGGGAAAAGAAAAGAAAAGGGGAAGAACCGAGAAGGTTCACGCGCGGTCGAGGGCGTCATTAAAACGAACGACGCATTTCGGTGTAAAAGGAGCCAAAACGCGACGCGGCGGAGGGCGGAAGGAGGACGCGCGGGCGCGGGCTGGGCCGAGGGAAAGAAAGAAGGGGAAAAAGATTGGGCCGCGGGAGAGGGCAACCCAACCGGGGAAAAAGAAGAGGAAAAAGAAAAAGAAGAAAAAGAAAGAAAAAGAAAAGGAAAAAGGAAGAAAGAAAAAGAAAAAGGGAAAAAGGAAAGGAGAAAATAATTAGGTTAGGGTCAATTAAATTAATCTGAATATTTAGGATTTTTAAAAGATTTTCCATAAATTCCATTTTAATTAGCAAAACACCCTAATTTTCTTCCATTAATTTATTTATAAAATTAACATTAATTTGAAACTATTTTCTCCTCATTATTTTAAATAAAATAATTTATTTAGTTAATTTCTAAAATACAAATCCTTAATTAGCTAAAATACCCAATTTCTCTTAATTAACATACTTATAAATTTATTCTTGATTTTCCCTAATTAATTTCCTTTTATTTTAATCAAAATAATTTATTTAATTAATCTTTATGATAAAATCTCATTTAAATATAATATTTAAGATTATAATTTTTCGGGGCATTTCATTACTACCCCCTTAAAAACAGACTTCGCCCCCGAAGTCTCCGGGAGTGCCTAGGGTTAGGGAGAAAATGCTCTAAGTTGTTAGAAAACCAAAATAACATTACTATCTATATAAACTACCCCCTTAGGGATAAACTTACCAAAGAAAATTTAAATCAACGGAAATAAGGACACCATACAAAAGAAAAAAAATACTTGTAAAAACTACCCCCTTAAGAATAAACTTAATTAAAATTCTACCCTTCTCTTCTCACTGTGGCCGGAATGAAAATATTTTAAAATAAATGAATTCTTTTTGGTTTAAAAATGATTTCAATTCAAGGAGAACTTTTTAATCCCAATTCATTTTGAAAATGATACTACTCTTAGTATCAAATTAAAAAGATTAAAACCAAAAGATACCAAAACACGCTTCAAAACTAATAACAAAGAAACTCGTAAGCCAAATATAATTTCAAGAAGAAGCGTAATTAAAAAGATCAACCTCACTGGTACCAACTTGTGGTACCAACTTAAAAATATTAAAAACAAAAGAGCACGGTCAAAACCAGATTCAATACCAACTTGTGATATCAACTTAAAAATTTTAAAATCGGAAGAGCGTGTCCGAAGGACCAACCACTCCGATACCACTTTGTGGTATCAGCTAATCATTTAAAATAGAAAATGGTTTTTAAAACCAACTCTGAGCGTAAATGTTTTTAAAACAAGGAACACTTGGTTAAATTAAAAATTTTCGAACAAGAGCGTGGTTATCGGAACCAGCTCTGATACCACCTTGTGGTATCAGCTTAAAGAAAAATTTAAAAACAAGGAGCTTGGTTGAAATCAACTTCAATATTATCTTGTGGTATCAACTTAAAAGTTTAAAAGCAGAAGAGCATGGTCGAAACCTGCTTTGATACCACTTGTGGTATCAACTTAAAAATATTTTAAACGAAAGAGCGTGTCCGAAAGGATCAACCGCTCTGAAATACCCAATTTCTCTTAATTAACATACTTATAAATTTATTCTTGATTTTCCCTAATTAATTTCCTTTTATTTTAATCAAAATAATTTATTTAATTAATCTTTATGATAAAATATCATTTAAATATAATATTTAAGATTATAATTTTTCGGGGCATTTCAATATTCTCTAAGAATGATGTTGCCTCATGTTCATCAACAATTTTCCCTACACTAGATAAAGCATAGCTTGTTGATTTTTCAAAACCATACTTGACTAGAGGCTTAACAATCCTCCATGCTCCACTTAGAGCAAATCCCCTTTGCTCCACTTACTATTGGGATCCCCCCACTTTAGGAATAGTGGGTCTATCAAAAGGGTCTCTATCAATTAACTCAACCTCGACCTCCACCTAGCCCAAAACACTATCATGTATTACCTCCTTAGACACACCATCACAATACTTAGTCTTTTCGAGGAATATGGATGTATTGAAGTTAACATCTATGTCAGTCAAGAACTTGGATGCTACTAGATCCTATAACTTATACCCCTTCACTCCAGATGCAAATCTAAGAAAGGTATACTTCTTGGCTCTAGGCTCAGGTTTACCATCATTCACATTAGCATAATCATAAGCATAAGTTTACCATTATTCACATAAGCATAGGTATAAGTTTACCATAGACATGTAAGTCAATGTAATAATTTGACTTATCAGACCACAACTCATCATGTATCTTCAACTTAATCATCTAACTGGGTGACTTGTTCACCAGGTATATTGTCATGTAAATCGCCTTAGCCCAAAACACTCTACCTAACTCTTTCTTATGTTAACACATAATGAGTCTTCTCTAAAAGGGTCCTATTGATCTGCTTACCAACCACATTCTATTGTGGTCTCCCAATACAAGTGGGTCTCTAGCTATCCCATGGTATTAGCAGAAATCAGTGAAACTCTACTTAACGAACTCAAAACTATTCTATGTCCTAAGACACTTGACTTGCTTCCTAGTCTACTTCTCTAATAAGGTCTTTCACTATTTAAAAACACTAAACATGTAATTCTTGTGCTTTAAGAAATAACACCCATACCTTTCTAGAGAATCTGTCAATAAATGTCAGTAAGTATCGCGAACCTCCATTGGAAACCACTTTTTTAAACCTCATAAATTTGAATGGATATACTCAAGAAGTGTTCACGTTCTATGATTAGCTGTCGAAAAACTAATCAACTTATGATTTTTAAACACACTATTCTTATAAAATTCCATAGTACTTATACTTGATCCATCCAACATTCCTCTCTTAGAGAGCTCGACCAATCTCTTAACACTCATGTTTCCCAATCTCATGTGCCCAAGTCTCATAAAATCTAAGTCTATCATACTCGAGGTTGTCATAATATCTTTTCCCACAACACCTACAAACTCATACAATGTCCTCACCTATTTCCTCTTCATCACCGCCAAAGCCCCCTTTGTAACTCTTAGGGTATCATCCTCAATAACACACTAGTACCCATTGCAATCTAACAAACTCAAAGAGATGAAATTATTAGTCATCTTAGGGGAAAGTCTCATTTTGGATGGTGTCTTGAACATGTCATCATGCATCCTCACCTACAATGTCCTAATTTAGCAACTTTGCAAGCAACATCATTGTCACCAAGACAAATCCATCTCGAGCCACCTCATATGTCTGAAGTTAACTCTGATTGGTACATATATGGTAAGAACGCCTAGGATCCCATGTCCATAAATCATTAATCTTGGTATGTCTATCACTAGGCGTCAATATATCTCCATCATTGTCATCTAGGGGAACAAAAAAATCATCCTGCATACCAAATGAATCACTAAACTTAGCACCAAGCTTCCTATTATGACAAAACTTCCTAATATACCCCTTCTTGTGACACTCATAACACATTACATTCTTATGCTAACACTTCAACTTAGATCTAGATTATTTAAGGTTACCAAACCTTCGCTCCTGATTCATCACCATTGCTACTAGTCCCTCATTGTTTGAAACCCCGAAAGTACCACCGCCAATTAAATGGCTATCAATCAACTCCTATTGCAAAAAGGCTGAGTTTACATCCTCAAGGACTAACTTATCCTTCCCATATAAAATAGTCTCACAAAAATGCTTAAAGCTTGTAAGAAAATAACATAAAAGTATAATGGTCAAATCTTCATTATCAAGTTTAACTTATATGTTATACAAATCCATCACAATAAAATCAAACTTGTCCAAATAAAATTTTAAAGTTTGACCCTCACCTAATTTACGGTCATGAATTATACCCTTTGACAATATTTGATTCAATTATTTTCAAGTTATTAATTGATGATGATTCAGTAATTTCTTGTGAGAATGACATTGCTTTAACCATCACTGAGTTCTATAAGAAGCTACTTGGACAATCTTGTACTTCCCTCCAAAGTATTGATTATTCTATTTATCAAAGTGGTCCTCTTTTGACACAAGAAAGTTCAAGTTTTTTATTACAAATTCACACTGCTCAAGAGATCAAGAAGGAATATTTTGAGATAGGAGATCTTAAAGCTTCAGGTCTGGATGGTTTCAATGCCTTATTTTATAAGAGATATTGGTGCATCATAGGAGATGAGATTTGTGAGGCTGTCTAGTTGTTTTGGAGGAATTAGTTTCTACTAAAATAAATCAACCATACATCTATCACCCTTATCCCCAAATTCTAGGGTGTCTGCAAGGTAAAAGATTTTTGACCCATTGCATGTTGCAATGTTATTTACAAAATCTTTTCCAAAGTCCTTGTAAATAAGTTGCAGAAGGTGGTACATGAGGTTGTGGATCATTCACAGTCTACTTTTATTAAGGATAGGGTCTTATACGACAACATACTCATGGATTCTGAGCTTCTTAAGAATTACAATAGGAAAAATGAGTGCTCGAATGATGTTGAAGGTAGATTTGTAGAAAGCTTATGATACTCTGGAGTGGGGTTTTCTCAAGAAAGTTTTGCTTGCTTTTCAATTCCCATGGAATTTTGTTGAGATGATAATCTAGTATGTCTCTACAGTTAGGTTATCTATCAACATTAATGGCTCTCTTACTCCTCCATTCCTTAGTTGAAGAGGTTTACGTTAAGGTGATCTAATTTTCCCTTATCTTTTTGTCCTATCAATGGACTATTTGCATAGGCTTTTGAAATAGTTGTGGAACAAGGTGGATTTTAAAGGTCACCCTAGGTGTGTTGATATGACGATCATTAACCTTACTTTTACTGAAAATTTTCTTTTTTTCTATCGAGGTGATGTAGCTTCTACCACACATCTCCATGAGTCTTTCCTTACTTTCTCCTCCTGTTCTAGTTTGAAAGTTAACCCTATCAAAAGTTCCTTGTTTTGTTATGGGGTTACTACTGAGGTTAAACAAGCCTTGCTGGATCTTTTTTTGTGTGTTGAAGGCGTTTTTCCTTTTAGATATTTGGGTACTCCTATGGATAATGACTATCTTGGTATGCAGCACTATCAAGTATTACTTGACAAGTTATTGTCTTAGATGAAGCACTGGCCTAGGAAGCTTCTAAGCTATGCTAGGAGAGTAAAACTCATTAACTTTGTCCTTATGGGAACCATTAGATTTTGGTCTCAAGTCATGTTATTCCCTGCTGATATAGTCAAGTACGTTGAGAAAATTTGCAAAATATTTCTTTGGTCAAGAAACTTGGAGGAACACACTACTTTAGTTTCCTGGAAGGTTGTTTGTCTACCCAAATGGGAGGGAAGTCTAGGCATTTATGATCTAATGAAATGGAACCTAGCAGCAATGGGGAAATGGCTGTGGCAAATTGTTCATCATAAAGAGGGATTATGGATAATGTAGGTCCATGATTATTATATCAAAAACAAACCTTTCCATGAATTGGCTATGAAGTTGCATCAATCGTGGATCTTTCGATGTGTACTGAAGCTTAGACGTCTCTTTCTCACTGCAATTATCGATGATTAATGTGGTTCTGAACATTACCAAATTCATAAGGCCTATGATATTATTCGATACAAGGGACCTCCTCAGGCTGGGTATGCTTTTGTTTGGAAACATGATGGCTTCCCCAACCATAAGTTTATTTCTTTGCTAGTAGTTCATAATGCGCTTCTCACCAGGGCAAGGTTATCTCAGTGGATACCTAGCATTCAGAACTTATGTGGTGTTTGTGGTGAACATGAGGAGACTTTAGATCATCTATTTGTGCATTGTGCTTTTGCCAAGTTGTGCTAGAAACTCTTATTTGAGTGGTTAGAGCTGGCTCTTTACCCTCTGGATTGGTCAAATTTTATTTGTAAACTATCTGAAGCTGCAGATCGAAGTGCTACATATAGGAGATTGATTCGAGCCACTATTGATGCTGGGATATACAACATTTGTAGAGGGCGTAATCTATCCATATTTAGATCATATATTTCACTTCCAAGATTAGTAGTTAAAGATATCATTGGAAGGATTCATAGTAGATTAAGTTTGTGTGATAGAAACTTGATATATAGGCAAGTTTTGAATTACTTTGATTGCTCGACTTAGTTAAAGCACAGCTTTGAGCATGTACTTATTCTCTTATTTTTGGTAATATAAATCCCAATTATTTACCAAAAAAAATAGTTGATTCACTATTAAAATTTTCATATACAATAACTAAAGCTTCAATTATAAAGCAACCACTATCAATTCATTTGACATTTCTCACAATACCTTATTAGACAAACAAAGTTGCATGTTAAAGACGACCTTCAGATCTACCTCCTCAAAGCTCTCATTTGTCATCGATTCTAACTTATTCGAATGATCTAATAAATATTTCTCCAATTTGTTTTGAATCATAATTATATGCATCTTCAATTTCCATAATCTAAAATTGACGGATTAACTAAACTTCTCAATAACAAATCTTATAGACATCCGAAACACCAAATCTCTTCAACAACCTTGCTCTGATACCAAATTATTGCCAAATAACGTGGATTGAACGTATCCGAATCAATATCAAAATTAATAAGAAAATTGAAAATTTGATAATCCAATAGTAAGATGAAACAATTAGGGAAAAATAAAGATCTTTATTTATGCACTTATGTAATTACAAGATGATTCAACAAATCAATCAACCAATGACACAAATATACCAATGACGGGTAGGGTTTTATCTCATCACTTTTATATAAGATAAAATCATACTGGGTAAAATAACATGTTTTGTAAAGTCACTAAAAAACACAGTCCATGTTAGGAAGCACGATACCCCCATGTTGTTTTCCTTACTCTCTGCATTTAACCAAAACATCTTGTGAATAAACATGATCGGTGTTTGTTAACCCCTTGGTGTTTATCACAAAATGCATAATACCAACATCAAACTTCTTTAGCACCTGCACAATCCAAAACTATGTTATTTTGTGCATCAAATACCCAATCAAAGCTCACATATAATAATAAAAAAAATAACAAGAATAACAAAGAAAAACAAGTAACAATACAAAATGTTTAATTATATATAAATAGAGTTGGGCTAGGATATAATAGAGTCAAAGAGAAATAGTATTCCAAAACACATTTCCGAGTCCACATCCTGACACAAACTCCTATAACTAAACTTATAACATAGAATCCTAAAGAAAAAGCTTTGTATCCATAGAATAAATGTATTGATTAAAAATATCTGCTAAAAGCGATAGCATGCATCACATAAGGAACCTAAAATCATGCTTGAGCTAGAAAAAAAAACTAGAAAACATGCTCCAAGGAGATTTGTCATTAAGTTTATTCACACTATTCATACTATTCTCACTATTCATACTATTTATGCCAAACCCCAAAACCTCATGAAACACTTAAAGGCATTTGAACCTATAAAAATTTGTACCAAATACATAGAAATGATAGAACACACACACACACACACTCACTTGTAACGTTAATTCATTCTTCCATGCTAACACAATATTATGTTGTTATACAACATCAAACACGATAAAAACTAGGGAACACACAACTTCCATATTACGTTTATATAACACCAACCGGGATACTTATGAATCATGAATAAGGGAAATTAAGCCAATGATACAACACATAACTACCCTAGATCTTCACTATTTATATACAACATAGCAGCAACCATAACAAGGATGTAAGGTATTTAAGGGCAATAAATTCCACACCCATATGTAATAGACAATGGGGAAAAAATGAATTAATGGATACAACATCTGACCTCTATGACTAACCACCACCTAGATACTAATCTATTAAGTGTTGGCATGCCTAAAAGGTTGTAAGAAAAGGCGAGTAGGAAGAGAACTATAATTTATTCAAGTTCCTACTCGAGGAAATATATATAGGCAAACTACACCTAATATATGAGATTATAAACAACTCACTAACCCTAGGCTTAGAAACTTCTAAGAATTCAAGATATAAACTCAAACAAACACAATATAAAATAGGTAATGTTTAAGTAATAACACACAATGCATAGCGGCATAAGATGATTTATAGTTTATCAAATATCAAACTGATTACAAGGATCCTAAGGATTAAGTATTAAACCCAAGTTTTCAAGGCATGAAGCCCCAAAATAATCAAAGATGTTAGACCAAAATACTTTATAAATGCATAGAAGACCACCAAAAAAAATCTAAAACTATAACATAACATTGTAAAACTTAAAAGCCAAACAAGTAAACTATTACTTAAGGTGCACATGCCAAAGCAAGAAGATCAAGGGTAAATCCAAAAACATTAAAAACTAAAGGTATAAAAGCCACTCAAGTCAAAATAGGTAAGATAACATTGATTTGAAATCCTAAAGAATCGGTTAAAGGAAAAAAAATCATATTTGAGCCATAAAAGACCAAAATGATGGCGAAAAACAACTTAAAAGGCCAAAACATTTCAAATGGAAACTTTTTCTCAAAATTTTTATTCATGGTTAGCGGTAAATGTCATTTTATATTAAGAAGCTTAAATTGGAAAACCATCAAAAAGTATATTGGTAATTAATAATCACCAAAAAAAATGAAATTACTATTCACACTTAGATACTATTCTTGAGGTCAAAGTCAATGGTTAAAGGTCACCAAAAAATATTTGACATGAACATGATTAATCTTCATTTAACCCTGCATAAGTTAATTAGATAATAATTAGGCTAAGAACATGTTTAATGTTTAGTAAGACCAAGAGAAAAATCTAACACCTTCAAACTTTCAACCAAAATTAAAGACCCTTAATTATGCTCTTTAGCTAACATGTTATGAATCAAAGTTTATCTATAAATTATGGTGAACCACAAGGTATCATCTAATTAAGTAAACACCAAAAAAAATAAACATTTAAAGATTTCAAGAACACCCAAGAACATCTAGAACACCTAAAGTAATTAGACTTAAATGTGTAATTCAAAGCATCAAAATACACTTAAATGAAGGCATGCTTTATATCAAATTTCATCTACAAAATGCAACATGCATCATAATATCAATGGATTGAACAAAACCACAAAGGATCAACATCAAGGCCTAAGGATCAAAAATCTCAATCAATCTAAACATGGCATAATGACATGTTGCCACCACAAACCATGTTAAGCACCAAAATCTAGCTACTTTTAGTATGTGTTATGTTTGCCTAAGCTCTTTAGATCTAATGAAAAGAAGAGGTACACATCTTGAATATAAGAATGATTTCCAATTATTCCTTGAGATTAATCCACTTTTGTTTAATTACAAATAATAATGGAATAATCTCTAGTTCAAAAAAGAAGAAAATGAAAGGAATTGGGTGGCTTTTGATGGTGAACCAAGGTGGTGCCAATGGTCATTTTTTATCTACCAAGGGGGAGCTCCCAAAGGTTTAAAATGTGGTGCAGACATTGTAAGATCATATGGTAGGTTAGGGGATACTATCAAGAAAAGCAAATTAGTGTATAAAGATTAAAAAGGGTAAAATACATCAAGGAAGCCAAAACTAATTTGGCCGCAACAACATCAAGGGTGGTGCCACATGGGGGAGAGAGTTTGTGTGACACCCCCAAATTTACTACTTAAAATTTTTGTTATATGAAGTGTAATCTCAAAATGCTAATTGTTACCACCACACTTAGCATGAGTTTAGTTTCCTTACCTTTATTATCCCAAGTAATGAGGATCAAAATAAGTTGAATAAAAAAATAGTAGAAAGAATAGATAATAATATAGATAAAGGTTACGAATAAACATGCTCCGTACAACGACAATAATAAAAATACAATAAAGGGTATAAAATTCAAAAGGAAAACTAAATAAAATAAGAGTTAACATCTAAAGATACGGCATTGGTTTTCCCTAACTCTTAGATCTAAAAACCCATTGTGATAATTGAATCTCCTCCTAATGACCCCACTAATCCTCACCACACTTATAGATCACATGCCACTTTATGGCTTGCACATAATCATCTATAAATATATTATCATTAAGACTTTCTTATATTAAGTAAATCATAATACCTTATAAGAGGTAGGGTACGTATATTGCATATAATCACATAATAATTAGAATGCATGTTTAAATCAGAAATATGCATGTGATAACAATATACAAATAATATATGATAACATATATAATATCAAATCCTCATGCTCAACAACCAAAATACTTAACCTTTTCGCATCCATCTCAAAACACATAATAACCATATCATAACCCATAACTAATAAGGTAGCGTGCTAAGGTTCTACCAACCAACCAACCAAATCAATTCCAATATCAAAAGTAGGGTACCAAACTAACAATCCAATGCATGCTAAGTCCATTAAAAAATACGTCCTTATTATTTAAATGGGGAAATAATAGCAACCTGGGGGTATTGAACTACACCTGGTCATACTACCACACGTAGGTAGCATAATACTCTTATGCCTTAGAACCTAAGGATACTAACATATACCAAGTCATACTAGCACACATAAGTAATATAATACTCTTATACCTCCTTGGTCACTTATTCATATTGATACCCCCTAAGAAGTCTAGAGAGCTAATTAGAGGGTCTTCCCGGGGCATGAAGACACACTAGCGAAACAATTCGAACCAAAATGAGGGTTAAACATTATTCATAGGGTAGCTAACCTTAAGGAGCTACCATTTCCAAATTGAGGTCTCCATTTTATATATTAATGTTTTATATGGTGATCATAATTATCACATAATAAAAAAATCTAATTACATATTTAACCATTTTTATTTATTTTCAATAATTCAAGTCAACCCAAAAGGTTAACAATCTAAACCGAAGTGAAAGTTAACATTAATTTTAACTTATAAATACACTAAGGCC
This sequence comes from Tamarix austromongolica, assembly GCA_039764185.1. Taxonomy (NCBI): domain Eukaryota; kingdom Viridiplantae; phylum Streptophyta; class Magnoliopsida; order Caryophyllales; family Tamaricaceae; genus Tamarix; species Tamarix austromongolica. The sequence continues at coordinate 162,700,874 of CM077809.1, read as the reverse complement.
ATCCTATCTCCAATTATTCACTTTGAGGCGCATTAGGTCATAAATGAATAAAATTTCCTTAAACCCCTAATTACACAATATTATCTAATTTGGTGCCAAACTTTACTATAATGATAAATCTGTCATGAAAAGGTTAAAAGAAAATAATTTAAAACACTTTAGCATGTAGAAAATTTCTATGACTTAGCCATTGACTATATTTTTCTTATGCATGTATTTCACAACTTATATATTAACTTATATATAAAAAACCCTAAGCATATATTTTTAGTATTTCATATATTTCATGCAAAATATACATGTAGTTATATAGCATGATTCAATGTTTATGATAGTAGTTACTATTATGGCACATAAAAGAAGGCATTTCTACCCCTAGAGCATGTGAATAGAGATTAACGTTAAACTAAACCTAATCATGCTTAAGTATTATCATGTTATATATCAACCCTAGCTATAACTTGTAACAATATCATTGAACACTTAATATTGTAGGAAAATAACATGATGAGGCTACATGTCCTAATCAAAGTGTAGTGATACATCCCTTAACCTTTTACTAATTCCACACACATATACTTCATATTAAATAACAAGTAGAACGTACATGATAAGTATTTAAGATCTTGATTTCACCTTATCACACACTTTCATAAACACTTGCATTAATAAAAAACCTATCATGATTCTAATTCTAAATAACCTATCATACTCACACACAAATTCTATCATCTCATAAGTGATTAGATTTTCCTAAATTCAATCTACGCAAAAGCACAACATAGTTTTTTTCTCCACAACACATCAATGATTGCCTAAGAAAACATTACCCAACAATATATATTAGCATCTAAAAAAATAAAATAATATAAATATTAACAAAACCAAATTAGATATGGAACAAAAGATAACTAAGGCAAAGAAAATTTATGAGAGGTGCCAACATAGTATGGAAGCAACAACAAGAGAAGTTCACGCAAGTAAAGGCTGAGATCTTCATGCTAGAAGAGAGTAGCAATGTGAGTTTCTCACTTAGAAAGGGGGAATGCAACTTCCAAAGGTCACACAAAAAGGGCCGAATGGTGTGAGGCTTGGATGCAAAGGATGGGGTAACAATGTGAGTTTTTCATGTAGAAGAGGAGGTTGTAATACTAAAGGCTCATGTTTGTAGGGTTTAGCGTAGCATCAAGGATTAAAAAATCAAGAAGATCATGAAACTAAGTGTAATACCCCAAATTAAGTGGAGTGTTATAAGGATTGATTTGGCTACTTATATCAACATAGTATACTATCCTTTTGGTTATTCCTTCCTAAGAGTTTCATAGTTAAGTGTGCCAGCCATCAAGTAATTTTTAAGATGAGTGACCCTCCTGGAAAGTTTTAGAAATTTGTAAAAATTTCTTAAGAAGTGTATGAGTAAGGACAAAGCACTTTGAAAGGACTTATGTTGATTTGTGGGGCCAGTCAATCAATCCAAAAGCTCTTTAAGGTAACTCTTGTGTGGTTATATCGACTCAAGGTGTTACACTAAGGGTGAAAATGTGAGGGATTCGCATAGCTAAAGGTGAGCAAAGTAAGGATGCAAGGTTCAACACAGGTAGCCTTGATGAAAAATGTAAAATAACAAAGGAGAGAGAAAAGGAAGGCTACGAATGAGACCTTAAGAGAAACGGGATAAGTGGATGAATGAAGGTTCTCATATTAAGGTTAGGTCAAAAATAAAAATGAGGAATGAATTAGTGATTATATAAAGATGGTGGCATGAAAATGGTTAAGATTTTAGTAAGGTAGTCAAGTCGCATAACTTGGCATAGAAAAAAATGGCAAGGGAGGCATGAATAGTTAAATGGCACGAAGAAGCAATAGCAGGCATGGATTGAAGTGTGGATGAATATAAAATTACAACTTGGTTACAAGGTTGGGGTTCTACAATTAAACAAACACAATTCAAGGTCCAAACTAGGGTTAAATCTAATCACCCAAATTCTATCAAATTCTAACCTAAGCAAATTTATAGTCTAATTTACCATAATAATACACATAATAACAATAATAATAATAATAATAATAATAATAATAATAATAATAATAATAATAATAATAATAATAATAATAATAAATTCAATATAGAACATCCTATAATAATTATTATAATTAATAACACATAATTATCAATTTTATAATTAGAATTTCTACAAATGGGGTATTATAGTATGTAGCTCACATTATTCATCATAAAAAAACATTAAAGGCTAGGATTGCACCTAATATGTTTAGGTGTAGATGGAAGAAAAGAACTTGTCTTTGATGACTTATTACATTAAAAAATATCTAAATAAATCCAAAAATGATATAAATATTAATGGAATATTTTTAGATCATATCTTGCTCAATAATACTAAAATAATATGATCCCTAGAATTTTATGAAATTCACATAACTAGAAAAGCCTTGTAGGCCTCAAACACACATGATTAAGGCATACCGAAATTATGAACAATGTCTTTTTCCTAACAACTTGGTTTGAAACTTTGAAAAACCTAGGAGACTCATAAAAATGTAAAGATAACATATTTTCACATGAAAGAAAGAGTATCAACAAGATTTAGAGGTCAAAAGTGGCTTGAAAGTCTCACAAAGTGCAAAAACCAAAAAAAAAAGAAGAAGAAAAAGAACAAAGAGTATTGAATGGAATGTTTCAAAACTCTTCAAAGATGAGATAAATCATAAAACTAAAGGAAATCTACCTCCAAAAATAAAGATCTTAAATAATTTATGTTTTCAAGAAATGAGGTATTATACATCTACACTAATCTAAAAAAATGTGCTTTAAAACATTTGAGCATCCTATCTTTTAGGATAAGAATGGTGATACTGGTATAACCCATGATCATAGCTTTATCTAAAAATATCATCAACTTAAGAGCCATGTATGTATGATTTATACAACTCTTTAATAATTTCCTTTTTGCATTCTCATACTCCTTCTTAATCATTTCTCTTTAACGTTGCTCTTATGCTGTAATAGTATCATCTTAGGTAAATATGAAAGTAAAAAAGTAATTAGTAAATAAAAGTCTTAAAAAAATAAAATAATGTATTTGAAAGAAAATTATCAAATCCGCCTTATCCTTTAAAATAACTAAATCACTTGATCATCTAAATAATTACCCTACAACTATATAACGTTGATCTTTTGAGCTCCTTGCTATCAGTCAAGTATGTAAAAACGTCATGCTCATCATCAAAATTATGAATACTCACTTAAATTTATCAATCCTTATCCAAATGGTATAAAGGATTCCTTTGAGGTTACAAAAGAGGTAACATGAGCTACAATAGGCCCACCTTTTTCAACTATTAAGTTACAAGGATAATTTCCTTATTATATTCAATAATTTCAATTCCTATATCAATTTGAATATCAAGTATAGTATATTACATTATTAATATCTGAAAAAGGTCTAGTATGGAAACTAAGAGTTAAGCCTAAAATTGAACCTTATAAAGACAATCTTCATTCGCTGTCTCCATCACCATCTAGACCATTTGGTATTGGTTTGATCTTAATGTAGTAATTCACACCTTTAGAGCCTTAACTCACAACTAGTGGCCCATCTAAACACATTTGTTAGGTTTTTCCTATAACTCATTACTCGAGCTAGACCACCACGCTTTTTGGTCCTTAATGAGTATGACAAAACATAATTTGGGCTTGTATACTAAAAATAACCCAATGCATGTTCCTTTCATAAAGCCTCCAATAAAATAAATGTTATGATTTGTTAAGGAGAAGTCATGTTCAAGTATTGAGAATTCAAAATTGGCAAAAACTTATAAATTTTTCTAGCATTTGTTATGTTGGTTCATTGGTAGTCTAACCTTTTTCACTTTGCCTTTCAACTCATATAAGAGGTACATATGGAGTTTGGAATTAGTGAAATATAATTAGATCAATGTTGAATTTTTTTGGAAAATGATGCTGAAAAATATGTTTAAAAAGTGAAATTTTAGGTATGTATTGGTGAAATATATAGAGAGTGATGATGAAATATTAAATTTTGTAAATAAAAAAGGTATAATTTTGGTAAAAAAGATTTTGATAGTGGTGAAAGATATGAGTTGTGATGGTAAAAGAAACTCATAATTGTAGTGAAAGATTGAGTTAAGCTTAGTGAAAAATTAAAATACAACTGTAGGTGGCAATCGGGTCAGGCAGGGTGGGTTTTAGTAAGGTGGGTCATCCTCAGGTCAGTTTGTTTGCTAGTGATTTTCCTTTACTAGTTGGTTGTTAGTTGGGTCAGGTCATTTTGAGTTATTTAATTTTATAGGTCGGGTTGGGTCCAAGTTGCTGTATATCTTAATTATATCGGGTTAATTTATAGGGTTTGGTTTAGGTTGAGCTAGTTCGAGGTTAGGGCAGGTAGGATTTAGGTCATTTTGGGTTAGCTTATTAGGGTAGGGCAGGTATGGGCTAAGCTAGCTCAAATCAAATCACTTTGGATTTGAGTCAAACCGGACATTGAACACCAAAATTAATCCAACTCATTAGCCTCATAAGCAAGTATTAAGTTTGATTTTATATAAGCATATGATTAAAAATGTGTCATTAACTGCTACTTATTTATTATTATTATTATTTTAATTTTTTTTATGTAGAAAAATGGGTAAAATTATAATATCATTGGTCAATAAGTATATCAACAATAAAAGTAAAAAAATATAAATATATATATAATAATATTTTTTTAAAAGCTTTAAAGATATGATAAGATATGTATAATTTTTTTATTAACATAACTGATTCATATTGAATTTAGTCTTATTGAGTCAGATTGATGTGGGGTTGATATCGGGTTACAAATTGGGTTTGGGTCGAGTCAATTATATTCCGCTCAAAGTTGGGTCGAGATGGATTTTGCACGAATCGGATTCGGTCAACTTTTACCAACTAACAATTTTGTTGGAAATAAGTATATCTATAAATATATTATGAAAATGAAGAAACATCAATCTTTTTATAAAATTTTGCTGACAAAGCATATATCGAACAAAGTGAGAAGACTATGGTGCATGAAAAAAAAATCTTAATTTAACCACATGTTAAAAGATTAAAACTTGCCCACCCTAGGCTTCTTTGTTCGCATAAAAAAGCAAAAAGAAAAAAAGAAGTAAAAGATTGAAACATGGTTTTACTTGATATGTAATTTACCTAACCAAGGGTGGTATTAGTTTTTAACTTTTTAAAGGTTTCTATTAATTACTATTAGGGTTGTAAATGAGCTAAATCAATTTATTTTTTCATTTGGATCAACTCGTAAGAGTTTAATTAAGCTCATTCGTTTAGTGAAATAAGTTGAGCCTAAGTATCAATTTTAGATTCGTTTATTAAACGAGTAGAACCTGAGCTCAAGAAAGTAATTCTTTGTTTATTTTATAGCTTTGGATCATAGACCGACTCATTAAAAACTTACGTAGCTTTATTTATTTAGTTAAACAAGTCAAGTCTGAGCTTAAGAATATTTAGTTCAAATTATTTCTGGCCCTACTTATCAACATTTCCAAGTAATACTCCTGTTTATCTACTACGTGTCACCCCTCTATTGGTGAATAATAGTAGAAGCACATTTTTCATCATACCTGTTAATTAGAAATCTCTCTTTTATTCTAAAGAAAATAATTTTTTTTTACAATTTTGCCCCTCTAGTCCGTGTATTTTATTCCTCCCTTCTACTTTCTGTCTCCTCATTTCACTCTCTCGTAATCTATCTCTTTCTGTCATTTCCTTCTTCTTTCACTCTCTCAACCTCACCGTCTGGCTGATCAACGTAAGTTTTCATATTTTTTTCAACTACCAGCGGAGAGAATCATAGATTTAGGTGTCAAATTTTACTGAGTGGGGGGGGGAGCGAAAATCGGCCAATTTTGCCGATGGTGTGGGAGTAGGAACAGCGTACATTGCCTTGGGGGTGATCGGCAGATTTTACCGATGATGGAAGGGGCAAAACCACATCATTTGTCATTGGGATGGTTATTATTAATTATTAATTATTTTTTGTTAAATATGTGTGTATTAATTATGTTCATATTAATTATTATTATTATTATTAATTATGAATTTTTATTTATTATTATATTTGTATTTATTATGGTTTGTTAATTAATAATTATGGTTTGTGTCATGGAGGATGGTTTCGGTGGGTAGATGGGTTTGTTAATTATGTTTATATAAATTAGATAATCTAATTATGGTATGTTAAAACTAATTATGTTTTGTAATGAACGGCAAAAGTTGTTGAGTGGGAGGGGGAGATTAGTAGATTTTGTTGAAGATAGGGGGACATAATGACATCATTTGCCATTGGAATGGTTATTATTAATTATTAATTATGTTTTATTAAATATGTGTGCATTACGTATGTTTTTATTAATTATTATTAATTATGAATTGTTAGTTATTATTATGTTTGCATTAATTATGTTTTGTTAATTAATAATTATAGTTTGTGCCTTGGGGGATGGTTTTAGTTGGGTAGATGGGTTTGTTATTATGTTTCTATTAATTAGGTAATCTAATTATGGTATGTTAAGTATGTTTCTATTAATGATGTTTGTAATCATGTTTATTAATTACGGTTTATTAATTATGTTTGTATTAATTATGATATTTTAGTTATGAATAATTTAGTTAAATTTGTTCATTATGTTTTTAGATTTATTATATTCTATTATCATGCTCTGTTATTTTAATTAAATATGGGTTTGTTAAAATAATTCGGGTAGGGTTTCTAGTTTCCATTTGGGGAGGTGATTATATTTATTAATTATGGTTTTTAATTGTATTTTCTAATTATGGTTAATTCAATTAAATTTGTTCATTATATTTTTAGATCTATTATACTATATTAATTATGCTATGTTATGTTAATTAAATATGGGTTCGGCAAAACCTGTTGGTATTCTAGGTCTAAGGTTTTCGATTGCCGTTACGAGGGGTAATTATATTTATTAATCATAGTTTTTTAATTATTTTTTTACTTATGGTTAATTTGGTTAAATTTATTATTTATATTTTTAGATTTCTTATACTTTATTAATTATGCTCTACTATTTTAAATAACTATGAGTTTTGCAAAAATTATTGAAATTCTAGGATTTTTGGTTGTTGTATTAAAGGTTAAGCTTCACGCCATGAAAGACCTAATAAAATTAGATATCATTATACATTAACTCTCATTATCCTAAATAAGGTTCAATAGCCAATATCTAAGTTGACCAAGGGTTCACATATAAGGTCAAATCAAATAACTCATCTAAAGGTACATAGAATGAAAAAAATATTTCTAAGGTCAACTAACTCACCTTAATATTAAGAGTGGTTTATTTCATGCTTATGGATTTTAATTAGATAATAATTTTATTATGATGACATTTAAATATGGACATCAAATATTGAATACCAAAATTATTCAATGTACCAAAATTGTCTATTTCTCGTTTCTTTTTCTTGCATAATTAATTATTTTAATTAACATGTCTAGGTGCACTTATCAAATGTCATCAAAGTGTCAAAATTATCTATTTAAACTTATATTATTAGCATCATATTCACCTAGGTATCAAAATTTTTAGAATTTACATATAATGGCCAAAATATCATTATTCACCTAAAATTACCTTTAACTTCTAAAATTTATAATTTACTTTAAACAACATTAAACCCAAATATATGATATACCAAAAATTACATAAAATACCCAATGAAGATAATTTCACACTTAAAACTTTAAAAAAAAATCTGTAATGACCAATATCCCCATGTCCAAATGTGTCTAAAACCTTTAAAAAATTTTATTTAGCTCTAAATGCTCTAAAATTCATAACCTTGTTTCTATAGCCTATTATACATACAAAGGCATACTTATATGAATTTAAAACAACCAAAAACTCACATAAAATAATAAGGATGAGTCGTCTACAAACATTCATCATGAATCTACTGAGAATTCAGCACGACTATGTTACACATTCACCACAATCCCTCTGAATATTAATCACAATTCCAACAGACATAAAAAATGCAAAAATCACACAAATCATTATATCATCAAATTTTCATGCTTATAAACATAACATAGAAGAATAAATATGTTATACAAGATATTATAAGATATTATTTCAGACTAATAATTAAAATAAAGCTAATCATGCAAAAACTAAAATATAAAACACCTAACACATGATCCTATTTCTAAAAGTTAGTTTAGTTACCAAAATTCCTAAACTCATTAGCAAAGATAAAATAATGAATCTATCAAATCCTTCTCTAAACCACTTGTTTGCCTTTAAGAATATAAGATAATAGAGTTAGATAAACCAAAATTAATATATAAGAAAATTGGGAAAGAAAGGAATTGAAATGGAAAGATTAATCTTAAATATAGAGGCTTGAAAACCACTACAAAAACAATAAACAACCACCAATGAATGATAGATAAAGGCTTTGGAGGGTAAATGGGAAGGTAAAAGAGGATGAATTAATGATGCAAGGTATAATTTTTCTGTTGAACCAATAATTAACATCAATAGATATTTTGTAGGGGATGGTCAGCAAGGAAGATAGGAGAGGAAAAATAAGAGGGCAGGGGCACGGTTTCTTGGGTAAAGGGGTTCCTAGATGAATTATAAAATGCAATAAAAAAAACATGAATTAAAGGTAAAGGAATCAAGGTACATGCTTGGTAATTACTGGAAGTCACAAAAACATTAAACTTTGCTACGATTGTGTAGCTTGTCAGGAAGTGAAAGTCAAGGTAAAATAAAGCTTGAAGAATATAGATTTAAGGGATGTAAATTGTATAAAGTTGTATTATGAAATTAAATATTTTAAAAGAAACAAAAAAAAAAGAAAAATAAAAACTATAGAGCGAGGAGAGGTTGCTACAAGTTAGAAAGAAATCAATTTTAAGCTTTACTAAAACTCTATGATTTTATGTGCGTTTTGTAATGGAATGCATGATGTGGGAAAAATAGAGTGATATCTGATATGTATGAGTGTTGAGTGAGTTTTTGGTTTTATTTTAGCTTCACTTTAGTTCTAGGATTAGGATTGTAAGAAAGAGGTTAAAATATGGTTGAATGTGTAAGAAAAATGTTATAAAATCATGATTATGGTACTTGGTTTACTTTTTGGTTAGCTAAAAGGTACCCAAGTTAAAACAAATATGATTTTTTTTGTTAGGAGGCTAGTTATGATAGAAATATTAGCTAGAGGATTAGTTATAGTTTATTTTGATCAATTAAATTGTAAGAAAGTCCAATAATGGACACTTATTGAAAAAAATATCAATTGAATTTCAAAAAACATAAAAATTTATGAAAATGTCTAGAATAATTTTAGAAATTCAAATGTGAAAAAATATTGTGATGTGGGATTCCCACATCGGTTACTGAGGGGATCCTTGGGCAGGTTATATGGGGGCGTCAGTCCTCCATCCCTTGAGCTAGATTTTGGGTGGAGTTAGGGCTCTTCCCGGGGGAGTATCCCTGGGGCCCACTGGGGGAGTACCCCCTTTGGGTCTGTATCATCTGGTACCAAAGCTATCATCAGTCAAACCTCCCTGCAGTCTTACGTGCCGATCGCCGACTGAGGCAGCACGAGGACGTGCAGTCTAAAGGGGGTGGGTGATGTGGGATTCCCACATCGATTACTGAGGGGATCCTTGGGCAGGTTATATGGGGGCGTCAGTCCTCCATCCCTTGAGCTAGCTTTTGGGTGAAGTTAGGGCTCTTCCGGGGGGAGTACCCCTGGGGCCCTCTGAGGAGTACCCCTTTGGGTCCGTATCATATTGGGTATTAGAATTATTTTTAAGTTCAACGAATGGAAAATTAGTAAAAACATAAAAATAAAAATAAAAAACTAATAAGTCATAGAAATGTGCTTTTACGCATATACACAAAATGATTAATCAAGTGGTTCAATTTGCCATGGATTGATGCGGAATATTTTTAGAAAGACTAATATATATAATCATTTGGTCTCAACGTTTATATGATGACTAATGAATCAAAAATGGCAAAAAGTGCTAAAATCATTTGATTGTGTAAACAATTTTTTTCTCAATTTATCGATTAAGAAGGAATGGGTGAAACATGAATGAATATAATAGGTGGATGGAATAAAAAATATCATTAGGTCGATTCAAAATTTTTGAATGAAATGGAAAAAGTGAAAACACACGAATGAGAATAATTGCAATAACATCCAATTTTCACAAATGAGAGAAATGATCAACAAAATATTTAAAATTAGCAAGAACATAATGGAATTTGATAGTATATTATATATGTATATAGGAGAATTGTTACTAGTCCAATCATGTATGGTAATTAAGGTTTGAGCAAACTGGGTATTATGGGTTTCGTTTCTTTAGATGTTTTAATATTTGCTATGTAACTCATAAAAGGATATTTACTAAATGTAATGTCCTCAATAAGTGGATGGTGTAAGTCATGGCTATTTTTTAATGACATTTATGAGGGGCATCACCTACAACAATGGAATGAAATAAGAGAAGCACACATTATGCTTGCTCACACACAGTTTTACTATAATACATCAAGTATTAAACAAATAGTGGTAATTAAAATTTATAGTGTTTTATGGCTGAATAAAATTAAGATTGTTGAAGTCCAACAAGAATGGTTAGAATTTTTTCATTACATTTGAAAAATAAGTTGATTAGTTATTGGAGATATATGCATCGTATGTTTAGTCCTTTTGTAGAGTTTTTTACTTCCTTGTATATGTTATACACTTGTGAAATTTTCTATTTTTTCTTATAAACTTGTGTAATTTTTTATTTGGGTTATGAATGTTATTGATGTAAAAAAGGTCTTGTAAATAAGATGGTGTACATAGGTTTTAATGCATGTGATTAATTTACATTGGAAAATTATAGAGGCTTATGTGAGAATTGGTATATTACAAGTAAAATTAGTAGGAAAGAAAAAAAATAAAGTAAAAAAATAAAGTAAATATAAAAGGATTATAAGCTAAAATCGTTCAATACAACCTCCCAGATATTTTTAGGGGGTTTGGGGATGGATAATACATGGTAATTCTAGCTTCCAACAAAAATATGTTCTCTCTATTAAACACCCTATAAAAATTAAAGGATGTTACAACCATATTAAACCTCAAAGAGGTGTGATTATTCACTTTACTTATGTTTGATGTAAGGCTGAAATGCTTATAAAATATGCATGCTATCATGAATTTTTGTGTGGGTGTGCACGCATGTGCGCAAGCACATGTGAGTGAGTGAGAGAGAGAGAGAGAGATAGGGAGGGAGAGATAAATATATAGAGAGATAGAGAGAGATGGCATGATAATGTTTCCAAAACTATACAAATGTCTTAACATAGTGCAAAAAGCCTAACTGGGCCGATTAGCCTTACTCTCCTATAAAATAAATCATTCCCTTAGCAATAGCCATAAGTATGTCCACATAAAGTTGATCAAATTTGTAAAACCTCATATGCTCCTTGAAACATAAGATAAATCAACATAATGACCACACAAGTTAGTATAAGTATGGTAAAGTACTGATAAAACTAGTATATCTAATAACATGGAAGGGGTTCATGATGCACATGAATTTTATATTAATGATGGCATAACAATAATTTTAAACACATAATCAAGGAATAATAAGAATAACACAAGGTAATCTCATGAATCTCAAATATAAAAGAACCATGCTATTATAATTTTAATATGTGAACATATAATCTAATTTTTTAATATATTTGAATGGCCACACTTAACCCTCTACCAAGAGTGAAAGTCATGCCATTTCCAACAACATAAGGGAAAATGGATCCCTCAAACATGGGCATACCTTCTATAAGATGCATCCCTCTAGAGCACCAATCCCATTATGGGTATTTATAGGTTATAACATTGAATGTGAACACGAACATACCCTCTCCTGACCACAACCTGATAGAGCGCCAATCTCAATATAGGCATTTAAGCCATAGCAACAAATGCTAGAGGAGTATGAATATCATAACCTTTGAAATTGGGTGTTTAGATATTTACACCAGACACAAACTATTTACAAGTCACAATCATGTAGAGCACCAATGCCATGAAATTCTATCATAGTATTCTTTTTAATCCTACTTACAAGCCACACCTTGGTAGGATAGAAAAGGTACTGAGTGAAAAGGGGATAAAACCCCTCCTACCATGACAAGCCACAACCTTGTGGAGAACTGTTTCCATGATGGTCTTCCACGACACAACTATGTACCAAGTGAAAGGGAATATAAATACCACAAGGTAATCAACCTACTAACCCTTAGCTAACTACCTCAAAAGTTAGATAAAAAGGCTTGAATGAAATCTATTCTAATACCCAATTTTTTTTCATAAATGTCTTAATAATAATGTTTCCCATTTTTAGACCTTTCATCTTAATGTAATGTTGTGATTTGGTTTAAAGAAAATTTTGATTTGAAATCATATTGAAAAATGAATTTTATTGAGTTTTTCAAGCAAACCAATTGACTGGTTCCATAAACCGATCAATTGGTTTGTCATTTCCACAAAATAGATTTTTTCGACTAAACCGATCAAATGGTATGTAGAAAAGTTGATTGGTAGGGCCAAACCCATTGGTTGTTTTATTGAGTTGGACATATTTTTCGAACTAAATTTTCTAAAAGATCTCTTATATTGAAATGGAACCTTACCAACACATGCCAAATCATTCCTAAGGGATTCCTAACCACTTTCATGATGTATTTAAACTGATATATTACCTCAAATCTATCTGGAGGCTAATTAGGATAATTAAGAGGTGAGAAATAACCTCAGTCTTGTCTTCTTCCACCTCTTTCCTCTGCACGTCTCTGAGATCAATGCTTCAATCTCAAGCATGACTCTGAGTATCTAGAATAGTAACTATATAGATTAGTATATTATATTCTTAGAGCTCATAGGTATGTATTGTCAATGACAAAATAATATTTAGCTGAACATTCGAATGATGAGCATCAAATTCAAGCCAAATGATGTTTAAATGACACACAAAAAACTATCCGTTGATTCTATTAGAGGGGAGAGCTAGCTCTAAATTATTAGTATCTAGTTACATATATTGAAATCTTGTTCATAATTTAGGAGTTACTCTACTTGGGTATGGGCATGAGTGTGGGCATGGTTGTGGGCACTTGCAATGACCTTCATGTATTACTATATGGTTATGTACTTTAATTAAAATATGTTTGTTACAATTAATGCTATATAGTTTTTATTTTATATCTATTCATTGAACGTATTATTCAATCCACATTAATTATGTCGAACTCCAAGATACTTAAGCTGAATAAAGTACAAGTATATCCGATTACCATAGGTTAGATACTTAGGCTATCGTGGAAAGCTAAAAAGAAAAAAAATTTGTAAAAATTTACCATGTCTATGTTTCAAAGGATGTAAACAGAAATAAACTAAGAAAAAATTACAATAATTCTAGATAAAAGTTGAGTCTGAAGATATAGGATGTGTGTAACACCCCTAAAATTTACTACTGAAAAATTTTATTTTATTAAAAGGAATAGCGGAAACAAAATATCAAATTGTGAATTTTGGGGATATTACCGCCACACTTAGTACCAGACCGGTTTACTCCTACCGTTCCAGTACCAAGTGCTAAGGCTAAAAGTGTAAAATACAATTTACAAGAAATTCAACCCATATTTAAATTAGAGTAGCGTAAATAATAATTTACAAGGATAGAACCCACCAATGGTGGTTACAAAAAAAACGATTATATTGAAACCAGGAATTTAAAAGAGAATGAGTGAAACCCTAATAGTTCTAGATAATTCCTTACACTATTTCCCGTTACCCACTTGAATAGCACTTGGAAAAGGACCTACAAGGGACACTGCCCATTGAATAGGCAATGCCCCCATAAATGGAACCCTTCAATACTATGGTATTGAGTAATTCTTTAAAACACACCTAAAAGTAGGCCCACAATGCAACACATATTACAAAGGTATATACATATATGATGAGATGTGCATGCATAAAATTCACATACTTAACAAGTCTACCAAATATTCATGAGTCATAATGAGAAATCAATACTTTTGGGCCTTCAGCCATTAGTCCATCATTATTCAATCATCTCTTAGATAATATATATCCATGTGAGTGTGGGAACCCTACTATTATAGCTGATGGATTGATCACATATAGGGCAGAACACACCTGACCACTATTATACGCCGGTAGATCAGTCACTTACAGGACAGAACGCAACTGACCATTATTATATGCCTGTGGATCGGTATGGCCCTGACTCTCATGGTGTTCCACTGTAATTACATATTATTTTCCCATGATTTATCGTAACTTAGGGTTTGGTTTATTAAGCTCGAGATCCCCCACTATTATAGTCGGTGGATCGGTAACTTACAAAGCAAAACGCACCTGACCACTATTATATGCCAGTGGATAGGTCTCCAAGGCACCTCAGCACCTGGCCACTATTATGCTGATGGATCCATCTGGACCTGGCTCAATAATCTTTCACTTTAAATAATTAGTGCCTTATTTGAAAGCATTTCACCCTAGACATGCATATCACCAACCTCTACTTCTATCCTCCTGAGAGGGCCCATCCCATATCTTGAAACTTCTACGCCTCTTATCACACCCTGACATCCATTCCTCCTTCCATTTACTCATAATGAAATCTCAGCTCCTAAGGGTGTGGGTTAAAGCCCATCACCTTATAACATCTAAATTCTCTTACTATCACTCTCTAGGGTTTTCCCTTGAAACCCTAATCGAACCTAAGTGGCCCAACCTTTCTTTTATCGTCCAACACCTCATCTAATTTAGATTTAACCCAAATCTTATCACTCTACTCACCAATTATACATGTGACTGTGAAACCCTAGTTGGCCACTCAAAACCATAGCACCTTTCTTACATAAGGATCATCCCCTACAGACTTCATCCATCCCATGCAACCCTAGAAATCTCCCATGCAAGAGTTACATCACTTATTCATTTTGATCATAACCTCCTTTTATTTTCCCCCTTATAGATCATTAGATAATAAGGTCAATCTCATATCTCCTCAGTCAACTCACTTCCCATTTGTTCCTTTTTATCCTTTCACCCCATATCCTATTATTAAACATCCTAGCATGCATGTCCTAGAGGGTCACATCATATGCACAACATATATAATCATCATCCACATGCCATAAGAAAGTCACATAAGCATACCTTCACTCCAAGTTGTGTTACAAATGATTAATCATTAAGCATAAAGTACACAATACGGCATAACACATGACACACAAGGCATGTAACCTACACATAGTTATTCTTAGCCACATCCTTACTCGGTTTAGGTTACCAAGCTATCTCCCACACTTATTAGGTCACCAATCACCCTTCATAATTGTTACACTTATCATATTTTCCATTTGGTTGGTTAGATTACCAAATTTCCCTTCTCCTTTGTTATAATTACTAAATGACCCTTTAGTTAGGTAAATTACCAAATTGCCCTTCTTCATTATCATAACTACCAATTTGCCCCTTTAATTGGTTAAATTACCAAATTATTACCAATTTTCCCCTTCAGTTGGTTAAATTACCAAATTGCCCTTCTCCATTATCATAATTACTATTTTACACTTCTCCACTATTATAATTACCATTTTATCATTCTACATTATTATAATTACCATTTTACCCTTTACTTCCAAAATTACCATAATACCCTTTTTACTTATAAATTACCATTTTACCCTTCTCTTCCAAATTTACCGTAATACCCTTTTACTTATAAATTACCATTTTGCCCCTTTATTACATCACTTTTATTAAGTTATTATCACTACATGAATATTAATATCACCACTCCATTCTCATCATCCAACTCCACTAGCTATTATATTTTAACATTATACTCATTAACAACTACATATATTAGGCCACACTCTTGCACAAGACATATTACTAAAATACTCCTAGGGCTCACAATAATATTATTCATGCATCAATGGTCATAATAACATAATATAACCTGGATAAGTACGTAACACTTTCTTGAATAACAAATCTCCTTCCTTAAGAATGTCTTTCATACATGGCATATAAACTAGTATGCTTCCCTTTTTATCACTCAATACAAGAAACTACATATAATATACTAGAAAATATATATATCATGCAACATAACATATTAAAACCCTAATATGCTAACATACATTTATCCATGTGTTTAAGTAGGGTTTAATGATTACCTTAATTCTCACAAAATTGAACCTTACCAATATCCCCATTAAAGATTCAAGCTTTAATTAGCAAAACCAATACCTAAAAATAATATCAATACTTATCATATTATAAATGAGAAAACCAAAGCATAAGACTTTATAAAACTTAATTAATGAAATATTAACTTAAATGTTATACCTTGAAATTTATTAACTAGAATAACCCAAGGCATGCAGCATGAGCTGTATGTAAAAAAAAAAGGAGAAAGGCTCGAAGGTGGGTGAAAGAAAAGAAGGAATGGGTGTTTTCGGGTTAGGGTTTTGGGGCTAGGAAAGAAGGTAGATGGGGGAGGATTTAGGGCAAGGGAAGGGTGCAGGGGTAAAGGGGGTGTAGATGGTAGTCGAGGATAGGTTGTTGGCGGCTAAGGCGGCAATGGAAAGGATGCGAAGGGGATTGTCGAGGTGTGTGTGGCTAAGAAGGAAGGAATATGGAGGGGGAAATGAGGGGGTGAGGGTGTCAATTTTGGCTAAAAGAGGTGTCGGGGTAGTAGAGGAGGTTGTAGGGAGTAGGTTGGTGGCTTAGCAGGTGGTAGAGGAGGCAGGATGGCGGCAGACGGAGGGATTGTAGGGAGATTGCCGAGAAGGGAGAAAAAGGAGAGAAAAATAAGAGGGGAGGAAGAAGGGACTACAGGGGGCTCGATTGGGGTATTGTGGTGGTGTAGGGTAAGAGTAGAAGGTGGCAAGAGGAGTTATAGGTGGTTGGTGAGGTGGTGGAATCGACGGAGTTGGTTGGTGTTGCAAAAACAAGGGGTTGGGATAAAAGGAGAAGAAAAGGGGAGAAGGAGGTAGGGAAAGGGCAGAAGGCTAAAAAAATAGGGCAAGAAAGGGGATGGTGAGAAGAAGAAAAAGAAGAGGGAGAAGAGGGCAGTAGGCAGCCAATCGGATGGTAGTGTGTAGGGTGGTAGGGAGGTGGTAGGGTGGTAAAGAGAAGGAAGGGAAGAAGAGGAAAGGAAGGTCATGCGTGGTTAGGGAGTGCATGGTTGATTTGGTCCGAAATAGGGAAAAGGGAACGTCGAAGAGAGAGAGAGAGAGAGAAAGAGAGGGAGGGAGGGAGGGATGTAGTAGTGGCAGGGCGGTGGCCTGGCGTAGGGTCAAGGGGTGTGCTTGGTCGGGCATCGGGTAAGGGCAACGAAGAAAGAAATAAGAAGTGGAAGCAAAGAAGGCTGGCCAGGCGAAGGGAAAGAAAAGGAAGTTGGGCTGACCCGGTCGAGGGGGAAGAAAAGAAAAGAAAGAAGGGGGTTAGGGCTGGGCTGACGTGCGTGAGTGAAATGCCCCAAAAATTCTAATTTTATTATTTATTATTAAATAAGATTTTATTTTGAAAATTAATTAAATAATTAACTTTTATTAAATAAAATAAAATTAATTAGGGCAAATCAAGAAGAAATTTATAAGTGTTTTAAATAGGAGGAATTTTGGTATTTTAAGCTAATTAAGGATTTTATTTTGGAAATGAATTAAATAAATTATTTTATTTAAAGTAAGAAGGATAAAATAGTTTCAAATTAATATAAAATTTATAAATAATTTAATTGGATAAAATTTGAGCGTTTTGTTAATTTAAAATGGAATTTAAGAAAATTCTTTCAAAATTCCCTAAATTAACCTAAAAAGAGAATTTAATTATTATTTTAATATTTATATTTTATTAAATATCCCAAATTACCAAATTATATTAATTTACCCAACCACCATTTTTCCTTCTTTTTCCTTTTTCTTTTTCTCCTTTTCCCCCTCTTTTTCCTTTTCTTTCATTTCCTTCTCTTCTTCTTTTTTCTATTCCTCCCCTGACCTAGGCCAGCCGCTGGCCCAACACCCTCTCCCCTGGGCGGCCCAACTCCCCGCGCACCTCCTCTCCCCCTCTCCCGGTCGGTTCGACCTTTCTTCTCCTTATTTTTCTTTTCTCTTGGACCGCCGATCCAGCCCTGCACTTCATCTTCTACCTCCCGCTCAACCTGCATCCCAGATTTTCGTCGAAAAAAGCCTGCAAGCCCACGCCCCTGCACCGGTCATTACTCCCCTCTCCTCCCCGTTGACTCCCCTACAATTTCGACCCAACCATTCCTCCCTTCTCCCACACGCAATCCCTCTCTCTCCCCGACAAATCACGGTATGCACTTGCAGACCTCTACGCCGGCCACTCTTGCTGAACAACAGCCATACCCCTAACCCCTTACTCTCCCACGTCTCCTTGTCGTTTTCCCTTCCTGATCAGCCTATAAATAGCCTCGAAGGCTGCCTTAATCAGGTTTGGAATTTGGAGCCCAGAAAATAAAATCGTGCGCCACCACTATTTCAGCCAGCCATTCCTCCACCTTCGGCCGCCTCTACCGACCGCCCCAGCCACCAAAATTCTCCCTGCACTGCCCTCTACACAACCCAACCACCAGCTTCCCCTACCTTGCCCTGCACCAGCCGCCCCGGCCGTGCAAAACCGCCTCCTCGAACTGCCCCATTCGACCCCCCCCCCACACGCCGCCAACACCGCCCATACCGCCACCTGTGGCACCACCCCTACCCCCCAAAACAACCAGGGGATCCTACCCTACCACCCTACAACTCCATTTTCCCTTAATTCCCTCTCCCCTAGCCTCCACATCCACCTCTCCCATTTCTTCCTTCTTCCACCGTCGCCGCCGCCAGCACCACCACCCAACCAGGTTGCCCCAACTCCTTGAACCCTAAACCCTGAATAATGAAAGTGTTAGTAATTTTTAATATTATTAACTATTATTATTAGTGTTATTATGATTATTATTAACATTATTATTATTATTATTATTACTAATATTATAATTACTATTATTACTAGCACTATTATTACTATTAGGTCCAAACATTTATCCCTAAGAAATTCTAATTAATGGTATTAATTAATACTAAAATCTTGTTGTGTTATTATTATTATTATTGTTATTACTATTACTATTACTAATATTACTATTATTATTATTATTATTATCATGTTTATTACTTTAACTATGACTAACTTCGTTATTATCTCTATTATTATTATTTTAGTATTCCTACTATTATTATTATTATTATTATTATTATTATTATTATTATTATTATTATTATTATTACTACTACTACTACTACTATTATTATTATCATTATCGTTATTATTATTATTATCATGGATATGGTGGTTATTGTTATTATTATTATTATTGTTCTTACTCTTAGTATTATCATTATTACTATTATTATTATTGTTGTTGTTGTTGTTGTTGTTGTTGTTGTTGTTGTTGTTGTTGTTGTTGTTATCATTATTATTATTATTATCATCATGATTTATGGTTGTTGTTATTATTATTATTATTATTATTATCATTAATATTATTATTACTGATACTACTACGATTTCAATTATTATTATCATCATTATTATCATTATAACCATTATTATTATTATTATTATTATTATTATTATTATTATTATTATTAGTATTCTTATTATTATTATTATTAGTATTATTAATAATATTGTTATTAGTAATATTGAAACCCTTACTTTAATGCTATGGATTTTACTAAGACTTACTTTGATTAGCGGTCATTTGTTTAACTACCTTGAGAATAATAATAACCCTACCTTTTAATTATAAACTACTATTATTAATATTAGCCATAGTATTAGGCCATGATAGGGGTAAGATAGGAAAATTATGGTAATTCTGATAGAGGGAGATTAACCCTTAGTATTTCCCTCTTATAGGTGAACCGGGGCAAAAACCCCATGAGGCATAAGAGCGTGCTCCAAGTCCGGCGCCGATTTAGGTAAGGATATAACTAAGGCCGCCTGTGTGTTACATGTTTTACTTATCTTGGATGCCTTGTACGATTTATATGTTGTGTTCTATATGTTATTTGTTTTTATTATTTAGCGCAACTTGGAACCGAGGTACATTCTCGTGCTCGTGTCTGGTATGTGCTAATATGATATGCTAAAAATATGATGTGATGTGATGTGACCCTTAGGACATGCATGGTTATTTGATGAGGCATTGTGGAATGGGAAAAATGAGAAATTAAGATAACCAAGGGGAAGTAAGTTGGCTAACGTAGGTAAGGATGACCTAGGTAATCTGTGATCCGTGAATGGATGAGTAAAAGGGGAATTAAATAAAATGGAAGAGCGGGAGAAACTAAGGTTATATGGGAGAACTAGGGTTTGCATGGAAATAATAGGGTTTGGCATGGTAGAGATCAAGGGGTTTTCATGGGGAGGTTAAGGTCCACATGGGGGCGAACCTTACGTATGGAAAGTTACTTTGGGACGTGGGGAAGGCAATGGAAGGTCTGTTTTGGAGTCTGGAGGCTCGAGGTGAAAAATAGTACATAGGATAATATAAGGGTACCTAGGGACCGACTAGGGTTTAGGGAGGAAACCCTAATTTGAGGAGGTGGAAAAAGAAAAATAAAATAATAAAAATAAACGAGGAGGAGTGAGGTATGAGGGGAGAGTTGAGTCTGAAGGTCATGACACGTGGGCGTTAAAATAGTGTAGGTTGTGCGAGGCAGAGAAGGAAGGGCCACATAGGCTTAGATTAGGGTTTTTGGTGAAAACCCTAGGATAAGGTGGCGGGCCATGACCCACACACTTAGAAGTTGGGTTTCCGGTGTGAGAAAATGGGAAGGGAAGGATGTCGAGGCAGGTTGGGAGGTGCAGAAGTCTTAAGATATGGGACAGGCCCTCCTGGGAGGATAAGGGCAGACATAGTTAGTCATGCATGTCAAGGGTGAAAATCTTTTGAATAAGATACGTTAAGACACTAAGTACTTACAGAGAAAGATGTTGAGCTGGACCAAGACCGATCCACCAGCAAATAATAGTGGCTAGGGCCGGGATGCCCTACATGACCGGTCCACTGGCGAATAATAGTAGCAGGGCATGTGCCATCGTGACCGTTCCACCGGCTATAATAGTGGAGGATTCTATGCTCAACAAACCAATCATAATAATGATAAGACATGGGAAAGATAAAATATTTACAGTGGAACACCTTGTGAGTCGGGGCCAAACCGATCCACCGACAAATAATAGTGGTAGGGTATATTACCCTCGTAACCGGTCCATCGGCTATAATAGTGGCAGGGTATGGTCCTCGTGACCGTTCCACCGGCTATAATAGTGGGGTTCCCGCACTCACATGGATTGATAAATACTATGATGTGAATCGATTATAATTATCAAAGATCTAATGAAAAAGTTATCTGGTTCATAACCGATATTGTTTAATTGTGTTATTGCATGCTATCTACGTAATTATGTCATGTCTGCTATGTCATGTATCTCTGTGTATGTGGGCCTTAGTGTGTTTGTTACCTTACTTAGTACGTAGCGTACTAATCACCTGTTTCATGGGTGTTACTCATTCCCACGAGCAAAAGACCCGTTTGAGTTTGTGTAGGTAGGGGGCGATGTCTTTGATGCCTACGAGGCATCAGGCAAGGCTGAGAGTTGAGCCTGGACCTAGCTTGGGGGTCGAGAGTGACGTGGCCGGAGTTCATCCTCCGTTTTGTTTCCCTTTATTATTGTATTTTGTTTTATTCCGTTGTATTATATCCTCTAACATTTGGTACTTTAAAACTGCATTGTGGGTTGTACTCTTTTGATCTTCGCACTCTGATTCTGTATGACTTGTGTTTTGCTAATGACCAGCATTTTATTAACGATTTGTACTTGACGATCAATCTTATTTAGCATTAGCACTTAGTATCGGGTCGGTAGGAGTGACCCGTTCTGGTACTAGGTGTGGTGATAATGCCCCCGAGTTTACGGTTTATCTTTCGGCTTTCGCTAAAACCCTTTTAAATAAACGAAATTTTTCGGTAGTAAATTTGAGAGTGCTACAGTGAGGAAGGAAGGAAAAGAAAGGTAGAGGGCTAGGCCTGGTGCCACATGAGATAAAAAACGAGCCTGCGGCCCAGGTGTGCAGGTAGGGGGAGAAAAGCTGGTCGTGGCCTAGCAGCCCAAAGGAAAGAAAAAGCAAAAAGAAAGAAAGAAGAAAAAGGGGGAAAAGGAGAAAGAAAAGGAAAAAAATGAAAAAGGAAATAGGGAAAATAAAATAATAGAATATAATATTTTTGGAAAATAATTTAATTTAATATAATTTAATATATGGGCTTAAAAAGGATAATTTTAGTAAAATATTGGTTTGGAAAATTATTTGAATAAGAAGAGTATGATAAAATAACAAAATATTTATTTTAATTTATCAAATATTCCTATCCAAATTTATATACTCAAAAATCAATAAAATAATTAAATTAAATAATTTTAAAAGCTAATTTATACCAAATAAAAGCTATTTATTAAATTATAGGTTTTTAAAATTTCGGGGGATTACAATGTGGCTTTTGGATACCATCATATACTAATAGGCGTCATTGCTAGAATCTTGAAAAATATAGTGTATTCCATGTTGAAAAGTTCTTGAAAAAGTCACCATATCTATGTTTCAAAGGATGTAAACACAAATAAACTAAGAAAAAATTACAATATTCTAGATAAAAGTTGAGTTTGAAGATATAGGATGTGGCTCTTGGATGCCATCGTATACCAATAAGCGTCATTATTAGAATCTTAAAAAATATAGCGTATTCCATATTGAAACGTTCTTGAAAAATTCACCATGTCTATGTTTCAAAGGATGTAAATACAAATAAACTAAGAAAAAATTACAATAATTCTAGATAAAAGTTGAGTATGAAGATATGGGATGTGGCTCTTGGATGCCATCATATACTAATAAGTATCATTATTAGAATCTTGAAAAATATAGTGTATTCCATGTTGAAACGTTGTTATTACGGTATCTATTCCATTTTTCATGTAGTGGTTGGAATGGAAAATTTTCCAAAAGATATACCTCTCAAACACAAAATATAACAACTCACATTGATATAATATTGAAATGAAAAAAAAAAGTCATAAAACACCCGCATACCGATATGTAGTGACTCATATCTTGTAAAAAAATATATAGTCACTACCTTTTCAAGAACTTGAATTCCATATTGTGCCACTAAAGGTTAGAATGAACTGCAAGCATTCAATGACTAATATGCAAAGAAAACACAATAATATTATGCAATGACATGACCAATATTTGGCATTTACATCTGGTGTGCCACTGGAGCTGGCCATTCCTGGTGGGCAATAGTATTAAGCACTTGATTAATGCTGTCATATACAAACACATTTTCATACAACTATCATCTCATTAATATCTTGTGATATAAGTCAGCACAAATCTAATCCCACCATTTCTCATCTCTTAATATAATATACCCCAATGCTCTGAAACCATAATTTTCATTTGTTAACATATTATACCAAGTACTAATATACATAACTATATGTCAATTCATTTAACTCACATGTGGAAATTTTAATTATCCTGACAACATAAATGTTGATTGTCATCCTCAACCCTGACCCCAGCCCTGACCATGTACTAATCTCGAATGACAAAAAAAATTATTATTTTGTGTACTTCTAACTAGATGGTTCCCTTCTGGTGGAGTTTCTTGGGTGATCCCTATGTTATTGTACCACTGGCTCCTAGAGATGTGTTCTCAAGGGAACATTAATATTAAATATCTCTCTATCCAACTGATTCTATATTACCAATGGATGGCTCATGACAACTTCCATGGAAATATGGAGTAAATTAGATGCAAACTCTATTGCTTCTTGTGGTGTTGGTGGATTAATCGGTCCATCTGTGCCTAGTTTCTTCTAAAACAAATGAATAGCCAAGAGGGAGATTGGCATGTAGTGATGAACATAAATATTAATTGTGTGTGCATGGTATCTCGTGCATATGTCACAAGTAACATCCACATAAATCATCATCAATACCTACATAATTACTTCTTTGACATTCTTTGTTAACTAACTCCATTGTGTATAGAGTAATGTGACCTTTCAAATTGGTGTAAAGGGAACTTATAGTGAAATGAGGAATTTTGAACCGAGACCTATCTAATGATATTTTTATCTCATTATGTTGCAATTCAATGAAAATGTGCATTTGTTTGAACATTGTGTTGCAGTTGTCTCGTGATGTTTCTAAAAATCTCTTCAAAGATCCATGAACACCTTCCTCCAATTATTGCAATTCAAGGAACGTGTGTATTTGTTTGAACACTGCATTTGTTAGAAAAACAAATTGTATATTACTTTATTACCAAAAATAATTAAAAGAAAATAAAATATACGATAAAAATAACATTCATACCTATTCATTATAATTTGATGGATATGAAACATGTTACCGAAGAAAGAATAAATAATTTTTTGTTTATATGATTGTAGCTAATTTACCTTTAGATACAAAATTAGGCTAGGCATATTTCTATAATCTTCTTCCAATGACAAGAGTGTTCCTTATATGTTTGTTCATCTATGGCATTTATCACATTTTTCCATTGTAACATAAAACCACGTGTGAATGATGAATGGATAGAGACTTTCTTACACCTTTCCTCCACATATTTATTAATATAAAACCTACATAATAATTATTTTTAAGTGAAAAAAATGCTTTCCATGGCTGAAATAAGAGCAAGTTTCCCATCATTAATAATGGTGGTTGGAAGTATAGATGGATCCATTAAGATATTCAACCTCTCAAGTACCCATAAATAATTTTTCTCCTTTTCAAATGACATCTATGCACACGCAATATTGAAATTCAATTATGTTAGTGTTAATCCAACAATGTTAAATAAGGGTATTCCATATCCATTCTCCTTATATATGCAATCCATTTGTAAAACAAAAGGAAATGCATGTAAAATATTAATATATACATGATGTGCAAATAGATATTTACTTATTACATTTGATTTCAGCTCACTTCAGTGCCACTAAAAATAATGATTCTTAACTTTCATACTCATAACATGTTGGAACATTGTTTGACCATCCATTTCTTTATACCTAAGCTTCTATCAGGTATTATAAATATACCTTATCATACTTATATTTCCTTCAAAATTGTTTACAAAAAAGTGGTATGATTTGTAGTGGCTTTACATTAGCTGCAATAAGTTCATCAACAAAGTGAAATTTATTTTTTGTCAACTTACCTAGGACAACATGCCCATATTTATAATTTTCCATTTCATGATTATTGGTCCCATTCCTAAATACCACTTGTCATCCACCATTATTATTTTCAACACCAATAATAAAAAAAGGACAATTATTCTTTTTAAAACGTGTATTATGTGCACCTTTGGTATTTGTAGGTATAGTATGGATGTATGTTCCACTTCTTCACATCTTACTGAGACTCTACCTACTCCTACGCCATTTTCTTTTCTAGAACCTTTGATGATAAAAATCATCTTATGAGTTTTACCCATTTCTTTAACCTATGTTACAAGTTCTTGATGATTAGAAAGTATTTTCTCTATTATAAAAAAATTATAATAATTTTGGGTTGTAAAATATGTATCATCCATATCTTGAAAAAAAATAGATTACCGTAATAATATGATAAAAATAAGTATTAATTTCATTATGGTTAATTCGTCGACACAACTTACAATACTAAAAAAATAAAATTTACCTCTTTTGTCTAAGTGGTAATTAATATTTGGAGAATCCATTTTTATTTCTTCTAGGCATCCACATCTTGTCATTATTTTGACTCCATCATCATATTACGTTGGAGTTGTGATCCCATCATCATAATTTATCGGAGTTGTGAACTTATCGTAGCTTGTAGGAGTTTCGAACTTAGTTTCGAACTTATCGTAGTTTGAAGAGCTTCCAAATTTATTATTTATTTGAGTGTTTAAATAAAAAGAATCTAAAACTTTATCAAAATATTGAACAAAGACGTGCTCTAATGAAAATTTTATAATGAAGCATATACTTGATTTCTCTATGATAAAGAATAAAAATGATGAATTTTTTCACTTACATATATACATTCGGACTATAGAAACTGAAACAATATATTTGTGTAGGAAAAAAAAATAAAACCCTTGCGTATGCGACCTGCCCATACCCCATTGGCCTTATAAAAAAATCTCCCTATAGGACCCACAACCACATACTTGAAGATAAATTTTTTTTTTAGCTTGTGTAATAACTGTACATAAAGAGTTAGTGAAAGGTATGGCATAATAGTAGAAACCAAGTTTGTGCAATAATTTCTTGCCAATAAGGTTTTTTTAGATACTTCAACAAAATCAATCAATGGGGGTGGCCTACAACATGTTTTGTCGATGGGGGATATGCGGCATTTTCTATTGGTGGAGGGGGAGTACGCCATTTTTTGCCCAGGGGGCTCTATGGCATTTTACGCTAGTGCTAGGCGGGATAAAGTTGCCAAAGTTTTTCTATGGAGTAAAAACTGTATTTCTAAATAACAACACCCTCTTTTATTTATCTCATGGTAAATTAGTAGTTGCATCTGTGGGATAGGGACCGACTAGTTGCAACCAATGAAGCACGGGGATGCTGAATGGCACCCGTTTTGCATCCCTAGGACGTTTTTGGGGACGAAACGTAAGATGGGACGCTGATTTTGAAAAAAAAAACCTCCAAAATGACGTTGTTTAGGAGGATTTTTGTCGACTGAAGCTACTTGCCCTATCCCTTCGCCCACAATCGCAGGAGTGCACGGCTGCACATGCGACGCTCTGCCCAGTTGCCCACTTGCCCTGTCCTCCCCCCTCACCTTTCCAATCGACCATTTTCTTTCAACCTGCAGGCTGCGGCTGCCAGCTGCTACTTAGCTTCGATCTAAACGAATCGCAGCAGCAGCAACATTCACTCTCCCTACCCAGCACTCACTGGCAACCATCGACTATCAACCACAGATCCATCTTCCATTCTCCCTCCCAGCCCAGTATCATTATTTCCTGAAGTGTAGAGCTTCAGTTCTGTTCCGTTGCTCCGCCGCTCCACCTCTCCATCGCCACTACTGGGCTCTGCAACGCTTTGAATTCGGTGCTCCCACAGCCACAGTAAGACCTTTCTATCCCCTTGCTATCACCTTGCTATCTTACAAAGTTACGAGTAGTAAAATATGCCTTGATTATTGCTGCATTATGCTACTGAGCATTGAAATTTTTTCCCGAGCATGCTAGAGGATGGATGGTCATGTGCTGCGCCTTTGGGCTTTGGATTGTTCATGTGCATCAAATGATTTTTGTATCATTGTGATTCTTGAAGAATTAGGGGCAATGACAGCCCATTGAAGGCTTTCAAAAATGTGAAGAATGATTGAAATGAAAGGCAGATTTGGGTTGGTGGTGTTGTGTTGTGATTGTTAATTTTAGTTGTTATTGTTGTGTTGTTAGTGTTGTTGTGTTGTAATTACTGATTTCAATTATTTTTGTTGTGTTGTGATAGTTGATTATGATTTTTGTTTTTGTTCTTGTTGTTGTGATGTGAATGTTGATTTATTGTTGTTGTGTTGTGATTGTTAAATTCGGTTGTGTTGTTGTTGTTGTTGTTGTGTTGTACAATTTTGGTTTGTGTTATTGTTTTTGTGTTGTGATTGTTAATTTTGGTTTGTAGTGTTGTTGTTGTGATTTAAATAGATTCACTAATCATTTGTTATATATTACTTGCAGTGATTTCTGTTATTGGTGTTGTATTGCGTTGTGGGTTTGTGGCGTTGTGGCGTCGTGATTGTATCATGACTTCTAGTAGTAGTAATAGTAACATGGTTCTATGAGTGTTAGTGTATCTTCTACGGACGTAAATGATAATCCTCTTTGGAATTACGTTACTAAAGGTGAGAAAACTAGTGGAGGGGGAACTATTTTGTGGACGTGTAATTTTTGTAATCAAACAAAGTAAGGAAGCTATAAAAGGGTGAGAGCTCATTTTTTTAACATTCCTGATAAAGGTATTGCTACTTGTAAGAAAGTGAGGGCGGAGGATAAGCTTGAAATGGTAACTTTAGAAAATGAAGCTTTGAAAAGAGTTGAACAAATGTTGCCAAAAAATGTGCCTTTACCTAATTCAAGCATGGATATATCTTTATTGAAGAAGAGATGACTGAGTGATATAAATCCTATAGAGAAAGCTTTTAACAATCAATTGCGTTCTCAATTAGATGCAATGATTGCTAGAATTTTTTACACCGGCGGTATTCCATTTAATTTAGCAAGAAATCCTTTTTTTATTGTAGCTTTTGCTTTTGCTACTAGCCATACTTTACCTGGTTATGGTCCACTAGGTTATAATCATTTGAGAACAATGTTACTTCAATAAGAAAAATCGAACATAAAGATATTATTGGAACCAATCAAAAGGACATGGAGGGAAAAGGGTGTTACTATTGTGTCTAATGGTTGGAGTGATGCACTAAGAAGACCATTAATAAATTTTATTGCAATTTATGATTTGGGTCCTATGTTTTTAAAGGTAATTGATGCTTTGGGTGAGATCAAAGAAAAACACTTCATTTCTAAGCTGTTGAAAGAAGTCATTGATGAGGTAGGTTCTCAAAATGTTGTACATGTTATCACTGATAATGCATCTAATTGTAATTCGGCTGGTGAGATCATTGAAAATATTTATCCTCATATTCATTGGACTCCATGTGTTGTTCATACCCTTAATCTTGCTTTGAAAAATATTTGTGCTGCAAGAAATGTGAACAATAATGTTGAGACATATAAGGAGTATCATTAGATAACTGAGATTCATGGAGATGCTACTCAAATCAAGAATTTTATAATGATGCATTCCATGAGATTAGCCATGTTCAATAGGTTTTCTTCTCTAAAGTTGCTTGCAGTTGCTGATACTCGTTTTGTTCAAGTTCTTGTTACACTGAAGAGAATGAAGCTTATAAAATATAGCCTTCAAGCTATGGTAATTAGTGAAGAATGGTTTTCTTATAAAGTTGATAATATTGGAAAAGCAAGGTTTGTGAAGGAAAAATTGCTTGATGATTTATGGTGGGAGAAGGTTGATTATATCCTTGATTTTACATGGCCTATTGACCATATGATTAGAGAGTGCGATGCCGATAAACCAATCATTTACCTTATCTATGAAATGTGGAACACAATGATTGATGAAGTGAGAAATGTCATTTATAAGCATGAGTGTAAAGAGGTTGGAGACGTGTCTTCTTTCTTTCAAGTGGTATATACTATACTCACAGCCCGTTGGACCTAAATTAGTATGCCCCTTCATTTTTTGGCATACTCATTGAACCCAAGGTAACCTTATTTTTTATTTATTAAAGTGTTATATTCTTATTTCTTTAATTTAACAACTAATAATAGTATCTATAATTTTGTTGATTTCTTCCTTTGAGTGAAGGTATTACACATTTACATTGATATTTGGTTAGATGCTAAGTCACCTAGAGTTGCTCCTTCTAGAGATGAAGAGGTTTCCATAAAAATAAATAGGTATTTTAAAAGGCTTTTCCCTAACCATGAAGATCGCTCCAAAGTTAATATGGAGTTTGCAAATTTTGCACTTAAACACGGTCCATTCGGGGAATTTGATTCTCTTTATGATAGAGACATTCTTGATCCAAAGGCTTGGTGGGGAATTCATGGCTCAAGTACACCATTACTTCAAGATATTGCCCTCAAATTTCTTGGCCAAGTATCTTCTTCTTCATGCAGCGAACGAAATTAGAGTACATATAGTTTTATTCATTCTATGAAAAGGAATAGATTGCTTCCTAAGCGTGCCAAAGACTTGGTGTATGTTCATAAAAATCATCGTCTCCTAGCAAGGAGACTTCCAGAATGTAAGGAGCAAAAATTAATGATGTGGGATATCTATGGTAATATTTTCTCGTTGTTTACTAATTCTGTATTACATTATAAACTGTGACAACTATTAAATGACAAATTTATTTATTTATTTGTATAGGTGATGACTTTGGTTCTTTTGAAGATATTTGATTACTTGATGTTGCTTCTCTTTCTCTCGATGAACCCGAGTTAGAGGCCGTGATTTTTTTCTGAAACAAGGGTTGAAGATGAAGAAGTAGAAGTAGTTGATGTCATTAACGAAAATGAACATTTAATTTAATAGTGTTGAATGTATGATTTTAAGTAATTTAGTATGAGTTTGAGAATTAAATTTTAGTTGTGTAAACTTTTAATTTAATATATATTTTTATTTTAATATTTATGTATATTGACGTTTCCTCCCGTCCCCGTTTCCTAATTTTTTGATTCATGGCATTTTTCCGTTTCATCCCTGTCCCCGTGCATCACTAGTTGCAACCACAGGGAACTTGACCGTACAAACACACTTACACCTTTTGATGATGTCATCTGTTATGAACAGTAAAAACTGACACCAAAGCACGCAAAAACCTGAATGTCGATGAGCTATTATTTTGACATTTGTAAAGCATGTTGGGTCATGTACATTTTATTAGTCAATGTTGACGGTGTTTTTACATTACCAATTTACAACCCATCCATAGTTTTTCTTGCTTCTAAGGTGATAGGTTTTTCTTTTTCATAGACCACATAAATCAATCATGTAACATGAGATAAAGAAGGCTTGACCTAAGCATAAGTAGAAGAAATTTTAGAGCCTAAGAGTATCCACAACAATGAATCAATGAGTAATACTGAGTTCATTGATTCATATATGCGACTATAGAGGAGAAACACTAGGTTGAAATTTGAGTTAGGATAAGTTCCTACACAAATGAAAGGAGGTAAAAAATTAATAAATTAAATATTATAGCTAAATGGCATACCATATAGGTTGATAAAAATATGTATTTTATTATAATATTGAAAACTATTGTGGTCGATATAAAATTAATTGGGGATAAAAAAGAGAGTTAAGAAAAATGTATTTTTTTTATAAAAGTACGATGATTTCCAAATATTAATCCCACTATTAGATATGCTTTAAGTTTGTTTGGTTTAGGACAATAAGAGTAAAAAAGATACCCTTATTGTAGACTCCTGACCAATTATATTATTTACAAGTGCGTGTATAGGGTATGGAAGGATAATGACACAATTAAGGTGGAAGCCGGAAGCTTTATTCAATGCTTTAATGGTCCTAAAGAGCTTATGTACAATATGATCCCGAAGATTGAATGATTAAAAGGTGATGAATATCTTATGTGTAATTTGATCATAAGGATCAAATAGTTGTAAGCCTTAATAAAGAAGGTTGTATGGTATTGAATACCTCAAGTATATTTCGATTTGGAAGATCAAACTATTTGGTGGTCAATATATCCCAACACTAATTTTATTTTTGCTTTTTCTGTATATGCAATTTTAATTCTTGTAATTTCACTTTAGTAGTTTTAATTTTTATAATGTTTAAAGTATTTATTCTAATTATGAAGTAGTGATGATGACTTTGTGTTTAATTTTCCTGTTGTCTATTCATGAAACTATGCACCTACTTTATCATTGATGGTGGTTAAAACCTATCATAGTCAAATCTTCTCCTCCACAGCATTGGCTGGAGTATTTACAATAGTCTCCACATTATATTATAATTTTGGTGGCTAGAGGCATTTTATGGTTTAAGCCTAAATCTTCCTATCTAATAAGTAGTTCAATGGTTGAAGCATGAAATTTCCCATTCAATTATTAGTTTAATGGTTGAAACATGATGTTTTCCATTTAATATAAGCAATTTAATAGTAGAGATAAAATGTTTCCCTTCTTGTAGACCTAAATATGTTCTAGACAATTGATTTATCTCATTAAAACTCCATTGTATATTCTATTTTAAGGATAAAATATTTTATAAGATTATAATTAGCAAAAATGTATACATGTCTATGGCATGATAAATTTATTTAAGGGTTTCTAGAAGAAGCAATCGGATAGCAAAATTGTACATGATATTGTAGTTAACTTTCTAGAGAGCTTACTATTGTCTATGAGTATTTGATGATATTGTTACCATCAAGATTGAATATAAATAATCCCGACATAAGGGAACGATAAATGCATTTTGTATGTGTAAAAATCTAAAAAGAATTGAAAATCAAAAGTTAGTGGAGCATAAAATATTATCTTTGTGGTATGATAAAAAAAATCACGTTAGTGAAGTAATGATAGGAAATATTATTGAAATTTATATGAGCACCCACTTATAATCTTGAATATTCTTTTAACTTGTGACCTCATATGACAGGCATATTATTCTTTACAAATTTTAAATTAAGCCATTATAATGAAAGAATATGCTAAAAACCCTATGTCCTTAATAGAATTCAAGTGGACACATGTGAAGAAAAAAAATATAACATGGTATATATTGATGCATCAATGTAAGATCAAATGTTATATTTTTCAACTGATATTGTTGCATTAACACAAAAAATAAATAACCATCTAGTTAGAATAATGTAATATCATTGCTTCAAGTTGGAAGTAGCATAGGTTGGTACACTCATTGATTATGTATTTGATTCATAAACCCTTGTTGGTGAGGTCTAGAAGTAATAAGTCAATATGCCTGCAAAGATTTTTGGTACCTACAAATTACATATCACATTATTCTTTAAGCTAGGTCAATTAGGATGAACTTGATGCTTATCTTAAAAAATTAGTTGTGTCTTTTATATGCCTTCACTACCCCGTGGATATGAAATTAAGATACAAAAGGCTAGGGATGCTTGTTTCCTCACCCTTATGGGGAGATAAGATGAGATTAGGATTATATAGTAAGCAAGAACATAGAAGATATCTTGCATGAGATATAGACCAAAAGAAAAATCAAATTGCACTTTATGATACTTATGCTCACTTAATGTAGCTTAGTAACAACCTACGTTTGTTATGGCCAGGAAATTATGAAAATTTTATGTGTTTCAACTAAAGTTCCAACTCATATAGAAGTCTTTGTGGTGACTTCAAATAAGTTAATGACAAGTATGATAAAAATATACTAGAAGTGTATGATACGAGTCTTAAAAGTTAAAATCTTGAGAGAGGATTTATAATCCTTTAAAGAATGAAAAACTTACCACAATGAGTCGACATGTCCATATAGATAGAATTCGAGAATAGATTCTACTTGCAAATGAATTATTCATGAACTATTCTTACACTGGTGTAATATTATATAAGGTAGATATTGGTAATATATTTACCTAAACAGTTGCAACGGATAATGGATAAAAGTAAAAATTATTCTCAATTTATTATAGAATGTCATTGGATAAATGATTGATGAGTTGGAATAGTTTAATTTATCTCCTTAATGAGTGTGATTTATATGGACAAGAAGCCTAACTTTTTAAGGTGTCAGATCAATTGGATATAAGATATTGTAACACCCCAAGCCAATATGATCATGCGGGGACTACCTTGGAGCACTTTGGGATTGAATGATTGGCCCCATAGATCAACACGATTCCTTTCAGCACACTTTATCCTCACTCACGCACTTCTCGAGAAAATTTCTAAAACTTCCTAGGAGGGTCACCAATCCTAAAATTGCTCCATAGCTAGCACACTTAACTGTGGAGTTCTTAGGATGGAATCACCAAAAGGATGGTATACCATGCTGATATAAGTAGTCAAATCAATCCTTATAGCACTCCGCTCAATTTGGGAGTATTACATTCACCCCCACTCAAAGAATGTAACGTCCTCGTTGTACCTCAACCATTAACTGTCTCAATAGAGTTTATTCCAACAATCATCTAGCTAGGTGGCTAACTGGCTCATCCTAGTTTAGCTCACGGTCGCGGTTTCACGCTGATACCATTTGTAACACCCCGAGCCAATACGATCATGAGGGGCTTCCTTAAAGTGCTTTGGGATTGAACGGATGGCCCCATAAATCAACACGAGTCCTTTCAACATGCTTTTTCCTCACTCATGTACTTCTCAAGAAATTTTTAAAAAAATTTCTGAAACTTTATAAAAGGGTCACCCATCCTAAAATTGCTCCATAGCCAGCACGCTTAACTGTGGAGTTCTTAGGATAAAATCACCAAAAGGATGGTATACCATGTTGATATAAGTAGCCAAATCAATCCTTATAACACTCCACTCAATTTGGGGGTATTACAGATATTCTCACTAAAAAAATAATTTAAACATCAATTTGATGACGCATCCTTGTACATAAGCTGAGATTTTTGTCTCTAATATATGTTTTACTATCAAAGTATCAAATTTAAGCATTATCAATGTGTGCTCATATATACAAACAGAATCTTACATAATATGACACAAAAGAGGCACATTAATTTCATAGGAATAAAAGTGTACTCTTTTTCTTTGCCATGGTTTTTTCCCAAAAGGTTTTCCTAACAAGTTTTCAATAATGCAGTATTTCAAAGATGTACTCCTAAGAAGGAGTGTTGTAAATATCATAGGTTATATTGTAAATATCTTATTTAAATATTGTGAATGTACAATTCATAAATGTGTATTGTATTAAATCCTAGGTTTAGTAATCACATTATTACCAATAGTTATAACATAAATTTCTATTATGGATGTAACCTCTCAACTCTTTATCTCCTCCACCACCTTTCATATTTCTTAACTCCCTCTCATAATAGATGTAATTAGTATGGATACTATATATATATATATGAGATGTGATGAATTGTAAATGTAAAAGAACTCATATGTATGCATAAATAAGAGATTATCTCCTCTCTTCCTCTCTATATTATATTATTATCTATATTTGATTCTCTTAATATCACAACAACCCTTAGAGGTTAGTATGAATCAATTTTAGTTCTTTTCCTACCCCACTTAACTTCTACTTTTTTTTGGGGTGTCAACACTTAAGAAATTAGTATATAGGTGGTGGTTAGTCATAGAGCCAGATATCGCATCCATTAATCCATCTTTTCCCCTTTTTTTTATTACACATAGGTATGGACTTTATTGTTCCTGAATGTCTTACATCCTTATTATGGTTACTTCTATGATGCATATAGATGGTGAAGATCTATAGTGGTCATTTTTTGTATCCTTGTATTAATTTTCCTTATTCATGCTTCATAAGTATCCCATTCGGTGTTATATAAACCTAATATGAAAGTTGTGTATTCCCTAATTTAGATCATGCTTGATATTGTTTAACAATATGATAATGTGTTAGCATGCAAGTATGAATTAATATTACATGGATGTGTATGTTCTATCACTTTTATGTATTTGGTATCAAATTCTAAAGGTTCAAATGCCTTTAAGTGTCTCATGCCTAAACCATAGGGATAGTTTCCTCTTTTATTGTCTCCATGCTAGAAGAGGACTAAAAAAGTTGTCGTCCCCACTTTGTTACCATACCTATATATAAAGGTGTATCTAGTCAAAATCAACATTCATGGTGATAATTGAATATCATCCTTAGTTTCATTAGTTATTTACAGCCATTTTCTTAGCCATTTAAGAATAATTTTCTAATAAACCAAAAGTAGTTTTTTGATTTGTACTATAAAAGCATAAACATTTATAAAAATGTCACCATTTTTTCCCTTGACCTTCAAATATTATAGTTTCCTTAGCTTCTTAAAGTAGTGATAAGTGTTATTTGTTACACAAATTATGTGCCTACTGATACGTATTTCATGAGGATTCATTAGATACTTATGCATGGTTTAGCTTGTTTCTTCCTATTTAGTGCTTTTGATTATTTGTATAGGTGCTTGGAAAAAAAAAGTGAACTCAAAGAGAGCTAAATATGGCAAGTAGAGCTAAACTTATGCAATGCTAATGGTCGTAGAGGTTAATACCACCCCATAATGTTGGTCAACACAACCTAAAGCAAAGATAGAAAAATTAAAAATAGAGAAATAAAGGTTAAGAACCTACACAAGTGTGTGAAATTAGTCACCATAGTCATGTCAATTACAAGACATCAATGTCTTTGGAAAGTGGTTGACACATGCTATATATGTTGATGGCAATTTGTAACTTTGAAAGTTCTAGTTGTTACTTTTTAAATTTGGATGGGGGTACTTTAATCATTTTTATCATCTATGTATATCATCCATCTATCTCCCTTATCTCATGCCCTCCATCTATCCTTTTTTTTTTGTGCTCACAAATTCTAAGAGACGGACCAAAGTTCATTTAAGACTCAATTTCAAAGGTCTATTCACATACTATATTACTTATCTTTTGAATACGAATGCCTTAGAAACTATTGTCCTGTTTCTCATGAGAATGATGAACTAATACGATTTATGCTAAAATGAAGGGAGATTTTTCTGATTCAAATATTCTAATTATATTTACTATTGCCTTGATTTCATTTTAATTTTATGTGTTACATTATTGCTTTATTTGCCAAAATCAAGGGTTTGATCAAATGTTTCACTATCAGTTACAAAATACCATTGAGATCAAGATATAAGTTGTTATTAGACATTTTAGTATATCTCAAAATTAAATTGAGCAAGCCTAGGGATATTATTTAGATTTCTACAACTCTAAAGGAAAGATTAGTGATTATTAATATGTTGCTAATTATGTATATTCAAGCTAAAGATAGTCGGATGGTAATTGATAGGGTTGTTAACGAACCAAACCGGCTTAACAGCTTTTTGGACCCGATTCGTTAAATACTTGGCTCAACTCACTTATTTAGCTAAATAAGCTTAAAAATTAAGCTCAAGCTAGGCTCGACTATTAAACGAGTCAAGCTTGAGCATAATAAATTTGGGATTAAGCTCGTTTATAGTGTAAAAACTTGTGAATTCGGCTCATTTACCATAAAAGCTCATGAGTCGGATCGTTAAAAGCTCGGCTAATTTATAAACAAATTAAGCTCAAGCTTCATTTTTAGTCTCGTTTATTAGACTAACAGAGCCCAAACCTACCCCTACTTGGCTCGACTCGACTCATTAATAACCCTAGTAATTGACAATAGGATTATTATGGCATGCTTAAGTGTAATGTCACACGTCCTTATTGGCACATTTGTTATGAATCATGAATTGAGACTAGTAAAAGTTTCTAGTACATAATAAATTGGATGAATTAACGAGAACCTTAGCAATTTGACTATTTGGATGAATTATTATTGATTGTTTTAGCTCTTCCTCTCCAAATAACTTGCCTTTTTTAAGCTAGGTATTCAAGTCAAGGTTATGGTAATATTGACATGGCTTAGTCTTATCATTCTTTTAGTGCTCACTTCAAAGTCCCTAGGGAAATAATACCTTGATGACTACTTTGAATCTGTACGCTAGCCTTTAACGTCTATTAAGTTTTTGATGTTGCTGCTAGGACCAGCAACAAGTAATATTAGATTTTTGAGACTTGATGTGATTTAGAGATTTTCATTTATTTTCATTTTATTTTATTATTTAATTTTCATCTGATATTGGTTCTAGTAGTTATCTGACGTAGTGCGGATGAGACTAGTACATGAACGACACTCGTGGGAATGAAATAGTGTCACTTGATCGAGAGCTCGGAAGAACCTTTAGGCTCCAAGCAAATGAAAGTAAGACGGCAATTGGTACCCAACAAACTCCGCCCAGTAGATCTATGCGGGGCTATGCTACATCGAGTGTGGATAACTCAACATCTAGAATAAAGAGAACAACCATCTAAGCAAACGACTTTGAGATCAAACCAGACATTGAAAAGGCTCTGACAATGTCTTCTTTTACTAGAACTATACTGAAGAGTTTGGTATCATTTCTTGTTTTTTTTTGGGGGGGGGGGGTAAAAACTAATAGTGATATGGACATTAATAGTACAATTGATTACTAATCTTATAGAATCACATTCCGTCCTCTGTATTTATGTTTGGGAAGACTAATGTAATATACGTAGTCGCTGCTGCTTATGGCCGTCACATGAAGACCGATGCTTATAAACAGCATTGAGGACATATGAAATGACCTCTAGCATTACAATTAGAACAGGGGACTGATATCGAATTCTGCCCTCCGTCATCAACGCCACCGCCTCCAAAAGTAAGATTATACAAGCCAGCAATGGGATTAAAACCACCTTGGATTGAGCCAACACCTTTACATTTCTTACAAGGTATCAACTTTACATCCCCACATCTCTTGCACATCCCCAAAGCGCTGCAGAAAATTAATTGATTAATTAAAGATATTGAGGATTCATAAATAACCTGGGACACAGATCGCACAAATAATTTATCTTATCTGCAATTAATTGACCACTTATTGAAGAAGACTTAATTCTCTATCGGAACTATTTCGGAATTATATACATCTCGAAAGGCAAAAAGGAATTGGTCAGAAATGTACACTACCTTCGTTGAGAAGAGGAAATGAAAGCATCGACTTTTGGAGCAGCAATGGTAGCACATAAGAGCAGCGTGCCTACCCCAAATCCTGCAACTTCACTTGCCGTTATATTGTCCATCTGTCTGACGATTCCCTTTCCTTCCTTCCTTCCTTCCTCTTCCACCTCTCCCTCTCTCTCTGACTGTATTATCGCGATCACTAACTTATCCCCCCTTTGAGTTTTCACTTGGCTGGCTGATATTTTTTTAGATTCCAGCAGGATGTTATCCTAACCCATGCACACTTTTCAACATTTCATTTCTCAGTCAATGATATACATTCTTCTCTTTTGGGCCCTTCTTTTTGTTTATATTCGTGCCTCTTTGGCCCAAACTAATTTCCCTGTGCATTTCCTTCTCTTTACATAACAGGTAGAATCCCCCTAACCCAACACACGTTTTAGAATTTCCTCATTTGTATAGATCTGCTCAGGTCTTAGTCTAGCCAGCCAGCACTTAAGATCGATTACTAGATGATATTAAATATTGGGTTAAGTATTTGGTACATGTGATGAACCTATATTAGTATTTGGTAAACACATGTTCATTAGTACTTCGTAAACACATATATAAAATGCTTATAAACACGCATATTAGTTTTAATTAATATAAAAGAATTATGGACATGTTTATCATGCATAATGAATAGAGGTAATTTTAGTAATTTTATAATTTGTATTTATAGACATTGAGTCATTTTTTATAGTTATATAATTCTTTATATATATATATATATATATATTTGTTAGTTTTAAATATATATTTAGTAAGTACTTATTTCATGTTCAACGCATGTTTAATATATGGTTAATATAGATTTTCTATATATTTAGCATTCATTTGGTATGTGTTCAGTAAATAAGTGTTCGACAATTTTAGCATATGTACATCAAATTTTAATATATGTTAATGGCATACTTGCTTTGTCTTCGGTACCCTATTTGATATATGTTTAATCAACTTTTAATTTAAAGCTTTACTTTATGAACCTATATTAGTTTTGGTGAATACATATATTAAAAATGCTGATGAACACAAATATTAGGTTTAATGTACATGGATGAATCTTGATGAACCTACATCAAATATATAGTGAACGTGTACATAAGTTTTAATGAACATGAGAAAAAGCTGTTAGAACTTCTATATGTTGGTAATCAAATTATTAGTTTTTATGGACCTGCCCCTATTATTTACCCAACCTAAATCAAATTTTTTTTTTAACATATACCAATTATTTAATGAACATAACTCAATCTTTGTTAAATGTCAAATAAAAATAACTATTTAAAAATATGCTCGATATACACCTCTTGTGCATTTATCGCATATTTCTTGAAGTTTTCAACATCCATTTTTACTTCCCAACCCCAACCATTTTACTCCCCCCCCCCCCCTCAATGTCTTCCCTCTTTGACTTGTAATCTATTATTTGATATCCATTCATGTGTGTATACATACATACATACATACATACACACATTGAATATTATGCATGAATAAATTAAGATGCATATTATAACACTTTCATTTTTTACTATACAATTTTTTATTTTAAAACATTGTGAAAGCGAAAGAATACAAAATACATAAGAAAAATAGGGTGTTATTGTCGTACCTAACATAAGATAGTTGTATCCTCCCATCCCATGTTAGATACAAGGTAAAGAAAACCAATCAATCCAAATACAATAATAGAGCACACAAAAATAAGATATATATAGACACTATGATAAAATGTTTACAAATAAAACCTCAATGAATCCCTAAGATGTTCAAATTAATAAGGAGTCGAAAGTATAGAAATACAATAGAGATAAAACGCCAATAGACAAATCCACAAAACTTTGGTCCATTAAGAACCTACAAACAGTCTTCAAATATCCAAACTCTCAAACCTCCAAGCCTTATCAAACTACTAGTCATCTTCAAAAATCTACACATGGTTTTCTACATGTGGGATTCAGTAGAAACCGAACAAACGAGCACATTAGTACACTACGTACCGAGTAAGCCAATTTACCTCATCAAAGGGAGTCACAAGAAAGCAAGGCTAAGATAACACTTGAGATCATACTAAAACACCGTACCATGCTTACATGATACACTTAGATATACATGTACCATCATGGTCATATAATGCATTAGGATTTCATACCTTGCAAATACTTAAACAACTCATAACTCATTATTCTTAGCAATATATAAACATATGGTCAATAACAAATTATTCCACATCTCTCTATACTTTTCTACTATCCACTTATAAGAGTATTCCATTAGGTCCATTTTCCAATTTTATATGATCCCTTAGATAAATCATTTACAAGCCATTAATCCTTTTTCCTTATCAAGTGATGGATTGATTACCACCCCCATTATCTCACATACCATGGAAGCCTAACTAAACCAGCGAACAAAAAGTCCGATCAAAGCTAAGTATCAACTAAATGGATATAAAGTCCCATCGAAGCCAATAAACCACCCAACTAACCATATCCATTAGTATTGATGCCCCCTAGTACATCATCAGTTTCTAGAGTAGGTAAGAAACTGAGATCTACTAAGATCTCTCCTGAAGATAAAGCCTGAAGGTACCAATAAATGCTCCAAAGTAGACTAACTCCTGGTAGCTAATCGAGGATCGGGTAATCTAGACGTATGCACAACTTAATCACCTTTCACTTTAAGTGATTAGTGTGTTATTCTTCCAAGGTCATGTTATTATATAAGGCCCACATAGCAACCAAGTAACACATCCACCTAATCTTAATTATTATTACCCTCCAAACCATGTAGTGGGATTTCTATTAGTGCTTAGTCAAGATTAATTCAATCTATTAATATAATTCATTTAGGCCAAGAATCTAGATTACATCATCCCTTATGAAAACGTATCACATACATTTTGGTTTTCCCATTAAAACTTTCCAAAGGCACTTATTAAGAGTACCATGAATTATGAACAATTTAATTCATCCAATAAGTTAATGAATTCATGGCAAGATGTTTGTTATCATCATTAAAGAATCATATCATAGCATAAAATACAGTCTTAAAACATGTCAAGTTCAAAGAACTAAAATCATCATGCTTTTGCCAAATCGTTGATCGGTTTGGATCGGTCAAATCCTAGAATTCCCTCAAACTAGTTGATCAATATGGTCAAACCAATCAACTGTTCTAAGCTTAGTCAATAGATTATGCTAAACCAACAAATGGGTTTAAGTAGAGAAAAACCAAGCTTACTCCATATAAACCAGTCGAGTGGTTTGACCCAACCAGTCAACTGTTAAAAGGTCTAATCAATTGGTTTGGCTTAACTAGTCAATTGGTTTGCTCCTAGACAGCACATAACATACATGTTAAATGATAATAAAGTGCTAAAATCTTACTATATCCAAACTATAATATTGTCATAGCATAAGACCAAGATTACATATGCTCATATGTGGAATCATGCTCATCTATAAGAAATTAACCATATTTATCAAGAATCAAAGCATTTTATCGAAATCTTAAATACTCTAGCATGCATCATTAAAATACTAAAATCTCATGCATTCATATAAAGATTAAAATTTAATAGATAACACTAACTCACAGGCTTATTCATGCCTCATTTCAAAGGTAAGAATAACTTACTTGAAGCTTAGAAAAACTTTCCACCAAGGAGGAAAAAACCTTAACTTAAAAGGTTTTAACTTCCAAAAACACCTCCAAAAGAAAACACAAAAATAGTCAAGTTAATGCAAACTCAACTTTTTTCCTATATCTAAATCTTTCTTAATTAATAATAAAACAAGAGGGAGCTAGCGAAAGGATCATAAGAGTGAATCAAGTTAGAATGAAACCTTGAAGTGAAGAAGAATTAGCACAAGTGTTGAAAAGCTTAGGGTATGTTGGTGGCTAAAAGAAAAGCAAGGAAAAGAGATTATTAGAGTTAATTATAGCCAACGAAATTAAGGAACAAGTGAGGATATGTAACGGATCAAAAATCTTAATTTTTCCATTCAAATTTGAATTGATCAGGCGAATTTATCAAGAATGGATTAACTTCCATTTTGGAGCTCAAATGGTGATTCTGTGGAGAATGCACATCGAGTTCATCTAGAAAAGACCAAACACATGAAGGGAAATGACATATTGTGTTAGAAAGAAAATCTCCCAA
The DNA here is from genome assembly GCA_039764185.1 of Tamarix austromongolica. NCBI lineage: Eukaryota > Viridiplantae > Streptophyta > Magnoliopsida > Caryophyllales > Tamaricaceae > Tamarix > Tamarix austromongolica. The sequence continues at coordinate 162,658,065 of CM077809.1, read as the reverse complement.
CCGTGTAGTGATAATATGGAATTGAATCATGGGTTCCAAAGTCGTACAGGGTATAGATGAAGAAGAAGAAGATAAAGAATTAGGACATCCTCTCCCTCTTCTATCAAAATCAAACCCTTAAATCTTTTCAAAGCAAAATTAAAGCTGGATAAATAATCAAAATGATTAAGGATTACTCAAGAATAGCTAGCAATTGGATTATCAAAGTTTCATTTTTGATGCAATAATTTTCTAGAAAACTCAAGCTTTAAAAAGCACTTAGCCTAAGAAACCAATCAACTATTCTAAAGACCAGTCGATTGGTTTCTCCAAAATAGTTAATATGTTCTGTTAAACCAAAACCCTAGCTAAAATAATGAACTAGTCAATCGGTTGGCTAATAAAACTCACTTTATATAACTTTTCCAAATTATATGAAATCAAACCCAAATTGCAGTTCCAAATCATGATAGAAATCATCTAAATTTCATTAAACACAAAAGTTTTTCATTTGATAAATCTTATAAATATGGGATATTATAGTACTACCCCCTAAAAAAAGGTTGCATCCCCAAAGCCTGCTAAAAAAATCCAATCACATCATATAATGCATAGCCAGTGAAACATCACATTCAACAAAGAAAAAAGGGTTACTACCACTTAAAAGATAGGTTACACCAATAGATACACACTAGAAGAAAAATTTGGGATACTTCGTGCATATAAATTCCTGAGTTTCCCACATGGCCTCCTCAGTACCATATCATGACCAAAGGACCTTCACTAGCAAGATGGTCTTCATATGCGTCTCTTTGATCTTTGTGTTCAAAGTGCTTACTAGCCACTCTTAGTAAGTTAAAGACTCATCAAGCTCCAATGTCTCTAGCTAGATGACATACAAAGGGTCCATCACTTTCTTCCTCAGCTAGGAAATGTAAATGACGTTGTGCACATGCGATAACTCTACTAGTAGGGCTAGCTGATAGGCAACCTCACTAGCTTGATCTACAATCTCATACGATCAAATATACCTTGGACTAAGATTACCCTTATTGCCAAACCCATTCACTCCCTTGGTGGGAGAAACTCTCAAAAGAACTATATTACCCACCTCATAACCATTGGTTGGTCTTTTCAAATCTACGTAGCTCTTATGCCAGTCCTAGGACTGCTCTCATACGTTCCTGAATCAATCTAATATATCTCATCATCTCCTCAATTATTTTTAGTTCCAACATGAATGTTTCACTAATCTAGCTCTAACACAGGGGAGTACAACTTTTCCTCCTATACAAGGCCTTGAAAAGTGTCATTTTGATACACTCATGGTAACTATTGTTGTAAGAGAACTCAATCAAGTCCAAGTGATCCTCCCAAATGCCCCCAAAATCCAACACATATTCCCAAATCATGTCCTATAAGGTTTGAATGGACCTCTCTATCTAACCACCTATAGCTAGGTGAAAAGGGATACTCATCTTCAGCTAAGTTCCAAAAGAACCCTTTAAATTTTTCCAAAATGCAATAAGAAACTATAGTTTCGGTTTGACATGATGCCTTTAGGGACCACATGCAGTCTCATAATGTGCATCTTGTAAGAAATAGCTAAGTACTCCATACTCCATGTCATCTTTAATGGTATGAACACTATTGACTTAGTCAGACAATCCACAATAACCTAAATGGAATTGAAACCACTATGGGTCTTTGAAAGAGCAACCATAAAGTCCATATATATACTATCTCACTTAAACTTTAGAACTTATGGTGATTGTACTAACGTTGTTGGTCTCTTATGCTCAAACATCATGCAAAAAACTCTACAACCTCCTATTTCATATGAGTTCACCAATATACCTTCTTTATATCCTTATACAAATTATCCCCCCTCTAGGATAGAAAAAATAAGGAGTACACTGACCTTATTCTAGTAGGTTCCTCTTGAGATCAACACATTCCCATGGTACACACCACCTACCACAGTACCTAACACTATTGTCTTCGTGGATCTATAATCCCTTAGCTCTACTTTCTGTAAAACTACACTTGATCTTTTTGAGCTTGACATCACCAAGTTGGCTAACTTGAATCTTATCAAATATCGAAGGTGTGATGGTGTGTGCACTCATTGTTGCTTCCAAACTACCAATGGTGATCAATTTGATCTCCATCTCTCTAAACTCTTAATAAAAATGATCATACAACACAATCATACTCAAGGAATGTGATGTCTTATAGCCAAGAGTATCTGCCACTACATTAGCCTTACCCTCATGGTGGGTTAACTCCATGTCATAATCTTTGACCAATTCCAACCATCGACGTTGTCTCATATTCAATTCCCACCACATGGAAATATACTTGAGGCTTCTGTGATCGATTTAGAACTTACACTAAGAACCATACAGATAATTCCTCCAAACCTTCAAAGCAAACACCACTACAACAACCTTTAGGTCATGCACTGAATAGTTCTGCTCATGCAGCTTCAATTGTTGAGAAGCGTAAGCTACCACTCCCATACTCCATCAATATGCAACCTAGTCCATACTTAGAAGCATTTCTATACACATAAAAACCATCCTATCCACTAGGTAACGTGAGTGTTAGAGCTGAAGTCAAACACCTCTTCAACTCCTTGAAGGCTTCACCACACTCTTCAGCAAGTTAGTCAACTAATGAGCTATTTTGGAGAATTTCGTGACACATCTATGTTAGTAGCTAACCAATCTATGCACCTCCTTGACACATGTTGGTTTCGGCCACTCAAAAACTTCCCAAACCATGGAAGGGTCCATTAACACACTCTCTTTTAAAATCACATGTCTAAGGAAAGCTAGTTGATCTAGCCAAAATTTACACTTCAAAAGTTTGGTATATAATTGGTGTGTTCTTAACAATATTAGGGTCTATCTCAGATGTTTTTCATGCTCCTCCATACTATTAGAGTAGATGAGGATGTTATCGATGAGCACTACAATAAACTAATCCTAAAATCATTAGAAAATTGGTTCATGAGAGACAAAAATGTTGATGGAAATTAGTGAATACGAAAGGCATATTGTGAACTTGTAATGGTTGTATCTGGTCTCAGATGTAGTATTCATAATATCTTACTCCACTATCCTCAATTGATGGTAACCTAACCAAATATCAATCTTGGAGAACATTATGGCTCATTGGAGCTAGTAAAAAAGATCGTCGATTTGAGGCAATGGATAATGATTCATCACCGTAACCTAATTCAACCTCACTATTCAATGCATAGCCTCATACTTCCATCCTTATTCTTAATGAATAAGACCAGTGCTTCCTAGACCAATACACTTGGTTGAATTTAGCCCATCACCAATAATTCTTCTAACTGAACCTTAAGCTCATTTATCTCTTAGGGTGTCATAGAGTATGGTTCTTTAGATATTGGCTCCGTCTCTGGCAATAAGTCCACAAAGTTAACTCAAATCTCAAACAAGTGGCATACCCAAAATCTAATTTGAAAACACATTGGGATACTCTAGGATCACTGGGACTTACACTAGTGGAGTTTCATTAACTTTGGTATCTTAACACTGTATAAAAAGAGCATATACCCTTTTTGATTGAGGTTACTCAACATAATTGCCGATATGAACTTCACAGAGAGGTTAGGTTCACACTTTTTATAGGAGACCATAACACCATTTGTTCCTTGAAGAACCACACTCTCATGCACATAATTTATTAACTCCAAATACTTCCCCAGTATGTCCATGCCAACGACCACATCAAAATCACACAACTCTAGTTCCATGAGATCTAAGGGAAATCCTACTCCCTTAATTATTGAGTTTTCCTTTCTATAAAGCCTAGATCATGCAATTCTATCATTCAAATGTAAGAAAATATAAGTATAAATACTATAAGTAGGAGATAAAGCAACTCTAGCTATGAATGAGAATGACACAAAATAATGTGATACACTAGAGTCAAATAGTACACATGGTTAAAAGGTGGAAATAGTAACCATATAGGTTACCACATTAGCTTGATGCTCTACCTCAAATTAGCTAATCATGTTCAGACATCCGCCCCAAGGAATTCCTATAGCACTGCCTCACCTTTAAAGCTATTGAAATATGCGAGGCTTCTAACCCTAGGGTTAACTGGCCGACGACACTAGTTGGCGACGGAGGAACTCTCTAAGTCTATGGTTGCAGTTTTTGAATATATCTAATGCTTTGAACTCGAGACTAACTCCTCTGAACATTGCCACCTCCAACACAATATTCATAAGCCCTTTATCTCGTCATACCACAACTATGGCAAATAACCTTATTGCCCTCACAATCCACCCTTGGATGATCTAATTCACAATGTTTACAATGGTATTGTCTCTCCTCAAATTTCCCCCCATACTGACCTCCCAATTGAAGTGTTAACCCTATACTCCGACCATACCTAGGCGGTATGCTACATCTAGAGTAGGCCTTCATACTATTGCTAGGATGCCACCAACCCTCAAACTTCCTCTTACCCCCTATTGTGGACTCTTGGCTTGGATGGCGTGAGAAGCTTCTAGAGCCTACTCATACATCGAGTAACCATACTAGAGCTGGCAGGCAACTATAATATTCCATTTTATTAAATCTTAATTATAAATTGGTAATAATGTCTAATTAGTTATAATAATTATTAGAGGGTGTTTTGTATTAAGTATGTTAATTATATTTATAGTGTTATGAAATATTATATATAAACTTAATTAGGTAAAAATATGATAGAATTTGGATAATTAAATTAATCCTAACTTAAACCCTAACTAATATCGAGTAACCATACTCCCAGTAACTGGATAACTTTACCCTAGTTAATCTTTATAAATTATTACTGCCACCCTAAATTATATGTTGACCATACCCCTCCACCATGCATCCCTCTCCTCCATGTGTTCCCTCCCCTTGTTTTTCTCCATAAGACCCTTCACACCGTACCCCTTCACTATGCCTCCCTCTCCTCCATATTTCCCTCCCCTTATTTTTCTCTACTCTACCCTCCACTCTACCTTCCATTTAAACCTTCCTCCCCTCATTTTTATGTGTTTTGTATTAACCCCAAGCAAGCATACACCTTTTTTCCTTTTCCTCCAAGCTCCTTCAAGTAAGAAAAGACTCATTGATCACCATCATCATTCACTACACTTCCACCATTTTTCCCCTAGCTTTGACCACTCCCATTAAAACCACCACCACACCATCAACCATCCCCTCTATTCAACCCCTATATGCTTTTACAGAAGCTACCAAACCTCACCCTCCACCACGAACCAAAGTTACTACAACCTACCTTTATCCTTCAGCAAAGACCCTCCTAGCCACCACATTTCCTTCAACAAAGGTCGTTGATCCCCCACCCCTTGCAACACCTAAAACTACTGGTTCCCCTCCTTTTTCTGTGGCCAAAGTTGGCAAATCACCACCCCTATCAATGACACATATTTCTATTGCTCACTCTTTTCCTTAAATCATTTAATTATTTCTTATCTTCTCTCTTCAACTCCTTCCATAGATTGCCTTCCTCCCTTGGCTTGTGAGTTATGTGGTTGTCCTTGCTCCTTTGTTTTCCCGTTTAGTTGTTAACATTTTCCCCAAGTTGTTTTAATTAATTTTTAGGTATTGTTGTGTTAAATAAGATGCTAATGTACGTGTTTTTGGGTGTTAATTTATTAATTAATCCTTGAGAATCTTTTAGAAGACTAGTATTGTACCTTTTGTGTAAGCTTGGATTTGGGTAAATCTAATCACTCATGAGATGGAAAAAATTATGTGCGATCATATTAAGATTTTTTTTTAGATATAGAATCATGTTAAGATTTTATATCTTTCAAGTATTATGTCATGCAAGATAAAATGATGACATGCTAAATAACTAGTACATACGATTATTATTAAGTTATGTTATACAAATGAGTAATATGTTAAATAGTTTACATATGCATGTTAAGGGTTTTGTTAGGATTTGGAACCCTGTAATATTATGATTTCAATTCTTTGATAAATTTATCATGATTATTATTACATGGCATCTAAGGTTGTTACAATTAGTATAAAAGCATGCATGCATGATTGAGCTTAGCATACAATATTTATTAATCACATGTTCTAGAATTTGAGATATGTCCCTACTTGCACCATGATGTTAAATGCCCTATTGAATTCCATATTATGATATAGATCTATACATATATGTTTAATGGAATATATGACACATTAGAAATGAATGATTGGGGTGTGTAACTCACTAAATGCATGAAAAGTAAAAAACATAGTTAGTAGCTAAATTGTAAAGATTACTCACGTTCTAAAATATTATGAATTAGTATAATATAGCATTTTCATGAAAATTTGTTGATAATAAAAAATTGTAAAAAAAAATTGGATAATAATGGTGAAATTAGGGTTTTGAGAGCATTTCAATCATTTTCAACCTAATACATCTTTCATGAATGAATGGACATAGGATAGCCTTAGAATATTAATAGGTTGACCCTAGTGTTAACTTTGATCTTGATTTGGACTATTGACCTTAGGGTTTACTTAGATAATTAAAAATAAAGGAAAATTAACAACAATTGTAACACCCCGAGTCGATAAGATCACGCGGGGGCTACCTTGAAGTACTTTCGGATTGATCAGCCGGCCCCACAAATCAACACGAGTCCTTTCAGTGCACTTTGTCCTCACTCGCTTACTTTCTGAGAAATTTTTAGAAAATTTTTGAAACTTCCCAGAAGGTCACCCATCCTAAAATTGCTCCACGGCCAGCATGCTTAACTGTGGAGTTCTTAGGATGGAATCACCAAAAGGATAGTATACCATATTAATATAAGTAGCCAATTCAATCCTTATAACATTCCACAAAATTTGGGGTATTACAATTATAGAAATGAAAATAATTGTGCAATATGTGATTTATGTGGTCAACTTATAAAATACTAATATTTAAGTGAAATACTTTGAGTTTGGGAATGGTTGCTCTTTGGGCTTAGATTCCCTAGAGATAATGTAGAATCTCTCAATTTGGTTTGGTGGTTTCATCAGATGCCTTAACATTTTGGCTAATGTCTTATTCTACTCTATAAGTGACCAAGGGACTTATAGGGGGTATCAATACTTAAGAATTAGGTTTCTTAGGTGTAAAGGGTATTCTTTTTTACCTTGTGCAACAATATAACTAGAGTGTTGTTATACCTTTGTATTGGATGGTTAAGAGGGTATCGTGATGTTTTGTGCATAGATATGACCAGTGTACATTTATGCCTCTCAATTATTATTGTATCCCCTTAAGTAATGAAAAGTAGAAATATTTATTGTGTAAGAATATTAAAGGGCTATTTTGGATTATTATTTTAGTATATGTCATTGTGCGTTGCATGTTTTGGTATCTAATTTGGTAGTTGCCTCAATGTCCTACCTTGGAATTTAGGTTTCTTTTAACTATATCAATTGTGGCCATTTTGTGATCGCATTATTTTCTTGATGTATCTATGCTATGTTTCTACATATGTACCCCAAGTGACCTTAAATGTTAGTAATGTGTAATGGTTTACTTAGTACTGTAGTACTAACGGGTTCCTTTCTTGGTCCCCTACCTTTTCAATGGGAAATGTTCACCTTTTAGGAGTACTTTTGAGGTTTCAATTTTTTAGCTTCCTTTAAGGGTTGAGAGTTAGGATTATATGATGTTTTCCTCGGCATATTTTGATCTCGACATTCCTTAGATTCTTATATCCTTTATTATTTCTCTTTTCGTAATTTTGTAGCTTAATTGGTTGATCCTTTTATATTTATAATGAAAATGTAAATTATAATGAAATCTTTGCTTTATTCCTACATTGTAAATTTTATTTAAGAAAAGTAAAGTTTTAGCCTTAGCATTTAATATAAGAATGATAGAAGATGCCAGACTTATACCGAGTTTGGCGGTAAATCCTATAATTTTTTTAATTAAAAAATATGCAAAATAAAATTTCTAAATAGTAAATTATATGGTGTTATAATTTGGTATCAGAACTTTTAGTTTTTTAAATAAAAAACTATCTTCTGTTTTAAAAAGCTTATATTCTTCAATATTTTGAAACCTATTTTAGCCTTGTGAAGGTTATGATTTAGAATTATAACTTTGTATTGGTCTTAGTATTTAGAGTTGTCATCTTAGCAGGCCTTGTTTGATTTTTTGTTTTACCTCATTAAGTTGGGTGTGTAGATGGAACAATATTCCTAGTGATCTAGTTAAAGAATTATGTGTTAGAGAAACGACCTTGATCTTAATTGGAAGTTTGAGGAACAACTTGTAACACTCCAAAATTCACTATCTTTTTAAGTGGAAGACTTTAAAATTGAAAACCTGTGAATTCTGGGGATGGTACCACCACACTTAGTACCAAACTGGTTCTCTCCGACAGTTTCAATACCAAGTGCTAAGGCTACGAAAAGTTTGACATTAAACTCACACCAAGAGTTCATAAAAGAATTAGAAAGACCATAACATCAAAAATCCGAGTGCGCGTAAAGAATTGTAATTCATATCCAAAAGAGAAATAAGCTTACAACCGATAAAAGGTTCATTTAAAATACTCAATACAAATAATGAATCAAAAAGGGTAAATCTGATACAAAAGACATCACAAAAGGAAATAAAATCACATAAAGAGTAAATCCGACCACACTACTCTCGAACTTGGAGCCAAATATATGCTCAACACCTAGCTTCGCCTGATGTCTCGCCCACCTGCACAAAGTCAGAAGGGCCTACTACTCGTGGGAATGAGTAGCACCCATGAAAAGGGTGATCAGTAAGCTACATATTGAGCAAAGTAACCGTACACTAAGGCCAACACATAAAATCACATAAACAATGCAGAAGAAATAAAAGAGCATATAGTCCATCATGATATCATAATATCGTACAATCATTCGGGTAGATACATAAAGTCCCATTTATAATCTAGATTAATTACTTATTTAATCTCTTATCAAAAGATGATTCACACCATGCTTTTTATCAAACCCATGCGAGTACGGGAACCCCACTATTATAGCCGGTGGACCGGATACATACAGGGCACATAACTCCTGACCACTATTATTGTCGGTGGACCGGAAATACACAGGGTATAAAGCTCCTAACCACTATTATTCGCTGGTGGACCGGTCTAGCCCTGATTCTCATGGTGTTCCACTATAAGTACTTAGTGTCTTTCCCATGGCTTAGCACAATTATATTCAGTTTGTTGAGTACGGATTTCCCCATTATTATAGTCGGTGGACCGAAAACGTACAGGTACAATGCCTGACCACTATTATTCACCAGTGGACCAGTCACATATAGGACATCATGCCCTAACCACTATTATTCACCGATGGATCGGTCTGAGCCCAGCTCAACAATCTTCCACTTTAAATGATTAATGTATTACAGTATCTTATTCAGAAAATTTACCCCAGACATGCATGAATCACTCCCTTTACACTTATCCTCCAATTGACCCATATTATATTATGAGAACCCTGCACCTCCTAACTTGCACATAAACCTTTCCTCTATACTCAAACTCACACTAGAAGTCTATCTCCAATGTATGTGGGTCAAGGCCCACTACTATACACCTATATGTCCACTCATTACCTTACTCTTAAGGTTTTCCCCAGAAACACTAGTTTAGGCCTAAATGGCCCATCCGACTCCACCTCACACAATCCAAATCATTCTTAAAACTTCATACATCACAATTCATAGATTTCACCCTTATCATTACACTTTAATCACCAAGTATACGTGCTACCACAAAAACTCTAAGTAGTCACACCAAACCCTAATTGTCCACACCAAACCCTAGCTCTCCTACGTACCCTTATATTGCTCCACGTACTATTTTCCATCCAAAGTGTTCAAATACCCAAACAACACTTACATTACCTTCCTCACATCCCAAATCAACGTTCTATACATAAATTTCACTTCTATGTAGAATTTACACATCCCATGCAACCTTTCTAACTTTTCATGCAAACCCTAAAACTCCCACATGAAACCCTAGATTCAACCATGCAAATCCTAAATCCATCCATACAAAACCCTAGATTCCACCATACAAAACCCTAGATTCCTCCATGCAAAACCCTAGATTTATCCATACGAAACCCTAGTTTAGATCTCACATGCAACACCATAAAATCTGCCATGCAAAACCCTAAGTCCATCCATACAAAACCCTAGTTTAGATTCTCCCATGCAGTACCATAGATTCTCCCATATCAAACCCTAGATTCTATCATGTAAAACCATAGACTCTCATATGCAGAACCATAGATTCTCCTATACAAAACCCTAGATTTCTCATGCAAAACCATAGACTCTCCTATTCCTTCATTTTACTTTCACCCCTATTCTTCTTCCATTGATGGATCATTAACATTTTTAGGTCAACTTACATCCCTTGGTTAATTCATTTCTTTTTGGTCAACTTACTCCCCTTTGGTCAACTTATTTCCCATTTTCCATTTTCAACCTTTTTCCCACACAATACCACTTTTATACATCCTCACATGCATGTCTAAAAGGGTCACAAACCAATCATCACATACCACAATATTTCAACACATATACATAATACACATACCATATAATAACATAAAAACATACTTCAACTCCACGCCATACCACACATGAAATAATTACAATGACAAACATAGGATGCATAACAAAGCATATAATGCACATCAACACACATAAGGCCTTAGTAACACCCTTACCTAAAATGACACCGGTCTTGGAGCACGCTCCTACACCTCCTTAGAGCTTTGACTAGTCTCACCTATATGAGGGAAAAGCTAAAGATTAGATTCCCTCCTACCAAAAATACTATCATTTCTTAAGTTATTCTAAGACTAGGTTTTTGATAAAATAATAATAACAACAACAACAACAATAATAATAACAACAATAATAATAGTAATATTGTAAAAGTTGATAATATAAGGTTTGAAAACTTTATCCTAATAATAATATTAGTGATACTAAAATAATAATAATGATAATAGTAATAATAATAATAATAATAACGATAATAATAATACTAAAAATACTAATAATAATAATAATAATCATAATGGTAATAATAGTAATGATAATCATCGAAGATAAAATGAAGTAGGATTTCTACCCTACATTGAATAATAATAAACTTAATAAATAATAATAATAATAATAATAATAATAATAATAATAATAACAACAACACTAATAATAATAATAATAATAAATGCTAATGATAAAAAATAATAATAATAATAATAATAAGACTTAATATTTATAATACTACTACAAAAATTTAAAATAAGCATAATAGAGTTTTAGCCCTATATAGAATAATAATACTAACATTGAAGATGATGATGATGATAATAATAATAATAATAATAATATTATTATTATTATTATTATTATTATTATTATTATTATTATTATTATTAGCAACACTAAGAATAAAAATATTATAATCAATAGAAATAATAATAAAAACATTAGTAATAATAATAATAATAATAATAATAATAATAATAATAATAATAGTAATAATAATAATAGTATATATATCTGAATAAATGAAATAAAATAAATTAAAGCTTATATAAATAGTGAAAAAGGGTTGAGAGGGTTTAGGGTTCAACCTTAGACTGGTGGTGACAGGCGGCACCGGCGATGGTGTATGGCGGCGGTAGCGGTGGTCGGAAGAAGAGAAGAAAAAGGGAAAAGTTGAGGGCTGGAAAAAAGAAAAAGAGAAAGAGTGTGGAATTAAGGGTGGTTATGGTTGTCTAGAAGGAGAGGAACAGAATGAGGGTGGCGGCGCATGGCGGCGGCGGTGGCGGCCGAATGGGGAAGAAGAAGAGAGAGAGGAGGAGAGGAAGGAAGGGGAGAAAGGCAGGGGAGATAGAGGAGGGTCTGTAGGGGCTTTTGGAAGGTGAATAAGGCAGTGGCAGCGACAGAAGTGGTGGTGGGCGGCGGTGCGAAGGGTGGTAGAGAAGGAAGAAAGGGTTGATCGGGGAGGGAACTTTGCACAACAGGGGTGGCTTGTGCTGGGAAAATCAAGGGATATGGGTGGTTCAGTTAGTTAAAGGGCAGTGCAAGGATTAGTTGGGTGGACAGAGAGGGTGGCGGAGTTGGCCGGAGGCGGCGGCAATGGTGTCTAAAGGGGCGGTGGCGCACAAGGGGGATTTTCTGGGTAGGAATTCAAAAATTCGACCCTTATTGATTATGGGGGATATTTATAGAGCAAATGAAGTGACTAAGGTTGGAGGGAAGAACAAGTGGATCAGGTAGGTAGGTTAGACTCATCGGCAGCAACGCTTGAGGTGAAATTTAAGAAAACGTGGTAGGGTGTGGCTAGTTGGGAGAAGGGGAAATGTGCAAGGAGAGGGGAGAGTTAGTTGAGTCTAAATGGGCTGCGAGTCAGTAGGGGAAAGGGAGGAGAGATTGGTTGGATCAACAGCATGGTCGGCAGCATGATTATCGAACAATTACGGGTTGACGGAGTTGTAGGTGTGAACGGCATAGGAAGAAGAAGAAGAAGATGGAGGGGTGCGTGGACCGGTTGGTCGGAAAAAAAAAAAAAAGGAAAGGAATAAAACCAACCAGGTGATGGTAAAAAAGATGAGGTAAAACGCTGCGTACGAGGCATTGGGCCGTCGAAGGAAGAAAAAGAAAAAGAATGGCCCACGGAAGGAGAAAAGGGGAGGAGAGAAACGGGTTATGCCGAAGGAAAGAAAAAGAGAAGAAGGGCTTGGGCTGCTGAGCTGGCCCAGGTCGGGGGAGGAAAAAGAAAAAGAAAAGAAGAAAAAAGAAAAGAAGAAAAAGAAAAGGAAAAAAATAGTGGGTTGGGTTAATTAAATTAATTGGAATATTTAAAAAATAATAATATTTAAATAAAATAATATTTAAATTTCTTTTTAGGCTAATTTAGAATTTTTGAAAGATTTTTCATGAATTTCATTTTAATTAGCAAATCACTTTAATTTTCTCCAATTAAACTATTTATAAAATTCCTATTAATTTGGACCTACTTTCTCCTTCTTATTTTAAATAAAATAATTTATTTAATTAATTTCTAAAATAAAATCCTTAATTAGCTAAAATAGCAAAATGTTTCTAATAAAAACATTTATTATTTTCTTCTTGAATTGCCCTAACTAATTTCCTTTTATTTTAATAAAAATGATTTATTTAATTTGTTCTCATAATAGATCCTTAATTAGCTATAGCTCTTAAAATTAGGTTTTGGGGTATTTCATTATGTTGTTAGGAATTGGATCGGATTATGTGTTTTAGGTTGAGTTGTTGCTCACTTGATAGTTTGAATTCCCTCATTAATTGTGTATACATATGTTTGACTCATTAATGTTGGTTCAATGCATGTTTATGTGATAGTTTTGTGCTTGAGTTCTTTTAAGGGGTAGTGACCCTAGCTCGTAAGACCATTATTTGTAAACCACCTAAGGTTCTAATTAGTTATTTCATTAATGTTGGTTCAATGCATGTTTATGTGATATTACATTATTTGTAAACCACCTAAGCATGATTAGTAATGTAATACCCCATTTTTATAAACCTTAATTATAAATCGGTAATTATGTGTAATTAGTTATAATAATGGTGGATGTTTTGTATTAAGTATGTTGATTATATGTGTATCATTATGACATATTAGATATAAAATTAATTAGGCTAAAATATGATAGAATTTGGGTTATTAAATTAACCCTAGTTTAGACCCTAATTGCTATCAGGTAACCCTACTCCCAATAACCAGATGTTTTAATCCTAGTTAATCTTTATAAATTATTACCCTTACCCTAAATTAGATTATGACCATAAACCTGCACTATGCCTCCCTCTCCTCCAAGTTTCCCTCCCCATGTTTTCCTTGATGAGTCCCTTCACACCATACCCCTGCACCATGCCTCCCTTTCCTCCATGTTTCCCTCCCCTTGTTTTGCTTAGCGAGACCCTTCACACCATATCCTTAAACCATGCCTCCCTCTCCCCATGTTTTACTCTACTACCCTTCACACCACCCTCCATTTAAACCCTTCCTCCCCTCATTTTTTATGTCATGTATTAACCCTAAGAAAGCCTACACCTCTTCTCCCTTTCCCCCAAGATCTCTCAAGCAATAAAAGTCCCGTTTATCACCATCATTGTTAACTACAATTCCACCACTTTTCCCCCTTGGCTTTTGCCACTCCCATGAAAACCACAGCCACAAAATCAACCATCCCCTCCATTCTACCCCTTTTTTCTTAGACAAAAACTACTTCACCGCACCCTCCACCAACAACCAAATTTATTGCAACCATCCCTTACCCTTAGGTAAAAATCCTTGTAGCCACCACCCTTCCTTTAGCAAAGGCTACCGATCCCCTACCCCTTGCTGCACCTTAAACCATTAGTTCCTCTCCTTTTGATTCAGCTAAAGTTTCAAATATCCACCCCCATCAATGACACATATTATTGTTGCTTTATAATATCCCAAATTTTAGCTAACCTAATACCGTATAAATTATATCTTAATCCAATTCTAATCCTACAAAAATCTTATTTTAGCTTTAACTCAATTTCTCAACCCTAAAACTTTAACCGAATCTGAATCCTTAACTCGGTTAAATTGTAATTCATAAACCAAAAATTAAAATCCGCTAAAATTAGTGCTAATCCTAACCATTTTGGCAAATTGAAAATCACCTAAACTAACCCCTAATTCTTTCTCTTTCCCCTTTTCTCTCTCCTTTTCTTTTCTTTCTTCTCCCTTCTCCCATCAGTCCAAGCCATAATAATTGAAATTGTTGCAACTTACACATGCAACTTGCACACTATTACCCCCTGTATACATCCATTACCCACCACCTTACTTCCTTTCTTCTTTTTTCTTATTCTCCTTATGCTCCCTTATCCCTGCCTAACTTGCACACTCCATTTTCCCTATTGTTTTACTTCTCATGCAATACACCTACATATAACCATCACCACCCTCACCCTGCAACTAATGCCCTACTCATCGCCATCCTTTGCAAGTGTCAACATTAGAAGCATCACCTTGTAGCTACACCATCACCATCATCATCGTCGCACACCTATCCCCCGCATTTTTCCGTTCGCGCACACATGAGCATATATATATATATATATACTACACACTCTTCTCTTGGTTTGCCTCCATTATGCCCATCTTTGTGACCAAAACACTGCCCGAGCACCCCCTCTTCCTTCTCCTTTCTTCCTTATCTTGTCTTCTTTTTCTTCTTCCTTCTTTCCCCTATTTTTGGCCTACACACCACCCATTCCACAACCATGCACCACCTCAGTCACCACTCTCTGTCTATTGGCTAGTAAATCGACCACCAAGGTCACCCTAACCTTCCCCAACACCATCACTAACCATCGCCGCCAAGCACCATCTCTTTTCCCTTCTTCGTTCTCTCATCCATTGCATTTTTACAAAGTGCATGGTCGTGCAACACTAAAAAATTTCTATCGCACAACTGTGGAACTTTGCACCGCCTGGCTGTGCACGATCTTTTCTCGCAGCTTGGTGCACCGCCTGCAACACAACCATAAAACTTTGCACCACCTAGCCATACATGACATTTTCTCTCAACTAGGGCTACACCACCTGCAATACAACCATGCAACTTCTAATTTTCGGTAGTGCACCCCTATTTTCACCTCCAAACACCACCAGATTTTTACCATAGCTCCACCATATATTCCACCACACTTCACGCAAGCCAAACATGCTAATTACTCCATTTATTCCCTAACCTTTTGCCCATTTAATTTTAGTTAATTTTGGATTATTTTTATCTTATGTTATATGCTAATATGTGTGTTGGTTGTGTTCATATAAGGAGTTTGAAGAAATTTATTGGAGACTAACTAGGTGAATCTTAATTATTTCTTTTTCTTGGATAAAAGGTAAACCGTACCCTTCTACTAAGATGTGAGATCATGTGGTAACATATAAAGTTTGTTTTGTGCTTAGGGTATGATTTATGCCTCATTTTTAGAGTTATATATGTATGTATTTTACTTTAGAATTTTTAGAATGAAAATGCAAGTGTTATGATTAAGCATGAATGTAAATGGCATAATACTAAATATTTAGCATATTTTCAACGTATTAATTGATCAATAATATACACATGTGTGTTTTATTGAATAAATTACATATGCATGCCTAGGGTTTGTTAGAGTTTGAAACCCTACAACCTTATTATGTAATTTACCATGATAAGTGTACTACGAATATATTTGCATAGTAACTAGGGCTGAATTAAATAGTATAAAGCATGCACACATGATTAGGGTTAGTATGCAATAAATGTTAATCGCATGTTCTAGAGTTGAGGTGTTTCCTTACCTACACCATGATGTTAATTACCCTATTGAATAAGATAATATTCTATAGATTTATACGTATGTGTTATATGGAATATATGCGACCCTAGAAATGTATGATTTAGGCTGTAGATGTAATTTTCTAAATGCATAAAAAGTAGATAATATAGCCAGCTACTAAGACGTAAAGATTATTCATGTGCTAAAATATCATGAATAATTATCCTTTAGCATTTTCATGACAAATGACTCGTAATAATGTTTCTTGATACGAAATTGGATAAAATGGTAAAATTAGGGGTTTGTGGATATTTTGGTCATTTAGACTAAATACACCTTTTGTGAATAATTGGATATGACCTTAGGGTTTACCTTAAATAATTAGAAGTAAAGGAAAATGGCTAAGTATAAAAAGAAAATTTATGTGCAATGTGTGATATCTATGGTCACCCTATAAAATACTGAAGTTTGGGAATGGTTGCTCTACCCTATGGATGAGATAGGAGCCCTTTGTTTGTTTGGTGTCACTTGTGTGTCAGTCGTGCCCAAGTAAGGCCTTAGTCTACTCTATAGATGACCTACGTGCCCTATAGGGGGTATCAATACTTAAGGATTAGGTGACTTAAGTGTGGCGGGTACTATGATGTATTGTGCACCAGTATGACCAAAGTACTATTATGCCTCTAGGTTGGATGGTTGGAGAGTACCATGTTTCCTTATGTGTCGGTATGACCGGTGTACTTTTATGTCTCTGGGTTATTATTGTGTCCCCCTCGAATAACTAAAATTGAAAATAATCATTGTGTGAAGATTTTAATGGGTTGTTCTAGATTTAATATTTTTGGTAGTTGTTGTTGCGTTCTACATGTTGTGATATGAGGTTTAGTAGTTGCCTTTGCGCCCTACCTTAGTATCTGGAATTTATATGGATGGTTGTATTGGTAGTTGCCTTAGTTCCCTACCTTGGTATTTGGGTTTCTTTTGACTATATCAGTTGTGCCCATTTTATGATCTCATGCTTCCTTGATAAACCTATGCTATGTTCTTTTTGTGCCTCATGTGGCCTTACATGTTGGTATTAGTGTAATGGTTTTCTCAGTACTGTAGTACTAATGGGTTTCGTTTCTCGGTCCCCTACCTATTCAGTGGGCAATGATGACCTTACAGGAGTAATTTGAGGTTTTAGCTTGATAGATTCAAGTAGAGGGTTGAGAGTTAGGACTATCCAGTGTTTGGTGCAGCACCATTTGATCTAGATATTTTGTGGACTCTTCTATCCTTTGTTATTTTTCCTTTTGTTATACTATAACTAGTTTTCCTGATCTTTTTGTATTTATCAGGACAAAATAAATTTGTAATCTCTATTTTGTTCTAACGTTATAAATGTTTTTTAAGTAAAGTAATATTTTAGCCTTAGCACTTAGCATAAGAATGGCAGAAGATGTTAGGCTTATACTAAGTGTGGCGGTAACACCCATTATTTTTGTAATTAATTTTTCTGCAAAATAAAATTTTTAAGTAGTAAATTTGGGAGTTTTACATGCTTACCCTTTTCCTTGTCTCATTTCACCTTTACCCACCTCCTCTCTTTGGCTCCTTCCACTGGTCACC
This sequence comes from Tamarix austromongolica, assembly GCA_039764185.1. NCBI lineage: Eukaryota > Viridiplantae > Streptophyta > Magnoliopsida > Caryophyllales > Tamaricaceae > Tamarix > Tamarix austromongolica. The sequence goes on along the minus strand of CM077809.1, from coordinate 162,640,047 downwards.
TTCCTCTCTTGGTTTATGAGTTGTGTTATTGTCCTTATTGCCTTGTTTGCCTGGTCAGTTGCTAAACTTTTCTTCTTAGTTGTTTTAATCAATTTCAAGGTATTTTTCTATTAAATAAGATGCTAATGTATGTATTACTAAGTGTTAATTGCTTAGGTAGTCCTTGAGGATCTTGGAAAATATGGTTTTTATATCTTTAGTATAAGCTTGGATTTAGAAAAATCCAATCACTCATGAGATGGTAAAAATTATACATGGTCATGTTAGGATTGTTTAGATTTAGAATCATGTTGAGGTTTTATATCGTTCTAGTATAATGATATACAATATGAAATGATGACATGCTAAATAAATAGCACGTACCATTATTATTGAGTTATGTTATATGCATGAGTAATATGTTAAATGATTCATGTATGCATGTCTAGGGTTTTTTTAGGATTTAGAACCCTATAATATTATTATTTAAATACCACAATAAATATCTCATGATTATTATTGCATGTTATATAGGGTTTTTATAAATAGTATAAAAGCATACACACATGATTAAGGTTAGCATACAATAATTGTTAATCTTATGTTCTAAAATTTGAGATACTTACCTACTTGCACCGTAATGTTAAATGCCTTGTTGAATTCCATTGTATGCTATAGATCTATACATATGTGTTGCATGGAACATATGACGTGTTAGAAATGAAAGATTGGGGTTTGTAGGCGTAACTCACTAAATGTAAGAAGAGTTAAAAATACAGTCTGTCACTATACTATAAAGATCACTCATATGCTAAAATATTATGAATGAGTATCTTTTAGCCTTTTTGTGACACATTAATCATAATAAAAATGTTTGGTGTGAAATTTGGATAATAATGGTGAAATTAGGGTTTTTAGGGCATTTTGGTCCTTTTCGACCTATTGCATCTTTCATAAATAACTAGACATTAGATGGCCTTAGCATATTGATAGGTTGACGTAGTGTTGAATTCAACCTTAAATTAGACTATTGACCTTAGCTTTGACTTGGATAATTGGAAATAAAGGAAAAATGGATAATTATGAAAATGAGAATAATTGTGCAATATGTGCTTTCTATGGTCACTTTATAAAATATAATTATTTAAAGTGGAAGACATCGAGTTTGGAAATGGTTACTCTCTAGGGATATTTAACCTAGATATGAGGTAGGAGTCATTGGTTTATTTGGTTCACTGGTGTATCATTGTGCCCTAAGAAGGCCCTAGTCTACTCTATAGGTGACCTACGGGTTCTATAGAGAGTATCAATACTTAAGGATTATATGTCCTAGGTGTGGAGGGTACTGTATTAACTTGTGCACCAGTATCACCATAATGTTGTTATGCCTATAGGTTAGATGGTTGGGAAGGTATCGTGATGCTTTGTATGCTGGTATGACTAGTGTACTTTTATGTCTCTAGTTTATTATTTTATCCCCCTCAAGTAATTAAAAATGGAAATAATTATTGTGTAAGAATATTAATGGGTCATTTTGGATTATTGTTTTTGTAGTTACCATTGTGCGCTAAAGGTTTTAGTATGAGGTTTGGTATTTTCCTCAATGCCTCACCTCAATATTTTGTCTTCTTTTGAATATATCAGTTGTGGCCATTTTAGGTCCACATAATTTCCTTGATGTATCTATGCTAGTTTTATGCATATGTGGCCCATATGGCCTTACATGTTAGTATTGTATAATGGTTTACTCAACACTATAGTACTGATTGGTTCCTTTCTTGGTCCCCTACCTATTCAATGGAAAGTTTTCACCTTGTAAGAGTACTTTGAGGGTTAGGTTTGATGGATTCCATTAGGGATTGAGAGTTAGGACTATCCGGTGTTCACCTTGACATCTTTTGATCTAAATATTCCTTGGACTCTTATATCCTTTGCAATTTCTCTTTTAGTTATTTTGTAACTGAATTGCCTGATGCTTTTGTATTTATCAGGACAACATAAATTATAATTAAAATTAAATCTTTACTTTATTCCTACATTGTAAATATTATTTAAGCAAAGTTACTTTTTAACCTTAGCATTTAGTATAAAAATAGCAAAGGAAACCGAACTTATACTAAGTGTGACGGCAATACCTATATTTTTTTGTAATTAACAATTACACAAAACTAATTTTTTAAGTAGTAAATTCTAGAGTATTACAACAACTCCCACTAACAACTCCTCATACCTAATCTCTAATCCACTCTTAAAACAGTGAACTTGCATCACCTCGTTGGCCTCCACCTTACGAGAAAACTAGACTAAGTCCATGAATCTCTTATAGTACTCCTTCACTAACATTCATCACTGTCAAAGAGCCATTAATTCATCTTGCTTCTTCATGTGGAGATGAGTGGGGTAAAATATGGCTTAGAGTTCCTCAAGGAAAGGTCCCTAAGCGGTAGGTTCACTGCCACTACATTGGATGCTCTTCCATTATGCGTTTGCTCAACCCCTAAGATAGTATATAGCTACATCGACCCACTTGCTCAACGGACACCCACAAGCAATAAAGGTCTTTTCCATATCCCTTACCCATCTCTTCATGATTTCAAGGTCTTCTTAGTCTTTAAAGATTAGTGGATGATGATGTTTGGCTCTCCTAAGACAATCCTTAGAAACTAGTGTGGGTACTAGCATTGGTGGCAATTGTGGTGCTCGACGCTGGAACTTTATGTAGGGATCAACAGTCTCCATGAATGCCTTGATGCAATTGTAACAGCTGTTGACAGCCATTAACTCCTAAAGATTAGGACAAATAAAAAACAACCAATTATTGAGCTTTAAGGACCACATAACACAATTAACACAGAACTATCTATAAAACATTTCCAACCCCCCTAAGTCACACACATTATAGGTTTGAAAACACTTAAGGCTTCAGCTGAATACTTAAGGTAGTTGGTAAATCATTAAAACAATTGTTGGTGTCGACTTAAAACATTTTAAAGGTCAAGAATTTCATAACAATTTCCTAATACCAACTTGTTGTACCAACTTTAAAATGAAGCAATTTTGAAGTTAAATCTCTTACACCAACCTATAATTCACCATTTTTTACTACCAATTTTTTTTTTTATAAAAATATTGTGGAAGTGGAAGAATACAAAAAAAAACTAAGAAAATAGGGTGTTCCCATCATGCCTACCATAGGATAGTCGTATTCCACCCATCTTATGTTTGATACATTGCTAAGAAAACCAATCAATACAAATATGATAATAGAGTATGAAAAGGTAAGATATATACACACAATAAGATAAAGTGCTTCCAAAACAATGCATCAACATGTCCCCAAGATGTTCAAATCCATATGATGGAGTAAATAAAAGTATAGAAATACAATAGAGATAAAATGAAAATAGGGAAAAGCCCCAAAAACATGGTCTATTAAGGACTTATAAATGGTCTCCGGTTGTCCAAACACTAAAGCCACTAAGCCCTACCAAACTACCGGCCATCCTAAAAAATTTGCACATAGTCTTCTACTCACAAGATTTGGTAGATGACCAAACAAATGATCACATTAATACACTTTGTACCAAATAATCCAAGTCACCTTCTCAAAGGGACTCGCATGCATACAAGGACAAGATGACACTTGCGATCATACTAAAACACCATACCATGCTTACACAATACACCTAGATATACATGTACCATCATGCTTATATATTACATCAGGATTTTATGTCATGCAAAGACTTAGACAACTCATAAGTCATAATACTTACCAATACAACATAGATATTATGGATTTCAACATATGATCAATAGTAGGTTATTCCACATCTCTCTACACTTTTCTACTATCCACTTACAATTTTCCTAGTTTATGTGATCCCTTGGATTAATCATTTACAAGCCATATTTCCTTTTCCCTTTTTCATTATCAAGCGATGGATTGATTACCACCCCATGGTCTCATATACTATGGAATCCTATCTAAACCAAAGGATATAAAGTCCCGCCAAAGCTAAGTAAACACTAAATGGTCATAAAGTTTGGTCATAGCCAATAAACTACCTGGGTGACCAAACCCTTTACTATTGATACCCCCTAGTACATCATCAGTATCTAGAGTATGTAAGGGACTAAAATCTACTTAGATCTAGCCCAAAGGTAAATCCCTAAGGCGCCAATAAATTTCCAAAGGTATACTAACTTCTAGTAGCTAATCAAGGGTCAGGTAATTTAAACCATGCACAACTCACTTATCTTTCACTTTAAGTGATTAGTGTGTTAGTCTTCTCAGGTTATGTTATCACATAAGGCCCACATAATAACTAAATAACACATCCACATAATCATTCCATCTTAATAGTTATTACTCTCCAAACCATGTGGTCGGATTTCCATTATTGCTTAGCTAATTTTAAATATACCCATTAAGATAATCTATTTAGGCTAAGAATATGGATTACATCATCTCTTATGATATCATAGCATACACATTAGGCACTTATTGAGAGTACTATAAATTATAAACCATTTAGTCCATCTATAGACTAGTTAATTCATGTCAAGATGTGTGTTATCGTCATTAGAAAATCATATCATAACATAAAATGTAGTCTCAAAACATTTCAAGTTGAAAGAAATAAAAGTAGCACGCCCTGGCTGAATCAGTTAATCGATTTGGGAAAATCGGTTGGTCGGTTTGGTTGAGTTGAACCCTATAATTTCCTCAAACCGATCAATTAGTAAGGTCCTACTAGTCAACCAGTTCTGACGAACCGGTCCATAGGTTTAAGTGGAGAGCAACCAAGGTCACCACGAACAACCCAATCTATCAGTTTGGGTCAACCAACTTACTATTCTAAGGACCAGTCGATTAATTTAGCTTAACTAGTCGATTAGTTTGCTCCCAAACAACACATAATTGACATTTTAAATGTGATTAAAGCTCTAAAATCCTACCATATCCAAACTATAGAACTACAATAGCATAATACCAAGATTAAACATGATCATGTATGGAACCATGCTCATTTATAGGAAATGAACCCTATTTCTTAACAATTAAGAATTTTTCTCATAAATCTTAAATACTCCAACATGCATCATTTAAATACCAAAATATCATACAAGCATGTAGAGATTAAAATTTAACATATTATACTAACTCATATACTTATCCATACCCCATTTCAAATATAAGAATGACTTATTTAAAGCTTAGCAAAACTTTCCACCAAAGAGGCAAAAACCTTAAGTTGAAGGATTCCGACTTCCAAAACCACCTCTAAGAGAAAATAGGGACATAATTAGCTAAATGCAAACTCAACTTTTTCCTAAATCTAACTCTTTCTTGCTTAAGAATAAAATAAGAAGGAGCTAGAGAAAGGATCAGAAGAGTGAATCAAATTAAAATAAAAGATTGAAGTATAGAAGAATTAGCACAAGTGTTGAAAAGCTTAGAGTATTTTGATGGTTGAAACAAAAGTAAGGAAAAGAGATGATTGGCATTACTTATAGCCAACAAATCGATTGAGGAACAATTGAGGATATGAAATAGATCAAAACCCCTAATTTCACCATTTAAATTGGAGTTGAATAGATAAACTCATCAAGAATGGGTCAACTTCTATTTTAGAGCTCAGATAGTGATTTTATAGAGAATACATGTCGAGTTTACCCAGAAAAGATCGAACACACGAAGGAAAATGGTAGATTGGCATGGGAAGCAAATCTCCCAACGGTGCAATGCTAGTTTGGATTAAAGCATAGGTTCTAGGGTCCTATAAAGGAGAGAGAAAGAAGAAGACAAAGAGTAGGGTTATCCTCCCACTCTTCTATTGAAATCAAACTCTCAAATATGTTCAGGACAAAATTAAAGCTAGATAAATGATCCAAAATGTTAATGATTACTTAAGAATAGCTCAGAATTGGATTATCAAAGTTCCAATTTGATGCAAGATTTTTTCAAAAAACTCAAGCTTCAAACATCACTCGGTCCGACAAGCCAGTTGATATGTTTTGTTAGACTAGTCGATTATTTTAGAGACCGGCTGATTGGTTTCTCCAAACTAGTCGATTGGTTTTGTTGAACCAAAACCCTAGCTAAAACAATAGACTAGTTAGTCGATTCATAGAACTAGTTGATCAATTCACCAAGAAAACTCATTTTATTCAATTTTTCTATTTCCTTATTAAATCAAATCCAAACTATAGTTCCATATCAAGAAAAAAAAAATCATTCAAATTTCATTAAACACAAAATTTGTCATTTTATAAATCTTATAAATACAGGGTATTACACATATGTAGAATGAAAGTGGAACAAAGAAATCTTAATGAGGAAACCACTAATCAAATAGGAGCACTAACATAAGAAACCTCAAAGCCAACTAGCTAGAGAGTGAATCTCAATTCATTCATGGCGGATTCTCAATCTAGCAGCATTAGTGTTTCGCTAGAGATGATGTTTGTGGTTGAAGCTGTAGACCCAGTTATTAGATCGAGTTGCACTGAATATCGAAGATGAATACACACGGAGGAGGAGGAGGAAGAAGAAGAAAGAGAAGGAAAAAGGGAATTGACGAGTGTGAGAGTCGAGGACAAAAACTAGATAGAGGAAGGTGAACTCCTGCTTGTGTCCGTTTATTTTTTATAATCACAAAACTAGATAGAGGAAGATGAACAGGCACCGTAATCTTCTAGTAAGGCGATTCGGGGGGATATAATTTTTGTATTTAGGAGGTCTAATTAAAGTTTGCATATGCATACCATGAGGAGCCTGGTACTAATATATAGTATCGATAGATATCATAATCAAACCTGGTACGAATAAAAGAAGAGAAAGGTAATACTAAAGCTGCCGAGTTATTATTCCAGTACTAATTAATGAACACTTTTCTAAGCTGTTTCTGCTAATTAATTAACGCATACAAATCCTACACCGCGGTTTTTTTCTGGTCACTTTGTAACCAGTCCGCTGTATATAGTTAGTTTACAGTTAGCCCAGAGGTGAGGTCGGTGACACACCCCAAGTACGTACGTTCTAGCTGTCAATTATGACGGGACTCTATATTACATCGTACGTTGTTATTGACATTGATTGTTTACAATACGGACGTTGTAGCTCACCATGGTAACAGAGGCTAGAGTAGTAGTTTGCATCAATCCATTCCGTTACTGCAGTATCTGACGATGATGATCAGCAGCAGCAGCCGCTGCTGCTTCAAGTTCCAAGTTCCATAGACCACTCCATAAGGACCCTTCTTCATGACCAATATTATCATCCGGAGCCCAAGTTGTTGCTTGGACATCCGAATACATAAAACGGGTGTCATAGTACTCCTGTTGTTGTTCAATCATTTGGTTGACTGAAGCTTGGAGATGAGCAGCGTAAGTAGTATTACTACTGTTGCTACTACTACTAGCATTATGATTACTGTAGATACTTCCTGCAACCTGATCATTAGTAATTCTTGGTGCTGCTGCTGATGATGATGCTGATGAGAGGTCTGGTAACTGGACTTGATCGTTTACTTTTCGTGGATATTTCTGTTTCATGAATTGAGATCTTAGTTTTTCGGTCTTCTCGGTGTCCTTGTTCTTGAAATGTGTCCTCCAATAGTTCTTTATCTCGTTATCGGTTCTCCCAGGCAAGTATCGAGCAATCCTAGACCACCTATATATATATATATATTCATCGATCGATCATGGTAATAATTAGTTAGTGTATAATAATTAACTGATCGGAGGAGCTAGGATTTAAGGGGAAGAAGATGGAATTACTTGTTACCCCACAACGCATGGAGTTCAATCAGGATTCCTTCTTCTTGAGCGTCTATCTGGCCTTTTTTTAAACCTGGCCTCAGATAATTCACCCACCTTAGTCTACAACTCTTCCCGCTCCTATTCAGACCTGCAAATCGATCGAATACACATACATATGCATGGGTCAATAATATTTCAGCATATATCATGCATACATGTCGCCAGTCACATATGTAGAAATAGATAGTACCTGCGCATTTGGGTACATAATTCCATCGTCCTTCGCCATGCAAGATGATATGTTCATTCAGCAACTTATCCTCTTCGGGAGTCCAAGGACCTCTCCTCCATCCTAGTTCTTCCCCTGACGAAGCCATGGGCACCACAGTACCGGTATTAATGATTTTTTACCCCATCTACAATCATGATGATCCTTCTACCTCCTATATATACACACACACACACACATACATACATATCGTATGCAGATATGCTTGGATCTTTTTTGTAATTAATAATTGTCGATCTCTTGTCCCCAAACTTTATGGCTCAAAAAAATGGTATCCGTGCGCTGCACCTATAGCTCAATCTTTCCTGTTGTGCTTACTCTATAGTGCTGATGATGATCTCACTAACTTCCACTAACCATGATTAATTAATTATTCTATACTAACATGCTTGTAATAATTTATTATGCTTAATTTGTTTTAGTACTTCCTTTGTCAGATACTCGATCCCCTTCCTTCTTTTCTTGAAAGGAACGTAAATCAAATTTTATTCCACGAATGAGTTTTGTACGAGTAAGAAAGCGCACTACGGCTCTCTCACGTGGCTAGCCGAGGCCCACATCTTGCCAAAGCCTTGTTTGGCAATCATAATGTTCGTATATATATTATTCCTTATTTTTAATGTCATACGTTGCTTTTTGCAAAATTTTAAACTTGTTCATACTTTTTTGACGCAATTTATTATATTTTTTTGTGAAAAATTAAATTGATATTGGAGTAATAATTCAACAGGATTAATACACAACACCACCTCAAATCATCTTCATTTCAGACATTAATTCACTAAACGCGTGGTTCCATGGCCCATCTTAAACTCGAGGGTTTTATAAATCAAAACTACGCGTCCACAACTACATGCATTACTTCACCCACGAAACCAGAGCATTCGTGGTACAACTACAAGTCATATGAAATTCAAACTAGTACTGCACGTGGCACCCCAAACTTGTCGTATATGTTGATTGTATGCTTCCTCGAAGCTCCTGTAACAATGGGAGCCGCCTCTAAAATTGTCATGGTATCCTCCTTTTCCTAAGCCGCTATACTACCCTTCCAAGGACTTTGTTGTGGATAGACTTGCTAAGCATGGCTTTCTAGGGCATGAAAAATAGAATCCTTGGATGCAATTACTTTCTTTTGTGTTCTAGACGTACGTATCACTTTTGCTGTCTTCTTGTTGAAGGGTCAGCAGATGGTGCAGTTGATTCTCGTGTGTTAGTTTTCAGGGCTTTATCTTTAGCTTTTGTTGGGTGTCTAGTTGGGCACATTGATAGGAAACTTCCCCTTCCGCTTGTTATTCTTCGAACTGAGCCTTGCACCTGATTGCCATCCATATCCAAACTCATCCTAAAATGTCAGGATATGGGTGGTGTAATGATGCGCTCAAAGCAAATTTATTTCTTAATTAATAAAGTTTATCTAATTATAATGAAATTATCTTTCCGATGACAATCGATAGCCATCAAATAATTGATGGCTTATTTTTTATTACAATTGTAAGAAAGAGTACACATGTTATATTCCCTCTTTATTAATTTTTAATTTTTCTTAGAGTATAATATATTATAGTATAAAAATATATTTATTATATTCAGGTTAAAAAGGTGTTGTTATAATACTATTTTGATATATAATTTTTTAGAATAAATACTACTCCTTAAAAATATGTATGGTCAAAATTAGTCATCGAGTGAGGAATTCTAGGAACCGAGGAAGCTAGTGGGAGAATCAATGTAACTCGACATAATTAATCATATGATGTCATGATATTCCTTAATCCGCTATTCTTCAGCTACGTACACATACGGACAGCTCATTAACCACAACATTAGGCTCCGTAAGGAAAAAAGTAACGAAAAGATTACGTCAAAAATGCCGGTGGGGGCATTGGCCCGGTTTTCGGCTTTGATTTTGCCTCGGAAAGCACCTTGTTCTCCAATGATCACGCTACATTTGTTGTCTTTAAATTGTGCTGATTGGGATTGATTAAGAGCGTTAATTTGTTTAATCGCACAATGAAGGTTCGGGATACCACATTTAGAAGTACGAGTTATAATTAAGTTTAAAAGGTCCAACAACCATCATGAGAGGAAACATCAATGCTCATTTTTGGTTTTAATAAATTTTTAATTACCCAAAAAAAAAACATAATGAGTCATGTACCATAAATTTTATGGTGTAAACGGTTACTGTAAATTAAGAAACATTAATGTGATGGCATATTTGTAAATAATGCAAACTTTATTATTTTATTTAAAATTTTTAAAGTAAAATATTTTATCTTTAAATTTACCTATTGAAAATAAATAAAATAATCATATCAAAATACTTAAAAGATTTTCCTCTATAAATAAACATTTATATTATTGTATGTTTTATATTAAACTATTTGTAGTAAAACATAAATATAATAATAGTAAAATATCAGCACAAATATCAATAAATAACAACAAAAAGAATTATGTTGAAACAAAAATATAGTATGATGAAATATGAAAGTTACCATGGCAAAACATCATAAGTTGGCTTTCTTAGTAAATATAAAAAACCAATATCGATAAAATATAACAACAATTAGGGTAAAATATTAAGACACCTATAGTAAAATATCACAACAAATATTAGTAAAATGACTAAATATCTATTGATAAATAGTGAAATATTAGTAGTAATAATAGTAAAACTTTAGTAATAATAATGGTGAAACATGGATAGTAATAATTATAAAAAAGTAAAATATAATAATTATTGTGAAACATGAAAATATCTATGATAAAATATAAAAGCAACTATAGTGAAAATTAAAGGCTACTATAGCAAAACATTAAAGCTTACATTGATGAAATATGACTAAATATCTATTGATAGATGGTAAAATATTGAAATTTAATTTTACATAATACATTTTAAGAGCCTAATATCAAGTCATATGAGTGTGTATTTATAGGAAACAAATCTGTAAAGTATTATGATATAATTTTATTTTTATTTTTTAATAACTCAAACTAAATATAAATAATTTTAAAAACTAGCATAACATCATGTTACTATAGGTGACAATCGGGTTAGGCAGGTCGGGTTTGAGTCGGGTTATAGCAAGTCAGATTATTATCGGGTTGGTTGTTTGTAGGTCATTTTCTTTACAGGTTGGTTGTGGGTCGAGTTAGGTCATTTCGGGTCACCTAATTTTTTGTGTTGGGTTCGGGTTAGGTCATTGCATATCCAGATTATGTCAGATTAATTTATCAAGTCAAGTCAAGTGCGGTTTGAGATAGTTTGGGTTCGAGTTAGGTCGATTTTGGATTATTTCGGGTTAGCTTGTCAAGTCAGGTTGGGTCTGGTCTATGGATGTAAATAGGGGGTATTTTATCTAAAACATGTTGGATTTTATTTATTGAATATTTAAACGGATATGGAGGATGGAAAAAAATACCTGTTTGATCCATATCTATACCCGTACCCATACCCATACATATACCCGTATCCATATACGCACTCATTTACTTGATGTATAATTACCCTTTTACCCTTAATTTTAAAATAAATATAGTATAAATTAAGGTTAAAATTTTTATTTGGCTTAACTCTAAATAATTTTATCCATTGGGTAATTGATTTATCCTCTAGATAATATCTGTTAATGGATAAACATACTATTTATCGGGTAATAGATATTCAACGGATACGGATATAGATATGCAAGTGGATACTTGTTCGGGTATATGTACTAATTTGAGTACTGGTATGAATACGGGTATGGGTGTACTCGCCCTAAACCCACCTCGTTTACATCTCTATCGGGTCAGGATTGGGCCAAGCAAGCTCGTATGCGAGTGATTTCGTGTTTAATTTGACGAGTCAGGTTTAGATTAACTTGACAAATCAAATATTTTTAGATTTTGATGAGTCGAGTTGGGTTCAGGCCAAGTTAATCCTAAATTGAATCACTTTAGATTTGGGTTAAATCGGATATTGACCACCAAAATTAATCTAAATCATTAACATCGTAAGCAAGCATTAACGTCAACTTTATGTAAGTATGTGATTAATAATGTGCTATTAATTGTTATTTTTTTATTATTATGGCTTTATAATGTTGTGTTTTTACGCAAAAAATGGGTAAAATTAGAATATGATTGGTAAATAAGTAAGTTTACAATAAAAGTAAGAAAAGAAATAATATATTTTTAAAATATTTAAATAAATAATAAGACGTGTATTTTTTTTATTATCATAACTAATTAATATCAAATTTGGTTTTACCGAGTTAGGTCGGGTCGGGTTGATAGTTGATCGAGTTGGTGGCGGGTCGGGTTGATGTCAGGTTACGAGTTAGAGTTGGGTTAGATCGGGTCAGGTCACTTATATTCAAGTCAACGTCAGTTCGGATCAATTTTTGGTTAGATTTGGTTCGAGTCGGGTTGATAAATTTAACAGGTTATGTTAGGTTGGATTTTGTAAGGGTCACGCCAATTTGAGAGGGTCGGGTCAGGTCAAATTTTTCCAACTCTACATGTAACCATCAGGTGATATACCTATTGTTTAATTGGCAGACATGTGGCCATTGCGATAGCATTTTTGAATGGGCGCTTCATAAAATGTCGCGACTTTAAACATGATCAAGAGTGACATTTTTGTGATAACAAAAATATAAGGAGGGGTAATTTTGTGAAAGGGTAATTCTATCATACTTTGATTAACTACTTATGAGAAATTGGCCACTAAGGCTACACCTCAATATTATGGAAACAATATCAACACCACTTGTGTGATATATATGTAATGACTAAGAAGCAACTTTAGATAATATGTTCTCTAATCGTATATTTGTCAAAAATATATGGAAGACCATTAATAATACCTTCAGTTTGGGATACACTATTAGCAATTGGCAAAGGGAGTTGGACTATTTAGCATAACTGACAAGAAGATTGAGAATTTAACAACTACCATTCATAGCATTATTTTGCACCTTTGTTATTTCATGTGTGGTAGGAATGTAATTTGAGAATATTTTGGTAGTGGTGACAGTATCAACACTCAGTATAGGGGATTTTGCATAGAATGGTTAAGGACATATCAAATATATAAGGGAATGTAAAGGTTTCTAAGCACTTGAAAATATGATTAACTCCTTACATGTATAAAAGAATTTATACCCCTCGGGGATATATGATGTAATTTATGGCCTTTTTTACAAGTAATATAATTTCTAATCACTTGCCTAAAAAAAAGAGATAGTTCTAGCTAATAACTTTAGTCTAATTTTTATTATTGTTCTACTCCTTGCAACTACTATCCCTATATCCTTAAACTTTTTTTGTCAAATAAATACGTAAAACTCTATTGTATATGCTAATAGAAAATTTATAATTAGAAAAGAAAAAAAGGTGAGAAATATACTCGAAGCCCAAGTGTCCCTAGGAAAAAACCACTTGTTCTTTAAGGAGATAAAAGAATAAGATGAGCCCGAAACATGATAGACAAGTGTGATCCAAAAACACACATACACACATTTCAAGAGACACCCACCTATGTTTAGTGATCATCCCTCCAATTACTTTCATTCTTACTCTAATTCAAGATTATTATCCCAATCCTATTCATGTTTCATACAAATACACTCATATTAATTTTCACCTATAACATATACGTATATAACTTGTACATTGGTAGTTTCAGTTTAAAATTAAAAAAATTATAAAAAATAAAAATAAAAGCATTTTATTTTTTCTACATCCATGTACCAAGTGCATCCCTGATGTTGGATGAGGTTTTCCTAATGATTATCCTTTTCAAATTGTGAACATTTTTTGAGTGTTTGGTTACAAAAAAAATTAATAAAATATATGTGATGTAATGCTACAAATCTATACATATAAATGGCATTAAGAAATGGTTGGATCTTACATCAACATGATACTACTGGTATATTTTAATTTTCTATCTTTATTGTGGAATGAGTGTAATGATATAGATTATAGATACTTCAATACTCTCACTATATTTTACACCTCAGAATTTACTACTTAAAATTTTTATTTTTAAGCGGAAGCATACATAAGAGTAATTGGGTGTTACCTCTATGTTCAATATAAGTTCAGTCCATACCTTTCTTAGAAAAAATATAACGCTAAAACATTTACGACAATAATCTAAACAATAGAAATAGATTAAAACAACTAAATACTTTAATAGATAAGATAAGAATGGAGTCTAGAGGTTAACTTTGAAATAATACATCAAAAGAGAAAGAAGAGGGACAAAGATTTCAATAGAGACAATTTAATACCCTAATATTTCAAAATCCTAAAATTTATTTATCAACAAATTAATTTAACCTAATATCTAAATTTTTATGATTTAGTTATCTTAAATTAATTATAGGTAAATTATTTTTTTATTACTAATCAAAAAATTTACTCTAAATCTAACCTAAATCCCAAACCCAAAATTTTATTTTTCCTTTTTTCTTTCTCTTTTTTTCTCTTCGTTTTCCTTCTTTTCCTTTTTCTTCCTTTCCTTAATTTCTATCCTTTCATTTTCTTTTCTTCTCCTCCTCCTTGGGTTGCATTGTCCCAACCCAGGCCTCTTTTCTTTTTTCCTTCCTCCCTTCCCTGAGCGAGTTAGGCCCATCTCCTTTTCCTTTCTTTTCGTTCTCCTTTTCTCTTTTCTTTTCTCCTTTTCCTTTTTTCTCCCTTTCTTCTTTGCCAGTCTTTTTCCTTGCATCACCCTCCCCTTCCATTTATGTGCCCTGTCATTGCACCCTACACACTATCGGTCACCCTTACCCTTTCTATCTTGGCCATGCGATGTCATGCACACTGACCTACACCCTATCCCTATGCCCTACACCCTGCCCAATATACTCCTCCCTTTACCACTTATAACCACCTTCCCCCTACAACCATGCACACCAAAGATGACGTTCTCCCCTATAATCTTTCCCTCTCCCTTAACCTCTCCCCCATTTATAAGTACCCCTACAAGCCTCTCCTTCCTCTCCTCTCCCACCTGCAAGTCATCATCCCTATTTTTCCTTCCTTCCTCTACCCCTACCACCTCTAATGTTGCTGCCTCCATTGATGCCCAGCTCGCCCCCTACCACCTCTCTTCTCTACTTATGCCCTGACCTCGTCGATAGAGCCATCCCTTTCTCCTCTCCTCCTCCCCTTTTTCCTTTTCATATGCCTACAGCTATAGCTGGATGCATTTCCACCACCGCCACCACCAACACTCTCTCGTCCCTCCTTGCCACCACTACGCCAGAGCCACCCTACATAGATGCTCCAGCCCATGCAATAACCCACTAATCCCTCCCTTCTCCTCACTTCTTCTTTCTTCCTCCCGGTCATACACCAACTCCACCACCACTAGCGGCCACCACCACCACCACCACTGACCACCACCAACTCCATCTAGTCTTAGAGCCACCACCCTCTCAACCCTAAACTATCAACCCTCACCTATTCCTCCAAATTAACCACTACCACCGTGCGCCACCTACACCATTTTCTCCCCACTTTGGTTAACTTCATTTCCTTTCTCCTCTTTTTTATTTACTTATGTTAAATTCTCTTTTATTTTTAAAAATAAGAAAATAAAAGAGAAAGGAAAGTCTAAACTGTGTATATTTTCATTTCTAGGTAATATTCCAATGATAATAGAAGAGGAGGCGTAGGTCATTCATATTTAGAGACCGAAGCCGCTTAGGTATGGATATAGTCATAGATAAGGTTTTACTATATTTAAAATATGTCCTTGATGTGTGTTATGTGATGGCATGCATGAAATGATAAATGACGTTGGTGTTATATATGTAGTTTTGGCTTGACAGTAGTTGAAGGTAAAAAAGATGTGTAGTTATGACTGTATTAATTTCAAGTATTTATGTATATACATGTTCATGTTTTATAATATTACATGAGTGGAAAGTCAGAGAGTTCTTATGTTGGGTGTCATGTGACTGAGGTAGGGATTTTGAGAACTACGGGCATTTTGGTCAATAATGTGAAAAAGTGGCAAGTAGGATACTTTAGGTTGTTAATTAGCATAAAATAGGTTGGAGACACTACATGAAATAACTGTGGTAAAAGTTAAAATGTTTATGGTAAATACAGTATGGGGAGAAAGACCATATATAGGATAAGTAAAACCTGAGTTATTATTATATGTGAGTAGAGCGGGGTTTTGGTACTAAGGAGTGGATAGGAGGTTAATGATGGCATATTGGGTAGTCATGTAAATTTGGGAAGTCATTTAAGCACTAGAGAAGGAGTTATAACCAAAAGGTAAAATTAGGTTTTGAGAGGCCAAGCAGTAAACCTAAGAGTAGACTACTATCGTATACACAAGAATGTGGATTTGGAATACAACCTTGGAACATGATGTTAAAAATAACATTTTGGGAATGTGTACTAAATTAGGTAGTCATTTGGGATAGAGGAATGTAGTTGCAGCCAAAATGAGGAATTAGGGTTTCAAATGGGGTCGAATAGAAGGGTGTTTTAACATGTGTAAAATGGAGGAGTTAGTCCATCATATTTGAGTTAATGGTGAACCATAACAATATATGAATGGGCATGGAATTTGAGGACTAGATAAGTAGTAAAGAAGGGACTATGCCAAACTGAAGAAATTATGGTTTTAGATAAGTAACCTTGGAGCCTAGTTATTATCACATGTGTAAAATATGGTAATAGGCCATGACTATTGACATTAGGTTTTCTAAAGACATGTTAATATTTTTTGGGTAAGTTTGGGAACTTAAACGAGGAACTGGAGATGATGACATGTCAAGGTTGCGAAATTAGGGTTTCTAAGGAGAACAGGGTTGTTTCAGGGTAGTAGTTGGGATAGTGCCTTGAATGAGTAGGTGTACATGAATATATGATGGCCCTAAAGTAAATAAAACACTGATAATACACTAATCACTTAAAGTAACAAATCACTTGAGTCAGGTCTAATTGTACCTATCGATCCACTAGCAAAAATAATGGCTAAAAGAGTCTTGCCTAGGAAGTTGTATCCTATTACCATTCCACAGGTGAGAATAGTGGATCCCAAACTCAAGTAAACCAAACCATTAGTTGATAATAATCTACGGCAAGACACTAATTACTTATAAAAAAATTCCATGTGGGTCAGGACCAGTTATACGTTAATTACTGATCTACCAGTGAGAATAGTAGCTAGGAGAGTCATATCATAGGGTTGTACTCTGATTACCCATCCACTGATGAGAATAGTGGTCAGTAGCATCTTGTCCTGGAAGTTGTACGTGTTTACTATTCCACTGGTTGAGAATAGTGAGGTTCCTGAACCCAACGTGAATAAAATCATGAGATAATTATCATTGTACTAATACCATATGTTCATAATATATTAAATAAGTCGGTATGATCAACTTATGCATGTGCCATCTCTTATTATGTTGTTATTAATTTATATGTCCTTCTTGATTGTATGGTTATCTTACTCAGTACGTAGCCTACTGATCACCCTTATTATGGATGTTTCTCATTCCCATGAGTAGAGACATTTTCTGAGTTTGTGTAGGAAAATGATGGCTCAATAAATGACTTCGATGCATACAATGCTCTAATAGGGGCGAAGTGATGCTATTATGACCTTTTTTGTAACGTTGTGTTATGCAATTGTTGTTTTTAATCGGTTTTCTCCTTATTATTTTCAACTAAACATTTATTTATGTATTTCAGGTTTACTCTAGAAATGAACACCTAACTCTTATTTATGACATGGATTGTACTTGTTCTATATTTATCATGATTTGTGTTATGTTTTACCTTTACCTTGTAGTTGGTATAAGGATGGTCTGTGGCTATGCTTATATTGATTATGGCGGCAACACCCCTCTTATGTTTGACTGTTTCTTCTGCTTAAATGAATTTTTTTAGTAGCAAATTTTGGAAGTGTTACAGATATGTAAAGCATTATGGATACAAAACATGTATCTGCCCTAGATAGCTATAACTCTTTACTTAGAACCCAAGTCAATTAGAATTCCTTAGGAACAAGGTCAAAGTCAGCATAAGCAACTTGTACTAAAAAACACAACTATCCTAAAGAGATAACATTTTAGAAATAATGCTCAGTGCAATTAAAGCAGTAGAACATATGGTAACACAATAATAACATGCTTCACATGGTAGAATAATTGTGAAAAAGAGCAACTAGACATCTTAGATGGGGCCTTTTTATTAATATCAACTTCACATGAAGGAAGGTAGCATATGAAGGTGATTACCAAATCACACTTAAACCACTTTTAATTATTTCTCGAGGGGAAGACCAACAAGTAACCATGATTGAGGACTCATACCTCACCTCTAAGGGTGAACCCTAGAGAGCAATCGAGAATCAATGACTCACACCTCATCTTTAAGGTAACTAACCCAAGAGAGTTACCAAGAATCAAGAACTCACACCTCACTTCTATGTTAGCTAACCCAAGAGGGTAACTAAGAATCAAGAACTTATACCTCACCTCTAGGAATGAAAACCCTAGAGAATGCCCAAGTTCCCCAACTCGAGATAGTACTAATATTTTATTTAAGATTCATAACTGGCACGTAACAAGGCCTACATAAGAACACATAGCCACCATATACACACTTAACCATCTCACTTATTAAAATATGTTATTAGTTAATTGTATTTGACCCACAAAGGATCAAGGCCCAATCCAAAAAGCATAAGGCCCAACTAATATTCTTGAGGTCCATTAATTATAATCATTCAAACACAATGGTCACCAATCAATGAAAAAATTAACAATCGAAAAAAATTCATGACCAACTAAAGTTAACAATTGATCAAGGGTTAACAATCGAACATAAGTCAACCAAAGGTTAAGAAACATTGAAGAGATCAACTGTAAGGCCAAACTAGTTAAATAATCTAAATAGTAAATCATATAACTAAAATACTTGTAATCACATAAAATTACATTAAAAATTCCAAAAATCATAACCTACTCTAAACAACTCTAAACCTTAACATATTTTGCATCAAAATTTAAGTAAAAGATTTGATGAATGTAATGGTAAACCTAAATTTCACAAAACCAAAAAAAAAAACAATGGTAATGATCAAAATAGCCTTGAATTGACAATATGCCTAAAACCCAAAATCCATTTTAACTCCAAATAATCCCAAATTCACACACATGATACTACATCCTAATATACCCATAATGACATACTTAGATAACATTAGAGCAAGCAAGAAGGGTATAAAGACCCTAAATGCTGAGACCAAAAATAAAGGGAAACCATGTCATTTCATATTAAAACCTCATGATACATGAAAATACACTTTAGTATATTATCATACATAATATAAGCGTGCTTATAAAAATTAAAACCAACAAAAACACCACACATAGCTTAATGGTCGAGAGCCAAATCAAATAGGTCCCTTCATATTCATCAATGTTTAACTACACATTCATAAAGTGCTAACAACATATTCATCCATGACCAACATCATATTCATCTATATAACTGCAAACATAAAAACATGCTTGATTCACACAAATCATTCTTCTTCCAATTTGCATGCTTATACACACATGATAATATACTTGCATTATGCTATCTCATCTTAGATATTAATTCATGCTCTATCCAAAATAAAGGTAATCATACATAAAATTTAAACAATTACACATCTGGCACAAAATCCTATTCTCTAAAGGTTAATTATGTTACCTAGTTTCCTAAGCTCCAAGCAATACTAAAATGATGCACTAAAATGCCTCCGCCTCTAGGTCACTTGATGGCCCTCACAAAACAAGAAGGAAAAAGGCTAGATCAATGAAATAACAATAGAAAGAATGAATGAAAAGGAAGGGACATCGAAGATGATAACCATTGAATATGGAGGCTTAGAAATGATCAAAAACTATTTTACCAATCCCAACATTAACTCCCTATACTTGGTATACCAAGTATTTAGAAGTTAAGCTAAGGAACTTAAGAGAGAAAACCCAACAAAACAAAGGGTCAAAAGACGAGGGAACATTTGGCTGGCAGGGAGCCAAAGGAAGGGGTTGGCACAAGGAATGGAGGGAAAAACACTAAGGAAACCACCACAAAACCCACCCAACAACAACCAACAATATTGATCTACAGAAATTGTTTTGCCATAAATTGAACAAAAGAAAATGGACTAGAAATTGTTGTCCGGTATGTTCTCCTTATTCCATTGCAGTACTTCATCCTACCTTGCATTAGCTTCATTTCGTCAAAAGGAAAATTAATGATGGTGTTGCTGTTGGTGTTATGGTTGTCGATAGTGTTGTTGTAACTGCTATGGCTGTCATCTAATACCAAATCTACAAAATGATGGAACACTTCAAGCGTTTTTATGTGAAGCGAAATTTACAAAAATCTAATGAAGTCTAAAGATGTTATGACCGATACTAAGAGCAGAAGCCTTCTTGCTGATTTGAAAGTGAATCAAATAAGTAAATCCTTTTTTATTGAGATATCTTTTTCAGGAAAGTGTTACCTCTGTTCAAATCAACTACCATTCTAGCAGTTGAAAGGCATCAGGAACGTAAAGGACAATGGGAATTTGGCATCATACCATGCTGTGGCCAATTTTATTCCTTCTTCTTTTCTATCATTTTTAAATCAGAATGGTGCAAGATAATAAGAAATTACAATACAAAAGATCTCTATATCTGAATCTATAGCCATCCAGGTGTACCTACATGTGAATGCTGGTCACCATTTTTATTATGATACCTAGTGGCTTCTAAGCTAACTTTGCTGGTAGTGGAATGCAACATTTGGATTGTACGGATCACACACACTTTAAAAGTAATATACCTCATTTTCTTAACCATGCCATGGTGACAAAGAGCACCTATGACTAGACGTGGAAAGACAATGTCTATTATTTCTACGTTTGCAGTTAATTTAGCAATAAAATAATCGTTTGGTGTCGTACCGCACTTCTACTAGTCTTTCCGAAGTCCTCAGAAGTCCCAATTATATGGTTCTTGTAGAAAGTTTCGGCGAAGCATAATAAGTTAATACTCCTTTTATGATACTCACACGCAAGGCAATAATTGTCATTGGGGTCCATGTATGCCGCATGAAGTTAAATGCTGACATCCGAGCAAGCACAAAAGCTATGGGAAAGGAAGACTAAACGATCCACTTCAGGTTAAATGGTATCTTCTTCTTCTACTACTTGAATTCAATTTCCTAATCAATTGATCGACCAAGATCACAAAACATAGACTCGACCACAAATAAGAGAATTCTTATATAATGATCCTAAGAATCCTTTTGGGAGCACCTTGCAAAGGTGTATCCATGACATTTTTTTTATAATTTTATAAACTTTATTTAACTATATAGAGTTAATTTTTTGTAATTTTATGAAGTTTATTAAAGAAAACATGGTCATTTGTATGATTTATAATACTTATATACAAAAAACAAAGTCATTTTTTTAATTTATAATACTTATATACAAAAATGGTGTAAAATTTATAATTTATAATTCTTATTTATAGACATTGGGTCATTTTTATAATTTTATAACTTTTAATTTTCAGATAGAGGTTTTTATTAATTTTATAACTTTTTATTATAAATATATTCACCAAGTATGATAAACATAGGGTCATTTTTTTATTAATTTTACTACCAAAAAAAGGGCATAGATGGCGGTGGAATAGGAAAAATTGTGGCAAACAATGATCATGCGGGTTAAAGTCATTTATACTATAAATGATGATTCAAAATACAATCGTCTATATCAAAATAAAAATGGTGTGCCATCTATGTAGAACTATAGATGATGGTCTTAACCGTCAATCATCTTCTAACTTCTCACCTTAGGCTCCCATTAAACTACAACAATCATCTATATTGTACTATACACGGTGGTTGTAAATTAGAATACTTGTCTGATACCTTCAATTTCATTATTGCGAAGAGATAGGCAATGGTGATGACCTATAATCATTGTCTATAGTACCATTTTTCAAAATTTAGAATGTATCTGCTACTTGTACCAATCACAATTCCCTACATATAAAAACTTGCATGTATTCCCAACTGAAATACAAGCATTAGTGTTGTGTATCCCATATCAAAATGTGAATTTTACACTATATATTTACATCAACTAGCCACCTTATAAGAGTTAGTATAACATTTATACACGCATCGATCAAACAATCATAACATCAATAATAAAAGTAGAGCAAAAAAGGAGATTTTCAAACAAGATAATAGCAGGCATATATTTTATAACAAGACATTGATCACAAATGAATGTCATTGTTTTCTACTTGGTACCTCCAATTCTCATAACCTTAGAAAGGGCTCTACCATATGAACTAAGTATACCAACATAAATAACAAAGAATTTTTCCTGTATACTCATGGGTTTGACATCTTCATCATGATCATTAAATATCATACATACATTAAACCATTAAAGTAATAATTAGACATACATTTTAACAAGGCATTGATCACAAAGATATAGTATTTGCAAATTTAATATACGATTTCAACAAGGCATACTTTCCAAAATCTACAAAATTGAAATGCTTTATATTATAATTACATTCATCATTCATCTAAGTCACTTTATGTTATAACATTTACCTTCCTTATACACAAAAGTTTGAGTAAAGTACATAAAATCTTGTTTCATGATCATCTTGCTCATAAATGTCAATAGAAACATCTTCAATATTGGATGAGGAAGGTATATCCATAATCAATGCAGTATCCTCTTCTATGTGACCATCTCATTTCTTTGTTGACAAGATCATGGACAACCCTTTATTGACTTGATCAATAATATTGAATAGTTGTTTCACTTTTGAGACTAATATAAATGAGCCATCTGTATGACTATGTCTATAAATATCCACCTTTGTAAACCTTGCTTCCTTAGTAGAAACATCATTTTAATTGTTAACCAATTTATAACTAAATAAAGGAACCCTAAAGGAAGTGTAATCCAATAGTCATATACAATCGATCAACCCATAGTACGTCATGAATACATAAATAAGGTTTTTTTGTCTCTAGTGCTTGATACATGCAAATCTTTAAATATTATACTCACACCACTATTCTACATGGTACTCTTGTCACCATATTCATTTGTGTAGAAAAGTACTATCATCAATTATATATGAGATGTAGCCCATTACTTCCTGACAAAGGGTTGGAATGACCAATACAAATTACAATTGAAATCAAGCATTTGTGATACCTACCAATCTAGAAATGAGGTGTTGTGTTTCCTTAATAACCATTTTTTGTTGCTAGATGCATTCAAATCCTTGATCATATCCATGTATTATTGCACAAATAGTTGGATATCATCTCTGTTATGAAGTACGTACAAGTGAGTTTGTCTCAATGTATTAAAATCATCAATCTTGAGCACTTGAAATCATTTACCACTTTTTCCCTTCATCCAACATATCTGGATGTCATAGTTGAGGAAGACCTACGATATTAGCACTAGGTAAGAACTCATAATAAAATCTAGTCATCTCCTTTAGTAGTTAAGACTCATCAAGACATAATTCTGACCTATTTGGGTTCCTCACACAACTTTTAAAGAATTTTATAAACCTTTCAAATAGATACATCTAATTTAAATGAATTGAGGTACATAATCTAACCTCCCTAAGCAAATGTTCAATTAAATGCATCACGGTCACAAAGAAATAAGGAGAAAAATATGTCTCAAGTTGACACAAAATAATCACAATCACTCCCTACAGTGTATCCAATCATTGATGGTTAATAACATTAGGACATATTTCCTTCAAATGAAAAAAAATTGATTGATGGGACTATGAACACAATGGGGCAAAATAGAGAGTATAGCCACTAACAACAAATCTTGAATGATAACATATTGATCATGTGACTTCATATCCACTAAATTCAAAAAAAAATTATTAAAAAATGTTCTTGATGTTTCATGAATATCCTTTTATAACATTCAATCTATTCACACACTCACATAAAGAAATAATCTCTTTTTTAGAAAGTGTATAACATGTGAGAGGCGAAATATTCTATTCCCCACTTTTTGTAGAGTTAATTTTGTTGTTATACCCATCTGAATAAGCTCCAGCCTATCCTTAACCTTTTTTGTCACATTTCCAATTATAATATCATATACATTTTTCTCAATGTACATCTCATCAAGACAGTGTCTCATATGGATGATAATATTCCTTGTGGGTTTGGGGCCGTGTTGGGGAATCCCCACTGGGTTTGGGTTTAGGGAAGCATTTTGAATATTGGGTTATGTTTTTTAGACTTTCTCGAGGATGGGCAGGGATGGAGATAGGGTCCCCATCCTCAAAATTGCCTCAATAAATAAATATACAAATACATACATACATACATACATACACATAGGGATGTAAATGAGTTGAGCCGAACCGAATACCTCGGGGCTTGGGTTTGGATCATTTAACTAAATGAGCCTAAAATGATATTTGGGCTTGACTCATTTAACTAAACAAATGAGCTGAAGCGAGCTTTTAATGAGTTGAGCCGAGCTAAGCTCACGAGCCAAAGCCAAAAAAATGAACGGAGCTAATCTTTTTTTAGCTCGGGCTCGGCTCGTTGGCTTGATTCATTTAACTAAACAAACGAGCCAAACCGAGCTTTTAACAAGCCGAGCTAAGCCGAGCCAAATACCGACTAGCTCAGTCATTTACAGCCCTACACACACACACACACACATAAATACATTATAACATTACATTTTTTCTAAAATAATAACAAAAATAATTTGTTGCAAGTTTTTAGGTATTATTTCACATTTTGAGGATTATGTTTTTTCAAGTTTTGGGAATGGGTACAGGTTTTACAAATGGATACAAGTTATTAGGATATGTTAATGGTGGTTTGACTTAGGGATTGGGGACTGGATAGGATATATTCTCTATGGAAATTGGGGCAAAGAATCTCCATTAGTAAAAATTGAGGAATAGGTTTTTCTTTTAGGTTTGGGAATGGGGATATCATCCTCATCCCCATTGAGCCCTATTGCCATCCCTAGTGTTGCACATATAATTTTATTTTCAATATAGAAGGTTAAAGAACATTGACCTTTTCTTCTACCCACTTGCTAGATCTAACTTCACATTCTTTTTTTCCAAAATGAGCATTTAATTCCCTCACTTTTTAAATATGTAGAGTCTCATGAATAGATTTGGACCTCTTGCTTCTTAAATAGTTTCATTAAAATCCTGTCTTTACCCACGATAATGATGCTTTCTAAGAAAAAAATTATAATGTCCAAGATAGACGGACTTCCTACTCTTTAGTGACTAGACAAAGTCTATGCTATCTTTATAAATAAGGCATGCATAGTGTATGTACACATTACAACAAAAAAGATTACCATATGCTAGGAAATCATTTATTATGCAAAATAACATAGCTCTTAATTTTAATGAATCTTAGACACATGCATCAAATATTTCAACTCTATGATTCCCCCTTATACTTCAAATCCTCGACAATGGGAGACAGATAAACATTAATATCATTATCAAGCTAATTTAGACCCAGCATAAGAAAATATAACATTATCCATTTCCGCTTCTTGCATAATGATGAAAGAAGATTATATATCACTAAGATAACTATCTATAAATTATAGTTTGTGTTCCTATTGAATGGGTTAATTCCATCATAGCAAAGTGTAAGGTGCAAATTTCTAGATTCACAACCAAATTCAATGAATTTGGTATTAATCATCTTCCACTAAGAAGAACCATTCAGATTTCTAAGATTTCCATCAAAAGTTATCTCTTTTACATGTCACAATAGATTCGTCGCATCTATTCTTAAACATACAATAGATTTTTGGTATGATTAGAAAGTATCACAAAATCTTGTTAGGAACATTAACCTTATTGAATAGTAACATTTAACATTTAGGACATGTATCTAACAAGAATATTTATTGTGATACAAAATGCAATCATTAGGACAAGAATGATTTATTTATTTAGTTTATAATTCAAGTTAATAGAGTAAAGAACCTTCTTTATTTCATATGTTTTTGGAGGAAGTGTGTCATCCTCTAGAATCATCTCTTTCCACAATTAAAAAAGTAAAGTAAAGTTTTATCTCTCCATCCATTAGTTGCCTTGAGTTTATACAATAGTAACATGACCAGTAATCATGTAAATGTAGTACAACCTTCATACCAAGGCATTTCCAAATAACATGCCAACTTTTAAAATTTTTAAGACATTATCTAAAATGTTATTCTACATTATTTATTAATTCTTCCATATTAGCAAAGTTATTATATTCAAAATCATCACTTTTAGCACAACTAGTTTGGATAACAATGGAATCTCTATGACATATCTAGTTAGTGTAACTTCTATCAAATCTATTAAAAAAAAATATGCTATTGTATTTTATTGACTTTTTTCTTCTTACTATTGCTACAATAGATACGTAGGAAAAATATTTGCAAGGGATCAATGCATAGGAAGTTATGAACATCATCTATATACTTTCTAATTAACTTACAAGATTATGCCCATGTACGGTCCATTATACTCTATATTAAAAACAAAGTTAAGGAGAGTAATTTAAGAATAGTTATAACAGTGATATCCATAACAAATATATAAAATACGTACATAGGTGTGTGTATATATAACACATTGTGCAGGATTCCTTATACAATATACTAACAATAAAAATAATGATATCAAATCCCCTTTAGAGATATAGAAAACACATCATATAGAAAAAATGACGAAGCAAAATGATGACCTAATCAATAAAAAGCATGGAATAAATCGATAATATATATCTTATTAAAAATAAAGAAGAAGGAGAAGAGAAAAAAAGTAGAAGGAGAATAATAAAAAGAATAAAGGAAGGATAGCAAAGATGACTACTGAGGAGAGTGGTGGAGATGTAGAAGGAGGATCTAGAGGAAGCAATAATGATGGAGTATAAGGGATGGGAAACTAATCCACACAACAACCCTCTATAAGTTTGTATGAATGAGAAGGGTAAAAGGTAGACCTGCTAGGTTAATTATAAAGAATCAAAGAATCTTCCTTAGGTATAGATAGCAGTTTTGAGTCAAAATCGCCATCTACGCCCTTAAAATTAGGGGTAAATTATCTCACTATCTAATATATGACAATTTTAACTTGGAACTACCATACAAATAGGCATTGAGACTTTATACGGCAATTGTACATGTGAAACCACCATCCATATTGTTAAATGTAAAGTTACATATGTGATATGTGGATGTCTCTATTATAATAGCTGCATATATTATGCAATCTATTTTGATATTTATAGTAGTGTTTTATAATTATTATCTATAGATATGGGATCCTTCTTTTTTTGAATAATTATACAATTAATATATGAGTTCATTCTAATATACATTCCTCTTCTAAGCCTAATTGGTTTATGTGATTAACTAAGGTGTTTAACAAATGAACCTATCTACTCTATGTGATGAACATGAATTTTTTCCATCTTGAAGCTATGTTTTTAATGTTATAAGTATAGGTGTTTCATGTTATGAACCTAAGAATTTTTTGTTATTAACTATAATATTATGAACTAATGTGTTATATATAGTATGAACCTAAGTCTTTTATGTTATTAACTATATATGATGAACCTATCTACTTTATGTGATGAACATGGGTGGTATTCGTCATGAACCTAAGTGTTTAATTTTATAAACATGGGTATTCCATCTTATAAACATAATCCTTATATGACATCAACTATATGTAATGAACATATCCACTTTATGTGATAGCATAGAATATCTAGGTTCATCACATATAATAATTACGTTCATAACATATAATATGTAGGTTCATGATATATAACTATTAGGTTCATCAGATATAATGATTTGGTTTATTACATATAATGATTCAGTTCATAACATATAACGATTAAGTTCGGCACATATAATGATTAGGTTCATCATATATAATAATTATGTTCATCATATAATATTATTTACGTTAAAAGTATAGCAATATGGATGTTTATTTATAAGGAAACATGGGAAAATGTTAGGTATATTTTTGTTTAATTTTTTAAAAAACAATTTAATTGTAAACTATAAAATAAAGGAGAAAACAAATATACTAGAGTGAAAAAATGAAATATCAACTTCTCCGTATTTCCATCGATATATTGAAATTACCTTTATTTATCATTTAAAATTTTATATAATTATAAAAAATGACACTAAGAGTAAGGTGCTCCTAGAACTATGATATAAATTACAAAAATAAGGTTGAAGCCTTCTATCAACAAAATTATGATGACCCAAACTCTTTCCTTTGTGGTATAAAAATTAACAAAAGAAAATTCTTCTTAAGTCCATACAAAATTATTTAGTGAAATGCTTCATCAAATCTTCCTTCCAATTAATTTTGACCAACTTTTGGATATGTTGTTACATATCGTTGCACTAAATGATAAACAAGCTTAGTTATATAATTCCAATGGAAAATATTCAATAAATCAGTGTATGGCACAATGAGATAGTAAGCGCTTCTTGATTAACCTAATTATATAAATGATACTAAAGACATATGGAAAAATATATGGTTAATTATGGTGAGAGATAAGGGGTGGCACAACATGGAAGTGGAAGTGGATTGCAATACTGTAATGGCAAAGTTTTGACAATAGGATGAAAGTCTTAGTGAATTTCACAAGTGATGCATGGATCCATGTGAAGAGAGAAGCTAAGATGCTTTCCAACAAAAAAGCAAAGTTTCCTAGCTTGATATGTGGGTGTATTGGACTGATGATATACCTTTTAGATGTATTCATGAATGAGGTTTCATATTAAAATTAGGTCAACTAAATCATCTTATTAGCTAAAAAAATAGTTGGAAAAAAGAAAATGAAGGAAACAAAATACATACATTATTAGCTTAAATATGCTAATATAGATAACCTAAAATGCAATGAGATGGAGCGACTGATCAGAGGCTAAAAAGGCATAAAATAAAATGTTAAAAGATCAATATTTGTGCCCAAACAAACCAAGATAGCCAATCATCATAAGTGGCCAAATTTTATACCATTTCACATATGAAAACACAATGGTAGCTATTCTATATCATTTTGTAAACAACAAAGGTTGAATCCTTACATTCTAGCTCTTATCCCTATGTAGTTGATTTTTAGTATAAGTATTCCATTGTTAGACTCTATATTTATTATATTTATATCTAATAATAGAAAAATAACTTTAACTCTCCTCTTGTAAAAACCCAAAAGAATAAGGAGATAAATACCCTTTTTTATACAATGGAGGGGTGAGAACCCTAAGTGGAAGTGAAGAAATAAACCATGGATCCTATGGATACTCACTCCTCCAAATGATCAAGCATAACATAATAAAAAATAGAGGGAGGAAGTGCATCATAAAACTAAATACCTAAAGGAAAGGTATGGTTGAGATTTACCAAACCATCTACCATTTTATTAACTTCCTAAAAATTATGAAATACTTGGCAAAGCTTATATTCACTCATCAATTGTCTATAGCATCTGACTGAAAATGACATAGGATGATATTGAAGGTTAGGTCCAAACCAAATACCCCAAAATTCTATAACCAAAATGATACCATAAACAATATTTTATAAAATCCAAATAATAATCTCCCGATAGCATCTCTCTCCATTCCCCTTGTAGAAATAGAAACTAAGTTTGAAATAGGGCTACCATCTATGTTTATCTTGATAAAATCATGAAAAGGCATATACCAACCCAAAAAAATAGCAAACTTCACTGGTCCTAGATGAATAAGATCACTAACCTTCCTCCAAGATAAGGCTTTATGGTGAATAAAATGTCAAATACAATGCATCATACTGGTACAATATAAATAAGCACCTTAAAACACTATATTATTCATCATATACCATAACCTCCAAGATGGAGCAATGAATGCATGAGCCCAACTAGGATTGTTTGACTCAAAAGCATGATTTTTATTTAATATAGCACATAACCAAGTCTAAAGGGAGGGAAAGAAAAAAACTGAGAGAATAACATGATTTGGTAATGCAAACCAAACTAATCTATTAGAAGAACAATCTCTCAAAGCATGGGCAGTGTTCTAGGTATCCTCCATGCAAGAAAAATAACCGTTAGAATTTGATAAAAACATGTTATAAGCATTAATCATTAGTTAAGAGATTATCCTTATCTGCCAATCAAAGAAAAGATTCAATTCTCTGCCCAACATGAAGCTTCCCAATGCAGGGCCGAATGACATGAGTTAGAGAATCATCCCTAACAAGAAATTTATAGGCAAATGAAATGAAGAAGAGGTCATCATGGGAATGTACCCACATCACCTAATCTATAGTTTCATCATTCAAATTTAGGAGGGTTCCAACAATTTCTACAATGCCAGCCATCATCTAGATTAAATTATTATCACACATGTGTGTTTAACTCTTCGTTAGGGAACAGTAAAGTTACCACATTAATAATTAGGTTGGAGCCAACCCACTAGTCTAACCAAGATCAAGCAATTTCACCATTTTTAACTAACCAATGTTTTCCTTTGAACAAATCTCGATATGTCTTTGATATGGTAGCCAAATTGGGGAACTCAAGTAAACATAAATAGCTTCCCACAAATTGTTTTTCTTCAAATATATCTCACGTAGAATTTGAGTCCACAAACCATAAGAGATCCCAATCCATCTTCATGAACAAAGGTTGGTCCATCACTTCAAGATTTTTAATCCCAAGCCCTCCTTTTTCCCTCGGTTTACACATAAACTCCCAACTCACCAAATATATTTTAAGGTTGTTATTCATGAGATGTTATTCTTTATCATAAAATTTGGTGGTTTTAATTTTCATAAAAATAAATTTTTCTTCCATTAATTGCTTCAATATTCCAAATTTATCACATCCTTTATCTTTGAGTTAAATGTGATTTTATCCTCTCTAGACTAAATTTCACTAATAATGATCCTCATAAAAATATTTAACGAAATCAATCCTTCTGAATAATCCTAAACTAATTTGTCTAACAAACCAAACCAACTAAGGTTTGTTGATCTACGTATCCCCCTAGTCCTCAATTACTCTCCTTATCGTTAGATTAATCTCTTTTTATTCTTAATTACTATAGCAAATAAATTTTATACCATTTTTTCTCTCTTTTCATGATCCTCATTAACTCAAAATGGTAAAGAGAGTGATTATTTGAAAAGAGGAGTGATTAAGAAGAAATAGGATAAAGTTTATATGAATTTAACTTCATTTAAATAGACATAAGAATTGGTTTAGAAAAATATTTATCTATAAGAATTTATGTGAGCTAATTTTATATGGATTATTTTAAATAAGCCTCCATAATAAAGGGACTAAAATAATATTAAAGTTTTTTAATCTTTAATGTGTCTAAATCCTATCCATAAGTGAGAGAAATTTATTCTTGCCTAGCTAGGGTAAACTTTTGGGGTAAATTTCACTTGTTATAAATAATTTCTACCAATTTGTATGTATTTAATGTTTTATTTGGAAGATGTGTCCTGTCATGTATAGTTTCATCTAGAAATTGATAGGTCTGATGATGAAGATCAAGGATTTCACATCTTTGATGCTTTTTTTTTGGAATATGCTCATGTTTTCATATATAATACCATATAGAAACCAAAAAGTATTGGACTAGTGATTATGATTAAAATTTTAGTTAGTTAAGTTGTATATTCGAATTGCTTCCCATTATTATGGTATATGGCATTATTATAACTTATATCAACAATTGAACTTAAATTACAAATATGTTACAGTAGTTTTTAAAGACCTTATAAATAATAAAGAAGTATTTTATCATGAAAGATTTTTGAAATTAATGAGTTTCTAAGGTTGATGATGTTTTAATATTTAAAAAAAAAGGTTTATGTAAATAAAAAAATTAAGGATTAAAAATCTATTATAAGCTCTTTAGCTTTAAGTGGAAAAAAAGTAAGTATTTGTTTTCTTCTTGGGGTTCCATCTTGGGCCTCTAACAAATAGCGAGTATGACTACACAGAAATATAAATATGTATGGTTGTTATAAATATCATATTTATGTATTATGGATATACATGAATGTGTATTATATTAAATCATAGGTTTAATAATTTCGTTATTTCCATCAGTTGTAATATTCCTTCTCATTATGATTGTAATTATTATAACTCTCAATCTCTTATATTGCCTTTCATAATCCTTACCACCCTCTCATGATAGATGTAATAAGTATGCATACTATATACACGAGATATGGTAAATTGTATGTGTGAGATAAAGATTAATAAAATAAAAGACTCATTCATATTATTCTCTCAATATTTTTTCTCCTTATTTTATTTCCTTCATATTAAAATAAGTTATTAGCATGATCTCCTTCAATTGGCTACTCTAAATAAATTTGGCATAGAAAAATAATGGAGGAAAAGCATTATTCCAATAAAATTTGCATCAAACTTCATGTTTTATCTTTCTATATGACGCACCTTTGAGATCTTAGTTTCTCCTTTTTCTTTTTTTAGGTACCAATTAGGTTCAATGGTAGTCTCCATCGATTTTTGTTTTAAGTATCTCAAATGAGAAAGCATTATCAATATATATTAATGTTAAAAAGCAAAAAACATGGTAATCTCTTGCCTCCAAAAGCTCATAATTTGTGTTCCTTATATTCTTTCTTTGTTTCACATATATTTTTATTTGAATGGTGTTATTTTATTATTTGATTGAATTAGGAGTATGACATATGATATATTGTATTATTCATTAATTGAAGGCAATGTCCACCCACAGGTTTAATAAGTTCATGATGGTTCATTATTCACTCCATTATTTGATATATTGTCATTTGATTAATATATGATCTATGATTGATAACATAAATTTAATTTGGTGAAACATGAAGGATGTAAGTGATGGTACCTATGTCATTATATATCTTGAGGCACTATTTGTAGTTTAATTTGATTATATGTATGATGATTTTCCTTCCATTTATGAGATGAATGGTTGAAGTAAATGATGATAGAAGGTTAAAATTCCCATTCAATAAACCCAAATTGAGTATAATATGATCAATTCCAATATCGAAAATGATGGATTGCTGGTCACATTGGCCATCGCCATATGTATATCTCCATCACTTAAAGATGATGGAAAACCACCTAAAGTGGCCACATTAAGAAAAGTATGTAAACTTAAAAGTGATAAATTAGTAGTCTTAACACCCATCACCATATACCTGAAAGTGATGGATCATTGATCTCATCACCCATCACTACATCAATATCTCATCACCTAAAATTAATTGGAGAATATAATACAAAACTCATTATCTGAAGTAAATGAAGGACCACTAGAAGTGGCTAAGTTTTTCCCATATACATGAAGTATCGATGGGTGATTGCACAATTATTAGTAGAAGCATGAAACTCCTAACCAACTATATTATTTAAAAGTATGTACCTGAGGAATATAAGGGTATAACAAAATAAAGGTGGAAGCCAAAAGCTTCACCTAATGATTTAATGGTTCGGAAGGCCATATGCACAATTCTATCTCAATGATCGAATGATTAAAAAGTGATGAATAACTAATTTAATCAAGGATATTAAATAGTTGAAAGTCTTTCAAAACTTATGTATAACTAATTGAGAATATCATATAGTATTGAATATCTCAAGTGCATTTCGCTCCAAAAGATTGAATTAGTTATATATAAACCCAAACACTAACTTCATTTTTGAACTTTATATATACACAATTTTAATTCTTGCAATTTAGTTTTTGAAATTTTAATTTGCACAATTTATTCAAACCACAAAATAGTGATGATGTCCTTGTGAGGAATTCATTAACCACTTAATTATGAACTATACATCTACTTTACCATTGGCAATGGCTAAAATTTACCATTGTATTGAACCCTCTATCACCATAGTGCCTAAAGTATTTACAATATCATCCCTATTATATTAAAATTATGATGGGTAGAGGCCTTTGAAGGTTGAAGCCTAAATCTTGCCATCCGATAAGTAGTTTGATTGTTGAAGTCTAAAGTTTCTCATTTAGTTATTACTTTAATGGTTAAAACTTATAGTTTTCTATTTGATATATTTAATTTAAATGTGAAGGATATATGCTTCCCATCTTATAGACTTGAATGCAATCTATAAGGTTGATATGTCTGATTCAAATATCATTATACATTATATTTTAATGATGAAGTATTTTATGACCTTATAATTTGTAAGAATCTACATGTTTATGTGGCATGATAAAGCTATTAGAGGGTTTCCTAAGGGAATGATTGGATATCAAAAGGGTGCATGATATTTTGGCTAAGTTTCAAGAGAACATACCATGTTGTATGAGTATTTATTGGTATTTTTACCATCAAGATCAACTAGAGGTAAGCTTGAAATAAATGCACAAAGTGTGTGTTTGATATATGTAAAAAGCCAAAAGGTAACACTAACAAGAATTTAATAGATCATAAAATATTATCTTTATGGGATGATAAATTAGATCATGTTAGTGTAGAAACGATATATAAGATAATTGAAGCTTGCATAAGCACCCACTAAGATTCCTAAAAATCATTTCAATCAATGATCTCATATGAACGACTTATCATCTTGGTAAATTTGCAAGCCATAAGAATGTAAGAAAATATAAAATTATTATATCCCTAATAGAATTCAAGTGGACACATATGGATCATTTAAATATATAATAGTATATAATGATACATCAATATAGGGTCACATGTTATAACTTGCAATTTATATGATTCCATTAGCACAAAAGTGAATAGTCATCCAACTGGGATAACAATACAATCAATGCAATACAATCAAGTAGAGTTGTTGATTAAGCATTTGATTGATAGACCTTGTTAGTAAGGTTTAGAAGTGGTATGTCAATATACATTTAAAGATTTTTGGTATGCACAAATCACATATCATGTTTTCCTTTAAGTCAATTCAACTAGAACGAACTTGATGCTTATATTAAAATTTTAGAAGTGTCTTATCACTACAAGTAAAACACTTGTAGTGATAACAGCCATAGTGATTATGAAGTGTCATCGCTAGTAAAATGTGCAAGTGATGAAAAATTATGGCTACAAATATACCAACAATGACGCCAAATTAGAGGAAAATTATCGACGTTGTAACTTGATTATGACAATACGTCATAAATATAAATATAGAGAGAGAGAATTTCCCCTAAAAATAAATTTTTTATTTTTATTTTTTTATGGCATATATCATTTGTTATATAGCCCTATTATCGTGAATCAATTGGTGAAAAAAATGGGCAACTCAATGCCACCCCCAAAAAAAATCATTCAACATCATGTATAATCATGACATCTTCATCTCTATAACCCTTTCTAATGAGAGCAGGTGTCTCATGCCATGCTTTCCTAGTTTAGCTGCCACAATTGTAGGTGTTATAGCAACAATTGTTGTAGTAACACCTTAAATTTTGCTACTAAAAAATTTTATTTCTAATAAAAGAATAGTATCAAATGAATTAGGTGTTACCATCATAATCAAAATAAGTATGGCCTACCATAGTATCCTCACGTCAATCAAAAGGCAAAACAATAAAATTTAAATCATGATAAATAGAAAAATGAGAGAATTTTCATAAACATAAATATGAATTGGATATTAACTCCGGGTATAATATCCAAAAATACAAACAAAAGGGATATTATAGATATAAGACTCTAGAAAGGTATATGATTAAACTACCATTCAGATAACATGACTCTACGCCCAAAACCTCTATTACAAAAAATCACTCTACCATATACAAAGCATTATAAGCTACAAAATTATCTAATGGTTCCTCATCAACCTACACATAGACATTAAGGTCATTTGCTTATGAAAATAAGCAACATCCATGAAAAAGATGGTCAATGTGCGACATAATGAGCATGGTGACAATAAAGTCGAGTAAGGGATAAAGATAAATACATGTATTCATAACTGAAATTTAGTACACATATGAGATACGTAAGAATAATATAAGGTAATTAATGATCTAGACCTCATTATTAAATATAATATGATCCTTTCTTTTATTTTTATTAAGTTTAGGGACCCTACTATTTGTAAATCGATGAAATAGTCTAAAGAACCTTTTTGTGACAACACACTTGAGCCACTATTATCATCCAATGGAATAGACCCAACATCTCTCAAGAAAAAATGCACTTGAGCCACTATTCTTAAACTAGTGGAACGGTCTGAAAAAAATTTCAGTGACAACACACCCAAGCCATTATTATTGTGTGGTGGGATGAATCCATCACCTTAGTTCTGACTCACGTAATCTTCCATTTTAAATTATTAGTAAATTTTCCATTATTTACTTATCTAAAATCATATTATCATTCATGTTGATTTTATGGCCCCACTAATCTTAATCTAGTACAACAAATTATGCACCTCTTAGGACAAAACACTCTTGAGCCACTATTATCATCCGGTGGAATGGACCCATAAAACAGCTCGACCTACCTCATGTGATCTTTAAATTTAAATGATTAATTTATTATTTATGATTTATTTTATAGGTAAAAACACAATTAAATCATGAAAAGCACAGTAACATAGGTAACAAGGTTGTCCCCAATGGCTAGAATCCCTATACTTCCCTAGAAACCCTAATTTCTCATTTTAGGCATAATTTCTTTTTTATTTCTATTTTATCCAACAAATTTATTATCACACATATAATTTTATTATTATTAACATACCCAAAATTCAAGTTGTAACTCTAGTGTCTTAGACAATATGATAATGACCCTATCTCAAAAATTACTATTTATGAGGTTTATAAAACCTTAGTTTTACAAGTACATCTTAACTTTTATTATAGGAGTCATATAACTATTAAATTCAATATAATTTCCTAAAATTCCAATACTAACAACATATCTTAAATTCATGGTCTAACTTTAACATTTTACATATGTGATAAAACTTCCCCATTTTAGGGTTACTATTCTCAAATTAAGTCATTTTTTTATTAAACTTAGGCCATTAATGACTAACCTAAAAAATTTCATATAATACCCTTATAATATTTAAATTAAATAACACATTAAAATACCATACTTTCTATATTAAACCCATATTGACCAAAATGCCCTTGCATGTGGCTAGTAATCCTTATTTTAGGAAAATCTTATATGTTTCATTATCATTATGTCTATATCCTCCTTTTATCATCATATACCTTAAATAGTATTTTCTCTCTCATCATAACCTATTAAGCCCATATTACAACCATATAATATATCAATCCGCTTAGTGTTTTTCCATCTAAAATATTAGCATAATGATATAATATGCTTCTCAAATCACTCATTTCTCATAATATAATATCATATTTTCATATCATAGCATTAAAAATATGTATCAAAATAATATTAATAATAACATGATATATAGTACACATATTCTGTAATAGTCTCAAATTGAGTGGAGTGTTATAAGGATTAATATGACTATTTATATCAACATAATAGAACATCCTTTTGGTGATTCCAGCCTAAGAAATCCACAATTAAGCATGTCTGTGGAGTAATTTTTACGATAGGTGACCCTCTTGGATAGTTTTGAAATTTATCAAAAATTTCTCAAGAAGCTCATAAGTAGGAAAAAGTATATTGAAAGGACTCGTGCTCTAGGTAGCTCTTATGTGGTTGTAAAAACTCGGGATATTATAAATGATATCAAAGAAAAACCGTGACTGCAAGCTAAACTTGGATAAGCAAGTCAATGGCCTAGTGGGAAATTATTAAGATAAAACTACATTGAGATGGTTAGTGCTCAAAGAGTAATGAGAAGGTTGTGTTCTTTGAATAGGGGTGAATGTAAGAGCCCCAAATTGAGCGAAGTATTATAAGGATTAATATGGTTATTTATATCAATATAGTATACCATCCTTTTAATGATTCTATCCTAAGAGCACCACAATTAATTATGATGGCCATAGAGTAATTTTTAGGATGGGTAGCCCTCTTAGGAAGCTTCATAATTTCTAAAACTTATCAAGAAGAGCATGAGAGGGGAAAAGGCATGTTGAAAAGAGTCATGTTAATCTTTGGAGCTATTTGGCCAATCTAAAAGTGCTCTAGTGTGTCTCCCATGTGGTTTTATCAACTCGAGGTGTTACAATAACAATTAACACAAAAACCCTAGACTACAACTAGTTTCCTTAAAAAAAAAGGCTTTAATCTCTATGCACACTCCCTATCCCACCTTTTCTGGTAAAATCACAAAAGAAACTATGATAAAACACAATTAGGATCAAATGACATAATTAGATAAATATTGATGTAAAAGAAGAGTGAATGAATAGAGGAAAACCCAAAACTTTGGTCTAACAAGGAGGGGTTGGTGGAAGAGGTGAAACATGGGGTTAGCAATGGAAACTAATGTTATTAATGGGGGTTATGTAATAGCAACAAATTTTAAAGGGGTTGAGGTTGCGATGGTGGAGTGGGTCAAATGATGGGGGTGAGTTTTAGCGTATATGGCTAAAGGTGATGAGTATGATTCAATTGGTTTAGCCAAATAGAGGGTGTGAGTTGTGGTGGTTGGTGCCAAAGGAAGGGGTAGATGTAATGCTTTTGACTAGTGGTAGGGTGTAGGGAATGACAGTATTGGATGGTGGTTGGAAGTGGTTTTAGTGTGGATCACTCGTGCCCAATGGAGAAAGGAAAGATAAGGGAGGTTTGTTGGAGTTTTCCAAAGGTTATAGGGTATGAATAGTTAGTTTGGCTAGTGATATGGGTGAGGAAATGGTGAAGGTTTCCAGTGATTATGGGGGAGTTTTGGTGGAGCTTGCCAATGATGGCTTTGGGGACAGGTTTGGTGATGGCGAGGAGGAACAATCTGCATTTGTGGTGTAAATTTTTGATCAAAAAAATGAAGGAAAATGATGGTTTAGGAATTTAATGTGCCATATATATACAGATATTCATGACCGGGTAAGATGGGTAAAGAGTAAGTATGTATATGCATGATCAATATTGGTTACAATAAGTAGATCAATCAAGGAATGGGATGAATGGGAATTGACATATTGATGGTGGTAGAGGTAGTGTGTAGATGATGGTATGGTAAAGGCATTATTTGGGGACAATGTTTTACGTAAAAAGAAAGGGAGAAGAGAAAGGAGGTTGGGCAAGTGGGGAAGAAAAAGAAGAGGGAGAAAAGAAAAAGGAAAAATAATATAATTAGGTTAAGTTTTAGAATTAGATTTAAGCTAAAATAATATAAGTTAGGTTATTAAGATAATTTAATTAACAACTTTTTAAGGTTAGGTTTAATTTAAGATTCAAATTACCCAAAATAAAGTTTTGGATTAGGTTAATGATGCAATTCTTATTTATGCATTTAAACATATTTCTTTAATATAGAATGGTTCTTAGCAATCTTGAAGGTGTTTTGAAGCCCTACAACACTTTATTAAGATTAAGATATAAATTAAGATTTTTGCAAGAGCATATTCCAAACACAACCTCAAATTAAGTGTAAGGAGTTAGACCATGTGAATATAAAATATTGAAGGGTTTGGATGTGGAAAGTCAGCCATGCTACGTAGAGACCATGTAAACAAGGATTCAACAATTAATAGTTAGGGGTTCCCATTTAGTTAATATTTATTTTTAACTAATTACCCCTATCCCAATGTGAATTATAGGGCTGATGGGTTGGTTATTTTTTTTGGTTTATGCCTATATATAAGGATTCATTCAACACTTGTATAGAGTGCAATATTGTGTAAAGAAGTAAAGTCTCTTTGTAAGAAATTAAATCTTTCGATTACTTTGTGAAGTGTAGAATGGTCTTAAAAGGATTCTTTATGTGATCTTCTCTAGATTTTATTTAAATGGATTTCTATATGAGTTTTGAAAATCCTGTAGGGGTTGTCTATGTGAGGTTCCTGGAAGTTATAATTTGGCATTTATCACCATCAATCTTCCATTTCATTCTACACACTTACCTCCAATTCCATCATCATTTAATTACTTTAAGTGGATATATGAGAGTGGGTTATGAGTTTCATGTTTGTGGAAATTGTAGTAGAATATCCACATCATTTTGTTATCAAATATTCATGATTTATCCGTTTTAAAGGTAATCACTTTTCTAGGCCTTTTGTTCCACTCATTTTGCAGATTTTTCTACACAAATCATACACCACTTTTCTCCTCATTTTGTCCTCTTATTTCTCTTGAATTCTGCCTAGAAACCATTTGTGAGCATACATTCATATTTCTAGTACATCTTCTAGAAAGAACTCATCAAGATTTTGATTTCTTTATCATTTCTTTCTCATTCAGAATCTAGTAAGATTGTATGATCTCATGCATTAGTTGATCATCAATATTTTCTATGCATATTCCACCAAGATCTTCATCAATATCTTGATAAATATCATCAAAATCCATTATTTCTTTGGTTTTCACCCATGTTATCTATTTGAAACCTATTTCCTAGTTTTCTATCCACTCAATTTTCACTGTGGATAGTGAAGAGTCTAAGAATTTCCTTCTTGAGACCATAAACTTTCAATTCCAACATCTTAAGATAAAGATGTAGAATAGGTTGGAGGATCAAAATGATAAAGTTTAAGGGATGGAAAGGCGTCTTATTCAAATAAAAGGAGGTCAAATGGATGATAAACTTGAGTACATTAAAATTATTCAAGTACATCAAGTAGCACGCATATAAGAGAAAAGAGGTAAGTCCATGAAGAATAAAGGGGATTCAAGGTTTAATTTCTAGAATTATTTGGAGAGCTTGATTCTAAGGGATTTATTAACTGATTGTAAACAATAGAGGCTAATTTAAACTTCAAGAAGGATCATGATACCATGAGATGTAATATTTCCATACTCAAATTTATAAGTTTTGCTAGAACGTGGTTTAATAATATCAAGAGAAGTCAAGAGAGAGAAGGCAAACCAAATATCAAGTATTGGGACAATTTGAAGAAGTATATGAAGAGGAAGTTCATCCCGAGAGAATTTGAGCAAAACAAATTCATCAAAATGGTCTCCTTGACACAAGAAAATTTAAGTATTGAGGAGAATACAAGAGACTTTGAAAAACTTTTCCTAATTTGTAATATTCAATAAAGGAAGAAACAAACTCATGTAAAAATCCTTGGTGGCTTGAATTCTAACATTCACGACAAAGTAGAATTTTATTTGTATGATTCACTTGAAGATATGATAAAGCTAGCAATCAAGTTTGAACGCCAACTCAAGAAGTCAAAGGTATTCTCCAAAGCATCCTCCTTATGTTTGAATGATCACCCTACTATTTCTACTTCAAAGGTGGAGGAAGATGAATGAAGATGTTAAGAGGTAATGCTAAAAATGTATAGTGTGTGGCCATATTGTTGAGGAATGTCCTAACAAGCATGCACTAATCATAAGATAAATTAAATAGATCAAGGCATGTGAAAAGGAGGAAGCACATAAAAATATTGAAGATATACTTGATCCAAATGAATATGAAAGTGTAGATGGAGATGAAGTAAAACCGTGCTTTTTTGATGAAAAAGTTTAAAGTACTCAAGGATAATGTGTAATACTATCCTAGATTTTCATTGAGTTTATATGGTTCGAGTTTGTCCTTTCAACAATTGTATGATTCAAAGCTTCATTGTGAGTATTCCATGAGTTATAGTGATGATTTGAAGCTTGGAAGTCTATGTTGTTATGGTTTGAAGTTAGTATTTGTAGAGTGAATGGATTTAAAGTTTGATTTGAATCCATATGAAGCATTTGATTATCATGATGTATTTAGTGATTTCTTGGATTCCTACTTATTAATGATCCCATAGTGTTCTTAAGATTATATTCAAATTTCATTGCTATTCATTCTCTAATGCTTAAATTTCAGGTCAAATTCTTTGAGAGGGGGAGAATAATATGTGTGTATACTTATTTATACATTTAAGCATATTTATTGAATATGTTTGGAATGGTTCTTAGAAATATTGAAAGTGTTTTGAAGTCCTACAATACTTTCTTAAAGATTAAGCTATAAATTAAGAGTTTATGCAAGATAATATTCTAAACACAACCTCAAATGACATGCAAAGAGTTAGACCATGTCAAGATGAAAAATTAAAGGGTTTGGATATGAAAAGTCATCTATGCAACATAAATACCAAGTCAGCTAGTATTCGACAATTATTAGATAGGGTTTCCTAGTTAGTTAAGATTAATTTTTAACTAATTCTCCTTATCCTAGAATGTATTATAAGGCTAATGGGCTGGTTAGTTTTGTGGGTGTATGCTCATAGGCATTCATTCAACACTTATATAGAGTGTGATATTGAGTAAGGAAGTAAAGTCTCTTTGTGAGTACTTAAATCTTTCAATTACTTTGTGAAGTTGAGAGTGGTCTTCAGAGTATTATTTATGTGTTCTTCTCTGTTCTTTATTCAAAGGGTTTTTTATGTGAGATCTCTTTGAAGATCTGTGTAGAGGTTATCTTTGTGAGATTTCCAGAAGTTTTAATTTTTCATTTATCTCCGTCCATCTTCCATTTAATTTGATATATTTTCCATTAATTCCATCATCATTTGATTACTTTGAGTGGATATATGAGAGTGGGTTATGAGTTTCATATTTGTGGAAATCGGAGTAGAGATTAACATTAGTTTAGGTTTAGGGTTATAAAATCAGGGTAAGATAAAAATATTAATTTTTTTGAGATAAGATTGAGGTTATGATATTCATTGCTCATTTGATTACAATTGTCATTGCTATAAGTCTTTTAAAACCCTATTTGCTAAAAACATTTCCTTAGCCCATCATTTTATCCTTTTCTTCACCACTCATTCTTCTCTTATATGTCAACTCTCTATCTATTATGGCTAGATTTTGGAGGTTATTATTGTTATTTGTTAAAAAAAAGTTATAGATTTTGTTGTTAATTTATTATATTTATGCATTTGTTGTTATATTTAGTTAGGTTTGTTGTTGGTTTTTAAAAGATAGAATTTGAACCACTGCCCCTGTTGCCTCTTTTGTAATATTCCATTTTTATAAAATTTAATTATTAACTAATAATTATATGTAATCAGTTTTAATCCTAGTTCATATCCTAACTGTAACACCCCCAAATTTCCAACTGAAAATTTTCGTTTTAAAAAAAGGTTTTACGAACATGAAATGACAAAACCGTAAACTCGGGGGCATTACCACCACACTTAGTACCAGATCGGTTCACTCCTACCGTTCTAGTACTAAGTGCTAAGGCTAAACAAGGTCAACATGAACCACAATTCATTAATAAAAACACAAGTCATTAATAAAACACAAATCATACAGAAATCAGAGTGCGGTTTAGGATTACAACCAAAAGAGTAGTTAAATAAGTTTTTTGATTACATCAACACAGTATGACAGAGTAAAATGATACATCGCAAAAGTAAGATAGATTCCGGCTAATCACTCTTGACCCCCAAGCCAAGTTTAAGTTCAACTCTTGGCCCCGCCTGATGCCTCGTAGGTGTCATAGGCATCAAAGATGTTGTCC
This sequence comes from Tamarix austromongolica, assembly GCA_039764185.1. Lineage (NCBI taxonomy): Eukaryota > Viridiplantae > Streptophyta > Magnoliopsida > Caryophyllales > Tamaricaceae > Tamarix > Tamarix austromongolica. The sequence goes on along the minus strand of CM077809.1, from coordinate 162,596,309 downwards.
CCTACCTGCATAAACTCAGACAGGTCTTCTGCTCGTGGGAATGAGCAGCACCCATGAAATGGGTGATCAGTACACTGCGTACTGAGTTAGGTAACAGATGTGCTAAGGCCTGGCATGCAAAAATACAACATAGCACACATAGCACAATCACATAGGCAGCATGTAGTAATATAGATGATGAAGGCCGGCTATGGTCCAATCAGACTTACCTTCTCATAGATCTCTGTCAATTATAGTTAGATCATACCATAATCTTTAGTAATCCATGCGAGTGCGGGAACCCCACTATTATAGCCGATGGATCGGTCACTTATAGGGCAAAATGCACCTAACCACTATTATATGCTTGTGGATCGGTCTCCAGGGCAGATCGCTCTTGGCTACTATTATGCCGGTGAATCGGTATGGCTCTGACTTTCATGGTGTTTCACTATAAGTATATAGTAGCTTTTCCATAATTCATTAGCAACATAATGTTTGGTTTGTTGAGCTCGGGATCCCCCACTATTATAGCCGGTGGATCGGTCACTTATAGGGCAGAAAGTACCTAACCACTATTATATGTCGGTGGATCGATCTTCAGGGCACCTCGGCACCTAGCCACTATTATGCGGATGAATCGGTCTGGGCCTAGCTCAATAATCTTACTCTTTAAGTAATTAGTATCTTATTTGTGTCTTATTAGAATAAGCTTTTCACCCTTGACATGCATGTCAACTACCTTCTACTTCTATTCCCCCAAGGGGGCCTGTCCCATATCTTGAGACTCCTGCGCCCCTTATCACACCCCGACGCCCATCTCCCTGTACAAATACACTTAATGAAAAACCTAACTCCTATGGGTGTGGGTTAGGCCCTACACCTTATAACGTCAACTCTACCTACTATCACCCTCTAGGGTTTTCCCTTGAAAACCCTAATTAGACTTATGTGGCCCAACTTCCTCTCACTTACACTATCGTACTCCATTTATCGTCCCACACCTTATCTCATTTAGATCCAATCCCAAATCATATCACCTTACCCCTCGATTAAACAAGTGACCAAAAAAACCTAATTGGCCACTTTCAAACCCTAGTACTTTTCTTCTCCCACAAGTAACCTCTCTCTTTTCACCCAATATCTCTCCTCTCCCATGGCACCCATAATCACCCTTCATAAAATAAATTTCCACTCTTAACCCGTACTCCACTCTCCCTTAATCATTTTTACTTCCACATTTTCCAGATTAGTTCTTTATCCCCAAAACCCTAATTGGGTCCCTTATACACTCTTACACCAACCTACGTACCATTTCTCATCCCAAGTCTCTAATCACTCCACAATTCTCTCCTTAATTTATTTACACCCTAATACAACTTTTCTCACGTAAAGATCTTCTCCATGCAAGATTTATCCATCCCATGCAAACACCCAAAATCCCCATACAAATTTTAAGATTCCCATGAATGGTTCCCATCTCTCATTCATTTTGGTCATTCCTTCCTCTTTAATTTCCTCTCATGGTTCATGAGATATTTTGGTCAGCCTCATATCCCTCTTAATGAACTCACTTCCCATTTCTTTCTTTTTATCCTTTCATTCCCATATCGTATTATCAATGGTCCTATCATGCATGTCCTAGAGTGCCATAACATATCACATCATCATCACCATATATACATATAACACACATGCTACAAGGAAACATATACAAACATACCTTAACTCCAAGTTGCGCTACATATAAGATAAGTTAATAACAATCATATAATAAACGACATAGCATGATATAAATCATCCAAGGCATACAAGTCACATAACACACATGGGCCTTAGCTACATCCTTACCTAAAGCGACGCCAGGCTTGAAGCACGCTCCTACGACTCTTTAGGGCTTTGGCTCGATTCACCTATAAGAGGGCTTTGGGTCCTACACGGAGTTTTATAAGTGAAAACTAGGGTTTTTACCATCAAGTTAGCCTACTAGTTATTACTAGTCAAAATATACTTATGTCATCATTCATAACTATATTTATATCATCAAACCTAATAGATTTATTTCTTCTAATGATAGTAATTATAGGTGGCAATCGGGTCAGGTCATAACGGGTCAGACCATTTCGGGTCATTTGACTTTTGCGGGTGATGAGTTCATATTTTGACACATTTTATACCCTTATAATCTTAGTTTTTGGTAGTTTATTTAACTAATATAGGGGAATAATTATTGTTTTATGCTTAAGTGGTAAAAATTACATAAATATTATTATTTGAGCTAAAATGATATAAATTAAGTAAATTTAGAATAAAATACTATTTATTAATATTTATTGAATTTTATTTTGCAGGTTTTGTTTTTAAATAAAATAAAATTAAAAAAATTAGACCTTTGGACCAACGGCCCAAAAGCCGAAATCCCAAAGGCCCGGAACAAAGAGACAAAGAAACGACGATCAACAAAGCCAAACGAGGCTTAGCACGAAACGAAGAACGGAAGATGAGGCTTGAGGGGCCACACAGCGAAGAAGCAGCCGCACAGAATAGGGCTGACGTGGCGACGAAAAGTCAAAAGCGACACAAGAAAAAATTATAAAGGGAATAGTGTGAGAAGAATAGCGGAGGGGGCGGTAGAGCCACAGGACGCAAGATACGAGAGCCTTTATAGGCTCGGGAGAAAGAAAAGCTTTGGAGGCTCGGTGGAACGCAGGACGCAAGATACGAGAGCCTTTATAGGCTCGGGAGAAAGAAAAGCTTTGGAGGCTCGGTGGAACGCAGCAGAGGAGAGAGCTTTTACAGGCTCGGGTGAGGCAGTCGGTGCATGGACGAGGCGCAAAGGACAGCCGCCGCACAGAGAGCGAGGCAGTGGAATCACAGGTCATCCACATCAGCCCTGTCAGTCAGCCGAGAATAAAAGAAAGGAAAAGCAATTATTGCATAGAAATCAAAGCGCCGAGAAGGAAGAAAATTAGAGAAAAATTAATACCGGTAGAATTTATTTCAGATAAAATTAATTTTTATCTGAATAAATTCTTAATCTTTTATCCAAAATTAATTTTGGTTATTTCTTTCTCTTATTTTTAATTTATATTTTAGATATATATTTCTGTGTAATTAATTCTATAATTATGGTTGGCTAATTATTTATTGTTAGGGAATAAATTGAAACCTTAGATTAGGATTTGAATTATAATTTTATTTTCTTTGTTTCATGATATTATTTCTTGAATCTATGTTAATTGCTATCGTTTATATGTATGATTCTGTCAAGTATAGTTTATTTGGTGCATGCCTTGTTCTGGTTCCTCATAAGTGACAGTATGTAAGATTATTTGCCTGCTAGGTGGCCATCTAAATATACTAGAATTTATATGTATAAATTACAGCTAGGTTAGATAACAATTCACCTAATCGTTTTGTGATTCTAACCGAAGTGGTAAAACGTTTCGATACGTATGGGTCAAGGAAAGGAAATACAGCTAGACATGCATTTTGTACTAGTCTGGGTACTTGGATTGACAACCTTCCACTTACACTTAATGCATTAAATCTAGTTAAATATAGGAGCCGCTTGTTGCTGCTATACTGCTAGTATTTAATAGGGTTAATATAGGCATGTGGTCGTATTAATTAATTAAGGGAAGTAATATAAGGAGTATGGACCTGCGTTTGGTGTGCAACTTGGTCGATCTCTTTCTCATGATTAAAAGATGACTTAGAAATAAATATTATATTACGACCTAATCTAGTGGTGGATTTTTATTTCCCTAACATATTTCTCATATCTGCGGTTTCCCATTATTTTCATTATTTTTTATCGTTATTAGTTTACTTTATTTAATTTACTCCTCTTATTATTATTTTGATAAACCCCCATTAGTATTTTTCTTATTCATTTATTTTTTATTATTTAGGATTTTTATTTTTAGTTTTAGTTTTATTTTCAAGCTAGTTAGATAGAGGTGAGCCCTCTCAATCCCCGGCTAGAACGATACCCTTATTTACCAGTGCTACAATTGACAACAAGAGGGTTTAAATTGCGTGTCGGCTATGGTCACACCAATTTTTATAAAATATTTGATAACTTAAAATATTTAATTACTTAAAAAAAGATAATTTTATAAAATAAAGATGATCAAAACAAGACTATACAATGTATAATTATCATTTATTACATTGTATGTATAAGATAAAATAATAAGATTACTAGTAAAGATAAATGAAATAAGAATATTATATGTGTTTTATTTTTACAAAGGTAAATAATAAAGATATTCATAAGTTTTAATAGTATTATATTTGATTACTTTAAATATTTAGAAATTTTACAAGTAAAAATATTAGATGTTTATTATATATTATATTTAATTGATTACTTGAAATATTTGATCACTTAAAAAAGATAATTTTATAAAATAAAGGTGAGCATAACAAGAATATACAATGTATAATTATCATTTATTACTTTGTAAATATTAGATACAATCATAAAATTACTAGTAAAGATAAATGAACTAAGAATATTATATGTGTTTTATTTTTACAAAGGTAAATAATAAAGATATTTATAAGTTTTAATTATTTTATATTTGATTGCTTTAAACATTTATAAATTTTATAAGTAAAAATATTAGATATTTATCATATATTATATTTAATTGATTACTTAAAATATTTGATTACCTAAGAAAATATAATTTTATAAAATAAAGGTGAGCATAACAAGAATATACAATGTATAATGATCATTTATTACATTGTGTATATTAAAAACAATCATAACATTACTAGTAAAGATAAATGAAATAAGAATATTATGTGTGTTTTATTTATACAAAGGTAAATAAAATAATATATATATTTATAATTTTAATAGTATTATATTTGATTACTTTAAAAATTTAGAAATTTTACAAGTAAAAATATTAGATGTTTATCATATATTATATTTATATTATTACTTAAAATATTTGAAAACTAAAAAAAATATAATTTTATAAAATAAAGGTGACTAGGTGAGCATAACAAGAATATACAATGTATAATTATTATGTATTGCATTGTAAATATTAGATACAATATAATAATAGGATCACTAGTAAAGATAAATGAAATAAGAATATTATACGTGTTTTATTTTTACAAAAGTAAATAATAAAGATATTCATAAGTTTTAATAGTATTATATTTTATTGCTTTAAATATTTAGAAATTTTACAGGTAAAAATATTAGATGTTGATCATATGTTATATTTAATTGATTACTTAAAATATTTGATTACTTAAGAAAAGATAATTTTATAAAATAAAGGTGAGCATAACAAGAATATACAATGTATAATGATCATTTATTACATTTTATATATTAGAAACAATCATAACATTACTAGTGAAGATAAATGAAATAAGAATATTATATGTGTTTTATTTATACAAAGGTAAATAAAATAGTATATATATTTATAAATTTTAATAGTATTATATTTGCTTACTTTAAATATTTAGAAATTTTACAAGTAAAAATATTAGATTTTTATCATATATTATATTTATTTTATTACTTAAAATATCTGATTACTAAAAAAAGATAATTTTATAAAATAAAAGTGACTAGGTGAGCATAACAAGAATATACAATGTTTAATTATTATGTATTACATTGTAAATATTAGATACGATATAATCATAGGATCACTAGTAAAGATAAATGAAATAAGAATATTATATATTTTTTAGTTTTACAAAGGTAAATCATAAAGATATTCATAAGTTTTAATAGTATTATATTTGATTACTTTAAATATTTAGAAATTTTACAAGTAAAAATATTAGATGTTTATCATATATTATATTTAATTTATTACTTAAAATATTTGATTACTTAAAAAAGGATAATTTTATAAAATAAACGTGAGCATAACAAGAATATACAATGTATAATTATCATTTATTACATTGTAAATATTAGATATAATCATAAGATTACTAGTAAAGATAAATGAACTAAGAATATTATATGTGTTTTATTTTTACAAAGGTAAATAATAAAGATATTTATAAGTTTTAATAGTATTATATTCATTTATTCTATCTTTTTTTTCATATTCATTTCTCTACATAATTTATATTATTAATTTCTCTTGCTGTATTTATTTTATTAACGTTATTATATTTATATTTTTATTGTGATATTTTTATTCATTATATTATATTTTTATTTTTATTGTAATATTTTTATTATAGTAAAAAAATATATAATAAGTGATTTTAAACATAATTTAAATTAAATAATAATTTTATATATTTTCATAAATTATTAATTATTATATATAAATTGATATAAATTAAAAATTAAATAATGTAAAATATAAATAATTAATATTATAATTAATAAAAATAATTGGATATTGTAAATTTAAAATTAATGAATGTAGAATACTAAATTATATTTGAAGCAAATTAATAATATTAAAAGAAAAAATATAACTAAAACTTTAAATTTAGGATTGTAACGTGAGATACTCTTCTTGATACGAGGTATAGTTATTATTTGTTGGATTTTGTGGGGTGATAACTGATAACTGATAAAGGACACTATTATGCTTTTATATTAAGAGTTTCTTCAAATAGGTGGATTAGTGGATGTAATGGAACACTTTTTGAAAATTATTTTATAGGCTTACAATTGGATGTTTCCCTTTTTTTTCATTTCGTTTTTTATTTATTAATAATATATCTTAATAGGATATCATTAATAAATAAGAATATCTAGGGTAAAATTATGAAAAATAAGTACAATTTATAAAATATCATATTTTTAAAAGCTTTAAATGAATAATAAAATATGTGTAATTTATAATTATTATAATATATTTTGATATCTGATTAGGTTAATATTGGGTCAGATCAAGTGATTGTCAAGTCGGGTCAATGTTGGGTCGGGTCATCTCTGGGTCGGGTCGAAGCGGGTCGGGTTAATACCGGGTTGGGTCACTATCTGGTCGGGTCGCTATCAGGTCGGGTCAATGACGGGTCATGGGTTGGAATCGGGTCGGGTTTATTTTTATCGAGTAAGTGTCAGGTCGGGTCAATGTCGGGTCAGGTTACTAAATTTTTTAGGTCATAACGGGTCGGGTTTCGGTCGGGTTGGGTCAACTTTTGCGAGCTCTAGTACTAATACTTGTTAAAATAAAATAGTACTAATAATAGTAGTAGTAGTAATACCCATGCTCCTAGAAATAGAATCCCTATTATTTTTAAGGCTAAGGCTAATAATGGTTTTAGGGATGAGATAATAATATAGTATTAGTATTACTAACAAAGTACTAATATTATTAAAGATAATAATGATATTAGTTATATTTGGAATAATAATAATAATATAAGGGTTCGAATGTTTTTATTATAATAATATTAACAAAATAATAACAATAGTACTAGTAATAACTAATAATGATACCATAGTAATAATGTTAGTAACAAAGGCATTAGGAACAATATTAGCAAGGTTTGAATAATAATAATAGTAATAATACTAAGGTTGGATATTCTTCTTCTATAGTAACAAAAAGGAAACATGCCGATTTTGGTTTCAATAACATTAATAATAATAAAAATAATAGTAATATTATTAACAACGCCAACAACAACAATAATAATACTAATAATGATAATGATAATAATAATAATAATAATAATAATAATAATAGTAATAATAATAATAATAATAATAATAATAATAATAATAATAATAATAATAACAACAACAACAATAATATTATTAGTAATAATAATGGTAATAATAATAAAAATAATAATGATAATAATAATAACGTTAAGCATAGTAATAATAATGAAAATAACCATAATATAGTAACCAAAATGATAATAATAATAATAATAATAATAATAATAATAATAATAATAATATAAGGGTCCAAATATTTATATTAATAATAAAAGTGATAATGGATAAAGTTAGTATTAACAATATTAACAAGATAATAACAATAATAATAATAATAATAATAATAATAAGGATGATGATAATAATAATAGTAATAATAATAATAATATATAATACCATTAATATTACTAAATAACTAATATTTGTATAAAGTGAGTTTAAGGGTTGGGAAAGTTAGAGGACCACCTAAGGCAGTGGTGGCACCGGCGGCGGCGGTTGTGGAAGTTTGAGGTGGTGGAAGAAGGAGGGAGGAGGATAAGGAAGGGAGGAGGAATAAAGGGAGGTGTAGGGAGGTAGAGGAGGCTCCCCTGGTTGTTTTGGAGGGTAGAGGTGGCATTGGTGGTGGCAAAATTGACAGCGGTGGCGGTGCGAAGGGCGGTAGGGGCTGAAGTTGGTTGTTTGGGGAGGGCGACTTTGCACGGCCGGGGTGGCTCGTGTAGGGGAAATCAAGGGACGAGGAGGGTTTGGTTAGGTAGAGGGTGGTGCAAGGAGTGGTTTTGGGGGTGCTTTGGTCGTCGACGATAGGCGGCGATGGTGGACAGCTCGTCTAATAGGGCAGCGGCGAGAATGGCTGATTCTAGGGTTTCGAAATCAAAATTCAAATTAAGGCAAGATATGAGGTATATATATATAGATCGATTGGTTGGGAAAAGACAAGGGGAAGAAGACAAAGGAGGTGCAGATGCCAGGCATGCCACCCGATGGGGGCAGGCTGCTCGGGAGAGAGGAATAGGTCGGTCGGGGTTAAAAACGTGAAAGAAAACAACGAGAGAGGGAGGGAAGGACGGTGGTAGCGATGGTGGTCGATGGAGCGCTGATTTGCACCTCCTCGGTCGCAGCCACACCTCGGGGAAGAATAAAGGATCGAGACCAGGTGGTTCAGGGAGAAAAATAAGAAAGAAAAAAAGAAATGAATTGGCCAGGAAGGAAGAAAAAAAAAAGAAGAAGGCGGTGTCGGCCTGGGCTGCGTAGGAGGGATGGGTCGTGCGATGTTGGCCTAGGTCGAGGGGGGTAGAAAGAAAAAGGGAAATGATAAAGAAAAAGAAGGAAAAGAAAAGAAAAAGAAAGGGAAAAATATGTGGGTTGGGTATTTTGGTGTTTTTGGGTTATTTAGGATAATAGTATTTATAAAATAATAATCAATTCCTTTTTGGCTTAATTTAGACTATATTGGATAATTTTTCTTTTAATTCCATATAAATTAGCATTACTCCCTAATTATTCCTAATCAACCTATTAATCATTTTCTTTTTTTGATTGCCCCTAAATAGCTCCCTATATTTTGATAAAATAATTAATTTAATTAGTATTCCTAATACATCCTTATTTAACCATAATTTCTAGAATTAAAATTTTGGGGTATTTCACTGACATAAATTATTTTAACCTAAATCTAATTCTAATAAAACCTAAGTACTCCCCATTTCTCCTTTTTCTTCTTTTCCCTTTTCTCCTTCTATTTCTTTTCCTTTTTCTTCCCCACTTACCTGATCTCCTTTTCTTCTCCCCTTCTTCCTACATGAAACATTACCCCCAAAACATGCCTCTACTATGCCATCACCCACACCTTACCATATCAACTCCCATCTTCTACGTGTATGGGTTGCTTATCGATCATGCCTCACCTCATCTCTCACTTTTCATATGTATGTATATATACAACACATTAAATGCACCAATTGACCTCCCTTCCTCCCTCTTTGTTTTCTATCTAAAATTGGCACCAACAAAAGCAACCTCTCATGCCCTCTCCCTACTTCTCGTCATCGCCAAATGCACCCTAAAACCACCATACAACCTAAGCAATGTTCACCACCACCATAACCCTTCCTCTAGTTGTAGATTTCCCTTCCATTCCATCCCCTTCATCTTCGGTCAAAACTTTTGCACCACACCCTCCACTACCACCTGAACAAAATGAAGCCAACTTTATTCCTTCGGCTAAGGTTACCAATCTCCTCTCCCTTGCGGCATCCTTCTCCACTGAACAACCTCATCTACTATCGACTAAAACCTCCATTTCCCCCTTCCCTTGCTAAGGCCAAGAGCACTGAAACTCCACCCCTTGCAATGTCACATATGCTCATTACTCATCCCTTCTTTGGCTCATTTCACCATTTCCCTTCTCTTCTTATTTCATGACCTTGAGCCTTTGTTCCTTTCTACATATGTGGATTTCTTTGCTATTTTATTATTTTGACCCTCTTTTTTAAGTTTATCTTAGTTAATTGTGGTTGTTTTTATGTATATTAAAATGCTAATATTTGTGTTGGTTATGTTGATGAAAGGAATTTAAAGAGGGTGAAAGGAGATTGGGTGAATCTTGCTTTAGTTTTTTCCTTGGATAAGAGGTAACCATACCCTTTTACCAAGATGTAAACTCATGTGACAGCACATAAAAGTCATTATGTATTTAACGTATGATTTATGCATGAGTTTTGAAATGATATATCTATGTGTTATACTATGAAGTTTACATTATGTATGCAAGTATTATGAATAGGTGTGAAACATGAAAGTATGGTATTAAATAATTTGTATATATTTGATGTGTTATTTAATAGAAGATATACGCATGTGTATTTTGTTGAATGGTTAATATATGCATGTCTAGGGTTTTGCTAGGACTTTGATCTTGTTGATACTATAATTTAAATGTCATGATAAGTGTACTATGATTATCTTTGCATGGTAGATAGGGTTGATGTAAAATGAAAAAAAATATGCACACGTGATTAAGGTTAGAATATAATAATTGCCATTCTCATGTTTTAGGGTTAGAAATATTTCCTTACATACATCATGACCTAAATTACTTAGAAAATGACATAGCATGCCATAAATATGTACATAGGTGTTGTATGGAATATACATCATGCTAGAATTACATTATTAGGTTTTATGGACATAGCTCACTAAATGCATGAAAAAAAAATATGGCCAATCATTAAACTATAAAGAACTACCTACGTATTAAAATATTATAAATCATTATCTTTTAGTCTTTTCATGACAAATCCTCATAATAATAATGCTTGGTACAAAATTTGGATAATAATGGTGAAATTAGGGTTTTAAGGGCATTTTGTTTATTTTCATCCTAATACACCTAATGTGAATCAATGGACATAGGGTGACCTTAGTGTTGACTTTAACCTTATTTTAGACCGTTGACATTAGGGTTGACTTGGATGATTATAAATAAAGGAAAAATAAGTATGAAAATGGAAGTTACTAGGCAATACATGATATATGTAGTCACTTCAAGTTTGAAAATGATTTCTCTCTAGGATTAAATAGCTTAGAGACGAGGTAGGAGCCCTTGGTTTATTTGGTCCACTAGTGTGTCGTTGAGCCCTAGTAATGAAATGCCCCGAAAATTTCTAATTTAATTGCTTCCGCTTTAAGAAAAAAAATTAGTGAATTTTGGGTGTTACAAAGTGGTATCAGAGTAGGTTTCGACCATGCTCTTCTGCATTTAAACTTTTAAGTTGATACCACAAGATGGTATCGAAGTTGATTTCAACCAAGCTCCTTGTTTTTAAATTTTTCTTTAAGCTGATACCACAAGGTGGTATCAGAGCTGGTTCCGATAACCACGCTCTTGTTTGAAAATTTTTAATTTAACCAAGTGTTCCTTGTTTTAAAAACATTTACGCTTTGAGTTGGTTTCAAAAACCATTTTCTATTTTAAATGTTTAGCTGATACCACAAAGTGGTATCGGAGTGGTTGGTCCTTCGGACACGCTCTTTCAATTTAAAAAAAATTAAGTTGATATCACAAGTTGGTATTGAATCTGGATTTGACCACGCTCTTTTGTTTTTAATCTTTTTAAGTTGGTACCACAAGTTGGTACCAATGAGATGGATGCTTTTTTTTATTACGCTTCTTCTCGAAATTATTTTTGGCTTACGAGTTCTTTGTTATTAGTTTTGAAGCGTGTTTTGATTGATCTTTTGGTTTTAATCTTTTTAATATGATACTAAGAGTAGTATCATTTTAAAAATGAATTGGGATTAAAAAGTTTCCTTAAATTGAAATCATTTTTTTAAACAAAAAAAGGATTTATTTATTTTGATTTTTTTTTAGGCCACAGTGAGAAGAGAAGGGTAGAATTTTAATTAAGTTTATTCTTAAGGGGGTAGTTTTTACAAGTATTTTTTTTCTTTTGTACGGTGTCCTTATTTCCGTTGATTTAAATTTTCTTTGGTAAGTTTATCCCTAAGGGGGTAGTTTATATAGATAATAATGTTATTTTGGTTTTCTAACCACTTAAAGCATTTTCTCCCTAACCCTAAGTGCTCTCGGAGACTTCGGGGGCGAAGTCTATTTTTAAGGGGGTAGTAATGAAATGCCCCGAAAATTTCTAATTTAATTGCTTCCACTTTAAGAAAAAAAATTAGTGAATTTTGGGGTGTTACAAGTAAGGCCCTATTATACTCTATAGGTGACCTCATGGTCCTATAAAAGGTATCAATACTTAAGGATTAGGTGTCCTAGGTGTGGAGGATATTATTTTTCCTTACGTTCTAGTATGACCAAAGTGTTGTTATGCTTTGGGTTAGAAGGTTGGGAGGGTACCTTGTTGCCTTATGCGTTGGTATAACCAGTGTAATTTTATGTCTCTAGGTTATTATTATATCTCCCATACGTATTTGATTAAAAATGGAAGCATTATTTTGTAAGAATATATATGAATTGTTCTAGGTTGTTTGTTTTGATAGTTGCCTTTGTGCGCTACTCGTATTTGGCATTTGGTATGGTATTTGCCTTAGAAACCTACTTTGGTGATTAGAACGGATATGGATTTGTTTATTTTGTGGTTGTCTCAGTGCCCTACCCTTGGTATTTAGAATCGATTAGATTATATCACTTAGTCATTTTAGTATCTCATGATTTCTTTAATGTATCCCTACCATGTTATTACCTAAATGTTTCATATGTCTTTGCATGTTAATGTTGTGTAATGGTTTACTCAATATCATAGTACCCACATGTTCTATTTGCGGTCCCCTACCTATTCAGTATAAAGTGTTTACCTTGTAGAAATACTTTAAGGATTCAGTCTAATGGAATCTATTAAGGGTTAAGAACTAGGACTATTTGGTGTTCGCCCCGTCATCTTTTGATCCAGATATTCCTTAGAATCTTATGTCATTTTCTATTTCTCATTTTGTTATGTTGTAATTGAATTGCTTGATCCTTTTACATTTATTAGGGTAAAGTTAATCTATAATGAAATTGCTATTTTTTCTTTTGTTGTAAACTTTAATTTAAGTAAAGTAATATTTTAGCCTTACCACTTAGGATAAAAATGGTAAAGGATGTCAAACTTATGTTCAATGTGGTGATAATATCTATTATTATTATAATTAATGCTTGCGCAAAATGAAATATTTAAGCAATTAATTAGGGGGTGTTACATCTTTTGTCACAAGCACTTATCTTTCAATTTTTTTCTTTGTTTTTTTAGTATTTTTCACTTAGTTTATTTCATTTGAGACTAATTGTGATATTTTTTAGGTCTTCTCCAACATTGATTTTCACTATCACTATTGGATCATCTAGTTCTCAATTTTTGGTCCAAGATTTTTAGTGTATAATGATATCGTTTTGTTATTGTTAAAATAATTTTTTTATTATATTGAGAGTGTATTATAGTATATTTTTAATTATATGAATAGTGGGTATCTAATTTTATATTATGAGTGTGTATATTAGCTTATATGTTGTAATTTATATTATTTGTTATGTCGTGTGAGCAATTTTATATGTGTATTGTGAGCATATATATACACCAACCTTTTTTAATATAAATTTAAATTTGATTTATTATAAATTAGCATGCTTTGTTTTGCAATTTAGGGCTTTAAACATAATTTTTTATAATTTAATTTGTTTTGAACCTTATAACAAAAAATATTTTAAAAAAACACAATATTCTACTTACATAATTATGAATTTTTAATGTCATTTAATACTTTATCTAGTTTTAAAATTAGTTTTAAGCTTATCAACATTTTGCATCAAACATAGTTCAAGTCCCTATAACTACCAAGATATAACTACAAGCTTTCCTTAGAAAAATTCTTAAAAAATCACCTAGTTAATCTACTTTATGCTTATAACTACAAGTTATTAACTAATAACTAATCTCTTATTTTTCTAGTTTGACACTAGTATATTAGGTTATCAACAAGTTGTATAAAACATAGCTTAATTCTTTTAAAAAAACATAAGTAGATTAGTTAATCCATAATTAAGAATTAATTGTTACTAATATTATAAATTTTTTAAGATACTATTTGAATAAATTTAAAATATTATCATCCATCTAATTTATCACTAGATTCTATTTCTAAGTCGTCATCATCAACACATGGTTCCATGTTTCCAATTTCACTCAAGGTTAAAATGATTGGATTAAGACATTCTCTAGTAAAATGACCATACCCTTTACATTTGAAACATTTTTAGTGGACATTTAACTAACATTAGTTTTACCTTTATCATCTCAGTTAGAACTATTTTTTTATCACTAGTTTAATAGTTATGTGTCCAAAATTTTGATATAGATGCATTAAAATTATTTTATTTTTTTGATGTAAAAGTGGAAGCACTTGCTTTATGATAAGCTTTGGTAGACTTAGTTTATCTTTCACACTTTAAGGCTAACTTGGACAAATATTAAAGAGAATCATTGGTAAACATTGGAACTTTTTCCCTAATCAAGTTTTTAAGGCCACATAAGCATCTAGCACACTTTTGTTCTTTTCTCTCTTGCATATCACATAACAATGCTAGTCTTACAAACTCCCTAGTGTATTCCTCTATGCTAAGAAGACATTGCCTAAGAGTATTTAATGTGATACACATCTCTTGTTCATACTCTTTAGGTACAAACTTCTTTCTTAGGTGTTTCTTTAATTTTTCCTAAGACTTGATTTTAATTTTATCTTTCCTATCACATGTTCTCTTAAGATTGTCATGCCAAATTCTAGCAAAATTTTTGAATTTGAGAGTTGCTAACTTGCACTTATGCTCATCATCATACTATTTAAACTAAAATATTACTTAAATTTCATGAAACCATTCAAAAATAACTTAACATCTAATTCATCATAAAAATTAGGAAGGTCAGGCTTTATCCGTTTATCTTAAAAATGGTTGTACTTTAGTTGATGATTTGGATACCCTATTCTGTTGTGGCTAAAGTCATTTGATCCATTATTTTGTGCTCTCTCCTCATACTCCATTATATCGTTAAGATGACCACCTCAATATTGGATTTCCCTCCTAACCATGCCCTCTACTTGATCATTTATAGCCTTAATTGTATTGTGTGTGGGGGGAAGAGTGAAATACCCCAAAAATCCTAATTTAGGAATTTTGGCAAAATGAGGATTTATAAGAGAAAATTAAGAAAATAAATTACCTTATTAAATAAAGAGGAAATTAATTGAGGAAAGTAAGGAGACAATAATAAATAAGTATTTAGAAAATTTTGGACATTTTACTAATTAAAATGGGAGTTAAGGACAATTTACCCAAAATAGTTTAATTAATTTAATTATTATACTTAAAATAATTATTTTTAAAATTAAATATCTAAAATAAATATATAAATAAATAAATACCAATACCCCAACCCAACCATTTTATCATTTTCTCCCTTTTTCTCTTTTCTTTTTCTTCTCTTCTTTCTTCCTCCTTTACTCATTTCTTTTTCCTCATTTTTCTCCCCCGACTGGGCCAGCCCACCGGCCCAGATCCCTTTCCCCCCCCGTCTCGCGTGCCAAGCCGCCAGCCTCTTCCCCCTCCTCTTTCCCTCACCCGTGGCCCAGCGCCATTCGGCCCCCTTCCCATAATCGCGACGCAGCGTTTCACCGCTCAATTTGCTGAGACGTCGCGTCGCGCTAAGTAAAGAGATAGCCATTGCTAGCCTTCGACGCGATGCTGCGTTTTCCTCCCACAACCCTCAATACGCCGTGTTTGACTTACGGATGTTATAACTGTTGTCGACCGGCCGGTTTCTCCCCTTTCTTTTCTTCCCTGGACCACCGGTCCACCCTGCCTGTCTTCTTCCTCCCAAACCTGCGCCGCGTCCTGCAAGTCGACGCCTGCCGCGCGATCTTCGCCGGCAGCCACCAGCGCCGATCGTCCTCCCCTACCTCCCTGTCATTTCCTTTTCCTTTTTCGACCCCAACAAGCTCCACAGCTACCCTCCCCGCGTGCCATCTCCCTTCCTTTTTCTCCCTTCCTCCCGACCCAACCTGCCATGGCAGGACCTGCACCGCCTGCCACCGGCCGGCCGCCTGCACACCTGCCCCGCAGGCCTCCTTCTCCCCTTGTCGTTTTCCCCTTCCAAATGCCTATAAATACCCCCCATTGGCAGCCCCGATCAGCTCCCTTTTCGATTTTTGCCTCGAAACCCTACCTCTCCGCCGCCTCAAAGAGACGGGCTTTCCGCTGTCACCAGAGACCGCTGCCGCCACCTCTGCCCGTCATTATCATCCCTGCAACTCCCTCGACAAAACCAGACCACCAGCACCCCTCCCCTTGCCCTGCACGTGCCGCCCTAGCCGTGCAAAATTCCTATCCCGAAATCACCACCTCCAGCCTTCGCCACCCTTGCGTCGCCTTCCACCGCCAGCCCAACCGCCACCAGAGCCTCCTCCACCCTCCAAAATACCCACCAGACCTCCCTCTACCTTCCCATACCTCCATCTTCCCCTGCCTCCCTCTCCTCCTTCCTCCCTAGTTTTGAAACTAAAGATATATTAATGAGTAATACTTAGCATAATAAATTAGAGCAAAAACCCTAGTTTTGTACAACGCCCCTACTAGGGCTAAGAACCCTAACCTTAAACTAGAATAAGGGTTAATAGTATTTATAAGGGAAACTAATACTTAACTTTTCCCCCTTTTCATAGGTGACCCCGATCCGAGTCCTAAGGAGTTATAGGAGCGTGCTCCAAGCCCGGCGTCGCCTTAGGTAAGGACGAAGCTATGGCCTTTGTGTGATGTGTGACCTGTATGTTTTGAATGTTGTATATGCCATGTTATGTCATGTATTATATGATTGTGGGCAACTTGTCTTATGTAGCGCAACTTGGAGATTGAGGTATGTTTGTATGCGTTTCCTATGACGTGAGCATGACATGCATATGTATGATGGTATGATGTGATATGATATGGCCCTCTAGGACATGCATGTTTGGATAAATGGTAATATGAGTTGGGAATATAAGGATGGCCGGAAATAAATGGGAAGTGAGTTCACTAAGGGGGAATACGAGGTTGACTTAAGTACCTCATGATCCTTGAGAAAAGATTTAATAAGGGAGGAATGACCTAAACAAATGAGAGTTGGGGAAACCATGCATGGGAGTCGTAAAATTTGCATGATGACTTGGGGTGTTTGCATGAGGTGACTAACTCTTGTATGGGGGTGTGTCTTACGTGAGAAAATTTGAATTTGGGTGTAAGTAAGAGAATGGGAGAGTTGTGGAGTGGTTGGTGACTTGGTATGAAAAATAGTACGTAAGTCGGTGCGTAAGAGACCTTATTAGGGTTTTGCGTGTAAGTGGGTGTTGGGGAGTCTACATGGTGTATTTGAATTAAGCATGGGAATGAATCTTACTTGAGGAAATTTTATTTAGGGCGTAAATGAGATAATGTCAAAGTTATGGGTCCATTGGAGACTTTGATGTAAAATAGTACGTAGGCGGATGTAAGGGTACCTAAGGGACCCAATTAGGGTTTTGGGGGAAAAATGAGGAATTGGAGAGGTACAATAGTAAAAGCGATTAAGGAAGGGTGGAGTATGGGGTTGAGAGTGAGGGTCCACTTGTATAAAGGATGAGTATGGGCTTCTAAATGAGAGAAGAGGTTTTGGAGCAAAGAGGGGAGGTTACTTGGGGAGGAAGTCAAGAGCTAGGGTTTTGGTGTGGCTAACTAGGGTTTGGAGGCCAAATGCGGAGTTGGGGAACAAGGAGATATATTTTGGGAATTTCTTAGTAGAGACGGGATGTGAGACAAGGAGCAAAGTAAAGTTAAGATGAGTAAGAAAGAGTTGGGCCATATAGGCCCAAATTAGGATTTTCCAAGGAGGAGCCCTAGAAGGGTGAGGACATGCTGGACCGATATCGTTGTGTTAGGGTTAGCCCACATTCTCGGGAGAGGGTGCCCTTACTATGTTTCCTTATGTGTAAGAGTAAGAGGAGTTGGACATCGGGCGTGAGAAGGGGAGAACAGTCTCAAGATATGGGACGGGCCTCCTCGAAGGGAAGGAATAGAGAGTAGTAGACATGCATGTCAAGGGTGGAACCTTATTTAATAATACATGAATAAGACATTAACTACTTAAAGAGTAAGATTGTTGAGCCGGGCCCAGACCGATCCACCGGCATAATCGTGGCCAGGTGCCGGGGTGCCTTGGAGACCGATCCACCGGCGTATAATAGTGGTTAGGTGCGTTATGCCTTATACGTGCCCGATCCACCGGCTATAATAGTGGGGGATCCCGAGCTCAACAAACCAAATAGTATGTTGTAATTAAATCACAGGAAAGATACTATATACTTACAGTGGAACACCATGAGAGTCGGGGCCAGACCGATCCACCGGCATAATAGTGGCCAGAAGCGTTGTGCCCTGGAGACCGATCCACCGGCATATAATAGTGGTTAGGTGCGTTCTGCCCTATACGTGACCGATCCACCGGCTATAATAGTGGGGTTCCCGTACTCGCATGGATTAACAAAGATTATGGTGTGAAATGACTCATAAACAAATCATGGAAAGATGCGTTATAATCACAGTGAAATGCCACGAGAGTTGGGGCCAGAATGATCCACCGGCATAATAGTGGCCAGGAGCGTTCTACCCTAGAGACCAATCCACCAGCATAAAATAGTGGTTAGGTGTGTTCTGCCCTATAAGTGATCGATCCACCAGCTATAATAGTGGGGTTCCCGTATTCTCATGGATTCATAATGATTATGATGTGAATCGACTATAATTATCAGAGTCATGAAAAGAAGAAGTTGGACTGGACCATAACCGACCTACATCATTCATAATATTACATGTTGCTTATGTGATTGCGTTGTGCATGTTATGTTGTATGATGGTATGCTTGGCCTTAGCGTACCTGTGCCCTTACTCAGTATTGCACCCGTAATGATACTACCTTGATTGAATAGGTCCTGTGATGATCCACCGATGGTGGGGAGCAGACTTCCTGTGCAGGTTTATGATCGGGTACTATCTTGGGGTGGAAGGCTTGACTTGAGTGAGTAGGCGATCCGGATACTGATCCTTTTTGGGAATTGTTTCGTTAGTTGTATTTTGTAGTACGTTCCCGTCTTAAAGAAAAAAATAATAATATTATGGGGTTGAAATTCTAAATCGTATTCAAACTTCCGTTTGACTTATATCTTGTTAATGATTTATGCTAAATGTCATCTTACATTTTATGATACTACATACTTATTAATGATCGTATTTAGCCTTAGCACTTAGTATCGGAATGGTAGGAGTGAACCGGTCTGGTACTAAGTGTGGCGGTAATACCCCCAAGTTTACGGTTTTAATTCTTTCGCTTCTGCTAAACCTTTTGATTTAAACAAAATTTTTCAGGAGTAAATTTGGGGGTGTTACAAAGAGTCTCTTGGTCGTCTACCCTTGATTCTAATCTTTGTAGGTAGGTTTGAATGGAAGTGAGTTGCTTCAATTTTTTATTTGTTTCATGTACACTTGTTGAAAGTTGTTGAAGAGTATCATGAATTATCTTGATTGATACTTCTTCATCCATGCTTGGATTATTTCTTTAAGTTGAACTCAACAAAACCTCAAGTACTTGCTAGAAATTACTTCTTGGAATCTTATTGAAGTTATGATGATGTTCTTACAGGATTATTGAACTCAAAAAGGTGATATAGATGGAAGAATAATGCTGGAATGCATTATCAAGTATTATTGATAATCTTCAAGACAATATTGATAATGAATAAGAAGACTTCTTGCTTGAAAGATAGAACACAAGAAACGGTGAGATGATGAATGATGTTCGAACACAAGTGAAGAAATTTTATTCCCCAATAGTGATGAAATACTCAAGAAAATATAACAATTTTAATATTCAGATGATACTCAACTTGTTTGGATGAATAGGTAAGATTCTTGCTTGGTTCTAATCTAACAAGATTGATGTTGAATATGTCAAGATATTTGACCTTGGATGGTGGAAGTAAGAAGACTACACCAAGGAGAAAGAAAGAGTTTTCACAAGGGAGAGAATCAACCAAAAACACTCGAGCACTTTGAAGATTCAAAGGGCTTCGTAGACAACTAAGGAGAAATGAAGAAGAAGGTTGGAAGATCAAAAGAAGAAGAAAACTAGTTGAGCACTTACCTTTAATATTTGAAGGTGTGGATAAGGAGAAGAAAATCTTCAACATTGAAGATATGAAGAGTAGGTCTAAGATATTATAAGTGTTGGATTGAAGATATACTAAGCTACTCAATCACCTTCAAACTTTGAAGTTGAAGATTTGAAGATAAAGTTGAAGATATACTAAACTACTCAGCCACCTTCAAACTTTGAAGTTGAAGATGTGCTATGATTTGAATAAAGATATACTGCTAGACTTCACCCTTGAAGTTGGAGAATTCCTATATGCATGGATTTACATGGGAGGGAAAATGATGGTTGGTTTTGTACATGAAATAAGGAGA
Organism: Tamarix austromongolica; assembly: GCA_039764185.1. NCBI lineage: Eukaryota > Viridiplantae > Streptophyta > Magnoliopsida > Caryophyllales > Tamaricaceae > Tamarix > Tamarix austromongolica. The sequence continues at coordinate 162,575,622 of CM077809.1, read as the reverse complement.
AGAATAGGAAGGTTTTGAACAAAAAAAGAAGAAAGAAGGAAATTTTTCGACTAGGAAAAAGCTAAAATCATGACTTTAATACCTAAGTTGACACGAATATTCTAAGATTGATGAAAATTAGTGTGAATGTAGATGAAAGTCGATCATTTGGTTTCCTATTGAGGAAGAACAATTTGAGATATTCAAGCAAGAATTTTCGAAAATAATTCAACAATAACTCAAAGAACTCAACAAGAACTCAAATTTGAATGTTACCCATCTAAGATTACTCCAAGTAGTCTTAGAAAGGATTATTCAATCATAAATAAAGAATTAAGCAAGTGAATTACTTGTATTAGATTTTAATATATCAATCACCCATCCATGTTAGAATGTAACAACACATGTATGTATATATATAGTTATAGAACATTTTCTAACTAGCACACTAATTTAGTCACATGACATATAAATGACTAACTCGCACAAAAAATAGTATTACAATGTATTTATATCCTATATAATACATTATTCAACTAAGATTGTTACAAACAAAGTAAGCTAATTAATACATGAAAACATCTAACAAGAATACCAAACAAAACAATGATGTTATCTTGAAAGATTAACTAGGTCTTCTTGACTTAACTTTCATGTATGATAGCTTCTTTTATAATAGCTTGTAACATGTGAAAATATTAAGTATCTTGACACCGTAAATGGATTGATCTTCTTCCTGCAAATATTTTATGTACCTATAATAATAACTTAAAGTAATATCATTAAGGTTATTCAAAGTATTATTGTCAAAGACACATAATGTGATTAGTTCCATAATCAAGTATGCCAAACCATTATCATCTTGAGGATAATCTATAGATTCTCCTACATCATCTGGTACACATCTAGTTGAAGACATTAGATGGCATTTGGAGGGGTGCTCAAAAGAAACGTGTGTATTATGTCATGTAGTTGATGGTGAAGTATGAAAACATTTTGATGCAAACCATCTAAATTTTGTAGTATACCATTTTAATGTACGATTAAGGCTAGCATTTAATGGTTTTAATCTACTAAGTGTGAGTTCTAAGTATGGTATTAGGACAATTATATTTACCATTTATAACTTACCTTTGCATTAATGCATGAAAGATGCATTATTGATGTTGACTTTGTTGATTTAGAGTTTGAGCTCTCTTGGGATAGATATTAATGTATTCTTATAACCATCAGTAGAAAAATTGAATGAGACATTGTTGCCAAGGTTTGATACATGAGATGTGGATAGTAACAAGGTGCTCCAAATTGTGTTGCATTACTATAGACCATTAATAATTTTCCAACATGGTCATATCTATCAAAGTGGCCTAGTTAAGGGTATTTACCATTCCCAACTTGTAATAAGGACACTCGTTCCATCATGATGAGGAATAATATTTTCTATGTTGTTCATCATTATTTTCTCCCCACCAATAATCCGTTTAGGAGAAATTAAATGCTCAATGATAATCCTAGAAAATCATTGGTTGATGAAATTTTGATACAATTGAGTCGTGTTGCTGACTACTTGTTAGGGAAACATAATAATCTTCTGAAGAGAAAGAGAGATGTAAGGAGCTTAATTGGCAGAGGAAGATCATATTTTATGAACTATCAAACTAGTTATTAACAATTTTGAAACATAATTTGGATAAGATACACGGGTAGAAATATGTGTTCAAGTTTATTAGGAACTATAATTTGTGATAATGTGAAATTGAAGGACAATAACAATGCACAAAGTAATTTAGAACATATTAATATCCAAACAAAGTTGCATTTTTATTTTTAAGAGAATAAGCTAATGAAACCTAAGGCATGGTATACTCTTTTGATCAATGATAAGAGAAAGTTTTTGAGTTTCTTCAAGTCGTAAAGTTTCCTTATGGGTTTATAGGAAACCTAAGAAAGAATGTGAGTAAAAATGATGCTAATATTACAAGCTTGAATTCACATGATCATCATGTAATATTATAACACTTATTACTGGTTGGTGTTTGTGCATTCATGAACAAACATATTAGCAACATTCTTATTGAAGTATGCAGCTTCTTCAGTTAAATTTGCTCTAGGAAGCTGTAATTATCTAACTTGGAGAAAGCACATGATCAAGTTGATGCTACTCTTTATAAGCTTGAACAAATATTTCCTCTAATATTTTTTAATGTCACGATTCATTTAATAATGAACTTAACATAGGAAGATAGAAGTTATGGATAGGTGCATAGGAGAAGGATGTATCTAATAGAGAGAGAAAATAAAAGGATTTAAAGGAGTATATCATAAATAGTGAGCAAATGAAAGGTCCTATTGCCAAAGTTTATGGGATCATGAATTAGTAACTTTATATTCTATGTAATTATAAGGCATTGAGGCAAGCTTTAATCGATTTGAGAGAAATGAAAATGCCATTGTCAAATATTCACAGTTATCTATTTTCCAATCACAAGCACATAATATTGGTAAGAAAACAAGGACCAATGTACCTATTAAGAAGTTAAGAGAGCTTAAATGGTATGTTCTCACTAATTTTCCTAAAATACAAACATATTTGAAGTGTAACCATCTATTAATCAATAATTATATTTTCCTATATATATTTAAAGGATGTTAATCTATTTGTATGCCAAAATGAAGACATGACTGAGATTAGCCAACGTGGTAGTAATTTAACTAATATCTAAAAGAAAGAATTTACATATTAGTTTTAATTTAAGGTAAATATATCACCATTATCAAATACAATTAAGATATAGTTTTTCTACAATTGTAATAACTGATAACCCTTTTACATCGAATATATACAGATGTACTGATTACGATAGAGTTGATTTCCTAAATATAGTGACAAATATAGTGGTGCACATGTCCCTAGAGTTGGTGAAACTTATTTTTATGGGTAGTTCAAGGAAATTATAGAGTTTTATTACTTTGACGATTTCACTATTGTGTTGTTCAAGTGTAAATGGTTTGACACTAACCCTAGAAAAAAGAGAATGAAATGGGACAACAAAATCACAAATGTATATAAGAGGTCAGAATGGTACAAGAATGATCAGTATATAATAGGATCCTAAGCTAAATAATTTCGGTACGTTGATGATTTGCTTAATGGACCTAACTACACTATGGTCTAAGAAGTCAACCATTGCCATATTTGGGATTTAAAATATGATGATGATGAGGTTGATGTGGTGGATGTAGTAGATGGGGTTGATTCCTCTTCTATTAACTTGAATATCAGTGTTCCGGATGTTGATTAGATGGAGACCATCGATGATTCAAAGGATAACAATGAGGTAATTAGATACAATATCATAGAACACAAAGGGTTGGGTTTTTTATATTATGATATGGATAGTTTTAAAGAAGATGAAAATAGTTATAGGGATGACTTTGATTACTATTTTGTTTAGTATTTAGATAATATTTAGATTTGTATTTGTTATCTTTGAACTCTATGCAATATTGTTGTTATATAAATTGCTCATTTTGCATCATGCCATATTAATTCACTATTAGTGATGTGTTATATATATCATTTAGTTGTTGTAAGAAACTGTGATAACTAATGTGGTTGTTAGAACCATGGCAAGAATGGAGGTAATGATTCCCCTCTAGGTCCTCGTTATTTAATATATAGGTGTGAGTTAGGTAATTACAGACCTAGTTGAAATTTTTGAACATATTTGTTATCTTAGTAATATTTATTTCTAGGACATTTAGTATTACAACACTAATGATAAGATAAAGGAGAGGTAGGAAAAAAGGAAATACCTCAATCTACATAGATATTGGTTGTCATATAGAAAGTGATGATACCCTATTAGATTCTCCATAGTCAATGGCATACTCCATGTTGTTGGGGTGTGTGCTAGTCAATTTAATCAACGTACTAGTAATGTAACTAGAGAGATTCCACCATGCTAAAAGTCTCGGGAAAAGGTCCCTCAACAAGATAATGATAAGATAATACCTAAACTTTAGGTAATAATTATATATTTTAAAATTATATACATATTTATTTAGTTTTAAAACGTATATGTATTCTATTTCATTATACATCAATAATTTGATATTGAGGAGTGGAGGTAAATCAATTCATAAGATATGGAGGTCAGAGGTCTCTTGGAATTGTTTCTGGACACCTAATGCAACTAGAAAATATAAGATCAAAAGTAAATGGACTAAGGATAATAACTGAAAGCCTAATGATTTTGATTAAGAGAAATGGAAATGATATTAACTTCTAGTCTTCTATTGAGGTAAAATTATTTTTTACTCAATTTATATTTTATCATATCAATATTAAAATGGATTATTAACTTCAATTCATTTTTTATAGGAACGATCAGAGAAAAACAAGATTAATAGGTTAAATTTAGTTTATCCAAGTCTCCATGGTTTAAGATTTACTTCCATGAACCAACATGAGAAGGTAAAAAACATCATACTTTAATGATAATCATTTTTTATAATAATATTATTATAACATTAATAACTTCTTATTTTTACAAAAATAAAAAGCTAATCCATAAACCTAGTGATTACAATAAGATATTGATACTTAAAAAGGATTTTCATGCCAAAAATGGAGAGTGGATCTTTGAGGGTTAAAGAAAGTATTATGTAAGTATTATAATTTAATTTTATACATTGGTATTTTATAAATGATTTATATTCCTAATACTTAAATTAGTATTTATAGTAAGAAATGGTTAGGTGTCACGAGCTACCATCTCAAAGTCAAGTGATAGAGACAAGTTCAAGAAATAACTCATGACCACTTAATGAAACTGTAAAAGTAGGTGAAATTCTTGGTCTATAATAAGGCTTTAGGAGAGGTGTTATATGCATAGTATCATACTTTTATGTTTTCAATGTTTCTATTGCTATTCGTGCTCCAAGGGTTGCGTTTCACACCTCCCAATCTATTGGTGCCTAGCATGATGTAATACCCAATTTTTAGAAACCTTAATTTAGAAACCCTAATTAAAAAATAGGTAGTTATGTATAATTAATTACAATAATCATTAAAGAATAATCCATATAAAATGAAGTATTATTGTGTGTATTATTATGGAAAAATAGATATAAATTAAATTAGGTTAAATTTTAGATAGAATTTAGGTTATTGGACCTTAATATGTATGTATTTTACCTTGAAACCCTAGCTCTGATAACCAAATGCTTTTTATCTAGTTTAGTTACTCTAATTAGCAACCCCACCCTATTCTAAATTTTCCTTCTGTATATCCTCCTTCCTCAAATTGTTTTACTCCTCGGCCTTCTCCCCTCTTGTTCACCTCTATACCTTTACTACTAACTCATGTGTTCCTATCCTTATTGCCTACTCGACCATTTCTTTGTATGACACCGTCCATATAATCCTCCCTCTTCCCTCATTATTTTTTTTATGATTCATCCAAAGCCAACCTCAATCTTCCTCTTCTTCTTCCTTATGGTTAGCATTGGTTCTTCCCCATCGTGCCTCAAGTTTAAACACTGCCATTATCATGCCCCAACACCATTTTTATATTCTCTTCACACCACCCATCCCTACTTGAATGAAAACCTAATTCAGCCCTCCCCTTGCTACATGATATTCCCATAAAAAATCCACCATTTTTCCTCCCCAACCTCACGTTGCCAAGCCCCTTTTGCTTGAGTAAGTGTCATTTTGCATGATTTGGGTTTGTACGTGTGACTTGTGAAATGCATGTACAATGAGAATATAGTTGATTGCTAAACCCTAGAAATTACCTACAAGCTAAAATGTTGTAAATTATTGTCTTTTAACCTTTTCATGACAAATTATCATTATAATTAAGTTTACTATAAAATTAGACAATAATGGTGAAATTAGGGTTTTGAGGGCATTTTGTTCATTTTTTACATAATACGCCTAATGTGAATAATTGGATATTCGATGGTATTAGTGTGTTGAAATCTAAACTTAGTGGTAAATTTAACCTTGACTTGAACTATTGACCTTAGGTTTGATAGGGACAATTTGAACATAAAACAAATACAGTCAGGAATGGTATTGAAAATTGTTATATAATATGTGATGTTCATGATCACATCACAAAATACTAATATTTAAAGGGGAAGATCTCAAGTTTGGAAATGGTGTTTGTAATCCCCCAAATTTTTGAAAGCCTATATTTTAATAAATAAATTTTATTTGGGATAAATTAGCCTTTAAATTTATTTTAATTATTGTATGAATTTTTGAGCATATAAAATTTGATATAAATATTTAATAAATTAAAATAAATATTTTTTTATTTTATCATACTTAATTAAATAATTTTCCAAATCATTATTTTACTAAAATTATCCTTTTAAACCCTTATATTTTAATTATATTAAATTAAATTATTAAATAAATTTATTACCCAAAATTGTTCTATTTTATTATTTTATCAATTAAACTATTTTATTAAATTTCCTCTTTTCTTTTCTTTTTTCCCTTTTTCTTTCTCCTTTTTCTCTTTTCCTTCTTTCTTCTTTTCTTCCTTGGGTTGTCGGTGGCCTGGCCTGCCCTTCCTCTCGCTGGCACTCTGGGTCGCAGGACTAGTCTTCCCCTCCTCCTTTGAGCGAGCCCGACCGCCTTCTTCCTTCTCTTCCTTTCTTCCTTGACCGGGTCGGCCTGCTTATTTTCTCCCTTTGGCTGCTCGCTCGTGCCCAGCTCCCCCTCCCTTTTCTTCTTCTTCTTCTTTCTTCTTTCTTCTTCCTCCTTCCCCGGCAAAATTCCCGTCCAACTTGCCATTCAACCTGCAACTCCCTCTCCCCCGTTGACCTCCCCCTATCTCCCTCTCTCTCCTTCTCGTCGTTTTCCTGCCATACCGAGCCCACAATCTCTCCCTTCCCCATTCCTTACCATCCCTCTTCTTCTCCCTCTCCCTGCTATGGCCAACCCTACCACCCTACTGTCACCCCTCAAGCACCCTATCCCCTCCTCTCTCTCTCCATCTTCTTTTTCTTCTTCCCTTCCTGTTCCATTCGACCATTTTTTGAGCCCCATATGCCTTTCTTGAGCCTCTTTTTCTCCCTTTCTTCTCCTCCCCTCTCTCTCCTTGTTTTTGTTTCTCCACCTAGATCCGCCGCTTCTGCCGCCTTAAACACCACCTGCACCACCTCCTTCCACCCTCTACCTCACCCTCAAATCATCCCAGCCCCCATTGAGCCACCGCACAACCTCCATTCTCTCTCCCATCCTCTTTTTCTCTTCTCTCGCTCCCTTCTCAGCAGCCACCCTGCACCGCCATATTATGTCATCATTCCACCGCCTATGCAGCCACCTGAGCCACCAAATTAATCCCTACAACCCCCTCTACCACTCCAAATCATCCTTTGGCTGAAACCACCACCTGTAGGCCCCCGTTGTCCCCCTCCCTTTTCCTTCCTTCTAAGCCTTCCATCTCGGGCCCTCCTCAGCCGCCACTTTCACAGCCTTGCTACTGCCACCTCCGCCGCCCTTAGCCGCCTCCAAAGCATCCCCAACCACCACTTACACCCCCTCTCCACCTCTGCATTCTTCCCTTGCCTTAAATCCTCCCCCACATGCCTCTTTTCCTAGCCTAAAAACCCTAGCCCAAAATTGCCTATTTCCCCTATTTCCACTACCTTCAAGCCCCCCTCCTTTCTTTGGAGCCCTCAAAATTTTCAGAAGCTTATAATTTAATAAATAAATTTTATTTGGGATAAATTAGCCTTTAAATCTATTTAATTTAATTATTTTATGGATTTTTGAATATATAAGATTGGATATAAATATTTAATAAATAAAAATGAATATTTTGTTATTTTATCACACCCTTATTATTTAAATAAATTTTCAAACCCTTATTTTAATTAAATTATCCTTTTTTAAACCCTTATACATTAATAATATTAAATTAAATTATTAAATCAATTTATTACCCAAAATATATTATATTATATTATCTTATAAATTAAATTAAATTATTTTTTTCATACCGTTTTTCCTTCTCTTTTTCCTTTTTCCCTCTTTCCTTCTCTTTTTCCTTTTTCTATTTTCTTTCTTTTTCTTCTTCTTTGGGACGTCGGAGGGCTGGCCTGCCTTTTCCCTCCTGCACCTGAGCCGCTGGCTCATTCTCCCCTTATTTCCTTTTCTTTCCTTCGGCCCAACTCCCTTCCTTTTTTTTCTTTCTTCCCTTCCCGCGTCGCCTGGTCAACCTCTTTTTTTTCTTTCCCTTCTTCCCCGACCGAGCCGGCCTGCGTTATTTCCCCCTTCGGTCGGTCTGCTCGCCCATCGCACGCACCCAACCCCCTCTCCTTCTTCTTCTTCTTCTTCTTCTTCTTTCTTTCTTCTTCCTCCATCCGAGGTGAGAATCTCGGCCATCCACCTGCAACTTCCTCTCCCCCATTACTTCCCCCTATCTCTTTCTCCCTCTCATCGTTTTCTCTACACCATCTCGACCCCACCATCCCTGCCTCCCTTCCCCCATACCCGACCATACCCCCCTTCTCCCTCTCCCTGCTAGTGCCATTCCTCTACCACCCTACCGCCACCCCTCGAGCACCCTATTCCCTCCTCTCTCTTCCCCTTCTTTTTCTTCTTCCTTCCCTACCTCATTTTGCATTTTCCTGAGCCCCATATGCCTTGCCCAAGCCTCCTTTTTTCTCCCTTTCTTCTCCTCCCCTCTCTTCCCCTGTTTTTGTTTTGCCGCCCATCTCCGCCACTTCCGCCACCTCAACCACCACCTGCACCACCCTCTGCCACCCTCTACCTCACCCCCGAACCATCACAACCCCCATTGAGCCACCCCGCAGCCTCCTTCCTCCTCCTCTCCTCTTTTTCTCTTATCTCCCTGCCTTCTCGGTAGCCACCCTGTGCAACCTCGATCCACCGCCGTCTCTACTTCCACCTAAGCCACCAAACCAATCCTTGCAACCCCCTCTACCACTCCCAATCCTAATTTGCCCAAAAGCCTTCATTTTCTCTCTCCCTTTTCATTCCTCACCGGCCCCCATTTTGACTCCCTCATCGGCTACCACCTTTGAAGCCTCGCTACTGCCGCCTTTAGCTGCCGTTAACCTATCCCCGGCCACCACTTACACCCCCTCTCCACCTATGCACCCTTCCCTTACCCTAAATCCTCCCCCAACCACCTTCTTTCTTAGCCCCAAACCACTAACCCGAAAGTGCCCAATTTTCCCTATTTTCACCACCTTCGAGCCCCCTCCTTTTCCTTTCCTTACATGCAGCTCATGCTGTATGATCAGGATGAGCTGCTACTCTTCTTGATTTATTTGGGTAAAAATTTTAAAGTATAATAATATTTTAAGTTAATTATTCATTAATTAAGTATTATAAAGCCTTATACTTTGATTTTTATTATTTATAATGTAATAAGTCTTGATATTATTTTTAGGTGTTGGTTTTGATAATAAAATCTTGAACCTTAAACCTGAATACCGGTAAGGTTTGTTTTTGCGGGAATTGAGGTAACCGTTAAATCTCACTTAAACGCATGGATTAACATATGTTAGCACATTGAGATTTTAATATATTATTATTCTTGGCATATGTTGTTTAATATGATATATGTGGTTTTTTCTGTTGATTGATAAAAAAGAAAGCATGATAGTTTATATGCTATGTATGAAAATATTGTTTAAGGTAGGAGTTGGTTAATAATGAAAATGTTAAGTATTATGCTATTGTAATCTGAATGCATGGTTAATATTTTGTGAGCCTTAAGGGTATTTTAGTAATGTATTTTGTACAAGAATATAGCCTAATATGTGTGGGTACTAAAAGTATATATTAAATATATTAGTTGTGGATGAGGTATTATTAATAATATTTTAAGTAGTGGTGATAATTTAAAATGAGTGGTGTAACAAGGGGTAAAATGGTAATTTGTAATTTAAAAGGGGTACTATGGTAATTGTATAATAAAAAGGGTAAATTGGTAATTTTATAACCAAGGAGTAATATGGTAATTTTGGAAGTGAAGGGGTAAAATGGTAATTTTGTAATTTAAGGGGTAAAATCGTAATTTTGTAATTAAAGGGTAAAAATGGTAATTTTGTAATTAAAGGGTAAAACGGTAATTTGTGATTAAAGGGTAAAATGGTAATTTTATAATTAAAGGGTAAAAGGATAATTTTGGAATTAAAGGATAAATTGGTAATTTCATGATTAAAAGGTATAATAGTAATTTTGTAATTAAAGGGGGGGAATAATAATTTTGTAATAAAAGGGTAAAATGGCAATTTTGTAATTAAAGGGCAAAATGGTAATTTTGTAATTAAAGGGTAAAATGGTAATTTTGTTATTAAAGGAAAAAATGGTAATTTGGAAATTAAAAGAGGTAAAATGGTAATTTTTTAATTAAGGATAAAATAATAATTTTATAAGTGACATGGTGTTATGGTAATTTTTGAAAGTTAAAGGGTAAAATGGTAAATTTGAAAGTAAAGGGGTAAAATGGTAATTTTGTAAATAAAATGGGGTAAAGTGGGAATTGGAAAGGAGTAACTTGGTAATTATAATAATTAAGAAGGGTAAAATGATAATTTAATAAAATAGAAGGGTAAAATGATAATTAGATAATGGAGAAGGGTAAAATGGTAAACATGATAAGTGTGAGGGGCAATTTGGTAATTTAACCAACTAAAGGGGTAATTTGGTAATTAGGATATTGAACAGGGGTAATTTTGGATATTTAATAAAATATAAATATTAAAATAATAATTAAATTCTCTTTTTAGGCTAATTTAGGGATTTTGAAAGAATTTCCTTAAATTCTATTTTAATTAGCAAAATACTCAAATTTTTCCTATTTAAAATTATTTATAAATTTCTCCTAATTTTACCTTAATTAACTCCATAAAAACAAAATATTTTATTTAATTAATCTTTCTAATAATTTCTTATTTGGCCATGATTCCCTAAATTAGGGTTTTGGGGTATTTCATCACTACCCCCTTAAAGAAAAAATTCGTCCCCGAAGTCACCTGCGATTCCCTAGGGTTAAGGTCAAGGTATTCTACTTGGATAGGGCACCATTCTTACATTAGTAATCATCCCAACTACCCCCTTAAAGAAAATGTTACTAAGAAATGGTTGGACCTACAACAAAGAGTTCTGGGTGCGCTTTAGGCATGTTCTTCTCAAAATCACATTTAAATCCTTCAATTCCACCCGACCAAGTCCACTAGGAACTCTACCCCATCTATGACTAAGGCCACATCAGAAACAACTAACTACACTCCATTTTAACACTGGAGGGAAGCATCACAGATAATTCTATCTTAGCAGCAGGTGACAGTCTAGCCTTAGCAACATCAGCAGAAGAATACAGGACAAGGTGGCTCCCGAATCAAACAAAACATGTGTTGTCAAAGAGTAGATAGTGAACATACCATTGATGATGTCTATTTGGCGATCATCCTCCGCCTAGCTAATCACATTCAGGTCCCCACCTGACTTGCCTCCCTTTTGAGGAAAAGGTCTGGGTCCTTGAGGCCTTTCTTGGACCTCTCTAGTTGTGGCACCGGCTGGGGTAGGTGCTTGTTGGTAGTGCTGCGGGGGTGCGGCCCAGAGGTATTGCTAGTAAGCCTACTGCTGGGGCATCAAGGCTTCCCCTGTGGTGTCTGTAGAGGCTGGTACTGCTGAGCACGTGGCGGTCCTCGACACTCGAACGCTCTATGGCCTCGTTTGCCACAGTTCAAGCATGAGATAAGTCTACCTCTACAATCTCGGCCGGGGTGACTACGGCCGCAATGTCTGCATGAGAATTCTCCTAGGGAACCTTGGCCCCTACTATGGTCTCTTGGTGGGGGTCTCCTCAGCTCCTCTATCTGTGGATGGGTTCTGCCCTGTGGTCTGTGTCCCTCGGGTTTTCTCTTCCTAAGGATGGCAGTCGGCTCTTTGACTAGGGTGGTGGCGAGGCAAGCACGCTTGTACAGGGTAACCAGATCAGTGAAAGGCACTACTCCCATCATCTTGCGGATGCTGAAGTTCAACCCTTGTTCAAATTGAAACACCACTGTGGACTCATTAGCAGAGATCTCAGAGGCAAAGCGTAGCAGCTCGGTGAAGCGAGCGTAATACTGTCGCACCGTCATCGACCCTTGGGTGAGCTACATAAACTCTCAAAGCATGTCCCTCTTCATGCTCTTCGGGTAGAATCTAGAACAGAGAGCAGTCTTGAATGCCTCCCAACTTGCCGAAGGACCAACCCAGGCACGGTGCTCTATCCACTAGGTGTCCGCCATGCCTCTCAAGAAGAAGGCAGCTATGTTGGCCTTCTGAGCTGCGGGGCAATCCACCGCCTCAAAGGTACGATCCATATCTCGGATCCACCCTTCGAGGACCATGGGTTCATCCTCGCCGGAGTACGTAGGAGGGTGGTGCCCGGTAACCCTCCAAAGCCAATCTTCATCAGCGCCCTCTGGATGGTGGGGGTGCTGGCACTGAACAAATTCCAAAAAAAGCCTTAAAGGCCTCCTCCAAACATCCTATATGGTTGTTCATCATCATTGGAAGCTGCAACAAAAAGATAAGGGTAGAAGCTTATAATTTAATAAATAAATTCCCTAGAGAGATTGTGGGCTCAGTATGGCAGGAAAACGACGAGAAGGAGAGAGAGGGAGATAGGGGGAGCTCAACGGGGGAGAGGGAGTTGCGGGTGGAATGGCAAGTTGGTCGGGAATTTCGCTAGGGAAGGAGGAAGAAGAAAGAAGAAAGAAAGAAGAAGAAGAAGAAAGGGGAGGGGGAGCTGGGCACGAGGGGGCGGCCAAAGGAAGAAAATAAGAGGGACGGCTCGGTCAAGGAAGAAAGGAAGAGAAGGAAGAAGGCGGTCGGGCTCGCGCAAAAGAGGAGGGGAAGACTAGGCCTGTGGCCCAGCGCGCCAAGGAGAGGAAGGCCAGGCCAGGCCACCAGCAGCCCAGGGAAGAAAAGGAGAAAGAAGGAAAAGAGAAAAAGGAGAAAGAAAAAGGGGAAAAAGAAAAGAAAAGGGGAAATTGAATAAAATAATTTAATTGATAAAATAATAAAATAGAATAATTTTGGGTAATAAATTTATTTAGTAATTTAATTTAATTTAATTTAAATATAAGGGTTAAAAAGGATAATTTTAGTAAAATAATGATTTGGAAAATTATTTAAATAATAAGAGTATGATAAAATAACAAAATATTTATTTTAATTTATTAAATATTTATATCAAATTTTATATGCTCAAAAATCCATAAAATAATTAAAATAAATTTAAAGGCTAATTTATCCCAAATAAAATTTATTTATTAAAATATAGGCTTTTAAAAATTCGGGGGATTACATGTCTCTTTAAATTTAGCTATCCTAGAGGTAAGGTTAGAGCCATTATATTGGTTTGGCGGTTTTGTTGGATACCTCGGCATTTTAACTAAGCCCTAGTATACTCTATAGGTGACTTACAGACCATATATGGGGTATCGATACTTAAGAACTAGGTGTTCTAATATGGGAGGATACATTGTGATCTTGTTGCATCTTCGTTCTCTAGCTTATACGTTGGGATGATACTATGTTGCTTTAGTGCATCGGTATGATCGGCGTATTTTTATGTCTCTAGGTTATTATTTTATCCCTAGGGTAATTTAAAATGGAAGTGTTGTTGCATAATGATTAAATGGATTGTTATAGGCTTTGGTTTGATATATTAGTTGGTATTTGTCTCAGTACTTTCCTTATCATGATAATTGGTATAGAGGTGGTTGTGGGAAGAGACCTTAATTTTGGTTGTTGTTCCTCCCTTTATAGGATACCCTTGGTATAATTGGATTATAAAATATTTTGTAATATGGATATGTTTGGTATATTAAGCGTGTGAAATTTGGTATGATGAGAATTATGAATTTTTTTTGGTAAGTAAGTAATTTTATTACTACCAAAATGGAAATATGTACAAAATAGACTAGACCACCAAGGAATCTATACAATTTTTCCAGGGGACGTACTTGTTGCCACAATGAGCAGCAAAAATTCTACTAGAAGCCTCAAAACAAATGGTATTAAGAAGTTCATGAGGTTGTCTATAAATGTTACTAAAAATTCTTGTATTCCTCTCACGCCAAACTAAGCTTGTAAAAGTGACAAATAAAGCTCTAAGTACGTCCTTCTTCCTTTTGCATTGTTTTGTGTTTTTAGCTAAAACTTTTAGTTCGGATTCCCATGATTGAGCATGTTCCCTTCTATGAAATGAGTTCCTAATTTTCATCCAAATACCATGGCTATATGGGCATTTAAACATTAGATACTCAATATCCTCCACCTGCCTATCCTGCAAAGAGTGCACTCAGTATCTTCAATAAGGTCCACTTGTTTCAATCTTACTTTGGTCATCAAACTGTTTTGAATAGCTAGCTAGGTAATAAATTTGTGTTTAGAGGCTGCCATATCACACCAAGGAATAGTCCACCACCAAGCTTTATCCTCGTGAGGCCTAGTGAAGTCATACATTTGCTTGATACTATAAGATCCATCCTTTATGAGTTTATCCATAATCTAAGAGTTAGAAAAGAATGCATGAAAGTGAGTTCTCAACTTGAGGATTTTTCTGCAGGTGCCAAGAGCATTTATAAGCTGAATTGAATAACCAGACAGACTGGGAGCCTAGGTAGATAGTATGAGCCCATTTGACCCATAAGGTGTCCTTCTTGCAGCAAAGGTTCTAGAGGAGTTTCCCCACAACTACTCTATTCCATTGATAAATATCTATAAAGCCAAGCCCTCCTTCTTTTCTGGGTAAGCAGACCTGTTTCCAAGCCACTAGAGCTTTCCTTGATGAATTTATTTTTCCAATCTATAAGAACTACCTACACATACTTTCAATTTGTATAATCAGCTTTCTTAGTAGTATAAAAATCTGAGACCAATAGAGCTGGAAGCTGAATATAACAAATTTCAGTAGTTGTGCTCTACCAGCATAAGATAATAGATGAGAATGCCAACTAGTGATTTTCTTTGCTATTTTTTGAATCATTCCTTGTAAGTGCCCTATTGTGAGTCTTGCAGAAGAAAGAGGCACCCCTAAATATGAGAATGGGAAAGTACCCTCTGAGAAATTTGTATGGTGCATGATGTGAGATCTAGTATTGGCATCCACACCCCCAAAATATATGTTGCTTTTTTTAGGGTGTATAAGAAGTTAAGATCTCTTAGAGAAGTCTTGGATCACCTTGATGAGACAATTAACTGATTTCGAATCTCCCCTACAAAAGAGAAGCATGTCATCTGCAAAAGTAAGGTTAATAATCTTCAAATCTTTGCATTTGGGGTGACCATTAAAATCCTTATCCTGCCACAGAAGTCTGAGGGACCTTGTAAGATATTCTGCCACCAATACAAATAAATATGGTGAAAGGGGGTCTCCTTGCCTTAAACCTCTCTGAGCTTTGAAAGGTTTAGTAAGCTCACCTTTGATATAAAGGGAATATGAAATAGTGGTGACACACTCCATAATCCATCTACAAACTTGAAGAGGGAAGCCATATGCATGAAGTACTTGCTGCAAGAAATCCCAGTGGATTGAATCATAGGTCTTTTTAATATCAATTTTGATCATACATCTAAGGGAAATATGTTTTTGGGAATATTTTCTAACCAATTCAGCAGCAAGCAGGAAATTTTCACCAATGTGTCTGCCTTTGACAAAACCTGATTGAGCTTGGTTGATTAGGTAAGGCATTAAGGTTTGCAATCTAGTAGTTAAGAATTTGGAAATGATTTTGTATAAAACACCACAATAGGCAATAGGACGATAATCACTCACCCTAGTAGCATTGCTAGTTTTGGGTATAAGGGTGAGAGAAGTGATATTAAGTTGGGGGCAAGATTCCCATAAGTGAAGAAGTTCTGAACTGCAACTATGATATCATTTCCAATAATGTCCCATGATTTCTTAAAGAATACAGCAGTATAACCATCAATACCAGGGGCTTTATAATCTCCAATAGCAAAACAACATCCTTTACCTCTTGAGGAGTAACAGGAGAAAGTAATTGATATTTGTGAGTGTCCGGGAGTGTAGGGCCCTGATCCATAACAGCATTTTTTACCATTCCTATACTAGCACCTCTAGAGCCAAGCAAACCTTTGTAAAAGGTAAGAAAAGCCTCTGTAATACAAGCAGGTTCAGAGGTATATATCCCAAGCTGTAGTTCAATTTATTGTATAGAGTTCATATTTTGATTCCCCTTTATTCGAGCAAAGAAATATTTATAGTTAGAATCTCCCATATTCAGCCAATGAATTTTCGATTTCTACATGAGGAAACACTCATAGTTTTTGGAAATTTTGCTGAAATGGTCTTCACATTTTTGGAGTACAGTTCTGAGATTTGTTGTAATACCCCGTATTAATTAACCCTTATTTTAGACATGAAAGACTTAAAACTTGATTAGTAGGCAAAGTAAACCATAAGATTATTAATATTTTTTTATTGATCGCCTTGTTATCTTGAGTAGTTCTATAAATATTAAGTTATAAAAATAACCCGGCCTAGTGTGAGAAAAGGTAGAGGAAGTTAAAAGTTGATGTCGTTAATAATACCGATCATAAGAGGTGAGTAATTAAAATAGAAGGGGATTGTAAGAATAATAATTATGTTAGCAATAATGGCGAATAAAATAAAACAGGGGAAGTAATAAGTTAATCTTTATAATAATAATATTGATCATAATAATAATAGTATCATGATTTCTTTGTGGAGGAAATTAAACCTTGCTTAGGTGGAAATTCTTTTCCTAATAACCTTACTTGCTAGCTTAGTACCTTAGGAGTCTTTTGCTAATCTTTTCCTAATCAAACCCCACCTTTTCCCCCACTTTTAACCATCCAAAAATCCCCCAACCTGTCGTGCAACTTCCAGCCATGCAGCCCCCATGCAGCCTCACACCTTCGACGCAGCCTTTTCCCCCCTCCAACTTGCAGCCTCATCTTTCTTTACCACAACCTACACCCTACTCTACTTTTCCCTCATCTATCCACCCATTTATCCTCCTTTCCCATGCCACTTCAACCTACAGCAGCAGCAGCAGCTCCAACACCATCCACACTCCCTCACGTCACTCACCAACCTACAGCCATACCCTTTGACACCCAGCCCCTTCCCCTCCAACTTGCAGCCCCAACTCTCCTATCCCCAACCTGCACCCCTACCCTATATCCTCATCTTTTACCCACCTTTTTCCCTCCTTTCCCATGCCTCTCCACCTGAAAAAAATGCAGCCCTTAACCCCAGCCATCATCCATCACATCATCCAGCCACTTGCAGCCATTATTCCTCATAACCCCAACCTTACCTCAACTTGCAGCCCCTATCTTCCCCTCCTCTCAACCTGCACACCTACCCCACCTTTCTAGGCTTCTACCCATCCATTCCCTTCCCTTCTCCATGCTCCAACCTTCCCTTACTACCCTCCTTATACATGCAGACCTATTCGACACCCTTCCCCCAAATAAAAAAAATCAGCCCACTTGCAGCTCCCTTTACTCTAACCCTTGCAGCAGCCCCCTTTACTCTAACCCTTGCATCAGCCCTTTTGCTCTCTATTTTTCCCTCCTTTTATTAATTCTCAACCTGCAGATATCACCCTCTTTCCCCTCCCTTTAATCCCTCTAAATTTTCCCTTGTAGCCCCCTCTCCCTTCTCTAAATTCCAGCAACAAAAGAAAGTAAGTGCAGCCCCAAAACTCCCCTCCCCTCCACCGAATTTAGTTTCAAAATTTTTCCAGCTTGTACCTTGTATTCCACCTTCCCCAAGCACCCATCTTTCTTCTCCAAGTAAGCACTCTATATTTTGTGGGTTCGGTGCTTAAATTCATGCACCGACTGCCTCATTTATTTTTCCTAATCATTTTCAAGCATTAGCTTGCGTAGGTTGCATTTTGATTATTTTTATTTTGCATAAATATTAATGCTTGTAGCTTGGGTGGTATTTTCATTTCTAGGTAATCTCAATATCTCTTAGAGTATTTGTGGAGGAAGCTTGTGGTGTTACAATTGCTAAGCTCAAGGTTAACCCAACTAACCCGAAGACGGTAGAATTTTTATGTGAAAATGATAAGCTAGTTGCTAGGATTAAATCATGATAGAATGTATATATCAAATTATTATATGTTTGTGGGAAATTGGAGCATGTTGTAGTCCTTTTCTACATGAATATCATTTTATGTAAATTAACATGTGTTATCATGAAATCTTTCAATGCCTAAATAATATACTAAAATTTAAAGAGTGTACGCTTATGACAACGAATATGGATTTATGCTAAGAAAATGAAATGAGTATGGATAGGGTACTAAGATATGTTACCAAGCTAACATTAGTATACTTAGGTAGTAATCTAGAAATTAAAAGTGTATGCTCATGTATGGACTTATGCTAAAAGAGAAATGTGCATGTTTAGGATTTGAGCCCAACCGATAATGTCACATTTCGAGTAAGACCCGTGAATGGATTAAATGTGTCCCTTGGATAATTTAGATAATTTTTTAATGTATATCATGTTAAGTTAGAGTATAAATGTGCTTAAATGGTGATTATTATGTGCGATGTGTTCTAAGGATAAAAATGTAGATTTTATATACCATGATCGTATTTGAAAGTTATTCGTGTAAATTGCATGAATTTATGGGAAATTAGAAATGCATGCTAGGAGTGTATATGTGTATAATGTATGGTGAATGTTTAAGGGTATTTTGGTCAATAACCAAAAGGTGTTCTAAAGTGGATAATTGGATTAATTAAATTAAGTGTGGCCTTAAAATAACTTTGGGAATATTTGGACAATTGATTTGAACACTGAATCGTATAATTACTCAGGCTATGGCATAATGCCTAACCTGCGGTCGTGTTGGCTTGAAATGGTTGTGACCTCGTGGTCTTTGGTTGTGATGTTGTTTGTTGATGGTGGCCTAAGTTGAACCTTGTGAATCTTGAATTTATAAAAGGAAAGAATAACTCGGAATTTTATAAGACACTAATTACTTAAATAGAAAGACTCGAGTTGGAAAGGAATTTCGTGCCACGGACTTGGCCGCCGAGTGCATAGTTTGGGCCTTCAGGTCAAGGGGCTCACTTTTACTCTATAGGTATTCCATGCACCCTATAGAGAGTATGCGTACTTAAGGTCTTGAGTTCTAAGGTTTAGTATGGGCGACTGTTATGTCGTGTGGCTTCCTTGGCGAGCTTTGCCCTGGAATCGAGTGATTCATTTTGGTACCACCCTCCTTGACGATCTTTGTCATGGATATGGAACTGTATTCCACTTGAGAATTGCTATGAATTTTATAACCGGATTAGACACCCACCATAATGCTTTTATAATAATTGGAATAGGAATGACTTGATCTTGGTGAGATTGCTTGGTATATCAATAATTCTTCCTATTATGTTATAATGTATGGTCGTTGGTGAGTTAAATTGATTATGAAATTATAAGCATGCCTTAAATGCCTTTGATAGGGATTTTGACCTAGCTCATAATGTTGAATGTGATGTGGTTGTGTGTTTCAAAATCATGGCCTTATATGTGAGCATATGTTCTCCTTGAATTCCATATTTGTATGATGTTTGCTACGTGGGTATGCTCCCTCTCTAGAGGCGTTGTGGTTTACTCAGTACGAAGAAGTCGTACTGATACTATCATTTTTCAGAAGAGTACGTCCAGGGCATGCGTTGGCTAAAAGACTACGAGAAGCGTCACCCCAGCGAATAGGTAGATTTAGGGAGCGAGTGGACCCCGCCCCTTTTTCCCCTTCTCCTCGTAATTTGTTGGACCGTAAGAGTGTAAGGCAGACCGTTAATGACTTTTGCGTACTCTTTTTTTATTTTCTAAATGGCTAGTTATTTAATGTTCCTAAGCAATCATTTGTCATGTATAATATGTCTTTTGCAAAACTCTTGATTTCATATTATACTTCTCTTGTCTTTGGTTGGTTTGATTTGTTTTAAGCCTTAACACTTGACGTAAGGATGGTGAGGAGACCGAACTTGTGTCACATGTGGCGGTAACATCCACCATTATTTAATTTCCGCTTCCGCAAAGAAAGATTTAAACGAAATTTTCAAGTCGTGATTTTGGGGTGTTACATTTGTATCATGAATATCTAGTAGTATCTTATGTTGAATCTCTGTTAGGTTCTTCTTGCTATTTCTACTTTGTATTCTAGTGAGCCATATTTGATCTTGTTGAATTTTTTCAGAACTGGTTTCAACATTTAGATAGTTTTGAAAATATGTAACAGGGGTTTATCTCTTGAAAGACCATGCCAGTGAGCTGTAAGGATATCCAAAAATTGGGGATCATCAGCCCAAATATTGTTAAATCTGAATGGCTTCTTCTTATTAGAAAGGGCTCATGTGTTAACACTAACAATGAAGTGATCTGAGATAATTGGTGGATGAAAGGTAGCAGATGAATTAGTGAACAAATCTAGCCACTGCACATTCACCATAGCCTTATCAAGCTTACAAGAAATAGCATCAACTCCACTTCTTTTATTCAGCCAAGTAAAGAAATAGCCATATGCTTTTAGATCTCTTAATCCCAGTAGGTTAATACACTAAGAAAAATCCAGCATATCTTAGGTAGAAGGAGTGTCTCCCCCTTGTTTCTCATAATGTTGAAGAATGACATTAAAATCCCCCATTAAATTCAAAGCCTGAGAGATTGTGCACCACTGAGATAGCCATTGCTATAAACTTTGCCTACCTAATCCAGTGTTGAACGCAAAAATAAATCCCACCACAAAATGCTTCCTCCCATCTAGTGACTTAGCATCACATAAAATGCCCTGAGCACAGGAAGAGACGTGAGTGATATTCCAGACCAAAGGATCCTAGAGTACCCACACTCTCCCATTATGATGATGCTGATAATTATTACACCACATCCAATTTCTCTGTAAGCCAACTTTAATACTTTCAGCTTTGTTGGCTTTAATCCTTGTCTCCATTAAACCTATTAGGGAGCATTTACTTTTTTTGATCCATCCAGAAAATTCCCTTTATTTAGATGGATCATTTATTCCTCTCACATTCCAGCTAGCAAGCATGATCACCTAGATCATGAAGGTGTCCTGGCTGTTGTTGGTTTTGACCTAGGGAAGAACTTTGGTCTTGAGGAAAGTTAAACTCACTTAAATCACTAAGGGCTTGAAATTTGTTAACATTTCTGTCAAAGTGAGAAGGAGTTAAAGAGTTGGATTCAGTCACTTTAGAAGCCACATAGGAGTTCCTATATCTTTCCTCTACTACTGATCCAGGATCCCTTTTCTCATATTCATGAATCACTGCATCCTGAGATTTATTTGGGGAATTATCCTTATGGTCTGTAGCATGTCTTCTGTCACTAAAAACCTTCCATTCTTCCTGGGTTTTAGGTTCAGTAGCCATATGTTTTTTCTGTATTTTCTAGCAATTTTGGTCAATATGGGAAGGGTCCATGCAATGATGGCAGAAGGATGGTTTCCACTCAAATTGGACAGTCTAAGAAATAAGAGATCCATCGGGATCTCTAATCAAAATAGATTCACACAAAGGTTTCTTTATGTCAACCTCCACCAACACCCTAGGGTAAGTAATCCTGTCCTTCCTGCAAATGATAGCATCAGTGAAAATTGGAGTACCTATTGAGCTAGTAATCATACTCAAGGATTTAGAAGACCAATATTCTAATGGAAGTTCATGCAGTTTTACCCATAATGGGATAAATTGCAGTTCAGCCTTTGATAGCTTCATCTTCCTTTGCCATCTTTTATGGATTAATGGCTTGCTATAAAAGGACCAATAATGTGATAAAAATCCAATCACAATCAGCAGTAGAATCAAATTTGAATAGAAAGAATCCCTCATCATGGCAGAAAATTTTTGGAGGAGCCACAAACTGCCACTGTGATTTAACAAACCCCATCATTTGGCTAAAAGATAAATTCTGATCATATACATAACCTATCAAAGTATGTTGCCATTCATCTACCTCCTTCTCTACCTCTTCTTTAATCAAATTAACCACAATGTTCCCCTCTTCAATCTGAGGAGGCATATAATTTAAGGGCATACATTGATGGGGGTTACAATTAAGAGCAATTTTATCCCTCCATGAGACACCTGTGTCAATCCCAGGTTTAACAGATGTATGAATTGTATCAATATCAGTCTCAGCTGTAGCATTTAGAGTATCCTGATTCGTAGGCAAAGAATATGGGTTAGATAAACTATTGGGGTTGATACAATCATCACCTGCTTCAGGTAATACCATATTTGCAGGAGTTAAATTCTGAAAAGGTGCATTAGGGTTTGGGAAGTTTTCGAGCAATTCAATTATGTCCTTCGAATTTCCATCCAAATTTGCAACAAGGATAGAAACACCATCATTTTAGTCACCATGAATAATGGAATTATGTCCCAACAATGGTGAAGACAAAGAATTATCATCCCCCACAACAAGATCCAATATGAGTCCCATCTTCCCCACAACAGCATCCGAAGTCACATAATTAGAGCTTCTCAATACACAACACGGACTGGAAGAACCAACTATAGATGACGATTTTCTGTTCCTAGCCATTTTCATCGTGAATTCCACCGTGTGGAACCAGGGCATCGGGGTCGGCTGCAAAGAGCAGAGAGTATATATTAATGTGGCTCTTGGCTATAGTATGCACTAATTGGTGTACTATACCATTATACTTTGTATTATCCTCTCCATTCCTCATGAAGCCTTTGCATGTTGGTGATGTATAGTGGTTTATTCAATACCATTATACTATCTAGTTCTATTTTATGGCCCCTTACCTATTCGATAAGCAGTCTTTATCTTGTAGGAATACTCTGAGAGTTCAGCTTGATGGCTTTTAGTAGGGGTTGAGAGTTAGGGTTATTTGGTATTCGCTACAACATCTTTCGATCCTAATGTTTCTTAGACTTTTATGTTCCTTTCTATTTCTCCTTTTATGAGATTATAACTCTTTTGCCTAATCTTTTGTATTTTTCAAGATAATGTTAATATGTAACGAAATTGCTTTATTATTCTTGCGATTGTATTTATTAATTTAAGCAAAGTAATATTTTAGCCATAGCACTTAATATAATAATGTTAAATGATTTCAACCTTATGTTAAGTGTAGCGATAACACCAATTATTGTGGTAACTAATGCTTCTATAAACAAAATTTTTAAGTAGTAAATTTAGGAATGTTACAAGTGACCCCAGAATTGATGAAATATTAGGGTCACTCCAAAGTCATGATGCCAAGATGGATCATGAACTCAATGATGGTATAATGCGATACATCCCTACATAGCAACCTCCTCAACCCCATCAATCTTCTCAGCCTCAAGATGAAGAAAATGATGATGATACATTTTTTGGATTATATTAACTAGGTTTTTTTTGTAATAAATAAAACATTCAGAGATGAGACAACTTGTTGTAATATGCAAAACATTTGGTAGGCTTAAATTTGATGCATTATGGTTATATTTTTAATTATAAATTTCCATCTATCTATCTATCCACCCGTCCATCCATCTATATATATAGATAGATTGATAGATGGATGGATATATGAATGTTTATAAAAATGTTTTTAAAGTATTATTACATTAAAAAATTTGGAAAAATTTGTTGCCGCAATATAGAGCTATAGAAATGACATGTCATGGCCAAAAATTTCCCCTAGTTTTCAAAAAAAAAATTCCTTAAAGGTATTGACGCAAAACCCCTTTTTAGCAATGATGAGTTATTGTTATAAGTTTAAAATTTTGAAAACAATAGTTAGAAATTTTGATATTTTTTATCATAAAAAAATTATATTGTGATGAAATGTTGTAGCTACAAATTACAATTTTTACAAAAAAAGCTACAAATTTTTTAAAAAATTTTGTCTTTATAAACATGTTTAGAAATGTCTATCTTTGCCACCGTAAATTTTATAGTGATGACACACTTGTCCATAGCCACAAACGTTTCTACGCATGGATTTTTATGGAACAAATTTTCTTATGGAATTGAAGATTCAAATGAATGAAGATGATGGAAGGATCATTACCTATAATGGGAGAAGGAGAAAGAGGATATTCAAGCAAGAATTGATAAAGAATTCAACAAGAAGTTTATAATTTGAATGTCATCCTATCTAAGATTATTCCAAGTATTCTTAGTTAGGAGTATTCAATTACATAAGAGTTGAATAGCTAAGTTCTATACTTGTATTAGATTTCAAATGATTCAGCCATATGTTATAAATGTCGACAATCATATCTTATATAAGAAGCCTTACATTGCTAACTAGTACATTAAGATAGCCAAATGACACATACATGGTGTAACACCCCCAAATTTACTACTGAAAAATTTCGTTTAAGACAAAGATTTTAGCGAAAGCAAAAGAATTAAAACCATAAACTCGGGGGTATTACCGCCACACTTAGTATTGGACCGGTACACCTCTACCATTCCAATACTAAGTGCTAAGGCTAAAACCAAACAACCTCAGATATGAAACATTAAAACATGGTTCAGCACTTAACATAAATCATTAACGAAATATAAGTCAAATGGCACTTAGAGTACGGTTTAGGATTACAACTTAAAAGTGCGATTTCTCAAAACATAAAGCGTAGTCCAAAATACGGTTAAATAAAGAGAATACGAAACCCGAAGATAGCAACGGAGTCCGGCCAACTCGCTCTCGGTCCCCAAGTCAGGTTAGGCTCAACGCTCTGCCCCACCCGATACCTCGTAGGTATCATAGGCATTGAAGACATGGTCTCCTACCTGCACAAGGTCAAAGGGGTCCTCTGCTCGTGGGAATGAGCAGCACCCATGAAACGGGTGATCAGTACGCTACGTACGGAGTAAGGTAACAGACGCACTAAGGCCCACACACCAAGATGCATGACATAGCATACATAGCACAATTACGCAGATAGCATGCAATAACGCAGATAAACAATATAGGTTACAATCCGGATAACTTTTCCATCAGGTCTTTGATAATTATAATCGATTCACATCATCGTCTTTATCAGTCCGTGTGAGTACGGGAACCCCACTATTATAGCCGGTGGAACGGTCATGAGGGCCATGCCCTGCCACTATTATAGCCGGTGGACCGGTCACGAGGGTAACATACCCTGCCACTATTATTTGCCGGTGGACCGGTCTGGCCCGACTCACAAGGTATTCCACTGTAAATATTTGTATCTTTCCCAAGTCTTATCATTGTTCTAATTAGTTTGTTGAGCACGGAATCCCCCACTATTATAGCCGGTGGAACGATCACGAGGGTCATGCCCTGCCACTATTATAGTCGGTGGACCGGTCACGAGGGTAATCTACCCTGCCACTATTATTTGCCGGTGGACCGGTCTGGGTCCGGCTCAACATCTTTCTCTGTAAGTAGTTAATGTCTTAACATATCTTATTCAAAGGTTTTCACCATAGGTATGCATAAATCATTCTCTTTATGCTTTACACATCACAACCAATAAAATTCCACATTCATAACTACACTTAAATCAATAATACACATGATAACGCCAAACAACTCTAAGCAGTCGTAACCAACCCTAATTGTCCACACCAACCCGTGGTTAACCACTCTCATCCCTACTTTACCATAACAACCGTACTTAGCCATCCCAAACCTTAATTATCCTCAACAATCACAATTAGTTACTCCATCCCTACTTAATCACAACGTCTCAGAGTTAATCACTCCAAATCCTAATCCCATACAATCATTAACTCCCATGCAAAACCCTAACTCCACCATGCAAACCCTAATACCGCCATACCAACATTAATACCACCATACAACCCATAACACCACCATGCAAACCCTAATACCACCATAAGCCATTACTACCACTATGTAATCATTAGTGCCACCATACGAACATTTATACCACCATACAAACCATTAGTACCACCATCGAACATTAATACCGCCATACAACATTAATACCTCCATAAAAATCACAGATACCACCATACAATATTAATACCTCCATAAAATCACAAATACCACCATACAACATTAATACCTCCATAACATCACAAATACCACCATACAACATTAATACCTCCATAAAATCACAAATACCACCATACAACATCAATATCTCCATAAAATCACAAATACCACCATACAACATTAATACCTCCATAAAATCACAAATACCACCATACAAACCCTAATCCCACCATACAACATTAATACCTTCATAAAATCACAATACCACCATACGAACCCGAATGCCACCATAAGCCATTAATACCACTATGAAATCATTAGTACCACCATACGAACATTTATGTCACCATACAAACCCTAATCCCACCATACAAACTTCAAGACTCCCATGATGGTTCCCAACTCATGTTACCATTTATCCTAACATGCATGTCCTAGTAGGCCATAACATATTACATCATAAACATCATACATATAACTGTCATGCTCATGTCACGAAAGCACATACAACATACCTCAATCTCCAAGTTGCGCTACACATAAGACAAGTTATCCACAAATCATATAATACATGGCATAGCGTGACATACACAACATTCAACACATCTGTGTCACACATAGCACAAGGCAGTTAGCTTCGTCCTTACCTAAGGCGACGCCGGGCTCGGAGCACGCTCCTATAACTCCTTAGGGCTTTGGTTGGGGTTACCTATAAAAGGGGAAAAGGCTAAGTATTAGTTTCCCTTGCAAGTACCATCAACCCTTATTCTAGTTTAGGATTAGGGTTTTTATTACTAAAGAGGGTATTATACAAAAACTAGGGTTTTTACCTTAGAATTAGCATACTAAATATTAGTAGTCAAAATATATATGTATTTTCGATACTTATTGTTACACTTATTTTATTAAACACATTAGTTCTAATCTTGTAGTAATAGGGTTTATGCTAGTTATAGGAAAATAGTGCTAGTATTAATAAAATAGTGACACTAATGTCTAGTGATAGAAACCCTAGCATTTTGAGGCCAAGTCTATTAATGGGGTTATATTTGAAATAATAATATTATAAGGTCACAATATTACAAGTAACTATTCCTAAGGGCGATAATGATAATAGTTGTATATTCTTGACTAATACAAGGGTTCAAATGCTTTAGGTTACAATAACAAGGTAGTGATAGCAGCAATAATAGCAATAGTTAATAATAGTGTCCTAGTAATGAGGTTATGGTTAATGTTAAATGGTATGGTGATCAGGTTCAAGTACTCTTCTTAGTTAACAACCACATGTTATTTACTATCTCGAGTTAAGTAACATGGATAAGGACAAAAGTAGTATTATTATTAACAATGGTGATAATGTGTTAAGTATAATAATAATAATAATAATAATAATAATAATAATAATAATAATAATAATAATAATAATAATAACAATAATAGTAATAATAGTAATAATGATAACAATGATGCAACCGAGTAAGGTTAAGCAACAATAATACCCATAATAATGATAATAGTGATAATAATAATAATAGTGATAATAATAATAATAATAGTAAGAATAATAATGATAATAATAATAATAATAATAATGTTAATACTAATAATAATAAAAGGAATAATAATAATGATGATGATAAGTATAATAACATTAATATTAGTTAAACTTAGTAGTAGCTATATAAAAGAAGGGTTAAGGTTTGGGATGAGGGGAAGACCACCTAGGGTCGGTGGTGGTCCGGCGGCGACGGCGGCGGTGGTGGAGGAGAAGAAGAGAGGGAAAGATTAAGGTGGAGGTTAGATGGGAGGAGGAAAGGAGAAGTTTGAGGTGGGGGAAGGATCATCAGGTGAAGGGGAGTGGGATGAGGGTGGTGGCGTGGCAAGGGGCGGTGGCGCGCGGTGGTTGGCGTGGTGGCCGAGGGTGGTGGAGAGAGGTGGAAAGAAGTGGAGGCACAAGGAGAGGGAGGCAGGGGAGACGAAGTTGTGGGGAGGTAGGGGAAGGCCTGCTGGTTACTTTGGGAGGTGGGGCGTGGGTTGATTACGGCGATGGTGGCGGCAGAGGGTGGCGCAAGGTGGCGGCGGCGTTCTTTTGGGCAGGTACCTTCACACGATCGTGGTGCCTCGTGCGGGGTAGGAAGGGCAGCGGCGGTTGTTTGATTGCGTGGGGGTGGCGCAAGGAGAAGTCTGGTGGGTAGAGGTGGTCTCGGCGGTGGCTGGAGGCAGCGGAAACGGCGTTTGTTCTGGCGGCGGCGGGGCAGGGTTTCAGCAAGGTCCAGAGGGAGGGACTTGTTGTGGCCGTTCAGGAGGGGGTATTTATAGGCCATGGGGGAGGAAAACGACGAGAGGAAGGGGTGGCACGCGAGGCAGGCGCGGCAGGTGGCCGGTCGGCGATGGCAGCGTCACGTGCCCTGCGATTTGCAGGGTATGTTTGGCTGTTTTCCGAAAAAAGGAAGGGGCGGTAGGACGCGTGAGGGAGTGCTGGGTCGAATTGGGGAAGAAAGGGACGGAATGGCAGGGGGAGGACAGTCGGACGGCAGGCGGCAGGTTGCAGGCCTGCGCGGGAGGAAAGGGAAGAACACGACCCCTGGACCGGCGGTCTAGGAGGAAAAGAAAACAGGGGGAAATCGGCCGGTTTGGCAACAGTTATAAGGTTTGTAAATGAAACACGGCGTATTGGGGGTTATGGGAGGAAAACGCAGTGTCGCGTCGAAGGCTGGTAACGGCTATTTCGTTACTTAGCTCGACGCGGCGTCTCAGCAAATTGAGGAGCGAAACGCTGTGTCGCGATTATGGGAAGGGGGTCAAACGGCGCTGGGCCGCATGGGAGGGGAAGGAAGGGGGGAGGGAGTTGGGCCGCGCGAGGCCCGGAAGAAGAAAAAGAAGAAAAATGGAGGAAAGAAAAAGGAAAAAAGGAGAAAAAGGGTTTCTTTAGGGTTTTGGATTTTTGCACAATTTATTTAGAATGTTTTTGGGTTATTATAAATTTAAATATATATTTATTTATTTTCTTGAATATATAAAAATTATTATTTAGATAATAATTTAATTCTATTCTTGGATTAATTTTGGCTATTTTGGGTAATTTTCCTCCACTTTCATTTTAATTAGTAAAATGTCCAAAATTTCTAAATAAGTTATTTATTATTTCCTCCTTATTTCCCTTAATTAAATTCCTCTTTATTTAGTGAATTAATTTATTTCCCTTAAATTTTCCTACTAAATCCCTATTTTACCAAAATTCCTAAGTTAGGGTTTTTGGCGTATTTCACATGGCTAACTAGTTCATAAACTAGTATACACAATATATCTATATCCTATATAATATATAAATCAACAAAGACTATTACAAATAAAGTAAGTTAATTATCACATAAAAACAACTAACAAAAGCCCTAATCAAAACAAGGATGATGACTAGGATGTTGAATAGGTCCCTTGACTCAAGGAGTTGCATTTTATGTATAATAGCTCCCTTTGTAATAGCTTGTAACAAATGAAATATTTCGTATGTTGACAACTTAACTGGCTTGATCTTCTTCCTGTGAATATGTTATATATCTATAAGAATGACTTAAAGTAAACTCATTAAGGTTAGTCACATTATTAATATCATTATCCAAGACATATAATGTGATTGATTCTATAATCAATTAAGGAAAATACTTATCATCTCGAGAATCTATGGATGCTCCTACATCATTGTATGTGTGAATTTATGGTGACATATTATAGGGATTATTTTCCAACTTTTAGCAATGGCAAGAGTTTTTGCTATAGGTGCTTTTTCATGTAGTGCATAATTGTTTTTACGTCCATATAAATATGAAATTGAACCATAAAGAAGGCTGAGAATGTTAATTTCCTTAGCCTTAGAGGGAGGAAAAGAAGATTGAGATTATTATAAATCAAACAAGCACTTAGAAGACATCTTTCATGAGATATGGACCCCAAAAAATACCATAGTGCACTTGTCGATGCTTATTGTAATACCCCGTATTTTTAAAATCCATATTTATTAAGTTTAAGGATTTTATTAGCGTAATTTGATGTAAGGAATTAATTATTTTAATTTCGATTCGTTTTATGGATTTATCAGCGATTTTGAATTCATAATTAAATGTAATTAATCATTTTCGGGAAGTAATATTTTATCGACGTTTTAATTAATTAAATGTAATATTTTCGGGAAGTTAAAATTAAAAATAGTTTTAGAACTTATTTAAGAATTTCTTTTTGAAATTAATTTTCTTCCGTTCTATGCTTTTTAGTTTGCGGAAAACCGATTTCGGAAATTATTAAAATTAGTCTTGATTTATTAGAATTTGACTTAAACATTTCATTATATACTTTTAAATAATTTTTCGAGGTGTTATAATACATTTCCGTAAATAATATAAATTTTTATGTTCGTTGTTAAATCCTTCCGAAAATGTTTTCGAAATTCTTTATATAGCATTTTTACTAATTTTAAACCTTCGGACCCGTTCGAAATAAATTTTGATTAAATAAATTTTAGATAAAATCTTCCAATAATATTTTGATGTTTTTAGTATTTTATCTAATGTGTATTTGTAAAAAAAAAAGAGTGAGAGAGAGAAGCCCGCACCCCGACCGACCCCCCTCTCCCTTTTCCTTTTTCTCTTCTCTTCTTTCTCTTCTCTTCTCTCCTCTTCCCTCTGCTGCCCCGACTCCCTGCTCCCGTCCTGCAACCCTAATCGCCGCCCTCTCCCCAGCTCCACCTTCGTCGGTCGCCAGCCTCCAACAGATACCGAAGTGTGCAGCAATAGCCGTAGCAGCTGGTCGACGCAGCAGCGCGCAGCAACAAGTCGCAGCGGTCGTGCCGCCGTCCGGCCACGGCGAGCTCGGGTGACGACCGGTGAGCCATCCTCGACCTCCGGCACATCTTTCCCGGCCTTCACCTGCCTTGATTTGTTAACTTCGTTTGGTATAATTTCCGGAAAAACCCTAACCGTTGTTTTGATTAATTGGGTATGAATTAGCTTATAAAAAGCTAAATTGATTGTTTGATTATGTATATATATGTTGTATGATTGATTAAGAGTGGTTAATTGTAGTGTATTTGGTTGATTTATGAAAATTGAAATTTTTGGCCGGGTTATGTCCGAATTTTTCGGATTCGTTCGATTTAGCTATTTTGGATAAATTGATTTTACAATATGTTTTAAAATATATCTAATTTCATGTTGGAACTATCAATTTGAGAAATTTATGCCGAATTAATCGGAATTGACCTTCTATGTCAAAATCTGTGTGTGATGAAATCGGGTTGCATAATTGAGTCGTTTTACTCAATCGATTTTGTAATATCTTTGAAATGTATTTAATTTTATATCCAAAGTGTTGATTTGGGAAAATTGTATGAAATTGATCGGAATTGGATTTTTAGGTCAAAACTCTTGCGGGTTTAAATTGGATTGTGTAATCAGGTTGTTTTATTCAATTGATTATATAATTTACATTAAAATATATTTAATTATATTTCCGAATCGTCAATTTATATATTTTAGAAAGAATTGATCAGATTTGCGTTCCAGGCTTAAAAACTTTAATTGTGCTAAATTGGGTATTTCCTTTATTGGTTTTGATCAATTGATTATATGTTATGTTATAAAATATGTCAAATTGCATTTCTAAACATTCAATTTAATTAAATTTATAGAATTTTAAGGAATTGTATTTTCGGGCCTAAAACCTTAGATTTCAAGTAAAATTTTGGAATTGGCCATTTGTATGGTCATTTCTCTAAATTTGAATTCATAGAAATAGTTGAAATGATCCCATATGCATTCTAATACCTTCGATTGTAATTAATTGGTTTGAATTATTTGAATTTATGTCTTGGGCTTTGAAACCCTAATTTTTGTATATGAATTTATAAAATTAATTATGCTATACTTCTTTTACCTAATCGATTTCCATATTTGACTTTAAATCATTTGAATTATGTTTTTATCTTATCGGGTTGGATTTGGTTCTATGCAAATGGTTGGTTGTCCTTTGGATTGTAAAACCTAATGAATAAGTCATTTTTGATAAAATAGCTTATAATCTATTATTCTTTTCCCGACATTCCAAATCAATTTGAAATGCCCCAAGTGATGAGTGTTAATCCGATTTGGTTAATATTTAATTTTAAATCTTAATCGAGCTACGCTCGCAATTCATAGGTTTTATGCACATTTTTCAAGAAATGTTTTTTGTGTCCGTTTGTGTTGATTTTATTATAATTGAATTATTGATCGATAAGACAGTTTCTAACCTAGTTTCGATTTCGATCGGTGATCTAGGAAAACATTCTTGTGGATTGTCGAGCTTTTGATAACTCTCTCTTTCTCAATTTGCTTAGCTAGCTTCGGACTTAGGTAAGTCATTACTTACCTTTAGTTATGACGGATTCTCAATGTATGTCTGCTTGGAGTGAAAGGTGGTGATGATGATTATCGATTATTTAATTATGTCAAGCATATGCTATGTTCTATATGGCAATTGCATGAATATATGGATTTGTAGCCTCAATACAACGCGTGTTAATATGACGCTTGGATATTATACGTGTGTAAGTGTGTGAAGGGCTGAGTATGGATTGAAATTGCATGATACCTTATGCTGTATTTTATGCCATGGACTCATTCGGCTTTAATGCTCCTAAAGTTATTCGGCTTTAATGCCTCATGAATTGGATCGGCTTTAATGCCTCTGGAATCGATCGGCTTTAATGCCACTTAAATTGGTTCGGCTTTAACGCCATTTGGATTGGTTCGGCTTTAACGCCGCTTGGATGGTTCAGCTTTAATGCCGCTTGGCTTTAATGCCATTTGAAATTGATATAATAATGGAACGTCATTGTGTTGATGGATGTGAGCTAAGTGTTGTTATGTGGGCCTGATTTATGATTGACTAAATTCTTGAATAAAATATTAATCACTTAAAGTGAAAGATCTTGAGTTGGGACTTGTATCACTCGGGGTAGCTATCCGAGTTAGGTTTGGTATTCACTTGGTACCATTCCGGTGTTTTTCTATTCTGTGATCTCGGGTGCCTTACGAGGTCCGAAGAGGCCCTCTTCTACTCTATAGGTGTTTCGATATATTTCGGCCCTATAGGGGGTATGCATACTTAAGTGATTAGGTGTCCTATTTATTGCTGGTCTGGTTACGTTTCTGGGCGGGCCAGCTAGGGCTAGTACCGTTCGAGTACTAGATTAGTTGTTACGATCTTTGAGTCTCCATCCTCAAGAAAATATAATTAAACAGTTGTGATTACAATAAAGGAATATAATAATAAAATTATTCTCGTTGGCTCTTGGACTTTATGTTCTATTTCCTATACATGCCTCTTGATTCTATCTTACAATAATGTTTCCATATGACAAACGTCTGTATTTAATTATCATATGATCTATTATCTAAATCGCATGTGGGACTTATGTGCAGAATGATACCTTCTAGGGTAGTGCGTGATTCTTAGCATGTGATCATGATTTCTTGTATGCTTATACCTTGTGTATTGTCATGTCTAGTCATGTATTATAAGCATGAGTCTGTAACCCCATGTTCTATGGTATGTATCACGTGTATAATCAAGCATGAGCTATTATATGAGTAGAATGGTGTATGTATCGCATGTATAATCGAGTATGAATTATTGTATGAGTGGAATGGTGCATTTATCGTATGTGTAATTGAACATGAGTACTGTAAGCTGAATATTGTTGTATCTTATATGTATTATGTTTCTTTCCATGAGTAGGGTAGTCTTGATTTACTCAGTACCGGACCCGTACTGATACTACCTTGATTGTTTGGGTCCTGTGATGATCCACTGATGGTGGGGAGCAGACCATTTGTGCAGGTTTAGTGTCAAATGTCTTATTGGTGGAAGGAATGTTTTCCTTGTATTTTGAGGGTAGGCTATCCGGTAATTCGATTTGGCAAATAATGTTGGCTCCACTGTTGGGATGCCCCTTGGTTCTCTTTTCAGATTTTATTGTATCTCAAATGTATTATTTTGGTGTATAAATCATTCATTTGATTTGTATTTAGTTGGTTTGTGATTTTGTGGGAGATGTATTTGGATTTAATATCCTTTATCTTTTTAAGTTTTAAAGTCTAGGATTATTTTATAGGTTTCCGTTGATTTATTCAACGATGGTTTTATTCAGTGAAATTGTTCACTTTCCATCTGCATATGGATATCTCCTTGTGGGAGTTTATCCTCACTGCATAGATGTTGGTTGAATTTTGTTGGACAGGTTTTAGCCTTGCATCTAGCATGAGATAGATGGTATACATTTATCTTGTGTTAAGTGTGGTGGTAACATTTCCCAAATTGCGTTTTAGCTTCCGCGTTATTCTCTTAAACTTGAAAATTTTTATGAGTGAAATTTGGGGGCGTTACACTTATGCTTGTCAAATGTAGCTTAGATACAACTTACATTTATTGTGGCCAATAAACTATGAAAGTTATATGTGTTTTGAATAAAGTTTCAACTCATAAAGTTATTTTAGTGAATTTTAATAATTTAAGGGAAAATATAGTAAAAATATAATAGAAGCATATAGTGTAGGTTCAAAGAGATGATCCTTCATGATGTAAAAATTGTCACAATAAGCTGACATGTCCATATGGATAGAATCTAATAATATATTACACCAACGAATTAAATTTTCATGAATTATTACACAAGTATAAAATATTATGAAGTAAGTATTGGTGATGTCTTTACCTAAATAGTTGTAACTAATAATGGATGAGATTGAGAATTAATCTTGAGTCACTATGAAATGTCGTTGAATAAATGATTAAATGAGTTGAAATGGTCAAATGTCTCTACTTAATTATTGTGATCTATATGGATATAAAGTCCAACATTCAATGGTGTCAAGTTAATTAGCTATAAATGAGGGCTAAAGAAAAAAAATGATATGAAAAGGTAATTTGGTGGCTCAAATTATTGTATAAACACTAGGGTTTTATCCTTAATATAATTTTTACTAGCAAATATTTAAATATAATCATTATTGAAGTGTGCTTGTACACAAAAAAAATCATACGTAATACAACATATGAAGGAGACATGTTAAATTGAGGAAGAGAAAACTATACTCTTTTATTTAACCATGGTTTATTTCTATAGGATTTTTTTGGTAACGTTTTTTATTAGATAGTATTTCAAAGGTATGCTCTAGAGGGAGAGTACCAAATTGGTGAATGATACACCTTTATACATGGAGATATGCTTTTGAAGCCTTTCTACACCTTCATGTATATTCATTAATTATGAGTGTTACAAATATTTTGAAATTTGCATATTAAATAGATATACATCCAAGAGGGAGTTTTGCAAGTATCATATTTACATATTGTAGATGTAGAGTTCATGAATACGTATTGCATTAAATCCTAAGTTAAATATTTCCACCAATTGTAACAAGTATTTCCATTATGATTGTGACCACTTAACTCTTCATCTCCTCTAATGGATTTCATATTACTTAACAGCCTCTCATAATAGATGTAAAAAGTATGGATACTATATATATATATATATATATATATATGAGATATGGTGATTTGTATGCATGAAATGAAGATTAATAAAATAAGAGGTGAATGAATCTTCGCTTGATATTGTGTTCTCCTTATTTGATTTCCTTAATACTATAACAATGGAGTAGCCTAAAAATAAAAACAAATATGGTGAGAATAAAAGGTTCAAAATGGTTCGTAAGTTACTGAGCACAATAAACTAATAAAGGGCACTTGAAGCTTGGCACATTCAGGCCTAGTGGGAAACTCGAATTGTTAACTCTTAGCGTCCATTTAATTTGGGGTGAATGAATATGTTTATCAAATTTAGAGACTTCTTTTAGGGTATTTAGGGTTACTTGAGGTAAAAAAAATTCTTCTACATTCACCTCCATTAAACATATATTTATTAACCCCATATTTGGGAAGTAATGAAAGGGAAGGGGAAAACTTAAATGAAACTTATACATGATAGAAAAAAGTTTCCCTTGCAAAAGAGTTCTTGATTTAAAAAAAGGGTATAGTTGTCAAAGGCTAATTTTTTTAACTTTCATTCACCTCAATCAAAATAAGATTACAATAATATTCACACAAATTAATTTAATATTATCCAAATTGAATTTTAAAAAATTGACCCCTAATAAACCTCTAACCTCTTCATATAGATTAATTTTTAATTATTTTTCTCACCCCAAACAAAATGAATCATTACCTAACTCATAAAGTCATAAAAACACTTATTTATGGCAAGTTTTAAAGGATTTTGATTAATGTTTGCCAAATGCAACTCAAAGCCCAAGGATATTTCTCATGGAAGATAACTATTAATTAAGAAATGAATATTTGGAGTCTATTTTCATTAAAAATAAAAAAAATAGTAATAAAAAATAAACATTTGAATTTTTTTTCAATTAATATAGCTTTTATTAAAATAATATTATTTAAATATACATATAATATTGTACATACTATAAATATATACATACAACTATATCCATTAATATCCATATAGTTTAATAATTAACTAAAAATTTAATTCAAGACATTATTATTTCATCATTTATTCAATATTTTAATCAAAATTAATTTAAGTATTTTTTTTCTTTCATTTTGATTTTATTTTTTAATTAAAACTAAAAATAAAATAAAATTTTAAATTAAATTGAAAATTTTTTAGATTTATGATTTTCAAGCCTTAAAATTCAAGATATTAAAATCATATATTATAAACTGTAAGTTTTAAAACAAAAAATTCAAAACAAAGTCAAGAATAAAAAAATGAAATTATTAATGATATTTTTTCATTTTGACTTTTACTTCAATAATTTAAATTAAAAACTACTATATAATAATTTTAATGGATTAAAATATAAAATTAAAAAATATATAAAGTGTTACTAAAACCACGCTTTAGTAATTTTAATTTTTTTTACATTTACTTCTTTTTTTATTTGGATTTTGTAAAATTGAAAATTTTAATTTTTTATATAAAAAATCAATTTTTAAAGTTATTATGTTTATTTTTTATTCTTATTGTAATTCTTAGTTTTATTTTTTTCCCTACTTTTCTAAAATAAAATAAACTATTTTTATTTAAAAAGTAAGTAAGTAATTATTATTATTATTATTATACTATATTAATTTATTTTTATTTTTTTGTAACATCATTATTTTTACTATGTAAAATTTTCACTTTAGCATAACCATGATGATAAAATATTGAATATTATTGCCACATTTAGTATAAATTTATCTGGTCTCATATACATTTTTTACACTAAGTGCCAAGATTAAAATATTTCAATAAAACCAATAAAATAACAGAAAGAGATTCTTGATATTAATAAAAAGAGTGACGGATGATACAATTCTGCTACAAAAACCAATCTACCAAAATATAAGCTATAAACAAAAGCATCCAAAGGAAAATCGATAACAAAAGAACACCTAATAGTGTAATTTTGGTTAGTCCTAATGTTTGGTCCCAAACACCCATTCTCTATAATAAATCTCCATTTAAGGATCCTCTCCACACTTGGAAGATTCCTCATCTCCATGTAGTGCATATATTCGGCTAAAAAATGAAGTATTGCTACGATTTCCTTATATTGAGTAAATGGCAACACTTCTACTAAATTGGCATGTTCACATAGACATTCATCAGACAAAATCAAGAATCATGCATATGATATATCTTCTCATGTGACAATATACAAATTCATATGGTATCATGCTACACTTATGACAACATTAAGATATGCATTATACTAGAATAACACATTTGGTCACATTTGATAGTAGCTTTTAAGAACATTTAAAATCTCATAATTTTTTATATGATACTAGCCACCCATTCCCTAACAACGGTCAAATATCAACATATTACAACAATATTCAGTACCAATTAAGCCAACCCTAATCCTATTATTAGGATATAACAAATTAGTTTATTAATTCATTTTAATTCAATTCAAAATATTAAGAGGGGTCTAATCCCGTAATGTAAAGTAATGATCACCAAGGACGTGTTACCAAAATCAAGCCCCTCAATTTCAAAACAAATCTCGTTAAGGAAACAACATGCCATAATAATCGCCTATACTAAACCTCAATACCCAGGTCCTTAAGTATGCATACTCTCTATAAAGTATATGAAATATTTATAGAGAGAAAGTGAGCCTTTTGAATTGAAGGTCCAACTATGGACTTGGAGACCTAAGCTTGAGAAACAAAAACATTTCTAATTCAATTTGTCTTATATTTTAAGTGATTAGTGTTTTACTCAAATTTAACTTATTGTTAATAAAAGACACAAGATCCACCCAAAAATCCCCAACTGAATATTTGAATCAATCTAACAAGGGCCACAAGGATCACAACAATTTGGTGTCATATAAAGCTAAAGGATATGCATTAACCTATATAGCACGAATGCTCAACCAACATTTGATCATCACATTATGCACTACACACTTTGTTGGCCTCCATATTTGTAGATCTACTACAACATGACCTTTATTTTTCTTCTCTAACTTGGGGAGGACAAATAAAGAAGTAGTGATGTAGAGCATAATGACTCGCAACACCAACTCTACCCCTCCCAATATCTAACTTGGCATTTTCACCACCACTCCATTTTATATATAACTTCCCAAATTTATAAGGTCCTCTCTCAGCCGCTTCTTTTGTAGCATAATGAGTCGGCAATATTGTCTGCACTAATATCTTCTACTAGTTCCTTTCTTATCTCCAGTGACCACTCTTCTGTCTCAATTCTTCCAATATCAAGCTAGTTATTATCTATAAAGATGAGGTTGGGACTAAAACCAAGCCTCGGGCAAGCCTGATTATGAAGAATCTAATACTATATTCATATATAAGCCCAAGTGAGGTTCTATCCTAAAACTAATTTGTAATAGGAGGAGTAATCCACAAGACTTATATATTGGTTTAATTCCCTCTTATTTATCAATGTAGGAATTTTCTCCACACCTAACAATCCTCCTCTTGAACAAAGTAACACATACCGTAACACTCCCAAAATTTACAATTGAAATTTTTTATTTAAGTAGAAGCTTAAAATAAATGTAATCGGATGTTATAGCTATATTAGGCATAAGTCTAGCTTACCATATCATCCTTATATTGAATACAAGGAAAAATAGGCAAACATTTAAACATAGTGAAAAAGAGAAAAATATAGGTTTCATAACTTTAAGCAACTGTTTATAGGATTAATCTGAGCAAAAAGAAAAAATGCGTAAAAAGAAAAATTGGAAAGTGAGAGTCCTAGGAGGTATCCGAGCCAAAAGTATCAACCGAATAACCCCAATTCTATAACCCAAGTCCCAAAGATGAGAATCATCACTCTATCCCAAGTAATGCATCATATGTAATGTAATAATCTAATAGGTCCTTTAAGACCCGCACAAACTCATCTAGGCCCTCTACTCATGGGAATGGATATCACCCATAAAAAAGATGATCAGTATTATTGCTACGTATACTGAGTAAGGTAAAAATATAATCATATCTAGGTTACAGAGAAAACATAAGTCATACAAAAACATTAGTGATCACAATAATATGATGTAAGAAAATACTGATTCCAGAATCCCATTAGTAGATACAATCAAAATTCAAATTATTATTTATATTGAGTTTGTCTTAATCCGAGGGGAAAAATACCCGAAACACTATTATCATCTGGTGAAATGAATCCACCATGTTTTATAGAAAAATTATCCTAACCATTATTTTAAAACTAGTAGAACGATATGAGGCACATTTTGGAGAAAAATGTTCCCAAGCCATTATTATCATTTTGTGGATTGGACACAATACATAGATCCTGATTCACGTAATCTTTTATTTTAAGTAATTAATATCTTAATCATTATTGCTTATCTCAAGATCATATTCTGGTTTACGTGATGCTTGAGAATCTCATTATTCTTAAATTGGTGGAACGGTTTGGACCACCTCTTAGGGAAAAATGCTTGAGCTACTATTATTGTTTAATGGAACGGACACACAACACCTCAGCCCCAGCTTATGTAATCATTTTCTTTAAGTAATTAATATGTTATTTATGATACTATATCTGAAGATCCTCATGCATACACATGTGCATACATTCAAGACACATAATATGTCTTAACATAGACATTTACACACATAAAACACAACCATGAGAATACTAATATATTTTCCCCAAGGACAAGGCCATATTCCCCCTAAGAAACCCTAACTTTTAAAGCAAACATAACTTCTCTCCTTTTAATTATTTTCCAACAAAGTTTAATACCCATCCTTTATACTATTATTGACAATGTACCTAAAAAATCTAACATCTTATACATATGATAATATCCCACCTTTAGTGTTACTAGTCACTTTTCCCCTCAAAGCCTTAGTTTTGCAAATAAATCATGAATTTTACCATGAAACTCATATAACCACCAAATTTGATATGTATTTCTAAAATACCAATATTAACAACATATTCATAAATTTAGGTTACACTCAAACATTTCACACATGTGATAATAATCCCACTCTTAAAGTTGTTATTCCCACTTAAAGCCATTTTTCTCATTTAATGAGCTTAAAGCATTCATATTCACTTCAAATATTCAACATGATATGATTAACATGTTTTGAACCCATTATCACATTAAAACACCAATTATTCCATTTTTATCCATATTGACCAAATTACCCCTTAGATAGCTAAAATACCATTATTTCCATAAAAGAAAACTTTAAAGTCTCAATATGAATGCTTTTTACAACCTCATATATATATATATATATGTCATCACCACCACCACCATCATCCCATCATCATAAAGATACATAGCCATAATTATAAAGACATTACACATCCTGATTCATACCAACCCATAATATGCATATACACATGCTTTCACAACTTTCTCACTTCTACATAATATGATATGACATATACATTATTATCATAATAACATTATTCATATAACAATTTCAAGCATGATATCGCATACAAGTACACATATTGCACATAAAATCTCTAGGTATGACATGTATCATTACTTAAGCATCTATTGTCTTTAAGCACTTGAGACCTATGGTTTCTCCTTTAATATCACCTATAAGCTAGAAATATAATAAAATTAGAATTAGAAAAATTAACTAAGGGAAACTACGTCAAAGGAAAAGAGGAAAATAGAGGTTACCAAAAATTGGAAAGCTTTTGTGAGGGGGCAGTGCACGACGACACGACTATGATCCAAGGAGAGGGTAAGGCGACACAACTAGGGAAGGGATTGCATGAATAGGCATGAGCGGTGTAGGAGGGCATGACCATGGGAAGCGGCTTGGATGGTGATGGGTGGCAATTAAGGTGGTTGTGATGGGTCATGGCTAAGAGTGGTGGTGATGGTTGTCGCTTAAGGGTGGTGGTGATGGTGGTGGTAAGGGTGGTGTTAGGAACAGAGGGATGTGGAGGTAGGGAGTGGCTGGTGGTGCTCAGTGGACGACAGTAGAGAGGTGGAATGGTTGGTGGTGCTTGGTGGTCGATGACAGGGATGGGAAGAGGAGAATAAAAGGGAAGGTTGGTGGTTTGTGGTTAATGATAGGAAAATGTAGAAGAAGAAGAAGGGGATAAGGGGGAGAAGGACCCAACAACGGTGGTGGTGTTAGGTAGCAACAAAATAGAAATGTGGATGGTGGTTGGGGTGGTTTCTCAACAAGAGAAAGGGAAAGAAATAGGAGAAGGGATAGAGTAGAGGAGGGGATGCGACGACGAAGATAGGGAAGGGAAGAGGAAGAATGAAGGTCGGGAAATGGTGCAAGGGGTAAGGGTGTATTTGGTCCAAAAGGGGGAAAGGAGAAAAGGAAAGGAGATGAGAAAGGGAACTTTGCTCAAATTGGGGAAAGGGAATGGAGCATATGTTATGGAAAGGGAAAGAAGGAAAAATATATAAAGAGAAAAGAAAAAGGAGGGAGAAAAAAATAGAAAAAAGGAATAAGAGGAAAGACAATTTTAAGGTTAGGATTAGGATTAAGTTTAAGTTTAAAATTTTGGGTGTTAATCTAAAATGTAATCTATCATTTATCTAGGGTTAGGGTTAAGGCGAAAAAAATATAATGGCCCATAAATTAAAATTTAGATTAGGTTAAAATATTAATTAATTAGGATTAAGATTGGATAACATTTTTGGGTATTTCACATAGCCTCCCCTCATGGGGAAGAAAATGCTTTATCGAGCCAATTACCCATCTTCACTACATTGGTGAAGGGCACACCTTATGTGAAGCACCAGAGTATCACCTTACCTCGATAGCTCATTCCCATATTTAGACCAACTTAACATTTCCAAAAGAGTATTAAACAACTTCCATTCAATATTCTAAGGATACCCACCTAGGTTTGGAACTAGGCTTTGATACCACTTTTATGGGGGCAATGAAAAAAGGGGTCAACAACATCAACCATAAAATAAAATAATAACAAACCAATGAACATAATTTACATGGATAAATCCTCCTAATGTGAAATGAAAATAACTATAGGAAACTTTGGTCCACTTAGGAAACTTTCACTATGAGAGAGTTGAGATAATAAGTATAGTCTTCAAGTGCTAACTGAATACTATACTCATCAATCAAAAATAACACAGCTAGACAACAATTGAAATACCCAAATAGAAGAGTTTGAAGCCCTAAAATAGAGTTGTTGTAAACACATTCAAAGGTCAATATACAAGCAATAAAAATAATGAGTCCTTTTACATTAATCAACAACAATATGTAAATAGTAACCTCCCTAATTTTCAGCTAAAACTGAGCACAATAAACTAATCAATTGAAGCCACAATCAAAATTGATTTGAAACTAACTTAAAAAAAAGCACCCCTAAAATAAAAATAAAAATATAATTAGGAAAGCTTGAAATTATATCTCCACCATTCAAAATCAATATTTTTATCCTTGAAAAAAAAATCAAAAAATCAGCAACTTCCAACGCTGAATAGATTTATATCTTTGAATTGATAAACATGTGTAGAAGAAAATAATCTTAGAAATTTTAATAGTTC
Organism: Tamarix austromongolica; assembly: GCA_039764185.1. NCBI lineage: Eukaryota > Viridiplantae > Streptophyta > Magnoliopsida > Caryophyllales > Tamaricaceae > Tamarix > Tamarix austromongolica. The sequence goes on along the minus strand of CM077809.1, from coordinate 162,532,462 downwards.
TCTTTCTCACCAATGGGATTCAAATCTCAATTTTTAAACACATTTACTCACCTTCCCACATCACTTTTTTAGCTTATGTTTAGCATTCCCAAAGTTAGGTATGTAATAAAAATGACAAAAAAATAATGTTGGTTAAAAAATGGGCTTTACCAAATATGAGGGATCCTAAATGCTCTAGCAAATTCTCCTCTTCCTAATTATGAAGAGGTGATCATCATTCCAATAATCCTACAACAAACCTCAAAATTCCATCTTGGTAAGGATTTTATCAACATATCAACCCCCCATTATCATCAATTTGTACCTTCTCAACCTATAGCAACTTAGAATCCAAAACATCACATATCCAATGATATTGTGTATCAATGTGTTTTAATCTAGAATGGAAGGTAGGAATCTCACAAAGATGTATGGTGCTTTAGTTGTCACAAAGGAGAACATATATTTCGTAAACAAAACCAATCTCTCAAAGCAATTTCTTTATCCATAGCAACTTCTTGCTAACTTAAGTTGTGGCAATGAACTATGATTTAGTAGTCAACAAAAGCAACATATTTCTAAAGTTTATATGGCCATGACACTACTCCCCTGCAAAAAGTGATCAAATAAGCTGAAGTAAACTCCTTGAGTCAACATCCCTAGTCACATATAAATCAGTATATCCCTTAATGACCCACTTATCACTTCCAAGATAAAGTATCAGACTAGAAGTACCATAGAGATATCTAAAGATCCACTTCACTATATTCCAATGTTCTTTACCTAGGTTAGAAAGGAAAATACTAATAACTCCAACATCATGAGCAATATCAGTTCTCATACACACTATAACATACATTAAACTACCCACAACTGATGAATAGTGAATGCTCTTTATCTCTTGCTTCTCAGCATCATAATAGGGGCATTACTTGGAGATCAACTTCAAGTGAGGAGTAAGGGGAGTGCCTACGACCTTGGCATCGTCCATCTTGAATCTTTGAAGTATCTTATTAATGTATTTCTCTATAAATTCTTAGCTCCTCTATCTTGAATGATTCTAACTCTAAAAATTTGTTTCATTGAACCCAAATCTTTCATGGCAAAATACTTGCCTAACTCCTACTTCACTTTCTCAATCTTAGAAGCATTCTTTCTAGTATGGAAATAAGCAACACTCATAGCAATGATGATTTGTATGCTACGTACTGAGTATGGTGACTATACAATCATACCTAGGTTACACAGATTACAAGCTATACATAAATATAAGCAATCATAATAATTAACACAATATAATAAAAGAAAATATTGATTCCATAGGTCTATTATTAGATGAGATCATAACCAAAATTTATATTTGAGCCACTATTATTATCCGGTGGAATCGACCCAACAACTATTAGGGTAACATGCTCTTAACTATTATTCTTAAATCGATGAAATGATTTGAAGTACTTCTTAGGTAAAAATACATCTGATTCACTCTTATTATCAGGTGGAATGGACATAACACCCTGATCCTGACTTGCGTAATCTTTTACTTTAAGTTATTAATATATTATTCACTATTGCTTATCTCAAGATCATGTTCAGGTTTATATTAAGACCAGGAACCCCACTATTCTAAAATTGTTGGAACAGTTTGGAGAATCTCTTAAGAAAAAATACACTTGAGCTACTATTATCATCCGATGGAATAAACAAACAACACATTAGCTTCGAATCACGTAATCTTTCTCTTTAAGTAATTACTATCTTATTCATGGTGGTATATCTCATGATCCTCATGTATGCGCATATGTAGACATTAAAGGTATATAATACATATAAGCATAATCATTTGAAACACATGAAACACAACCATGAGAATATCAATATATTTTCCCAAGGAAAATGGCTACATCCCTCCTAGGAAACCCTAATTCTACACATTAAGTATAACGTCTCCCCCATACTTATTTTATCACCAATTTTAATACTTATACATAAAATATCATTATTTACATAATATTCAAAATCAAAGGTTAATTTCAATATCTTACACATGCAATAATAACCTACTTTTAGTATTATTATTCACCTTTCCTCACAAATTCTAATTTCATTATTAAATCATAACCCTCCCCTGAGTTTTTTTTAATCGCTAAATTTGATATGAATTCCTAAAATATCGTTATTAAAAATATATTAAAAAAGGTTAAACTCCAACATTTTATACATGTAATGATAATCCTTTCCTTAGGATAACTATTTATGCTTAAATCCACTTTTCTCATTTATTGGAATTGGACCATTCATATAAACTCCAAACATTATACATTATATAATTAACCTATTTTGAGCCAACTATCACATTAAAATATCCAATATTCCATTTTTAAACCATATTGACCAAAAGTCCATAAGATAGCTACCCATATTCTCACAAAAATCTTACAAGTCTTAATATAAATGATATTTAAACCTCTAAATATATATTATCATATTAAAATGCATAACCACCATTGGATACATATTTCACATATCCTGATTCATACTAACCTACAATATGCACAAAACACATACTTTCACAACTTTCTCACTTTTTCATCATACGATATAACATATACACCATTATCGCAATACTACTATCCATATAACAACTCCAAAAAGGATTCCACATACAAATACACATATTGCACATAAAAGGCCTAGCTATGACATGTATCCTTACCGAATCATTTCCAATCTCTAAGCATGTATAACCCTAAGATGTTTCTTCTAAGATCACAAAAAAACACTAAATAATCAATAATAATACAACACTAGAACTCATGAAAGTAAATAATGAAAAGATAAGAAAAATGAGGGCAAAAAGGGAAAAATACAAGCAAACTAAATCTAAGGGTTGAATGGCTAATGCAAAAATTGGTGCAACAAATGGAGAGGGTAACGACACTTATTACTATAGCTAGGGGACATAATAGTAGAATTTTCCACAACTTATAGGGGGAAAATGACAATAACTTTTGTAGCTAAAGGGAGAATGATAATAATTTCTGCAACTTGGAGGGTGGCATGGGGAGGTGGTTTGGTGTGGTGATGGTTCAGAGGGGTAAGGTGGTGATGGTGTGGTGTTAAGTGGTTAGGTCAGTGGTTGGTACAACATGATAGGGTAGGGGTGAGAGGCCCTATTTGGCCAAAAGGGGAAATGAAGAAAAAGAAAGGGAAAAGGAGAAGGATGACAAGTTAGGTTGGGAACAGAATGGGGAAGAAGAAAGAAAAAGAATTACGATTATGTTTAAAATTTATAGATTATATCTATCAATTATCTGAGGTTAGAGTTAGGCTAAAAAAGTATAATGAACTAAAAAATTAGGATTTAGATTAGGTTAACATATTAATCAATCAACATTAGGATTAGGTAAAATTTTGGGGTATTACACAAATTCTCATCCCTATCATCCTATACTCCACGATAAACATTTTCACACCCTATTGCATCATCAATGGATCTACATCTATCAGTTGATCATCACTTTCAACTTCGCTCATCTCAGCTTTGTTAGCATCAACAATGGTTTAATCTTTAATGAACATTAAATCTCTACTTCTCACTAGTTTTTTTTTTTTTTACAGAAGATCATATGACTTGTAGCACAATTCATCATGACCATAACATACAGAGATTCATTTACTAGTCTTTGGATATAAACTTAACCTCTCATCATTGGACACATAAATAAATATCCTGTAGGATGCAGGTAAACATACATTAGTGATGATATAAGACATCCCTACCAAAACAAACTCTATTGGGAATATCACCATTTAGAATAACCGTAGGACTCAAATTAATCACATGTATAATTGTAAGTAAAGCTTTAACCCAAAAATAATTAGGTAAATTTGCTTTTGATAGAATGCAATTAACTCTTTCAATCATAGTTATATCCATCCTCTCTACCAACCATTCAAATGATCAGCTATTGGAGGAGTCTTCTAGTGCTTAATACCCTATTGAGTGCAATACCCATCAAACTAACCACAAATGCTCACCACCATTATCAGAACAAATGTATTTCAACTTCTTACTAGTCTCTCTTTCAACAGAGATATGAAAGTTTTTAAACTCTTTAAACACTTCATCTTTTTATTTCAAGGCATAAACCCAAAGCTTTCTAGAAGGATCATCAATGAAAGTGACAAAGTAAAGTGCACCACCAAGAGACTTTACCTTAATGGGACAACAAACATCTGAATGCTCCAATTCAAGAATCTCAGCTGTTCTTAAAGGATGACCCTTATGGAAAGAAACTTCATGTTGTTTGTCTTCCATACAATGAGGACATTTCTCTAATTTGGTACACTACAAACTAGAGAGAAAACTCTTCTTTTCCAAGTAGCTAAGTCCTTTCTTACTTATGTGGCTAAGCCTCCCGTGTCATAATTTGGATACATCCTTATTTGTCACTACATTCACATGATTACTAGAAATCAAAACTTGTATAAAATATAAGTTAACACATTTTTTACCTTGGGCCACAAATAGATTACCTTTTAGGAGCTTCCATTAGCTTAAACTAAAGCTATTACAAAAATCCTCATGATCTATTTTTCTAACTAAAATCAAATTTAAGTAAGCATTTAGTGTGTGTCAAATATCCTTGAGAGCAAGCTTTGTCCCAATCTTAGTTTTCAAGCATACATCTCCCATGCCAATCACCTTATACAAGCTATCATTATCTAACTTGGTTTTTCCAATAAATTATCAAAAAAATTCCACTTAAGACACTACTACGGAAACAGGAATTAATAACAGGACATTAATAACGGTGGTTCGAAAACCGTCGTCAAATCCGTGAAAATTAATGCGCGGGAATTTTTAATAACGGTTTTACGTAATAATCGTTATTACAAGTGAAAGGTAAAATTTTTCACGGGAATTTTAATAACGGTTGACGTAAAACCGTTATTAAAACATTATTTAATAACGGTTCAAACAAGAACCGTTGTTAAAATTGGCAAGGTTTTAATAACGGTTCTTACAGGAACCGTTATTAAAATCTCCTTTTATTTCGTTCTCTTTTGTTTCCTGCCAAAAATTTCAGACTCTGCCGCTTCCCTCTCATACTCTCTTTCTCTTGCGAACCCTTGCACCACCACTCTAGCTCCTCTGAATTAAGGGAAATCGTCACACCGCCATCTCTCCACCACCCCTCTGTCATTCTTGCGAACGTAGCCAGCATTTGTACCTTCGTCGTTGCCGTTCTCAACCTGTACGTCGTCGCTCCCTTTACGTATGTGTTGTTCTTCCTTCATTGCTTAATTTGTCTCTACTGATATGTATATATATATATATAAATGCATGCATGTTGCACCGAAGAGGTTGTGTTTGATGTGTTGTTCGAAAATCTGTCGTTTGATGTTTTGGTGAAAAATTTTGCTGTGGCCTTTTTTTATTGTGGCCGGCCGAGACCTTAATATATATGTATATGTATATATATATATATATATATATATATATATATATATATATATATATATATATATATATCTGTGTGTGTGTGTGTGTGTTTATAATCTATTTTATAAAAATATGTATTATTATTTTAAGAGAATCCACAAGCCTAAAATATATATTATTATCATAAGATATGTACGTTCTAAGTATAAAATTAAGGTGTATATATTTTTTTAGCACTCACATTATTATATATGCAGATGATCATGTGTATTTATATGATTTTTTAATATATATTTTGTAAGACGTGTATGTTAGGGTTAGGGTTTATCGTTTATTATACTAAATATAAACTAGGGCTATAAGGAAAAATCCTAAGGATAAGGGTATTGTGCATGGGGAAAAGTTGAGGAGGTTGGTTGGGCATCAGTGTTGTGATTGATAAAAATTAAATAGAGATGAATAATTGTGTATAATAATAATAACAATAATAATAATAATAATTAATCATATAGGATTTATTAGATTGTACTATATATATATTATCTTATTAATATCTACTTGATTTTACTATGCGTAGGTTGAATGATTTGATGATAGTTTGATGTTTAGCCAGTTTGTTAAATATATAACTAAAGATTATGTCCTTATTTTAAATAGTTTGATGTTGTTAGGTTTACATAGTTGCTTATGATCTGGTAGAATATATTTATGATTTGTCTAGCTAGTTGAAGATTAGTTTACATATTTTGTAATTTAGATCCTTTTAATTTCGAGAACAACCTTGATGATAAGATTTAGTGGTTCTCATTTGTAGGTAATGATCAGATGACATACCCTCCACTGTATTTTCATATGGCGCCACATAGAGATGTACGGACTCATGTGATATGGTTATATGACGAGCTATGTCATTTGAAGAGGAGTTGGTATGTATTTTGTGATTTATCTATTTACAGCGTACTAACGAATTTTATAATATTGGTACATTATAAGAATATTTTTTGATTTATAGCTCATAGCCCAAGACTTAGACCCATGTACCTCGTCCATTAATATTGGTACATTATGGAAGAAGGCTAGAGCAACAAAAGATGGATATATTAATGAAGATGTAGATGTTGCAGCGAAAAAAATTGTAAGTTTGTAGATATTTGGAACCCTGCTTACTTTTCTTTTAGAAAACTATTATATTATGCTTATTCATGTAAGCTAATTTTACATATATTATATACATTACAGGACAAACTTCAAGCGTCAGATGGTGAGGAGGGGGTAGACCAATATAACATTGTATCACAGGCTATAGGAATTGTAGAACACCCTAGAAGACACAGGGGTCTTGGATTAGGTGTTACGAAAACGAGCGTACGTGATCGATCTCGTGGTTCTCGTAACACTAATGAGCAAGTCACCATCCTTACACAGAAATTGAACGTGGCATTTGAACGGATGGCAACAATGGAGCAAGAGTTGTCATTTATTAAATCTCAAGGGTATAAGCCATCCGATTTAGTCGACCATGATCAGCTTCACATACCTAATGTAAATAGTGTCAGAGACAGTTGTGAAGCTGATGCACGTCTTTCTTCTCTTTCCGAGGTAAGCATTTCATAACTTTGAATTATTATTAAATGTATTCGGTGTCATAAATAATTAATAATGTGTAATATTTTCGTTTAGGGTTTGCATAAATGTGACTTGTTAGCGAATGATCTTTCAACTCTTTTGGCAAAAGGAAGGGTCCGCATCAGTCACAGTACCAAAATGTAAACTGTCTACGGGTACAACTTAGCCCTACTTACAAGGCCGGTGAGTATTGACACTCCAATCATTGGTAGTGCGCCCTTGCCTTATTATAAAGAGGGCGATGAGGCAGCCACAGTGCTAGAAGCTCATGGAAGCTTCGTGCTTTGGCCTGTGGATCAGATACGTCTCACTACTGAAGAGGTATTGACATTCAATATCTTCATTAGACCTAGTTTAGTAGTTACATTGTTTATACCTTTTTCATATATATATATGCTCAATACATATTTTGTTTATTATTATTATTTAAGGAATCAAAGAAGGAGATTGCTCCTGCTAGTAAAACTAAGAGAGGTACTAGTAGAACGAGCAACACAAAAGAGGGCGCTGCCAAAGGAAAGAGAGCTAAATCTGAAAAATCAGTTGCCCCACAAAAGATTCGTTCTTCGGAAATACGCCAACCTCCACCAGCATTAGCTTTATTGTATTTCTATGCCCAAAACTACCTCGAGAATAATTATATTTCCATTGATTATCATCCTGAGTATGTTGGAAGGGACGATGCTACTTACATGGTATCGACAGCTGACATAAGCGACATTTATAATCAGGAATGGATGTCAACCACGAGTGTCGCCGTTTATGTCACGTAAGCATTATTTCATATTTCAGATTTTAGTACTCTTGGAGACATAGAATTTTTACGACCTCTTAAGCTTATATGAGTTATTAGTTATTAACAAATATCCATTAATATTGTCGTCCATATATAGGTTGGTAGCTAGTCGCGCTGCGTTGGAGGGAATGTTGTCCTCTATTGTTTTTGTGTGCCCATACTACATAGCTGACAGTAGTACAATAACAGAGGGTAGGCACATAAACTATTTAGCGGATCGCATTTTGATTGAGGGACACAACAAGCTCTATCTCATTCCTCACCTCGCAACTGAACATTGGGTTTTGTACGCCGTCCGACCTGATCTTAACAAAGTTTATGTGTTTGATTCCCTTCGAACCTATGACGTGCCTTTTGAGGTTGCTCGTCGTGGTGGGAAGGAATTTATAGACAAGTTAGTATATTTTTCACTTCTTACTTCATTAGCTTATTTATACATATATATATTCTACTTTCATTATTTGAGGTATATATACTTACAATATTATGTATCCAACTCTATTTATTAGGGCACTACGGATGGCATATCAAAGGAGAGGTGAGAATGGTGTCCCTGACCCAAAGAATCTTCAATATGAGCCTATTATGGTAAGTAGGAAGACAACTATTTTGTATTTTGTTTTAATTCAAATTAATATATAATAGTTAGAGAGCTAATTGAATTCATTTGACAGTGTCCACAACAGCAAAACGGCGATGATTGTGGATACTATGTATGTAGAGCAATGGATCTTATAGTCCAGAATAGATCGGTCAACATAGATCCAAGCCATGTATGTTTGCTTTTCCATATTTTTCTATTAATGAATCATGACATATATATTTTTGACCAAATGTCTAACTGTATATTAATTGAAACATGGGTGTTGTATTTTTTCACCGATGACTATGCACGAGGCCAGCAATATAATGCTGATGAAATTGATGAAGTTAGAGACCAATGGGCCAAGCACGTGCACTCATTCATTCGGTATTAGGTAGCGATCTATATATTCTACATGCATTTTCAGGTTTGTATTTTGTCTACATCTTTCGGTCTTCCAGCCTAGATCTGTGAACTCTTTACTTTGGGGTATAGAGCTACCAAGTTGTGGTATGCCCACTAATTTTTATTCCTAAGTATAGTTGGTGTATTGAGACATGCATACCAATTATAGATTGATTGAAATTATGGTGTGATACCCTGCTGGTATGAATTGATGTTGTTTTATATTGCAGATTTGGTAATTGTTTGAACATACAACTATGTATGTGGGCAGGAACAAAACAGAAAAATTCTAAAAAAAACATATACTTTTAATAACGGTTCTATGAAAACCATTATTAAAACCTATTCTTTAATAACGGTTCGTAAAAAAAACCATTATTAAAAACTAGTTTTTAATAACGGTTCTATTAGACACCGTTGTTAAAAACTAGGTTTTAATAACGATTTCCCATAGAACCGTTATTAAAACTCCTTATAATCTGATATTTATGAGCATTTAATGCGTATTAGAGGGTTTAATAAACGCATAATCAATGTCCGAAACGGTAATTCGATGATGTTTTAACAACGGTTTTTGTATTAACCGTTATTAATACATGGTTTTCAACAACTGTTTTTTCTGATAAACCGTTATGAAAACCTTATTTTTAATAACGGTTTACTGCGAAACCGTTATTAAAAGCTGCATTTTTAACAACGGCTTTTAAGTAAAAACCGTTATTAAATATGAAGTTTACGGACATATTCGCGGGTTTTTGTGTATTTTTCATGACGGTTATGAACCGTTATTAAAGATATAATAACGGGCGATTCAATAACGGTTGAAAACCGTTATTAAAACTGAAAAAATAACCGTTATTAAAAGCCCTTTCTGTGGTAGTGAGATTATAATGATACCCTCCTATGTTTTGAATTAGGCTTTAATACCACTTATTGGGACTAAAACTAAGCCTCAACAAGCTTGATTATGAAGAATATGAGACCATAATCATATATAAATCCAAATGAGGTTCCTTCCTAAAATCAATTAGTAATAGGAAAAGTAACCCACTAGACTTATATATTGGTCTAATTTTCTCTTATTTATCAACTTGGGACTTTCATTTACACCCAAAAAATAGTACAACTCACAGTTCCCAACTCACTTGGAAGCTTTAAAAACATATGCTCCATTGTTGGGCTACCATTAAATCTTCAATCAAGTGTTTTCTAAGGTTTGTGGCTTCATTCATGTATGGATATAGTCACAACTATCATAAGATACCATCCAACCCATTTCTCTCTCCTTAGCAAGTTTTTAGAGTTGTAGAAACTTTGATTCCTGAATTATGATTGTTCATGACTTATGAGAGTCAAGGTTCATGTTTGTGCTTAGATCTAGAAGGTCTAGTTTGTTTTATCAGACCTGGGTTAGTGTATTTGATTTTGAGATCCATTTCTTCTCCTACAAATGTTTAGAGACATCATAATCTTCATTTTAGATTTAATTCATATTACTTTCAATTTGTGTTGGGTGTTTGATTTGATTTCTCTAGATCAAGAAAATGAAGGAGTAAAGGTCAAGCTTATTCAATGTTGCTGAAATGCTTGTTGAGTGTTCTAGGTGGCCATGGTTAACAAAGAGTGGATGAAGGAGCCAGATTGCAGCTGTTTCTTTTGGGTACGTAGTGGAGGAGCTAGTGAAGAAGAACATTAATGTTTTGCATTCTTGTTGTTTAATAAATGATTAGGTTGCTATGAGTGTTTTAATTAGTTTAATTTTCTTAATGATTAGTTTTTTTTAATTTTCTTTCTTATTCTAGTTGCCTAATTTAATCTTATTTCTAGTTTTAATTGTCCAAATGATTATTTTTTGCATATGCTATACTTTCATTGAATAAATGAATAACAAATAAAATGTAATGAAACTAAATGAAATTGACAAAAAGTAAGGAAGGTAAAAAAAAGTTAATAAAGAAAGTAGCGTATATATAACATCTAATTTTTAATTGACAACTACTAATTGTAATAAAAAAAATTATTAAAATCAACAACCATTAATTGAAGAAAAAAAGAAGAAGAGGGAAAGGAATGAGAAAATGGAGGGAATGGTAATAGTATATGTGAAGATAAAATCATCATTTTGCATGCTCAACTTTAATCTGACGACAACTTAACAATCACTATAGCCATAGGGTTAGGTGGCAATAAACCTTTTAAACTCAGGGTTATTTAATGTATTTCTAAAAACTTAGGGATATATCATATATTTTTCATAATTATTTTTATTATTATTTATTACAATATTAATATTTATAATTAAGATTATTAATGATATTATAATAATTAATACCAATAAGTTTAGATTAAATCAAAGCATATCAACACCAATAAGTTTAGATCAACAAAAATAAGTTGTACATAATAGACCATTAGTCTAACGTCAACTGATGACATTTATTAAAAATTAGTTAAAGCTCAATTTAAGAGCTAAACTTTCTTTTGTGTAATTATTCCATACCAAACACGCACTAGAAACTAGAGTTCCTAAGCCATTTTAATTTGGGTGTATTACGTGGCTATTATATAACCATTTACATATTTTTATGCTACATTAAAAACCTAATATAAATCCCATTGTCAATATAAGATTTGAAAATTGTTATATGTTTATTTTACTTTTACTTATAATGGATCTATAAATGTAAACACAAAACACTATATAGTTGGCGATTAGGGATGGCAATTTTTTCCGCGGGTTCGGGGCCCCGTCGGGGATTCTCCGTTCGGGTTCGGGTTCGGGGAGGGAATTCGAGGATCGGGTTTGGGTTCAGGGATTCTTAACAGGGATTTTTTCGGGGACGGGTTTGGGTCCCCATCCCTGAACCCGCCCCAAAATGTTTTATATATATTTTTATATAATTATATATTGTATGATATATATAATTTTTTTATAGAATATAAATTTAAAATACAATATAAAATAGTTTGAGGATCGGGGATGGGATCGAGGATCGGGTATGAAGTCGGGTTTCGGGGATCGGGTCGGGTTTTAAGAACACGGAATAAATCGGAGACGGAAAATAAATCGGGGATCGGGTCGGGAAACTCTCGATAAAAAAATAACGGACATCGGGTCAGGTTCGGGGATTATTTTTTTTATCGGGTTCGGGGATGGGGATGGGGTCACCGTCCCCGACCAGCCCCATTGGCATCCCTATTGACGATACTATAAATAATACAATGCCAAAAAGATAAAGATTTAAATATAAAATCTCTAATATCCAGAAACTGACTTCTATCACTATAATAAATATTATTGGGTACAGTCTTACCTTTATTAGCAATCAGAAGTAATTTCTAACACAACATGATCACTAAAATTTCATTAAAACTTTGAAATGGAATTACTAATTATATAGGGAGATAGAAATGATAAAGTCTTTAGTAAAAAATATATTAAAAGATAAAAATTAGTATATTATTAGTGGAGACCGGAGAGTACTATAAAGTAATAGGGCACATTGAATATTTAATTATATAATAAGAGAATATTAAGATTTGCATAATATTATTATTTTTTACATGAATGAAGAGAAGAAAACTAGCACAAAATTTCTTCATTTCTATTCTTATGCTCTATGATCACAGTAAATAGTAAGGAACACTGGATAAACATAAGACGTTAGACTACCACATCCTACTATGCATCAGTTTTAAGTGAATGTTTGCTCGTTTAAAAGTTAATAATATATTGTTTGTCAATAACCGCGGAAATTGCTAATAAGCATTGCTACATATATGCTTAAATTAAATATGTTTCTAGTGAGGAGTAACTTTTTATAATTTCGGTCTCATAACATTTGTAATGTTTGTCATTTTACAATATTTGAAGTTAAATTTTGACTATTATTACATATTTCATCCAATTCACAGTATATGTTGCTTTTAACTTGAATATACTAATTAATAAATAATAAATTTGAGTAAATAAAATGCCTAAGATAATTAATATATCATCACATAATGGCACTTTCAATAACTTTATCAGTAATCAATAATTAATAAAATAGAGGGTATAGTAGTAATTGTAATATTTAATTTGTACGAGTTGTAATATGTTTTTTATTTTGAAATAATTTTTTTAATAAAAAGTGACTTATATTATGAAATAAAAATAATTATTTTTATAATAGAAAAAATAATCAAAATTTGAAAATATATTTTTAAGATATATATATATCTTAAAAATATATATACACATATATGTATATGCATATCAATTTAATGACAATTTCAACATCTAAAATCAATATATAGCAAATAGCTTAAGAGGAATTTACACATTGATTACTAATAGATGTATGTATTTCAAGTTTATATCCCTATCAATTTTTTTTGATTTATATGAATCCAAAAAGATAATTACAATATATCTAAGGCCAACCCTGACTTTCAGGAGTCCTAGGTTGAAAAAAATATTATGACCCTATATTTTATATATGCATAAAATTTTTGTTTGGATTGAAATTGAATCATTGGTCTATTTCAATAAAACTTATTTATTTTTATTATTTGACTATATTTGTTAGCTTAAATTCTTATTTTTATATTAGATGATCTCATATATATATAAATATGCGGCTCATATTATTTGAATATCCTAGATATAGGTCTAACATTGCTATACTAAGGGTTGACCTTGAATATATTATATACATCACATTAATTCGTTTCTTTAGAGTGTTAATTTTTATAACACATAATATGATTTTGTTTATCTACTAAAATTTTATAAATTATTGATGAAAAATTGATACTATTTATCCTATCATAATTTACTATAAAAATATTTTTAAATAAAAAATTAATTAATATTATTATTTTATTGCGATCTTTGATTTTAAAGAAAATATGTTTATTTTACATCGACTCTCACATATTTTTGACCTTTTTGTTTTGTTTTTTCGTTGCTGCTGTACTTATTTTCACCTTCCACTCCTCCCATACCTCCCAACCCGGTTCAGAATAGCAGCAATAAACATAGATTTTCTAATTTGAGCACGAGCGATGGACAAGGCTCAAGGGTTTAAGGAAATATAAAGTACAGAAAGAAATGTGCGGAATCTCATAGATAGGGTTTGCAGACGAAAACTAAGCCTCCAAACATCCCGCAATCGTAATAATGCCCGTAATGGTAAATCTGAGTTTCATTCTTTGATGCGGGTGCTGTATGTACTCACTGCTCTGTCAATCGATCCTCAAACTCGAACGAAAACTATCAACAATCAAAACTCTCCCTTTAATTTTGTACTTAATAAGTTATCCACCACAGCGGAATCAGAAACCCTTCTGTGCAGTCGTTTCTGAGCAAAAGGTAGTAGAGGAGGAATTACAGGTTCTTCTCACGATGGCTGGGAAAAATATAGCTGCGAAAGAAGAGAAGTCTAACGGAAATACAGCCTTAGCTGTTGATCTCAGTGATTATAAGATTATAAAGGAGGGTGAGGCTGAGATTCTTATGCATGCCAAAAACCAAGTCTTTTACAATAGAACCCAGGTTCGATTCCTCCCCCTTCCCCTTCCCCCTTCCGTTCTTCTAATGTAATTTGTTACGCTATTTTGTATTTGTATGCCCCAGTTTTCATGAATTTCCTAATGTTTCTAATTGCTGGATATAGCTTTCTGTTTTGGGTCGTTGTCTAATTTGAAAGTTCACCCTTCACGTCCGTGTTTTTTGAACTTGAGTGCTGAGATCTCCAATTGAGCGTCTAGATTTGTTTGATTAAATATATATCCCGAGTCCTGACCAGCGACCTATTCGCTTATCCTTGCTGTTGTACTCTAGGAGTTTGAGAGGAGGGAGCATAGATCAATACTATTCTGTATCGGCGTGAAACATGACATTGACCATAGAGACACACTAGATTGAATTTGATATTTTTACAGGATCAGTTCGATGTGGTTACGATAATCTGGTCTCAGGAATATAATTTGAATCTGATATTTGGGAACACTAGATGGCATATTGAAGCTTGTGTCTGATCTGAAATGAGCAATATTTTGTGGATGGTCACACTGATGCTCTTTTTCACGCATGACTGTGTTTCATTATTAGAAATTATGGTCTTTAAACCTCTTCATGACCTTTGTCGCTTAGGTTTCATTAGAAGCTCACCGGCTTCTTGATAGGACTTCCGGTAATTCTCTGAATTTTGGTATTTCCTCCAATGCACTCAGTTCAGTATATTGCAAGGAATAAAAAAAAAAAACACAGACAGACTAGAGAAATAGTTGGATTAATAAGAGCCAAAATGCCAGGAATTCGAGGTCCTGGCTCCTCCCTTACAGAGCTTTTTTCCCCCCTATCTCGAGACCTCCCTATCCCCTATATATATCCTTTCTGTCTCCTCCCCCTGCCCAGCGCTCTTCCTGCAACCGAAAATACTGTAATGACACGACACCTGGCCTAACCGTCTAACAGACTCGTAAAAGACTAAAAAGGGCAGAGATAAAAACAGTAACAATACATTAAAAATATGCCCCTCCCGGGTTTAGTCTTCCTTCCTTTTCTAACATATGTGAATTTGATGATGGGTCTATCAATACTTCCCCCTTGGAGTTTCACCTTGTCCTCAAGGTGAAAAGCTGGAAACTGCTGGTTCAGGACATCAAATGCTTCCCAGGATGTCTCAAACTCTGGCAGACCTTTCCACTTAACTAGGACTTCCAAGGCTCCTTGCTGGTTGTAGCGTAGGCTGCGAACAGCCTCAGGTTCCACCTTCCATTCCATGTCGGCAGAGAGGACCGGGGTGAAAGGCTGAACATGGATGCTATCCCCAACTGCGGGCTTGAGCATTGACACATGAAAAACTGGGTGAATGGCTGCTGAATCTGGTAACTTGAGTCGATAGGCAGTCTCCCCCACTCTAGCTTCTACCTGGTACGGACCAAAATATCGTGGGTCAAGCTTCTCATTCAGCCTCTTGGCCAGTGATCTATGACGGTATGGTTTGAGTTTTACAAACACCCAATTGCCTATTGCATAGGCCTGCTCACGTCGCCCTTTATCTGCTTGCTGCTTCATTCTGGTTTGTGCTCGCTGGAGGTGATATTTCAATTCTTCCAGAACAGCATCCCTTTCCCTTAAGTCCTGATCCACCGCAGCAAAAGGTGTACTTCCTTCCTCATAACGCAGAATGGGGGGAGGGTCTCTTCCATACAAAGCAGTGAAGGGTGTCATTTGGATGGCTGAGTGGAAAGAGGTGTTATACCAAAATTCTGCCCAGGGAATCCACTTAGCCCATTTCTTGGGTTTGTCTCCTGCAAAACAACGCAAGTACGTCTCCACACTCCTATTCACCACCTCGGTTTGCCCGTCGGTCTGCGGGTGATAAGCCGAGCTAAACTTCAATGTGGAGCCTTGCAATTTAAATAGCTCCTTCCAGAAATTACTCACGAATATTTTGTCCCTGTCTGAGACTATGGATTTGGGCACTCCATGTAAGCGTACGATCTCCTTAACAAAGGTAGCTGCCACCGTTTGTGCATTGAAAGGATGCTTCAATGGAATAAAATGCGAGTACTTTGTTAGGCGATCTACTACTACCATGATACAATCAAAACCATCCGAATTCGGCAGCCCCTCAATAAAATCCAGCGAGATATCTTCCCAGACTTGCTGGGGTATAGGTAAGGGTTGCAGCAGCCCAGCCGGCCATAAGGCTTGGTTTTTATTCTGCTGACACACCCCGCAACCTGCCACGTACTCCTGCACATCCTTCTTCATTCTTGGCCAATACACCTCCCGTGCTAGCCTGTGAAAGGTTCGGAGCACCCCTGAGTGACCCCCTATTCCTCCTCCATGGAACTCAGCCAGTAGTTGGTGCTTCAAGGGGGATTGTGTAGGTATCACTAGCCTGTTATGGTACAGCAACTTCCCTCGAACCAGGCTGTATCCACCACAGTTTGGGTCTCCCTGTTGGATTCTCCGGATTATCGGTCCCAATACGGGGTCAGCAACAATGTCGGATTGAAGAGAGCTCATGTCACTAGTCCACACTGTTGTAAGAGCGGAAAAAACAGTGTCTGCCCCTATTCTTGATAGAGCATCAGCAACTTTGTTCTCGTAGCCCGGTTTGTATTCAATGTCGAATTGATAACTCCACAGCTTTGCCACCCACCTTAAGTGTTCCTCTGGAATGACCCGTTGTTCCATTAAGTGCTTCAGACTTTTCTGGTCTGTCCTCACAGTAAACCTCTGTCCTAGCAGGTAATGTCGCCACCGCTGTACGGCCAGCACTATGGCCATCAATTCCCGCTCGTAGACTGACTTCATTCGCGCGCGTTGACCCAAAGCTTGACTGAAATATGCTATGGGGCGCTGCTTTTGCATTAGTACTGCCCCTACTCCCACACCCGAGGCGTCAGTCTCCACCACAAATGGTTCTTTAAAGTCTGGTAGCCCCAAAACCGGTACAGTAAGCATGGCCTGTTTCAGTCTCTCAAACGCCCCCTGCGCTTCCTCATTCCACCTAAAGTTATCTTTTTTTAATTGGGCTGTGAGGGGGGCTGCTATATGCCCATAGTGTCTCACGAACCTCCGATAATAGCCGGTGAGTCCCAAAAATCCCCTTAATTCTTTCAACGTTTTTGGTACTGGCCAATCTTTCATGCATTTTAACTTGGACGGATCAGCAGCCACCCCCTTACTAGATATAATATGTCCCAGGTACTCTAATTCTGATTTCCCAAACATACATTTTTTTATGTTTACCGCTAAAGAATTGGCACGCAGTACCTCAAGGACCCATGTGAGATGTTGAAGATGCTCCTCCATGGTTGGGCTATACACAAGTATGTCGTCAAAAAATACCAGCACACATCTTCGAAGGAGAGGTTTAAATACCTCATTCATCAAGGCCTGGAAGGTGGCTGGGGCGTTGGTAAGCCCAAACGGCATAACTAAAAATTCATAGTGTCCCTCGTGTGTGCGGAACGCAGTCTTCGGGATGTCAGCTGGGTTCACCCGAATTTGATGGTATCCAGGCTTTAAATCCAATTTCGAGAACACCGCAGCCCCATTCAATTCATCTAGAAGCTCATCAATCACCGGAATAGGGAATTTGTCCGGAACTGTGACTTTATTCAATGCCCTATAGTCCACACAAAACCGCCAGCTCCCATTTTTTTTTTTTTTACTAAAAGTACTGGGCTCGAGAAAGGACTCTGGCTGGGTTGGATGATCCCTGCTGCCAACATTTCCCCCACTAGCTTTTCAATTTCATCCTTCTGCACCTGCGGGTATCTGTAAGGCCTGACACTCACTGCACTGGTTTAGTGCCTGGTAGCAGGGGAATTTGGTGGTCCAGCTTCCGTGGAGGGGGAAGGCCCTGGGGTTCCTTAGTTACCTCAAGAAACTGCTGCACTATCTCTTCCAGCTGGGGAGGAATTTCCATGGGTAGGGAGCTGCCATCATCAAGATTTAATGCGCAGCACTCTACCAAAACCCCTTGCCCTCCCTTTATCACGGTTCGGATAAGGGACTTAAGTGAGACCTGCTCCTTACTTAGCTCGGCATCCCCTTCAAGTGTGACCCGAGTCTTACCCAACATAAATCTCATCTTCAGGTTTCTCCAATCCACCTGCATTTCGCCCAACCTTTCCAGCCATTGCATCCCCAGTATCACATCGGCACTACCCAAGTTTAAGGGCAGAAAATCCTCAACTATGTCCACTTCCTGTAGGGTCAACAACACCCCTTTGCAAATGCCCTGGGTCTGCACCGAGTTTCCTGTACCCATCAGCACTCCATAGGAGGTGGTGGTAGTGACTGGTAACCGAAGTCGGTTCACCAAATCGTTGGCCACAAAATTGTGGGTGGCACCACAATCTATTAAGACCACCACTGCCTCTCCTCTAATTTTTCCTTTTAACTTCATGGTTCTGGGTGAAGTAAACCCCACCACATAATTCATGGATAGCTCGACAGCCCCCTCCACTGCCTCTGTTTTTTCTGTGCATTCCTCCTCTAGTTCCTCCTCTCCCTCGTCATTCCCAACCGAATCATCCACGAGCAGGACCTGCAGCATTCGATTCTTGCAGACATGACCCGGCCCGAATTTTTCATCACACCGGTAACATAGCCCATTTTCCCTTCTGCGGAGATATTCAGCGTCTGATAGTCTGCGAAATCCCGAGCTTCGTCGGCTTCCTTGTGACTCAGCAGCCAGGTGTGGGGTGTTCGAACTCCCCCCCCCCCCCCCCGATTTGGTCCAGACAGTCCCAGCGTTGGGTTTTGGGGAAATTGGTCCAACTAAGCTAGAGGTTGGAGTTTGTCGTGGGCTAGTCAGTGCTTGATTTTGGCCCATTAATTTCGGCCCCAACCCTCCTGGGTTCCTGATGATCCGATTCTTCTCTTCCACCAGTTGGGCTGCCTCCATTATTTCGGTCAGTCCAGAGGGCCTCAACAGCCTCACCTCAGCCCTCACCACCGGTTTCAGTCCATTGAGGAAAGTACTTTCTAGTACTTCCTCCGGCATTCTCCCCTGCAACGGCGCAGCAAGCAGCTCGAACAGCTCTAAGTATTCCTCGATCGTCCCCTGCTGTCGAATGGCCAAAAATTTTTCACACAGAGATCCCTCATGTTTTGGGCGGAATCGAATTAGGAAGGCTTCCCTGAATCCCCTCCAGGTGGTGAATCCCTTTCTCTCCTCTACATATTGAAACCATGCCAGTGCTCTTCCCTCCATAGCCACGGCTACGGCTTCCAGACGCTCTGCTTCAGTGAGCTGGTTGATATTAAAGTACCTTTCCGCCCGAAATAGCCATCCTTCTGGGTCCGTTCCATTGAAAAGAGGGAACTCCAGCTGCCGGGTCGGCCGATGCTCCATTCGCTGCCCTTCCATCACCATATGTGACCCTGCTCCCCGGGGTGAGTCCTCTGCCACGCCTTCTATCCTCTGCTCTCCCAGGACCCTAGAAAATGATGCGCGGCCTCCCTGGTTCATCAACTGATCCAGCCGGCTCAACACGATCATGGTTTTCTCCATTTGAGGTATCTTCCCTGTATCTCCCTTAATAGTATCTATCTCCTTCTGCCATTCTTCCTGTACCAGCGCCATTTTCTCCTCAAGCAAGCCCATCCTCTCCTCAATCACCTCCACCTTCTTCTGGGCCATCCCTCAGTCTCGAGCCTCGCTCTGATACCAAACTGATAGGACTTCCGGTAATTCTCTGAATTTTGGTATTTCCTCCAATGCACTCAGTTCAGTATATTGCAATGAATAAAAAAAAACACAGACAGACTAGAGAAATAGTTGGATTAATAAGAGCCAAAATGCCAGGAATTCGAGGTCCTGGCTCCTCCCTTACAGAGCTTTTTCCCCCCCTATCTCGAGACCTCCCTATCCCCTATATATATCCTTTCTGTCTCCTCCCCCTGCCCAGCGCTCTTCCTGCAACCGAAAATACTGTAATGACACGATACCTGGCCTAACCGTCTAACAGACTCGTAAAAGACTAAAAAGGGCAGAGATAAAAACAGTAACAATACATTAAAAATATGCCCCTCCCTCATTACTCAACCCCCGACCCTCCCGGGTTTAGTCTTCCTTCCTTTTCTAACATATGTGAATTTGATGATGGGTCTATCACTTCTATGAACCTGTTAGGTTATTTTGTGGCTAGAGAAAGGAATAGTAATGACAGTAGTTCTTGCTCAATCGTGTATTGGAAGTCTTGGCTTTCGTTGAGGATACCTGTAGTTTTGAGGACTCATGGCCTATTGAATGATGCAAATAGTTGAATAATTAAACTCTTTAATTGCCTTTTTCTATTACCTTAATTGGATTTTGCAAAGCTAGTAATACATTCTTCTGTAACAAACATACTACTTTAGGAGGGCAATTGCCGACATTGTGTTATATAAAAGCTTGCATTTTTCAATCTTAATGAGGATGTAAATATATTTTAGTGGAATGATTTTTTTATTTTTTCAGATAAGAGATATAAACACAATTATTCTTCCTAAAACATTATATGTGGTTAATCTCTTAACCAGGTAACATGCCTCACATGATCTATCATATTTTTTGGCATCTTTAAAAATGCTGTACTTGATCCTGAATTTGTTTTATCATATTTTCTTTTTTCTCCTTTCCCCATTTTATTTATTCTCCCTGCAATACCATTTGTTCCCTTAAATAAAAGAACTTTCAGTTGTTTGCCTTTTTTTAATTGGAGGTGAAGAATGACAGAGTAAAATACATAACCACCCCTACAAATTTGCTAACAGTGTTCAAGCAAAATAAATAAAAATGAAGAAAAAAGAGGATAAAGTTTGTAGATTTTTAGGGAAAATGAGCAGAAAGAGGGAAAGAGTACAAAAATAGCTGAAGCTATGTTTGGGTGTAAGAAATAGCATTTCATAATCATCTAGCATGTCGTAGGCCATGTGAGGTTATGTCACATAATAAAATTGCGAACGAGTTTGTGGTTGTAGTGTCGTGTTATCTGGGCATTGCGAACAATAAATTGTGCCAAGCCATGAAATTTTATTTTTATTTCGCGATATACTCTAATTATTATTTATTTATTATTTGAATATAAATATTCAATAAACTAGTATTTGGTATTATATTAGAAGGATTTAAGTGAGTCTTTATATGTTAAATTGTCGTAATAATCCTAAATTTGCTTTAGAATGAAAAAACACATGGTACATGTGAAGGTAATAAGTGGCAATACTTTATTATAATTCAATACTAATTTGGTCGAAGTTATTTATTCTAAATGAATAAGGAAGATTATTATACATGCTTTTTTCAGTAGATTTAAGAGCTCTCAATAAATCGTCGATTTATCGGCCAATAAAATATGAAATTTAAAAAATGTAGCGCATCAGTAATTTTGCGTTGCAGCTGACCAAAACGGCTAAATAGGTGCCGTAACACTATAGCGGCACTGCTATTTAATTGCATGGATCATGTGCCGCTTTAGTGAAGAGTTCTGTGAAAGTATCTTCTTTAAGAAGAATCATTGTGTTTTATTGTTTATTTGGGAATTCAAAAATATGTATCCTGATAAACAAAGTTACTGGGATCTTTACTGTCTTGGTAGCCTCTTGATTTGAAGGTGCTTTTGAAGGTGTTACTATTGAGCTCAACTTGCATCAACTCTGTATAATTCTCGAACTTAGAGGCATGCCACACATCAATCCCCGTGCTGTGAATTGTGAAGTACTTCCCACTTGCAAGACTATTTCTGTGTATATATTGAACTTCGCATTTGCTGGTTGAGGCTTAGCATACTGGTCATCGCATTAAATCTTCTGCTCATGACATGTATTACTCCCTCCATTTCACAATATAAGTCATTTATGGATTTTGAGGTCGAACTTTGACTCATAATTTTAAGGATATAAAAATATAATGGTTATATTTGTATTTGACAGTACTTTTATCGTATTACTTTTTTATATATTTTTATTAATATGTATTAAAAAATATTAATAGTCAGTGTATTTATGGAATTTAACAATGACCTATATTATGAACGGGAGGGAGTATCATTTATCATTTAGCATTTATTTTGTGTTTCTTGGACTCTGCAGTTTACATATTCATTATTCTTCCCCATATGTTTATAGCATATCTGAACTTGATAGGATTTAGCCATATTAGATGAAGTAATCTTGGATTTTAAACACGAGACAAAACCATTTGGTGGAGACATGAGGACTAGTGAGTCACATTCTAGTTCTACGTGGAATTCTTAGTCTCATGTTCCTGGCTTTCCTTTGTCTCTTATTCTGTGAAATATCTGTAATGGCAGACCTCTTGGCATAAGTCCCTTGAGCTTTCTCTCTGGCCTCCAGTAAGAAAACTTAAATCTAAGAATCCTCCTGCCATTTCTCTGGAGGAAAAAAAGTCCCATCCTGCTGCTGCTAGCTTGCACCACCATGTCTAGCCGGGTTCCTTACTTAAAAAGCACCATCTGTCACCCAATTTTGGCCCTCCTATTGTGCAGTGGCTTGGCTCAGGTACCCAATTAACAAATATTGGTTAAGCTGTTGGAGGCTTGTGCTTAGGTTAGTATGAGTCTCTGGCCAACAGTGTGAATGTGTAAGTGAACTCCCAGCAGTAATCTTGTGAGCTCAACCCTGGTTATGTAAACCTCTTTAGATTATCATCTTCTAGGGTCAATTCCACGTTGGAAGGAACTGATACAAATGGAAATCCAAGGCCAGAAAGATTTCCATGATTATCCTTGCTGCCATTTGACCTTGCTATTATGTGTTGGCACTTAGGATCATTTTCTTCCCCTGATTTCATCTAACCTATCTGAACTTATTTAAACTTCAATGTATTATTGCTGTGATTATTATTATTATTGTAATTGGAATTATTATTTTCATTATTAAGGTAAAGTTTATGATAATAATTAATAATAATAATGATAATGCTTAATAATAATAATGTTGATAATAGCAATAGTATTAGTAAAATTAATTGTGATGATGATGATGAATATGGCAATAAAATGATAATGATAACATCAACAAAAGATATGATTAATAATTAATAATAATAATAATTATGACAATTACCATGATTACCTTTTTTCATTCTATTGTAAGTATTCATTCTTATTAATACTGATTAATAATAATAATAATTATTATTCTTTTTATTATACTCACAATTACATTATTATCATCATCATCATCACTGTTGTTGTTTTATTAGTTATTATTACTTTTTGTGTTGTTGTATTCATCATTATTATTAATAATTATTTTTACAATTATTATCATTATTATTTTTATTATGTTATTATAAGCATTAATCCTTATTAATACTAATTATTATTATTATTTATATCTATCTTTTTATTATACCTACAGTTACGTTATTATTATTATTGTTTTTTTGTTTTAGTATTAATTATTACTATTATTGTTGTTGCTGCTGTGGTGATTCTTCTTCTTCATCATCATTATTAATGTTATTATAATTAGTTCTACTATTATTGCATTTCTTCTCACCTGAAGGGTCCTCATCCGATCATGTCTGAAGATAGATACTATGATCACTGCCACGCGGCATGATTCCAAAATTTGAGCTCAATTGTTTTCAATTCTCAGGTTAATAACCGGGACATGTCAATTGCTGTGCTGAGAGCATTCATATCCAAACGCAATCAAGAACATGAAGCATTTTTGTCAAGAAAAACAAAACATGTGCCTAAGGTTTCTAAGGATGAATCTTCTGTGGATGTTCCCAATGAATCACCTGGTGATTCTGCAGTGGATGACGGAAAACCTAATGAAGCCTGTGAAGCTGCTGAAAAAATTTCTGAAGATGGACCTTCTAACCTCTCCAAAGAGACAGGCAAAGCAACAGAAGCAAAAGTCAATAGGGAACTTAAGCCACCAAGAGTTCTTGAGGTCTGATCATTTATTTTTTCAACTGCTTATGTGTGATGCTTCTGAATGTCTTACAGTTTATGTTGTTGTAATAATATTAAAACCTGCAGTCTTTGTCAGCCTCTGGTTTACGAGCATTAAGATATGCACGTGAAGTGGAAGAGATAGGTCAAGTTGTGGCCTTGGACAATGATAAAGGTAATGATTTTTATTTTATTTTTCCTTCATCTTTGCTGTATTTTGTTATATCAATCTCTGTTTGAAGATGCTCGAAAGAGATTGCCTGAGTAAGTTGATACTGCTATTATTTGCGGACATTTGTATTTTTATTGTATGCCCATTTCTTTTTTAATTATACCAGTGAGGTCACCTAATTGTCAATATACATGTGCATTAGTTTTATATTCTGTAGACTTTGCATTTATAACTTTGCTTTTTATAATTATTGTTTATAGTGTGAATTTAAATAATTACTTGAAAATCATATCTCTAATTTTTCTTGTCCACCTCTTCACAGCATCCGTTGAAGCATGTCGGAGAAACATAAAATTCAATGGCTCAGTGGCATGTGAAAAGGTGGAATCACATCTGACCGATGCTCGTGTTTATATGCTTACACACCCAAAAGAGTTTGATGTGGTATGTTATTAAAATTACTATTATTATTGCTAGCTTTTGCTTGCACATGATGCGTGCACAATTAATATCGAATGAAATTTATATTCATGAATTAAAAGAATTAAAGATCTTAATTTTCTATATATGCACACCACAAATATGGTTAAAAATCAATTAAGGGCATGCATGCCATACACTAATAGTTGAATATTGATATAACTGCAATCTTTTTGTAGCGGAGACATCAATGAAAGGATGGATGTGGTAAATATCTTTATCAATTTAGTTGTCACTCTAAGGGCTAAATTGAAGTTATTAACAGAAATTTTAGCACATCTCCATTTTGCTGTTACTTTGAAATCTAGCGTAAAACATTCATCAATTTTCCAATGCCCACGTAATTTGTGCATCATAGTATATAATAGTATATACGTGCATCATATTGTGCAATAATATAGACATGAATTTAGATATTGGGAACTGAGAATAAGAATAGTCAATGGTGATACTAATAATTAGTAATTACTAAGAAACAAAGACATGGCATAAAATATGAAGAAGAAGAAGAAGAGCCAAGAAAAATAAGGACCTGAATCATTTTTAGCTTTCTTGTTGTCATCATTTTGGTTGCCATCTTTGCAATCCATACGAAGTTGGAAGAACATTTCTCTTCTACAAATGGTTTGATGGGTTTTCAAAAGGCTTTATTTATTTATTTATTTATTTATTTGTTTTCCAATTGGAGGGTTTCAAAAGTAAATTGGTGCAGTTGGTTTTACTTGAGGGTAATCCAGAAAGTGGAAACTGTAAAGGAGAGATAATAGAGGCATGCGGATATAGGAGTTTTTTCTTTTTGTAAATACACTAAGTAGCCGTAGATAATCAGACCTGTTAGGTTTATTTTTTTTTTAATAATTCTTTAGTACTTTAAGCTAATGGTTACATAAACACCGTTCACCTAAAGTAGTATAGGTTACTAATATGATCATGATGTTGGTATAATTACTATTTCTATTTCTATAAGACAACACAAAGCACCCTGATGTAGAAAGAAGGAGAGAGATTAGACGGAAGAGGGAGATGGGCTGAGAAGGGGATAGAGGAGATAGGCAGTGGAAGGAGTTTGATGGGATAATCAATAATCAGTACTCTGATAAACCAGTGATATATTATATGTATGTCAGGGGGAATGCAGCTGCTAGCAAGGGTTAATGTGAGCTAATTGGGGTCTCTGGGCTGGACTGATTAGGTGGGGTTAGTTTGGGGGTAAATAATTAATTTCAAATCCTTTTGAGGGATGGGGAATCTAAGTTCTTAGGTGTATGCTGATATTCTGGTATTGGATTTGCTGGGTCATGGAGTCTGTTGTGGGGATATATATATATATATATATGAACAGTGGGTCAGTCAGGAGAGGATCAGGTAGGAACTAAGTGAAGGTGCAAGGTCCTCAAAACCTTGATTGTAGTTTGTGCTATTCAGTACAAATTCTCTCGATTCTCACCCCTCAAATTCTCTGTCTGATATTTTGTGCTGTTGACTTCTTATCATACTCATTCATTCAAATCTGTAAATTATTCTATTTCTAAGGCCTTATATATATATAGGCCAAAAGACTACGAAGATAAACTAGATAATATATAATCTAAATCAAGGATGATATCTTATTTCTAAGATAGAATTATTCATAACTAAATAATATCCAACCTAATATTATCTAAACGAAACAATATCAATATTTTTCGAACTGATATATCTACTGAATAATATCCAAAACCTCTAACTAATAAGATATTTTATAGAATATATTCGATAACTGAATTAGCATCATTCTCCCCCAGTTGATGAAAACTCAACCTCGAATTTTGTAGGGAGAACATCATATATTGTAGATTTAGAAGGGTTTAGTGCAAAGAATGGTTGCAATTTAACAAACTTAGACATAAGTCTAAGAAATTATCAATTTAAGAATCAATAGGTGAATGAAAATCAGCATCACTTATTTTAGCCTCTTGACCATTAGATTCTTCTAACAGTTTGACTTGAGGCTCTAAAGTAGCTTGTTCACAATGAGACAAACATCGTCAACCAGCTCTTCCGAAATAGGTGCCTGAATTTCGGTTGACTCAACACTTAGCTTAGAAGCTTCCTCAATAACTTCTAATTTGTTACTCTGCTTTTGGTTGAATATTTGAAAGGATATAACTCATATCCCTTTAATTACTTCTATGGTGGTATCAAATAACTCTTAAACTTTTGGATCACTCGTGATTGTTGGAGTAGGAAACATGACCACAGAAACATCCATACATTTTCCCCCAAGTGAACCAAACTTTTGGTTGACAACATCCATCATAGATATTTCTACCCTGAAGCGCATGTAGATCAGCCATAACACCTTCTTCATAATAGAATTGAGTATGAGAAAAAACAACAGAGTTCCTAAACTTTGTAATTTCCTCCAAATAACCAAAAGGAGAGAATATTTGGTCTAGGACTACACACGATCGGTTAGTACATTGTATGAATGGAAACTAGGAGGGATCTATGGTCTGACTCACGACACATTTTTTTTTTTACATTTGTAACAAAAAGGAAATAATATAAACAATGACTTCTTTTTTATTAATAACTTTTTTAATTGGAGGGAAGAGATAAGAGGAAGAAGGCAGTGGTTGAGAAGGGGATAGAGCATATAATTAAATATTGGTCGTGATACGCAATATCGGCTGATATTTATTAGATTTTGGGTCAACCAATACACGAAATTAGCGATACACGACGGATTTAGAATTCCACGGTTATCGAACGATAATTTACCGATATTTGCTAATATTTATTGTGGACAAAATAAAAAAATCATGCCGCTACATATAAAATATTGTTCGAGACACTCCGATACCACGATGACCACAATTTTATTTCTTGGGATAGAGGAGATACATGGTAGAAGGAAAGTAGATGGGATAATCGATTATCAATATTCATTCATCCAACTCTGGTAATTAATCTATGTCTAAGGCCCTATATATAGGCTAAAGGACTACAAAGATAAACTAGATAATGATCTAGATTTAGGATAATATCTTATTCCTCAGAAATAATTATTCATAGCTAAATAATTATATTTATATAATTATTCACAACTTAATAATATTTAAAATAAAATCCTACCTAATATTATCTTAACTGAACATTATTTTACTAAATGATATATCTACCGAATAATATCCAAAACCTCTGCATCCCACCCATTTAAACTCTCCCCTAGCCAAAACATGCTTTTGGTTGGCCTTTAACCTTTACCGTCGGTCAACCAAAAGTACCATACCAAATGGACTAATGCATCCATGTTCTCATAAGTATATGATTCTCTGTGTGTTATAATATCTTGATATTCATATTACATACTTATTAATGAACTGCAGGTTGATCTTGACCCATATGGTTCACCATCTGTGTTTTTGGACTCAGCTGTTCAGTCTGTTGCTGATGGAGGGATGTTAATGTGTACAGCTACTGATATGGCAGTCCTGTGTGGGAGTAATGGTGAGGTGTGCTACTCCAAGTAAGAAAATGTGGTCATCGTTCATTCGTTGAAATGATGATTGTATACAAGTAATGTTTCTTGATAATGACTTGACTATGATACAGATATGGTTCATATCCATTGAGAGGAAAGTACTGCCATGAAATGGCTTTGAGGATCCTCCTTGCTAGCATTGAGGTATTATCAAACTTGATGCATTTCACATTTACATTTGCTTCTTTTCATAACCATTTTTTTGCATGTGGGTAGAACTGGTACTGTAGGCTTGCAGGTTGTAACAGTTTTTGTGTGAAGTTTTGAGGCAAAATATTCTAATACAGTTATCTGGTCGTTTTAAGTTCAACTTTCTAAATGTGAAAGCAATGGAAGCCATGGAATCCACTGTTGCTTAAATGATGACTAGAAATAGAAATTCCTTGAGATGTATGTGCCATTTACCTCTAGCTTGGAGAGCTTAGGTCTCTTAAGCTGTCTGTTAAAATAGGGAGGATGAAATCAATTGATGTATATGAGTCTTATTATGTATTTATCCTTAAATTGCTTTACTGAAAATCGTGATAAAAAGGTAAGTGTAGTTTTGAACTGTTCCAAAAAGCAATGCCACATGGGCTGAAATAGAAAATATATTGGTTTCCAAATGATTCCTCTTAGTCCCCTGACATTTATGATGGTTTCAAGTGACTAAATTTTCTCCTTTTCTGATCAAGGTCTTATCCGATTTTCTTGTACCTGGGGAATGAGAAATTCACATACCATCTACATCAGCTTATTCTTTGTTCTAAAATATCCGCTAACCGAGTAATAGATAGATTGTCCGCTAGAAAGATATATTATTTAGGTCTTCGCCCGCTCCTAGATAAGAGTTTGGTATCCGCCAACTTGATAGACAGTTTTGGAACCATATACTTGTAAATGCCAACAGTTTGGTGTTCGCTGCATGCTTGACTTCTTTGGTTTAAGGGGAGAGGAGCTACTTTTGGTAGTCTTTACTCATGGTAGGGTTTAGTTGAAGAAATGGAGTGGCATGGCTAAAAGCTTATCACTTAATCTTCATTAATATTATTATTTGTATTGTGGCTTTTGTGGGGAGAGGAAATGGATCGTAGTCTAAGGAACATATCACTGTTTCATTTTGCTCGTATTATCTCAAATCACTACTTCATAATGTATGGAAAGCATGGTTTTTTGAGTTTATAGTTAAATTTCTGTTTAATGTAGAGCCATGCAAATCGCTACAAGCGATACATTGTCCCTGTGCTGTCAGTAAAAATGGACTTCTATGTTCGGGTTTTTGTTCGCATATATACGTGAGTAACTTTCTTTTTCAAGTGGTTTACAGAATTACCTTTTTTTTTGTTTCAGTGGTGAATATTGTGCATGGGCTGGAATTCTTGTGTTCTGATGGCTTCCTTTTTTTACTTGTATATTTGACTACAGCTCTGCAGGTGCCATGAAGAATACTCCTCTTAAACTGTCTTATCTCTACCAGTGTATTGGATGTGATTCCTTTCATCTTCAGCCACTTGGGAGAACAGTGTCTAAGGTTTGCTTCAAATATAAAATTGTTAGTGGTTGCTGCTGCCCATGTGTTGTTGATAAATGTTGATGAATATAAAAAATGTCTGGCCATTTTCATAGCAAATGAACGAAGATCAAGTGGATTTATGTAAAACCAAAGTCAAGCCCTGATGTCAACACACATCATGAGAAGGGTGTGGAAAAATCTGAAGGGGTTAGATTCATAAAGCAATATTGGGCTGTGATGAAAAGATGGATACAAAAAGTGATATTGGGTTGTGATTAGAGGTGACAATCGGGTCGGGCCAGTTGGGTTGTGTTACTTGAAAATTGGATTGTTTGCAAGTTGGTTGTGGGTTTGGTCAAATTATTTTGGGTCATTTTATTGGGAGGGTCGGGTGACTCGGGTCGGGTTGCTGTATATCTTGATTGTATCAAGTTATTTTATTGGGTTAGGGTTGGGTTGAGTTATTTCAAGTTAGTTTGTCGGGGTGGGTTTGGGCCGAACAAGCTTGTATAAGGTGATTTTATGTTTGGGTTAATTTTACGAGGTCGAGTTTGGGTTAATTTAATGAATCAGGTCTTTTTAAGTTTTGATAGGTTGAGTTGCCTTTGGGCCATGTTAAACTCCGATTGGAACACTTTGAATTTGGTTCAAATCAGACATTGCCTACCAAAATTAACTCAACTCATTAATCTTGTAAGTAACCATTAAGTTTGATTTCATGTAAACATGTGATTAAAATTTTTTATTTATTAATATTTGTTTATTATTATGAATTTTTACTGTTGTGTTTTTATGCGAAGAAAACAGTAGAATTAGAATATCGTTGGTGAATAAGTATGTTTACAATAAAAGTAAAAATAAATAAATAAAATTTATAAAACAATATATTTTTAAAAGCTTTAAATAAATAATAACACATGTATTTTTTTTATTATATCTGGTTAATATTGAATTTGATATTGTTTTGTTAGGTCGGATTGATAGGGGGTTGGGTTAATGGCAAATTACAAGCTATGGGTTGGGTCGGATCAATTTATATATGAATCAATGTCAGGTTGGGTTGATGAATTACTTGGGTCATGTCAGGTCAGCTTTTGTGCAGGTCAGGTTGAGTGGGGCTGGTCGGGTCAATTTTTACTAGCTCTAATTGTGGTGGCAGGATAGATGTCACAAAATTAACTAATTAGATTGTGGGCATTCTTAATATCATCAGCTGACTTCTCTTTCCTGAAAAGAAGTATGAAATTGTGTCGAGGACCATTGCTATAGAACATTTATTGCAGTGTTTGTAAAGGCCTAAGACTCACCTAGGCAATAAAGGTCCTAAAGCCACTATTACTAATCTAATACTGTTTTTGATCTACTTAAATTACATAAACTTTTTCTCTTCAAAATTATGTCTATTAGTCTTCCCATGACCTTTTTTCTCCTCCCTTTCCTTCTCAACAAGAATTTAGCTAATTATATTTATAAAAATGAAGCCCAAAAATAGCTAATTAGAATTTTTTTCTCTACACTAAATGCAATGCTTTCCTTTCTCATTCAAAACTTCATTTATTGGTTTGACTTTTTTTCCCTCCTAAATTACGTTTATTGGTCCTCCCTTATCTCCATTTCCTTCCCAGTTGATAGCAGAATTTGTTTTTTTATTAAAATAAAATTAAAACCTGAAACTAGCTAATTTTTAGTAAGGGGAACGCCTTAGAGGCTTGTGCCCCTTGGTGCCTTAGGGCCTTGTATGCCTTGGGATGAACAAAGCCCCAAGCCTTTGCGCCTTGTGCCTGAGGCGCGCCTTTCTCAAACACTCATTCAAGGGGCTAACTTTAGGGACCTGCAATGCTATAAATTCCCTCCCTTCTGCAGTTACTTCTGTTTTTGTTTCCAAATCTGTTTGATGTGCCCACTCAATAGCTTTGTGACTTTTTCCTACTTTTCTGGACTAACCAAATTGATACTTCACTGGCAAATGATAATTTAAACAGACCTTGCCACTTGCTAGCATTGTCCTTACCTTAGTGGCGGAGGAGTCAATATATAATAATCATAATCATAAATTCCTTTTCAGCACCCTGTATTTTAAATAATTTCATGTGTGTTATGTGTTCTAATTTTTGTTTACTTTTCTGTCATTTTATTATTGATTTTTTTTAGATGACTAAAATGATAATATTTTTAATATTAAATATTTTTTAAAGTTAAATTGGAAAAAATAGAGCATTTTAAATATATATATATATTTAATATTTTAAATTTTCTTTTATTTTTGAGTTACGGTTTATATAATTAACATTAATTCATATTTCTCTAAGCTGATCTTACCAAAAAAAATTCATTCATCAATGTTATCATGCAATTTCATAACTTATTTTTGACAAAATTATAAATATAAAAGTTTAGGCACTTGTTTATAGATTAACTAAACACTTAAGTAATTTAACAAACAATAATATAATTATAATAATAATAGATCTTTCAAATAATACCAATTAAAATTTTAAAAACTTTAGTAGGGGTCAATTTTTCGTTTTATGATGGTACTAATAACTCTGATAGAGTAAAACGACTATGGCAAAATGATTGGGTCAAAGGAACTTCTTGAGTGGGCCATGTGATACATTACTCAGTTCATTGTTCACTGACGTGTGTAAAAGTTGCCGATTTTTAATATAGAAGTTACAGAACAAAACAATGCCAGCGGCTTGACCCTGTGACCCTAAGCCTCTAATTGTAGTGCCAATACCACGGTGTCCCCTGCTACCAAAACAGATTTTGTCTTATATTTTGTATGAAATCTGTACTTAACCCAATATTCCATGGTGTCCTATAACACCATGAAACACCCCTTGTTCTGCCCCTGGTTGTCCCCCGTCCATCCTGTCGGGTAAGAATTACGAAGGTTGAAAGTTTGTAATATGCTCTTGCCTACTTTTTGTGATTCACTGGTGTATGACGGTACATGGAGTAGACGGCTTAAACACCTCATCCTTAATTAATGAAGGACTCTTGGGCTTAACATTTGTTTTGATAATGGGATTCTTGCTAATTGTATAAAACTGTTCTTGTTGATCTGCTTTGCACTGTAAATTCTTTTCTGTGTTAGTCTCAATTATTCTATGTTTTTTTAATTAATCATTTAAGTTTGCATATGCTTTCTTTGATTCTCAAGAGCAACACAAGCGTGAGACATCTACCTGGCTTTGGTCCAGCAGTCCCTCAAGAATGTAGCCATTGTGGGAAGAAATTCAATATGGGTGGACCGTTTTGGTCAGCTCCTATC